>OX493324.1:27142598-28627639 GCA_950371115.1 Anania fuscalis
TATTATTTTTTGTGGATAAAATTAGATATTGCACTGAGCCTTATCGGGTTAGAAGTACCGCCCATATTAAATTGTATATATAATATATAATAAGTTACGATGTGTATTAATTGCTAGCACAGTAGGTACATATATCTATACAGTACGGAAACTAGGCCTGTTTGACGAGATACGTCAAATACGTCAATGGAGCGTTAGGATTGTCTTAAGTTAATTAAAAACCGCGTAAACTGAAAACAATAGAAGACAAAGTGTTGACCGAAAAAGATTTAAATACTACGTTATTACGTTTTACAGTGACCATAGACTTAGGCAGTGACAACTTACTGACAACATCTCGTCTTGTAGCGGCAGAATTCGGTATCTCCGACTCTCAGCACTCTTATTACATGACTGCCAAACGAGGTTTATGTTTTTCGAGCGTATGTATGTATGTATGTAAGTATGTCTATTTCTTTGGCACGCCCTGCAGCTTTAACCGTTTTACGGATATTAAAATATAATATATCAATAAATTCGTCTCAATTGCCGGAGTGACAAGGGGTATGTTATTTTCAGTAATTCCCGCGGGAACAGAACTTACGCGGGAAAAACGGATCTGCAATACTGATAAACCGATTTTGAAACTTTCTTTTATTAACTAAGGGTCACATATTTTCAGTGCTAATAGTATTCAATACTTTGTATTTCAAAATTCCAAAAAAATACACTGAAAAAATATGTAGAAAAAACCATTTAATGGATTTCAACATATGATATGTCATTAGATTCGTCTCAGTTGTGAGAGTGACATAGGCTATGTTATTACCCGGAATTCCTATTAGTACATGAATTAAACGGAAAAAACTGATTTGAGATACTGCTTACTCGAGTTAAAACCTTTTTTTTTCAATGAAGAGTTACCAATACGGCTTTATAGTTCATTTAAAAGTAGTAGTAGAACACTACGAACAATCAAAAGTCAAAAATAAAATTAATTAATTAAAAAAATCAAAAAACCCGACTGTGTTAAATGTGAACTTAAAAGATGAAAACAAGTTTTAACAAATCAACTTGCAGTCGGAGGCATCAAATCCATTATTAGCATAATGATGATTGACTTGGTATGCACTGCGTTAGTACCTAATTAAGTAATTTAAATCCGTGTAGAAAAAGTCGAATAAAGAAACATAGATTTGATGCCTCAGACTGCAAATTGATTCTTTAAATCTTGTTTACATCTTTGAAGTTTACATTTTACGCAGTCGGGTTTTTTTATTTTTTTTATTTAATAATTTTTTTACTGACTTTTCTTGTTGAGGCGTGCACATGTGTGAGTACGTCATTTTGACCGTTTATAGGTAGTTTCTTTACTGTATAGATTATGTATTGCTAGTGACTGTATGTATCTGTCGTAGCCCGATCTTAAAATTAATCTCTTGATGATGTGGCCAACCATTTCATGAAATTGACGTTTTTCATGATGTGGCAATGTACCCGCTGGCCACATCATGATGTGGTTGGATCAGATCAATGAATCAGTCGGCGTTTGATGATATAACCGACTACTTCATGAAGTGGCTAAACGTTGGTGGTCATATCAGAAAACTGTTATATTATCCACCGTTAGAGGCGCTGATGTCGCTTTGTTATTGTGGTACATCATGGCGGCGGTTATTATTCTGTTCTTAAAGTGAAAGTGTGTAAAGTGAAAATAAAAGTGCAGTGAATTATCGTTAAAAAATTGAGCTAGGCGATCTTTATAAAAAATACTCTAAAAACGGTTGTAACGACAATATGGATTTCGACACGTAATTTTGGAGGTTAGTTAGGTTATTTAACTATTTCAATCTCCTTTATTTATTAGTTTCCTTTCAATATTACAAATATTTATAATGTTTTAATTATCTATTGCCCAAAACTAATATTAAACAAATTGCAGTAACTTGTTAACGAATTATAACCTATTTTAATGATATGGCCAAACGTTGATTAACATAAACGATATAACCAGTTTTAGTTGATTTTTATAAAATACGGCAATACGTCTAATTTTATGAAATGACCGGCCACATCATGAAGTGATTAATTTTAAGATCGGGCCACGACATATCTAACTCGGGGCTGGTTCATGCGGTCAGCAATGCACAGGTTGTAGTCGCACGGCCGAATTCTAGATCATCAGCCAACAAAGGCGATTGCCCATCAGCCATACAAAAAAATGCCTGAGATGAACAAAAATGCATTCTGTGCCATATTCTTCTTTAAATAGCAAGTTATCAAATTCAATTTGAATAATTGTCTAAAAACTCGGGAGAAGCCCGTTTTAAGTGATTTAGCTAAGATAGGTTATGTCCACTGACGTCAAAAAGGAGGACCCAATATTGAGTAGTTGTCAAGAAAACAGGATTTAATTATATTGCACACACTGTCTTCCACCTGCAGGGTTGAAAACGTGTCAACACGATATGAGTTATAACATTAACAAGGTTTTCAACACATTGAGGAATGCTTTACTTGTAAAGATGACCGCGCATCTATGAACACTGCAAGACCTCCAACCAAGGGGTTACGTCTCATTCGTATAATATCGAGATAGCAATTACTGCAATGTATGTTCGCATCCATTGTTTTAATTAGGTACAGGGAGCACAAGTCCAGTCCACAAAAAATACAGTCGTCGTGATAAGCAGGTTTAAGTCCGTGTTGAAAAAGCCGAGTCGTCGTGTTGTGCGAGTCCGATTCAAATCCGTGTTTAAAAGATGGGTATCGTATACAGAGAAAACATCAATTTTTTTTAAAAATAGCCAGGGTCGTCGTCCGTAATTTAAGTCGCAAACGATAAACAATTAATCGAGTGAACGAATGACAAAATGAAACGTCAACAATTGTCATACTATGGCAATTCCAAATTGTTAGTGAGGCAAAGGACGTGTGCTTTAAACAGCCATTTTAGCTAAGGTTTTTCTTTAAGCCCCTTAAATTGATTTTATTGTAATAATCGGATGCTCAATAACCAGACTTGTTAAAGCACGCTAAATCAAAAAAAGGGATTAAAATACTGTCTTTTGTGATTGTTTGATTGGCATTTGTCGAATAATATCTTGTCGCCAGGAACATCTAGGAAGTCATATGACATGTCAAATATGAACTTTATATGATTACTAGCTGTGCCCGCAACTTCGTTTGCGTGGAATACAGTATGTTTGCTATGATGGAACAAAAAACGTTCAATTAAAGAACAATATACCTACGTAAAGAAATATTACAGCAGTCGCCCGCGGCTTCGCCCGCGCTAATCTAGATTTAAAAATAAACCAATGAATCGCAAAGAATACTTCTTATTTCATTGTTTAATCTCATCATCATCATCTCATCTCAGCCTTTTGTAGTCCACTGCAGGACGGGGGCCTCCCTCAAAGAGCGCCAAAAAGCACGATATCCCGCTTTTTTATCCATCTACTGCCAGCCGTCTTACTAAGGTGGTCGATCCATCGAGCTGGGGGGCGTCCTACGTTTGCCTAGGCGTGGTCTCCACTCGAGAACCCGTTTACCCCACCTTTCATCGGTTCTGCGAGTCTGCGACAGATGTGGCCATTACAGAAAGATGTTGTTTAACCTATACTTAGAAAATAATGAACCTCAAATACAAAATTTTACCCGCTTTTCACCCCTTTTAAGGTTTATGATTCCAACAACACCTATATACTTTGAGTGAGTTCCTAACCGTAAGCCCAAATAATAATTTTAGTAATGTTTACTTTGAAAACGAAGGACTTTCCATACACAATGTCATCCCCCTTTTATTTTATTTTATCAAAAACGCTGAGATTCTTGTATTAATTTTCATATACATATAACCGTAAACACTAAATTGGAGAACCTAACTTTAAAACTGACGGACTTTTATACAAATTTGGATATTCATTGAATTTTGAAAAATCCTTTCTTAGTGGATGCCAATGTCTTAAGAAGAATACGTGTGTGAAATTTCAAGTTTCTAGTCTTAAGGATTTGGCCTGAGCGTTTATTTAAAACTTTCATCCCTTATTTTACGCCCTTAGGGTTTGAATTTTAGAATACGCTGAAATATATTATAACCACCATTTTTGCTGTACTTAATTCATACGAAAATTCATATAAATATTTCCAAAGAATAAAAATTGCGAAAGTAGTTCCAAAGAATAGCAATCTTGCTAGTGAAGTAGTGTCATAAACATGTCGAAGCTATTAGAATTTAAATTTTCTTACGCTATCAGCATTAGCTCATTATGCTGAAAAACCTTTCCTAAGACGTTATTTTAATAGCTCTCAAAGCTTAGCTGGTCGGCTAGGGTTTCACATCAGGTAGACCAGACCCTCGTTTTTCTTTAAGTCAACAGTAAGTGATGATGACGTTGACCAAATTTTCCTTAGGCGCTATTTAAATTCCTATAAAAAATTAGACGGGACACTGGTGTTCCACATTACGTATTCAGACCTTCAAGATAAATTATAGCCTTTAAGTTGCCGAGGACTAATAGCTATATAATAAAAAAGTTTTATCAAAATCCGTCCGGTACTTTTTGCGTGAATGGCGAACAACAGACAGACAGACAGACAAACAGACAGACAAAAATTTCAGAAACTATATTTTTGGCTTCTGTAGTTTATTTTCAATGAACAGAATTTACCCTCTCTACAGTTTTTTCATATGTATGGATAAACTAAATGCTATCATACATAGACTACATACATAGGTATGATAATACATAAATATATGACGAAGGGTTCCGTACCATTATCTAAAAAAACTGTAAATAATTCATGATTGTTGTATGGGAGCCCCCTTAAATATTTATTGTACTCTGTTTTTTAGTATTAGTTTTTATAGCGGCAACAGAAATAAATCATCCGTGAAAATTTCAAGTATCTGAATATCACGGTTCATGAGATACAGCCTGGTGACAGACAGACGGACAGCGGAGCCTTAGTATTAGGAACCCTAAAAAAGACAATACAATAAACATTTAAAGGGGCTACCATACAACAAATGTGATTGTTTGCTACGGAGCCCTGCGTGCGCGAGTCCGACTCGCACTTGACCGGTTTGATGGTATCCAAATATATCTGTACAGATAATAATGAAGTTTAGTAAAGTTTCAGTAAATGCTACTGAGCAGAGAAAGAATAAATGGATATAGATAGTAAGAGAAGTTCGACGTGACTCTTAAAATAAGCACAACTTTTTTATTTATGAAACGATTCACATAAAACCAACACTAAATGTTAAGTGAATCTCAACACAATATATTGGTGAAAACCCCATCTTAATCGGATAAGCCGTTTCTGATATTAGCGTGCACAAACTAACAGACAAACAGGCAAACAAACAAAAAATTTAAAAAATGGTAGTAATGTGTTCAGTTCCTCATTTTAGGTCACCCTGGTTGGTTTTTTTTCTTTAAATCTTTTATATATAGAATTTTTAGTCTCAACGATTTTATTAAATGTTTATAGAATACTCAGTGAATCAAAAATAAATCCAATTAAAATTAAATATTTTTCCCTAGTTAAACAGACTTGAGACCATTTTGATAATTAATATTTAATTTTAAATGGAATTTAGAGATAGATGTAATTTCTGTTCATTTTTATTCATTTATAGGGACACGATCGTCGCTATAAATTTAAAAAAAGCGCTATCATCCAAGTAAACGTCGTTATACTTCTAGCTCACTAAGTTATTTTAAACTTGTTGTTGGACAATATAAAGCAATAAGATCAGAACATTTCATATGAATTATGTAATTGTTCTCTACTAAAACCTGCATGAAACAACTTCTTCTTTGTTATTTGAGATTTTGGACACAGCACTTTAGAACTCAAAATATAATTTAGAATCAAATATCATATTTCTAGTTGTTAAGTGCGAAAACTATTTTAAATTAACTGCTGAAAAGTTATTCCACGGCGGTTCTAAAGATGACACCAAAGGCCCAAATACACTATATATTATATTTTAGTAGTTGACCCCAAATACACCTACTGTCTTATTCAGAGTGCAGTTGCTATTCCGGGACTAAGGTTAAACCACTGTTTAAACGTCCAAAAATCAGTGGTTTAATCTTAGTTCGGACTAGTCAATGCACTCTGAATAAGACAGCTATAGTATATTTTAGTAGTTCGGCATAAACCGTAATTGTGACTTAAATTATTAGCCAGGCGTATTTTTCTACTATTCAGCAGGTACGTGCCGGACTACGTGCAGCCATTTAATTTCACCGAAACCCCGTCCAACTTAATCAAGAACATGTCCATTGCAGTCAAGATCGAGTACTACGAGAAGGAAAGGATAGCCCACATCGTCAACATCGTCACCTTGGGCATCGCCTCTCTTGCTTATGGATGTAAGTTGCTTTTACATACTATTTTTTTAGTATAAATAAATAAATTGAACAATATCACATAAGTACATTGCTCTGATCCTAAGGTAAGTAGCTATAGCACTTGTGTTATAGAAATCAGAAACAACGACGGCACCACAACACCCAGACCTGAGACAAAATAGAAAAGTTCGTTTTCTACATCGACCCGACCCGGGATCGCACCCGGAATCACAGTGATGGCGGCGCCATAATATATAGTCCGGCGTGCTTGCCTCTCAGCTACGGAGGTCGTCAAAATATACTGTTTATAGCAAAGCGTAGTTATAAGTATGATTGAACGCTGGCTTTTGAGTGGTAATCTGAGTGCTCCCGAGAGTCAGTTAAGATCCTCGTCTTCGACTCACCGAAGTGAAATCTAATCAAGACTTTCATCTCTGGCTTGGCTTAATAGACTATTTGCCAAGACAGCTGTACTGAGTAGGTTAGCGACACTACAGGGCTAGTTTTTAAGCTGAGTGCTTCCGAGAGTCGGTTAAGATCCTCGTCTTCGGTTTACCGAAAAGGAACCTAAGCAAGAGTTTTACCTCTGGCTTAACCAGCCGCGACTCATATATGTTTGGTTGTTTCTTTCCTCTTAGGTCTTGGCGTTTCACTTAGACGCAAGGCAAAGTGTAGCTACCAGCATTGCGGCCGCGGCTTGATTGACTTCTCTAAAGCATTTCATTTTATCTCACTAAGTTAAGATAGCAAGTTAAGATGGCAAAAACTACGATTATTTTACAATAACGTTTAGATAATCTCATAAAGATTATTTTAAACAACAAGTATCGTAAAAATAAACAGTAAAACACAATATTTCCTGAATTTTTATCACCTGTACGAGTGATCATCTGGGATAGTGAAATTTCAATAAATTTTTTTCGGTGTTCACGGCCCGAGGCGAAATCAAGCACTTTTATTTTTTAAAATGACGGGGCATTGGTTTGGTTTACGATTGTTACAGCCACGGTTAAATAAAGTTTTTATATATTTTTAATAATAAACGTTATTTTCCAATCTTACCGCGCTGGGTGGTCTAGTACCCGGGACGTACAACCCTTCTTTTTTTGTGGGGTCAATTGTACCCTGAACGTTAAGTGGTTAATTATTTTTTCTCTCTTACCAGGTCTCTTGGCATGCTTAAGTAGACCGGCTATGAATGAGATATATCTTCTCACGATATCGTACGTGGTCCTCGTCACGTTCCTCCTGATTGAGGTATCCTTCGACTGCGCTTCGGTGCTAAGGTGAGTTACATTTATTTTTTAACTAGCTCCTTCTGCGGCTTTATCTGCTTAGATTTAAGAATGAAGCCAAATTTATAATTATTAAAGCGTGATTGAGAAACAAAAATGCAAACATACAACTTGTACATTAGATAATAGTTAAAACTGTTACTTTTTATATGGGTATGTCATTGATTTTCATATTTGTTTAATTGGTTTATTCATTCTGGTTTTTAGTATTTGTTGTTAAAGCGGCAAGAGAAATACATAATCTGTGAAAATTTCAATTGTCTAACTATCACGGTTCATGAGATACAGCATGGTGACAGACGGACAGACAGACAGACAGATAGACAGACAGACAGACAGCGGTTTCGCAGTAATAGGGTCCCGTTTTACCCTTGGGGTTCGGAACCCTAAAATAGTAAAACAAACTTTCTGGCAACATCCAAAATCATAATCTGCAAAATTTTCCGAGCATCAAACTATTTATAGAATACGGATTTCATATTTTGCACTTTCAACTCCATACCTCCATCCTGGTCTAATTATAATGAACGGATAATTTGTGTACGGAAACAGAAATAGTTTTAAATTAATGACCACCTCCAAAACAGCAGTTTCACTTCAAAGTTAACTTGTTACTTAAAGTAAGTGTAATCCGCGCTTTTGTAACCAACTGTTTTGAACTCAAGTTTGCAGATAGTTATGACAAAGTATTAAATTTTACACATGCTGTGCCACCCCAACTGAGACTGAATGCTCTAAAAACAAAATTCTCAACTAGAAAATTAGTAGTATCTTACTACTAAATGAGAGAGCAGCGAGGAACGTCCACCCACAAAGTGGACCTGGTAAAGGTTGCAGGAAGCCGCTGGATGCAGGTCGCTTCCAACCGGCCGATCTGGAAGTTAATGGTCCCCCATTCCCGGTCCTATGTTCAGCAGTGGATTTTCTGTGGCTGAAATGATTATGATGATGAAAAGATCGAAACCACAGAATAAGTAAGACTTGCTACGAGAAACTTTACAACAAAGGGTAAAACGAGACACAATTTTGTAATTTCACCAATGCAAGAACTTGTTGTTGAACCTTTATTGCTAATTACTATACATACATGAATGTTTCGCTACAGTTTTCTAACTTTGTTGGTTTTTCAGCAGTTCTGTGGGTAAAGCTCCGGGTCTAACTTGAACATTAATTAGGTACACTAACAAGTCTCTCAAAGTAAAAGAAAGTGCGGTTGCGAAACAGGGACATCGATGAAATTTTCAAAGTTAAGCTGCAAGTTTACCCTTAGTACTTACTTTAGACCCTAGACTATGAATCTACAGAATCTTTGCTAGTTGCCCCAAGGTGATATCCTCAGTAGTCAAAGTTAACCGCTACACCGTCTGCACATCGAGCAGTTGACAACATTTGTTTTAACACAGTGTATACTCACACGATCACATACATTCTTCCACACCCACTTAAAATTTACTCACAACTGTCTCAATAGACTGTTTTGTTTTGTACTTGTATAACCTGTATTGCTCACACAAGTTATTTTTATTTTCTTCACTTAACATAATTAGGTACCTTGAAGTTTTTTTATAGACTTCAAGTCAGGGCCTAGGTGTCCTGTAATAAGAGGTTCTCTCTGAAACCTATCTCAGACACTGTGTCTCTTAAATAAGATTCCGCTGTAAAGCTTCTACCACCTAGTTGTAATTCTAAGAATAATATGTTCATTAAAATTAAAAAGATGTTTTTTTAGCAATTACATGCAAGTTTTTTACAGATTATAAAACACTTGAAAAAATCAACCGCCTTAGGTCGTGTGCCTGAGGACTATTATTGTGGTGTCATCTTACTCAAATATATTTGTAATATATATAACTGTCAAATGTAGTTATGTAATAGTATCAGGTCTTTCTTACTTATGAAATTGCCGTTCAGTTTCAAAAAAGTGAAACAACTTTTTTACCCGACTGCCAAACGAGGGTTATGTTTTTCGAGCGTATGTATGTATGTATGTAAGTATGTCTATTTCTTTGGCACGCCCTAAAGTATAATATATCAATAGATTCGTCTCAATCGTGGGAGTGACAAGGGGTATGTTATTTCCCTAAATTCCCGCGGGAAAAGAACTTACGCGGGAAAAACGGATCTGCAATACAACAGTATCAGTATAATATAATAATCGGTTTATCAAAGCCGATTTTGAAACTTTATTTTAATAACTATGGGTCACATATTTTTAATGCCAATAGTATTCAATACTTAATTTTCCAAGCCAAAAAAATAGACTCAAAAATAGGAAGGAAAAATCGTTTAATGGATTTCAACGTATGATATGTCATTAGATTCGTCTCAGTTGTGGGAGTGACAAAGGCTATGTTATACCCGGAATTCCTATTGGTACATGAATTAAATGGGAAAAACCGATTTCAGATACTACCTACTCGAGTTAAAACCTTTTTTTTTCAATGAAAAGTTACTAATAAGGCTTTTAGTTCATTAAAAAGTAGTAACTAAAAAGTCAAAAATAAAATTAATTAATTAAAAATTCAAAAAACCCGACTGCGTAAAAACTGAACTAAAAAGTTGAAAACAAGATTTATAGAATCAATTTGCAGTCGGAGGCATCAAATCCATTAACAGCATAATGATGATTGACTGTACATGCACTGCGTTAGTACCTAATTAAGTAATTTAAATCCGTGTAGAAAAAGTCGAATCAAGTAACAAAGATTTGATGCCTCCGACTGCAAATTGATTCTATAAATCTTGTTTAAAACTTTTAGGTTCAGTTTTTACGCAGTCGGGTTTTTTGTTTTTTTTTATTTAATTAATTTTATTTAATGAAATTCTTTTTTAATCACTCGAAGTATGCGCCGTTATTATTGATACACTTTCGCCATTTTATAGGCAGATTATTGATCCCTTTGGGAAAAAAATCTTGGGAGCGAGAGTCTATAAACTGTTTGAAGGCGATTTTGACTGCCTCATCAGATTTGAATATTTTCTTTGAAAAAATTTATCTAATTTTTTTAAAAAGTGGTAATCGGATGGGGAATAATCTGGAGAGTATAGTGGGTGACGCAGAGGTTTTAGTCTCAGCTCCTCTAACTTGGCGACCGTTTGATGTGTAGTGTGTGGTTAGCGTTATCCTGAAGAAGCAGTGGGCTAGAGCAATTCACCAGTATCGGTTGCTTAATGGCAAGCTTTACCATCATTATTTGCAATTGTTGGCAATACAAGTCTGAAGTAATCGTCTGGCCTGATCTCAAAAAGCTGTAGTTGATAACACCAGCACTGGTCCACCAAACAATAAACAGTTTTTTTTGGTCAGTTTTCGCTTAGGTTAAGGTTTTGCCGGTTCTCCAGGGTTAAGCAATTGTGATAATCGCTTCTGATTGTTGTACAAGATCCATTTTTCATCACAAGTCATGATACGGTTCAAAATCAGCTCATTATTGTGCCGATTGAGATTTGAAAAAGAGATTGCTGCGTTACCAAGCGACGCGTGTTTGTTGGTTTGCTTCAGTCAATTCGTGCGGTACCCACTTTTGACTTTTCCGATTTGGCGCAAATGGATAATAATTCTTGTTTTATCACTAATGGATAATAATTATCGTTTTGTCACTTATGCCGAAGGCTGCTGCCAATACAGAAGTGGTTTGAGATGGATCCACGTACACTATCGCCTTCAATTCACTTGAGATTCACTTGAGTACTAGGTCGTCCACGAGACTCATTGTGTAAATTGAAATTTCCGTACGTAAACGTTAAAACCAAAAACGCACCGTTCGTTCGTTAGCAGTGCCTGGTCCGTACACGTGGTTAATTCTTCGAGTCGTTTCTGCAGCATTGGTGCCACGGTGGAACTCGTATTCGTAAATAGCGCGAATTTTGAATTTGTCCATAGTTGTTGTCACAGAACAAGTAAGACTCACTACGCTCCGCTTGTTGTTATAGCAAGTTGAAGACCGTGGTTGAAGCTCAAACAATGATGTGATAAAAAAGTTTAATAAAAAACTAAAAACCGACTTCAAAATGAAACTAAAAAGCGAACAATAATATTGACTAAAACATACCTAATCAGTTCTTTTTGGAGTCGGTGCCAACCATCGAGAGTTAAAATGCGGTCATTCGCACCGACTCCAAAAAGAACTGATTAGGTATGTTTTAGTCAATATTATTTTTCGCTTTTTAGTTTCATTTTGAAGTCGGTTTTTAGTTTTTTATTAAACTTTTTTTATTTTACAATTTTAAGTGTTAAGTCCTCTATTTTTTCCCTCCTAACTTTGCCAAAAATTACTTTACAGCAAAGTTACCTTAACTAATATTGGTCCTCTATGGACCCCCCATCCAATGGTAGTAAGTAAGGTGTTATATATAGGGTCAATTTTTCGACGAAAATTTTTAAGTCTTAAGAAAATGGTTTACCTACACTCTAACCAGAACGGCGGCTATTTTGGTGTCGTAACCATAGGATAAGGTCTCGCGTTAAATAACAGGTTAAATTAAGAAAGGAACTTTCAAATTTTTATTCGTTACTGGGTGTGCGGGTACGCCCCCAGTAAATAAAAATTGGCGGTCTGGTACCTCATAAGCTCCACGTCTGCTCAACATACTGCGAAATACGTTCTGTCGACAAATTGCAGTATTATCTTCTAACTCCTATCCGTTAAGGAGTTCTGTGGCTTCCATCATCAGGTCAGCAACATGACATGATGATTACCAGACCCAAAAATCAGCATCGAGTCAGAAAATATATGCAAAACATTATGGGTGCCTATAAAAATTGAGGGTTGCCCTCGATTTCCCAGGGATCCCATCATCAGAATCTGACTTGGTGGAAATGGGACCACCTCGGGAGTATACCCTTTCAAACTAAAAAATAAATTTTGAAATCGGTCCATAATTGACGGCGTAATCGCGTAACATACAAACAAAAAAAAAAACAACATTCAAACGAATTGAGAACCTCCTCCTTTTTTTTGAAGTCGGTTAAAAAGAAATGAAATATGAATTTTAAAACAATATTTTTCTGGCTTTATTTCGAAATTTTATATTTGGAATTCCTTATCAAACGCAAGATATTTGATTTTGGACTTACCAGTATTGAGTATCGGCAAATTCATATGTAAGGACCTAATAATGTACTCGTATGTTGCCTAAGTTTTTTTTAAAATCTTATGCATAGAATATCTAAAGAAAAATAGAGTGGTAACTCTGGTTACGTGACACCATCACAACGTTAGTAGACCTTTTGCGGTATAGTATTCTGTTAATCTTTGTGTCCATATTCTAAGTGTAACCATTTTCTAATATTACTTTGATGAAACAGAAAACTGCAAGTTATTTGCAGTCTTTTCAAGGTTTTCATAAACTTCAAAAATATTTTTGGTTTTTCGTCTTTGCTCGTCAAACCAAATACAATGTGCCAAATTCGACGATTTTTACTACAACTCGTAAAATGGTTGTCCACATCCTGACTCATTTATATTTTCTTTTGGCTCTGAGACTTTTGGATCATGGGGACCGAATGCAAAATAACTTTTCGGTAAAATTGCTCCAAAATTATCAGGATTTTGAAAATAAATGGGCTGGCTCGTTCCTCGCTCAAAGGCTTTTAGTACAGCCATTCAGCGAGAAAACACTACTTGCATTCTCGCCTTCTTGCCTCATGGCCTGGCCACGCGTTTATTTTTCAGTTGGTAGCTTAGTTTAAGTAGTTTAGTTATTTTATTTTTAAAACGTTTGATATGCCTACTACAAACTTTCATGCAATATCTAGTAACGCTTATCGAGCACATTATATTATCCTAAAGAAGCAGCAATAAGGATCATCTTTTCTCATAAAAATTCTTACTAACATTTAGTATGGAGTCATAAGTTGTCAATTTTCCCCCATACTAAAACAGTACCTACTGCCACGGATTAAATAATGGCGGATTTCTACTATAACAAAAAAATAGACTAGATCTATCTAAAAAGCCATACATAAAAGAGTTTTTTAGGTTTACTTAGCTAGTATTGTCTTTGCCTGATTGTTTTTTTTTTTTCATTTATGCTAGGGGCCTGAGCGTGAGCGCTGGTACCTGCGCCCTCTTCACGTACATCACATACGCCACTCTGCCTCTTCGTCTCCATGAGGCAACACTGGGCGGCGTCGCACTTGCCGTCGTCAACATTGGCGCACACCTCATTATGGAAAGGAAATCTGATTTCGAAGTAAGTCCGTGGAGTCTACCGATTACTAGTGCTTCTTTAACAATGTTGTTTTAATACCAAACATAATGGGTAACGATTAAAACTATTTTTGTTTTTTGCTTTTACAATTATTTAATAAACTAAATAGATAATTTGACCATCGATAGTTGATCTTTAAATTCAGTTACACTGTAAAAGGCACTACCGATAGTATTGATACTATCGACTGCTTAAATACATATAAGTAACAATACTTATCACACGCAGCAATACTGTCAATTCGATGGGACTATCGACAGTGGACATTTGAACGGTAACGGTTTAATATATGAAGGATAATTGTTTCACCTGCCTCTGGTGGGATTCTACAGCATTGACAAGAAGAAAAAACACGAAAAAGATTACAAAACTAATATATCAGCGCATCATCTAATATTGTACACAGTTTTAAAAAAAATAAAGATTATTTCATTTCATTTCATCGATTTAGTGTATAATGGGCACCAGCTCATAATGGCCTTCCGCTATCTTGGCGACTGCATTTTCAACAGAGCTACGGAGGTCAGAGTTATGTAGTTGTAGGTTCGAATCCAAATAGAGGCAGTGGAAATGTTTACTCAGGTGATATTTTTTAAGTTTTTATGTATTATTAATATGCTAAAGTCATATAACAAAATATGCTGACAGTCTGCTGATCATGAACAATCTTTCAGATCTTCTCCGCCATAGCTACCTTGTTGGCTTGCAATCTCTCCGGCATCATGACGCACCACCCCCGGGAGCTCGCTCAGCGACGTGCCTTCCTGGAGACCAGGGACTGCGTCGAGGCGCGCTTGGTCACCCAAAGGGAGAATCAACAACAGGTTTGTTTTATACCCATTTAAGCCCACAGTCTGATCACAATTACCTTTGCAATGCAACATTTTATCTTCATTAGAATAGTTTGTTACGGGATTGCTACCATGTACCTTATTTTTGAGTATTAATGCACACGAGTTCCGAGTCACGGAGTTACTCCGTGATCATGGCGCTTGCAACAGTGCCGAAATATCGGGAACTCAAAAATAAGGTACATGGTAGCAATCCCGTAACAAACTATTCTAATGTTAGTGACCATGAAAGTTTAAAAGAATATATTTTATCTTCAACTCTCTTGTTGCTAGTTGTACTTTGGTCCTATTAAGGGCACTCGCTCGGTCCCACGTAATATATTTATTTATTGAACCGCACGCACTGGTCAGGTAGACTTTCATTATTCTTCGAATGTAGGCTAATTTATAATTTTATAAAAACTGCAGAACATAATAAGCAAGTATAGACACACAGACAAGTTAAGTCAAGAGTAATCAATCATAGACTAGCATAAGATAAGTAAAACTTTGTCAACAGTCAGTGGAAGATTTAGAGACACCATAAAGTTACTTACGTGTGCGAGATAAATCGGTGATAAAACTATCGAACCAATAAAAAGTCTAACGTATGCGGAGGTTATAATGGAGACGTGGAGCGTTGGCGGCGCGTCACACGATTAATACAAACATAAGAGCCATATATCAGAGATTTCACATCGTTTAGCGTTGTATGAGGCGTCGTAAACAGCGGAAAATCCGTGCAGAAAATCGAATTTAGGCTCGTTGTATTTGTTTTTTTTAGATTTTAGTTTGGTTTTTTCCTCGCAATTGTGTTGAAAACGTCGTATGGAACTCGTGTGCATTAATTATTACACACTCTGCTTCCTTACCGCACTCGCCTGCGGCTTGCGCTTACAATAATGCCTCGTGTGTAATAATCAACTTTGCGTACTTGTATCATAATGTACTATTATGAGTCAGTGCCAGCCATGGAGAGTAAAAAATTATTCGCACCGACTCCAAATAGTACTGATTAGATATGTTTTGTCAATGCAATTTGTTTGCGTTTTAGTTTAATTTTGAAGTCGGTTTTTAGGGTTCCGTACCCAAAGGGTAAAACGGGGCCCTATTCCTAAGACTTCGCTGTCCGTCTGTCTGTCTGTCTGTCCGTTGTCACCAGGCTGTATCTCATGAAGAGTGATAGTTAGACAGGTGAAATTTTCACAGATGATGTATTTCTATTGCCGCTTTAACAACAAATATTTAAAACCAGAATTTATTAAATATTTAAGGGGGCTCCCATACAACAAACGATTTTTTGCTCGTTTTATAGATAATGGTGCGGAACCGACCGACGACTAAAAACCGACCAAGTGCGAGTCGAACTCGCACACGAAGGGTTTTTAGTTTATATGAAACTATTTTGTTCACATTTAGTGGTAAGCCCTTTACAAATAAATATCATTAAGAAACTATTATCATCATTAGGTTGGTTAGATAGTGGTCGCTAAAAGATGTTTAACAGAAATAAGGTCCAGTTAAAAGTAAGCCTGCCATTCTTGTGTCGTAACCACAGCTTAAGATCTTTCGTTCTTATAATTTATATATTTTTTTAAATATTATTTTTGAAACTTATAATTTTTTTCTCGTATCTGGGTGCGTTGTTTTACACCCCCAATAAATAAAATTGCTGTCAGTACCTTGTCAGCGCCACGTCTGCCCAATACACTGCAAAATATTATCTGTCGACGTCTGTTAATGATTTTTGTGACTTTCATCTTCAGCTCAGCAGTATGATAATTATGATAACTGACAGACGCAAACATCTGGATAAGTTCTTTAAAGTTGACGAACACACTCTATATGCCTAAATTTTTTGAGAATTTTCTTTGTTTTCCGTGTAAATCCTCCATCAGATCGTAACTTGGTGAAAATGGTACGCCCTCGGGAGTATACTCTGTCAAACAAAAAAAAGAATTTGATATCTGTTCATAATTGACGGAGTAATCGCGTAACAAACATACAAAAAAAAACATATAGACAAATTGAGAACCTCCTCCTTTTTTGAAATCGGTTAAAAATATCTTCAATGTAATAAGGTTAAATAAAGTAATAGATTTTTGGTTCCTTTTTTATTATTTATTGGAATTCTTCCAGTGTCATTTTGCTACGAGTTTTTTAGAAGGCGCGGCGAATTGGAAATTTTTCTTCTGAAACATTTTTTTTACCGGCATTAGAATTTAATGAAACAAAGCCTAATATAAGCGCAAGGGTGACCTTAATCTTTTTATTAAAATCGCAAAGGAATCCGTGAAGAATCTTCGGAGATAAGCAAAAACAGACAGACAGACAAGAATTAAAATATTTGCATTTTTAGCTTCAGTATCGATTAGAATATCGATAGAGTGCTCCCCAAAACAATTTGCAAAATATCTTCAATGTACAGACATCGACCCGTTACAGATTTATTATAGTATATATAGATATCGATAGATGTTACGTGATGATTAATCTTGGTAAGTGTAAATCGCACATTGGTAAAAAAGTTGTATATTTTTGTTTCATACATACATAATTATGGATCAAATACTGTTTGCTAAAAAAAACAAATAGCCAAAGAGACTTCTGCATAGGTATACGACTTCGCGTCAGTAAACAGAGTTAACAAGTCCATGCGATGCGCTTTGCAAATCTCACATAAAACGTGTAGGTACCTCTAGTGATTTAAGACTTGAAATATTATGCAGCATTTCAAAGAGAAACACAAGTTTCGTGTTTAACGACGTTTTAAGATGTATCGCAAAAAATCTGCACAAGCGGGCTAAACTGGGTTTGCAAACCTAGGTTTTGAATGTTTGCTGTTTTTTTTTGTTGATAAACACAATTTTTTGAGCTTGTATTCTTAACTGGAATATAAAAAAAAATAACAAATAAAAAAAACCCTACTGCGTAAAAAGTGAACTTAAAATATGAAAACAAGATTTAAAGAATCAATTTGCAGTCTGAGGCATCAAATCTAGAGGTATGTTACTTGATTCGACTTTTTCTACACGGATTTAAATTCTTAATTAGGTACTAACGCAGTGCATACCAAGTCAATCATCATTATGCTGTTAATGGATTTGAAGAAATGGACATACATACATACATACATACGCTCGAAAAACATAACCCTCGTATGGCAGTCGGGTAATAACATACACTTTATTTTTGTGGATTTCACAACACTTGCAAAGTTTTTTGCTAAAAGCACAGAGTAAGTATTATACTTCGTAAAAAGTACGCTACGCGTATAGGCCGTCGGAAATAGACATTAAATTCGCAATGTGTGATATAGTTCTGCATTTTTGGTATGTTGTATGGGTCTGTTAGGGTAGTGTAAATAAAAATTCGAAACTTTGAAAAACCTGTTGAAACTTGAAAATTTTTGGCTATATTTCACTTCTTGCTCTATTAAACTCCTAGGAACTAAGCTATGGCACGTTGAATATGAACATTTTTTCTCACAATTTCACAATTCACTTATTTCGTGAAATATAGGTAAAACCACTTATCCTACAATTAAAAATTACTTCAATACTTTGTAGTAAATTTAATTAGCTTTTATTATAGCCCAAAACAAAGTCTGAGAGAGTGACAGTTCACTCAAAATCTAAAAAAAATCAAAAAGAAGGTAAAATGGGTTATAGAGGCAAAAGACCCAATGTATACAGAGTGATTAAAAATTTGAGAGCAATGTTATAAAGGGCGACGGGCGAGGTCATTTGCAACAATATTGATCCTAAAAGTAATCTATATAACCTCTATGGACGGCATAGCATAAAGACTTGTACGTCGTAGTTTTTGTCCTTTGTCTTTGTTGTGTGATGTGCCAAAAGACGTCCACTGCTGGAAATAGGCCTCCTACAAGGATTTCCACAAAGATCGGTCCTGTGCCACCCGCATCCAGCGGCTTCCTGCGACCTTCACCAGATCGTCGATCCACCTTGTGGGGGGCCTACCAACACTAAGCCTTCAGTCCGCGGCCGCCATTCAACGACCTTCCTGCCCCAATGGCCATCAGTCCTGCGAGCAATGTGCCCCGCCCACTGCCACTTAAGGTTTGCGATTCTGAGAGCTACGTCGGTGACTTTGGTTCGCCTCCGGATCGTCTCATTTCTCATTCGATCGCGAAGGGAAACTCCGAGCATAGCTCTCTCCATCGCCCTTTGAGTGACCTTGAGCTTTCTTATGAGGCCCATCGTTAGCGACCACGTCTCATATCCGTATGTCATCACTGGAAACACACATTGATTCCATACCTTGGTCTTGAGGCATTGCTGGAGTGTTTGTGAGAAGAAGATATTACTTAGTTTCCCGAACGCTGCCTATCCGAGTTGGATTCGACAATAGACCTCTTTCTGGAAGTTGGACTTACCTAGCTGGACTGTTTGTCCAAAGTAAATATAGCGGTCAACGACTTCCAGAGTAGAGCCTGCAACCACAAGAGGAGTGGGTGCGAAATGAGAGTTAGATATGATTTTCATCTTTTACATGTTCATACTAAGACCCACTCGTTGGGAGACTACTGAGGTCATCGAGCATAGCTCCAAGATCTTCCAGGGTCTCAGCCATGACCACGACATCATCGGCAAGACAAAGGTAAATCAGGCACTCGCCGTTGATGTAGATGCTTAAGTCCTCTCCAGTCCAAGAGCTTAAAAGCGTCCTCAAGCGCTGCGGTGAAGGCTTCGGGGAGATTACGTCTCCCTGTCTTACACCTCGCTGGACCTGAATCGGTTCCGAGCTCTCGTCCTGAAGACATTCTTACATGGCGGCGTTTGTGTACAAAGACTTCAGCACTTCGATGTACCGGTAGTCAGTTTGGCACTGCTGAAGAGATTGGAGCACTGCCCAAATCTTGATCAAATCGAAGGATTTTTCGTCCACGAACGCCAGGCATAGTGGCCGGTTATACTCTTCTGTTTTTTGTATAACTTGCCTGAGTGTGTGGATGTGATCGACGGTACTGTAGCCTTTACGGAAACCGGCTTGTTCGGGAGGCTGGAATTCTCCAAGCCTGCGTGCGAGACGTTGGTAATGACTCTCGAAAACAGCTTATAGACATGTTCACCAATGGTCCATAAATAAACATGAATAATTAACATTTTTTCATTTTAAGTGGTTACTGTACCATCCTAAAAGATCCATCATCAGATCATTTACCATTACCATTGAAAGACTAACTACTTGACAAGACGATCCAATCGAGCCCAAACTCGAGGAGGTTGTGCCGTTTCATTACGAAGTTTCTATGGCCACCTTCCAGCTCTATCATCAGGTCAGCACCATGTCATCATAATATTACATTGTGATGCAATTTACACATCTATGCAAAATTTCAGCTCAATCGGTAACCGGGAATTGGATCAAATTTAATTTGCAAGATTTGATGACAAACATCGGGCGGGACAGGTGAAACTAAATAAATTTAAAGTAAAAAATCAAGTTCCGTTTGTTATGAATGTGGAGACTGATTATGATAGATATTTGCTACATACTTTAAAATAATGAAGGTGTAATATGCCTAATGTTGTTTAATGTTTCATCAAAACACAAATTTTATGTAAGTTTGTTTGCTACGTGATACGAACTCCGCGGTAGTAGTTAATCTCACATCATAAATACGAAAAAGTTAAAAAAAAAATTAAACAAGCTTTTGTTACTTGTTAATAAAAGAAACTAAAAAGTTAAAGATAAGTTTTACCTGATCAGAAATACTGCTCTGTCAAGAAAGTATCGGGAAAAGATTAATAATACACAAAAGGTTAGTTATTCATCCAAATTTATTTAATCACCTTCAAAGTATGCTCCCTCAAAAGCGATACACTTACGCCAACGAATAATCCAATCATCAAAACATTTTTAAACGGTTATTGCGGAATCAAGTTCAGTTCTCGCCGCGAATGCTCCTTTATGTCTTCTATTGAATGAAACCGGGTGCCATAAAGTGGTAATTTGAGTTTAGGAAAAAGAAAGAAGTCGGCTGGAGCCATATCTGGAGAATAAGGTGGCTGCTCGATGGAATTTGTTGACTTTTTGGTCAAAAATTCGTTCACAATGATGGCCTTGTGGGAAGGCGCATTATCGTGGTGCAAAATTTTCATTCCACTTATCTGCCCTTTTTGTATAATTTGCTTTCTTAAACGCCGCATAACGCTTAAATAATACTCTTTTTTATCGTTTAACCTTCTGGCAAGAATTCTGAGTGCACAACAACGCGACAGTCAAAGAAAACAGTCAACATGACTTTGACTTTTGATCGAGTTTGGCGCGTTTTCTTCGGTTTCGTTTCGCCAGCTGAAAGGCGCCACTCCGAAGCTTGTTGACTAGTTTGCATGTCAAACTCGTAAACCCACGTCTCGTTACCAGTAACAATTTTTTTCATGAATGTTGGGTCGGAATTGACTCGTTCTAGCATGTCCTCAGCGACTCTTTTGCGATTGAGTTTTTGGAGAAAATTCAGGTCTTTTGGGACTAGCCGACCGGCAACATGTTTCATACCAAATTGGTTATTTAAAATAGTACGAATCGACTCGTGTGACACAGAAAGTTCGACAGCTAGCTCTCTCAAACATGAATGAGGATTTTCAGTCACTATTTCCTTCACTTTTGTAATGTTATCTTCAGTAGCAGACGTTGATGGCCTACCAGAGCGAGGCAAATCTAACATCACACCTCGACCACTTTTCAACGCTCTGTACCACTCATAAACACGTGTTTTTGATAAAATCGATTCACCGTAAGCCTTCTAAGAGACTACGAACACGAAATCCCATTGGCGATGCAAAATTAAAGGCAAACTCTTTTTTTGATGTTTTTATCCATTATGAAATTCGCAATACACACTAGACATGGTATAACTAAAAACAATACTGTATTTAATCTCATTATCAGATGTAACTCAAACTCCGCGCCAAAATGGAAAACAGTTGTGCCAATCTAATAACAACAAAAAAATATAATTTGAATTTGGAACCATAAACAAATCATCAATTCCTGAAACTTTTTTGACAGAATGTATACCATTTTAGAGGTTGCATTTTTTATAAATAAAAGCGTGTTGCATTACATTGCAATTTCAAAAACAAAAATAATGATGTATTTAGATGCTTAATGTCCTCTAATGTAAAAGATGTAACACGCTGATATTTTTTCTTATCAGGTTAAAATTATTTTAACTTTTTAGTTCTTTTTATTAACAAGTAATAACAGCTTGTTTTTTAAAAGTTTTTATTTTTCTTATAATTTTATTTATTATATTATAACGATAATACAGAAATCATAACGTTTAAGTAGAAGAATATATATTCTTAATAACAAGAACTCTATAAAAATGTAAATTCTCCGGGATATTATTTTTACTACGGATTCTTTGAGTTTTCGATAACTTAATCGTAAATGCACAAGCGCGCTTTATAAAACGGTGCGGTTTTGTTGACTATTGCTCTTGAATACATTTGTTTTTAATTACAGAAACCCCAATAAAACAGATTTTTGAACAACCCATTTCAATCAAGCAATTACTTATTCCCGTCGCTATTAAATTATTCCGTCTATCCGGATTTCAGACTCAGACTCCCTAACTATTACGGACCCTAACCGATTCCGGATACGAAGTGGATTTATCGAATACTCCTCTGATTTATCTAGTTGTAACGTCTGGTGGATAACGACCTGTCCTAAAGAAGAGATGAAGGTATCGAAAGGTTGTTTTTGCGATACGAATACTTTGAACATTCAGGTGGTGTTATATACACGGTGTTACTTTGCATCCTTGCCATATTCACAGAGATAAAAGTAGGGAACAATACCTATTGTTTAGATAAACTAGAGACTCCCATAAATAAAGCACACTAAGTTTTTAGTAAATTTGGTTTTGCAGTACACATAGGAATAAACCGATTTTGTCTCGAACGGTACGCCATCACTAATCAAGTAATACTACAAAGTCTTTTGTGCCGATGAATAAGAACAGTGATGTGCATGCGTTTCGATAATTAGTTTTGTGTTTAATAGATTGTCAATAATATAAAATACTCAAGATTTAAAAAAAAAATAGGTCGTTCTTTTTTTACTGATTTGTTATCATTGTCAGTGATATAGTTACCTCTGTAAATATGGCAAGGATGCAAAGTAACACCGTGTATAAACATTCATAGGTATTAATGAATTATTGTTTGTTGTCCCCAATAAATAAAATGACGATTTGACTGGCATAGCGGCGTAGTTATTAGCCCTTAATTCACTTGCATGCAGTAACGGTTTCGATTCACGGTTCATGTCAATTAATACCTCGTATAATAAGGTCGTTTGTTCCTAACTATCCCTGTCCTTTCGTGTATTTTATTCTTTGATGGTTTAGGACAGTCTTATATTAGTGACACCCGCAAACGTTACTGATTTGAAATATTAATCGATTTTATTTAAGAAAAACTTTAAATCTATTCTAATTTATCAAAATATTTTTAGTTTAATAAATATTAAATTGTGTTTTCGTTTTAGTTCTTTTATACTTAAGTATTTATGAAAAAAAAACATTCGTTTAAGTAACTTGTACAACAAAAAAAAAACAGAAGGGCCACTCCCACCGTTCTCGAAACAACTGCCAAAATTGGGCTTACTACCTAGGGATGCTATTCTGAATTTTTTAAATAAGTAAGTGTCTAAGTAAGTTTATATACATGCTTTTTATCATACGTCCAGGCGTAAATAGATAGAGCAATATTCGCGGCGCGAAGATTTCGCCAACATAACCAAAACTCTACACTCGCAACTAATTCGCGGTGGTTTCGCCAAAAGTTTGCAACTTTTATCGATATAGAAGTTCCATAAAATAGGTTCAGCCTGATATTATTCGAGAAATTGTATTTCTGTCTCATTCGTCCATGTAACGCAATTTTTTTATTCGTTTCTAAACACGCGTCTTTGATAAATATCGTCAAAACTGAGCTACGCGGAGTGCCTAGTAACCTGTCGTGTCGCAAGTGACAGCCCGCTAAAGTTCTGGCCGGAATCGTGCGAGATGGCGAGTAAACGCAATGTCAATGTGTGCGTTAGCGAAATGACGCTTATGTTCCGAGTGGACTAGCGCGCCGCGCCGCTATACGTAATTTGTGCTAGTACCTATATTTTAACATAGTATATAGTACAATAATAAAATTAAATAATATGTTATTAATCATGTAGTCATAGATACTATTTTTATTTTCTTTTTAAAGGTTCCGTACCTCAAAAGGAATAAACTGAACTTATAGGATCACTTCGTTGCCCGTCCGTCCATCTGTCTGTCAAAGTCAAGACCCTTCACCCCGGGAACGCGTCAAGGTATCGAGTTGAAATTTAAACGATATACCTAAGTATTACAGTAGGTCTACATTCTCTTGAAGCAGTCAAAATATCAAACATATAAGTAAAAAAGATGCGGTCGTTTATGCCGCAAAAAACTTATATTTTTACACCAACTTTATATTTATAGGGTATTTTCCGTTGACTTAGAACTATAAAATTTGGCAAATAATACCGTTTTGTACTACAAGTATATAAAAAAATAAAAACCGGGCAAGTGCGTGTCGTGCCACGCGCAATATAGGGTTCCGTAGTCGCCCGTTGTAACTACAATATATTTTAGCAATTACTTCATAAAGGTCACGTTTAATGTTTTTCCCTAAAGAATTTTTGAACGACTAAGTTGAACGACTATTACTATTAAACTAGCTGGTCTGTGTTAACCATTATGATTTTCCTTAAAACTTCCTAATAAGCACGATTATTGTGAATTTCTCCAGAATTTTCAAGCCAAAAGTTTTGCTTTTAGAGGGGTGGATACCCTACTCGAACAAAAATTTGCTCTATAATATTTCGCACACGGATCCCTAGAAATCGAAAAATAGTCTTAGCTACCCCTAAGTCATTTTCAGAGACCAATTCAACGAAATGGTAGACCCCACACGATAGGGTAGACGATAAAGAAAAAAACATCAACACGTAACATGAACGAGAGCTACCCTAAAAAAAAATTATTTGAATAACAAGTCTTTTCTCTACTTTAAATAAGAATTATTTTTGTTTTAAATTAAACTTATGTTAAAAACATACAACAACATACCTAATTTAAATATTACAAAGTTTAAGAAAACCAAATACAGTTTATATAACAAATTATTTCAGCATAGAACTCTTTAAACACCGACGAAAAAAAACGGAAGAGGTTATCAAGTCGACGCGTATATATAGGTATATATACAAATATTATATATTTTATGTATGATCAGTATCACGCATAACTTTTTACAGAGAAGTCCGATTTTGATATATATTTTTTATTAGAAAGGGTATAGTGCGAGTCCCATATAAATTTGGAAAAAAAATCCAACCCTAAGGGTAGGAAAACAGGGGATGATTGATTGTTTACTCACTGATTGTAATGTTTGACCACGCATAACTTTTTGCAGAGTAGTCCGATTTTAATCAATATTTTTTTTATTAAAAAGCGTAGGTATACCATGAAATTTTAAATAATATAACTTACCCAAAAGGTGGGAAAATAGGTGTGATTTATCGTTCACTCACAGATTCTAATGCTGATCTTATATCCACAGAGAATCATTAAATAAAAACTTTTTAACAAAAAAAAACCGCCGAAAAACTAAAAAGCAAAAAATAATAAACTTTTTTTCATTTAATCTTAATACCTAAGTTCCTTAACTAATGTAACCTTAATCAGTTCTTTTTGGAGTCAGTGCGAATGAACACATTTTAACTCACAATGGCTGGAACCGATTCCAAAAAGAACTGATTTGGTATTCTTACATAAGTTAAGGGGAACTAAGGTATAATTAAAGTTAAATGAATAAAAGTTTATTATTTTTTGCTTTTCAGTTTTTTGGCGGTTTAATTTTTATGTTAAAATTTTTTATTATAAGATACAATTTTATAAAAGAAATAACAGTTATTCACTCATGTCTCTATTACACCTACATACCTACTCTATAAACTTAAAAAAATAAAAACAAATCGTTATATTTAAATACTTTACCAGTTCTTAGCCTCCTGGACCTCCTGTAGACCATGGTTTCATGTATTCTGCAGATTTCTGCACGTCATGTAGATGTCCTTCTCCTTTATCATATAGTTTTTCTACATCATATCTATCAACTCAACCAAAACAAAAAGGTTTAATAAAAATGGATACGTAATGGCCATGAAAATATTTAATAAAATACCTGAAGAAATTAAGCAACTCCCATTTAATAGGTTTAATAACGTACTAAGAGCATGGCTAATGGAACACAGATTCTACTCAATCGACGACTTTTTTAAACATAAAATATAATATTTTAATTAAGACGAATATATGTATGAAATGAATGATAATTAATTTAATAATAATAATAATGAACCAATTTGAATTGTAATAATAGCACTTTTTAAGTACACTAATTATTTGCATGTTATGAATCTGCATAACTAAATAGGCATAAGAACCTTACTGTTAATTAACCATCCACAATTTTTTGTAAACACCCTATTTAAAGGCAAATAAAGAATTTGAATTTGAATTTGAATTTGAATTATCTTATCCATTTTCTCTGGTGAATTTGTACGGTCCCAAGAACTTTGTTTTTAATTCCAAATTGTGTTCTTTTTATTGCCACTAAATCTCCAACTTTGTATGTGGTGCTTTTCTTTCTTTTCGTATCAAAATTTCTCTTGAATTCCATTTGAATTTTTAAAATTTGTTCATTTGCTTTTTCTCTAAATTTTTGTCTTTTTGCCATGAAATTAGAAGTATACTCCTCTTTCAGCATTTCAAGCAACTGTAGATCTTCGTTCTGCCTCATTTTCACACCTGTTAGTAATTGAAACGGGGTTGTGCCTATACTCTCCTGATAAGTACTATTCAGTGCTCTCTGCAGCTTACTAGTGTGCAATATAAGCAATGTATTGGCTCATTGACGTTCAGCTTGGTGAGCACTGATATTAAAGTAAGATAAATGTGCTCTACTTGCCCATTTCCCCTAGGTACTCCAGTGGTAACTTTACTATGCTGGATACCTTCATTGTTGCAGAATACTTCATAATCTTTGCTGGCAAAGGCTGTTCGTTTGTCACTGATGATTCTAGCTGGATTTACAAAGATGTTGTAAAATTAACATTTAATCTTTTGTTTCCTTTGCTGTTACAGATATTACAGGAAAAATCCAAACATACTTCGTAAATCCATCCACAATCGTCAGTATATAGTTATATTTCTTCTTTGTCTCTGCTAGTAGGCTACTGTGGTCCACATATAGAGTATGTAGTGGTTTATTTTCTTTGGAAATAGGGTGGTGAAATCATTTTTGCTTGCCCTCTTTCCTACTTCCTAGAATACAAAGAACACATGTCTTAATGAACTCTGTTACTTTCCTTTCTAAGTTTTCGATAATGTAGTCTTTGCTTATCAGCTCTATAATATAGTCTTCTTTTTAGCGAGATGTCAATTTTCATGCGCTCTTCTTATAATTTCATCCTCCATTTTTCTGGGTACTACTAGAGACTGATCCGCCCCTTTGCTCGGTAGGCCTTGATGCGTGTAGTAGTCTTGATATGATTTTCCTTATCCAGCACATCGATAATTGCTTTTTGTCCAAAAGAATTCACCTGCGATTGATCAAGTCCACTCATCGTAATGTTATTGTCATATTTATTCACTGAAAGCTGCGAATATAAGTCCTCGGCTCCAATTGGCAATACCTTTCAAATCAATCTATTTCCATAATCCAAATCCATATAAATAGTATTTTTGTATGTTATACCATATTTTTTTATTCATATTTAAATGGCTCCCATTTAAAGAGACATGAATGACTTTTTTGGCGATAAAAATTTTATGAATTAAAAGTTCCTAGATTATCGCCGGCCGAAGCCCAGATACACTGTATATGCGACATTTGTATTAAAGGTGACGTAACATCGTCTCTGTATGGAAGTTACGATGTTTTGAAGGATGGGTTCCACACCTGCAAAGCATATTCTAAATATCATGTTTTCTTAGCTTCCAAATTATACATAATCTGGAAACTATCTCCCAAAACTTAGCTAGCTCACCTCAAAATAAGGATATTAACACAAAATACAGTCGGCAATACCCGATACAGCGGTGTAACTGTAGAAGCGTAATTACGACACCTTATAATTAATCTACCTGACACCGTTAGGACTTGATTCGATTTTCAAGACTCGACTCCAAAAATACGACTCAAGTTTTTATCAATCTGAGGGGACTCTAGTCATTATAATACGACTCGGAAATAAAACGACTCCGAGTTCTTTATTAAAAGACTCACAACTACGTCGCGAGTTTTTCAATAAAGAACTCGAGTCGTTTAGCATACGATGAGCTGTTTAAAATTAAATAATAAAATATTTATTAAATAAACGATAGATTACCCTGAATTAATTATTGAGTGTGTGTGTACCTACATAAACACAGTATATTATATTCACATTCATCTAATATCTCATTACAGCTGCAGCGTATGAGCGCGCCTTACGACTTACGATTCCAACGAGTCGAGTCTTTTTAAAATGTTGGAGTCCGTTCGTCACGACTGAGTCATTTAAACATATCGAGTCTTTTTAAATTGACTCAGTCTAAAAATAAAACTCTAGTCATAGTCGAAGACTCCTAAAAGGCTCAGGACTCAGGGTTCAAAGACTTGATCGAGTTGTGAATTGTCATAAGTCGTCGTAACGAGCCGAGTTTCTTTTAAAAGACTTAAAATACTCTAGTTCTTTCATCTCTAGACTGAAGCCATGTGGTCCACTGGACCACAACGCCTAGCAGACCAATTTGGTTTGAGGTCTGTTCTCTAGTACATTATACCTCTGTGCTCTAGATAGGCCTCTTTTTCCTATTTGACGGGGTAATGGCCATATGAAGCTATCTATTTCACAAAACACGTATGTTCTAGCACATAACGAAGAGCCGACAAATATAAATACAATGTCCGGGTTTTGACCGGTGATAATTTAAGGGCTTTGAATTCATCAAAAATCGACGAAAATCCCCTAACGTCTAACTCTACCCCGAAAATAATTAAATTGATGAATTAAAATAATCATATCCATACGCTGCACCAGATTGTACAGAAAACTTAGGAGTATAATCGGCTGCTTTCATCGATAGATTCATTTTAGCGTTCGTGGATTATGAAAAAAGGTTCGATTCGGTCGAAACCTATGCATTCAGTATTTGTAATAAAAAGCAGGCCGACTAATAGTTATATAGAAGTGTTAAAGTGTTTGTGAAGCAAGGCCACTGTGTCAGACCATCGTATACGAAACCAGAGCATAAATAATATCATACGGTACTGTGACGTGGTCTTTGTCTATTGGCCTCTTAAACAAGCTAAGGGTCACCCAACGTGCTATGGAGAGGGCTATGGTTAAAGTTTCTCGTTTTTAGGATTCAAAATGAGGAGATTCTTAGAAAAACCGAAGTTACCGAGACATATCTTTTCGAATTGCAAATTTTGTTTTAGGTTATAACCGTTTTGGCTGAAACGGGCCGAAACCGAAACTTTGGTCGGACACCACAATTTGATATTTTATAATTTTTTGAAGAAAGCAACAGTTCAAATTAATGATTATTTGTCAAACGCCAATTACAAAGAATTAGGTATAAAAAAATAAAACGGATTATTGAAATCATTATTGTCAGTTTTTAGAAGCATTAAATGTTAAGTACCCCGCCTTGCCCACTCTTCCCCTACTCTGTAACTGACAGCCGCAACGGACGACGCAGCGGGTGACGGAGCGAGCGCCGCTCCGGGCGACGCTGCGTTAACCTTGAACGGATGAAACGCATGACGCAACGCAACCCGCACCGCACGACGCGCTGCACAACGAACCGTATCTCCTTGAACGTGGCCTAACGCCTAAATAGCGATTATGAGTAAAAAATAGTTAAGCACTAATTAAGAAATTAAGCAGTGAATAGTCAATTAGTTACTAAGATGTTGATTAGTCGATTTTTATAAGTAAGGCCGTAGAGGATAGCTCGCATAGCAATCTAAATTATGTAAGTTAAAAAGTAGTTGAATCGTCCATTATGCGTTATTAACAAAATTATGTGAATCGACTTGTTATTTTTGAAAAAAATAAGATAGACTTTAGTTATTATGATACGTAAAACCCCCTGCAAATGAAAAATGTTTTGCAATAGGATCATTAATCAAATCACAATTGAAGGCTCATTAGTGCCGCAGAGTGTTGTTCAATATTCAGAATGCCTTTGATTTGCAAATTGATTGTACGCAATAATAGTTAATTAAACAATATAGCCCGGGTTATTTGAAGGCAATAATTGCAAGTAGGTACCTTACTTCACACAAATGCTGTTGATTTTCGTATAACTGAGTTTGAATGCCAAATTAGGAAATGGGTAAAATAGTACAACTGACTTTGTTGACGCATATTTTGGGTGTGTGGTTTATATCCACATCAGTGTCTGCATGCATTTTAATCACCGAAATGGACACAGCAGACAATATGATTAATAATAATAAAAGATTCTAAAACACAAAACACCGCGGACCCGAGTCTACCGCCCGATAACGTGTCTGCCTACCATCTATAAGACACTAACATCCATTATGAGCTTCAAAATTCGTGATCATGTAGACGCGAATCGTCCTATGTCTGTCGCTCAGAACGGATGTCGGGCTGGTAGTCACGGTTCAAAGGAGCTCCTCCTCATAGATGCTGTCGCTGGCCAACTGGTCAAACGCAATCGCCGGAACTTCTCTGCTGTCTGGATCGACTACAAAAAAGCATTTTACCCATGTCCCCCATACATGGCTAAGAGGGTCCTTGAGCTGTATAAAATTGATAATACGGTTCGACACTTCCCCGGGAAATGTATGGAGCAATGGAGTACAATACTTAGTCTCCAGGGCGGATACTGAAGACCGAATAAGCATTCGGATGGGTATGTACCAGGGTGATTGTCGGAGTCCACTTTGGTTCTGCCTTGCCCTGAACCCTCTAAGCAGATTGCTGGAAAATTCGGGGACGGGATTTCAGTTTCGGAGAGGAAGAGATCGGATTTCGCACCTTTTTTACATGACCTGAAGCTGTTAGCCCCAACAGCTCCAAAGCTGAGGGAGCTACTAAACATCGTTGTTGATTTTAGTGGCTCCATCAGAATGGAGTTCGGGGTTGATAAGTGTGCAGTTATCCATGTGACGAGGGGGAAGATTACTCGGTCGCAGGAAGTTAACCTTGGTGTCGTCCAACTTCAAACACTTCCCGAAACTGATACGTACCGGTATCTGGGTATGTCACAGAGTATAGGTTTGAGGGAATCTGACGTAAAACAGTCTGTTGGTGAAGCCTTCTTCAACCGCCTTACAAAGGTGCTTAATAGTTCTTTGTCGGGGGTCATCAAGGTCAAAGCCTATATCGGATAGGTTATGCCTATTCTCTTATACACCTTTGGCAAACTCAGATGGACTTAGACCGAACTAAACGCTCTGGGTCGGAAGGTCCGCACAACTATGAGACTACAAAGAATGCATCACCCCAGGCCGTCGGTCATGAGGCTGTATATCCCGAGGAAATGTGGTGGTCGAGGCCTGTTAAGTGCTAAAACTATGCACGACCGCGAGGTATCTAGCCTCAGAGCGTATTTCCTGGCAAAGACCGACACAACGATGCATTGTGATGTCATAGGACTCACCCCTCTTGATCTGGCCAACGATTCATGGCAATCGCCGGCGATACTAAGTGTATCTGATCGCGAGAACGTATGGAAAGGGAAAGATCTGCACGGAAGGTTTTTAAAGGCTTTACACGAGCCCCACGTAGATCGAAAAGCTTCCGTGCTTAGGCTGCGCTTTGGAGACCTCTTTGGGGAAACCGATGGGTTGTATTGTGCGATACAAGACCAGGTTATCAGGACGAACAATTACCGAAAGTCTATCATATATATATGGACATTTGTGGGGCCTGTCGCCATCCTGGAGAATCACTCCGTCATGTAATTTCGGGTTGTTCGGCTCTTGTTAACACTGAGTATCTGCATAATCAGGCATAATCAAGCAAAGCCAAGCCAAAATTCTCCACCAAAATCTTGCGCTGAAGTACGGTCTAGTGAGCCAGATACTACCCTATTATAAGTACTCGCCAAAGCCAGTACTCGAAAGTGACAGTATCCGGCTCTACTGGGACCGGCCCATCGTCACTGAGAGGACTATTCTTGCGAATAAGCCTGATATAGTGCTGATGGAAAGATGCAGAAAGCAGTGGTGCTTGATACTGCACGCATCGCCCGCCGATTTATCTCTCTTTTGCCTTGATCCCGGCCAACTGTGCTAATGTCGGTTATTACCGCCCCAGAGGCGAGAGGTTTTCGGCCTGTAGACAAATAATAATAATAAATTATTTCCACAATCACACCAATTAGCTAGCCCGAAACTAAGCATAGCTGTACAAGCTATGGTGACTAGATAACGGATAAACATACTTAAATACGTTTATAAACATCTATGACTTAGGTACAAATGATCGTGCTCATCACACTTACATTTGCCCCTTGCGGGATTCGAACCCGCAACCATCAGGCTTTGTAGTCCGGAGCGCGAACCACCACACCAGACGGTCGTCTCGACGGACGGATTAGACAGTAAATTAATGAAAAAAACTTTCGGTGACTCGCCTCTCAACCGCGCCGTGAGCCTAGTCAAGCAGTACTTGAGCCCCAGACAGCTGACACGGGGGTATCTGCAGTCTGCTGCTCTGTGTTCCTGCGCACTGCTTGGAAGAGACTGGGGGGAGGCTCCACTCCCCACTAAGCCGGGTGGCGCTCACTGACAGGCGAGTTACAGCCCAGCTAGAACAGCAGAATATGCCTATGGCCCTAGGCCTATGGCGAAACCCGTAGTTCCGACTCACATGGTACCAGAGAAACACAGTTAGGTTGTTGGTGGGTAAACGGGGCTTTATCTGAGGTCCGGAGTCCGACATAGCCCCCAGCCACCCGCGGCTGGTGTGGTATGCGTAAAGCATATCCTGAGAAAAATTCAAGCAGTACGTACTAGGAGGAAAGTTCAGGTTCATATAACTGTGAGCCGAGACTCGATGTTCGAGGCAATACCACTTGCTCGGTCGTTATTCCTTAACAATTATTTGAGTGCCACATTGAGCGACCTTAATAATTTTGCTTTTTTTTTTATATTGCTCAGTTACACGTATGCCTTACAAAAAGTAACTGGGGCGTGGTCATTTTTCCGGCGACTAGACTGCACAATATAGTCTGTGTGACTCGGTCAATTAATTCAATAGTGCATTTAGCTGGCTGGCCCCGAGGTCCAACTATCTCATTGTCCTAGTTGCTTGCTTTACTAAAAAGGTACCTGTTAAAAAATTCTGTATCTTTTCTGTCACTAAACTGCAAAGACCACCCCTAAGAGTATTCGAATTAAATAAACTCGAAAAGTAAAGATGGACTGTTTTTTTAGGAGCGTCTGCTGCTTTCGGTGCTGCCGCGCCATGTTGCGATGGAGATGAAGGCCGACATCGCCAGCCAGCCGCGACAGGAGCAGTTCCACAAGATCTACATCCAGAGATACGAGAACGTCAGGTAAGAGATTTATAATATTAATTCAACATGTAGAAAATTGTTTCATTTTTTTTAAGAACATACATTTATTACTAGTTTACTTTCTGTCTATTTTTTATATAGGTTGTTTCTAATATTATATTAAGGATGCACATGCTGAAATGCGGGCTTAATTAGAACACCGTGACAAAAAGTCTATGATTGTCAACAGTGTGGATACTTAACTGCTTGAGACACAAACCTATGATTTCGCTTGCATCGTAGCAAAGATGCTGTTCTGTACCGTTCATAATATTCCAGACAATCACTTACGCGATGGCTTATTGGGGACAAAAACATAAGTTAATAAACAAATGGTTCGAAATGATATGAAAAACAATACTTAATATTTATTATTATTTATGAAATTCAGAAGGCACATGTCGACTTTATTTCAAAATCTGTTCCTCTCTGATCCGTTTCGCCTGCATTATTTGCGTGAACGTAAACTGTCAAAGCATTAATAAAACGTCAAACATTGATGTAACTAGTCCATAAATTCGCATCGCTAGTGACGGCTAAGCACATCACAGTCTAAACTACATAGTGTAGTAGAGGAACAGTGACGTGATGGGGCGAGTTTGCACATAACTGGTGTTCACTAAGAGCTACTTATGCCTTTTAGACCCTAAGCTTTAGTATAGTCTTGCATTTCAACAAGGCAAGCAAGCTTTACTTGTGGATTAAAAAAGTACATTACAGCAGAGTGCGTGTCTTGCAGAGCGATTCGTCACGTTTAGAAGTAAACGCGCGTCGCTCAGGTGTCAGAGCCTAAGCAGCCTTTCAGCCCTTATGCTTCATCACAGTACACTATATCGATGGTACGCTACATTGACAGTACACCATATCGATGGTACGCTTCATCGACAGTACATCATATCGACGGTACTTAGCATGGACAGTACACAATATCGATAGTAAGCTGCATCGGCAGTACATATTACATACTATATCGATGGACAGCCAGACCCATTAAAATGAAGTAATTGTGATTATTTTGTCGGTTCCTCGACATCGGGTAGACAGGTTCCTAGATAAAACCAGACAAAGCGATTTTGATGGTGTTGAATACAGCTGAACAGGTAAGGTACCTACATCAAGATTAGATATAGTTTTGCATACTTGTATTTTCCCGCAACCTTTTTTTTAAGTCTTATCCTAAAGTGCTTTGCAACTCTTTTAACCAAATTATACAGCATGACTAGTGCAAAGGCTAACCCAACTATATTGCACCCAAAAATCATACATTTAAGCATACCCGAGCCTCCAGGAAGGACCCAATAATATTTTATTGAGGTTGCCTTTTTGTCATCCCAAATGAATTCGAGTAGGGCAAAATACATTTCTAACAGTGATGCTAAAATGTATATAATGTGAGTGACAAATATATGTTTCTTATTTTTATTCAAACCGAGCCCAAGATAATGATCTACACAAGTCACTTCTAACATATTTTTTCCTCGAATTGCCTTTTTAGTGAAATAGCGTATTCTGTAAAAGGAAAATGCATTCTTGATAAAATGCTCTTGCTTCTTAACATTGCGAGTTTAATACTCCGGGGGTCATGTCGTTTAGGTCTGAATAGACGTTGATGACCTGAAAGAGGACATCGCTACCGGACACAGCGTTTTTATCTCGCCGCTTTAAGTTTTATTTTTTTCTCTGGGCGAACAGATATTTTTTTAATGAACTTATGCTAAAGCTTTATTAAGCTTTAAGAATTACTAGCTTCTGCTACTTTTTATAATTAAGCCAAAGAAAATGAATAATGATCCTACAGCTCACAGTTTGGGTTAACATTATTTCTATTTATAGGCTGTATTAAAAATAAGTTCATAGTTTGTGTTTAAAATATAAATGCTTTAATTTTAGTAATACTTAACAAAAAATTGGTTTTTTATTAAATATGGAAGCTATTTCTGGTGTGAAAACGGTTTCTATTAGGTAAGCCTTATAAATAATACTTCGTAACAAGCCGATGAAACTGATAAAATGATGGGGGTAGTACTTATTGCCTCCACTCCACGCAAAATGACACCCAGTGACCCGGGTACCTTCATGAACTGTATCATCTTTCTGCTCATTAAGCAAGTGTTACAACACTATGGCCGCCTGCTGACCCCGCTCAGCTTGACGATAAATAAAACGACGTTCACTTCGACACTGAATATACATATCGACGATAGGTATTTTTTAGGGAATAAGATCCCTTAAAATTAGCAATCAGCAATAATCGCGCAGTCATCGCCCGATTGATGGTTATTGTCAAAATCTATGGGCAGTACTGAAAGTAGATTGCTTTGCTTCAGTATTTTGCTGTCAATTTGCGATTGTTAAGCCGGAATGAGACAATTTTCGCTATCGTATTGCTTTTGTAAGATACGGAATCAGGGTACTGTAACAAAATAGAACTGTAACGAACGTAGACTCGGTGAACCGCGCTGTCACTTAATCACTATAAATAAATATCGGCTTAAGTGTCCCAATTATCAAAATGTATAAAAACAACTGCAAACTGCATTTAAAAACAGTTAAGCTAAAAGTGATTAGTTAATGTACCTGTAACTGTATCAACCATTATGCTATCATACTTTATACCATACTTTATTACCCGACTGCCAAACGAGGGTTATGTTTTTCAAGCGTATGTATATGTATGTATGTATGTAAGTAATGTCTATTTTTTTGGCACGCCCTACAGCCTATACCGTTTAACGGATATAAAAGTATAATATATCAATAGATTCGTCTCAATTGTGAGAGTGACAAAGGGTATGTTATTTCCCGAAATTCCCGCGGGAACATAATTCACACGGGAAAAACGGATCTGCAATACTGATAAACTGATTTTGAAACTTTCTTTTATTAACTAAGGGTCACATATTTTCAGTGCTAATAGGGTTCAATACTTTATTTTAAAAAATTCCTACGGTAACAGGCAAAAAAATACACTAAAAAAATAGGAAGAAAAAACCATTTAATGGATTTTAACAAATGATATGTCATTAGATTCGTCTCAGTTGTGGGAGTGACATTGGCTATGTTATTACCCGGAATTCCTGTTGGTACATGAATTAAACGGTAAAAACCGATTTCAGATACTATACCTACTTACTCGAGTTAAAACGTTTTTTTTTCAATGAAGAGTTACAAATAAGGCTTTATAGTTCATTGAAAAGTAGGAGTAGAACACTACAAACTAAAAAGTCAAAAAATAAAAACCCCGACTGCGTAAAAAGGAACTTAAAAGATGAAAACAAGATTTAAAGGATCAATTTGTAGTCGAAGGCATCAAATCCATTAACAGCATAATGATTATTGACTTGGTATGCACTGCGTTAGTTTAGTACCTAATTAAGTAATTTAAATCCGTGTAGAAAAAGTCGAATCAAGTAACATGGATTTGATGGCTCAGACTGCAAATTGATCCTTTAAATCTTGTTTCATCTTTTAAGTTCACTTTTTACACTGTCGGGGTTTTTTATTTTTTAATTTATTTTATTTATACCATAGTCCAAAAAATTTGCTCTGTACATAATATGTAGCTTACATGTCATAACATTATAGGCCTGTTTCACAATGTACGGATAAGTTCTTCATAAGTTCTGTATAGGCTTTTTGTTACTTATCTTTAGGATAAACACTATTTTTGCGTTTCATCACCGTCAAATAGCGCTATATGACACATTAATTCAGGCACTTTTATCCTCAACATAGTTTTATCTGTTACATATCTATTTGGCACTTTATCTGTACATTGTGAAACAGGCTTTGCTCCAAAATAGCGAGCATATTCATTTTTTAGTACCTTATATATCGATGGTCGTGTATAACCTTTTAACTATGAAATCCTCGGTGACATTTTGGGGAGTTAACACGTTTCCCAATGACCCATGTGTGGTGTTAAACATTAGGACAAGGTATTAAAATCCAATCGTATCTAAATGACCTTTGATAATTGGGGATGGTACCCAACTCATGCAAATCTGCTATCCTATCATTATTTTATATTTGGTATGAGTTGTTACTCATACCTATAATCTATAGCTTGGCCATAATTGCTGCGCACTCTCTGAGGTATGCGCGCGTTGAGACGGGGGGACGCGCTCTGTCAGTCTGCCATCAACGCTCGTGGCGGTAGGTAGTGTCATTTGTATAGGACCGTCAATGTCAGATGCACATGAGATAAAAATTCAAAGATGGGTCGTCTGGGTCTCGTGATGTAAAAACCGTAATTTTTAAAGTGGCTGAATATTTTAAGAAAAGAAATGCAGACAGAGACAGCTTTGAATTCAAAAGTGATGCAAATATTGCCAAAATCGTTGCGGAGGCTACGGGGTACTCCAAAAAAATCGTGCATTGTGTAATTTCTGCGGGTTGTTTATCAATTGAAAATTCAAGCCGTTTAAAGTTTCAATCGCCGAAAAAACCAATAGTTATTAAGAAAAAACATGTTGCTGGATGATTTTGACCTTCGAGTAATCAGAAAGAAGATTCATCAGATTCGTCAGTTTTACGATGTCGAAAAAAAAAATACCAAGTGTCCGAAAGTTACTATCAAGTTTGAGGCAGAATGGCATATTAAATTGTGGACGGGAATATTTAAGACAGCTTTTACACAAAATGGGCTACCGTTACAAAAGATGAAAATCGAAGATACTACTCCTTATAGAGCAGCCTAATATTACAGTGTAGCGGAAAAAATACCTTACACAAATCAGAAATTACAGAACGCAAAACAGCAACAGATTATATTTTCTTGATGAAACAGACATTAACGCCAGTCACCATGCCAGTAAATGTTGGCAATCATCGTCAGAATCCGGAATTCTTATTCATATTGCTGATATTGGGAAAGGACGGCGATTGGTAATTCTCCACGCTGGGAGTTGAAATGGCTTGGTGGATGACGTATTGACTTTATTCAAATCAGATGATAAAACTGGCGACTATGGAGATGGAGATATGAACGGGCCTACTTTTTATAAGTGGGTAGATTAAAAGTTAAAAGATAAGTTGCAGCCGAATTCTTTTAATGTAATGGACAACGCGTCTTACCATAGCGTTTAGGTTGAGAAGAAGCCATCTATGTCAAGCCTCAAAAGAGAAATGCAAGACTGGTTGCTACGCCACAATGTAGAACACAATGCAGTTCACTGCTACTTCTCATCACAAGTACACAAAAAGAACCCGTGTATATAATTGACGAACTCCTGAAAGCCCGTGGACACACTGTTCTGCGTTTACCTCCTTTGACTGATATTAAAAACAACATAGCCCAAAACTATATAATAATAATATTGGATAAATTGTGTTCGGAATTCACGGCAGAAAAATGGCAGAGATGCGATGATAATGTCCAGAAAAATGAAAATGATTACTGGAATCGCGATAGTAGGTTCGATAATATTATCGATTCATTCATAATAAATTTTCAAGACTCTGATCCAAGTTCCAAAGGCAGTATGGACGATGAAGATGATCACGAAATAGAAGATTAAGTTGAAACACAATCTATGTCAGAATAACTTTACTACTTATACTAATATTTATTTGTTTGTAATTATAGTAAATTTTAAATAAAACAATTTCTGATTTGAATTATAACTGCCTAGGTAATTTAATAAATATTGAATCGAGTATATGCATATAGATTACATTTTTATCAACTAAAAAGATAATACAGCTAATACATTTTTATCAACTAAAGAGCCTCCGACCACCGTTCCGCCACAAGTCTTGCCTTATATGCAAACTGATATCGTAAGATTTGTCCGAAGTGTATAAATCTCATGTGAAATCGTGCTCTTTTTTTCCCCGGCTCCCATCTCGCCACGCATACCTCGGAGAGTGCGCAGCAGTTATGGCCAAGCTATATCAATTATTTGTACTTTAAATACATATGTAAGTTTGTATGGTTATTGAACAAATTAGCTAATTGGGAGACAGTTCTAAATTCTAAGCAGATGAAGTCGTTGACAGAAGCTACATACATAAAAAGCAGTTTCCAGGTTATTACAATTTTAACAGTTACTTTTATATTCCAAGTTTATTATTATTTTGCATGGTGTGCTTATACGTCCTTAGTATTATTTGTGATAATAGCCTATAATACAGCATAACATAAAACTATGACTGATATATTATCATAATGACTTTTGCAGTTACCTACCTCATTAAAGAGCATTCTGCAGAATCAATTAACCAGTCACTTATGCGAACTATGGGTGAAGGAAGTTTGCCACAAATGTAGCTTTAGTTAGAAGAGAGAATAAGGCTTGTAAAGTGTTTATCTTACTCAAAAACAATAGGAGAAATAAGATAGACAAATCTGTATAATTTAGGCTAAAAGCAATCTCTTGCAGACAGTATTTAGGTTTAAGCATAATTAAGAGCCGATGGTAGGCCAAATGGCGTTTCTGGGTCTGCGGAGATTCTGTTTTACAATGACAGTTCTGTATCAGTCATGATATTAGTAATTATTAATTTCTGTTTTACAATGACAGTTCTGTATCAGTCATGAATAAACATATATAGCAAACTTCAGGATATTTACAAGCGACTATATTTTTCGGAAACACGATTCTAAAAAATATTCTCGATAGAAAAAATCACAAACAAGCATCAAAATTTTACGAAGATTCGTCTTTATTTAATGGATAAATTACATATACGAATGAAACTCTGGCAATAAACTAAACTAAGTGAAATGCGTAGACTATATTTAAAAAAAAGCATTTAATCACGTTGTAAGAAGTAAAACTTTGAAATAATGCCTGAGTGCACCAGTATATACTGAGCCGCCCCGCTCCCCGACCCGCGCAACAGATAAAATTAGTACCGCTCCGGCATTCGCACGTGGTACCCGTGTCGCTTTCTCGCGCTACGAGGAACGTATACTGTACTGTACATTATTGTAAGGATGGCAAATAAACGCAACAAAAAGAAAATATCAAGGACCTGGCGAAAAAAAATTAATAAACATATTAATTAAATAATAATTAATTTAATAAGGTAAGTAACTAACCAAGTTCTAAATACTAAATTAAGCAATCTTAAAGGCGATATTTCTGAACTCATGCTGGGACTGGATATTGTTGCACTACAGAAAGCGTTTTTATTTCTTACAGAATAAATAAATAATTGATATGTTTCTGCTGTCTGTACTACTAATTTAAAAAATATATAGGTTTGTCGTTCCAGTAACTGTACAAGATTTTGCTAACATAATATTCCTTACCTGTTGCGAATGTTGCGGTACTACACAAGTAATGTAAACTTTATTTTTTTTATTGCAGAAATTCCAAAGTCGAGCATGAACAAAAGTTTTAAGTACTTTTATGACAGAAGTATTACACTTCTAAGACTGTTTTTATTTTAGACAGTCATTCATAATTTCTAACCTATTTATAAATACAAATTCAGGAATAAATTTTAATGTTTTTTTCATTTATTCTCCTACACGAGTTTAGTTAAAAAAGTTTAGTGTGATTAATAATATTTTACCTACAAAAACGGGAGCAAAACAGCTGATGTTCTTCGCGCGTTACTACATATATATATATATATAGTCCTCCTTGTCGTGTCCGACAACGGCGACCTCAGACTCTTCTATCGTGAGCACGAATGTGGCTGGCGAAGCCAAACTTTGATTTGAACACCCGGTCACATAGGGGGCAGAATAGCTGTCCATCCGCGTTATAGGTGTAGTTGTAGCTGGGTTTAGGACGATTCTTGCGAATTTGGCGCTTTTCGTCGAGTTCCTTCAGACGACACTCTTCAAAGTTGGCTACCCCTTTTTTTACAGAATGACGCCACTCGGGTCTGAGAACAGCAAGCTCCTCCCAGCATTCAGTGGAGATACCGCAAGCGGCCAGGTTACGTTTAAAAACGTCCTTGTACCGCAGATACTGCCCCCCGCGTTTGCGCTTTCCACTAGCTAATTCAGAGTAGAAAACGGACTTTGGGAGTCTACAGTCATCCATACGGTGGACGTGACCACACCATCTTAACTGCATTTTCATGAGTAATGCCTCCATGCCGACCATACCCGAACGACGCAACACTTCACTATTAGGTACACGATCTTGCCATGTGATCCGCAAGACATTACGGAGACACCGCATGTGGAAGGTGTCTAGCTTCCTGATATCAGTTTTGTATAGGCACCAAGTCTCGGAGGCATACGTGAGTATTGGAAGGACTAGTGCCTTATAAACAGAAAGCTTGGTGTGCAGCTTAAGGTCGTGAGATTTCCAGACTCTCTGTGTTAGCTTTCCGAAAGTTGCAGCAGCCTTGGCTATGCGGGTAGGAATCTCAGATGCTAGGCGATTGTCACTCCGAATCTGGCTACCCAGGTGCTTAAAAGTTGAGACCTCTTCCAAGATTGAGTCACCCAGAGAGACATTTGACTGGTCAGCGCTACAGCCTCTTGGTGGTTGCTTGAGCACTTGGGTCTTGGAAACGCTTATGACCAGGCCAAACTTAGAGCACGATTCGCTAAGAGAGTCCAGGTATTGTTGCAAGGCTTCCAGTGTATTAGTCATCAGACATACATCGTCGGCGTAGAGAATATCAACTACAGAGATGTGCAATACTTTGTTCTTGGCCTTAAAGCGGGAGAGATCGAAAACGCTTTTGTCTGTGCGAACATTGAGATTAATTTGTCCATTGCAGCGGGTGAGTGCGTCACTCATGACCGCGGCGAAATACAAGGCAAACAGAGTTGGAGCCATGACGCACCCTTGTTTAACGCCTGCTGTGACAGGGAAGCAGTCCGAAAATTCGTTACCATGCTGTACTTTGGCCATCATGTTGTCATGGAACTGCCTTATAAGGTTAACGAACTTTGCAGGACAGCCAGCCTTTGCTAGGACGGTCCAGAGAGCTTGACGTGGAACTCGGTCGAAAGCTTTCTCCAGATCTACGAAGCACATAAACAGCGATTGATACTGTTCAAGACTTTTTTCCTGGATTTGCTTTACGACGAATATTGCGTCCACTGTGCCTCTGGACGGTCTGAACCCACATTGAGTCTCCGGCAGAATTTGTTCAGCGAGATACGTTAGACGTGTGTTGATAATATGTGCCAAGATTTTACCAGCTGAGGAAAGAAGAGAAATACCTCTGTAGGACCCACAGTCAGATATATTGCCCTTTCCTTTGTAGAGTTTGCAGATTGAGGCATCTCTCCATTCCTGCGGTATCGTTTCGGACTCCCAGACTCTCAAAACAAGTTCAAAGAGCCTGCCCTGGATGTTTGAGCTGCTGTACTTATATATTTCCGCAGGTAGACCGCCAATGCCAGGTGCTTTGTCATTTTTAAGCCTCTTCAGAGCTTGCATAAACTCATCAGGTGAAGGAGGATCAGCAAGGTGCTCAGCAACAGGTAAGTTTTCGAGTTGATTTACGTAATCAAAATCTGTTGTTTGCATTGCAGGGTTCAGGACGTCATGAAAATGTTCAGCCCATCTACGCAGTATGTCGTTCTGGTTGGTAAGGCGTTCGTTACCTTCACGGGAAAATACTGGAGCTGTTTTCCTGCAAGTTGGACCAAAAACACCCTGAATGCTCTCGAAAAATTTACCCGTTTGGTTCGTATCAGCGTAATGCTGTATTTCAGCTGCTTTTTCCGCCCACCAACGGTCTTTAAGTTCGCGCACTTTGGACTTGAACAGTTGACGAACTAATTTGGCGTCGGTGCCAGGATTACGCAGAGAGTGCCGATAATTCCGACTACAAGTTACTACAAGTTAGCGCTCAGTTCAACTAAGTATTCATAGCTAAGTTGGCTGCCTCTGTATTAGAGATGGTGAATATATCTATTATCAGTTAAATTTAACTAATAAAAAAAAATATCACATTTATTCAATAAATATTATTAACCTTATTGAATAAAAATATTCATTCGAGCCGTTGATAATTAAACGCAACTAATATTTTTATTCGTATAGAAAAATCTAACCGATTGATAAAATTATCTAATAAATATTTTTAACGCTAGTCCGCAAAGAATAAAAATATCATAACCGATCTTTCGAATAAATTTATTCGTTTATTGAGTAAGTTAACTTAAGAATTAAGTAAACGGAATAGAGCCTAAATTTGAATGCATTATTTAGGACACGAGTGGCGTTATAATAATTTAACTACGGTGAAAAATATCAAAACTGATCTGCATAAATATATTAACTAATATTTTCAACCATATTCAACAACAGGTAAAAATATCAAAAAAATGTATCTGCATAAATATATTTACGAATATTTTCAACCATATTCAATTACTGATAAAAATAATGTATATGCATAAAAATATCAACTGATGTTTTTAACCATTAAAAATATCGATATTTTTATTCAACCAATATTTTTTAACGAATATTTTTTTTCAACCATTAACGCCACCACTACTCTCGAGCACTCGACGAAGACGCGACGTTCGTTGCTACTAGGTATTTGAAATCTACCCACCCCTACTGAATTATTTGTTTCAACTTTGATAGTATTGTTAAGTATTGATTATTTATAGTATTAGTTAATCTATTGTTTTTTTCTCTGTAAGTGAATTAATGTAATTCTTTAAGAGAAATAAAGTTCTTAAACCTGAAACCTACAGCGAGAGGCTCTGGGCTGTTTGCATCAAGCAGCTGCTCGGGACCCTGATTTGGTCTGCAGTATACCGCGTTGAGGGCCTGTCTGCGCTTCGTCTTCCAATCGAAAATTTTTCTTTCCCAACTTTTGTCAGTTCTGCGAGCGAAGTGGCGTGCCTAATGCCACTTTAGCTAAGCAATTCAAAAAACAAAGTCGGTGGCTTTGGTTCTTCTCTGGTTCTTTAGGTTTGGGCAAATATTTCAGCTGTCTGGAAATGTTGAGAAACTTGTGGATGGACCTCCACTCGTCTATCTATCAGTCTATCTATCAGTCTGTCTGCTGTCAGTCTGCCACGAGAAAATAGATCAGCTGTCAGCCGCTCAGAGATCGTCGATCGAGATGGACCTCCACTCGTCTATCTATCAGTCTGTCTGCTGTCAGTCTGCCACGAGCAAATAGATCAGCTGTCAGCCGCTCAAAGATCGTCGATCGACGGTCGAGCGACAGACTAAAGTGCGTTGAGTGCGCGCTTCATCCTATATAATACGGTACGCTATATTTGCAATTCATTGATTTACAAACATTGTTTTTTTACCGTTTATTTACCTGTTAAGAACACTTTGTTATTATTGTAATTGGATTACCTTTAGGATTAGGTCGCATCACGCATCTCTTTTTCTCATACAGTGTTGCTGCTAGTAGCATCTCGCTCGCTCAGCCCTTTGTTTCTCTATTCAGTTGGTATATAAACTTTATGGTAAAATATTATTTACAAAAATATTATTAATCAAACAACATTTTAACTAACTACACTTGTGCAGATGAATAAATGAAGAAACATCAATTTTTTTTTTCTGAAGTTGTATTATACATAGGTTAGACATTATGAGTGTGTGACCGCCTAAAAATATCCTTTGAAGAATAACTCATCTACAGAGCTACTGCTTTGGACAGGATCAAAAGTTTTTTGCGACTGTTTAAATTACTTTTGGACGTTTGCATACGGCGGAAAGTTCGAGTAGCCATGATAACCAACTTTAATTGAAATCCATCCGTTTGACGTGTTGACAGAAAACGGATATCAAAATGTACGATATTGAATGAATGTTTTGTGAGTTTTCGACTGCAATTCTTATTGCTGTAATTATCAGAGTAAAATTTAATGGTGTCTTATTCAAGGTATATAAGATAGAATATCTACTGGTTTAATAGTAGGAGAGGTGAAACCAAATCTCTCAGACTTGCCATGCGGTCGGTGACCGCACTGGTCACTGCCATTGTGCTCGCTCAATCATCAACTCTATCTAGTTGAAAGCCGCTTCGTAGGCATTAGCTAGCTTGATACATCTATCCGACCGCAAACGTCAAACGATAGCTACGTCCACAGAGCCGAGCCAAAAGCCACAATGTTACAGAATTATTATTTAAGTAGTTTAAAAAAAAACTTGTGAAACTCGTCAAAACGAAACATATGAGCCCAAGCCCAAAGGGTTTAGTTGTCATTAATAGTTAAAATACCCACCTCCTGGTGTCATTATCAGAAAAGCTAAGCGTCGTTAGATTATTTGATTAGTATAAAAAAATCACGAACCTACAAAGTTTCCATTTGATCCGTAAATTAAAAACGACGCCTATATGATTTCTCTACACAGTTAGTTAGAAGAGAAGCTAATTAAAGTGTTTAAAAAAATAAACTGCCTGTGGTTCAGTGTAAAACCTGAACAGTGGAGACTATGGCGTATATGTTCAGCATTTTGTCAAGAAGCCGTACAAAACAAGACGTAAGAAGTTCTGTTTACCTAAAGGAAATCTTTATATAGAAAACTGATCATAATATATTCGCCACCGCAAATAGACTTTTTGTTCGGCATCCCGAACAAAGTCATAATAATACAAGGAAAATCTTCCTCAAATAGAAAAGTGATAAAAATTGTCCAAAATTAAACGTTTTCAAACGTAGATTTCTCGCATCCTATTTGTTAAGAATGGTGCAGAGTAGGTATAGTCGAGGATAACATTGTGTTCTATTTTGTGTCTTATTTTGTTTGTCACTAGAAGTGATAATTATTATGAGCAAGTTATTCTGTATGACTTTGCAGCCATGGAAAAGTGATCGAAAAACGTCCGTGTTGCGAAATTAAATAAGATCGCTTTCATCGACGCAGTGAGTGTGATTCACATTTTGGGTTTTTTCAATATCGAGAGATTTGTAACATTTTTTAAACATATTTTGATGATTTAATTTTTGACTGTTATTTTGTTATGGGGTTAATGCTGTGTTAATGCGACTTAAAAACTTATAGTTATAGTCCATCAATCAATATACTGTGTTTGGCTGCGTACATTACTTTAACATAATTATTTTGCTTAATATTTCAATCCTAGACTAAAATCATACCTAAAAATAATTATTGTAAAAGTTAAACTTTAAGAAATAAGCTTAATGAATTCTAGATTGAAATGAACTAGGTTTTTTCTACTTAAAAAGTTCTCGATGCTAAAATTAACTGAAAAAACGCCATAAAAGCATAATAGGAGCCGTAATATTACGTTATATTGAAAACCTGATTCTTCACTGGATTATACAGAAGATAAAAAAGTAATGGCGGCTATTTTGCAGGCTGCCAACAAATAGGAAAAAAAAATTGGCCTGGGCTTTGCAATAGGCGATTATTGCCTCTGTTACTGGATCATCTTTGGTTTAGCACTTTGTTTAGAGAAGTGGAACGATTGATAGGCTATGGCGAACAAAATATTTAGGGGCAGAGCGCCGTCTGGGTTAATCATGTCACTGAAGTTACAAAAAGCGTCTTTAAATATTATACATTAACGGCCTCCATAGCCGAGGTTCCGCGTTCGATTATCGGCCGGGAATATGTAGAAAATGCACTTTTCTATATTTTTACAAGTATGGGTGTTGTGATAGTGTTCTTGTTTTTTTTTATTTTAGTTTATAACACAAGTGATATTCTTAACTTTTGTTAGGATTAGATAACTTTATAATGATGTTTCCTAGTATTTATATAGTTTGTTTTAAACCAGGGAAACGAATTCTAATGAAATCGTATACGCTAAGGTAAACACGACACAATAATAAGGATTAGTAGAGCAGGGTTTGTTTTCAGAAAAGAGCTGATGCTTAATGCATATTAAATTCATTAACTTCAAAGTTTTAATTCAACGGACTTAACACATCCCAGACTTATGTTTGGTCATAAATACATCCTATAATAATTTATATTCAGGATTATTCTGATAATGTATTGCTACTGAAAACGATTGTCGTACTCTAGTCTCGCAAAAAATATAAAATAGTTTTTGCTGACTATTTTCTTTGTACTTAGTTGTAATTGTTAGGACAGGGTTTGTATTTAAAGTTATTACTGATATCTTGATGTTTTCAAATTATAAAACCTTTTTTTAATGGAAAAATATCATTATTACTACTAAACGGAGAGACGAATAGTGTTTAGGTATATTTAATAAACTTCTATTATTTCACATTCATGATTGACATGAATTTTTCGGAAAAATAACAATAAAATATTAAAGTTTGACAAAACAAGCGCTAACATTATTAATGCGAGCAAATAAAAAGCTACTTTTTATTTTAAAGGATTTGTGAAAAGCGCTTTTGTATAAGCAACAGGGTTACATTAACGAAGAACAAAGTTTGAAGAGTTGGATGGGGTAGTACCTAAACAAAATTATTACATCAATGTATATCAGTAGTCCCACTATTACTATTATGGAAGCAAAATTAAGTCACAGACGATCGTAAATATATTATTTGAGAGTTTTTGTTTTTTTTTGCATTTGATTTGATTTGAACGTTGATTTTCATAGAAAAATAGCACCATGGTAATGTTTTCTTATGCATGCGGTCCTAAACGATACTAAAATGAGTCAAAGTCATTTATTCAGTATACAGGCCCTCTTTTGGGCCTCTTCCCAAAATGCAACTTAGCCCTAACACTGCTTTGGGACTACATATCTAAAAAATAAATTAGTTGTCACAACTTATAAGAAAAGTATAGGTTTATTTAAAAGTAATGTTGATGTTAAAGTATTCACTAATTTCGGCAGATCTGGTCTTACCCTTACAGAATCAATAAGTTTATTTATGCTTTAAAGCAGGTTAGATCTGTTATAAATTTAAAAACAGCGATTAATACCTATTATGCATTTATGTAGGATCTATATTATGCTACGGTGTACTGATGTAGGGCAATAGCACTAATATAAATAGAGCTTTTACTGTCGAAAAAAGATGCATAAGAGCAATATGTGGTGTCCCTCCACGAACATCATGTCGACATCATATATTTGCACAGTTGTAATTACTTACATTAACGTCACTGTATATATTTGAATACTGTGTATTTGTAATGCACAATAAGCATCTTTTTTAAAGGGCATATGTAACATTTATCCACGGAACAAAGAAATCCAAATAGACTGGTAATACTAGAAACTCTAAAAACCACAGAACAAGTAAGACTCGCTACGCTCCGCTTGTTCTGTGCCAAAAACAATGCAGTATAAAAAAGATTGTATGACTATGAGTATAAAAATCTTCAATAATATACCTAATGAATTCAAAACATTGAATCAATTTATAGTGGCTAATCTCATATACCTTAAAAGAGTTTTTTAAATAATAAATAATATTAATTTAACATAATTATATTATGACTGACATCTATGTCTGTACCTAATTTAATTTAATGCAATTTTTATACTGAGATTTTTATACCTTTTTTATATTTTTATATATTTTTATAAAGAGGCGATAGAGCGGAACAAGAGACATGTCTATTTGGCAAAGCCAGCTGACGAAGCTAAAGACGAAGAAAGGTAGTGCAATGTCGACAAAAGCCGAAGTTTTGAGGGAGATTGAAAAGTTCTATGGGCAGTTATACACCTCGGTCACTTAACCTGTTAATAGTTCAGCCGCAGATCCAAGAGCTAAGCTGACCCGACACTATACCGAAGATATCCCGGATATCAGCCTATATGAGATTAAGATGGCTGTCAAACAGCTCAGGAACAACAAGGCGCCAGGTGATGACGGAATCACCTCAGAGATTCTGAAAGCGGGTGGAACACCGGTACTGAAGGTCCTTCAGAAACTCTTTAACTCCGTCTTGCTCGAGGGAATTACGCCGGAGGCATGGAACAGAGGTGTGGTGGTGCTCTTCTTCAAGAAAGGAGATAACACCTTGCTGAAGAACTACAGACCCATCTCGCTTCTGAGCCATGTCCACAAGTTGTTTTCGAGGGTCATCACGAATCGTCTGGCACGTAGGTTCGATGACTTCCAGCCTCCCGAACAAGCAGGTTTCCGAAAAGGCTTTAGTACCATAGACCACATACATACGCTGCGACAAGTTATACACAAGACCGAAGAGTATAACTTACCACTATGCTTGGCGTTTGTGGACTATTAGAAGGCCTTCGATTCGATCGAGATTTGGGCAGTGCTACAGTCTCTCCAGTGGTGCCATATTGACTATCGGTACATCGAGGTGCTGAAATTTTTATATAAAAACGCCACCATGACGGTCCGAGTACAGGAGCAGAGCACGAAAGCTATTCCTCTGCAGCGAGGCGTAAGGCAGGGAGACGTTATTTCTCCGAAACTGTTCACCGCCGCATTGGAAGATGCTTTTAAACTCCTGGAATGGGAAGGATTCGGCATCAACATTAATGGCGAATACATTACTCACCTTCGGTTTGCCGACGATATTGTGGTCATGGCAAAGTCGCTGGAAGACCTCGGTACAATGCTCGATGGCCTTAATAGAGTTTCCCAACAGGTAGGTCTTCAGATGAACATGGACAAAACAAAGATTATGTCGAATGCCCATGTTGCGCCCTACCCAGTACCAGTTGGGAGCTCTATTCTCGAAATTGTTGACAAATATGTTTACCTGGGACAAGTGATCCAGTTGGGTAGGTCCAATTTTGAGAAAGAGGTCAATCGACGAATCCAACTCGGATGGGCAGCGTTCGGGAAACTACGCAACATATTCTCGTCCAAAATACCTCAGTGCCTTAAGATGAAAGTATACAACCAGTGTGTGTTACCAGTGATGACATACGGAACAGAAACGTGGCCTCTTACTATGGGCCTGATAAGAAAGCTTAAAGTTGCACAGCGCGCTATGGAAAGGGCTATGAGACGCTTTAGGTGTCTTTTGTGATCTTTCAAAAGCTTTTGATTGTGTAGATCATCAAACTTTACTTAAAAAACTGAGACATTATGGTGTATCAAAGAAGTCTTTAGATTTAATAAATTCATATCTCACAGGTAGAACGCAAAAGGTATGTATAAATAGAGCTGAGTCTTCCGTATCACCTCTAACTATGGGTGTACCGCAGGGATCGATATTAGGACCGCTGTTGTTTCTTATATATATAAATGACCTTCCTTACTTTACAAAAGATCTGTGTGAGATGGTATTGTTTGCAGACGATACATCAATAATTTTCAAAATCAAAAGGGGCCAAGAATCTTTCGATGTTGTCAATTATGCCCTCTCGCAAGTATTGCATTGGTTTACTACCAACAATCTTTTGCTCAATGCGTACAAAACTAAATGCATTAAATTTACAATGCCTAATGTGAGACAGGTCTCAACGCATATTATTGTAAAAGATGAACAACTAGATACCACTAATTCCTCAACGTTCTTAGGTATAACTTTAGATTCCCGTTTGCAGTGGGGTGCTCATATTGAGGCTTTATCGGGAAGACTTAGTTCAGCTGCTTATGCCGTGAGAAAGATAAGACAACTGACTGATGTTGAAACGGCAAGATTAGTGTATTTTAGTTATTTTCACAGTTTAATGCCATACGGCATACTGTTATGGGGCTCAGCTGCAGATATTGAAACCATATTTATCCTGCAAAAGAGAGCTGTTCGGGCTATTTACAATCTTAGACCCCGAGATTCGCTAAGAGAACTATTTAAAGAAATTAACGTTCTTACAGTCGCTTCACAATATATTTTTGAAAATATTATGTATGTTCGCAAAAATCTGCACTTGCTTACTAAGAACAATGACATACATAAGTATAATACCAGGCATAAAGAAAAACTTGCCGTTCCAATGTTTAGATTGCACAAGGTAGGAAGTTCTTTCATGGGCAATCGTATTCGTTTTTTTAATAAATTACCACAATCCATTGTTGAAATGCCTGTATATGAATTCAAATTGCATGTTAAAAGAACTCTAATGAAAAAGGGCTATTACACCGTTAGTGATTATATAAATGATAAAAATGTGTGGATTTAAAACTGCTTAGATCACAACAAATCTTGTAAAATATTTATTTATTTTTAAAAGAGGCTGACAACAGTGACCGAATTTCTTGCGCTGCTTCTTCTCGGCACTAGCCCACAATAGTCCCGAAGCAGTGGGAGGGAAAAAAAATTGGGACATGTAAAAGTGCCTTTTATGGCCAATTTACAGAAATAAATGATTTTGATTTTGATTTTTGATTTTATGCTCGGTGTTTCTTTGCAAATTCAAATCAGAAATGAGGAGATCCGTGAACGAACCAAAGTCACTGACATAGCCCGACGGATTAGCCGGCTGAAGTGGCAGTGGGCGGGGCACATAGCACGTAGAACTGACGGCCGATAGGGCAGAAAGGCCACGTACCGGTAAGCGCAGCGTAGGACGCCCACCCACAAGGTGGGCAGACGACCTGGTAAAGGTTGCAGGACGACGCTGGATGCAGGCCGCTTCCAATCGGCCGATCTGGAAGTCACTGGGGGAGGCCTATGTTTAGCAGTGGACGTCCTGTGGCTGATGATGAATTTTTATATTCAATTTTATAATAAATTGTAATTGGATATCATATTTAATTTGCATGCCTCGTGTTGGCTAATTATGTTTGGTACGTTCATGTTAAAATACCTCTGTATACCGTGTTTAAGCAAATAAAGATTATTTTATTTTTATTTTTTGTTGACGTATTTTTATTTTAAAAATCAAAAAGTTATATTTACTCTGATACAACTTTAAATATAACATCTGTGAAATAAAAACTTCTTTTCTTAGTTCCTCTTTCGTTATAAGCCGCTCTTACAAGGTTACATCGCGACGCCGTTAGGGGTAATTTGTGGTTACTCTATGATGCTGTTTGACAGTTGACATCAAAGTCTTAAGCTTCGGCCAAACCAACGCGTGCGCGTTGGCGTTCAGACCAGCTCACACCAAATATGCGGACACCAACGCGTTCAGTAGGCCTAGCACGAAAATGTATCTTTCGCCCGGACGTATAAACCTAACAAGAAAATCATTAGTCATGAATGAAGTCAAAGAAGAAAAAAAAATGTTAGTCATAATAAAAGTATCTAATGATGTTGTAGAAATTATAATTTAACAAATTTTTATCAGATTATATGCAGTTACAATACTCATATAAAAGTTTAACCGTTTTACTAAATAAACAAAGATTTTTTGTAGAGGTTTTTATTTATTTATTTACTGAGTTTCACATTAATTAATTCCCACGCGAATACCCGAGCGAAGCTATTTTTTTTTTTTTTTTTTTTTTTACTTAAGATGGGCTTACTCTTGACCCCAGTCTTGCTCTAGAGCATAGATGGGATCTACGATGGAGCGAGCTTGCCCAGAAGATGCCTATTCACTCTGGACTTAAAGAGAGTCAGGTTATATGCACTCGGAAATACAGACGCAGGCAGGGAATTCCAATCTTTAGCTGTGCGCATTATAAAAGATGATGAGAAGCGCTTAGTGCGGATTATGGGTATATCAACTAAGAACGGATGGTAGCCGGCCGTGCGTCTGGATGTCCGATGGAAGAAAGGTGACGGTGGTATGAGCTCATGCAGCTCATGAGCACACTCTCCGAAGTACAATCTGTAGAAGACCGATAGGCAAGCAACTTTGCGGCGGTGAACCAGGCTGTGCAGCTTGGACGCCACCAGTTTTTTATCGCCTATTATTCTCTTGGCTCTGCGTTCCACCGAGTCTAGTGCAGCAAGTTGGTATTTCGCCGAGCCGTCCCAAAGGTGGCTGCAGTACTCCATGCAAGATCGGACTTGGGCTTTGTAAAGAGTTAAAAGCTGTCCAGGCGTGAAGTACCGCTTGACTTTATTCAGGACGCCCAACTTTCTAGCTGCAATTTGAGCCTTAGACTCGATGGTGGTGCCAAAGTTGAGGTCAGAGGACAACTCCATGCCAAGAAGTTGTAGAGTGTCGGTCACTGGAACAGATGTACCTCGGAAAGTAGGAGAAAGGGTGAAAGGACTCCTTTTTGTAGAGAAAAGACACGCCTGCGTCTTAGAGGCATTGAAGCTGACGAGATTGTCATCGCCCCACTGGGAGACATTACTTAACGTCAGGCTCGTACGCTCAACCATGGCCTCTCTCAATCTTTGGACCTCAACTCCACTGGCTCCTGCACTAGACAGATACTTCTCCGTGACAGTACTGTCATCTGCGTACCCAACAATACCTGAAGATAGCAGGTCATTAATGTGCAGCAGGAAAAGAGTCGCAGAGAGCACAGACCCCTGAGGAACTCCGGCGTCAATGGCCTTGAGGTCAGAGGAGCAGCCGTCAATGACTACTCGGATCGACCGTTCTCTCAGGAAGTCAGCCACCCAGCTACAGAAGCCAGTGGGGATACCGTACGCTGGAAGCTTGCTCAGCAGACTCGCATGCCAAACCCTGTCGAAAGCCTTCGAAATATCCAGCGACACTGCGATTGCTTCGCCGTGGTTTTCGATGGCTTCGCCCCAGCAATGCGTTACATACACTAGAAGATCCCCAGTTGAACGTCCCCGGCGGAAGCCATATTGACGATCACTGAGAAGATCATTGTCTTCTAGGTATGAAAGCAGTTTGCAATTTAGGACTTTTTCCATAACCTTAATTTAATTTAACTTAATTTGAAGATGAAGGAAAGAAAAAACTAAAAAAGCTAGTTGGCTTCACTCATTGCTTATCGGAAAATTATAAGTAGCTTTAAACGTAGTTATTTATATTATCACAGTAGCGCATCATCCGTCTGTGGGGCTGTCATGTCAAATGCACGCGGGCGCCCATAATCGCGCGTGCGAACGCTGTATGTCAAGCTGCAGGACGCACCGGTTTGAACTCGTCGCTACAAAATATACTATTGCACGATCTGAACGCCAACGCGCACGCAGGTTGAACGCGTTGGTTTGGCCGAGACTTAATAGATGGGGTTAGTGTGTTATTCATGGCGGAAATGCAAGGCCATTTGTTCTGTCACTTATGACTTATGTCAGCTGTATCTTTACTTTTTACATCAATGTACAGTCGCCATCAGATATATTGTAGCAGACAACGTGACCAAATACTTCTGAACAGTTTAATAATAATAATAATATTGTACGATCTTTGACCGTTCATTGAACCTCTAAAGCCGCGCGTCAGCAATATTACCCGAAGCGCGGCGATTTGTAAATTTTGGTCATAACTTTATTTTCAAATTGTTATAGATTTTCAACTTTAGTGTTTAACCGATCACCATACCAATCGCGCGTATTCACTTATACCATCTCACCATTTTACTTTACCATACTTTAATTGTTTGTTCTTAGAATAATAAACCTTTAATATTCTTACCAAAGACTTTTCTATCTACCATTCCTTAAAATTAGTGTACGAACCGTACAAATATAATATATATCATTTATTTCAGGCAACAAGTATTACGATGACATTATAATAAAAGGCCCATATAATAAATACCTTAAAGACTAACATACATACAATAATAAAAGTTACATTTTAAAATTAATTTATTCCGAGGGCATCATTCATGGAGCCGTTCTAGTGGTGTTGGTCGGTACTCTTCCACGGAAGCGACGGTAAACCACACCCTTTGGCCAAAATTCCTCTACGATATCCTGCGACTGAGTAGTATAGTGCAGGCGAGACAAGTACAGGGCCGTGACAGGAGTTGCAGCGCGCAACAGAAAGTTGGGTCCTGTAGCTATAGGTGCGGTAGCGCAACGATTCTGACTGATACGCGGCCGACGTGTCCTCTTCTTAACTTCGACGAAGTCATTCCTATCTCGGTTTCGAGTAGGACGTTCTCTGTTGGTTTGCACGCAAACGTCGGCTGCAGGGTTGCAGTAGGTCGTGTGCTAGCTACTATGTCTGCAAAATATATAGTAGCTAGTAGCTGATTTTCTTAGTACTAGCTTGAACGCACAGTGAAGACGGCACAGAGGTCCGGGGGGCAGGGGTGATGACAGTGACGCGCGGTGTACTCGGCTGGCTTACAGCAGCAGGCAGCGTAGACGTCAAAACTGCTGATTCGACGTTTGACCCCGATTTGTCTCGCGTCAAGGCGTTGCACATCAATGTTTAAAACGTCATCGGATGTCCTAATTACCGCACCACGTAGTTCATCGACTTCTTTGCGCAGGTCACTCACAGTAATCTGCTATGCCTCGAATTTTAGCACCACATTGGCGAGACTTACCTTCAGGAAACCAATATCTTTGAGCAAACTGGTGACGTCAACATGGTCAAATGTGACAGGAGGAAGTTTGTTTAATTCCTTTGCTACGAAAGTAGGTATTTCGTCAGGATCGGTCTGTTTAAAGAGCGTAAGGATGTCCTGTATGCTCTTTATCGTTCATTTGCGTCTGCGGGAAATCATCTAGTCACTCTTGTTTAGTGACGCAAATAGTAGTTTCTTTGCCTCCGCTATATCGGCTTCGCTGAAGATCGACGCACCTATTTGAACGGAACTGACCTCGTCCATCACGTCCAGCTTTTGCTGCAGGAACGCGACGGGTTCGTTAGCCACGAGTTGTTCAACCATGGCGTAACACAAACTTGCAACGGCTAGAGCCGCGCAATTCGATACTAAGTGTTTATAATATTATTATGCAACACGTCCGCATCGAAACGCTCTTTCAACGCGAATGAGTTTAAGTGTCAATAAGTTCTATACACTACAAGTTACTATTAATATTTCAACATTAATTATTTCAATAATATCTAAGCAGAACACAGAACAGCGCACCGTAGCGAGTCTTACTTGTTCTGTGGAGCAGACGCTAGTCATTAACTTCTATACACACAATTAACCAATAATATCTGAACACTTATAACGTCAAGTGTATCAGTAGATGTGTTACTGCAGGTGGACTGGAAATCAAAGAATCAAAACCACAAACTACACGCGTTATCTTACTATATAAATGATTAAAAGAGTTCCTATTAAAATAGTATTTATTATAAAGTTGAAAGCACTTCCTACTGCAATTTCTTCTCAACCGCTTAAATATTAAGACCACTCCATCTGCATCTACCACTTGATGTTAGATGTTGATCGAGCAGATGTTATTGGTTAGTTGTGTGTATAGAAGTTAATGACTAGCATTTGCACAGATATATATGAAATAATGTATGTTCAGATATTAATAGTAACTTGTAGTGTATGAAACTTATAGACATTTAAATTGTTTAGAACTAAGTATTTGGTCACCTGGTCTGCTACAACATTATATCTGATGGCGACTGAACATACAGGAAATACAATTAAAATTAATGTAAGTGTAAGATAGGCAGGTTATTAAGTAATCTTATCGTTCGTGTAATCTTAACTTTATAAAATCCTTTTTCCATTTAAGAATTTTCTTAACATGGTTTTAGAACTCATAAACAGTTAAGTTGTTTCCCCAAAAATTTATTCTTTTTTTAATCTGAAGCTCGAAACGGCAAGTTAATATTTATTTCTAGTACCTACTTATAACAATGATAAGTTTTTTTTTAATATACATAATATTTTCAAAAATGTATTGCTACTGCTACTGTTAATATTTTAATTTCTTTAAAGACCTCCCTCAGAGAGTCGCGAGGCCTAAGACATTACATTGCTCGTACAGCTCTTCTCTGCAACACAAAGACTGATTTAGTAAAAACTGATACCTACTTCAATGCAAAACAGCCGTAAAAAGTAGTTATGCGTTTATAATTATATACGTTCCACTGCAGGGCACATGCATCACTTCAACTATGAGGTGGTTTGGGCCATACTCCACCACGCAGGCCCAGTGCGGATTGGTGGAGGGGTGTTGTAAGGCCAGTGACTAAACCTTACTGTAAGATGTAATTAAGCCGACTTAAGGCCTCAGATCAGGCTTTACGACCATTACCAAGCGATATCAGCCGGGACCAATTTTTAACGTGCCTTCCGAAGCACGGAGAAGCTGTTTATAAATGTCACTAAATTTGGTCTGAATGGACACCCATCCACTCACAATCGCGGCCTTGGTTGCTTAACTTTTGTAATCGATAGTAAAGTGTTGCCGCCACTGAGCTACGAGTACCTCTGCCAAAAATGCCGTCATTTTCAAATCAGTAAATACGGCTTTGGCACATCTATGATCCATGGGACTGTAAACACTTGACTGACTCGATGAATCTTTTGTGTCCGATAATAGCAGTATTTATCATTAAATAAATTATTATCAAGTTCAGTCAGCTTAGACTTGATGTACTTACAATAAAACTTTTAGTTCATACAGTCTAAGCGTGTCAGTAACAAAAAGTATTTTATTTAATTATTTGTTTACGCTAAAAAAGAGGCATTCACAAAAGAGCTTACCGCATCTTCCCGTCCTGTGGATAGATGTACGAAATGCAACAATGATTAACGAGAAATTTTGATTAAGGGATTTATTAATTATTACTTTTGTTACGACCGCCTTCCAGTTACTTGTCAATTCTGATTACGCCCCGCGCGCCGGCTATAAATTATGAACGCAGCCAGTATTTTCTGTGAAAAGGCATCGAATATGAAAATTAAAATGGATTTTATTGAAAGCCTTTACGGTTAACTCATTAGTGACGTCTGGTTTTAATGATGATAGACGATATCACAGTATACATTGAAGTCTACATCGCTAGCTCTTTAAACTGTATGAAAACTGGAAACCAAACGTGTCAAATGATTTCTAATGACAGGTCTTAAATTTGTATTAAACTAGCATTTGCCCGCAGCTACGCTCGCGCTAATCTAGATTAAAAAATAAGGGACATTATAAACTTTAAACGTAATCCAATAACAATGTTAAAATAAAACTTTACACACATAACTAAACCGTAAAAATAATATTTTTAATCAAATCGCTAAACTAATATTACGTACGTAATGTATGTATAGGTTGTAGCGCGAGGCATCGACGAACTATTTATTAGTCTGATAACATAAAAATATAACGCGTTTTAAAATGTGCTCATTCAGTGTCACCTATGTAGTAATCATGAAATGCATTTTAGTAAGAGTTATGACAATTACCATAAAATTACAGTTTGTAGACATAGGTAAATTAACTAACAGTTATTATTTTATGATTGCCTAATATAACTTGCGATTTTTAAATTTTATTAGGGATATTAGATTTCCTTCCGGACTCTGTTCATTTTTCAGCACAAGTTGCATCATGTTGCAATTTAATTACATCCAGTAAGCCGAGTTTTTATGCCAGACGACCATTTCAGAGATATTTTTCTATCCCGCGGAAACAGACTTTTTTCCAGAAAAAAGTCTGTTTCCGCGGGATAGAAAAATAGAACTATATCCAGATATAGTTCTTTTCTGAACCGTAGACAACACCTGTGTTACAATTCATAATATGATAGAGTTGTAAGACGTGAAAGCGTCAAAATTAATTAACAAACAAAGTCACTTACGCCTTCATTAAATAAAATTAGTTAGGATTGAAGTTTCTATATTTGTTACCAATTCTAATCACACAATAATCGAAAATTCTTGCTTAGTTATAAGGTATTTTATTTGCAAAATGCCAAGTTCCAGGTCCAGTGGTTAGGACTGCGCGGTGATATATCACCTAGACAGTCAGTATGCCATTTTATATAATTATACCATGTCTGAACTCCGATCAGCTATATTATATATCATATATATAATATGTGGGTCAAATTTTATTCAATTTTTTGATCTTAGTTCCCTTAAATGTTACACAGTAGGTATCGTTGACTTGCTACACTTGTAAACTTTCAATGTTTTATAAATATTATCATGTGAGGTATCGGGAAATTCCCTAAGCCATACTCCATATCCAAAAGACCCTCAACTATTTCCAGGCGGCTGAGATATTTGCTCGTGGCAGTAGTTAAATTAGTAATAACACGAAACTCGTGACAATACATTAATTTTACAAATACAAAATTGTAACCCATTTTCAGTGTAAAACTCTATTTGAGGAAGAGTTAAACCATAAGTCTAAATATTTAAATAATTAATTCAGTGGGATTTAGTTCAAATACGAAATAAAATCCCCTTTTCACCCCTTTTAGGGTTGAAATTCCAACAACATCAATATACTAAGCTTAAACTTCTAACCATAATCATTTTAGTGGTTTATACTTTAAAAAAGAAGGACTTTCCATACACAACTATATCCTCCCTTTTAACCCCGCCAGGGGAGAATTTATTTAAAACGCTGAACCTCATATAAACTAATTTTTAAGGTCACCCTTAACACACAATTCAAAGAAACTAACTTTAAAACTTCCATATAAACCGTCACTCCCCATTTTATTCCCTTAAGGGTAGAGTTTCTAAAAATCATTCATTAGTGAATGCTTGTACTGTCTTAGGTATCTATGTACAAAATTCAAGCTTCGAGGTCTAGCATTTTGGGCTGTGCGTTGATATATTATCAATCAGTTTTCAGAATTTTATATTTTTTACTTAAATAAAATATTTATACCCCTTTTCATCCCCCTAATGGTTAGAATTTCTACAACATTGCGTGAGTTTACAACCATAGGCCTAAATAACAAATTTTGAGTTTTTAATTTTCATGTCCAGTCCGTCTACCAGTGCGCCCCTCACGTATTTTACCAACATTTGCTCCTCCGCCTTACAAAAAAAAAATACTCGCGATTTATTTTTCTATCGCTCCGCTAACCTTTGCAACAATTAATTTAGTGACATTGATTTTCATAATATTTCGCATGCCAGGCTAAAACAAAAACTAAAAAGCATTTTATAGTTTAAGAACGAAAAACATTTGTCAACGTAACTGTTGTAACCTTATTTTAATATACATAACTTTAATTAAATTTACTTTATACCGGACCTACACTTAATTGGTCACCTCCGACCGTCTTAGCTTAAGCTTAACTATTTAATATTTATCTTTATATAAATTTTGGGCACTATAAGGTCTACAAATGTAATATAATTTTCACTTGCTTCTATTTTTGTACATGACTGTTTGATGCCAAAATAAATGAAAAAAAAAATACTTGTTAAGTTGCATGGCAGAAAATAATGATTTTGCTGGATATAGGTTCGAAACAACGCCTCGCTTCCAGTGTTTTATTTTATTTATTTAGACAACCAACAAGATCACACTCCTGGTGCAGCCTTAATTACAGGTTGTCACGGAAAGTGCAAACAAAGGTAGTTGGTTATTGGTATGTTGTAAGCTTTTTTTTAACTTGTAAAGCCTTGCGTGATAGAAACCACTTTGCTGGGTATAAAACCACGCGAACTCTCAGAAAGCTCAGCTTTTTGCCAGTACTATAGATATGTTAACAGGCTAATTTCAGCTTCATATACCATTAACATTACATTATATTATAGGGGGAGGCCTATGTCCAGCAGTGGACGTCTTTCGGCTGATGGATGGATGGATGGATACTATTAACCTAACATCATGTACAATATGAGAGTCTAAATATAATTGTAAAAAATGTTAGAGATCATGAAAAATTCTTCAGATCCATTATTGTACATTTCGCTGTACAGTCGCCATCAGATATATTGTACACAGAACAGGGATCAAATAGAAATAGCATGATCACTAATTTGTATGAAGAACCAGTGTAACCAAACTCACACATCAATACCATGACACTTCAAAGAACACTGAAATACTATTGGTCAGCTGAAACGAGAAGAAAGAGCGCAAAACACAAATTTAATTAATTAAAACACAACCTTATTTTATTATGAATATTTTTCTAAATTCAAAGCTCGTAACTTGCATTTTATGTTTTAACGCTCCTCACTCTAGATGTCGTTTAAAGATTGCAAGATCGCTATCTTGCAATCTTTAAACGACATCTAGAGTAGTAGTAAGAGAAATGTACAATAATGGATCTGAAGAATTTTTCATGATCTCTAACATTTTTTACAATTATAAGCCTTGGCATCTCGCAATAGGTTAATAATTCGCTAATTATTAACCTATTGCGAGATGCCAAGGCTTATAATTGAATATCAATCAATGACTATGCGTTAATTGGCTGACATTAATAGTACTACTGCTCAATACTAGATGCCACTTTGAAGTTTTTGTAACGAATTGCATAACTATTCCTTTCTGGATACGGGTCATAATTTAATGTAAAAACAACAATAGTGACGTTATGGTTTGGTCACCGGTACAGCTACTGAATTAGAGATGAGGTACATACGATAAAAGTAGTTAAAGTATCGATTTTTGACGATAAACTCGTATGTGATATCCATTTATCCGACGACGACGACCTCCGTGGCCGAGAGGCGAGCAAAGAGCGCGACTTTAAATGGCGCTGCCATCTCTGATAGGCTTGTAATTAAATCCTATAATAATTCAAGTTCAAACTTTGTAAAGTAGGTACATAAAAACATTATTAAGTATTTTTACATAATTACACATCAAGCAGACCTTTTACTGGTTTTGCCATCCTAATTATTAATACTAAATTTTAATAAGGAATGAAAACGCTATAAAGTTCAAACAAACGCATCGCTTTTGAATTTGTGAAAAAAAAACAAATGATACTTTATCGATTTTTTTTACAACCAGCCAGTATGTCCTCTAGATCAAAAAAGTTTACATAGGTATTACCTACTTGGTAAGAAATGATATAATAATTGATTAATAATTTGATATATAGTATGTGTTGCTTAGACTTTTTTAATGTGTGTATATTCGACGACCTCCGTAGCCGAGAGGCGAGCGCGCCGGCCTATAAATGGCGCCGCCTTCTCTGAGGTTCCGGGTTCGATCCCCGGTCGGGTCAATGTAGAAAACGAACTTTTCTATATTGGCTCGGGTCTGGGTGTTGTGGTACCGTCGTTGTTTCTGATTTCTATAACACAAGTGCTTTAGCTACTTACCTTAGGATCAGAGCAATGTATGTGAAGTTGTCCAATATTTATAAAAAAATTAAAAAAAATAATATATAAAACCACCTAATTATATTTCTATTCTACCAAATTCTAGCAAACGGAAACTTAAGGTCTAGTAGATTTGAAGTAAATGAACTGTAACAGACAGACAAACACACGGACGGATAGTGGAGCCTTATTGATAGGGTCCCCTTTTTCACTTTGGCTAAGGAACCCTAAAAATGACAACAATTCAATACACTGATAATTTGCTTCTAAGCTAATTTTGCCATTTCGTATTCGAATTGGAATTCGCATGATTCGGAAATACGTCTCGACCATTTCCAGTTCACGTTCCAGAAAATACACTTCTGTATTAAAATACTCTCATAGTTTGCTTCAAAAGTATTGAAGTAGCTTAATATTACATCGGTTACGTGGGAAAACATAATTGCAATCATTATTAGCAAAAAAATTACTACAGCCAAATTTATAACAAACCGGCCAAGTGCGGGTCGCACGAAGGGTTCCGTACCATTATCTATAAAAACGGCAAAAAAACACGTTTGTTGTATGGGAACCCCCTTAAATATTTATTGTTTTCCGGTTTTTTAGTATATTTTGTTGTTAAAGTGGCAACAGAAATACATAATCTGTAAAAATTTTAACTCTCTAACTATTACGTTTTATGAGATACAGCCTGGTGACAGACGGACAGACAGACAGACATACAGACGGACAGGAGAGCCTTAGTAATAAGGTCCCGGTTCACCCCTTTGGTACGGACCCCCTAAAAAAATAATATACTCTACATAATTATTTAAAAGTTATTAATTAAGTGCGTTGGGCATGCTTAACTTCTTACAACTTCTATTAGAAACACTGTTCCAAAATTTTCGATAGCTTTACACAATCCACCCTGAACCTCGAACATCCCTAATAAAAAATTAGCTGGAAAAAAATAGTAGCTCCGAGAAAATATGTAATGAGACCTTATTATTATGTGCAATAGATTGATTTTAGATTGATTTCTTATAGATAGTCTTGACAAACTTATTTTAAGTATAATATAAGGTAATATTAATCACCGATAGTATTCTATGCTATCTTTCGATATTGTTTTGATACTACAATTGTTTCTGCACTTTAAAACTGCACAATTATGCATTTACGAATTTTTTTAAAGATATTTCTGTGACATGTTATGCCAAATGACTTTTGATGAAATGAACCTACTCAAATTACTACATTGTTCGAGAAACATCAAGTATGAGACTTGGTTCTTGGACTTGTGTACTTTAGGTTATTCTGCCACGCCCACTCACTACTTCTACGCGTAGCGGAGCGTAGCGAGTCTTACTTGTTCTGTGATATTGTAGCAGACAAGGTAACCAAATACTTCTGAACAGTTTTAGTGTCAATAAGTTCTATACACTACAAGTTACCATTAATATTTCAACATAAATAATTTCAATAATATCTGAGCAGACGCTAGTCATTAACTTCAATACACACAACTTACCAATAACAGAAGATAAATAACACTTGAAAAAAATCATTGACCTCAGGTGGGCGATGATTTTTTTCAAGTGTTATTTATCTTCAATTAAACCTTGCATGGAATTGCTAAAAACAAAAATTTACAATTACCAATAATATCTGAACACTTATGACGTCAAGTGTATCAGTAGGGGAAGCCCGGGCAAGATGCATAGGGTGGGTAAGATGAATACTCGATTTTACTAAAAACCTAAAATAGATGGAACTACTGGACGTTTGCGGGTCGGTAAAACAGCAACACAGCCATGCCATGACAGTTCAACCTAAACAATACGTGCGTGAACTTTTTGTCAATTCGAAATCAAAAGTTTTTGGCTGTTTTCTTACGATTTTTGGCAAGGTATTTGTGTCGATTTCTTGTATTACATATTAAGTGTTGATGTAAAGACTCTGTTTAGTTGATTGCATGTTAAATTAAGTTTTATTTGTGTGACAGATTTGTGTGAAAATTGACAGATTTGACAACTTTGAGATTGTTTTAAGAGTTCATTGTTATGGCCCTGAAAACAAGAACATCCAAACAAGGTTTATCAAGAGGAAAAAAGACCAAAAATAAAAATCAGATAGAGAAAACAAAATATTTATGTTTAGTGTGCTCAGAAGGATGATACCGAGGATTGGATCGAGTGCAATCAATGCAAGAAGTGGGCAAACGAGGATTGTACCTTATATTCAGGCATAGGCAGTTATTATTGTGATGATTGCAATGACTAAAGCAGTTAATACTGTACATATCCGTTTTGCCCTGGGGTTGTACCCGTTTTACCCAGGGGGGTCGGGCAAAATGGATATTTGGAACTTATTTTTAATGAAATATTTTTTAAAGAATTTGTTTAAGTTTCTAAGTTTATTCTTTACAATTTCAAAGATGATTAACTAAGGTACAAATTATTAATTAATAGACTGTTGTTGATTATAAATTTATGTGTTTTTTTTGCCCCTTTTCTTAAGGTATCCGGGCTGCCCGGGCTTCCCCTAGATGTGTAAATTCAGAAAGACTGGAATCATAGAATCAAAACCACAAACTGCCAGCGTAATCTTACTATATAAATGATTAAAAGAGTTTCTATTAAAATAGTATTTATTGTAAAGTGTATGTTCAGATATTATTGGTAACTCGTAGTGTATGGAACTTATTGACATTTAAATTGTTCAGAACTATTTGGTCACCTCGTCTGCTACAATATATCTGATGGCGAATTGGCGACTGTACCTAATTTTGACGACATGAGATAATTTTACGAAACTTTTTTTTACGTCGAGTGTCATTAAAACGGCAAATAGCATGGCAAAAGTTGTGCTAAAGATGGAGTATGAAGTGTAGAGGTAGAGAACCATCTCTGTCTATTAAAAAGTCCGTTGAATAGTATAATTTTAAATTAAGATAATAGTCAGATGGGAGTCACATCATTCACATTCAATTAAAATATCTAGCGACTTTAGCGCTGTGCGGAGGATTTTTGAACTGTTATTTACTGCATAAAGCTGACACTTCTTTAACTATTGTCCCATGTGAGATGATTCTCCACTTACCTCTACCTTTTATAAGTAAACAAAATATGTGATATTTTTTCAGCACGTTTTTCCACTTACCAGCGTTGGCGACGTTATATGACTCCCATACGTTTGCATGCCGTCACTGTTGTGGAAAAGAGACCAATAATAATACTATGGATGGATTTAGGTAATTTGTGAAATCTGACACTAACGCAAAGTCCTCTAGTGTCACGTTGGGTCATAGTCACAGTCAATCCTCTAGGTTGACAATTTGTTATCTGTGATTCTGAATCGTGGACTAAGTTCGATATTTTCAACTATTTATATTGTCTACAGCATCCTCTTCGCGGACATCTGCGGATTCACCTCACTGTCTGATCAGTGCACGGCTGAGGAGCTAGTGCGTCTACTGAACGAGCTATTTGCGAGGTTAGTAGAAATTTATACAGTATTAAGATTTCGTAAAATGAGATGAGGTGCTTAATGTAGCTCAATGGCACTTTGGTAGCATTTAACAAAGTTAAGTGACCCACACCGTGGCTTTGAGAGGATGGGTGACCTCCATATATTCCAACCATATTTTTTGACATCTATCACAAGCATCTCCGTGCCTCGGGTGGTATGTTAAAAGATGGTTCCGGTTAATACAGCTTGAAACTAGGCATAAAACTCAATCAGAGGCATTAAAGCGACTTAATTATAGTATATTATTAGGTTTGTATAATCACTGGCCTAACAACACCTCTTCATCAATCCGGACTGAGCGTGCATGGTGAAAGGATTACCGGAATCACAACTGCATGGTTAAAGTAAAATTTATGCCTTGCGATGGAACCGGTTTTTAAGGAACAATAAATAAAGATATTCTAGCTAAGTTGTTACTGTTCCAAATAAAGATATGCTAGCGAAGTTTCCTACTCATGCTCAAAGTTTGTTTACATCCCGTATAGAAAGCCCACGATACTAACATTAAAACGTAATTGATTACCAACAATAACGCCTAAACATATTTATTTTTTTGTTATTAAAAAAAACTCACGTACAAAACCCCGGTTTATCATTCGCTCAGGTTCTCTGTAAAGAAAATTTAATAAAGCACATAATGCTGTTATTGCTTCGTTATTATATTTTCACTTTGTTAATATTCTGAACGTGTTTCTTTCATTAAACTAATGCTCTTTTATCCGTGAGCTTAACACGTTTTCGATACAAACCAGGGTAATTAAGTTATTGCAAAAAAACGGTTGATATTTTGCGGCCCATTTATATTTCGAATAGGCATTTAATAATTTGTGGCTTTGTGGATAAAAATAATGATAGAATAGTTAGGAAAATATGAAACACAATTTATAATAGAGGACTTCCCCAAAATGAATCAAATGAGCATAAACACAAAGGAACTAGTTCTAGTACCAACATCAAAATCTATTTTTGCAAATAGGCCGTTTAAGGAGCCTTTAAACGTCCAATATTATTTGCCCATTTGAAGAGTTCTCCCGTGCGTGTTATGGTTCCATTATCAGATCAATGTTGTCAAATTACTGGATTAAATTGTCATCCGATTTTCATTTATACTTGCAAGGTTTTCAATCGGTTATGACATTCAGAAGAAGATTAAGGTAAGTAGGTTAGTTATTCAAAAGTGACAACACAGTGACACAACAACATCCTTGAATATCATTCGTATTCGTGAAGTAATAGAACATTATCAAATAATGTTCTATTACTTCATTAACTTAATTGTAAAATATTTTGATTACATGATACTTAAATCTTACTATTTTACAAATTGTAAACCTTCGTCGGTGCATGGAAAACTATGAAAAACAATTCTTTAACCGTTTTAAGTCTTTTAAATGTCGCGCCATCTTTTAAAAGTCGATTATTTAATTGAGAGATTTAACGCCTTCTACGAACAACCCATTAAAATTTTACCACAAATTAAAGTAACTTGTCTAAAATAAGTCAACCAATTTGAAATGTTGATACATCAGACATAGGACACATATATTATTAACAAACATTTCTAATTGGTTGACTAATCATTAGACAAGTGTTTAACACTAGTCTATTTTTTCAGAGTCTATTTTGAATTATAAGATTTGTTGAAGTAAAGCCGTTTTGATTATTATAGAAAATTGACTTCTACATAAAGTAATTTTTAGGTATCAGGAAAAGTCTGAAACAGATTTGTGATTTTGTGTTTGAAACCGCAACGATTATACGAGTATTAACGATAATAAATTTCTCCATTCCCATGTCTGAGAGCATCTAGAAATTTATGCTTTATTCTAGAAAATGATTCCCAAGTTCTCCTTAGGAAGAATGCTATTTGAATTTTATAACTGAATAAATTTCCTTTCAAAATGGACAAACAAAACACGAAGTAACGTGGATTTCCTTAGAAAGTAGTACTTATTTGAAATTCCCTGTGTTGTAAGTAGTAATCTCTCATTTTAATGCGTACTTTGGAAGGCCACCGGAAAATTTTAATTGCTTGTAACGACTATTCCGAACCTGACCTGAAATCCTAAACCTAGGTTACGAACTTGAAAAAAATAATAATTTTTGTTCCGAACGTAAGCCTCTTCCTAACCTGCCCCGACTTATCGTTCTAGGCGGTCAGTATGAAGAGGGTTACGTTCGGAAAAATATTATATTTTTTTCAAGTTCCTTAACTTGAGCTATAATTGGGAAAAAAAAAGGGGAAAAAAAACACACACACACACACACTTGTCTCACTTATTGAACTAAATCTACAAAGGTTAGGTTAGGCCTCCTCTCCATTACCCCACTCTATCTCGTCCCCTTATCATTTGATTCTCACTTGCTAGCTATGGCTAAATTATATGTAGAGAGCAATAATCTACTGCCATAGCAACACTGGCAAAATTTTAATTTAAATAATTTTACTTCTTAACCAAAACTACTAAAAAGAAAATATCTATTTTTAAATAATTGAACTCAAAGATCATCATGTCTTTGCAACTCCTGGGTTTCGATCGTATTCATTAGCGATGACTCCCAGGGCAATATACATATCTATATTTAATACAAATTAGTTATCTTTATATATTATTGAATTGTCTCATTATTTTACAATAATAAAAAAAAAACCTAACCCGCAGCAACCGGGTTAGGATTTCGGGTCAGATTCGGAATAATCGGCTTTAAGTCTGTGCCTAAGAACGATACGGTTACTATGCGGTCGACCGGGCATTACCACGCACGCAACTAGCGATGTACTACTGAGTCTTTTAGTCCTAATTTTGAAGCTAGATTTCTCTTTGAGGAACTCATGACTATTAGTCTTGAGAGTCCTGAGTCTTTTGAGTTTATTTGAGTCCTTCAGTTCTTTTACAACTTTAATTTTTTGAATCCTTTACATTCTTTTAGGTTCTTCCGGCTATTTTCATTCCTTTGATTTCTTAGAGTCCTCTGGGTTCTTTAAAGTGGTATGATTCGTGAGCTCGCATCGCATCGTAGAGACTTTGAGTCCATTGAGTCGTAAACTTTAAAGTAGAGTCACACTTTGGCCACTCGCAACAAAATGTGTGAAACAAATGCATTCATAAGCACACAGTCATAAGTTCGTGCAGGTGAACGCGTTCATTCTTGTGTGAGTGACATTAGACATGCTAGGGTTGGCGGCATTTTGCCCTACTCGTAGTGCGTTCGGGAACGTGTTAGAATAAAAAGCAAATTCGAGATGACTTTCATGTTTTATTTACGAAATAATACAAAAAATACACTTACTAGTATATGTAGGTATTTTAACACAAACAAACAAACAAAAATCAAAAAATACAAACTGAACCAATAAAACAATGGTTAAGCCAATAATAATCTATTAAATATTTGATTCGTAAATTAGTTATAAAATTAGCCTCAATTTAAATTATCCACAACAAACTATAATTATTCTAAAAAACGGCAATGAATTAGCCTTAATATTTGTATGGGAAAAAGATAAATATTACCTACTTCTAATTTTGTAAATCACTCATCTAATATCCTCGCGATGTCTTCTTAGGAGGTCTGCGAGCCGCTCCAGCTCTTGCTCTCTCGCAAATCCCGAGCGACTCATGAACTGCACGCAAGCTGCGCATTTGCAGCGCATTCGCCAGATCTGGACGCAGCCTAAGCACTGAAGTTTTCTCGCCGCTATTTCTTTAGCTTTAAGTCTTTGATCACTCAGAACTTTCGTTGAGGGCCTCGGTTTTACACTTACCTTAAGCACCATAAACAAAGGTCACTCATACCACTGATATTCTGTTGATCGCTACATGCTGATTAATTTGATGAGAACGCCCCTTTACAAATCCTCAACAGCTGTCTGCTACAGCTTACTCTAATTCCAGTGACGAAACGTTTACAAATTTTCCTAATAAAATAAGCGCGAAAATTGTAAGCATTGATTTAAACCCGGTGCCGCATTATTTAATAAGCCCGGAATAAACAGGGGCGGTATTTTTATCCAGTGATGATCAACATGTCGATAGTTCCTTAATATCGATACTGAGCCCGCAACCATCGAGATTCTGACGCACTAAATGCCTTAAATCTCTAAAGGTGAGCATAATATTATTGATTATTAATGTATAGTAATATAGTATTGATTTGTATTATATAGATCACAGAGTAAAATTCAATTCATTTACTAATTTCCTTATAACATACTACATAGAATACATTAATTCTGTATAGAAACTCGTGTGTCACATCTTTATCTATATATGTCTAATCCTTAAAAATGAAAGGTTAAAATTATTCAAATAGGCGGATGTCGTGGAGTTTGGTAGTTGACAAACAAATAAAGTTCACTGTTTTACTTCAGTAAGTGATACAATATAAAAAAAAAAACGAATACAGTGCCCGACCATCAATGTCCAGAATCTTAATCTTGTTCCTAAGTTATCGATATTGGCGATGCAATCGACGCTTTTCCAACATCGCTTACCCCTATTCGAACACGCGTATTTATCATTTTCTCGATGATAAAGTAGCGTTGGACGATTGGACCATCCATCAAAACACCTTTACGATATCGGACGCGGGCCCTAACGACCCCACATACCTTAATACGCCCCCACTCTAATCAAGCGGGAAAGGAGAAAAAATACGCGAAAACACTTAATGAGACCTAACGGCGGAACAGGCTCTGTAGGAAAATAAAAAAACAGGGTTTAAGGTTTGACCCCCGAACATTCTGCTTAAAATGGGTTTTCTGATAAAACTTTTTTTTTACCTATTCATTGTTTTAAGCTCAACGGCATATTTGATAAAACTTAGATTAGATGTAGTTTATTAGATTTAAATCATATCTAAAGAATTGCCAATTAACTTGAAATATACAAATGAGACGAGACATGTTTTAGTAACTTATCAATTATCTATCTTGAACCTGTCTTCTATTAAAATAAAATCAATCAGGAAGGATATTTATCCCCTAAACCAGGTCAGTGTTTATGAAATGAGTGTTTATGCTCTTGTCATGAGAGTTTCTAAATTAATTTTAAGACCAACGAGATCGTAGTCGCATGCAACAGATACATCATCCATTTTAGCTCATTTTTAGTCAGGGCCTAAAAGTATGTACATTCAGATTTTGATAAAGCATCAATGACTGAGATTTGAATTAAACGATTCAAAAACTAATATCCATTCTGTCGAAAAAGTTTCGGGAATTGATGATTTGTTTGTGGTTCCAAATTCAAAATTATATTTTTTTTGTTGTTGATAGATTGGCACAACTGTTTTCCATTTTAGCGCGTAGTTTGAGTTACATCTGATAATTGGATTAAATACAGTATTTTTTTTAGTTATACCATATCTAGTGTGTATTGCGAATATCATAATAGACAAAAACATCGAACAAAGAGTTTGTTCTAAATTTTGCATCGCCAATGGAATTTCGTGTTCGGAGTCTCTGAAAATGTTACAGAAAGCTTACGGTGAATCGACTTTATCAAAAACACGTGCTTATGAGTGGTACAAAGCGTTCAAAAGCGGTCGAGATGTGATAGAAGCTTTGCCTCGCTCTGGTAGGCCATAAATGTCTGCTGCTGAAGATAGCATCGCAAAAGTGAAGGAAATAGTGACTGAAAATCTGAGGATTTTCAGTTTGAGAGAGCTAGCCGTCGAACTTTCTGTATCACACGAGTCGATTCATATATTGCGGCGGTTGGCGCCGATGGTCAGCGTGACTGTAAAACCACCCCTAAAGTTTCGAATTTCAATCAGATAAAGACCCGTAAAAGATAAAAATATGTAGGGTAGGGGATAAAAGTGCTTGAATTAATGTGTTATATTGCGCTATTTGACGGTTTTGAAACGTAAAAATCGTGTTTATATTGTTCAGATAAGTAAAATATTATAGTTTATTCAGAACTAATGCAAAACTTATCCGTAAATTGTGAAACAGGACGTCCAAGTAGTAAATGTTTTAAAGAATAAATTAGTCTGCTAACTTACACCGACCAATGGCATAGTTTAAAAATGAGTTCTCCGATTGTCTGGAAACTTTCCTTATCAGGCCAAAGGTTACCTTAAATCTGATAGAGGCATATAGCCTTGTTTACGTAATACTACTCTGTTAAGAAAATACCGGGAAAAGATTAATAATACACAAAATGTTAGTTATTTATCCAAATTTATTTTATCACCTTCAAAGTATGCTCCTTCAGAAGCGATACACTTACGCCAACGAATAATCCAATCATCAAAACATTTTTTAAACGCTTTTTCCAGAATCGAGTTCAGTTCTCGCCGCGAATTCTCCTTTATGTCTTCTACCGAAACCGGGTGCCACGAAGTGGTAATTTGAGTTTAGGAAAAAGAAAGAAATCGACTGGAGCCATATCTGGTGAATAAGGTGGCTGCTCAATGGTATTTGTTGAGTTTTTGGTCAAAAATTCGTTTACAATGATGGCCTTGTGGGAAGCCGCATTATCGTGGTGCAAAACCCAAGAATTTTCATTCCACAAATCTGCCCTTTTTCGTCTAATTTGCTCTCTTAAACGCCTCATAACGCTTAAATAATACTCTTTTTTATCGTTTGACCTTCTGGCAAGAATTATGAGTGCACAACACCGCGACAGTCTATGAAAACAGTCAACATGACTTTGACTTTCGATCGAGTTTGGCGCGGTTTCTTCGGTTTCGGTTCAGTTGGAAGGCGCCACTCCGAGGCTTGTTGACTAGTTTGCATGTCAAACTCGTAAACCCACGTCTCGTCACCAGTAACAATGCGTTACATGAATGTTAAGTCGGAATTGACTCGTTCTAGCATGTCCTTAGCGACTCTTTTGCGATTGAGTTTTTGGAGAATATTCAGGTCTTTTGGGACTAGCCGAGCGGCAACATGTTTCATACCCAACTGATTATTTAAAATAGTACGAATCGACTCGTGTAACAAAGAAAGTTCGACGGCTAGCTCTCTCAAACTTGAATGAGGATTTTCAGTCACTATTTCCTTCATTTTTGCGATATTATCTTCAGTAGCAGACGGTGATGGCCTACCAGGGCGAGGCAAATCTTTCATCACATCTCGACCGCTTTTGAACGCTTTTTATTAGTCTTTTTTTTGTCTCTGTCATTGTCATACAAACTGACCGTTGAAGAATGATTTTTAATACCATGTTAGTGGAAAATTTGGGATTAAAAACGCTAACCTGAGATGGGATTTACTAACTAAATATATCTTTGTATCAAATCACATAGGTAATACATTTATTTGTTAAGGAAGTACAGTGTTTTTAACGTATTTGAATTTATTGTTTTTCTAAAACCTTTTATTTGCATCACTTATGATAGGACAGTGTATTGGACAACATTTTAGAAATGAAATGAAATAAATTGAATTGAAATAAATTTATTTGTCTAAAAACATGGTACAAATAAGGTAACAAAATAATTATAGTGCCAACATGTTTTGTCTGGGTAAGACATGCAAAATTTTATAATAAATTGTACTAATATCATTAATTTACAAATTAAATTAAATTAAATAATAAGGTTAAACACATGGAATTCATGAAATAATTATAAATAAAATGTCAATTTTTTAAAATTTAATGTCAATAAAAATAATTCAGCGAATATTATTCTTTATAATTTAAAAATTCATCACCAATGTAAAAGCATTTATCGATCAACCAAATATGCAGTCTTTTTTAAAATTGGTAAATGAGCAAGTCTGTAATAGTATTCGGTATTCTATTAAATATTTTAATGGCCATGATGAAACTTTTTACTGAATAAAGCTGTGTTTTTTCGCGAAAGCTTAAGTCTATTAGTGTAAAGATTCGTTAAATTTAGTAAAAAGATACGGGTATTTTTTTAACAAATAATGCTATTTCATATATATTTATATACATATACAAGCATGGCAGACTTAGAATGCTTAATTTTATGAACCATCGCTTGCAGAAATCCATAGGATTCAAGCTACATAAGTACATACACATTGCTCGAATGCGTTTTTTTTATTTTCAACAATGTTTTAATATTACTTGAGTTACCCCATACTACTATCCCATAAAGAAATACGGACGCAACATAGCCGTGATACGCTAGAAGTGAGGTTTTGAAGTCGTTTGTTTTTGGGATTTGATATAATGCATTGACAAAACGATTTTATCTACCACATAAAAGGCTTAAGTCCAATATTCATAAATTGGCTTGTTTGATATTTCTAAAAATAAATCACGGTACAGAGAAAACAAAAAACATGGTTATTTTTTATTTTGAACAAGGATTCTCAATATTTTTAGGAAATAAATTCCTTAAAATTTGGCTTACAATCACGTGACAGTGAACACCAATCAGAAAAAATTACGTTACGCCGTGCGAAACGTCGTTGTTGTTCTTAACATTTTCGGAAAAAAAAATTGTTTCATTTGATAAATATCCCGTTTTAAGCATTTTCTGTCGGTTTTTTTAAATCCCATTTAAAATTATTAGTGTAAAATTCCCTATGGAATTAGGATTTAGACAATTCGTTTTGCCGGACGTGACGTCATTTAGACCCTTTGACAGAGTCGAGTGTTTTAGTGGTAAATTGAAATTGTTATTTTAAAACTTATAATTCATACTGTTAAGGTACGTTTTATTCAAAATATTTATTTTGTGTGTAATGGACATTATGGTAAATTATTAATTATGTTTTAAAATTTTGTCTACTAGCCTTTTGTTGAATATGTAATTTCCATGAGCAAGTGGAATCCAAAGTTAACCCTAAAAATAATGTACTAGTCTTATAGTTTTTATCAAATTCGTATAGTCCTCTGAAGCAATAAAATCATTTTCAAAAAATATATAGTATTCGTTGTAAGTGAAGTCTTTCAATTTTGATTCAATATTAGTCAATGAATTTGCTATATCTGCATTTGGGTGAAGGTAGTGACATACTTTAGCATCAGGAAAAGTTTGTTTAGAAAGTTGTAAAATCTTATACATTTTGTTACAACTAATTATACAAAATTGCTTCATCATATAGTCACTTCGCTTACGTTTACTTCTGTCTTCGTGGTTGTTAAATATTAGTATAAGAATTTGGTTGATTTTTAACATTTTGGTCTATGTTTCCATTTTCTATGTCCTCTGATGTTCCTCTTTCGATTTCTTTTTATCTTTGTAAATATCCTTATTGGTAAATTTAAATTTTTTGTTTTTATAGCAATTACCATGCTAGGTTTATAATGATTTTTAATCATCATCATCATCTCGGCGACAATACGTCCACTGCTGAACATAGGTATCCCCCAGTGACTTCCAGATTGGCCGATTAGAAGTGATTTAATACTTACTTGAAAAAAAAATCGTCCGTTTCAGGTGGGATCCGAACCCACGACCATCGCATCCGGGCGAGTGCTTTTCCAACTAAGCTACCGAGACGCTAGCTGACCCGACGAAATCTTTCAAGTGTTTCTCGCTGTCAAAGTCAGCGCTTTTTCTGATCAATGTTGCGGTATACTACCGTCAACACCCGATAGAAATGTTGTTACAAATATTTAACTATTGGTGAAGATCAGAAAAGCTTAAACAATTTAAATTTTGTTTAAATATTGGTAAATTATTTGTTATGTGTTTTAAGATATTAATTGTTGTTCTTAGGTTCCTATTTTCCATGCTAAGCATTTTTATACTTTCCTTAGTTAATTCTAACTCTTTCTGAAGTTTGTATACTTGATTTTTCAGTGCTTCTACCTCGCTATTATCGACTGATAAGTCAGGGAAACTAATTGTACTAAGATCAATGGTTTCTTCAAACAATTCTGTAGGATTCATGATGTTAGTTTGTTTCTTCCGTATCGTAATATTTCTCTGTGAATCGTCATCATTATCTTCGACAAGTTCTATAGGATTCACTTTAATTTATTGTGCAACTGGGCTAATTGGTGTGTTACAACGGGTCGCGGCCACCTTCGCATACAAGCTTAATTTTATTTTGGAATTGCTACAGAATATCTACTATCTAAGAGTAGTACTTCATAGAAAAAAAACTCCATTACAAAAAAAGTTATTTAAGGTTTTTTTGTGGCCGCGGAACAAAATATGATTTGCCGCGCGGCCACCGTCAGACTGAAGGAAATGGTAGATATTATTACATTTTATGAATTAGAAATAAATCTAAGATACAAATAGTTTACCAAAACACCCGATTTTTCTCATGAACCATTCAGGAACCAGAATAATTGAGTAAATAGGTTTGACAGCACCTTAACGCCTAAATATATCATTATAGCAAATTTTACTTTTAAAGAATTCATACTGTACATTTGTACAACAATTATATAGCATCAGGCGCTAGGGTACGTATTATAATGCCGAATTTGAAAATAACGAATTTCATAAGACCTATGAACGGGGAACCCACCGCGCTTACCATAATTATGCAGAAAGGAAAAGCTAAAATCTCTCGCGATTGAAATATTTTTTATATACAAGCGCACAAAGCACTATGATTCCAGCTCTAAAGTTGTGTTAATTACCCGATGTTATCAAGCAACTATTAAAATCAAATAAGTTGAAGAAAACTCCATCAATTATCATTAGATTAAGTCACTTATTAAAAATAGTATAGTTTGAATAGGAGTAATAAGTAAAATTATAAAAAAATAAATGTCTTAGAAGTTAGTAAAGTAGATTTTCAATGAAATATTTTCAATTTATTAAACAATTTATGATTCGAACTTGATTGATAAAACAAACATTTATCACTATGATTAGTTTCTTCAATGCTTTAATAAACAATCTATCTAGATTTGATTAACGATCTCTTTTTTCAGTGCGTGGACTTGACGGGCTATTACTTAGTTTTAAAGTTTTCATAATCTTTATGCAGATTCGACCGCCTCGCAGCAGAGCACCACTGCCTCAGGATCAAACTCCTCGGCGACTGCTACTACTGCGTGTCTGGGCTCCCGGAGGCGCGCGACGACCATGCCAAGTGCTGTGTCGAGATGGGACTGGACATGATTGATGCTATTGCGTGAGTAATTTTTAGAGTTTTGAAATCAAATGACGACTGCGTGTCTGGGCTCCCGAAGGTGCGTGATGACCATGCCAAGTGCTGCGTCGAGATGGGACTTGACATGATTGTTGATGCTATTGCGTAAGTGACGTTTGGACTTTTGTAATCAAATGACGACTGCGTGTCTGGACTTCCGAAGACGCGTGATGACCATGCCAAGTACTGCGTCGAAATGGGACTGGACAATATTAATGCTATTGCATGCGTGATAATTAGGAGTTTTGAAGCCAATCGACAAAAAGGGTTTACAGAGGGCCTAGTGCGAGTGTTACAAAATGATCGCATCACTTACTTCGATCGAAAAGTCAATGTTAATTTGTATTACTTTTCGATCGATTTGTGACTTGATTTTTTTGTGGTACTCACACTCGGTACACTACTAGGTAAATACGGCAGTTTGTCGTGGAAGTAAGCGCAGTAAGGCTGTGATCTCTGATAAATGACTGGGTCATACAGTTTTTTTTTTCGGAAATTTTAAATTAAGTTCCTACTTTTATTAAAAATACAAAGATAAAATAATGACGAGTCGTTTTTTGTACTCTGAACTTAAATGTTTAAAATTATGTATTTTCCCTATTCCTGATTAAGGACTGGAAACCCAAAACTAATGTCCTGCTCAAATCGTCTTATTTTTAAGGTTTTTGTTTTTCTCATCTCGCAGTCTCGTTCGCGAGGTGATGGCAGTGAACGTGAACATGCGCGTGGGCATCCACACCGGGCGCGTGCACTGCGTCGTTCTGGGCTTGCGCAAGTGGCAGTTTGACGTCTGGTCTAACGACGTCACGCTCGCCAACTACATGGAGAGTGGAGGTGTTGCTGGGTAAGTACTTGTGACTGTTACAAAGATGTTCACAAGAGACACATGAAAAGATGCAACATTGAGCCCTCTCAATGGGAAGGTTTGGCAGCACAGCGCCCAGAATGGCGTGGGATTGTAAAAAGACAAGTCCGCGAGTTCGAGGAGCAGCGTAAAGCTGACCTCGACGCTAAGCGCGATGAGCTAAAGGCCCGTCCTCCTGCCGCCATCAGCTATAATTATGCAAGCGGTGTTCTAACGTGCCCTCATTGTGCACGGGAGTTCGCTGCGAAGATCGGCTACATAAGCCATCTTCGGGTGCACCAGCGCCTGTCCAATTAGGAGTCGAAGTGGTCTCCATGGCCGAAAACAGTCGGAAAGATCATCATCATCATCACTTGTGACTGTCAAATGAACCTTTATACTATTCCGATAGCCCGACGCATTTGCAAGCTAAAGTGGCAGTGGGCGGGGCACGTAGAACAAACAAAAGGCGCAGAAATGTTCTATAATGGAGGCCACGTACCGGAAAGCGCAGCGTAGGACGTCCACCCACAAGGTGCAGCTAGATGAAGGTCGCTTCCAACCAGCTAATCTGGAAGTTATTGGTCCTCCAATTTTCAAGGACGTCCTGTAGCTGATGATGATGATTACGTTTCGGGTTTACTATTAACCAACAATTTAGCACGACGTGTTACTTTCTAATAAGCCATATGACATTTTAAATGTGTAATAAGTCTTTTGAATACTGATCGATCTCATAAATCACAAAATTTTGTTTTATTTTTTTATTTTTATGAAAACTCGGTCTACAGAATTCTACGCAAATACATAATAGCGACGATGAGTGAACATATACGCATAGTAAACAACACACTTCACTCTGGCGTATAATTCGCAGACGAGTTCACATCACGAAAGAGACCCTCCGGTGCCTCGGGGATGACTACAAGGTGGAGCCCGGCTATGGTGGCCAGCGCAACGCCTACTTGAAAGATCACAACATCGACACCTACCTCATCGTTCCCGGTGACGCTAGTCGTGTGGTAAGTACCAAATAAAAGATCAACTGGTGGTACATACAACTTTTTTTTTTAAATGTCATTTTTATCGTATCCTTTTTGTTTGTCAACAAAAAGACATTGATTATTACTTTACCATGTACATGTAATATCAATAAATTATTGGCATGGAGCACATGCATAGTGTACAAGAAATTCAACAAGAAAGTTTTTAATTTTACACAAAGTATAAATATTATTATTTATTGAGTTCGAGAAAATTTTTCACCATTCTTATATCTGTCTCTGTGCTATTTTAGTATCAGCAAAAGTTGACAAGACTTGTCATTTCATACTAAATATATAAGTGAAAATCAGTGAAAGACTTTGGAGAAAGGTGGTCCTTATTATAGCTGCTTTATAGGACCTATAGATGTTCTCGATCATTAATGGCTACCGCCATGTTAACTTGTTAAAAATTAAGCCTTTGAGTGCCACAAAACTAGATTTGGGGCCAACATTGGTGCTCTAAATGTATAAGTTTGTCATGGTAGACAATTTAAGTTAAGTAAGTACTTTTACAGTGTCAATGTATTAAAATTTGTTTAAAAATAGGATAAAAAGCCGCAACACAGCTTCTCCCTCAATGGCAACGTGTCGAAGGAGATGCGTGTCATGGGACATGGCTCACAGCATGGCAAGCACTCTTCAAAGTAAGTAACCGATAGCTATAACCCCCGCCATGAATCTTCACCGCTGGGGCAAAGAGTGGGGATCACTTTGCGCATCTAATAAGACTATCTCGTATTATAGACGCGTGTGCGCGGAACAAACAACCAATCACAGCTGGCAATGCAGGCGCGTCGCGCGACTAGCCAATCGAGTAGTCGTAATGGTCTTCTGCGCATCCGTGCCACTACAACTATGTAGGAATGTGAAATATACAGGGTGTAAAATAAATGGTATATCAAGCCGAAATAATCTTTTTTTTATATAAAAATGAATTACTACTAAATAGTCTCGCTAAAACTCGAGAGCGGCTGGACCGATTTGGCTAATTTTGGTTTGAAATATTTATAGAAACCAGGGAAGATTTAGGCTAAGAACTCACGGAGCGGTTTTTACCCGCGCCCGCCGCAGTTGCGGGCCCGCAGCTTCTGTAGAATGTAGTTTTATACCTGTGTAAAAAAGGGGAACGCCCAAAAAATTGCCTGAAATGAACAGAAACTACATAGATAGATTTTTAGAGATTTTCCGAGGTGTTTAGGTAGATTTTAACTTTCATTTGTTAAACTCATATCGTAGTTTGTATTTTATTCTTTGAAAGCACAACATGTAATAGTATTCGCAAATAAAATACTAATCCACAGATTAACCCTTACTAAGTACTGGTATAAATTTAAATATTTTCAAATCAGTAGAAACACGTTAAAAACGGAAATCAAAGTAAACGAAATTGCTCTGACAGCGACGCGCGGGCCACCCTCGACAATGTCCGGCAACGGACTGCGCGGAGCGCGCGGGGCATGACACGACGAGTCGGAGCGAGCGCGCTCACGTGGATACGGAAAAAACATATTTTTGATGAATTTAATGCAAAATATAGATAAAACTTTCAATTCAATGCATTGATATTTGCATAACCTTGCTTTGTGTGAAAACAGCAACGAAAAATCTTGTGCCATTTAAGCAAACATTTAAAATTCATAAAAAATAGACATGTTTTTGGGATCGTTTTAAAAAAAGAAAGTGAATATGAAAAGCAAAATTATTGAATTCAAAATGTTTAGTGAATCTTCTTCTAGCATATCTTATTTGAAGTTTATGGATTTGATTAAACATATTCAGAGAAATTGATTTTTATATCCGACATTTTTGACATTTCACCCGTCTTAAGGCCTTAATAGAGATATTTTCATATTATTTAATTCTGAGGCAGAACGAAGTTTTCTGGGTCAGCTAGTATAAAATATTATTTTAATGATGCAAGACTTAAAGCTTTAAAAAAACGTCCCATTACTTTTAAATCAAGTCAACGACCACTTTGGGATCACCTTTAGATCTATTCAAAATTTGAAAACGCGAAAATTAAGATTTTATTTTTTGTACAAAGCTAACGGTAATATTAAAAATACGCTAGAAGTTCGCTAGGGCATCAAAGGATTTTAAATATTAAATCAATGAGCACAAACGGGACTGACTTCATAAAAGGAATGTTAGTTTTTAATTAAAGCACTAAAAATAATACTTTAGAGAGAGCTCGTTTACTTTGAGGAAAACGGCTCAGGTAAATATTTTGTATTTTTAAAATGTTTGCTGATAATCGGTAATATAATGATTATTATTAATAAAATCTTGTTATTATTGTCACTGACCACACGGACACCTTGCAAATTCTCATCGAGTCTTGCGTGGAGTGGCGAGCCGAACTTTTCCTGGCATTCGTAGACTTCGAGAAAGCGTTTGACTCCGTGAAATGGAGCGCACTGTGGTCAAGTCTAAGGCGAAGAGGACTACCTATCAAGTATATACACACATCAAAAAAGTCTAAATTATTAATCAATTATTATATCATTTCTTACCAAGTAGGTAATACCTATGTAAACTTTTTTGATCTAGAGGACATACTGGCTGGTTGTAAAAAAAATCGATTAAGTATCATTTGTTTTTTTTTTTCACAAATTCAAAAGCGACGCGTTTGTTTGAACTTTATAGCATTTGCTTTCCTTATTAAAATTTAGTATTCTGTATCAATTTTATGATTTAAACAATAATAAGAAAAATATTTTGAACAAATTTCGATTTTGAGACATTTTTTACGTCATGGAGCGACGTCATTTGAACGCAGGTGAAATGCAAAGAGCTGTAGAGATGTTGCAAGTGGGAAGAAGTCAATCTCAGGTATCTCGGTATTTTGGTGTCAACAGAAGCGTTATTTGCCGTCTTCATCAGCGTTACACTAACACGGGAGATCCTGCTGAGCAGCACCCAGGTCGAGGAAGGTATACAACCACTCGGCAAGATCGATACATACAACTAACTGCAAGACGCCACCCGATGTTAACCGCCCGAGAGATAGGATTAAGGCTACAAAATTCAAGTGGTGTTGTTGTTAGCTGCCAAACTGTTTGAAATCGACTGCATAAGTATGGCCTACGAGCACGACGGCCAATTAGGTGCCCACCGATACGTCACGGGAATCGCGCTCATCGAAATGAATGGTCTAGGTAGGGAATACATTACATGGAACCGGGAACAATGGGATAAAATTTTATTTTGCGATGAGTCTCGATTTAGTTTCAAGCCTGATACTAGAAGGGTAAAAGTGTACCGTCGTCCTGGAAATACTGAAAGACTGAGGTGCGTTCAGGAATTGCATCCATACAACGGCTCAACAGTTATGGTATGGGCGGAACGTGACATTTTTATGGTGCGTGCAGCCGGCGTTCATCGATTTTTAGGACGTTATCACGTCAAAATGTAACGTGACACTGCATCCAAAACAATGTTTTGAAGCTCACCATACTCCATGTAATATATTTCATTAGAATAATAAAAACGATTATACTTAAAACAAATGTTATTATCTATAATCTTTAGTGAAATCTATGAAATTTAATTTAATTGAGTACCATAGTAGTAGATTCTCCTCCTGTGTCGTTTAGGACACGGCATTTTCCGGCTTTTCTGGAAATGGAATATTTTTTTCACTATTTTTTATCAATTTTTAGTTATTTAATTATGACGTTTACAAAATTTTAAATAAATAGTACAAAAATAAATTATTCCGGAACAAGTGGGTTAATGCGAAAACTCATTGTAAAATTAAAATTTGTATGTGTTGCTTAGACTTTTTGGATGTGTGTAGGTTTCATCGAGTACTACACAATAAAAGTACCTGCAAAGTAGAGCACGAGCAAGTCCTAGGGCTGCCTACTGTCGCCGCTGCTCTTCATCATCCTGCTCGACGACGTCATGCGCAGAGTAACCAGAACACCTAGAGGCATTGCCTGGAACGGAAGCTCACACCTGGAGGACTTTGACTACGCAGACGACATAGTGTTGATTTCGTCTTCACTGACCATAAATTCAGGTCTTTTGGGACTAGCCGAGCAGCAACATGTTTCATACCCAATTGATTATTTGAAATGGTACAAATCGACTCGTGTGACACAGAAAGTTCGACGGCTAGCTCTCTCAACTTGAATGAGGATTTTCAGTCACTATTTCCTTCACTTTTGCGATGTTATCTTCAGTAGCAGACGTTGATGGCCTACCAGAGCGAGGCAAATCTTCCAACACATCTCAACCGCTATTGAACGCTTTGTACCACTCATAAACACATGTTTTTGATACATTAACCGTAAGCCTTCTGTAACATTTTCAGAGACTCCGAACACGAAATCCCATTGGCGATTCAAAATTTAAGACAAACTCCTTGTTTGATGTTTTTGTCCATTATGAAATTCCAATACACACTAGATATGGTATAACTAAAAACAATACTGTTTTTAATCTTATTATTAGATGTAACTCAAACTCTACGCCAAAATGGAAAACAGGTGTGCCAATTTAACAACAACAAAAAAAATATAATTTTAAATTTGGAACCATAAACAAATCATCAGTTCCCGAAACTTTTATGACAGAATGTATATGTCGTGGCCCGATCTTAAAATTAAACATTTCATGATGTGGCCGGCCATTTAAAAAAATGGTCGTATTTCATAAAACGGCAAAACAAAACTGGCCATATCGTTTAAACGTCAACGTTTGATGATATGTTTATCAACGTTTGGCCATATCATTAAAATAGGTATAAATACGCTTACAAGCTACTGGAATTTGTTTAATATTAATTTTCTCAATAGATAAGTAAAACATTATAAATTTTTGTAATTTTGAAAGCAAACTAATAAATAAAAAGATTTCAATAACTTAACTAACCTCCCAAATAACGTGTCAAACTCAACGATTTTTGACGTTGAGCCTTTTTTCGAGTGATTGAAAGAACGATGAATTCGCTGCAATTTAATCTTCTATTTACACATTCACTTTCAAAATTCACAAGAACAGAATAATTGTCCGCCGCCTTGCTGTAGGTACCACAATAACAAAGCGACATAAGCGCCCCTGCCGGTAGATAATATAACTGTTTTAAGATATGACCACCAACATTTGGCCATTTCATGAAGTAGTCTATCATATCGTCTAATGCTGACTGATTCATTGATCTGGCCTATCGACATCATGATGTGGCCAGCGGGTACTGTGCCGCATCATAAAAATCGATCATTTTATGAAATGGTTGGCCAAATCATGAAGTGATTAATTTTAAGATCGGGCCACGACATATTTAGGAATTTGTCACATCATATTATAATTTTGTCCTTGAATGTATTTATATACCACACCCTGTATATACTGTTCGTGTTCCGTACTGAATAAATAAATAAAAAAAACGCATACAAAGACTGTGAGAGACTGGTACCTGAACTAGGCTAGAGCTGTATCTCAGTGCACCAGCACTCTCCTCTTTACAAGATGGCCGAGTTTAAAAGGTAATAGAAACGAACATGAGAGAGATCAGGAAACGAAATTTCCGAGTAGGTACCTATTTAAGTGGACGTTTGTAAAATAGTTATTGTAGTGCCTCTCGGGCATTCAGTGTGAACCAATACTTACTTCGACGCCAGCCTCATATATCGTGGCCCAATCTTAAAATTAATCACTTCATGATTTGGCCAATAATTTCATAAAATGGTCGTTTTTCATGATGTGTGATATGCCAGATCAATGAATCAGTCACCGTTTGATGATATGCCCGTCTACTTCATTAAATGGCCAAACGTCGGTGGTCATATCAAAAAACAGTTATATTACCCACCGGTAGAAGCGCTGATGTCGCTTTGTTATTGTGGTACATACAACATGGTGGCGAACAATTATTATTCTGTTCTTGTGAATTTTGAAAGTAAAAAAATAGTGTAAATAGGAGATAAACTACAGTGAATAGGCTAGTTGACACCACCAATCAATTGACATACTTTATCTTCCTAATAATTTGTATAGCGATATCGGATTATGACGTCACTATCCGATAAAATCAACAGCCTTACTTTTTTACTATTTTAAAGCAACCAAAAATCAGTTTGTCTCTTAAATGAAATTGTACTGAGTTATCAGGCCTAACATAAAGTGTCTGATTTAATAAATGATGCCTTAGAATTATTTATGAATGGAGTCAACATCCCTATTATCGTAAAGACGTCAAGCTAGGTGATTTTTATGACAGTCACTCGAAAGAAAGGTGCAACGTCAAAAAATCGTGAAGTTCGACACGTAATTTGGGAGGTTACTTAGGTTATTTAAATCATTTTATTAGTTTACTTTCAAAATAACAAATATTGATAATGTTTTATGTATCTGTTGGCTAAAATTAATATTAAACAAATTCCAGTAACTAATGTAAACGTATTTATACCTATTTTAATGATATGGCCAAAAAGTAAAAAGTAATGATATGGCCAAACGTTGATTGACATATCATCAAACGTTGACCTTATAACAATATGGCTAGTTCTGTTTGGCCGTTTTATGAAATGGCCACACACATCACGAAGTCTATGACGAAGTGTTTAATTTAAAGATCAGGCCACGACATATATACTCAGGTCACACTGAAAGCAAATTAAAACGAACCACTGCGTCTTTTTCGGGTTCTGTAGTCTACACGGAGCCCTTGCAGTTTCGCCATGTCTATCGGCATAGCTATCGGTCAGTCAGTCCGCGATTTAACACAGAGCCTCAATTAATCTAGCCGACAAATTTAAAATATATACATATTTTCAAATTTTGGTCATGGTTTATTCTATACTTTGGCGTGTCGTTAGATAGGTCATTTTAAATGATTGACGATGGGTGATCACAATTTTTGATTCAGAGATTCGTGTGCATAGCTTTTTTCCCTCCTATACAGCTAAAAGTAGGCTTTACAAGTTATAAGATATACGTGTAGTTGTGTATGCATATTATAAAGTGACTGAAATAGTCTATAAAGTCTCCAGAGAACGCCACAGAGAACGGGCCATTTGCATCTAGCGGCTTCGCGTAACGTTTGACCAGGTCGTCAGTCCAGGGTGGATAGTTTCCTGTTGTGACGAGAAAATGAATGTATTGATTGATTTATTTATTACTAGCTCCTGCCCCCGACTTCGTTCGCGTGCTCATCAATTCATAAATTGGTTGTCCGCAGAAGACCTTCCCAAACTTTAATCACAGTCTGAGCAATAGTTTTGAAACGCATAAAGGACATTCAATCTTACATTTATCTATATTTTTAGGGTTTCGTACCTCAAAAGGGAAAAACGGAACCCTTATAAGATTACTTTGTTGTCCGTCCGTCCGTCGTGTCTGTCAAGACCCTTTAGTGCCGGAAGGCGTGAAGGTATCGAGTTGAAATTTAAAGTATATACTCGAATCAACGGTCTCTTAAAGCGGAAAAAAAATCAAACTTCTATCAGGAGATATCAGGATTGATTCTGTTATTGATAATAATATAATTACTTATACATGTAGGCGAAGATGATGATGAAGACACCACCTCCTCAAGCGAATCGGAGTCTGATTAATATTCTGTACGCACATTCAATTCAATTCAAAAGATTGCTATTAGCCTTTAAAGAATCGCGTTTCGCATACAGTTCTGAGTTTGTCTCTAAAAGGTCATTAACGAGATAGAGACTAGGCATCAACCCCTCTGTACAATACTTTGCTCATATTCTTCTTTGTTAATATGCTCTTAACATTATATTAGCAATATTGTTTCTTTTCAATAAAACATAACTTAAATATCACTATCATCACATCATCACCAGCCTTTAAGAGTCCACTGCTGGCCACAGGCCTCTCCAAAAGGAGGATTTTGCCATAAACGCTACGCTTGGCAGGCGGGTTGGCGATCGCAGTTTGGCCAATTGTGGAGAGGAGACGCTGCTGCCCGTCTTCTTGTGGCGGTTCTCCTGTAGTCGTCTCTTACGACACCCATAGGAAGAGAAGGGGTGGTGCAATTCTTTTAACGTGCTGGCACCACACGGCACTATAATAAAGCTAATAATTAAGTTTTCAGAAGTTTCCGTCATTAATTATTTTGCTTACATACAAGAACATGTCATTTCGAACATAGAAAAGTACTTTTATCACTGTTGTTTCTTAGGTGAACAGTTAATAAACCCAGAACAATGTCCTTAATTTGTACGGAACCCTCGGTGGGTGAGCCCGACTCGCACTTGCCCGGTTTTTTTATTTTTATTTTCGGTTTTAATTCGCTTCTTAAAGTGTGTGAAATCAAACCAAATGGCATCCGTACCGTACGTATTTACTAACGACCGTTAAAAAAATTAAAGCTAAACACTTTGTGGCAAAATGTTCTACATTATTACCAGAATGTTGATCTTTTTTTTCAAATCTTTGGAATATAATATGAACAATATGTCATATTCTTGGGTATGATATTTCCTCTATTAAAGTATCGTCGTAGAAAGAGTCAGAATAGAATTACATAATTAGATCGATTGAAGATGATACATTCTACGATTGACTGGTTCAGTGGTTCGAGCTCTGAACTAAGAAACCAGTTGGCTTCGGGTTCGAATCCCGATAAGGGCAAATTTTTGTGTGGGGATGATAAGTGTGATTGTAAGAAGAATTTATTTGAGTATTTATTCTTTCTACAGTAGGATCGGTGTGGACCCAGCCAGCGAGAACAAGAAGCCAGAGGATGAGGTGAACGAGTATCTGATGAAGGCTATCGACGCTCGGTCCATCGATCGCCTTCGGTCTGAGCACTGTCGACCGTTCACACTCACATTCAGAGCCCAGAAGTTGGAGCGCAAGGTGAGTAAATCTTCTATATCGTGGAAGAAGATTTTGTTGTCTAAAAACACAGGTACACTTACACGTCTTACGGTACGTCCAGATTTGGCAAATGCGCAGCTCGCGAGCCGCTGCGTGCGTGTATTTTGTTCGTGCGCCGCCCGCGGGCCGTACGCGCGCAACCTACGCTCCATGCATGAGCGCCGCTAGAGCCGCGTGCTTGCGACCTGTGACCTACACCTTCTTACTGGAACGTAATCTGGAATTGAACGCGAGCGCGCACTGTTCAAGCCTTGCATGAGTTGCGCTAAAGAGGCGCACCAAACGATTGCGTAACGATAGATAGAACGCGCGCTGCGTCCTCGTGCGGATTTGCCATATCTGGACTCACCTTTAGGATTGGCGAATTCAATCCCGAAAAATCCACTTACAAGGTACAAATATCAATCTATAATTTTCAGTTTATTTGACGTTGACTGAGACGAAATATAATTTGAGCTAATACGATGCTTTAAAATTCCACCCCATTCCACTCCGGTTTTTAAAACGTAGGTAACTCAATACTTCGAAAGTGCAATCTTAGGCCACGTTCAAGGAGATGCGGCGCGGCGTGCGGCACGGGTTGCGTTGCGACAAGCGTTTTCCGTTCAAGGTAAACGCCGCTTCGCCGGTGGCGTCGCCCGCGGCGTCACCGGCGGCGTCACCCGCGGCGGCTGTAAGTTACAGAGTAGGGAAAGAGTGGACAAGATGGGGTACCTAACATTTAAAGCTTCATAAAACTGACAATAAATAATCAGTTTTATTTTAATATAATAATTCTTTGGAATCGGCGTTTACAAATAATAATTAATTTGGACTTTCTCGTAAAAGATCCCATCTCCCGTCTGGCCCCCTGGGTAAGATGTGATATGGCACTGCTAGATAGGGTAAGAATTTAATAAACCCTAATGCATTATTTCTGACAAAATTCGTACGTAAAAACTGCATCTTAATAATCCTCGTCGTTTACACGCACAGCTGCTGTGGGTCAATTGACCAAATTCAAAACAACGCAGCCTAACTTTTGTTTGATTGGAACTATCGAGAAAAACAGGAGAAACAAGAAGTATTTTCAATTGCTATTTTATCGCGAAGATCTAGCTTATTTGTTTTTAAATTAGCTAATTTTATACAAGATGTTTTTAAATCTTTTATTTCTTTCCTTTTTATATAAATACTTAAAACTGTATGACGTCATTACCACAGACTTCCTCGAGACAAACCACTGTCAATTACAAATAATTTTTCTTTGTGTTAATTGCTTTTCTTTACAGCGCCATTCAAAATCTACTCAGTTTCTGGAACATTTATTTTCAATCAGACGGCCGCTTCCAATCTGGCTTTATTATTATTTATTTAATACAGTCATCATAAAAACTAACAGAAATTCATCTAAATCGCTTTGAAGATTAAATTAAATTTAGACGTACTCTGTCTTATCTGTTGCTGTTATTGCCGATTGCAATCTAGCACACGAATGACGCGACGACATCACCGTTAACCCCGTTCCTCCCCGCAACGTCATCCGCCGCGTCCGACCAAGCGTCACCGGCCGCGTCCGACGCCGCGTCACCCGTAGCATTTGACGCGCAAAACAAACAAACGTGTGAAAAATCGCTTCTCCTTGAACGCTCCAATACATCGCCATATGTTTGTTTTTCCGACTGCCCGCACCACACGACACGCCGCTCGACGCCCCGTGTCTCCTTGAACGTGCACGGAGAAAAAAGTCTAGTTTTATTTACCAGAATATTGAGGATGTTAACTAGAACGCATAGTGCTATACGTGACAACTATGCATTTTGTAAATGATATTTAAAAAATCTAGTTTTTAGTAACAAGAAGTTTCTGGTATATTGAACACAATTTTCGGTACACTTCACCAGCAGATTTGTACTGCTAGCAAATACATGAATTGTGCTCACTAATGTGTGTTTTTTTAACACAACAAATCATGATATTAAATTAAAATCACAGGGATTGGTTGAAATTACCGTAAAAAATTGTAAAAATTACAAGATATTTAGTCATTATTAAAAAGATTAGGACACTACACACCTAAAGTTTTGTAAGGATGACTATAACTTTTATAGTATTTAACGTTATCTCGTGTTATCTCTACTAGAATTATAGTTGTAGCTGCAAATAATATTTAGGTTGTCACATACCACAATATGGAGTTTTGTTAAGATTACTAGATTATACCATATAAACCACTTACGTTTTGTTTTATCTACCAGAATGGTTATAAGTGTAAAAATATTGTTTAGATACTACAACAAAAAGTTTTGTAAGGATTACTAGAATATATAAACCACCCAACGTTGTTTTCTGTACTATCTACCAGATAATGTTGTAGCTGCAATGAAGTATTGCTTAGGTTTTCACAAATCTGATGTGAGATAAACAATATTTTCTGGTTGGCATAACCAGAAAACATTGTGTTCTTTTTATACTGGGCTGTTGATGTTACTCATTTTCAGCTCCTTCAGGCTTACTGAAAACGTATAGCCGGAACCATCGTGCCACAAAATGATTTTAAAAATCAACTAAAAACCATGGTACGGCAACTACGACTATACGCTTACAAAAATCTGAAGAAGCTAAAAACAAATAACATTGTAAACCTGCTGTAATTAAAATGAAACAATAAATGTATAATTAGATGTTTTGCTTTATTTGGAACGGGTATTTTTATAGTTACATTGAGCATTATTTTAATAATAAAGGGTTTCTTGATAACAAAAACTATTACTGATGTTTTCTACTTATGTGTTTTACCTTTTAACAGTATTTTTTCTCATTAAAACATAAAGTTCTGAGGAATGCTCGAATATGACTTTTTGCTCATTATTATTAATAACATAAATATTTTATACTATCACAAACTTAGTAACAAATATTTCTTGTATTATGGATTCCTTTTACATTTGTTTTTTACACTAGACATTAAAATATTTATTATTTTTCTTAATAAGATATTTGCCATACATAATCATCATAAGGAACTAAATCACCAACAATGAATCCGATATACCTCACAAATACAATAAGTTCTGAAGCTGACATTTTGAAATTATTTGCGCGTAAATGATCAGAACAAAAACTTCGAGGTTTATTATTTTTATCTGAGCCAAAATCAAAAGACGCAATCTTATTATTTAAAATATTTAGTTAAAAATATTACCTACTATGAAAATTGTGAACTGAAATGTCAAACCATGTTCTCCGTGAATATCGTTTCTTGCAATTCTGTCGCGACCTTTACATGCGTTATAAATGCCTCTCGTCACTTCTGTTTTGATGGCCGCCAAGACTTCTTCGTATTTTTAGTCACTGGATTGCCAAGAAGAAGCAGCAGAAACATGAAGGCATATATAGATGTTGTTTCTTGCAATGCTGGAGTTATCCGGTCTTCTTTTTCTGAAAATCGGCATAGAATGTTAATTTGTACACTATACTAAATTATTAAAATAAAGTAAACACTTATACAGATTGAGTTTTTAATTAGTATTCTCAATGAGTATTTATCGAGTTCTTCTTGAATATAAACTAATAATCCTATACCTACCAAAAGTTATATCAAGGCTGACTTTTATATCACCGTCCAAACCTCCTGAGAAGAGTCCCGTGAACAAATCTTTCTATTGGACCAACTCTCTAACTGCAAAAAACAGTCAGCTGCTCTATACAAAATATTAATATGCATTTGACCACAATGTATGGACCAGTAGAATTTTATTTTTAAGTTAGGGAGTTGGTCCAATAGAAAGAGTTGTTCGTTTGTATCACGGGAATCATCTCAGAAGTTTTGGATGGGGATAAAAAAGTCAACCTGTATAATCATGAGTAGAACACTATATTAAAATAAGTTTACTCATTAAAGTCACCTGTAAATACAATTAAATGCTACTTACTTATATTCAAATATTCTTCAGTGAATGCTTTTAAATTGTGATCTGGATGGCGACTGTATTTTTCACCGTCAATTCAAGAATTTACATTTTCACATTATCACCTTTCATCTACGAATAACAGAACAGGGACGCGCACTTCAACAAGTCAAAACACTTAATTAACGCGGCAAGTCGACGCTGGTCCGTCGTGGATGCCCTCTCTTCTTGCCCCGCGCCCGGAAACACTAAATGATTTAGTTCACTTTACAAAGTAATATTTTAATATAATAATAATTGCTGTTAGTACTAAAATATTATAACGTAATTCGTATCAGATAAATTACATTATGGGAAACCATTGTTTCTGTTTAAAAATGCTTTTTTAATATTAGAGTCAAATATATGTCATGTAATTCGTAAAAGAGAGCGGTACAGATAACAATAACTTCTGGTAGATTGTAACCATAAAATATTCGTGCCTGTTACTAACTCATTATTTTATTATTTACTAAGAAATTAATAACTAATACTTTTTATAATGTTTAGTACACTAAACTTATTTACCAGATTTTTTTAGTATTCGCAAATATGCGACTATTTATCCTTATGACTAATACTGATATAGCTCGCAATTTTTTGTTAACTTTTACTAGATTTGTTTTTACAAGTCGTTCTGGTAGTATTGTAAAATATTTTTTTCTCCGTGTGGCCATAGGCACAGACAATGAACTTACAACAACGATTAAAATTTTCACGATGATCATAACGTTGAACTTTACGTGTTGAACTTTTAGTTGAAATTCGGTCAACGATATTTGACATTTTGTGGCAAGTTGATAACCTGTCTGTCTGTACATGCAACGGCATCAATTGGTGAATTAGCAATTGCTAGTATCCTATTAAAAGCCACAAGTCACGGAACATGGAAAAATATCTGTGATTGGTAATTAAGTATCACACGTTCACGCACTTCGGCACTTATTTAATCAGAACAGTGTTTTGTGTAAGTGGATTTATTAGGGTCGAATACCTCTATATACAAATCTAGTAATTCGGGCAAAACTAGTACCAAACAAGAGTTTACCAAAATTATTTTTATATTATTTTACTGTACTTTGTGCCAGCTAGCCAATAGAAAAAAATAAAACAAAAATCACATTTATCCACAGACAGCGTGCAGTCTCTACAAAAGAGTTTCGATTAAGTCAGCCTGGGTTCCAGATTAAGCTGAAATCTATTTAGCTAGCTCAAGCTCGTTCCGATTTGATTTTACCTCACTGACATTTACCCCAGATAGAGCACAGTAAAATCGATTTTAGCTCTAATTGGAAACAGGCTAGTGTTAAGTATCATTAGAAATAGCACAGTTAGATTAAATAATACATTTAGACTTGCGCATCTTAGGATACGTGAATATAATCCCGAGCTATCCACTTACACGATATTATAGTCGATTCAGGATAAGATGATCGCTCTGACACTTCACACGTTCCGGTCCACCCATACTACTTACGAATTAATAATTTAATATTTTATTTAAAAAAAAACAATTGTAAAGTATTTCAAAAATCTTTAAAATAAATCTAATTATATAATTAATTATCACTGCTTACGATTTTCAAAATAATGAACAAAAATCTCTTTTAATACTTGATGCGTCAAACGGAACGCTTTTCGATAAGTAGGGATCGACCACACAAAATCAACTTGATATCGATAAATAGCTGATAAATCACTTCGGTTGGCTTGCTAAAGCCTATGCTTTGTCGTCAGTATGATTGTGTTTTCGTTGAGCTTCCGAGTAGTTCTGGTTTTGCCTTATTACTTTTTTTGTTGAGTTTTTTGTTAAGATTTTGTTATTGTTTTGCTTTTTAAGTTTGTTAAACTTAACTTAACTTTTTAGCTTTGAAAAACATGCCAAAATTCTGTTTCCGGCACTCAGGCAACAGAACATTGCAATATTTTTTTCATATTAGAAAAAGGTCAGTGAAATAAAAATCGATTCAACTTTATAATTTCTTGGTGTATTTCCGAAAAGAATCAATTCGATTTCGGCGCATCACTATAAGTGTGAACTGTCATGTGTTAGAGCGATTATCTTATTCTGAATGGACTTTAAAAATCATTCAGCTGTCAGTTTAAAAATCATTACATAGGTCTCATACAAAAGATCTCGACGACGCTAACTATGCTTTGGTGTCTTGCCACCATTTTACATGCTATGTGCTATGGTGTTATACCTAGTGATCCCGACAGAAACATGAATGTAAAAAAGTGCACAAAGTTGGACCAAAGCAAAAATGTAAAAAGGCGAATAAAAACTTAAAGAACGTGTAATCACAATTTTGTGTAACATTCAAACATACTGCATCAGTAATAAAAATGCTTATCCATTTTTTAGGACGTAGCAATAGATCAGTGCGTAGAAAATACTCGCGACTTCGCTAGTAACAGTCCGACTGAAGCTCTGTCCCAGACTGTCCGGGATGGCCTGTAAACGCAACTGTCAATGTGTGCGTAATAATCTGACGCTTAGTTCCGAGTGGACTATTTGTCTAGCGTGTCGTAGCTATACCTAATTTGTGTTTACCATACTCGAGCACGACTCGTTACATAAACAAACTCGTTGATAAGCTTGAGTCTATTCTGAAACTCGAAAACTCGATTCTTGTAGTAAATCTAGATGACGAGTCCCTGTCTTTATGAGTCTGGATTCTGGGCTCGAGATTTATACGGCACTACTGCTTCCACATTATAGTGTTCAAAAAATTTTACCACTCCTCAAAACCACGTGATCAGTGATAATGAAAGCAATATCGAAAACGATAGTTTTTTTTAAGCTGCTTCATACATAATTATTTAAAAATATCGATGATAAAAATATGAAGAAAAAAAACATTTCGATGTTGCTCCCATAGGAATAGTTGTTGTATATCAGCAACTGATCACGTAGTTTTAAGGAGTGTCCTTGTACACCCCGTATACAGGGTGTTAGGTAAATAGTATGTCAAGCCGAAACTAGCCCATGTTAACATAATATGCATATTACCACAATGGTGAAGTCAGAATTTTAATATCATTATTTTTGAAAAAAATATTTTCATACACGGATTCTAAAAAATATATTTTGTACCTATAAGTTTAAAAAAATTAAATGATGATAATATCAAATTTCTTACTTCATACTATTTACATGCATATGTTAACATAAGCTAGTTTTGGCTTGATATACCCTTTACCAAACACCCTGTATGTAATTAAATGTAATGTATGGTTATTTTTTTCATTTATTATGTTTTTTTTTTATTTTTCAGTACACTGCGGAAAGAGATAGAATGCTAAAAGTCTATTTCATCTGCTCCATCGTAGTGTACATCGCTGTTGCTTTGGTACAGCTGTCGGCATTCAATGTGTAAGTTACTTTTAAAGTATGAAGAATAAGAAAAAACCGGCCAAGTGTGAGTCCGACTCGCGCACGAAGGGTTCCGTACCATTATCTTATTGCGGTTTAAGATTTATGACGTATTAAAAAAAACTACTTACTACATCTTGTTCAAACCAATTTTCGGTGGAAGTTTGAATGGTAATATATATCATATATTTTTTTTAGTTTTATCATTCTTTTATTTTAGAAGTTACAGGGACACACATATTAGCACTTTGGAAGTGTCTCTCGCGCAAACTATTCAGTTTAGAAAAAAATGATATAAGAAACCTCATTATCATTTTTGAAGACCTATCTATAGATACACACATATGGGTTCGATGAATAATTTTTTTTAGATATTTAGTTCTAAATATGGGAACCCTCAAAATTTATGTTTTTTAAATCTATTTTTGTGTGAAAATCTTAATGCGGTTCACAGAATACATCTAGATACTTACCAAGTTTCAACAGTATAGTTCTTATAGTTTCGGTAAAAAGTGGCTGTGACATACGGACGGACAGACAGACATGACGAATCCATAAGGGTTCCGTTTTTTGCCATTTGGATACGGAACCCTAAAAAATACTTTATGCTGTATATTACGTCGTGTGGTGCCGGCCGGCACGTTAAAATAATTTCACCGCACCCCTTCTCTTCCTATGGGTGTCTTAAGTGGCGACTACAGGATACCCGCCATAAGGAGACGGGCAGCAGCGTCTCCTCTTCACCATTGGCCAATCTGCGATCTCCAACCCGCCTGCCAAGCGTGGCGATTATGGCAAAATCCTCCTTTTGGAGGAGCCTGTGTCCAGCAGTGGACTGATATAGGCTGGTGATGATGAATTTATGCTACTTTTAAAGCTCGAATATAGGAAAATCTAGGGTTTCACTTTGGAATACTCGTACCTATTAAGTTTTTCCAACGTCATCTGGGTAAGGTTTAATATAAAATGAGTAAATTGTTTAGGATAATACTATAGTTGGGTAAATGCTTGTGCTACATAAAGCTACATAAACTCGTAATATGAGAAATAACAACTAATTTGTCTTTTTTATATTAGTTATTTTCTCCAATAATCGTATAATCCTACATAGTGTTAGTTATTCCTACTCGTCAACTGTTTTATCAAGCATGGCGCTGCACATTTTTTTTGAGCTGTTATAAACACACAAAAAATTCTAAACAACACATACTATTTTAAATATTTATATCATTTCTTACCAAGTAGGTAATACCTATGCAAACTTTTTTGATCTACAGGACATACTAGATAGTTGTAAAAAAAATCGACTATCATTTGTTTTCTTTTTAACAAATTCAAAAGCGAATGCATTTGTTCGAATTTTATAGCGTTTTCTTTGCTTTTTAAAATTGCGTTTAGTATTCTGTATCAATTTTATGATTTAAATCATTGACTTATATATTACTTACTTCGTAAGGACAGGGCGGACCACGCGTTTGGGTGTTGGACCTAAAGAGACCCGAAAATGACTCGACCGAGGCCGATGTGACGTAGTCAGTGGTCGGCGGTCATCGTGATCTGACATTTGTATGAAAAAATAAAAATGCCTAGATGTTCACTGAAAGGTTGCATAAATTACGACAGAAAGGTCATTAAAACAAATTCTATTTTTAATTCTCACTAATAAGCCGCATATTTGATAAACACTTATTTACATTACTTTAACAATTTTCCAACTTCTTTGTCAATTTTACGAAGTAACGCCATATTTACCGTGCAAAACCGATACAACTATGTAGCGGCGTGCATTAGTTGTATTCTTATAGTATAGCCATAATAGTGCTCACAGTGCACTGAGAGCAGTCCAGTACATGCGATGTAATATAAATATTTTATTTTATGAAGATTTATTAAATACTTATTTTAAGTTTACGTGATAAAGCATTATGAATCAAAAATTTAAAACATGCCAAAAATACAAAATGCATGGGTAAAAAAAAATGTTTTATTCGAAGGACAGTGAAATGTAATTAATAAATATATATAAATTATCTAATATAGTTTTTTTTAGAAAAGTTTTAAGGTATGATTCCGTATACTTATAAAAATAAATTGTATCCACAAACACCCAATTATCTAGCCCCAAACTAAGCAAATCTTGTGCTATTGCCACTAGATACAGATAATAAACATACTTAAATATATTTATAAACTACTTAAATACATTTATAAACATCCATGACTTAGGTGCAAATGCTCGTGCACACTAACATTTGCCCCTCGCGGGAGTCGAACCCGCAACGGCCAGGCATTGTAGTCCGGAGCGCTACTACACCAGATGGTTGTCGATGTAATCTCATATAAACTCATATAGAAAATATGGGGACCAGCACTACTGCGTGCTGCTGAATTCGGAATCATACCTTTTGTTTCATTTCGAGAGATAGCGAGAAATTGTTTTTTTATAGCTTTAATTATATGTATAGATTAGTCATCATAACAACTTATAAGAAAAGTATAGTTTTATTTAAAAGTAATTTTGATGTAAAAGTATTTACTAATTACTTACATACAATTAAGCAGAAACAAAAATATTGATATTCATTATTAATATAAGACTATATATATTAAGACACGAAAATTAACGAAGTAAAACAAACGAAGTTCCTAGATTTAACTATACACCGTGAATGTTTAATTACCCGATAAAATTAACTAACATACTCAGATATACACCGAATTTGGCGAATAAAAAAACATTTATTTTTATGAGAAATTTATTTAGAAGGTCCCTAACATTCCGTAAAAATATGCACCATAAAAGTCCTGCTAATTCAAATAGTAATCATTATCATTCAAACATTAACGGAACCAAAATCCACCTAATTTGGTCGCGTATTATTGGCGTACGGAAGAAATAACTATGAATGAAAACAAATTACACAACCTGCCGACAAAAGACGTTTCTATCTCACTCGGCAAACTCGCGTCTAAGCTCGAAGCTGGCCAGCACTCCCTTCATCAATGAACGGGCGGGCGGAGTCTCACGCGCATCCCCCGCCCGCCCGCGCCATCATTGACCTCAGCTCAGTCCGTCGCGAATCTTTACGGTCAAGGTTGTGTCACGCAAGGTCACCAGCGCACGCGACCTCCGCACCTCTGATTACTTTAAAGTGAAGTGACGAATACCGTGATGGCCTATCAGTACTGGCACATGAGTAAAGAAACGGAACAGAGACAAAGCTTCTAAAGAGCTAGCAAAATTTATACCTATTTTGGTAGGGTTGGCACAATTGAATGAATTTAAAATATAAAATATGTTTTTTTTTTTTACATTTTTTATTAAAATAGGTTTTTTTTTTACAAATTACACTCATATATATTTTTTTATTACTTTTGGTTTTTAATAATTTGTTGTGTCTTTTAATCGAATGATAAATTCTAAATCTAATATAAAGTTTTTTCAAATAATCCAATGGGAAATAATCACATGGCATATGAAATTTACAATCTTGCAAACGTGCTAATATGTCATTACCAATATTAACAATTTGTACATGAAGATCAAAATATTCGCAAAATTTTTGCTCAAGCAATTCAACAAATGCAATAAAATTGTCAGGAGGTATTATCACACACAGTACAGTGTACAACCATATTTACAACACTTTTTAAATACTAAAACAAAAATATTACTACGTATTATGTGAGAAACTCGATAACAAAACAAAACACGCACGACATTCGAGCGTCGTGTCACGCCTGCAAGCCCTGAGATTGACCACTGGCTGATCTAGTTTGAAGCGGTTTCGGCTCATACGTGACAAGCGGCCAGTGGTCACGCACACACACGCGTTGCACTTGTAGTGATGTACCTATCACAGCGCATTCGTATGTAGCTTTGTCTCTGTTCCGTTTCTTTACTCATGTGGTACTGGCGAGTTCGGAGCGCGGTGGATCGGCCGCGGCGGGGTGAACATGTCTACAGCTTCCTCATTACTCTAAAACGAATTCTATGCCTGCCATAGTTTAACGCATAATGAGAGCCATCGAAACGTTCCAGTCATATAATTGCAGCAATCAGATCTTCGTTACTATGAGGTGTTTTTTGTGTGTCAGCCGACGAAACGTGTCTCCAGCTGACACATGCCGTTTAGGCAAACCAGTAAGGTTAGGGCTTCAGAATAAAGTTAGAAATTTAACTAATAATAACAGCAATGATAGCCAAAAAAACTAGCCATCACACTGAAATACTGTTGAAACTACGATCGTAAAACTATGTGCATGCTGGAGACCCATGTCTCTGGCTTGCACATCTGTATCTTCGTAATTACTCAAGATACGATTATAATTTATAACTCAAAATTCGCGGTCTAATTGCAGCATTCGACTCCAAATATATCAAAACTTAATCTTGAATAGTTTAAGAGCTACGAACCGATAAGTATGTGTAAGTATGTGTAAGCTGGAGACCCACGTCTCCAGCTTACACATGGTGAATTAGAGTAACTGTATTAGTTAGAGTTTTATTTTAAACATGAAATGATTCGTTGTAATAGCAGCACAAACGATGCTTAATTTCAAATCTCTGGGCCTCTTGGTTTCATAATTATAAGCCAAAACCTATTTCCCGCCAAAAAATTCAAAAAATGGCTCGGAAGCGGGCAAAGCGTGACGTTGCCGTTCCGTGCGCTAAACTATTGCAGTCGAGTTTGAACTCAAGAGCTAGTATTATTTGGAGTCATTTTAATTTGCGCTCTCGATCGTTTTTATTTCTAATACTAAGAATGATAGACTAGGAGCTAGTGACGAAAAGTCTATGTAATTATAAGACTTGCCACCATTTTTAGGACTCTATTACAAAGATATGACTTGAAACTTTTTCCTAATGTGAGATGACACAGCAGTCAGAATTATTAGAGAGAACTTGGAAATAAAACGACGTAAATATTTTATTAAGACTATAGATAGTCCCGAGTTAAAGTGATTTTTAAGATGATATTAAGTAAGTACTTATAATACAGAGAAGTTATAATGTGTAAGATTATAACATATTATTTATGTTTTTAATGTTTGTGTTGCTCAGTAAATTCTAAATCCTTCATGATCTATTTATAAATCAAGATAGGAGTTTTTAATAAATGTTAAGAATTTCTATATTCATCAATTTATTCGCACTGAAAACCTAGAAAATAATAATAAATAGGAGAGATTTTAACGTATAGTAGGTACACCTCTACCTATTTCTATTAGTAAATTGTTGGCACGTAATCACACGATGTAGGTAAACTTGCCGGTAGAACTTAACTTTGGTCTGCATGCCCTCCGCTCCGCTCCGCATGATGCTGTGAATTCAGTTACTACCTACGCCACGATGGATAACTAAACCAGCCATTCTCACATGGGGTCGCTCAGCCATCGATTGTCCTATTAAATTAGTAACTTGCAAACCTTTTAATTTGTAAATAGAAAACTACAGATGATAAATATCGATTGGAAAAATAAACACGTTTTATAATTTGCCTATTGTGATTAAAGAATCAATTCATGGATTATAAGGTACTGTTTTTTATTGTATGTGTAAATAAATAACAACAAAAATGCTAAGAACCTAAGCTTTAACATTATTTAGAGTTAAATAATTTCATATCAACAATTGAATCGACCCGTTTATTTTCCGGTTCATTAGGAATGTTCCCGAATATTTTCCCATTTTTGGGAATATACCCGGGTGGAATCACAACGCTAATCCTGATAGATACCACAGATAAGTCAGAGTCTACCATATATACAGTATTAAACGCAAGTCGCGCTATAATAACCCTTTGTTCCGAATTGCGCTAAAGCACTATTAGCCCGAATCCATATAAATGCGACAGGTAGGTAAAGAAACCCTATTTTGTGTAATATTAATTGTGACTATTATATTTGGTCGGTTTTACGCTGACAGTGCTTTTAGCGCAATTTGGAACGTAAGAATATTTTAATTTACTTTACTTCAATCGTCGGCCCGGTCCGAGCCGATGGCAAAATGGCTTTTCTGTGTAGGGACAGTTGGGGTACAATGGAACGAAAAAGTTATTTCGATTTTTAAAAAAAAACTTCCTTTTTATATTTATAACATTTACTTTAAACATTCAAGAACGGTTCCTAATCTATCGATTGACAAAAAAAGGAGATCAAAAATTGACCTTAAACATATTTTATTTTTATTTTTGCACAACGCCTCACTTGTTCCGATGTGCCCCAGATCTGGGGTACTATGGAACTGCGTCTGGGGTACATTGGCACAAGACTAAAAAATCAAATTATACATTGAATATATTAACCAAGCTTATACTTGCTTAATATATTTTCAGGAAAAGCATACATATTACTTTGGCGCTTTCCAAGCTGGGACTTGGCAACACTAGCTCTATTTCCAGAATTAACACCTTCGCCATATCTGGTTCCAGTGGAAAATAGAAGCTGTTGTCAATTTTTGTGCTCCGACGCAAATAAGTAATATCATATTCATGTTTTCGTCTACATCTGTCAACATTTGACCAACAAAATATAATATTTGCTTTTTCTGGCTAAATTTGAAACACTGTTCCATAGAACCCCGTCCCACTGTGCCCCATAGGGTCTCGAAAATTTCCAACTAGAAGTTAAAATTTATAGGTTATCTTTTCCATTAAACACTTTACTTCGTTTAATAGCTAAAATGATAAAGATTAATTAAAAAAAAAACCTTTTACCTGCTACCACTATATTTTCTGCAAAATCGAAAACTCTCTGGTACGAAATTCTAACTTTATACCACTCAAAACAATTTTTATCGTCTTTAAAATCTGTTGTCGCACACCGGCCATATTGCAATGCGCCATCAGGTGACACATGGGGTGCCGTAATTGGACGAAGTGAAAACGCGGGAATTCGTTTTAAAATTTGAATATTATTGACGGTGTTTCATTGTACCCCTTGTCCCATTGTGCCCCCACTGTCCCTAAATAACGAGCGGATGTAAGGTTATCGTATACCGTTAAAAAACTTATGAGATTGACCATAGATATTATTTTAAACCATTACTTACTTTGTTTAAAAACATTGAAATAGTAAATAAATCAATAGAATAGATTAGTTTGCTTATATTTTTAATGTAAATTAGCGAAATGTGAAAAAACAAATTACATTCTCATCAAAAAATGAAAAATATAAAATCATCCGCGTGTGAAATCACTACCATCAAAATTAAATATTAAAACTTATGGAGGAACTATTTTGTCCTTATGTTTAAGGCTCCTTGTCTATCATTCTTAGTAGACGTTCGAGAGCGCAAATTAAAATGACTCCAAATAATACTAGCTTTTGAGTTCAAACTCGACTACAATAGTGTAGCGCACGGAACGGCAACGTCGCGCTTTGCCCGCTTCCGAGCCATTATTTTATATCTTATAATTATGAAACCAAGAGGCCCAGAGATTTGAAATTAAGCATCGTTTGTGCTGCTATTACAACAAATCATTTCATGTTTAAAATGAAACTAACTTATACAGTTACTCTAATTCACCATGTGTAAGCTGGAGACATGGGTCTCCAGCATACACATACTTATCGGTTCGTAGCTCTTAAACTATTCAAGATTAAGTTTTGATATATTTGGAGTCGAATGCTGCAATACGACCGCAAATTTTGAGGTATAAATTATGATCGTATTTTGAGTAATTACAAAGATACAGCTGTGCAAGCCAGAGACATGGGTCTCCAGCTCGCACATAGTTTTACGATCGTAGTTTCAACAGTATTTCAGTGTGATGGCTAGTTTTTTTGGCTATCATTGCTGTCATTATTAGTTAAATTTCTAACTATATTCTGAAACCCTAACCTTACTGGTTTGCCTAAACGGCATGTGTCAGCTGGAGACACGTTTCGTCGGCTGACACACAAAAAACACCTCATAGTAACGAAGATATGATTGCTGCAATTATATGACTGGAACGTTTCGATGGCTCTCATTATGCGTTAAACTATGGCAGGCTTAGAATTCGTTTTAGAGTAATGAGGAAGCTGCAGACATGTTCACCGCGGCGGGCCCGTGCCCTGGCCTCCGCGGTCCCCGGACCTTACGCCTGTGGACTTTTATTTGTGGAGATCAAGCCCCGAGTGTTTGTGAGTGAACCTACTAGTGTTGGTGATTTGCGAAACCGAATCATTGCGGTTTTTCAAGAGGTTCAAGCTCAAAGAAACGTGCTTATTTCTTTGAAGAATAACTTGCGGAAAAGAGCACGTGTTTGTATCTCGGAGAGAGGAGGACATTTTGAAAAAATACTGCAATACGTGTAAGGTACGTTGATATTTGTTTTAAGGTTTTTAGGTATTTGTATCATTTGTTAATCTTGTAAATACTTAGTGGATTTCATATTTTAAAATACACCTTAACTAAGTAATTAAAATAAACAATTTATTAAGCAGATAAAAAAAACTCGTGAAGTGCTATTTTTATTACTTCGTAATGGCCACGACATACAAATCAACAGATATCACGTTTATTAAATGCTAGTGCAGGATGCGATGCGAACCCGCGATGCTTGGCGATCTTGACAATCGTTAGCACTAGCCGTAGCAGACGCGCATGCGCGGGAGACTGCGCGAGTGCCGCGCGAGTCTGAATGAATGCATGTATTGCAGTAACGGATCAAATCGCGCGCTGCGCGCGTCCTGTGCATTCGCGGCACGTTCGCCAGATCTGGACCTATCCTTACAGAGTCAATAAGTTTATTTATGCTTTAAAGCAGGTTAGATCTGTAACAAAAACTGCGATTGCTACCTATCATGCATTGTAGGTTCTAAATTACGCTACAGTTTACTGATGTGATACTACTTAAAATAAATAGAGCTTTTATTGCCCAAAAAAAATGCATATATGCGGTGAACCTCCACGAACATCATGTCGTCCTCTATTTGCACAGTTGCAATTACTAACATTGACGTCCCTGTATATATTTGAAACATGTGTATTTGTAATGAAAATTATGCATATTTTTAATAGGGCATTTGACATTTATCCTCGGAACACAAGAAATCAAAATATCCTGTTACTACTAAAACTCCAATAACAATGCAGTATACAAAAAGGTGTATAACTATAAGTATATATTTTTTTCAATAATGTACCTAATGAATTTAAAACATTAAATAATAATCAATTTAAAACAAAATTGAATAAGTGGCTAATCTCACATTCCATAAAGGAGTTTTTAAAATAATAAATATTAATTTCAACATAATTATGATATGACTGACATCTATGTATTACCTAATTTAATTTAATGCAATTTAAGATTAATTTTATATTTAATTTGCATGCCTCGTGTTGGCTAAACATGCTTGGTACGTTCATTTTAAAACACCTATGCATACCGTGTTTAAGCAAATAAAGATTATTTTATTTTACCTTAATTTATGTTGACGTATTTAATTTGAAAAAGCAAAAAGTTATATTTACTCTGATACTACTTTAAATATAACATCTGTGAAATAAAAACTTTTTTCTTAGTTCCTCTTTCGTTATAAGCCGCTCTTACAAGGTTACTTCCCGCTAGGGGTAATTCTGTGGTTACTCTATGATGCTATTTGACAGTTGACATCAAAGTCTAACAGATGGGGTTAGTGTGTCATGTATGGAGGAAATGCAAGGCGGTTTGTTCTGTCAGCCGTATCTTTACTTTTTACATCAATGATTTAAACAATAATTAGAAAAAAAAATGGATTTTGAGATATTTTTACGTCATGGAGCGACGTTATTTGAACGCAGATGAAATGCAAGGAGCTGTAGGGATGTTGCAAGCGGGAAGAAGTCAATCTCAGGTATTTTGGTGTCAACAGAAGCGTTACACTAAAACGGGAGATCCTGCTGAGCAGCACCCAGGTCGAGGAAGGTGTACAACCACACGGCAAGATCGATACATACAACTGACTGCAAGACGCCACCCGATGTTAACCGCCCGAGAGATAGGTTTAAGGCTACAAAATTCAAGTGGTGTTGTTTGCTGCCAAATTGTACGAAATCGACTGCATGAGTATGGCCTACGAGCACGACGGCCAATTAGGTGCCCACCGATACGTCACGGGAATCGCGCTCGTCGAAATGAATGGTGTAAGGAACACATTACATGGACCCGGGAACAATGGGATAATATTTTATTTTGCGATGAGTATCTATTTGGGTTCAAACCTGATTATAGAAGGGTAAAAGTGTACCGTCGTCCTGGAAGCGTATATGGCTTTCCGTTATTACCACGTCCCCTCGATGTTAGACGACGTGGATACGCCTTTTCTGAGCAAAAACGTCTGGAAACCCGTTTTTACCTGGTCGCTCTAGGGGACGTGCTAGATACGGCTTTTCAGCTACTTCAAATACAAAATTCCCTAGAAACCCGTGTTCACTGCGTCAACTAAAGAGCGACGAGATAGATACGCGTTTTTGCGCGTGTTACCGCCAAAAACCTGTAGCGAGCTCGTCATTGTGATGTGCGGAATATGATATACAGCTCTATTGCATTGCATAAGGGGTGAAATTGGCTTGTCTAGATCTTGAAATAATTTGGTAATAATATTATCTACTTACTGAGAGTGATGGCGTTATCTTCCTGTTCTTTTCTATTTTATTTTATTTTATTTTATATATTTAAGGAACACAAACAGTGCAATGTACAATCTTTGCTTAATATCGAATAACATTTTGTTTAGTTCTAGTACATACACAAATAATATGTGTCCACAACACCAGCCAGAAATAATAATACCATGCATGCAAATTTACTTACAAAGCAAAATAACATTAAAGAAACTTTAATTTATAACTTATTTATAAATTTACTACATAAAACTCTATATATTTATGTTTTACTTATATACCTACTTATAACTTACGTAATTTATTTATTCAAATATACATTTGTGCAAATTGGTCTTGAACTGTGCTGGTTTACCGCAAAAAATGTCTAAGCTGTTAAAATTCTTCGTGTTCAAATAGATAAACGTACCGCATAATCTGTTCAAAGGAGAATTCCTACCAAGATTGGTGCGACATCTGGCTAAAACGAATACACTTTTAATAGGTTGCCGAAGTGGTGGTGGTCGAAACGGAATTTTAAATTTAATTTTCGACAAAATTTCAGAATTATAATATTTTCCGTATATTCACGGTGCCAGCCATCGAGAGTTAAAATGTGTTCATTTGCACCGACTGCAAAAAGAACTGATTAGTTATGTTTTAGTCAATATTATTTTTCGCTTTTTAGTTTCATTTTGAAGTCGGTTTTTAGTTTTTTATTAAACTTATTTTTATGTAATGCACTACGTATTTTGTTGGTACGAGTATAGGAAGCAGGTAGACTTATATCAAACAATAACATGGACCAAGCATTGATATAAATAGATCTATGGTAATAATAATACTATATCACACATATGTATAGTTATTATTATACATAATATGACTTAAAACAGCGGAAACAACCGCGATGTTATTTTATGCAAAAAAGGACAGATAGATAACGCCATCACTCTCAGTAAGTAGATCATATTATTACCAAATTTTTTCAACATCTAGACATGCCAATTTCATCCCTTATGCAATGCAAAAGAGCTGTATATCATATTCCGCACATCACAATGAAGAGCTCGCTACGGGTTTTTGGCGGTAACACGCGCAAAAACGCGTATCTATCTCGTCGCTCTTTAGTTGACGCAGTGAACACGGGTTTTTAGGGAATTTTGTATTTGAAGTAGCTGAAAAACCGTATCGAGCACGTCCTCTCGAGCGACCAGGTGAAAACGGGTTTCCAGACGTTTTTGCTCAGAAAAGGCGTATCGACGTCTTCTCACATCGAGGGGACGTCGTGATAACGGAAAGCCATATACGCGTCCTGGAAATACTGAAGACTGAGGTGCGTTCAGGAAGTGCATCCATACAACAACGGCTCAACAGTTATGGTATGGGCGTGTATTATGAAGAACAGACGAACTGAGCTCGTATTTGTAAATGGTAACATGAACGCTGTAAATTACGTTGAGGTTGTCTAAGGCCTTATGTCCGTCCATTCGCACAAACGCTTGGCTCCGATTTCACGTTGGTGCATGACAATGCGCGTTCGCATACAGCTTTGCACACACGGGAGTACTTGGCAAGGGAGAACATCCTGGTATTGCCTTGGCCTGCGTAATCGCCAGACCTCAACCCCATCGAGCATGCATGGGACATGCTCCAGAGACGTGTTTTTAATGACTTGGATGGAGCCAACAATCCAACAACTGATGGACTTACTAAAACTTCATTGGGAGCAATTGCCGCAGGATAACATTAAGGCCTTAACATGCTTGAATGACCTTGACGAATCTGTCATCTCGGAGTCTTTTCCGATCAGTCAACGCCACCTACTGAGTTGCGCTCGGTACTAGTGGTACTGTTTAAAGAATAATGTCGTAACGGCTTGCAAAAAAATAATATTTTGCCTATTCATCTTTGACGATTTGATAAGCGTATCGACGCGGTGGCTCGTCTGAAACGCAACGGGTTCCGGGTTTGATTCCCAATTTTATAGGAATTAAAAAAAATGTTTTGGTGCTTAGTAGACTACTAAGGAGTTAGGAGTAGGTTGTTACAATAAGTGATAGACATCAATTGGGCAATTTAATTCTTTTATTTTTAAACTGCCTTCCTTCACGTCTGTGTGCCCTCTCGGTTTTAAGCATTTTTTACATGCTGGAGCATTATAACAATGCCCATTTATTCACATAAACTATCTTTTAAAAATCTAAACTTGCCGTTTCGTGCTTCAGATTAAAAAAAGTTGGTAATTCATTTATGGGGAATGGTATAAAATTTTTCAATAAATTACCACAAACTCTTGTTGAACTACCGATCCATGAGTTCAAAATCAACATTTAAAAAAGTCCTTATGACAAAAGGATATTACAAATTAGAAGATTATTTAAACGACAAGAGTGTATGGACTTAAACTGTCTAGCTCGCACTTACTAATGTCTTGTAAAATGAATTTCCTGTAAAATCAGGCTGACAAAGGTGACTGAGTTTGTTGCGCCGTTTCTTCTCATCACCACCCTATATCTACATATAGGCTGGTGATGGCCCTACCACCGGGACTACTCCCGAAGCGGTGGTAGGGCTAAGTTATATTTTAGGACGTGTATTCGTGCCGTAATAATTTCAATTTCAATTGCATAGTCTATAACATTAATACACAACAATATCATTAGATACTAGTGCATTGTTAAATTTCATCCTCATGGTTACAGTAATAATGAATCAGGTTTGACTTGATGTGTTGCCTCTTGTTGCTGTACTTATTATCAACACGACCAGTAAAAAATAAAAATAAAAAAAACTTTTGAAAACAAGCTTTTCTTACTTGTGAATAAAAGAAATTAAAAAGTAAAAAATAATGTAAGTCTGGAAAAATATCATTATGTATGTTACCTACGTACATTGTATTTCTATACTTAACTAAAAGCGTGTTACATTTTGATGGAACAATAAGAACATTTATCATTTTACACCTTGATTATATTTCTTTTGCAATCACAATGTATCACGTTTTTAATTAATAAAAAAAGCAATGTAGGTAACCTATATAATGGTATTTTTCTTATCAGGCTTAAATTATTGTTTTACTTTTTAATGTTTTTTTATTTACAAGTAATAAAAGCTTGTTTTTAAATTATATTTTTATTACTTTTAGTATTTTGATACGAGATTTACTACGGCGTAATTTGTAGGAATAGCAACTCAAGACGAATCAAACGCAACGCGGTTGTGTCACTTAATTACTGAGTTCCTATGGCTACCTTTCAGCTCCATCATTCGACCTTGGTTACCATCTAGCACCAAAGTACTCGTCAAGACGAATCAAACGAGCCCAAACTCGACAGAGCTAGGTCGTTAAATTAATGAGTTCCTCTGGCCATCTTCCAGCTCCATCATCAGACCCTGGTTACCATATAACACTAAAGCACTCGTCAAGACAAATCATACGAGCCCCAACTTGATGGGGGTGTGTCGTTTAATTACTAAGTTCCTATGACCACCTTCCAGCTCCATCACCAGACCCTGGTTACAATTGGAAGACAAACTACTCGTCAAGACGATTCAAATGAGCCCAAACTCGGTGAGGTTGTGTCTTTTCATTGCGAAGTTCCTATGGCCACCTTCTAGCGACATCATAATAATGCATTGTCACGCGATTTACACCTGTATGCAAAATTTCAGCTCGATCGGTAACGAGGAAATGGGTTAAATTTAATTTGCAAGATTTTTTGGCAAATATCGGTCGGGACAGGTCACTCTTAAAATTAGGAATCCAAATAATAAAATGGACATAAATAATTTTGCAAATGACATCCCGGTAAAATATTTTTAAAACAAAATAATATTTTTGGTGTTTAGGTATATTTTCACTTTCATTTGTTCAACTCATATCGTAGTTTGTTTTTTATTCTTTGACCGAACAAAATGTAATTCCTTCGCAAATAAAATACTAACAGTTACTTATCTACAGATTAAGCCTTACCTAAGTACTGGTATAAATTTAAATATTTTCAAATCAGTAGAAACATTTTAAAACCGAAAATCAAAGTAAACGAAATTGCTCTGACAGCGACGCGCGGTCCACCCTCGACAATGTCCAGAAAAGGACTGCGCGGAGCGCGCGGGGCATGACAGGACGAGTCGGAGCGAGCGCGCTCACGTGGATACAGAAAAAAACATATTTTTGATGATTTTAATACAAAATATAGATAAAACTTTCAATTCAATGCATTCATATTTGTATAACCTTGCTTTGTGTGAAAACAGCAACGAAAAATCTTGTGCCATTTGAGCAAAAATTTGAAATTCATGAAAAAATAGCCATGTTTTTGGGATCGTTTTAATACAAGAAAGTGAATATGAAAAGCAAAATTATTGAATTCAAAATGTTTATTTAATCTTCTTCTAGCATATCTCATTTAAAGTTTATGGATTTGAGTTAAACGTATTCAGAGAAATTGATGTTTATATCCGACATTTTTGACATTTCACCCATTTTAAGGCCTTAACAGTCTCATCGATTCTATGTAGGTAGGTAGGATTCTATGTAGGTATGTATGGTTGGGAAGAAAAATAATAAAATAATTTTTCAACAAAAGAGTGAGTAAAAGTATATTCCAAGATCCCAGGCCCCCCAGACATAACTTATTTTCTCACAAACCAAATGTATGTATATGTACCTTGAGTGTATGCCGCATACACTCAAGGTACATACTTACTATAATTAATCCCATACATTTGGTAGGTCCCATACATAGTTTGCAACATTATTTTTATTCTGCAAGCACAATGTAACACGCTTTTATTTTTTTAAATGCTACCTATGTAATGGTATTTTTCTGATCAGGTAAATTTATTTTTAACTTTTTAGTTAATTTCATTAAAAAATAATAAAAGCTTCTTTTTAAAAAAGTTTTTTTTGCTTTAATTTTATTTTGAAGTAGGTTTAAAATGTTTCAGATCTTTTTAAACACGAGAACACGGCGTAATTTGGCATTTTAAGCTGCTGTCCTTCCACGCTCACCGTGATTTGCCAATGATGGCGGAACGCGCTGCAAATAGTTTTATATAACCTCTGTGACCGACGGTCATAGACTTGTGGCAGAGGGGAATGCCTGTCAATGGCGTCTCCTGTTGGTTGAATGCTCTAAGGTCACAAGAGACAGTATTTCTAAGTCTATGATTTTAATCATTTTTTTTTTATTTAGCGTCCTTTTTTTACAAGTCTGGTCATTTAGCATCTGATTATTTGAATAAAATCATATTATTCTTAAGGGGCTCAAAGAAAAACCTTAGCTAAAATGGCTGTTTAAAGCACACGTCCTTTGCCTCACTAACAATTTGGCATTGCCATAGTATGACAATTATTGACGTTTTATTTTGTCATTCGTTCACTCGATTCATTGTTTATCGTTTGCGACTTGAATTACGGACTGCTTATTAATATAATTTACGACGACCCTGGCTATTTTTAAAGGCATTTGATGTTTTCTCTGTATACGATACCCATCTCTTAAACACGGATTTGAATCGTACTCGCCCAACACGACGACTCTGCTTTTTCAACACGAACTTGAACCTGCTTATCACGACGACTGTATTTTTTGTAGACTGGACTTGTGCTTCTTGTACTTAAATATAACAATAGATGGGAACATACATTGCATTAATTGCTATCTCGATATTACACGAATGAGACGTAACCCTTTGGTTGGAGGTCTTGCAGTGTTCATAGATGCGCGGTCATCTTTACAAGTCAACCATTCCTCAATGTGTTGTAAACCTTGTTAATGTTATTACTCATATCGTGCTGACACGTCCTCCACCCCGCAATATAATTAAATCCTGTTTTCTTGACAACTAGTCAATATTGGGTCCTCCTTTTTGACGTCAGTGGACATAACCTATCTTTTAGCAAAATCACCTAAAACGGGCTTCTCCCGAGTTTTTAGACAATTATTTTCGGCGGTAAATTTTACCAACTGCTTTAAAACTTCCAAAAAATAATGTGTTTAATAACTACATTAGAGTTATTAAAAAAATAATGTGATTAGGCTTCAGTAGACGGTGAGTCTAGAAGATAGTCTGATGGTCCATCAGATTGGCCTGGCTGTTCACAAAGAGTATTGAAATAGTTTCCTTAATATTATGTTTAATAAATAATATTTTATTTGTACTTTTAATGCGTCTGGTAAAAGTTACCGCCGAAGGAAAGAGGCTGGCAGTATTCATTATTAATTTCAACTGAATTCTCAAAAACATACGTAAAAATCAGCACTTAAACTTTAAGAAATCGAATATTTTTTTACTTAACTTTAGTCGATGCAAACTATTAGATACGCATACACTCAAGGTACACATACTTTTTCTACTTATTCCCATACATATGGTTTGTGAGAAAATACGTTATGTCTGGGGAGCCTGGAATCTTACGCTAGTAGTTTAAGTTTGAAAGTCTTAGGACATTAATGATACAATAGTTAGTATACATAATTACTTTTATTTTTGCCACAAACACTTTTTGTTGAAAGTTCAACGAAGTGCAACTAGTGACCTGAGCTACGCCGCACTTGCTACTGATCGTGAATTCATGACGGATCGCATCGCAAGATACACACACTGCCATAATGTGCATACGTACACGTTCATCCACATCTAAAGTTCGCTTACCATTGTGAAATGCAATATCTATACAGTACAAATACTACAACGATTAAATAAATAAATAAATAAACATTTATTATCAGACCAAAGATCCATAGATTATTAGTAACAATATAACTACTAGAGACTATGTTAGTATGTATAATAATTACAACAATAAACACAAATGGAATATTAACACCCCAATAGACAGGCTCACCGAACCTTTGTCACGTGCAGCTCGGTGAACCTGCCAACCAGGGCCGAATCGAGTCGATCACCCACCATCCTCAAGACTCGGTTCAAGCTCTATCTCACCCTGTTTACCAGCGAGGCAACTTTTTTTCACATTAATGCGTAAAAGTCATCCACGGCATCGGCAAAAATACCCGACGCACTACAGTAGCGTGGTAGCCGGAACAGAGCCCTGAAGATGTTGTTGTATTGGACACGTAGTGCATTGTAGGATTTCTGTGTAAAGTTGGCCCATAGGCTACTCGTGTAAAATGTCTGACAATAGGCTTTAAAAAGCGTGATTTTGACTTTGGCTGTACATCGAGCAAACCTTTGTGCCAACATATTACCACGTGCCGACAACGCCCTACGCTCCCTCTAATATCCAAATCATCACACATATTTTCGGTAAGTACATGACCCAAATATTTAAACTGTGCGACTCGGTTCAAAGCCACTGCGTTCAGTGTAAGTGGTGATATTGTGGATGGCCCTTTATTGTTAGATTTAAATAACATGAACTTACTTTTTTTCGCGTTAAACTTTAAATCGTGCGACAGAGCATAAGACTCACAGATCCCTAACAACTTTCTAGGCCCCCCGGTTGAAGGGCTCAGCAACACCGTGTCATCTGCATAACTTAGATTATTTACGCACACATCATCTACAAAGCATCCTACATGTGTGTTGCTGAGCTCCACAATCAGGTCATTTACATAAATATTAAAAAGACGAGGGGATGTCAATGTCTCACCCCACATTTCATATAGTATAATACTCATCAGTGTATGAATTTCCCCAACTCACAACACTCACCTGATTGCTGTACCAATATGAAAATATTTTAATAGCCTCAGGAGAGACACCAGCGTTTTTTAGCTTTGTCCACAGCCTGCTATAAGAGACCATATCAAAGGCCCTGGACAAATCCAGGAAACACGCATAAACAGGCGTCTTCCTTTTAACATAATAGTTGACTGTATGTTTTAAAGATAATATGGCACTCTCTGTAGAGAGCCCCGCCCGAAAACCGGATTGCGAGTCCTGCAACGATGAAGTCACTGCATCAAGCTGCTTATCCAGTAATCCATCCAAAACCTTTGCCAAGATTAGGGCTAAAGAGATTGGTCTATAATTTAATTTATCTGACGTGTCTCCAGTGGGGTTCTTCACAATTGAGAGAGAGAGAGAGAGAGAAATATTTTATTAGACACACACAACTATACAAAAGTAGAATACATACAAAATACAAAAAAACATAAAAAAGAAAAGCAGACAAATAACAACATTAAACAACAAGAAAAAAGCACAAAAAATTGCATACCATGATCCGCATCGATGTGGTGTCTTATGGGCACCAGCTCAGCATGTGCTGCAAAAAATTGCAGCGCTGATTTTCAGCTGGAGCCCTAGGTGGCCCAGTTCGTAATTACTGCGTGCTCAGTAAACTACATAAATAAAAATTGGTACCACAATCGTCTTCATAAGATCCTTAGGTAAATAAGAATGTCGTACGCACAGAGTAAACAGCATAGCCAGTACTCTACAGAGATGAGGTCCAGCATTCTGCAAGTGCTCGATGCTAAGTCCGTCATGGCCAGGTGACTTACCACGTTTCATATTCTTTACTATTGTTAATACATCCTTAGCAGAGAATTGAATAGGTTGTTGACCATAGCCGTACTCAACATCTCGCACCGACATCAGACCAGATTGCACAGTAAAGTTGTCCTTAAAATATTGGCTATTTTCTCCTGGTCACTAACCCCATTTACACTAACAGGGAGTCTCATTTTACTATTCAACTTCTTAGTGCCATTCCAAAACTTAATAAACTTTTTTTGCCGAGTGCTGTGAAGCAAGAATGTCCATTCTAATTTGTTCCTGATTATTAATACAATATTTTAACCTAGATTTAAATAATTTCCTACTCTCACACATTATTTAAAAAATAGGACCACTATTGGGCTTTCCATAGTTAACATAACGTTGGAAATCAGCTCTAGCCTGTTGATGTGCTTCTTTAACATGCTTATTCCAGTCATGCACCGTTTTAAATTTTGCTGGCTGCGCTGGCCTTCTACAACTTGCGTTTACCCCAGATACTATTTTTACTTATAGAATTATTACTTATTTCCAACTTAGACCTAATTAACCCTAGATAACATATTATTTCCAAAGAAAAGATTACATATTATTTCCAAAATACACATCATAATGGACCTTAGTGCCATGCACTAACTGCCAAGCTGACTCCGTGACCAAGCAATGATCTAGCCAGCTTTTACAACCATTAGCATTACTACAAAATGTATAGGTATCCGAAGAGATGCCTAGCTTTAAAATATCGGCACAGACCCACTCATTGTCTAAATAAAACTCTAACATTTCACTGCCAAATAAGGCTGTCTTGGGTAGGCTTTTAGATCACCCAAGATAAATACCTGTTCCACACTGTTGTCCTGTTAGTTAGTTAGTTAGTTTAGCTGGGAGGTGTCCGCACTTAGCCTCTCGATTGGGCCATTGTGCGTGCTGTGTCCTTCCCCTACTCCAACCAGCCCAAGTCATCCCAGAAGGCCAGCAGACCCTTCAGGCTCCTGAATGCCTCCGGGAGTGATCCTGGTGATTGGAGAATCCGTGCCCGTTGTTCTGCCACGCTCTCGCACTTCATGAGCACGTGCCGCGGCGTTTCCTCTGCCTCCATGCATCCTCTGCATGTGGGGCTGTCTGTTACTCCTATGTGGAATAGGTGCCTGTTTAGTGAACAATGACCGGTTATAGTACCTACAACCTTCCGAAGTTCGTTCCGTTTTAGTCTGATGAGGCTGCGGGCAAGCTTTTTTGATGCTGCCGGAATTGCATCTTTTGTTTGCCTGCATCCTACACTGTTCATCCATTCGGTATGGTGGGTTCCTGTGGTTCTTTCACGCAGCCACGTTTTAATTTGGGCCTGAGGTATAGGCAGTAGTGGTTCCGGTCCATGGACTACTACCTTCGATCCTCTTTTGGCCAATTCGTCTGCGGTGTCATTTCCCAGTGAGTTGCTGTGTCCTTTGATCCATTGCAGAACTACTCTGTTCGTGTTTGCAATGGATTGGAGTGCATTGTGACACTCTAGTATGAGTGCGGAGGTTACGACATTGTTTTGTAGGGCTTGGAGTACGGATGCACTATCCGAGACAATTTTTATGCCAAGATCTCGGACGTCTCTGGCTGCAACCGCCTGTGCCGCTTTGGTTATACCAATGCATTCTGCCTGGAAGATGGAGTTTAACTTGTCTAGTGTGGTCGATATGTTTATGTTTAAATATACTGTTGTCCTGTATAACAGCACTTATCTCGCCCAGAACATGGGCGAATTCGGGGAGGTTAGACTGACAGTCCGTCGGCATGTATACACTGAAGAACATAACCTCACGATTTACACCTATTATTGCTCTTATCGCAACGATGCGATCACTCGCGCACTTAACGACCGAGACACTACGAAAAACACTTTTTCGCCACATTAGCGCAACACCGCCGAAGGGCCTGCCCCGATGAACGCCAACCGTTGGGTCCATGGATGACTTCGCCGTGTACCCAAAGTCTTCATTTATGTCTCCAAGCAAAGCTAAATCGTGCGAGTACAGCCAAGTTTCCCAAGATTCCTGGCCAACACATCTACTTGTCTACATAAACTTCTCACACATTCAATACCTTTCATGACGGTTTTACAGTTAAATATCATTATTATGATTTGATCCATCAATTATTGGTATATTTATACATGGTACAATTTTCGCTGGCAACCCCAGATAAACATTTTGTCTAAAATGTATAAACTTTCTAAAAGTGATCCCATCGGGCCATAGGCCGTCATTCAAGAATGTATCAATTTTGCTTTTTGACACATATATTTTATAGGAATTGTACAACATCTCCCTTTGCATTGTAATTTTCTCAGGGCTAACCGTCTCCTGCGTTTTTTCCAGGATGTAATCACGAATGTCATTTTCCGATGTGTTCTTGTTTACATTAGAAATAAATAAAGGAATCTTTATTTCTGCCGCCTTAAAGTTAGCTCCCGGCTGACTAACTGCCTTTACTTTCTTACTCTCAAATCTATTTCTAATTCTCTTTCGTTGCACAACTGTCCAGTCTTCATCCTTCCGTTTATTTTGCAAGAAATTTCCACCTTTTTTTACTTTCTCCACCATACTTAGATGCGCCGTATTGTTAATTCTTTTTGTTTCCAATTGATCTGTCACTGTGGTGCACTGTTGCGATTGTGAGCGCACTGTAGGTGCGAGCGTGACGGAGGTATTCTCTATTCTACCTGCGCGTGAGCGAGACCGTTCACCTGTCGCGTTTACGTCATCGCAGCCGCTGCCACAGCTACCATCTGCCTGGCAATTCACAGATAATTCTCTAATGTCGGTATTTGACAAATGAGATAAACCAACCGGCCCACTATCGCAAAAATATGCGCCTCTTTTTTCCGTGTTCACATAATTAGGTGGGACAATCTATTAAAGATGAGAATTTTAAGTTTGCCAATTCATTTCGAACATCCTGCAATTGATCAACACTCACATATTCATTCTTAATCTTCTCAATATCACTTCTTAAAAGAACGATATCCTTTAATAGTTTCGTTACGTCGATGTGGTCAAATGATACTGGCGGTAATTTTTGTAAATCCCGAGCCACAGAAATAGGGATTAATTCCGGATCTATCTCCTTGAAAATAGAGATAATAACTTTCTAGATCACGTTGTTTCTTTCCATCCTTTCGTCGCGATTTTAGCCGTTGAGATGTCGTAACGGATTCAAAAAGCAATTTCTTAACTTCTTGAACTTCCACCTCCGTAAATGTGGATACACAAACACGGATTATAGATTCCGTATCCTTCACATCATGCTTGTTCTGGATGAACGCCAGAACCTCACAAATAATTTTGTTACAACTCGAACACTTTAAATTATTGAGCTCTATATTCACGTTACACACCCGCACGTCACTGCTGCGCGAGCGCGACTGAACTGACTAAATACTGTTAAAACAGACTTAAGTTATATTTTCGAGCATAAGGATGGTTTTACATCTTAAAGTTAGTACTCTAGTTAGAAGAGAAATTTGCCCAAAATCATAGATACAAGTGCATTTTCGGGTTACTGGATAAACTTATTTATTTGCTTCAGAACCTTGCCTGGATTCATTACCATTGGGATGTGTGGCCTTCTAATTATGGCCATCTCCTATGTCGTGCTTTGCATCGATTTTAAAGTAAGTACTGTAATATTAACATTATCATATTCCTTTCAGTTTCATATTCATGAGCTATCGTAATTTCTTAATAAGAGAGCTTGTGATAAATGTCACGACAATGTTTTAGGAATGATAACACTTCAACTTTCGTACTTTTTATAAACGGTCAAAACACGATATCCACATACATTCAACAAAGTTATGGCATTTTTTTGCTTTACTTTGAATAATATTTGAACTATTATAAGTAATATTTCCAAAACAGCACACAACGCCTCGGCTGAAGCGATTGGCGTTGCGGATCCACAACAACCGCACTCTTGCGCAAGTGATGTCGGTCATCGTGGTGACCGCTTTCATCACCCAGATCCAAGTGATAATGGTTAGTAGCATTCTCTATTTTTTGCACTTAAGTAAGCAATAAAACCTTTTGTGTCTCGGTGTGTTATCGTGCCCCAGTTTGCTGGATCGCTTATCGAACCAACAAACACTGAAGCTTATATTATTTTAGCAATGCAGCGCAGGTTATCTGAGCTGCTTTTGCAAAAGTCATCCAACATCACGCGTCAATAAAATATTACGTATATGAATTACGGTGCCAATATGGTAAAATAAAATTTTGAAAAATATTTCTTTAGAGTAGCTCCCCTACATGTGGGGATGTTTTGTTATCGTTTGTGATATCATTGAATAGGTCCTAAACAATACCTTAGGGGGTTGCTATTGCTACCAAATATGGTATCCCACTTAGCGGTCTTTTTGTTTAACTATGAGAACTCGCCAGTTTATTCGGTACATTACTCGAACAAATATTAGCACTTAAAAGTTTATGATTTCACCAGCGGATCCTTAAAACAAATAAAAAAAATCATAAAAAAAAATAAAATAATAATAATAATAATGATAAAAAACATCCTTCGTTTTTAGGATTCCGTATCCTTGTCAGGACTACGGAATCCTAAAAACGAAGCGTAACAGAGATTTGTTTTGCTCCGCTTAAATCATGGCCTTACAATATACTATTGATGCGTTTCACAGGTGCTGGGGGTGTACAGTGGCGCCCGACTTGACCCGACTCTCATGCAGCTCGACGCTGGGAGCAGTGGATTCTGTCCATTTGACATGAATGAGGTGAGTTAAATACCTATTCAAACCACTTACTATGAACTCCTATGACAGGCCAGCTTATGAACTGCCCTGCCTTTTCATTTCAAATAGTATGAAAAAACTAGCATAAGAGGGCTGTTCTAACATAAATACAGGGTTACTTTTGGACACCCTGCCATAGCCATCAAATTTATGGAATTAAAAACGTTTTTTAATATTTTTCCTTATTTTTCCAACCACAATGCAAAATTGTTACCACGCGTTTGTTTCTTTGGTTACATATTACAAAGCCTAAAGTTGAATGGCCTAAGGTCATAATACCTATGGACAAAAGACCTAATTTCAAAACACCTAATGTCGAGATCTAACCGTTGTTAGACCTAAGTATATAATGCCTAAGTTTAAACATTTCAACGCCATATATCGTAGGTTTATCATTCTCTGACGGAACGAAACAGAAATTAATGTAAATAAATTATGCTCTATGAATTATGTGCAAGTTATCTATCATTGCGCAGAGCAGAGCAGATAGCGCCATCTAGTCAGAGAATGAAACAAACGATGGCCTAGGTAAGTTTTAGTTTCATTTACTCACCACCTTCGCTGCCTTTCGCGCGAGATAAGGTGGAAATTTTCCGAGACTGACTCTCTGTTTTACGTAGTATAATTTTTTCTCTATGGTTTAAATGACATAATGGACGAAAGGCCTAATTTTAAAATATCTAATAGTGAATAAACCTAACCGTTGTTAGACTTACTTTTGCAATGACTTAGTTTATATCTTTTTTCTTTTTAGCAATTACCATGCTAGGTTTATCTAAGATTTTTAATACTTAAAAAAAATCTTCCGCCTCAGGTGGGATCCGAACCCACGTCCACCGCATACCGGGCGAGTGCTTTGACCACTAAGCTACCGAGACGTTAGTCAACTCGATGAAATCTTTCAAGTGGTTCTCGCTGTCAAAGCCAGCGTATTTTTCAATCAATGTTTCGGTATATACTACTACCGTCAACACCCGATAGAAATATTTTTACAAATATTTAACTATTGGTAAAGATCAGAAAAGCTTAAACAATTTAAATTTTTGTTTTTAGCAATTACCATGCTAGGTTTATCTAAGATTTTTAATACTTAAAAAAAACCGTCCGCCTCAGGTGGGATCCGAACCCACATCCACCGCATACCGGGTGAGTGCTTTGACCACTAAGCTGCCGAGACGTTAGTCGACTCGACGAAGTCTTTCAAGTGGTTCTCGCTGTCAAAGCCAGCGTATTTTCTAATCAATGTTGCGGTATATACTACTACCGTCAACACCCGATAGAAATATTTTTACAAATATTTAACTATTGGTAAAGATCAGAAAAGCTTAAACAATTAAAATTTTTGTTTTTAGCAATTTACCATGCTAGGTTTATCTATTCTAGGTTTTTTTTTTTCAAGTATTAAAAATCTTAGTTTATATCATCTCACGACATAATAGCACTTGTGGGTATCAAGTAATAAATGAATATCTAAACTGTGTGTCAATGTAAATCACAAAGCGTGAAGCCGAGCAAGCGCAGTAAGCGTAGTGAGCGTGCCGCGGCAGCGGCCGGCGAGCGCTTAATTACAATTTCAGCTTAACATTTTTATCATTGTAAACCATTATAGTATTAGCACCATATTATAACGGTATCAATGTTTTAACCTAACCCAGCCCCCCTAGCACGCGAACAAAACACGATATATGATAAACGATATAGTATCATATCTATACCACGATATATACCGATTTTGCGAGCACTAACGTAGTAGCGACACGATATGATAGGATATAATACGGGATATGGTATGATAAGTCGTATCACGATGCTGCCAGTGTATTAAATTGTTTTTCAATCATCATTCATTTTCCATTCATTCTTTTTCTTTTTTTTTGTGCAACCTTTTACACTTTTGACGTAGTACTTATAGATCCTTGCTTTTGACAAACTGTGTAATCTGTGGACTTTAGTGATTAACTGATCAGTGGACCAAACTTTGACACATCTCTATTTGACAACAAACTTGAACAAACAAACTTGAAACAATAGAAGTTATTGTAATTTTATGAAATATTTTGCCTTGTTTATTCATTATCAGAGTAATGACGAGTTTTGCCGTGAAATTACATATTACCTCAAGTAATGTCAGGAGAATCAAGGTAAGTTTCGTTTAATACTTCGTATTTTAGTACTTGTTAAAACTTTGCAATTTAAACATTGCTTATTTGTTTGTCTCTCAGTTAACTCAATCAATTCTTTTGCATTTTAGAACTGCGGCTGCTGCCTGATAATATGGCAACTCGTCCCTGATTCGCGCATGGGAAATTTATAGGACCACAGAGTCGGTTGACTGAAAACTGTGAATGGCGAAATGGCAGTGAGTGGCCGGATAGATCTCTATATAGACCAATGAAAAGTGGTTAGTAAGTTGTTTCTGTTAAGTTACAAAGTCTGTTATAATCATAATGATTATTACTAGGTACAAATATTAGAGAAGGGCAGACTAAAGAATTATGTTTTTCCTCTTCATAATCTTTCAGCCTTAATACAGCAATGCACTGCTATTATTTCGAAACAAGTAAATCTTACTATATAATACTTTGTGCAAATATTATATGTACTTTAAAAAATAACAAGTCTTGTAATTTGTAACATAATTTTATTTTGTAACAGGATGAGGATGAACCTATCAAGCCCCAGACCCATTTGTCCTCTCAATTACATTGCTTGTTGAGCAATGTCATGCAGTATATGGGCCCTCGGGAAAAATAACCTCGGTGTTCATTATTGGAGTCAGAAACCATGGCTCCAGTGTATTAAGATATGCAGTCCCAGGAAAAATAAAAGGTTTACTCATGAAATGTACTTTTATTGTTATTAAAGATTTATTTAGTAGGTTATTTTAATCATTAAATTATAATTTCTAAGGTTCCTTTGGCTCATTGATTATTTTACATTTCATTTTTATTTGTTGATTTGATAGAAGTAAAATAAAAAAGACTGATTTTGAAAAACTCCAAATATCATTTGTTTACATTAAAAAAGTTTGTTATATAACAATTTGTATAAAATGTATAATAATTTTCCATGACAATATTTACCTAATTGTTAATTTTTGTCTTTTTTAAATTACTTATTACAAAATAAATGAATATTCTAGTCCATATCTTCTAGAATCTAGTATTTTGTAAATACAATTGTTTTCGACATAATTTCATATTATTATAATATTGCTTATTTATCTAAAAGTGACCTATGAGTACTAGTAGATATGAAATACAAAATTAATTATATTTTAGTGGTGTAAATGTAGTTATTAAATAATGTAAATATTATGTAAACTAATAAATGATTTATAATTACTTTTTTTATTGAGTAATTGAGTTTTTTATTTTTACGTCACAAACCTTTTACCTTATTGGCTACTAAGTCATTATTTTATTCGACAACATCACACATTCATTTGATCCTTAGCAGCGAAAGCTAAGTGCTTTCGCTGTTTTAGAAACCGGAACCAACAACATCTACACCCAAAATAATATTATAGAAATGTTAATTATGTACATTTAAAAGACTGAGAATCAAACTCTGGACCTCAAGATTGTACAAAGAAATTAATATTTTTGCTACTAAAAACTAAATGCCTGACAAAAAGTGAACTAAACAGCATTATAACTTTAAGCCTAAGAGAATAGGGAGCACTATTACCTTGCATTAACAGCTAAGTAGCATTAGTCGCATAGATGAAAAAAATGATTTGCTGAAAGTTGTCTGCCCAATGCATGCTTGCTTCATTGGTGTTTGCTGATGGGTAATGACCATCCAGCAATATTTTTAATGAAAAGATGACCTGTAAAATGGTGAATACTAGTTAACAAAATGAGTATTGTAATCTATCATATATAAGAATAGATGAAAGGTAAAAGTGATTGATTGATGTATCAACGCAATGGTCAAACCATTAGGGCTAGATACTTGAAATTTCGCGATGTATTCTTCATATGATGTAGGCACCTACTAAGGAAGGATTTCACAAAATTCACCTCCTCAGGGGGCTGAAATGGGGGTTAAAAGTTTGTATGAAAGTCTGTCAGTTTTAAAGTTAGGATCTCCAAATTTAGTGTCTCCAAGTTTGTGTAACTTGGTTCCTTTCATGTGGACTGCCGGGGAGGGTTATCCATTTTAATTTCAGTCCAGAAAAAAAAATGTTAGATATGTGTATTTAAATAACAATTATGCATAAAATGACTGTAAGGGAGTCATCAGTACCTATCAACTAAGATATGAGTACTAATATTCTTTTTCACATATCAAAAGTTTAAATGAAATCAACAGATTTATTATTCCTTTCTTTAATTATTGTTATTAAATATTCATGGTTTCCTAATGTCCTGCTTGGCTATCTTTAATAAGAATATCTTATTTGTATAATATTACTTTTATAGCTAGTGAAACAAATGCTTAACAGTTAATAGGTTATACAAGTAATAATCACTATTTTACCTTGTATTAAACAGCTGTCACACATTGTTGGAAATATTAGCTGACTGTTGTCTGCCCAATGCACTGGTTGGCCTCATTATCATTTGCTCACTGATAATGGCCATCCAGCAACAATTATTGAAGAGATAACCTAAAAATGGTTAGGTTAACATTAGTTTACATAATGGATGTTGTAATATACAATAAGTACTAACAGACATGAACATGAAGCCCCTTTTAAAATGTAACCTACCTTCAGAGGAACAGAGTATCCATTGCAAGTTTTAGGAGCCAAATCTTCCCATAACTCCGTGCAAAGATAATTACCAAACTTCACGGACACCTTAATAAGAACAAGTTGTCAGGGAGGAGAAAATCATCACTTGTCTGACGAATCAAAGTTATCTCCTCCTTTGTTTTTCTTCCAAAGCAAGTAAATAACAAAATTGTCTAGCAATTATCACTTCGCACGCGACTGAAAAGAGAAAATCTTATTATTTTCCCATTTTCTGTGTTTTGCATGAACATTTATGCAACAATCGTACAAATATTTCTTACTTTTTAGCCAGAAAATTAATAAATATTGGTATTTTGTTCGTAATATTCTTCTATCACGCACATCAAATGTCGTCGGTATAATAACATGAACAAATGTCAAAAATCGATAGGGTCGCGTTTTATATCCACTGATATATTATACATGCTCAACTTTTTAGAAAATCACTGACATACGTGCTCGCTTTTTAATCAATCATATCGTATCGTAACGCGTGACGTCACCGGCACAGTAAATGCTCGCGGTTTCGATAAAAGTTCAAGATGGCAGCTATTTATATCATATTTTGACATTTGGGTGTCGATAAACCGCTATATCGTGTCTTACGTGCTAGGGGGGCAGGTGAGATTTGTGATAAGTTTAGAAATTTTTGGTACCTGTGTTGCATTTCGTTTTTGAAGTTAAAATATATATTATATCTAAATACTCATCAACTACTTAATTATTTCTATAAGTGAAGACATGAGTAATCTTTAAGCAAACTTCTTGTTTTATTGTTTACGTAGGTTTAACGACTAAGGTGTTTTGAAATTACATACATTCTGTCAAAAAAGTTTCGGGAATTGATGATTTGTTTATGGTTCCAAATTCAAAATTATATTTTTTTTTTGTTGTTGTTAGATTGGCATAACTGTTTTCCATTTTGGCGCGGAGTTTGAGTTACATCTGATAATTAGATTAAATACAGTATTGTTTTTAGTTATACCATATCTAGTGTGTATTGCGAATTTCATAATGGACAAAAACATCGAACAAAATGTTTGTCTTAAATTTTGCATCACCAATGGGATTTCGTGTTCGGAGTCTCTGAAAATGTTACAGAAGGCTTACGGTGAATCGATTCTATCAAAAACACGTGTTTCACAAAGCGTTCAAAAGTGGTCGAGATTTGATGGAAGATTTGCCTCGCTCTGGTAGGCCATCAACGTTGAAATAGTGACTGAAAATCCTCATTCAAGTTTGAGAGAGCTAGCCGTCGAAGTTTCTATGTCACACGAGTCGATTCGTACCATTTTTAATAATCAATTAGGTATGAAACATGTAGCCGCTCGGCTAGTCCCAAAAGACCTGAATTTTCTCCAAAAACTCAATCGCAAAAGAGTCGCTAGAATGAGACAATTCCGACCTAACATTCATGAAACAAGAGGTGCTCGTAGCTCAGTGGCGGCAGCGCTTTGGTATCGATTACTAAAGTTAAGCAACCAACGCCGCGGTCGTGAGTGGATGGGTGACCATTCCGACCATATTTAGTGACATTTTATCACGAGGATCTCCGTGCTTCGGAAGGCACGTTAAAAGTTGGTACCGGCCAATATCGCTTGATATTGGTCGTGAAGCCTAGTCAAAGACCTTAAGGCGGCTTGATAACATCTGACAGTAAGGTTTAGTCACTGGCCTTACAACACCCCTCCACCAAGCCGCACCGGGCCTGCGTGGTGGAGTATGGCCCAAACCACCTCATAGTTGAGGTGAGGCCTGTGCCCTGCAGTGGGACGTATATAGGCATACTTTACTTTACTTTATTTATGAAACGCATTGTTACTGGTGACGAGACGTGGGTTTACGAGTTTGACATGCAAACTAGTCAACAAGCTTCGGAGTGGCGCCTTCAAACTGAACCGAAACCGAAGAAAACGGGCCAAACTCGATCGAAAGTCAAAGTCATGTTGACTGTTTTTTTTTACTGTCGCGGTGTTGTGCATTTAGAATTCTTGCCAGAAGGTCAAACGATAAAAAAAGAGTAAAATTATTTAAGCGTTATGCGGCGATGAAGAGAAATTAGACGAAACAGGCCAGATTTGTAGAATGAAAATTGAAAAAAAATTGAAAGAATGAAAATATGCCTTCCCACGAGGCCATCATTGTGAACGAATTTTTGACCAAAAACTCAACAAATACCATCGTGCAGCCACCTTATTCGCCAGATATGGCTCCAGCTGACTTCTTTCTTTTTCCTAAACTCAAATTACTACTTCGTGGCACCCGGTTTCATTCGGTAGAAGACATAAAGGAGAATTCGCGGCGAGAACTGAACTCGATTCCGAAAAAAGCGTTTAAAAAATGTTTCTATGATTGAATTATTCATTGGCGTAAGTGTATCGCTTCTAAAGGAGCATACTTTGAAGGTGATAAAATAAATTTGGATGAATAACTAGCATTTTGTGTATTATTAATCTTTTCCCGGTATTTTCTTGACAGAGTAGTATTTCGTCTATAGGTGTATTGTTCTTATGTTAATCGACTTTAAGTAAACCATCTATTAGGTATTTCAACTATTATATGTTAAAAACTTAAAGTAGTATTATGAGCATTAGGTGTTTTAAAAATTAGGTATTATGGCCTTAGGCCTTTCATCTTTAGGTCTTGTAATATGTAACCGTTTTGTTTACTAAATACAGGACGCGGCCACATTGTTGTTAAGCAACGCGTCACGCGTAGCTGGAGAAAAGTAAGTAGCACATTGTTGTCAGAATGGAACAATGGGTTCTTGGCAATGCAGCTCATCGAAGTCCACTTCATCTGAGGCGGCTTCTGAAAGAAGTAACTCGTCGCAAAGAGGTCCTCCCTCTCCAGAAATTCGGCCAGCCTTTGTCCCCTAGGGCTCCGTTGCCCATCCAAATTGCCCCACCAGGGTGTGTAGAGGTCGGTGAATATACCTGAATCACCTTCAGCGAGTACCTATTCAATACTCCTATCAGGTATGCAACCCTGCTTGACACACTTCAATGGTGAAAATGTTGTCATACTTGTTGTCAAGAAACCCGACACCACATTGGATTTTAGGATTATCGTGTCCTCGCCCTCTCGTCGAACTTCTGATATCCCCATGATACTCCAGTGCATCCTACTCAATACCTCTTCCAGTTCTACAATCTTCTCGTCGGTCCTTCTACTACCATCTGTCATAAATTCATTGTCATTATCCGATACCTCAACCAGCTAACGACGTATCCGCTCTGCCCATTGCTTTACTTTATTAATTTACACTATAAATACCTAAAAATACAAGGAAATTCTATAAAACAATAACTCGAAAAATGACACAAAAATGCAACATCGCGGTTGTGGAAGGGTCATAATTACCCTATTCACGTTTTCCGGCGTCTATTTCCTTGTGCTGGAGGCGATAGACTGACTAGTGGAGTGCAGTGTGGAGCGAAGTTCAATAACTTCAGCTACTGAGATGTTTAAAAGCGCACGGCTGCGGGCCAAATAGCTGTGCACAAAAAAAAAACAGCGGAGTCAAATTGACCCTTGCAAATCCTCGCCGGGTTAAATACATAATTTTATACCCCTTTTTTATCCCCCTAATGTTTAGAATACCAACAAGATTGCGTGAGATACCAACATAGGCCTAAATAACAAATTAAGTGTTATTTTAATCAAAACTATAGAATACCAATTACAAAATGTCAACCCTTTTTACCCTCTTATATATTCTGAAATAAGGGGATATTCTAAAAACACCATTTGTGTAAGTTTCCAAGTATAAGCCTTAAAAATCCCACTTTTTAAACCTTGAAAATAAAAAACCTAAACTACAAAAGTTTATCTTCTTTTCATCTCCTTTAGGGTTAAAATCCCAACAACATCCATATATACCTTATTTGCCAGAGCTTTAAACTTTAAGCAATCATATTTTTTGTGATTTATACTTTAAAACGAAGGAATTTCCACACACAAGTTCATCCCTATTTTCACCCCATCGGAGTTATTTTAAAAAACAAAACAGCTGAAACACTATTAATTTATTTTCAAACGTCAGTCTTAACACTAAATTTGGAGATATTCACTTCAAACCTGACGAATTTTCATAGAAACTTACACCCCCTATTTTAATCCCTTAAGCGTGGAATTTCTTAAAACCCTTCTGTAGTGAATAACTTTCACCCCTATTTTAATCCCTTAAGGGTGGAATTTATTAAAACCCTTCTTTAGTATATGTCTGCACTGTAGGTATCACCAATTGCGTGAGTGCCCAACCAAGCCCATTTATTTACTTCGAAAAGAAAGAACTTCAAATAAAAAATTTTCCCTTTTCACCCCTTCAGCGGTTGAAATTCCAATAGTTGAAATACCCTGCGTAAGTTACCACCTATAAGCTTCAATTATAAGTTCAATTTCAACTACAACGTACGGTATACTTTGACTGAGTTCCCAACCGTACGCCTAAATATTATTTTTTACTTTGAAAGCGACGGAGTTTCAATGCACAACTTCATCCCCCTTTTTACCCCATCGGCCCGATGGGGTTAAAAGATTTTGATAAATGATTTATCAAAAATGCTGACTCATTTCTTATATTATATTAAATTTTGGCGGCGGGTTCAAAAGTAACACTGTATACCTACTAAATAAAATATAACTTTTCTTAGCACTACCTGCAACTGACGCTGATGGCGATGTTCCTGTGTGCCGTGCACCAGATTCTCATCACGGTAATGAAGACGCTGCTGCTGCTCATCATCTCGGTCACATACGTCGCTGTCACCACGCAGGAGCACCTCTATCTGAACAACTACTTCTTTGAGTTCCAGTAAGTTATAATTAGTTTTTTGGAAACTTTGAACAAATTAATGTATATTATTCCGATATCGTGCGCTGTGGCCTATGTCCAGCAGTGGACTGCAACAGGCTGATATGATGATGATGATGATGATACCGATATAAAATAGAGTCTTAAGTGTAGTAGTTCAGCATAATATGTTTTATTTATTAATTATTATTATTCCACTTGAATTGAAGAGTCTAAGATCTATCATAAAATCGACCTTTACCTATCTGTTCATCGTATGTAAAGCAAACTGAAATATTAATGGTTATTGAGGTAGCTTTTGTATTCCTTAGGTTGAGGTGATATTTTTTAGATATTGTGTGTGTGTATATTGTATATTTATAATTCTAGTTTTTGTTTTATTTTGCTCTGTTACCACCTCCATTTAATGTTTCTGTCTCGCCCAATGGTTGGCTGGTAGAAAATGCCTTGAGGCATTAATTCCGCCATCGTACACTCATTTCGTGCAAAAATAATAACAATAAGAGATGTTCACAAAAGTCAAAGGTTTTTTTTTACTTTTGTTAACAAGGCACAAATGTGGACTGGACTGGAATCAGCAGTGGACGAACATCGTCATTGCTATTGCTGCCACAGTTGCTCTAATTCTACACTCACAGCAGACTGAGAGCACCTACCGCTTGGACTTCATCTGGAAACTACAGGCCAACGGTATGTTTTTGTTTATATTATTCAGAAGATGTCTTAGAAAATTTTCAAAATTAGACATACATTATTATTTGTACAGACGAGAAGGAGGAAATGGAACACCTGGAGGCATACAACCGCAAGCTACTCGCAAACATCTTGCCTGAGCACGTGGCACAGCACTTCCTCTGCAGCGAGAAGAACATTGATGTAAGATCTCACATTTTAAGTATACTTTAGTCTGGTGCAAATTTTAGTCACCTCCTGGCAGCAGAGGGGGGTAGGGAGAGTAAGATTATCATCTACTGATAATTTCTAATGCGTTTTGTGAAACGCGTACTTTTCCAGTCTGAACCCTCCCATACCTTGTCTAACAATTATGCTATCGTTTGTTTACTATATCAGAAGTCCCCTACCAATGCCCGAAGCTTACAGCATCGTTTTTATTTTTTCTGGATGTATCGTTAGCTGCACTAATAATATCATCTAAATAGGAGCTATACCACGAGCAATGCGAGTCGGTCTGCGTAATGTTCGCCTCGATTCCGAACTTCTCGGAGTTCTACGTCGAACTGGAGGGTAACAACGAGGGCGTTGAGTGCCTGCGCCTCCTCAACGAGATCATCGCTGACTTCGATGAGATCTTGGCGGAGGACCAGTTCAAGTATATCGAGAAGATCAAGAGCACTGGCGCCACGTACATGGCTGCTTCAGGTATGTTACATACCACGCAGCCACAGATTAGATAAATAGTAAATTTTGATATGCATAACCAAAGTTATTTTATTACGATATCTTCATAACATCGCTGGCAAATGAATAACCACTCGTTAATTTATCATAGTCAATTTTATTTTGTCAGTCGAACAGTATTTTTTTTCTTCCTCTAAATAGCGTCAAATTTTGGTAGCCCAAACTGCGTATAAAATGAGTAATATTCTTTACTCTAATGCATTTAATAAATACGCTAGAATGCGTAACAAAAAAAATCATTTATTTAGGCTTGACGGCTGCCACGCGTGACCTTCGCGGCTACCGCCACGTGACTGCAATGGCGGACTATGCGCTGCGTCTCCGCGAGCAGCTGCAGTATGTTAACGAGCATTCGTTTAACAGCTTCCGCATCCGAATTGGTGAGTAGAAGAGCAAACACTGCTGGGTGCCTTGTTGGTTAATAATTAAGGTGGGGATTCTGCTGCTTAACACAACATTTTTCTGCTGAAGCTTTTAATCTGTATTCCAATAGCGTTTATTTTTGGTATTTCATACTGATCAAGCAACTAGTTGTTATGTTTTGTGTAGGGAGATGTTTTATTTTTAATTACTATTGTTTTATAGAGAAAGATATTGTATTGGAGCACCGGAATCATTACCGTTTGTTTCGATTGGTTATTCCACCCTGAATAATGTGACAATAGCAACTACGATTAGTTTTAAGGGGACTTTTTATTTTATAAATTCCTTACCTTTACCACTAATTCCGCTTAATAATCCTTTCTTCTTCTTTAAATTTAGTTTTTTTAACAATTACCATGCTAGGTTTATTAATTATTATTAATACTTGAAACTTACTTTTTACTTACGTGGGTTCGGATCCCACACAGAGTAGCGGAGCGTAGCGAGTCTTACTTGTTCTGTGGGATCCCACCTGAGGCGGACGATTTCTTTTATAAAATGCTGTGTTCTGAAACTGCCATGCGAATTCCTTCGAAATTGAGCTAGTGTTTGTTACTGCAATGTCGTCAAAATACAAGCTGGATATGAAAATAACGTTTTGATCAGGCATTAACATCGGCCCGGTGGTAGCGGGTGTCATTGGCGCACGCAAGCCGCAGTACGACATCTGGGGCAACGCCGTTAACGTTGCGTCGCGAATGGACTCCACTGGCTTGCTAGATCACATCCAGGTATAACATTATCATCTAAAAATATCGATTACGCAAAAACATGTTTCAGGGTTAATGCTTCGCGATTGTGGTACCACAATAAATAATAAACAAATGGAAATATATTAGTCATTAAATAATTTGGGAAGCTTTCAAATGCGAATTATTTTTTTGAAATAAAATTATTATTTTTTTAAAAACCCTATTCGGTGAAATGCATGAACTAAGTTTAATATTTTAGTTTCTACATAGCAAAGCGATGTTTAGGTTACGCAAGAGGTGTATGACATCCTGGCAACCCGCGGCTACAAGCTTCGCTGCCGAGGCACGGTGGACGTGAAGGGCAAAGGCAACATGGTGACCTACTTCCTAGAGGGAGTAGGCGAGACGGTTGACCCTGGCAGCCACGACATTTACAGCGTACGTGATATTTTTTTTAAATATTCATATTTTATTTTTCACGATTTTTGACGTTACATCTTTCATGACATAAGGAAAAGTTGATGCTCCATATAAGTTTCTAGATGTACACAGTTAGCTTTTATCGAGCATCACTTTTATTTCACGATTTCCATGTTGCTTCCATATTAAAAGTTGCTTGTATAGACTATTAAAAACGGTGTTATTATTTATTGTCGTATGATGAACTCCACCACGACATAGACTAAAACTTAAAAAAAATACAGTTGGTGTTTCATTTAATAAAGAAAGTTATTAAATTGTTATCTTCTTCTACTATATAAAATTCTAAACTGATTGTTGGTCTATCAACGCACAGCCCAGACCGCTGAACCTAGAGATTTGAAATTTTGCACATAGATACCTTGTACAGTGTAGGCATCCATTAAGGAAGGATTTTTGGAAATTCCACCCTTAAGGGGGTAAAATAAGGGGTGAAAGTTTGTATGAAAGTCTGTCAGTTTTGAAGTTAGGATCTCCAAATTTTGAGTTTAGGCTGACGTATGAAAATGAATTATCATGCGTCATAGCGTTTTCAATAAATAACCCCCTGATGGAGTAAAAAGGGGGATGAAGTTGTGTATTAAAAATCCGTCGTTAGCAAAGTAAAAATCACAAAAATTATTATTTAGGCGTATGCTCTCAGAGAACTCAGTCAAAGTATATCGTTGTTGTTAAAATTTTAACCCTTATGGGGGTTAAAAGGGGATTTTTTTAGTTCTTTATTTATTTTACTACAATTTATTTAATTTATCATTTTAGCTTATAGTCGGTAACTCACGCGAAGTATATCGTTGTTGTTGGAATTCCCATCCTTAAAGGGGTGAAAAGGGAATATTTTTTTATTTAAAGTTTTATAATTTCTAAATAAAAATTACTTGTTTTTTATTTAGGCTTACAGTTAATAACTCACGCAAAGTATGTTGGTGTTGTTGTGAAATTACAACCCTTAAGTTTTCAACTTCAGAATGTATTTTAGAAATTCTACCCTTAACGGATCAAAAGTCCTTTGTTTTCAAAGTTATAACCACTAAAATTAATATTGTTAAAAGCTCACGCTTAGAATATTGATGTTGTTGGAATTTCAACCCTTAAGGGGGTGAAAGGTACCTATGTAGGTAGGTATTTAATTTCGTATTTGAAGTTCTTTATTTTGAATAATAAAATAACTTAATTTATTATTTAAATATTCAGGCTTATAGTAAGAGTCGTACTTAATTAGAGTTTTCTGAATTACAAAACTTAAAATGGGTTTTAATTTAGTATTTGTAAAAAGTTGTTTTAAACCGTGAACGAACAAAAGTCGCTCACATAGCCCGACGGATTAGCCAGTTAAAGTGGCAATAGGCGGGGCACATAGCACGTAGAACTGACGGCCGATGGGGCAGAAAGGTTCTGGAATGGAGGCCACGTACCGGCAAGCGCAGCGTGGGACTCACACCCACAAGGTGGGCAGACGACCTAGTAAAGGTTGCAGGACGACGCTGGGTGCAGGCCGCTTCCAACCGGCTGATCTAGAAGTCACTGGGGTAGGCCTATGTTCAGCAGTGGACGTCCTGGGGCTGAAATGATGATGATAATTGGATCACGTTTAAAGTTTATACTGTATTACTGCGGGCGTAGCCACGGGAAATGCTAGTTACGTATATAAGATTTGATTGCTTAACATGTTATATCGTTGATTTATTTTGATTTAAACAAAAGTTTTGTTTGTCATTCATTGCAAACTTTTTTCATGTTCAGAATCCTACACCGTCAACCTCGGCTAATGGCGGAAACGGCAACGGTGGAAACCACAAAGACGGTGGAGGCCGCCCTGACCACCACCCATTAGAAACGCTTACGGAGGGAGGCACCGATGAGGATGGACCTTCACCACGAGCGTCCATTCCACGAGGTAATCAATATATCATCAGCTAGTTCCAGTAATAATAAGCCAATTGTTTAAAAGTCACTGTGCAGCTAAGACGATAATTTCATACTAATATTTAAGTAGTATTACTATGAAGAGTATTACTAACAGCTATGTGTACTCATTACAGTGTTTAAAAATCATTGTATTAGTCACTTTGTTTTTTTTTTTAATACAGAGAACCAAAACGTCTCAATGAGCCCCCACCTACAAAATGGCGGCTCATCGTCGCGCGAGAGCCTCGCCAGCGCCGTCCGCGCACGCGTGCTGCGGCGGCTGGAGCGGCCACAGTCTCTCGCTGACGAGCCCAGCCTCCCCGCCATCATCACCATGATCAACTCCCGCGCACACTCCACCGACTTCGCAAAGAACTTCACCCACGGAGAAGTCAAACACACAGTCGTTGAGTCCCGAAGCAGCGGTGAGATCGAGGAACTACTAGAAGGGAGCGCCCCACGCCGAGCGGCCAGCCTCGCAGACTTCCTCTTCAGGAAGAAACATCCACGGCTCAACATTGCCACTGTCAACATCATCGCTAACCCAATGAATGTATACGAAATCGAGATGCACGGATCTGCCGATGAAGCATTCTATAATTAAATACGTAACTTATACTTCGAGAAAATAATTTGTAGTTATGCTACAAAATATTATCTCGACAGGATTATTGACCTGCAATAAAGTGTCGTCAGCCAAAAGGCGCATCTACGTGAATCGTTTGATCGGCGAGTGTTCTTTTTTCACTTTTATACTAAATTAAGCATAATCGTAAGTTTGCCTGAATAAAGGATTGTGTCGCAGACGACGTCTTTCGCATTGCTGACACTTTATTAAAGAATGCATTTTAATAGATTACCAAAACAGTCTTCAGGATATTTTGGTGGTTCTTAAACTGCGTAAACTTTTATATACACGGACTAGACATTTCCTCGATATTGTATATAAAGTGGTTGAGCCGACCATCGGGTAAACTGCCAATATCCCTTTCGGCCAGCTATACTGATATGACTTAATAATTGTAATACCAAGTTAAGTCAATTATGACGGAAAAGGCGTTTAATTACCTGTGGCTGCGTCTGCCCACCGATTTAACTGAGTAACATTGAGCTTATCACTGGACTGACGACACAAGGATTCGACGTTCGAGATATTTTTCGAATTTCACATACGAATTTACTGATATTAGTGCTAAAGTTTCAATGGATATATAAAAAGGTTGTGATACCGCGGGGTTTGACTGTCTTGACATGATGACATTGTCAATTGGGTGCTTAGCTTTGAATTATGATCGCAGAGTTTGAAGAAGGCGTATCATTAGGTAAAGTAGATGAGATTGTATTTAATCGGATGCGGTAAATAGGTGCATTAAAATTGATTTTGATTTAACACGTTAACGTAATATAACACGACAACTTTACTGACTTGACAGTTTATAGTTTAGAAATAAATATTAACCATCTAACAAATAAGATTTATAATAAGATTAATTAACACTTATCTTTTCCCGTTCCCCTTTAAACAGTTGTATGTACCTAATGTATAATAGTAATATTGAATGAACAACAAAAAAATGTAACCCAGAACAATTGAACAACTAGATACTGATGTCATGTGACTAGCAATTATTTGAACATTATTATGTGCTTCTGGATTTAGGGCTCATTATTTTAAAACCTCGCCAAATGAAATGAGACTTACAGGCAATTTAGTTAAAAATAGGTAAAACTTAAAGCAAAGGGCCATAAATTTCTTAAACGTAAATTGAAAATGTTATGATGAAATATCTTAAGCCCTTAATCCAGACGCTTGCAAAAAGTGGCATAGCCTCGATCGCTGAAAGTACTATCTCCGGGTTAATATTTTTTATCCAGGAATTTAGATAAGAATTTCTTTAATGTTTTAAGAAATTCCCAAATCTATAGAATATATTATTACATGGCTTATGGCGATATATTAAGAGCCCTCAGTTCAGTAATGTCTGAACTAAGGAATCTGCAAAATACGAATTTATCTGAAGATAATACTTAAATAAAACTTGAATACATTAAACTTTGATGTCTCTGTGAATTCGTTAAAAAGAAATGCTGCCGCAAAAGTAAATCAAAATAAAGTAGCCCCTTGTAGTAATCTTTATAAAGTAAATCAAAGTCAAATTTTACTGAAACGTCTGAACTGAGAGCTCAATGTTTTCGGCTATATTGACTAGGCTAAACATAATTTATTTATATAAATTTAGATTAATACTCTTATTTTACTATTTTTTAACTAGAATCTAACATATTGTCCGATCTTCTAAATGCCATAAATAAGGAGAAAATTCATTTTCAATTTTATATAGGAGAAAATGTTGTTGGGTAGATATGATTTTCGTACTTTTTCGGACGGAAAGTCTAAGGGCCTGTTTCACAATACGGATAAAGTTAGGTAAAAGATAAAAAATATGTAGAGGATAAAAGTACTTGAATTCATGTGTCATATAGCGCTAGTCAAGGGTCGTAAAACGCAAAAATCGTGTTTATCCTTCAGATAAGTAAAATATAGCTTTTCTAGAACATATTCAGAAGTTATCCGTACATCGTTTAACAGGCCCTTGAACAGCTAATAGTACATTATGATACAAGTGTGCTACGTTGGTCATTATACACGAGGCATTATTATAAGCGCGAGCCGCAGGCGAGCGCGGTAAGGAAGCCGAGTGTGATAATGATCAATGCACACGAGTTGCATACGACGTTTTTCAACACAATTGCGAGGAAAAAACAAACTAAAATCTAAAATACCTTCTACGAATATGACTTGGCGTTTTTGCTGTTTTTCTATGCATTTTGGCGGCAACAGGTTATCACTCGCGTTTCGTGCCTCGATAAGTATTTCCGACGGGGTTGAATAACATTTTACTCGTCTTTACTATTTAAAGTAGACATTTTTGATAGTAATTAACCACACAGCAACAACTTTACCAAATAATAATGGAAAATAGCACGTAAATTTTGTTTTTTTCGCGCGCCGCAATTTCGATGCGCGCGCAGGTTTCAATAATGGCACAGGAAAAACTGGCTGTTCAGCCGAGTAGCAGCAATTTAAAAAATAAAATAAACTATAAATTATTGTTTCTAAAAATGATAGTTAAGTTAGTTTGTGTTTATTAATATACAATTTGATAAAATGAAATATTTATTTGTCATCTTAACCCTTAAATAATTTAATATTGGTAAAATATTCAATGTTCTTAGACACAAACTTTTGCTGGATTTTTTAAAAAAAGTTTACATTACCGCACTAGTGCGATAATCTTTTTACAGCACAAGTGCGTAATATGATGAGTTATGAAACTAAAAACGGTGTTATAAGAGTGAATTTACGAGCAACTGTGTTGAAAAAGCATTTTATTAGGTTCAATAGTGTTTTGCATGAAATGAAAGACAAACTAACCGACCGGTAGTATATTATAAGTAGTCATCGTATCTGAATACAATATTTTGTAGCAACAGAAACAACGCAATTTGCAAATAAATTATTTTTATTAATTAAAACGCAATCGGTATAATATGTAACCTGAAAATATAAATTAAAGATACAATTTACTTACAATCTTTTTGTAAGTACTTAAGTAATCTACAACAACTATTCAATTCAATTAACTTAGTTTCTTTTCGTCACTAGCCGATATGTAATCCCGAAGCGGTGGTAGGGCTATTTTAGAACGTTATAAGGGCCCGGAAGAGGGCCTTTATACAAAAAATAATAATTTGAAATATTTATTTGTAATTACTCTTTTTTTTTCTATTTATTTTATTTAGGAGCTTTCATCGAAATTCGAACATGTCAGCTCCATCCTACCCTAATCTTACTAACTAATCCAACTTAAGGCTAGAAATTACAAATATAAAAATAATTTTAGCGGTTTCTGAAGATGGTTCAGCTAAAAAGATGGTTACTAAGATGGTTAATAAACCAACATCATATTTATTTATATTAAGATAACTATAAACTATTTATCTTTACTCTTTAAAATTAAGATTAGCCAGACCAGTATAAATATAGGTTGTTCTTCTCTACTATTGGAAAATCTAAGGATCAAATCATCATAACAGATCATACGGCCGTTTTCAAAACCATGCCCCTTGTAGTAACCAAGATCAGCTGGTTGCGACGGGGGGACAAATTTAATAACACCTTATATTTTAAAACAATTTACTTTTAAACTTATTGTTTTAGGTAAACTTACTTTATCCGTCCCGTTCAAATCAAATGAAATCAAATTGAAGAGCAAATAATTTGAATTTCCCAGACAATGACATGACACACAGGTACTACTTTCACTCCCTATACAAATTGCATTTTCTAGACTGGAAAACCCAAAAATTGAGATCATTCTCAAATTAATTCGACAGAAAAGCCATTTCTCTGAAAATTTTGTTCGAAGTGCAAAATTCGTTATAACCAGTTTTGTCCCACAATCTGAGCATTTTTATTGTACACTTTACGGAAAAACTATCACGCCTATTGAATTGTGCTTAAATAATTTATAGTAATTTAAATTTATAACCAGATTTGTGATGATCTGCCACAAAAATAACATTAAATATTTTATGAATTATATTATTTTTTAAATCCCTATTTATCCTTGTGAGATGAAAAAGACTTTGCTGAATAAAAAAAAATTACGCGAGCTCTCATTAAGCTCAGCGTTTTGCTAGTTTATAATTATATTTAGTATAAAATGTACCATATCGATCAGTCCGAAAAAGTACCAAAATCATATCTACCCTACAACATTTTCTCCTATATAAAATTGAAAATCAATTTTCTCCTTATTTATGGCATTTAGAAGATCGGACGATATGTTAGATTCTAGTTAAAAAGTAGCAAAATAAGACTATTAATATAAATTTATTTATTTAGGTTCAGCCTAGTCAATATAGCCGAAAACATTGAGCTCTCAGTTCAGACGTTTTAGTAAAATTTTACTTAGATTTACTTTATAACGATTTTCTTTTGCGGCAGCATTTCTTTTTAAAGAATTCACAGAGACATCAAAGTTTAATGTATTCAAGTTTTATTTAAGTATTATATTCAGATAAATTCGTATTTTGCAGATTCCTTAGTTCAGACATTACTGAACTGAGGGCTCTTAATATATCGCCATAAACCATATAATGATATATTCTACAGATTTGGGAATTTCTTAAAACATTAAAGAAATTCTTATCTAAATTCCTGGATAAAAATTATTAACGTGGCGATAGTACTTTCAGCGATCGAGGCTATGCCACTTTTTGAAAGCGTCTGGATTGAGGGCTCAAGATAATTCATCATAACATTTTCAATTTACGGCCCTTTGCTTTAAGTTTTACCTATTTTTAATTAAATTGCCTGTAAGTCTCATTTCATTTGGCAAGGTTTTAAAAAAAGAGCCCTCAATCCAGATGCACATACATTATTTACGAAAGGGCTAGTGGTACCAAAAAATTTTAAATCCAATGTGAGTTTTGACTTTTTAAATTTAATAATCCTTATTAACTAGGTGAAACGTATGTTTCAGTAGGCTTAAAATAGCGTTGTTAAGTCTGGTTTTCATTAAACTAGGATAACTGGTTTGGAATCGGGACAATGAACGTGATTCGGCTAAGCAAAAAAACGTCAAAATTATTACACCCATTTTTTACTGCTCTATTCTTTATGGTTCAGAGCAAAGTTTATTATTTTCATTTAGGTTGGTTTATGGGTTTATTAATTTAATTATTACCACCCTCTTTTAACTTACACCTACACAAAGTAAACCGGTAAGCGCTTAGCTTCTAATAAGCTCGGAAGTGAAGTTCTTAAACTTTATTATTTTTAGTAAAATAATAGTAAATGCCATTTCAATCTTTCGACTGTCAATAGTCACTAATTGTTACATTAAATGTATATTTGTCGAAATTATTATTTTTTACTTGAGGGATACGAATTGGAAAGATCTAAGTCACACACTTAGTGGTTTTTATCAATTTTCACTACATCCAACAATAACGACAATTGTGCTATTGAATTATTGGGTAATAAAAGTCAGATGCATATTTGAGAAGAAGTACCTACTGTGTAATACCAGATTTTAAAATATGGGAAAACACACAAAATACCCAGTGATGCATACGAAAAAACCAACTAAAGTTCGGCCGTTCAGAGAATGCGTTCCTGACACCTATCAGTTAGTCACGACTAGTGATGGGCACAACATAACACTGAGCTCGTTACCGTTTCTCCAAAATGAAACACCATGTTATTTTTAAGATTATTTTCGTTTTAAATTGGCGGAATCATTTAAAATTTATATTTTAGTAATTTAAGTGGAAACCAAAAAAAGTTAATTTTAATATAATAACATTGTTTTATTTATTTTATGTTACAAAGTTACAATCTGTATTTATATGCAATAAAGTACATTGAATTGAATGTGCGTACAGAATATTAATTCCGATTCGCTTGAGGAGGTGGTGTCTTCATCATCATCTTCGCCTACATGTATAATTATATTATTATCAATAACAGAATCAATCCTGATATCTCGGTCAAAATGTTCCATAATCAGGTTTTTAGTCTTCTCAACAACCTTTGCCCAGTCATCTCTAGTGACTTCCCCGCAGGCTTCTTTTAATAGGGTCATCATCTTTTTCGTGCTGATTGGCGGGGAAGTATTGTGGCGGGCGGCGTAACCTTTTATTTGAGCCCAGATTAGCTCAATCGCGTTATATTGGCAATGATACGGTGGAATTCTTAGAACGCGATGACCATACTCTAGAGCCAGTTCATCGATTTCGTATTGCACATTTGACGCTTTATTTTCTTGAACTAATTTAATTAGCTCTGGTTTTAGCATCTGCATATTTGTGTCAATGCCTTAGTGTTACAAAATGGCGGCCCATAACGCCATTTGGGGTTACCATTTTCAACCTAAATATAAAAATGCTACTTTCTTTCGCGCGTTCGGTTATTTTTTAACCGAACGCGCGAATTTATTTATTATTTATTTTTTTATTTAATAAAAGTTATCTTATAGTCCATTATTTTTTTTAAATTCTTAAAAAGAAAAACAACGTATTATTTTATAAAGTATACAGATTACGATACTGTTATTGCCTGTTATTGTTAGCACAGCACTACAAATACTAAGCGCTGACATAACCTTGTAATAGCGCAGTATAGATTTAGAAAAATATTGTTTACCAAGTTATTTGACACTCAGTTTGGCACAAAATTATAAAATTCATTGATTATTGATATAATAATGTTGTTTTAATGCTCATCAATTGTTAAAACGGTAAACAACCAGCAAAAATATTTTTTATCGTAACTGCAACGCCATTACAAAGTTACGTCGTCAGTTCAATCGCGACGTGTCAGGAACGCATTCTCTGAACGGTTATACTTTAATGGTTTGAAATTGTAGTAGGATGCAGTAAAAAATCTTACAAAAGCACATTATGTATGGTGACCTCTTTCTGCCAAATGCTACGGTATAGTTTTATTGTACTTTGGACAGTTGCAAAGACAAATGACATCAGAATCTACTAACTTACTATTTCAATTTAAGTTACTGTGTGTGTTTATGTGTAAAAGATGTAGAAATAAAAAAGAAATAAAAAATGCCAAAAAAATAATTGCTGTTAGTATCCTTGAAAAGTTCAATCCTGTTTTATTATGAAGTACAATGGTACGGTAATGTGTCTTCTAAAATTTTAAAAATTGATTCTATTTGAAATTAGCTTCTAAATTATTTTTCTACTTTTTAAGTTAGTTGTTAATTATAATTGCCATTCATGTGTTTGAGCTTGCAAATAGTTTCTCAAATCTTTCTGTAACTTCTTTAACCTGATTCTGTCATGAATTAAAGATAAAATGTTGTTTAGAGGGTCACAAAATTATGTTTTTTATCACTGGAGTACCCTCATTTTACACATTATATTCAGATTAATTTGCTGTAAATTGCTATAGACTATAGTAAGTACTTATTGCAAAAATAATTGACTTCCGAAAAGTGTTATTGCAATTTTTATTTATTTTTTATCAGAAACTATAAGACGAATCAGTCTCGAAACAGGAATGGTGTTAAAATACAAGTCGCGCCAACTAACGTAGGATTACTGTGTGAAGATATGGCATGGTTTATTTATACAATGATTGTTTTGGTCAAACGCACATTATTTTATTGGAAAATATACCTACCATACTTTGTTTTAGTGTTAAGCGCTAAAGTGCTACTCACCACCTGGGGTCGACTCTAACACAAAAATACCATTGTATATTTATCTTAGTCTCAGTTGGACGATATCTTACCTCATCGAGCTAAATCTTAAATATAGACTATCTATCAATGAAACTGATTATTCTTTGCATAAACATAAAAGATTTCGTCACTGTAGAAATAATGGTGCAATTGTTGTCGAACAAAATACTACTCAATAGGGTAGGTGTGTGTGCTCGATGTTTCAGCCTAGCCTCTGGTGCCCAGTACTTGACTAGTTTCGTAAGTAGTTAAGGTAATTGCATTATCTAGACGCGAGAACCCCGCCATAGATACAATCTCAATGTTAGATAAGATGCTTACATTATTGATAAAGTGTATTATTTGTAAATAAGTATTAAATGTTTTCTTAGGTAATATGATATTAATATACGAAGTATATATTTTGGGAGGGGATTCTTTTGATGATCCCTGTCAATCATTATGACTGTAAGGTGTTAGGAATTTGAAAAGCTATTACATATTTAGTTTGTTCCACCTTTCAAACATATCATTTTTAAATCGCATAATGTTATTTTTCAATTGCTTTACATTACTTAATTTAATAATGACTATTACACTAAATATCTAACCACAAACCACGTAGAGCTTTTACTGTGTAATTAGATAATTGATACACTAAATCAGACACATTGCAAAAGAGCATAGATGTTAGACCTTTATATCTGAAAATTGATATTTAAATCCTGCGATCCTCATTCATTATTTTTCCAGCCACGAATCAATTTTAAAAACAATAATTTCAGTGTACGGGTATTTTTTTAGTTCAACCAAATAAATCTAGTTCTTAAAATAATATAACTATAGTAAATATAAATAAGATAATGATCCTAATGTATACGATTTATCTGACTTGTCATTTTTATGTCTTCTCCACTAAAAGTATAAGCTGCGTTAATATAGTATTCTGATTGAAACAATCTAATTGTTAAAACAAAAAATAATATAATATTTTTGGGTAAACCTTCACCCACTATCAAAATTACGACCAAGTTCCCGGGTCCAAGATAAAATGAACAAATATTTAATTTGCATGCCATATAAAGGTATAAATGAACAACATTGTCTAATTATTAATTATTTTTATTATAAATTTCACGCAGGTGTAGAAAGGTGCAAGAAATACCTAGATAGGTAATTATATTAAATGAAATTACTATTTTCTTTTGTCTACCTAAAAAAATATTGATGATCGTGAAAAAATATTGCACCTTTTTTGTACATGTTTGTCTTAGTAGTTAATAAATGGTATAGTTCTTAAAGTATTGTGTGACATAACGTAGTCATTTTTGTTCCAAAAATCTTAATGTTATTGGCACGAATTTTCACAGTTATTACTTAATGGTAATAATAATAAATTTATTTTATTATAATGAAATACACTTTTTAACAGTTTGTCTTATTGTAAATGTGATTTAATGTGTATTTTGGGCCGTAGCTTATAACCTACGCATTCTCTTAAATTGTAATCAAAATAGGCAAAATGCTTAGTATTTTTCGAAGTTCTTATTACCATATAAATATTATAATTGTTAGATATTGTGCCAAAAATATAAAAAAATTGGACGTAAGAAACTTTGACAGTATTATGCTCAATATTTAATATTGTTTGCGTACTATACTATACAATAAAATTAACCTCAGGTTCAACCTACCAGAACGAAAACAAAGCGAAGTTAATAAGGAACAATTTTTTTCTCATGTCACAGTATTTATTATTACTTATTACTACGCATATTTTGTGACTAATTTATTATCACACCACTTATAGTAAGTACATTTATCTAAGTGGAGAATAAATAAATGTTACATAAAATACCACTCCATTCAGTATAATAAATAAAATAATTTATGTATTAATCTTATCTAGATGTCATCTGAGTTTGGGCCTAGCTAAATAATTATCAAAACCCTAAATAAAACATAGGTACCTACAACATAATATAGACATCTATCTCAGGTACATTCCACGTGATCAGTACACAAAAATTGCAAAACCTAGGATTCGAAAAAAAGCCCCCATGCTTGAGTCCACCGAACCAGATGGCAGTCTATAGCTATTATACTAAAATCTTTCTGTACGGATAAATAATAATTGTCTTATCAAAATGTAGGTAAATGTTTCAACTTATAGAGTTTGTAATCATTCATTATTGGATTGTTGAGTGGTAATAATGTATTTGGTCACCTAACTAAAGGATCAATTTAATTACCACTGAATTTCGCTTTTTATTTGGTGCTGATAAAATCTCTTTTAAATAAACTGCACATTAATATTTTGATCAAATTAATGACTTGATTTTTGATCCTTTAATAACCTATTACCGAGAAGTGTGCCGACCTTGCGCAAAAAATTAAAGACTTTAAACTGTTGCAAGTAATTGTATTTATTTGATTAGTTTTAATCAAAAATAAAGGTCATACAGTTATAGATTATTTTTATCTTTTTGTAAATAAGTAAACAGTTCTAACTATTACTTAAAAACTTGGTTTGAAAATCTTGTATTATTGTGATTTGACGGGAGGTGGCTAAGAATGGCACTGTTAAGTGCTAGCAACTATTACCTAGGCGACATTTATAGAACTTCAGTGCCAAAGACCCGTAAATTAACATTTGCTTACGATGCCAAAGCCTCTATTTTTATAATTTTGTTATTTTATTTTTTCCTGGCACTTGATGTAGACTGTTAAGACAAAATTAATGTATAAATTTTTGAATGCGTTTGCATTGCATGCATTTGCATTTTTGCTGTGGGTGCTTGCTATATTCCAAGCGCCATACATTTTGTCTCTACCGCCCGATCGGCGTGCAAAGCATTTTTAATCAAATTTCTAATAAACCAAACCTATAATTCCACATCTTTTTATATATACATATATATATATTATATAAGTTATATATATATATATATAAATTATTATAAATTATATATATTTATATTTATATTTATATTTATATGACCGCATTTTCATAGCGGTAGAAACTATTTACTTGGGATGAGTCTTTGTTTTCACAGATGCAGTAAGTCATACATTGTAAAACTAGTACAGTAGTAGTAGTTCCTTCAACAGTCTGCAATGTTTAGGGTAATTTAAATGTTATGAGATTTTTTTGCAAATTTCGATGTTACCTTATCCACTAGTTTATTGTCTGCTTTTGTGACTCTTGTCATAGAATTGAACTAGACAGTTGCAATTTTATTCTTTCGTCATTTGAAACTTTTGTTTCTTGATTTTTTTTTTAATTTTACAAATTTTTAGACAAAATCAAAAAAGTAAATATATCCAAAACTATAGACCGTAAAGGCAAAATTGGATTTAAGGTAAATGGGCATTTTGTTCGGACCTGTGACCCACCAGCGACTACTAACGAAACTAGTCGAAGTAAGTTAAAGACCATGAATACCTACCCAATGAGATAAGTCGCATACCTCAAAAGCACGGGATTTTTTTTTCCAGCAAAACTAGATTTATTATTTGAAAAAAACGAATTTTCGTATATTCATAAGCTTAAGAATGTATAAAATGCTTACAAAAGTGCACAACATCTTCCTTATAAGGTACACGAATGTTTAGAAGCTTTTTTATCTTGTTCCCCGCAATTTCCCTCGCGTCATTCCAAGCCGCCTTTATAAAAAATAAGTAATCCCATAACAAAACTAAGAATAGTTGCCTACCTGGTCTATGTATATTATTAACTCGTAGGTATTGTAATGTGAATGGCGCCTTCCGAGCGCCAGAGAACGTATCACAGTAAGTAATACTGATTGAAAATCAATAATTAGGAAAAATATACGTTTTACGTTGAAGTATATAACTTTTTCCCCATGCATTTGGACCAAAATAACAACATTTCACGGAGAAATGTTTATATTCCTAAACCTTAAAAAAAACATTTCAATAATGATCGTGAACTTCGAGGTACCGGGTCAAAAATGCCCAATGACTTTTATCATTTTTTTTTAAATTATCTGTAGGTTTGTTTTACATATAAGTTCAAGATTTATACATTAATGGTGGCATCACCAATCAATTATTGCACTTTTTATGAGCTGTCGAAATTGGATACGATTTTTACGAATACAGTTATGATGTCACAATCTAAAAAAGAAAGCAAAAACATCTAAAAACGTTGTTTAAAGTGAAGCCAAACTACAAAAATTTAAAATTATGAATTAGTAATTATAGACACAATTTTCATTATCTATATATTTAGTATATCATACTTAAGTTTTCCATGCGCAGTGAATAATTAATTCTTTTCTATGACATGAGTAGAAAGTAGAACCTCATTTCAGCACGCTTCTGTGTTACAATTAAGACCTTTATTGTAAACTTAATATACTTGTAGTAGATAATATGTTATAATGCTGTGTGTACTCTCGAATAAGTTTCCCGACTGCTAAACAAAATATTAAGCGTGGTACTCTTCAGTAATGTCGTATTGGTTAGTTTAACTATCGTTAAACTTGTTTTAATATTAGTGTAAAAGTAATTATTATACATATTTGTCGAATATAATATTAATGTAACACTTCAACGCTTTTTACATGGTGCTTCTATGTGTAAGGTCTAAGCCCATTTTGGGACACGAATATTTATGGCTAATGATTAATGGTGAATATTGTATTTGTATCATGACATCTCGAAAAGTTCGCGTTTTTTTTGGATATATAAAATTGTGGTGTAATTAATGTACGTTCCTCAATGGGCAAAGACCTAACAGTGCACAAAATTTATTTGATGTATTTGTATGTCTATTGCTTAACATTCTGGGGACTGTACCAATGAAATATAGCTATCATCAGCATTCCTGTTAATGTACCTATCTTGAACATTCAGATCTATACTTATTATAAATACCTGGATAAGTTTAGTTAAACTTACATCATGAAGCATGTTATTACTTTAAAAAAACATCAGCATCAGTCTTTTGAAAAGAAAGTTTGTCCAAGCATACATTTCTTTTATCACATTGTAAAAATGTTGATCTTATTGTAAAACTTTACTTGTTTAATTTTACTTCTAATTTCCAAACAATTTGTATAGATTATGCTCAAAGACGGCGTTAAAAACAATCAATCTGAAATCTAAATTGAACAAACCGCCATCGCCAGAAAACGTCATGCAATCAATATTAGGCCTCCGCCACACTAGTATACTTGTCCAATCAGCGTTAAGTGAAGTCCGCTGCGCAAGCGTTCCGTCAATGATTGGACGCACGACGACGACCCTTAGAAGCAGTGGTTGTCCTAGTGTAAACAATAAACCACAAAAATGTTTCACAGGTACACGCCGTCTCATGCATCTTATCGCATAAACGACTGGTCCTTATTGCGAATTTGAGTGTATTAGATCAATGTCTATTCAAATAAACTTGACATCTCCGTTTTACTAATATAATTCAAGTTGATTCAATTGTACACAATTGTTTTAACGATTTGAATTATCTGCTTATTTTCTGTCTGTTAGTTTGAATTTAGTTTAGTTAATGGCCGAAGGACCTATTCTAAGGCCATTAATAGGTATTAAGCAGTAAATGATTGACCTATTAAACAAAACTATTTCTGTGTTACAGTCTCGCAATATTATTCTACGGAAAAAGCATTTGCAACAGTTTCTGTTTTGACCCTTGAAAACAGTGTCCGTTGGGCCATTAAGTAGGTAGTTTGTGAATGTTGCAACATAAATGACGGTATGTTTTATTTGTTTCTTTGACTCAGATAGTTACATTTCTTATACCTATAAGATACCAGAGACCTTTTTATAGTAATTTAAACTTGATTTATTTCTTCGGATAGCGGATTCCAATTTTACGTTTAGAGGTAGGATCTTTAAAATTCGTTTGTTCAATGTTATTTTACTGAGAAATGAATGGAAACGAAGAATACTAACGTGGATAATAACGCACATCTAGTAGGCACTTCCCTCCTAGACATGCAGAAATAACTCGCACTTAGCATTGTTCGTCAGAATCGGTAGTGACACTATACGTGACATTGTTATATTTGATTTGTAATTTTCCCAACGGCACTAATAATAAGTCGAAAAATGCACGTTAATAAAAAAAACACTTACTCATTTAAAATAAGAACAATATCATTTAAATATCTTTTATTTAAACAGAAGATGATGACGAGTTCTAAATTGAGGCATTTCCGATTTCTCTGCATAGACACAATTTGACTGAAGTCCGCTTGAGATAGTTTTTACCTGACTGCCAAACGAGGGTTATGTTTTTCGAGCGTATGTATGTATGTATGTAAGTATGTCTATTTCTTTGGCACGCCCTACAGCCTAAACCGTTTAACGGATATTAAAGTATGATATATCAATAGATTCATCTTAATTGTGGGAGTGACAAGGGATCATTTCCCGAAATTCCCAAGGGAACAGAACTTACGCAGGAAAAACGGATCTGCAATACTGATAAACCTATTTTGAAACTTTTATAAACTAAGGGTCACATATTTTCAGTGCTAATATACTTTATTTTCCAAAAATCCTACGGGAACAGGCAAAAAATACACTGAAAAAATAGGAAGGAAAACCGTTTAATGGATTTCAACATATGATATGTCATTAGATTCGTCTCAGTTGTGGGTGTGACATAGGCTATGTTATTACCCGGAATTCCTATTGGTACATGAATTAAACGGGACAAACGATTTCAGATACTACTTACTCGAGTTAAAACCTTTTTTTTCAATGAAGAGTTACAAATAAGGCTTTATAGTTCATTGAAAAGTAGTAGTAGAACACTACAATCTAAAAAGTCAAAAATAAAATTAATTAATTTTAAAAATTTAAAACCCCGACTGCGTAAAAAGTGAAGTGAAGTGAAAAGATTTTAAAGAATTAATTTGCAGTCGGAGGCATCCATTAACAGCATAATGATGATTGACTTGGTATGCACTGAGTTAGTAGTACCTAATTAAGTCATTTAAATCCGTGTAGAAAAATTCTAATCAAGTAACATAGATTTGATACCTCAGACTGCAAATTGATTCTTTGAATCTTGTTTTCATTTTTTAAGTTCACTTTTTACGCATCCGGGTTTTTAATTTTTTAAATTAATTATTTATATTGGATCTCTTGTATTGTGATATCAGAGTTAGACGGAAACCCTACGTTTCCTATCGAAATACGTACGTAACGATACGATCAATACGTAAACAAGAAAAACACTAAATTTTCTCATGATGTGGGGCCGGAAACGATTTACCCGCTGTTAAATATGGCAAACACGATCGCATAAAATAAAATTGTAGGTATAGCAACGAAGCTAAGTTTATCGAATGTTGATATTATTTTTTTGTTACATGAACACTAAAAACGTATCTGAGGATTCATACATATTGTGCAATTTAGTTCGTATTTAATTATAATTTAACTTTAAACTAGTTAGAGACTACGTACCACGCTTCTTTTCTACAATAAATCTGTGAAACATGTTTAAATATAAATGGTGTTGAGTGTTGTGTCAGATGTGTTTCATTTTACCACTACTTAGTAGTTATATAGGTATTGTATTATAGTTAATACAATACTTATAGTTATAGTTTGTATTGATATATACCATCAGCGGTAGGTAAGTAGTGTTAAAGTCCATTTCTACCAAAAAATAATCAAAATTGTTTCCACTGAGGCAAAGTCATCTATAGATATTTGCATAAAGTAGTAGGTGTAAAGGGATTCTATTATGGTTCATAGAGTCTATGCAAAAAGAGAACTATGTGTAGTAAATCTCCGGTAGCACAAGAACAATCTTTATTAAGTAACACAGTATCAAATATACAAACTTGTTAGTTGTGGAAAATTGTTAAAATCTTTGGACATCAATAACAGGTGATGACGGAATCACCTCAGAGATTCTGAAAGCGGGTGAAACACTGGTACTAAAGGTCCTTCAGAAACTCTTTAACTCCGTCTTGCTCGAGGGAATAACGCCGGAGGCATGGATCAGAAGTGTGGTGGTGCTCTTGTCCAAGAAAGGGGATAGCACCTTGCTGAAGAATCACAGACCCATCTCGCTTCTAAGCCATGTCTATCTACAAGTTGTTTTCGAGGGACATGACGAATCGTCTCGCGCGTAGGTTCGATGACTTCCAGCCTCCCGAACGAAAGCAGGTTTCCGAAAAGGCTTTAGCACCATAGACCACATCCATACGTTGCGGCAAGTTATACAGAAGACCGAAGAGTATAACTTGCCACTATGCTTGGCGTTTGTGGACTATGAGAAGGCCGCCGATTCGATCGAGACTTGAGCAGTGCTACAGTCCCTTCAGCAGTGCCATATTAACTATCGGTACATCGAGGTGTTGAAGTGTTTATATAAAAACGCCACCATGACGATCCGAGTACAGGAGCAGAGCACGAAAGCTATTCCTTTGCAGGGAGGCGTAAGGCAGGGAGACGTTATCTCTCCGAAACTGTTCACCGCCTCATTGGAAGACGCTTTTAAACTCCTGGAATGGAAAGGATTCGGCATCAACATTAATGGCAAATACATTAATCACCTTCGGTTTGCCGACAATATTGTGGTCATGGCAGAATCGCTGGAAGACCTCGGTACAATGCTTGATGGTCTTAATCGAGTTTCCTAACCTACGTCTTCAGATAAACATGAACAAAACAATGATTATGTCGATTATGCCCATGTTGCGCCCTACCCAGTGCCAGTTGGGAGCTCTATCCTCGAAACTGTTGACAAATATGTTTACCTGTGATAAGTGATCCAGTTGGGTAGGTCCAATTTTGAGAAGGAGGTCAATCGACGAATCCAACTCGAATGGCCAGCATTCGGGAAACTACATAGAAATCCTCCTATGTAGTTTCCTAAATGCTGGCCGACTGCAAAACGCCTTATCAGCCTTTGTTAGGGGAATGTTATGTAATAATTAAACGTGACAAATCATTGCTATTTCATAATTTATTACTTGGAAAGCATTTTTTCTGTTTTTATTTACTACATATTTTCAAAATGGTATAAATTTATCAGGGTATTACTTAATTCTTGGAATATTGCAAACACTAAGAATTGTATACCAATACAGAATTAAAGTCAAAAGTCAGAATTATACACATAACACAATTGTACATTATTTTGCCAGCTCTGTATACAGAGTGTACATGGATAAAATGCAATCTCAAAAGAGGTTGAAACTAGACCAAAAAATATTTAAAAAATTAAGTTTTATTTACTAATTAATATTTTTACTTATATTAGCAAAAAAAAATAGAGATAATGGTAAGAAAAAAAGGTAAAATAAAAGGTAATGCATTTTCCTATTATTTACAGCACAATTTAGACAAAATAAGGGGTATAGTTAAAAAACAGCCAGTAAAAGCTTTATTGATAATTTTTGGTACAATTTCACTCCTTTTCGGGATTGAAATTTATCTAAGGCAAAACTGTTAATAATACATCTTGCTTCTAAGCTAAAACATAATATTACGGTTACAATATTATTCAAATGTTCACTATTCAAATTAGAAACACAACGATTCTTATTTGTTATTAAGGATAAGATACATAGATTATTTATATAAATACATAAACGTATGAGGTTCACTTGCATTTTTTTTTTCAAAAATAGACCTCTCAGTCCATATCCAACTGTCAGAAATCTCGATTTATGAAGATCGTGCAACGACCGTTATATAATCAGTCAAATAATATTGGTGATTTTTATTAAGAATAGGTACCTACCTAATTCATTCATCAATAAAGAAGACACCGTTTAATTAAAGACCAGCTTTAACTATAATAGTGTATATTAATTATACTTAAAAATATACTAATGATATTTTTTATGAGATTACTTTTTACAGTCAGCGTCATTTAGGAGGTGACTTGTTAATTGCTAGTTACGTAGTTACCAATGTGCTTAATACATCGACCTCATGAGGTCGGCACAACTATTAGATTCAAATTGTTAACAACAGCCACCCACCCAGTCACTTCACACGCATGAAGTCATTAGTTCCCAATATAATATTTATAATAATTGTTTAAACATTAACGGTAAAAATTTAAGCTGAATAGTTGTGCCGATATTACTGACCACTTTGGTAGTACCTTCATATTAATTTTTAAATGTTAACTGTCATGAAAAGTGATTGAATATTCTTGTAGTGTTGTATAGTGACTTGTAACTAAAAAAATATTATTATTATTATGACTTTTATGTATAAAAAATAAAGAGATAATTTAGTCGATTCCATGTTCTCAGTTTTGAGTAAGTAATTTTTAATGCCAGAATAAATTATAAATATTTTTTTTAGAAAAAATTTGATTAAAGTCTAACCAATAAATATTTTGAAGTGAGGCATGTCCATTTTTTTATTCGCGGCTCGAATATTCCGGCACTAGTCATGGCTATGTAAATTCTATTTAAAAATCCTTTACACAATCACAAATGGATAAGCGACACTTTTAAAATAACACCAGTGAAGGTCACGCAATCCAAAATATCTTTAAGAGCAAATATTCAAAAAGACAGGAAAGTGTAAAATACAATTAGAAGGTATTGATCGCTTCTATATAATATATAAATCAATTTCGACAATAATCTAACAAGATTAAAGAGTATTCAGTAACTACTGAATAACAACTTGAAATTTTTGAAAAAAAATCAGGACAGCACAAAACAAATCAGTCTTTGAAGCCAATGCATTGCTAGTAACGACCAGAACCTAATATTTCTACCGATCACTTTATATGTCATAAACAAAAACAAAGCTGTTGATAAGACTAATTTGGCAACTAGGTAAGTATCTATTTTTTTTTATAAAATATTAAAATACATTTTGTAAAAGTACTAGCCTTTGTCGCATACATTTTGTAACGGTCTGTATATAAGTAATCTAAGTTGCGGCCATTACACTTTAACACATTAATATTATGAAAAAAACTATAAGTAAGTCATCCGATTCAAAAATCCTAGTAAATATGAATAAATTGCGCAATTCATGCCTATTTAATATTAATGTAGGTATTTATCTGTGTTGCGTAGCTGCTGTTGCTCTGAAAATAAAAACCGAGTAACCCTTTAAATATCTATATTATTTAACTTAAGAACGAATTCAGATTTACTTATAAATATTATTTACAGCTATAATGGCGTTAATGATAAAAACCTTATCATAATCATTTATGGTTTTTATTTTGCTTATTTATAATATTTTTCCTAGCAATAATCCACCTAAAATGCCTTTACTTTCAGGTTAAAAAATATATATTTTGACAAATGTTATGTTTACAAACACTTCTTCGAAATTCACTATCACACTAGCTTCTGCCTACGACTTCGTTTGCGTAGACTTTAAAATTAAGCCAAAACAGAATGAATGAATAATAATTTCTTCGTAATAATGTCATAGGTTTCGGTCTCAGTCAACATCAATAGTCCGTTTTTCATAGATTTCCCAATATTTAGTTGTCTCGGCAATCGTGACTGATCTTTTTACAAAAACATCAGTGAATAAATTTAACAAATAGGATTTTTGTTTAGATGCTGATTGGCAATAGGTTATTTTGTATCTAACATATTTTTAAATTTCAATCAAAGGAATGTATTTTTTTTACAATATTGAACAGCAAAGAAAATTAAACGTGAAAATTAAAATTAAGAACGTGTTAAATTTCGGATAATTCAATAATTAAACAATAATTGCGCTGCGTCTTGGCGCTAGCCTAAATTGGTCTCGAAGCAGTGGTAGCGTAAAAAATGGGACGTGTAAAAGCACTTAGTTTAAGCCTATTTGCAAAAATAAAAAGGTTTTACTTAGAGACAAACATACATCTTTCAATGTCAAGTTATTACGATTGAAAACTTACCCATTGCTGCTAGTGTCAGGGCCAGGCCATTGGTGCCCATCTAGTGTCCTATTAACTGGAATAAGAATTATACTAGTATTACTACTTATTCAAATCACTTATATTTGTTACAAGGTAGGTAAATAAAAGAAGATGTACAAAGGAACCCTTAACAACCACGTAATGAGCTACTGATATAGGTACAACAACTTTTAATATAAAGCAACATCGAAGTCGTTTTTTTTTAAATACAAACAAATTCGCTTTGCGATAATTTAATGTACGGGCATTTACATTTTTCATGATTTCAATGTAACTCAGTTACAATACAAGATGTACCCGTAAGTATGGGTCAAATGGAACAGTCGCGTAGCGGGGTTTAGTCCCTAACTTATTTTATTTTATTTTATTAGGAATAACAACAGTATATATACAGTTCGATAATTAACTAGATTCACAAAGAGTAAGGCCAAATAGTTATCCACAAACTAGAAAAGAAAGTCGAAGTAACAAAATTATGAGCTAAAGATATCAAGCTACTGCGCTTCTCCCCACATAACAAACATGTGATTCACTGCGCATCACCTCACAATTACATTATAATTGAAAGGTAGAACTCTTTGGCTCTTAAGAGCCAAAAAGTTCTACCTTTTTTATTTTGTTTGTTTGAGCTTTGTTTAAGCTCTTAAAGATAGGTATTAAGAAAAAAATTAAAATCAACACAACTTTTTATATGTCGATAATGGAACCTTCATTCATAGAGCCAAAAAGTTCGGGAATGACCCCCGCTATGTCCCTGTAGTATGTATGTAAGTATGATTTTTTCTCTACTGTTTTGTTTTTGTATAGATTTTTAAGTTAAATCAACGCTTAGGTACGGTTTAGTGTTCATGGTTAGGGAAAAATGTGTATGGGAAAAAATGTGATCAGAATTTTACTCCCGTTGTAAATATTTTTTAATAACATAGTAAATAGTCAATGACATACTACGTTTTATAATTTTTTTGTTTATTGTTTACACGAAAGATTAAACTAATTCACTTAATATTTTGAAATTCCGCCCATAACATAATGACACTAAAAAACTAAAATTGCATAATGCTTTACATTTAAAGTAAGTATATGTATTTTTTGGTAAACACAGGTTAAATGAAATGATATCTTGCTAATTTATTAGCTACATACACACATATGTAGGTGTCGTTAACAATTGCATCATTAGCCTTGCTAAAGATTTTCTTCACTAATACCAAAGTCGTAAAAAATTCGCACAAGCAAACGATTAGGTACTCATATTCTTAATGCACTAAACTAAATGTTACAAGCACGATTTCATAATTAATTATCGCAAAATCAATAAAAACAAATTAAATTTAATGTAAAAATAATACTTACAGTAATTTTTTTGATCACACAGCCTATTCCTCCTTCGCTCCCTGTTGATCGGCTTTCTTTTTGATGTTGCAGATCGCACAAGGCTTTCTATTATTTCGTCATCTGCTGTTATTATTTCACCGCTATAAATAAAACACATCAAAATAATTATTTTTTTTAGTCTAAGATTATTTTTTTGTTTTAATATTATTATTTTAATGAGTTTACATTTAGAATTTCCCGTTAATCATGGACATTTTAAGGCATAGACAGCTTACATACCTAATTAAACTGTATTAATTATTTCTAAAAAAAACATAGGTATTTTGAAGATAAGATTTTTGGAAAAAAAAGTAATAAAAGTTACTCATACAATATTTATTAAATACCTAATTTTTCGTGACAAACATGACATACGTGATCTGTAAAGTTAATAATCTTAAATTTCAAAAAATAAAAATCTAGAAACCAAACTGTATGAAACAATTTATGTCATTATAATAGTTAACTTTCTCTGAGGGTGTTTTCGCGGGGCATCGAGCGGCGCGTCGTGCGGGCGCGCAGCCGGAAAAACAAACATATGGCGATGTATTGGAGCGTTCAAGGAGAAGCGATTTTTCACCTATTTGTTTGTTTTGCGCGTCAAATGCTACGGGTGACGCGGCTTCGGACGCTGCAGGTGACGCTGCGTCTCACGCGGCGGACTAAGCTGCGTCGGACGCGGCGGGTGACGCTGCGGCGGTCGCGGCGGGTGACGTGAGGGGAGGAACGGGGTTAACAGTGATGTCGTCGCGTCATTTGAGTGCTAGATTGCAATCGGCAACAACAGCTACAGATAAGACAGAATACGTCTAAATTTAATTTATTCTTAAAAGCGATTTGGATGAATTTCTGTTAGTTTTTAATAAAGTTAGACTGAAAGCGGCCGTCTGATTATAAAAATTGTTCCAGAAATAGAGTAGATTCCGCATGGCGCAGTAAAGAAAAGCAATCAACACACAGAAAAATATTTCTTAATTGACAGTGGTGTGACTGTCGAAAGTCTGTGGTTATGACGTCATGCAGTTTTTAAACTAAAATACACACGCTATGGCAAAATGGGATATCTTTTACGTATTTATATAAAAAGGAAACAAAAAATTTAAAAACATCTTTTATAAAATCAGCTAATTTAAAAACTAAAAAACATATAAGCTAGATCTTCGCGATAAAATAGCAATTGAAAATACTCGTTGTTTCTACTGTTCTTCTCGATAGTTCCATTCAAACAAAAGTTAGGCTGCGTTGTTTTGATTTTGGTCAAAGCAGCAGCTGTGCGTGTAAACGACTAGGATTAAGATGCAGTTTTTACGTGCGCTTTTTGTCAGAAATAATGCATTAGGGTTTTTATACTTCATGGCCCTATCTAGCAGTGCCACATCTCATCTTACCCTGGGGGCAAAATGGGGGGATGGGATCTTTTACGAGAAAGTTCAAATTAATTATTATTTGTAAAAGCCGAACAAAGAATTATTATATTAAAATAAAACGGATTATTTATTTATAAAGCTTTAAATGTTTAGTACCCCATCTTGCCCACTCTTCCCCTACTCTGTAACTGACAGCCGTCGCGGTTGACGCCGCGGGCGTCAACCTTGATCAGATAAAACGCTTGACGCAACGAAACCCACGCCGCACGCCGCACCGCTCGACGCGCCGCGTCTCCTTGAACATGACCTTAGCTTAATTCCATTATTTACGCCACACTCTGTATATCCTCACAAAGACCCTGTTAATGCGGCAACGCCTGAGGCATAGTACAATAATGAGTACGCTGAGGCTAGCCTGGATTGAAAAGTCTTTGAAAATAATGTTTTACTGGGATAAATGCAATGGTATGTATATAGCCGAATTAAGATCAAAGTCACTATCGGAACATTAAAAATAAAATAGTTTTATGAAAAGGTATACAGTTGAGCAAACTTTGTTCAATAATTACGTAGAAAATATTCTCACTTGACTGGAATTCTCCGGTTTTGAGCCTTGCGCCTGCCTTCAGTCAAATTGTCTGTACTTGGGTCTGTCCTGAGAAGCTCCTTCAATGCACTGTCAGCCGAAATGTCGTCTATTTTGTTCGAGTAGTTCCCAACCTGAAATTTTAGGTAATCCAAAAATAAAAATAAAATATTTGCATACATTTTCAATAATATAATCGCTTATGTACAATATGTCGTGCTTTTTAAAAATCATTTTTGTGCAGTGAAGTTTATAGTGAATTGAGTTATTATTAGCTGCAGTTGTATTCGTTTTTGAGTGACCGTTTTATTCGCGTCCTAATTATCAGCCACCAAAGCAATCACAATTGTAATTACAAGTGCTTTTATAAAATATAAATACCCGATGCACTGGAGTAGCTCTGTGGACTCTGCCCTAGCGGCGGAACACAGAAATATCATTAAGTTAACATCAAAAAGTTTACGACTAGTAACATCATAATTTCTTAAAATTAAAACTTACGTCGATTATCATCTTGCCCCTAGTCTTATTTCTCTCTCTATGGTTTGCCCTCTTTTCTAGCTGCTGTAACACTCGTTCCCTTGTAGTTCTGTATTCCAGAGCAAATTCTGCTATGACCTTCAGAAATTCGGAGGCTTTTGTCTTCCCAATATCTGCTGTAGGTACTCCTAAGTATAACAGGAACGTATTGTACCTGCAACAACGAAATAAAATGTCGCTTGCTTTTTTTGTAAAGGGCGCTTTTTCATCTTAATATCTAGGTGACAATTCGCAAAAACTTACTTAATTTTGCATAACAAAATTCGCGTAGCAACAATTCGCGCAGATAAGTCGAACAGAAATTCGCCATGGAGAATAATAACGTAAAAATTACCTGCTCATAACCCTTTTTCTTATTATTGACAAAAGGATTATCCTTTCCGCGGCATCAGTTAAGAATTCATTTATTTTTGTTTTGAAGATCTGTGATCCATCGTGCTTCGCGATCCTCTTCATGTGGTCCCACGAGGCCTTGCAGTCGGTCTCTAGTTTCATGAGGTTATTTGCCAAGATGTCAAAGTCGACCTTTGAAGCACGTATAACGGGGCCCACCTGGCAATAAAACATTAACCTTTTATAAAAAGGTTCATTCATTGTCAGCAGTTATGGTCGTTATTCATTTAATTTTAATGCGAATACTAAACCTACTGAACATTTACGCTCCGAATAGGAGCATGCGAGCCCTATGGCTCACAGTAAAGAATTGCGATTATCTTATAATATTGGAATTTAAGCTGGCTACGAGGTTCTAACCCTAAATATTACTTTTGTGCAAGACTTAAATAAAATTGGCCTTGCAGGTAAATTTAAGTATATATCGATTGTCATAATGAACTAACTTCTTAAAACATTTCATGTTCATTTCATTTGATTCATACTGGTTTCTTTTAAATAAACACTTATGATAACTTAGACTATTGACCGTAAATACTTACCTCACTAAAAAAATCTGTTGTGTCCGGAAATTTCTCGATAATCATCTCACATATGTGGTGCAGCAGAGGATGTTTGTGCACTGTGTCTTTGACCTCCATAACTTTAGAAAGGTACTCTAAACGAAAACCTTTGACTTGATTGCCGTTCAAGAAACTCCCAACTGACCTCAGCGTCGCCAGTATCACTTTGAAAGTCTTATTTACTTTCAAAAGTTCCATGCCCTGTTTTAAATCCATAAGTGGTTCTGCGATTTCTTTCTGTAAATTAAAAGGAATCATTTTTTTGGTAATAACAAAACCAACAGTTTTAGGAGTCGTTTCTCGTAGTATATTATTATAGCTTATATGTAAAGTAATCGTGCGTTTCAAGACATAGGTAGCGGAATTTTATAAATGCTTACTTCTGAATTGTCAAAATCCAATTTGAAAACCCATAGTTTCAGCCGTGATGGCAGCTCATTGATCGATGCTAGAGTTAAAAGGAACTGTTCCGCACTCCCAAGTGGCAAATCCGGATTGGCGTTCTGAGAAACCAAAATAATCATTAAAATTGTATTACAACTACCTACCTATATTTTACATTTGGCTTGTTTTTTTTTACCAATATTAACCCAGAAAAGCCTGAAACCATGGACCAAGTAAAATCAAATTTTCATCAAAAATTATGCCTAAAACTATATACAACGTGTAAAAAAATAAGCAATAAAATTTAAACGGACTACACATTCGGCGATAACTAATCTTTTGACCTGTATTAGGTAACTGGAAATGTTATAGTTACAGAACAAGAAGAAGAAACAGTTTTTGTAAAACATTTAGGTTACAGCCCTAAAAAGCACAGCGCAAGCCGCGGGACAAAGGTCACCGATCCGGTGCTTGCGTTTGCAATTGCGTTTTAAATTCAATAAAACAGGTCGAAATTATTGTATGTAATATATTTCTTTATGTTATTAAAAATATTGGACAACGTTACATACACCTACATATTATAGTAGTACTAGCTAACCCGGCAAACGTTATTTTGCCATATAAATAATTTTTAAGTAATTTCTGTTAAGGGTGGACAACCCTTATCACTAAGGGGTATGAAAAATAGATGTTAGCCGATTCTCAGACCTACTCAATATGCTCACAAAATTTCATGAGAATCGGTCAAGCCGTTTCGGAGGAGTACGGGAACGAACATTGTGACACGAGAATTTTATATATAAGATTGTGTTATAGAAATCGGGAAAAACGACGGTACTACTGCTCCCAGACCCCAGACAATATAGAAAAGTAACTTTTCTACATCGACCCGGGAATCGAATCCAGGACCTCAGAGAAGGCGACGCCAAGTCCGGCGTGCTCGCCTCTCACCTCGGCAACGGAGGTTGTCAAATCATTGTACGAATAATTCAGGTGGACCTAAATGAATGATTACCTGCGCTTCTTGTATTTTTACTTTTTCTTCCTCCGTTGGAAGCATGGTCAGCAGCTTTTCGATTCCCTCTCGACCAATAACGTTGGCATCCATCTTCATAATCGCCGCCTTTATTGTTTGGGGAGTTGGAAGTTTCTTCATTGCTATGTTTATTGCATTTGATCTCTTCGTGTCCAGTATCAGGTTTCTCTTAGGTTCCATGAGTTTCTAAGATAAATAAAAATAATAATTAAAGATAGCTACCAAAATATTATTATAAAATCCGATAAATGTCTGTAGTTTACTTACTTCCTATAAAATGTAATTCCAGAACCAACCGAGACAGCACATAAAAAGGAAAAAAATAAAATAATTCTCAGCAACATAACATAAAGAAAATAACTGAATAACAAGGAATTTACGAACTTTTATGATCAGGTCGTTTGTCCTCGATTCAAACAGATGCTCTAAGGTCTTCGTGTCTAACGACACTTCGGGGAGATCATCCCAGATAAACCCTCCTACTTTGGATTGAATGGGCACCGGGGCAGGATTTTCCTGAATCTCCCGCCAGAAAAGTTTTACTGTTTTTTTATTCTTTTTAATTGTTGAACTGTCTGAATCATTTGAAAATTCTGAGGCATATATAGGAGGTGGTGGGACACTGCTTCTCTGTGCCAAAGGCGTTCCGGGTAAAGGTGGAGGGTGACAAACTGCAGAAAGAAACATTCCAGGAGGAGGAGGTGGTGGTCCATTTGATGCATTTACAGTTTGGGATACCATCTCGTCGTCTGAATCTTGACGTAAATCAGAAAAATCTAAGTCACACAGATGGTATTCTCGCTTAAGACATCCTTGCCTCAACTCTTCCCAATGAAGTTCGTTTTCTGAAATTTTTATTTCGAGCACTTTGGGGGATTTTTCTACACTGGGACTTTTGATGACTTCTGTAAAAAAAAAAATTATGTTATATGTAAAGATACAACGTTTGAAGCTACATTCACAATTTGGTTATAAACGTACTATAAGCAGTAAATATTTAATTTACGTTTATATCTTTTTAGTTTGTAGCCTACGCTAGGTAGTTATGAGTAAAATTTGCTCTTGAACGGAATGTTTTACAATTTTGGCTAGACAATTGATAATATTTTATTTAAATATTGTTGACACTTTTAATAATTTTGTGATTGTTAGTAGCTTACATTATTTTTACAACTCTCACTTACCCTTAGACTGTGACTTGGCTAACTCTTCTTTGGCTTTTGACACTATTCCTGCCATTTCAGCAACACGCAGTTGCTTTTCTTCTGTAGTGGGACTAACAGGACTTGTTAACCTCTGCGCTAAATCTTTTATACTGTGTTCCTTATTTAGTAAAATTCCTCTATCGTCTTTGACATCTGGCGTTCCATCTAGTTGTTTCTGTCTTATCACTGCTAATGCATCTACAGCAGTAACACTGTGCCCTAGTGTTCCGTTTTGTATTCTTTGCTTCAGACCAGCTGTGTATCTCTGTGTATTTCCTGTAAAAGATTTGCCAATCACAACTGCTGGATCAATGACCAAATTAAAATAATCAAAGTAGAATTAGAAAAATGTCAAAAAGCCAAACGAAAAGCAGGTGCAACAAAATAATTATAGTGGTGATATCCGAATTATTTAGAGTCTAATGAACAAACCATTGATCAAAACATCTGCTAGGTTTAAGTTCTTTACTGTTCTATTAATGTAAGCGTCTTCTTCGTGGCCGTTGATGCCACTTCCATTGTAATAGTGATCGTTGCTGTCTTTAATAATTTGATAACTTTTATTATTAATGTATGATCCATTTGTGTAGTTTGTGTTAGATGATGTGACGTTTCCATTTGTAGAGTTATAAGCACCATTTGTATTCTCAAAGAGTGCATTGTATATGCCATTGGAATTATTCAAGAGTTCTTGCTGCTGTATGATATGATGCGCTTGCCTTGCATATCTATCTCGTCTTCTTCGTAACGCTGTGTTCAATTCTTTATTTTCTCTGTTATTATCTAGTATTGACGGCAAGAATTGCGGGCGATTGTTATTTGTCATTTTAGGCTTGGAATCTGAATTTATGATGATTGGGACTGGGGCTTTCACTGTTGATTGTTAGTAAAATGCCACATGATGTTAATTAGTTTAGTGAAACAGAACCATAAACATATGCACAATATTTAGAGACTAAAATACATTAAGAATGCATGCCACTTATAGACACAGTCAAACACATAGTAGGTAAGTACCATAATAAGAGCATATTCATACGAGGACGAATTGTGTTATTTTTTACAATAAAATTCCAAATGTTACAGAGTAGGCTAGTCGGTGCAATTAACACTTATTAACGTTCCATGGCTGGAACCGACTCCAAAATTAGCTAATTAATACGTTTTACTGAATATTATTTTTCGCTTTATACATTATTTTTGAAGTCGGTTTTAGTTTAATACAAAACTTTTTTATAATATCTCGCAACTAGCTTATTTCTTATTAACTTAGTTACTTAGTATTTTTTTTGTTTAGATCTATAATACTAAAACAAGATTAAAGTCTTGTTATATATTTATTTCTTGAATAAATTGAGATAAAAATATAGGTACGCAATGTGAATGTAGATCCGTCAGTATTGGAGATTTTGAGAAATTGTAAATGACGAATCCCGTGTGAATAAGCTCTAGTAAGGTTCATGCTTTAAAAAAAAACAGATGTTGTTATGCCCAAATTTTAAAGAATAATAAAATCAATCAATGAGTTTTAGAAAAATACAAAATTAATACCTTTATCTTTCATTTGACGCTTCTTTGACCTTCTCCTTTCCGATGTGTTAACATTTAATCCTCGACGTCTTATAGAATTTATTACAGACTCATCCAATTGCCTAAAGCAAGAAAAAATGAAGTTAAAAAGTAATAAACAGATAAATAAACACATTATAAAATGTTGAACTGTCCTACATACTTAATTGCTGTTCCACTGTCATCTCCATCTTCTAGCAGTAAAACAGCCTCAAATATTTGGAGTTGCCTTAACAAATCTAAATCAGTTCCTTGTTTGGTCATGTAAAGTTGAATTATTTCATCCATGCCTTGATCTTGAAGTGCGTCAACTTGGTCATAATATATTTCGCGGTCAGGCGTATTGTTCAAACACAGGTTTATAAGTGTAGTAGCATAAATTAGGAGTTCAGTATCTGATGCGTCAATGTCTTGAAGGATTTTCATAATGTTGTACCAATGTGGTCTACTGTTAGAGCTATCGACGACATTGATGGCCTCAATAAGTAGTATTGAGTTTTTTTCTGTGTACTCGACGAAAACGACGAGTAGCTTAAGAGCGGTTTTAACAACGTGGCGAAATTTGCTGGCGATCAAAGAGTATAACCATTGTATGCAACGCTTGTGGCCCATAACACCATGCATGCCGTCCACATAGAGGAGGATCTGAAAAACAGGTTTTATCGATTATAAGCAAAATAACAAGAAATAAAACACCAAGACAATGCCCGGTCATAATATGTTACTACTATTACAATCGAATGTTTTTTTAGTGATCAACTACCTTACATATTGTTGTACTTAAGGGATCAATTAATACTTATTATTAAATAAATTTTACAACTGTAAGCTTGTCCCCTAATACCAACCTTAAATGACAAATAAATAAATATAATTTTAGTAGAAAGACTGCCGTTTTTAAATGTTATTATTTTACCTTTATTTCTTAAGAGTAAACCACTTATGCTTTTTGCGATATGATTTTGAGAATCAGGAATTTCATGTCCTAAGCTCATAAAAGCTCTTTGTACCGCTTCATGAGAAAACCGACTAGTCATACCTAGTTGACTTTTATTATATTTGGGAATGTAAAAAATGCATGCTTATCGACGATTTGGACATAATGATCGTTTTTTAGATTTATGTAAGTACTAGGAGTATGTACTACTTCATCACGTTTTATAAAAAAAAAAGTTTATGACTTATATTCAGGCTTCAGCCTAGAAATAAATCATGACATTTATGTAATAATTGGTCGAGTACTTTACAAACCATGTCAAAATTATTTTTATAAAATGTAAAAAATAACACATTTTTACAAAGCCTTTCTTCTAAGAACATCAATAACTTCTACTTTTTAAAAAATATCTTTCACTCCCTTATTTTTTTATGAAATATTACCTGCCCAAGAGCTCGAAGAATGTAATCAATGTAATTTTGATCGTCCAAGTTTCCAACTTGCATGAGGCAGTCCAAACCTTTGTTGGCGACGAAATCGTGTACCAGATCCTTATCCGACTGAAGGATTTGTTTAAGGGAGAACAAAGCCCTTCGCAGTTCCCTCCCTTGGCTATGAAGCAGTTTTTCTGAAAAAATAAATGTACAATGTAATATTGTTTTGTATAAACCATAGTAAAGCCAAGCCAATTGTACTCACCTGTGCAATAATGTTTAAAAAAATAAATAAAATAAATAAAGACAAAAATATTGATGCATTTTTATACGATTGTAGAGAATAAGGAATGTTGAAATACAAATTTATTAAAAAATTGTGTTTTGTACAAAATATAGTATTATGCATTTAAGTTTCAACAGGTATATTAGGTCTGCTGGTTTAAAATCAATTTATTTATACTACGAGCAAAGCAAGTGGTGCCAACGGTTATAAGTTTTGACTACAACATAAGTAATTATTAAAATATGTAAAGGGAATTATCTTCTCTTTTTCGTCAAATTGTGTTTTTTTAAACAATGACAAAGATAATTTATGGGTATTTTAATAAGATGACTTTTTTGTGGTCAATTATTAAAAAATACTTTAGTTCTTATCTACAATACTACCGACATTTAAATCACGTTAGCTGGAGATGAACCCTTGTTAGGGTTCCGTAGCCCTGACAAGGAACCCTAATAGTTTCGTCATGTCCGTCTGTCTGTCTGTCCGTCCGAGGTTTTGCTTGGAGACTATTGACCCTAGACAGCTGTAATTTTGTGGAGATATGTATATCAATCACGCCGACAAAGTAGTAGAATAAGTTTTTTTTTTTTAGGGTAGCTCCCATTCTTGTAACGTAGGGATGATTTTTTTTTGTTGTCTACCCTACGTGTGAGGTATCGTTGAATAGGTCCTTTAAAATGGCTTTGGGATTGCTTACACTATTTTTCGATTTAGGGATCTGTTTGCGAAATATTAAACTTTAGAGTGCAAATTTTTGTTTTTGTAGGGCGCCCCACACCCCTCCCTCTTAAACACTTGGCTTGAAAAATCTGGTAAAAAATCATGATAATAGTGCTTTTTATGAACTTTTAAGGAATATAATAACGGTCAAGATAAATCAGTTAGTTTAAGAGTAATAGTGGTTCGACTTAGGCATTTAAATTTCCTTAGAGCAAAACATTAAAAGTGACCTAAATGAAGTAATTGCTGAAATATACTATGGTAACTACGGCACCCTACACTGCGCGTGGCACGACATGCACTTGGTCGGTTTTTTATTGTACTTACCAATAATAGCGTGCACCCGGACGGGCAATTGAGTTCGTAGAACGAGGGCATTTTTCCGACTGAAACCAAAAAATAAGGTAAAATTATAGCCAAATCCAAGATTAAGTTATATTAGGTTTTTCTTAAATAGCCTTACAGAAATATAAAATGTCAATCTTCTATTTTATTAATAAAGGTCATATTTTATTAGTTAACTTCGTTTTAGGAGTTGATTTTACTGATCAAAATTTAATACGTACAACAATGAAATCGAAAAAAAAACAAACGAGTAAGTAAGTAACATTGTTTTATTTGCTTGACTGAATATGATACTAAACAACTGATTCACTGTTTCAGAATATTTAGAAAAATAAAATATGATGAATTTAATATTGATCACATTAGTAAAGTTTGTTTTATTTAAGGCGTTTAAAGGAACTTAACTAATAATATGACCTTATTTAAATAAAAAGTCATATAGGTACTTAGTGTATAAATAAAGGATCTTCTTTTTTAGACAAAGTTATCCATTTAAAGAAAGGTATTTTTTATTTATCTTATGAGTAGAAATCGTAATTTAGGTCATATTTATGTAAAACATTGTAACTTAATAAATTAAGTAGTAGGTTCTGAGTTACTTAAACAGTAAATACCTACCTCTAACAATTATGAGCCCAATGGTTAAACAACTTCAATAAATCCTCTTATCTAAATCTTAATGTTTATACATAAATTATCTTTTTTCTTTTTCGGGTTATAATATTACAGTCAGAGGCGCAAAAGTCTAGAGTTAGATTTCGCTAGGCGAAATTAATTGTCTACTACCTTGCAATTGCAACAAAAATGTATAAAGAATAAATAAAAGGTAATATTCCATACTTCGAGACAATGTCAATTGGTTTGTTGTCTGGCTTGGATAATACATATGTTTTGTTTATAGACCATAGATGGGCAGATATCCTACTAGGCATAAATGATTGTTTCTAGCCAGGGTCGAAGGGGGAACAGAGGCGTTTCCGATTACAGCTCGCGCGAGGAAACGGTTGCATGCATGCATGTGCAACAGTATCATAACTTTATAACCGATAGTAGGTATATCAGTAATATGAAAGACTCCAATTATCAATACTCAGAAATAGTAACAGCGCTAACCCAAAAACTGTTCTTGACACATGCATTATAAATTCACACTGTTACTAAAGTAGATAAAAAAACATATTTTACAGTTATATAAATATAACTGTGAAAATGTTTTTATTGTAGTTTTTGGCAAAGAACCGCAATAAAAATGGTGTAAACCGACACGACTGTGTTATCTATTGATTTTATTATTTTTGAATAAAAAAAAGAAAAATCGCAAACCGCATATAAATTGGAATTAGGTACCTATCATCCTCCATATATTTCTGGTCGTATTAATGTCTTATCGGGAGTATGCAGTAGTCCCATAACTACACCACAAAATATGTTTTCGTATAATTGATAAGTACTAATGACTTTGACATATAATTTTGGATCTACACGATTCCCAACAACAACACAAAATACTCGTATACCAGCACGCATACTAATCAAAAATATTATGAAAATATTTTTGCGATGCGCTTGGTACAGTACGACCGACTCGCAACGTTAAAATCTTTGACTAAGCATTATAAAAATGTTTTAAAAATAACAAATTTCAATGCCAGTAAATAGATTTCCTTAGATGCATATCGTTGGTTTTTGTGCCAATGCTATATTATACAAGTACGAGTAAGTAGTTGTTAACTTTATAAGTACGTTATTGTACTAACAAGGGAAATTAATGTCTAATTTAAAAACATAAATCAAATTATTTAAAAATATTCATACTTTATTTAAACATGTAAGTATGATTATTATTTCAGTTTCCTGATTTAAACATAGGGTCCTTCTACCTATACACAGGTTTAAATTGTGACAAAAAGACCTTGCTGTCTTTGATTAGGTACCTATTTATTTTCCGAATTGAAACGCTTCTCTAAGTGTTTATTTAAAAAATACCACAACAAGGATTTTATTAATAAAATTAACAAAAAACAATAGAATTATATAATACTTTAAATTAAACTAACTTAAATCCTAAACCTAAATACCACTCAAAAATAAAACCGCGTTCGTGAGGCAAAGAAGCAAGAATACTGGCAGCATTCCTCGCTATGGAAATGGCCATATGGCTAAACTAAGCCGTTGTGCAAGGAACGAACCAGCATTTTTTATTTTCTGAAAAGGAGATTAATTTTGGTGCTATTTTGCCGAAAAGTAATTTAGGATTCGGATCGGACCCCACGGTCCAAACGTCTCTACGCAAAATGGCGCAAGAACGTAGTCACCTGCAAAAGACACGTATTTGTGCCGCTTGGCATTTTCTGCTGACTCGGCTGCAGCTGCTGCTTTTACAGCTGTTTCCCTGAGGTGAGATGGAGCTAAAGTGTCGACACGAGTTGCGTCCTATACTAAAGCTCGACCTCTTTCCCAGGGAATGAGCGTAAGACCATCAGGCCTCTTGCCATCATCACGGACCAACCCACGAGGTTCCAGCATGGAAGAAACGTTAATGCTGGCAAGAGCTCTCCTGATTGCATCATTGAGTGCAGCATGTCGGGCGAGACGTCCAGCGGTTTGCTGACAGCAGACACCATGAATTTCCTTTTTCCTTGCCACAGGGACACAGATGTGGCTCGCGAACTGGAGCCCCGATGCGTAAGCCCACACAAACCCGAAATGAATAAGTGTCGAGGAGTGTTCCGATGTGTTTTGATGGAAAAGCATGTAACCAGTGGCCGGATTCTTTGCAAGAAACTACCAAGAGCCTAGCGCGATGACAGTCACTGAATGAATTTTAGATCAGGAAATTAAAAGATTCTCTCCCTAGTTCCTACTAGTTCATCTGGGATGTCCTCATCCCAGAGTTTTTGAATATGACGTTTCTTTGGGTTGTCCTCGTTAGGACAGAGTCCTCGCCAAGCTTGCTCAGCATCTCTCACCTCAGCAGGATCCAGTCGATGATTAAGGACTTTTTAAACTAGATTTCTAGTGATGTGTACCTACGAAATGAAATGAAATGAAATAATTTATTTGCGCAAAACATGGTGTGACACAGGTGTTAATATTATTATAACAGTACTCACGTTTTACCTTTTTACATGGCATGCAAATATTTATAAGTAATTGCGAATAATAAAACAAATCTAATTAAAAAATATCAAATGTCAAGTTAATTGGATGTCAAATATTTTTTAATTTATTGCGAAAAACAAATTAAATTGAAGTACCAAATGTCAAATAATATGTCAAGCTAATATTTTAGGATATCAAATTAATTTATTTATTAAAAATGTCACTGACTTTATAAAAATTCTTATCACTGAGCCATTTTACAAGTTTTCTTTTAAAGCATACATTTGGTAACTGTTTAATGTCATTTGGAAGTGCATTGTAAATCTTAACACACATAGCATCACATTGTCTACGGAAGAAAGAAAGGCGGGAAGAGAGAGGGACACTTGAAATTTTGCGTATACCGATACCACCGAAGCAAATAGGAAGTGTTGCTTGGGACCAAGCATCATGGTTAAGTTTTAAATGAAGAATTTTTCCATGCTTGATCAGAGGATGGTATCTAAGTTCTCTAAATAATTGTTACCTATTTTTCCAGATTGGACTTGTGCGGAGAATGTAAGTGAATTTTCATTAAGAACTATCATGAACCGTGATAGTTAGAAAGTTGAAATTTTCTCAGATGTATTTCTGTTGCCTCTATACAACAAATACTGAAAAACAGAATAAAATAAATATTTAAGGGTAGGCGGGGTGATTTTTTGCCGTTTTTATAGATAATGGTACGGAACCCTTCGTGCGCGAGTAGCACTAGGCCGGTAGTTTTTATTTTACACAAAATCCACAGCCCTCAATTAACAGATTCAGATAACTTACATTTATAGACAAACGGCCAATGACGGATTTACATTTTATAACTAGATAAATTTTATACTTGCCAGAAGTTAAGTTAACACAGGATCTTAATTGTAGTGGAGTAAAATGCGTGTGTGTTTATGTATTTGTTGTATAAAGATGTGAATCCTAACTTGGGTTTACTCTTTATTTAGAACTAGCTGTGCCCGCAACTTCGTTTGCGTAGACTACAGGATGAGTGGTATGGTATTGCCATATCAAGCAACGCTGTAGACTGCGTAAGCACTATTTATAAAGAAAAGAGCCTTTAACTCCCGAATTTCGACTGAAACATTTCACTGTGACTCGTGGCCGGGCGCCCACGAATGTATGAAAGCATATTAATTCTCCCGCCTTTCTTTCTAGTAAGTTTAGAATAGATGTAATTGGATTTCTACGCATGTGCTTAGGACTTTCCTGAAATGTTGATGTTTACATTGGATATTATGAAAATAAAGTTAAAAAAAAAACTAAAAACCGAACGAAACTCAAAAAATTAATAAAAATACCAAAAATAATATTTATTAAAACTAATCACTAATTTTTTGAGTCGGTGTCAGCCATGGAGAGCTAAATTGTGTTAATCGCACCAACCCCAAATAGTAATGGTTAGGTATGTTTTAGTCAATACTATTTTCTTCCTTTTAAGTAAAATTTTGAAGTCCGTTTTTAGTTTTTATAAAACTTTATTTTACTTGCAACGTTTAGTGAAAAGCCCTTTACAAAAAGTTATCATTAAGAATCTATCATCATTCGCATTCGATATATGAAAATGGTTGACTTACTCCACATAAAGAAAAATAAATACTACGTACAACTCTAAAGGTTCGTCAACAAATGCCTAAGATCCATCTTGTACAGATTCTGGCCGAACACTATCAGCAATGACGATCTATAGAATCGATGCCACCAAATATCGATCAAGCAAGAGATTGCACAGCGGTTTTAAAACCACTAGATCAATAACTGATAAACCTACTTATTTCAATAATATTTATTTATTTCCAAAAAATAAGGGTATAGTTTTTCCTCGTGATAATATTTAGTGGTTACGCCGATACGATTAGCAAGGTAATACATAGGTATTACCTTGCTAATCGTATCAATCTGTCGTGATCTGCCTGAAGATTATTAAGTCGGCTTATGTCCCTACTTTCATAAATATTTTTGTATTATCTACAAACATGAAGAACCAAGCATTATGAAAAGAATTACCCATGTCATAAGAAGAATACAGCAGGGGCCCCAAAATAGAGCCCTGTGCCACACTTGAAGCTAGTTCCACAAAGCTAGAGCAGACACCCCCGACAATCCGAGCCTGATATTTCTAAGTCCAAGTTCTACAAGTAAGATTCTACCCATCGTAGTAAGTTGGCTCGCATACCAAGTTTTCAGAGCTTGAGCAAGATGTGGTCAACACACAAGATCAAAGGCCTTCTCAAAATGGTTTAGATATTTTCAACTTGCGAGCCTCCATCCATTCCGGTGGCAACGTAATCTATAAAAACTTTAAGGTAACTCTAGTGGTAGTGGATCGACCCATAAGGAGGCCGAAGAAATGGGTATAAGTGGCTATGGATGACCTTTCAAACATATTTCTTTGTACTATTAAAATGAGCGATAGTTCTAATTAATGACTTGGGTCCTTGGCTCAATATGGGCCTGGGAAATAACGTGATTGGGGAATCCAGATATTCTGCACACCATTGAAATTGACAATAAAATTCGATTTAAATGGAATCGATGAATAATTAATGGACATTATTTATAGACTAGATAAACAAAGTGATGGCAAACAAGAAGAATAATACATATTATAAATTCGTACAACCGCCAACCTAAAGTTACCGATTCACATCATTACTTTTACTACTTGGTTTAAAATAAGCACTTTGGAAACTCTTTATATGAGTGGACTGCGTAACTTGGATGAGTTTGAGGGTATGAAGACGAGCTGATTAAAACACGGAAGAGCACAGATATGACTTAATTTTACAACCAATTTACACTTTATCTTTGCAAACGATACACAAAAATGCACGTTATCCAATAAGTTAAATGCCATCTGCGCTACACTATATTTTTATCTATTTCACAATGCAAACACTACTTCATAGACTTCACAGAGAATGTAAAAAATGAGAAGATAGGTGCTGCTAAATGCAATAACCATACTTATAGGAACATAATACAAAATTAAATCAAAACTGTGTTAATCGTATAAAACTGATCAGTAATTTAGTATAGGTACGTTTTTGGTTTAAAATCGTTCCTGCATTAAACAAGAGTTTGCGATGTCTGTGTCTGTGGTAATTATGATGTAAGTAGGATAAAAATTTAATCCTTCTTAAGAACTCACTCTTCGAACTCGAAGTCCAAGTCCGCAAGATCTTCAGCATCGGACATGACGTCATCATCCGAGTCAAAGATTAATTTTGATTTCACGTGGCCATCTTCATCTGCTATACCGGAATCAAACGATAATCGGTTGTCGCAATTCGGACGACCGGCGCGGGCGCTCTCAATGCTCGCGTCGGGCGAATACGAGCGTGTGAGTGCGGATTTCATTTTCCCTGCCATTGATAATGCTTTTATACAGCCTGTTGTTTGTAGAATTGCTTAAAATTTATTGCAACTGTCCAAAATAATTCTGTGACTAAAAGGAGTGTTCTTTTTTACCTGATTGAGCGACAAGATATAAATCAATCAATTCTTTCAACAAACACAAAAATGAGGCCCTTAGCAAAGCTGGTACTATGATGCGAATAACGAAAAACATAAATTATTTTTAGTGGTAAAATGTATGTGGGATTATTTATGATCTCGAAACATCCCAACGGTTTTAAAAATAAGGAGCTAAAACTATATCATTACTTAAACTTATTAGTCATACACTTCAAATGGACTTTAAAGGTAGGTGGACTTTGGTGGTTTGACTATTAACTTTTTGATAAAACAAGCGAAGTTTTGGCTATCCACCCATTAATATATTCATCTTTTTTTTTGTACCGAATAATATGTATGCGGAAAATAATTACTTTCTGTTTGTAATAATATATGGTATAAGAATAAAAATATACTGTAAGCAGTATATTTTTCTAATTCAGTCAGTGACTTCAAAAACGTTACCAAAATAAGATATAAATCTCTATTACTTGCTTCCTGAATTTAAAAGCAATTTCAGACTATGCGAGTAAGGGAGTTTATGACAAGCGCCCGACGCGCGGACGAAACCAACGTCATCAATGTCATATGCACGTCAAACGCGATACTATGACCACACTTCGTGGTACTTTTGAACCATCATCATCATATACTGTGCTAGTGTTAAACTCTTGTTTATAATTAGTCAACCAATTTGAAATTTTGACACAAGACATTCGAGACATGTTATCAACAAAAAAAAAAAATTTGTATACTAATCTTTAGACAAGTGTTCAAACCTAGTCTATCTTTTTGTAGTAAAGCCGTAACAGTTTATTAGGTTTTACTATCAGTTCAATCTTATATTATGTCAGTTGCAGTTGAAATCAAGTTGAAATCGATTATTGATTGTTAGTCAAAGCTTGATTAGTACAGGAACAGCTGTTATTTCGTGTTGCTTTTACTACACTACCCATCGTGTTTGAAGTGTAAGTTAGCGTATGAAGTGTCTTAAAATTCATGTTTGTAACTAAATGCGTTCGGAGTAGGTAAACGGGGTTCAAAGATTTAATGGAGCAAAAAGATCGCGAGGTTAATCCTTTAACTAAATAAGCAAATACCTGTTTCAAGACTTTTTGACATTCATTCATCCACTCAAAATCAAATCTACCGTGAGCAAAGCTGTGCGAAAAAGCTAATTAGTACTTAATACCTAATAAAGTAAAAGTGGGTTTTGCAGAGACTGCTGAAATATATAAATTTTCAAGTTGCACTTGAGACCGAACGATTATTCTAAAATAAAAACTAAATAGTTATATTTGTAGAGAATATAAAGTACTTTAATTTCTGTGAACAGGCCATTTACTAAATTAATAGTAGGTATCCGAATTCGAAAGAAAAATCCGTAAAAAAGCAGAAAATTTTAGCAAAACACGCAATTTTGTTAGCAAACCTTAAATTCGGATCAGCACCCCAAAATACATAAGAATGAAAAAAATCAGAACTACCCCAAAACTTTCCCAGTAAAAACACAACTTGACTGAACTAATTATCTATTTATTAAAATGCTTAAAAGCAACTTAACCACTTATAAATTAGTCATCCGTGGTATGATTCGCTAAACTATATTACTTAATTTTAAGGTAAAGGTCACAAGTGCAACCTGCAATTGTGATGATATTGATTTCAAATCGATATTATTTTAAAACAGTTGCAATTAATTTAGTATGTTTTATTGAAGATAAATAATGTATAATATTATGTTTTATTTTCAAAAAGAAATGCAAGAAATTAAATAATTTTGTAAAACTTACCGATGTGTGCACCTGTTTTAGTAATTTACTTCCAAAAGAAAAAAATGGAGTAAAATAAGTTAGTTTTTTTCTTTTAGATTAACTGTAGGTATTTTAATATCTTAAAAAGGTACACCGCGGAATTATTTCGGTATAAATTAAGGACACGCTCCACTCCTGGACATGTACAAGCTCAGACTGGGGATGGAGGGACGGCTCAATTGAATACGATCACATAATTACTCAGTATTTTATGCATGTAAGTCTACCTAGCGCTTTTAATTTGCTCTCTCCTTCCTAATTTTAAAGTTATGGTCCATGTGTTAATTTTGTCGTTCTTCTTGTAGTTAGAGGTATAAGTCCGGCCTATGCAAGGAAACCTTATATATGACAAAAAAGATTTTAATTACAAGGATAAAATCATTCAGTATCTTAGACCAAAAATAATAAAGATTTGATAATAGACTAAATTTTACAATGGTAGGTAGCTTTACATTATTGTAATTTTAACATTTCAATAATAATACGTTTTATCATAACAACAAACATATAAATACGAAGTACCACGCTCTAACAAAACCAATAAACTAAGTTATATTATCTTCTATAAGTAATAGATAATAGATAGAAACATACTGTATACCATGGTCGTAGTGCAAGTTCATTGTTCAATAGAGTGCAAGTTTTTGCGTCATTCTGCTCATCGCGATTGAAACTTGGATCAAAAAAACATTTGTTATGGAAACACTCACGATTTCGCCTTCTAACAGTTTTCTAGGCTTTCTATATCGATTTAAGTTACAAAACTCTATCGCTTCGTTACCTATTATGTACCTATAGGTAGACTCAACATAGTAATGTATTTTCTTCCTTTCAGTGCTTCGTTCGTACTATTTGTTCCACTCCTAGTCGGAACCATGTTCCTTTATGGCGTGCGTGGTGTATTTTTTATCTATTTGGAATTTGTATTTTATAAAGGCACCATACATACACATTTTCTTTGTTTCTTTAAAATATAATTCCATTACAGAAAACAAACATTGATACTCGTTACGTACAGCAAATCTATTGTTTACCTGGTTTCATTTTAATGTTTTGTTTGTTATATATATGGAAGTAAATGTATTATTTAAAAGTAAGAAAGGCACTTTCCTCTTCTGAAACTATTTTCAGTGATCTATACTAATTCGATCACAAAAATTTTATCTATTCATAAGCGAATTACCCTAAATGTTAAAATAAATATTAATTGAGAGTTACAAGTTACAAGTACCTGCATACTGATAACATTTATTGAATAACTGTAATTTATTGTAAACTTAAAATTATCTGATTCACTTTTAGCTGGTATTCGGTACTTTATTCGCGTGGTCGATACATTTCAGAAAGTCCCCTTACAACATTGTTTCTCATAGAAATCGATGGTAAAAAACATGTTAATCGTAAGAATTGGCAAAGGAAATGTCAGGATTACCCGGTTAAGCTTAACCTGAATAAGTCTACATGTTTCGAATTTAGTACGGATCTATTTCAGGATCTAGTACGACGACCCACGTACCTACGATAAAAATTAGAAAACACACGAATGGTGATTTTGGTGTTATTATATAAACATACATATTTTGTGTATTGACATGTAGCCTAGAAACTTTTAGATAGCCAAAATTTGATTGTTTTTTAAAACATTTGGATTTAAGTAAATACTTTTACGTTCAGATTTTCAGTACATATAAAATGCAAGTAAGTGAAATTGCTGAGACATAAAAAAGCCACTTTAGATAATCCAAATAGTAAGTCGTCGACGCTGACAATAGTAAGTATTAAAAAGAAAAAATATCCTCGCGATTATGCTGTTGCTTTAATTTATTAGAAATAGTTGTGTATCAGCAGCTGATTAGGTACAAAGGAACTATTTTCAAGGAAATGATGATTTTATATGATTCAGTCTATCATATAAAAAATAGCAAAATTACGACAGCCATTTGGTAAATCCTAGCGACTCTCCCCGACTAGGTACATACAGGTTATTACGTGGGGCTAAAGGCGTTTGCCCATCAGCCATACCAAAAAATGCCTGAGATGAACAAAAATGAATTCTATGCCATATTCTTCTTTAAATAGCAAGTTATCCAATTCAATTTGAATAATTGTCTAAAAACTCGGGAGTAGCCCGTTTTAGGTGATTTTGCTAAAAGATAGGTTATGTCCACTGACGTCAAAAAGGAGTACCCAATATTGACTAGTTGCTAAGATAAAAAATGTTTAATAAAAAACTAAAAACCGACTTCAAAATGAAACTAAAAAGCGAAAAATAATATTGACTAAAACATACCTAATCAGTTCTTTTTGGAGTCGGTGCCAGCCATCGAGAGTTAAAATGTGTTCATTCGCACCGACTCCAAAAAGAACTGATTAGGTATGTTTTAGTCAATATTATTTTTCGCTTTTTAGTTTCATTTTGAAGTCGGTTTTTAGTTTTTTATTAAACTTTTTTTATTTTACAATTTTAAGTGTTAAGTCCTCTATTTTTTCCCTTCTAACTTCGCCAAAAATGACTTTACAGCAAAGTAGCCTTAACTAATATTGGTCCTCTAAAGTCCCCCCATCCAATGGTATGATAAAAATAAGGTGTTATATAGGGTCAATTTTTCGACGAAAATTTTTAAGTCTTAAGAAAAGGGTTTACCTACACTCCAACCAGAACGGCGGCTATTTTGGTGTCGAAACCATAGGATAAGGTTTTGCGTTAAATAACAAGTTAAGTTAAGAAAGGAACTTTTAAAAGTCAGAAAATAAATGCAAAACATTATGGGTGCCTATAAAAATTTAGGGTTGCCCTCGATTTCCCAGGGATCCCATCATCAGAATCTGACTTGGTGTAAATGGGACCACCTCGGGAGTGTACCCTTTCAAACTAAAAAATAAATTTTGAAATCGGTCCATAATTGACGGCGTAATCGCGTAACAAACATACAAAAAAAAAAAAAACAACATTCAGACGAATTGCGAACCTCCTCCTTTTTTTTGAAGTCGGTTAAAAACAGGATTTAATTATATTGCGGGGTGGAGGACGTGTCAGCACGATGTGAGTAATAACATTAACAAGGTTTACAACACATTGAGGAATGGTTGACTTGTAAAGATGACCGCGCATCTATGAACACTGCAAGACCTCCAACCAAGGGGTTACGTCTCATTCGTGTAATATCGAGATAGCAATCAATGCAATGTATGTTCCCATCTATTGTTATATTTAAGTACAAGAAGCACAAGTCCAGTCTACAAAAAATACAGTCGTCGTGATAAGCAGGTTCAAGTTCGTGTTGAAAAAGCCGAGTCGTCGTGTTGGGCGAGAACGATTCAAATCCGTGTTTAAAAGATGGGTATCGTATACAGAGAAAACATCAAATGCCTTTAAAAATAGCCAGGGTCGTCGTAAATAATATTAATTAGCAGTCCGTAATTCAAGTCGCAAACGATAAACAATGAATCGAGTGAACGAATGACAAAATGAAACGTCAATAATTGTCATACTATGGCAATGCCAAATTGTTAGTGAGGCAAAGGACGTGTGCTTTAAACAGCCATTTTAGCTAAGGTTTTTCTTTGAGCCCCTTAAGAATAATATGATTTTATTCAAATAATCGGATGCGGACTAGTTAAAGCACGCTAAATAAAAAAAAGTGATTAAAATACTCTCTTTTGTGACTGTTTGATTGGCATTTGTCGAATAATATCTTGTCGCCAGGAACATCTAGGAAGTCATGTGACATGTCAAATATGAACACGTAGTTTATTTGATCAGTGATATGAACTTTATACGATTAATACTTAATGAATAAAAATAAATCCAATTAAAATAAAGATATTTTTTCCTAGTGAAACAAACTTGAGACAATTTTGATAATTCATATTTAATTTTAAATGGAATTTAGGGATAGATTTCTGTTCATTTCAGGCATTTTTTGGGCGTTCCCCTTTATTTATTTATTGAACAGGGCACACCAACAACATAATACTACTCTGTCAAGAAAGTACCGGAAAAAGGTTAATAATACACAAAATGTTAGTTATTCAACCAAATTTATTTTATCACCTTTAAAGTATGCTCCTTCAGAAGCGATACGCTTACGCTAACGAATAATCCAATCATCAAAACATTTTTTTAACGCTTTTTCCGGAATCGAGTTCAGTTCTCGCCGCGAATTCTCTTTTATGTCTTCTACCGAATGAAACCGGGTGCCACGAAGTGGTAATTTGAGTTAAGGAAAAAGAAAGAAATCGGCTGGAGCCATATCTGGTGCATAAAGTGGCTGCTCGATGGTATTTGTTGAGTTTTTGGTCAAAAATTCGTTCACATTGATGGCCTTGTGGGAAGGCGCATTATCGTGGTGCAAAATCCAAGAATTTTTCATTCCACAAATCTGGCCTTTTTCGTCTAATTTGCTCTCTTAAACGCCGCATAACGCTTAAATAATACTTACCTTCTGGCAAGAATTCTGAGTGCACAACACCGCGACAGTCAAAGAAAACAGTCAACATGACTTTGACTTTCGATCAAGTTTAGCGCGGTTTCTTCAGTTTCGGTTCAGTTGGAAGGCGCCACTCCGAAGCTTGTTGACTAGTTTGCATGTCAAAAGTGTAAACCCACGTCTCGTCACCAGTAACAATGCGTTGCATGAATGTTGGGTCAGAATTGACTCGTTCTAGCATGTCCTCAGCGACTCTTTTGCGATTGAGTTTTTGGAGAAAATTCAGGTCTTTTGGGACTAGCCGAGCGGCAACATGTTTCATATCCAATTGATTATTTAAAATGGTACGAATCAACTCGTGTGACACAGTAAGTTCGACGGCTAGCTCTCTCAAACTTGAATGAGGATTTTCAGTCACTATTTCCTTCACTTTTGCGATGTTATCTTCAGTAGCAGACGTTGATGGCCTACCAGAGCAAGGCAAATCTTCCATCACATCTCGACCGCTTTGTACCACTCATAAACACGTGTTTTTGATAAAGTCGATTCACTGTAAGCCTTCTGTAACATTTTTTAGAGACTCCGAACACGAAATCCCATTGGCGATGCAAAATTTAAGACAAACTCTTTGTTCGATGTTGTTGTCCATTATGAAATTCGCAATACACACTAGATATGGTATAACTAGAAACAATACTGTATTTAATCTAATTATCAGATGTAACTCAAACTCCGCGCCAAAATGGAAAACAGTTGTGCCAATCTAACAACAACAAGAAAATAATAATTTTGAATTTGGAACCATAAACAAATCATCAATTCCGGAAACTTTTTTTAACAGAATGTATATTACACACTTAATTCACAACACATGCTTAGAGACATTTCTGATAAATATGTCACTTACAGGTAGGTGACCACAACATTCTGATTACAACAAGGCTTCGGTCTTATAATTACAAGAAAACTAACAATCATAATTCAAAACGGTAACAAGTAATTGTTACACAGGCGTAATTAAGTTTTTTTTTTTAATTTAGTGTGACTATCATTGAATATATCCAGGTCTAGCATCTTGCTCTGGAGTACATTATAATCGTTCAGAGTTTTGCTTATCGGGGTTTGACGACCTAGGTTGGTTTTTGAGGCCGGAGTTCTAAAAATTTTATCAATCCTCTGTCTAGGGTGCTTATATGGTACGGAGAGACTAATACGCTGGAGAAGGTTGCCACACTGCACCCAGTCGCTCAGAAGCTTATGAAGAAAGCACATGCTGAGCAAGAGTCTTCGGTTGGCAAGAGAAATAATTCGGAACTTATCGAGACGATGTGTGTAGGGAGCTCTATGAGAAATGGCACTTGAACGAAAGGCAAGATATCTCGTAAAATTTCGCTGAATGCTTTCAACCCGCTGTGAGTTTATAGCGTAGTAAGGACTTCATAATGTGGAGGCATAGTCTAGGTTGGTGCGCACCAGAGCATTGTAGAGGAAGACTTCAGTACGGGGCTTGAATCCTTTACTGTTGCGAGCTTAAGAAACCAGAGCATTTGAGCTGCCCTTGTAACTGCTTTATCTACATCTGAGATAAAAGTTAACCGGCTGTCAATGTTACACTTAACTAGTAAATACTTTTAAAGCTCAACACACGCCGTAACTCTGTAGGAAGCTCTCAAAGGAATCACGCGGAGGAATCACTAGGTCAGGTCAGGTTGTACACAGATGTCTAAGAAAAGACCTTATTGCTTCATATAATAACCCCTTATCGATACCCACAATAATACCTATTGCCTGGCCGACAGCGTACGTTTCGCCAAAAAACGATTAATATAAAGTTATGGTAAACAAAAACACTTATTTTATTGGCTTTGTTTGGTGTCACAGCTGTTTAAAATTTTTGATGATGCATACTTCTTCCGTATGGGTTATTAAATAAATGGCGGAATCCCTACAGGATATGCTGCTTACGTGACATGGGGGGACATCGTTTTCATTGACTATAGTCATATAATAGTTATAGCTTTTGCCCGCGACTTCGTCAGCATAGAAGTCGAACATGGTTCTGATAGGATTTATAATTGTTTTTTTTACGTTTTAATTTTATTATAAACTATATAAACTATTACGTTCAAATGGTTGAATACTTATAAAAGATAACAATTATAAAAACATGAATATTAAACAAAATTTTGAAATATAAATATTATGAACACGAAGCTCGGCCTTTTATCTGGTATAAGCTACAAGGGGGTATTATCTTTTTACAACGAAATCGAAATACTACACCTACCGAAGTATTTCTTTGTAACCAATATATTTTTCAAGAAATATCAGAAAGAAAATCAAGATTCCTCTAAAGTAAGTTTTTCATTCAAATATCCAAGACCAAATAAATTGGAAATTTCGAATTCTAATCCGATGTCAATAGGTAAGTATTCTTTTAAATTATTTAGTATTTTATAAGTTTGAATACGGAATGATTCGTATATTTATAACCAAAATGTTCTAGTCCGTACCCTCTAATTTCGGACTCATTGACTTTCGAGACATTCAAATTTCAAAGATTATTTGCATTGCATCAGGCTTTTATGTTAGTACAACTTTTTTTTAATAAAACAGGATTGAGTTTTCAAAAATGTGACCAAATAAAATTTAATACTTTTTAATCAAAAGCACTAAGGAATATTGATATCAACTTCGTAGCAAATCACTTCCAAAATAACTGTCCACCCCTTCTTAATCCCGTTACTTCCATCAATTCTTTTAAAGAATATTTATGCAAAATTTGAAGTAGATTGGATCAAGGAATAACGTTTTCCCATACAAACCTTGCCCCCCTTTTCACAATCTTAATTTCGGAAAATCCTTTCTTATCGGATGCCTACGTCATACAAAGAACACGCTCTCCAAGTTTCAGGTCTCTACGATCAGCCGTTTAAGCTGAGCGGTGATCCGTTAGTCAGTCATTCAGGACAAAGCATTTTATACATAGCATTTATTAAAATACAGATGCTTAAAGAAGTCACTCCTGACGTCCCGAATTGCTGAAGCCCGGCCGATAAAAGTATAAGCTTGTAGAAATATGCGCCAGGCAAGACATAAAGTCTGTTTATTAAATGTACAACAAAAATTCAGATTAAAAAATAATAATTGTGGTCGCCTATAAATACTAAATGATCAAATTAAGACATATTTTTTAAAATAGTGTAATACTCTATTGTTATCTTTTTCCGAGCATCCGTTTTAAATAATTAGACCATTTTATTTTATTTAAGAAATAAATGTACAATTGGCGATCCTAATGCCTTGAGGCATTCTCTAGCAGGCTACCATTGGGCTAGGCAGAAACATTGAATGGCGGTGTGGTAATTAACTACAGTAACATAAAGAAAAAGTATAAAAATATTACAATAAAAATCTTTTTATCCACTGACCTTATTACTAACTTAAAACTAACCTAACACTAAGGTTAAATTATTTCACAATTTAAAAATGTTGTCAATGACATTGTCGATTATAGTGGTAAACATTTAACTTATTTGGTTTGAGTTCTTTAATTTTATTGTTATGGGGCAAAGTCAATAAGGTGAAAAATTATGGTATTTCTTCAGTGCAAAAAGTGTAACATTGTTTAGAAACTTACCTGTCCTGAAGACCTTCAATCTCCTCCTCCTGTTCGCCCAATGTTGAATCGAGATCCAGGTACGGGCCGTAGTCACCATCTTTGAAAATTTGTAAAGTAGCGTCGTCCAACTGTAACAGAGAGAAAATTAATAGATTAGGTACTACTTGTTATAATTTCAAACATCGCAATGTAGTTCTAAAAAGTAGTATTCATCATAACTTCGTCAGAAAAGACAGGCAATTACTGGATCCATCCACATCGAAAGTAGCGCCGTAGTCTTAAATTAAAATAATTAAACGTAGTAATATGATATTATGCACTTAAGAATAAATAAAAGTCACGTGATTTATTTGATCACAAGTAAGTACTAACTATGTAACTAAACCTTATAATTATTATGTCACATTTTTTTAAGCTTACGTTGGATACTGTACGGACTCTAGAAAATCTGTTAGCGCCATCTGTTTTCGTCATTACCAACTATTAACTACAGAGCGCCGCGCTAGTTAAAAAATCAAACTGAACGTGTTTACCTCATTATTATGCGTTGCGATGTTATCTCGACAGATGGCGCTGTACCCACTTATAAGCTTTTAAACATTACAATGTTTTGGTTACCATTTCGGAATTCATATCTTGATCAGTGATATGATCCGTGTATTTATAATACTGTTATAAGCTCGGATATGAATAAGCTATGTATGTACTTAGTATGTAACTATCAGGTACAATAAGTATTACAATCAAGTTATGTATTTTACAAAAATAGATACTTGCTGCTAAACCATAGATCAACATTGAATTAACGTAAACAAGAACGTTAGGTACTCCTTTCATAAATAAGTAGAGGTGTAAAGTCCATAATAAACGATTGCGAAGTAAGAAGCTATTTGTCCTAAGTAAGATTTCCTGAGTCCTTAGTTGAACCAGATAATTACATCCAGATTTCATTCACCTTTATTTTTTCATCAGTTTCTTTTCTGATGATGATGTTTGATGTGAACCCTACCCATCAACGATAGAAAAATTTAGGATTTCTAAGTCAATTCAATGTGAATTATACCCAGATCGATCTCGCGTTTATTGTGACATATTCCTCATTTAAAAAAATAAAATAGTGCTTCCCAGTAATACCGGTGCAGACAAAAGCCGGTCACTTGGCCAGACGCCAGGGAACCCACCGTGGAAATCGGAGCGCGATTTGAAATAGTCCAGAGTTCAGACTGGTACTCCGGGAACACGCTATTCACCATGGTATATTAGTTAAAAGTATGAGCAACAGACCAAAAGTTGTTTTAAAATTACTGATTTTCGGTATAGATTGATTCCGCTTCATTGGTATTCCAAACGACAGAAACCAAAGAAAACGACAGAGCTGACCAACAAGGCTCCTAAAATGTAATGCAGTCGCTGTGGCCGAAATCGATCTGGAGAATCATAATCATTCATTCTAAACACCACACAAAATGTAAGTGTACGTCCATTAACTACCGTGAGTCATGACCAGCTCTGACTAAGCAAAAGGTTAGCAAGTAGGTAAATACTTTAAACTGTTAATAAAGTACTTTTAAATAGTTCCTGATTATTTTTCTATTTATACGTCTTGGGACAGGTGGGGACGGCAGTAAAGAATACACTTCCCCATCGCCAACAGGAGGCGTGTCGTAAGAGGCGACTAAATCCTGTAGCACTTGACGGGGAGCAGCGTCTGCGTGCGAAATAATAAAAAAAACTGCGCTCGCCAACCCGCCTGCCAAGCGTGGCGAGTATGGCAAAAACCCCCCGATGACAGAAGTCACTGGGGGAGGCCTATGTTCAGCTGATGAATGAATGATGAATGAAGTCTTGGAAATACTACTAAAGTAACAGCATTAAATTTCAAATCAAACAGACCTTTGAAAGATTGGAATGAGCTAACAATCTTTATACCAAGTAGGAAATGGGCTGATAACCTTTAAACGCCTAAACAGATCTTCATAAAATATAGCTGAGAACAATGCCTGTAATATTTAAAAAATACTACAAAAAATCGGTCTATTCATTTGGGAGCTACGATGCCACAGAACACAAACACACAGATTACATACCAATAGCACCCATCATTTTATTTTGGGGGTTAATAATAGAGAAATTTGGTATACCCGCTAAGTTTTAAAAGATCGAACTTATAAAATATTTTAATTTTTTAGAAAAAGCGATACTTCTTTATAAATAACTAGCTGTTGTTGTGTGAAGCCCGCGACATTGCTCGCGTGATCTTTAGTTCATTTAATGTATCTCACGTAAAAAGTATCCTATATGTTAATCCAGATTATATTCTATATGTATGCAAAATTTCATCAAAATCTGTTTAGTACTTTTTGCGTGAAAGAGTAACAAACATCCATCCATACTTACAAACTTTCGCATTTATAATATTAGTGGCTAAAATTACCATCAGTGGATAAACCATGTTTATAGAACCGGTGGCCAATGAAGTACATAATTTGCGATGATCAAAAGTCTAATTGAAGTCGACTGAATGCGAAGACAAAAATGGAATATACCAGAAAAAGGCATCAAACCAGCAGTAATAGATGCAGATTGGACTGATTGCCAAAATGAGAGTAAAATTGATTTCGATCATTAGATATTGTGGCCTTATATTTTTATCACAACTCTCTCAGGGCAGTTTTGTGACAATAATATTGCGGTTTTTTTTTACAGGGATGCTATTATTATTTAGAAATTAAGAGGTGCTCGTAGCTCGTAGCTCCAAAGGCAGTTGTCAGCGATTATTATCGGCTATTAAATTGAATATGATATTATTACACCGACCCCCCTTAAGTCATTTGCTACACTATAGTTGCATCTATTCTAGCAAAGTCCACGCAGTCGGTCGTCAATTATTTTTATCTAATACAACAGCATAACTAGGCTACACGGATGAAGATTACATACAATATAACGTTGGGAAACAAATTTATTTCGTTCCACAAAACTAGCATCTTGATGATCATCCCAGACGTGACGAAACGGTTTTATGTCGTAGTGCCTAGGTCTTCCATTTGCATATGAGACGAGACCTTGATTGTACATTGAGTTTTTCAAGCACAAAAAAACGGTGACGGATCATTTGGTGCTTAATTCTGAGATAACTGCAAGTACATACATAGCTTTACACAATTATGCAAAAATAATAATAATCTGCAAAATATTTCAAATTTGTACTTGTATTTTTATTTTAATCATTTTTAGTACACAAATTAATAAGAATGTACAAAATCGAAATTAGGATAGTAAGACTATTACGAGTAGGTTATATGCTTTGTTGAAATCCTTTTTTGGAGTGGGTACGAAGGTGGTCCCAACTAAACATTATTTTCAGAACATTCAGGGGCCATATCTTTTTAGTCCATTTACAATTTCAAAAGATTCCTCTTAAAGCAGGTAGGTATATTAACATCAAAGAAACATAATAATATTATGTTTGTTTACAGCGTCTGCTCTGATTCACAGAAGCCTACTCAATATTATATTTTGTACGTAAATAATTACGCAAGCAATTTTTAGGGTGCCAATTAATATAATATAAACAAAAATGCAAACTTTTTGAGACCCAATAATAAAAGTGGAAGAATACAGAATACAAGAATAGAAATAAAGATAAATTTACACTAGAAGTAATCCAACGTTGAAAACGTGGGGAAAAAATCTCAAGTCGAAAATTACAACATTTCTCGGAATATACAAGTACATGATAGATAAGGATTTAGGTTTTTAAGAAATCAACGTACGTTTCACGCTCAGGACCCTATAGAAAGTTCCATTACCTAAACCATTTTGTCACGCGCACTGTGAATCGAATTACAATTATTCTATCACCATAACTATCATGACGCAGGAAAGTAATAATTGTATTTTAGTCGGGTTAAGTTATGCTATCTTGAGGCAACAAGTTTGAAGGCAATAATAAAGTTAATATACTAAAATATATTAATTTTATCATCATCATATCAGCCTGTTGCAGTCCACTGCTGGACAAAGGCCTCCCCCAAGGAGCGCCACAGCGCACGATCTCCCGCCCTTTGCATCCAGTCGCTGCCAGCTGCCTTCTTCAGGTCATCAGGTCATCAGTCCATCTAGCCGGGAGGCGTCCTACACTACGTTTGCCTAAGCATGGTCTCCATTCGAGAACCTTCCTGCTCCACCTCTCGTCGGTTCTGCGACAGACATGGCCAGCCCACTGCCACTTCAGCTTGCTACATTTTTGGACAATATCCGTCACCTTAGTCTTATGTCGTATGACCTCATTCCGGATCTTATCCCTTAATGAGATCCCCAACATAGACCTTTCCATAGCACGCTGAGTGACGTGTAGTCGGTGGGCCAACTTGATTGTCATGTTCCACGTTTCGGCTCCGTAGGTAAAACTGGTAGGACGCATTGGTTAAACACCCGGCTTTTTAGGCACTGCGGCAGTGTCGACGTGAAGATATGACGCAATTTTCCAAATGCTGCCCAGCCAAGCTGCACTCTTCTGGGGATTTCCCGCTCAAAGTTGTCTCTACCGAGCTGTACTTGTAGCTGCTGAGCTACTCGAGAGCTGTACTCGAGTAGTACTTGTCCAAGGTAGACGTACTCTTGAACAACCTCGAGCGTAGTGCCTTTGACGGAAATCGGTTCCGGGATGACATGTTCGTTGAACATTACCTTTGTCTTGTCCAAATTTATCCCAAGCCCCACACGTCTCGAGGCAGCATCAAGACTGTGCAGCATATTTTGCAAATTCTGCAGCGATTCCGCCATAATAACTATGGCATCGGCAAAGCGAAGATGCGTAAGATATTCGCCATTTACATTGATGCCCAGTCCGTTCCAATCCAGCGTCCTGAAAACATCCTCCAGTGCGTTGGTGAACAGTTTCGGAGATATAACATCTGCCTGTCTAACACCTCGGAGCAGCTGGATGGGTTTTGTTCGGTGGTTTTGTACTTGGACGGACATTGATGCCATACTGTATAGGCTTCTTAGCACCTTTACGTAGCGCCAATCTACTTGGCATCGCTGCAAGGATTTCAGAACAGCCCAGGTTTCGACCGACTCAAAAGCTTTCTCATAGTCCACAAAGGCCAGGCACAGGGGCTGGTTATACTCTTCGAACTTCTGGTTAACCTGCCACACCGTGTGAATGTGGTCTATGGTATTGTAACCTTTGCGAAACCCAGCCTGTTCCGGTGACTGGAAAGCGTCAAATCTTGCGGAAAGACGGTTTGTGATGACCCTCGATAACAGCTTGTAAACGTGACTCAGGAGCGTGATTAGTCTATAGTTTTTCAGGAGACTTGTCTCCTTTCTTGAAAAACAATGCCACCACGCCCCCACTCCGGAGTTGTCCCATTGGCTATGACGGAGTTGAAGAGCCTCTTAAGTTCGCTAAGCACAGGTTGGCCTGCAGCTTTTAAGAGCTCGATTTCGGCCAGAATCTCTGGAACCGATGAGACGATTCTGCCATCCGAGGTTTTCAGCTTTGTCAGGTGACTTTTTCCCAATCGTTTAGTGAATACCTTCGACCCCCGATTCTGCTCAATAGCCTCCTCTATGAGGCGAGTATGAGCTGCGTAGGTCGCGTCTCACCAAGCTCCGGATCTTTTTATTGGTGCCAGACAAAGCTTCCTCTGGCATTTCCCGTCGACGTATCATCAGTTCCAATGTCCAGCCCGAAAGTTTGGCGTCTCGGCACGCTCGCTTTCCCTTAAAATGCCTGTTTCCTACTTTGCGTATGACTCCAATCACACCATCAATGTCCCTGTCCACGTCCTCAGTAGTTTCCAAAGCAGCGAATCGGTTAAGGAGCTCCAATTGGAATTTTTTGGAGTCTTGGCCGGCCTGGACCAGTGTCGGACGAAAAGTCGACCTCATTATGCGGCTTCTTTCCAGCTTAATGTTGATATATAGGGTGCCTCTTACCAGTCGGTGGTCGCTACCGGTGTTAAACCTATTAAACACAGAGACATCCCTAAATATATGCTTCTTGTCCGTCATGATGAAGTCTATCTCATTCTTCGTCTTACCATCGGGGCTTAGCCAGGTTTCTTTCTCAGCAGAAGGTGAGATATTGGGTTGTTTTTAAAATATGTATCGTATTTTGACTACTTTAGAACTCGATAACTCCGTTCATGTAATCTTAGGGAAATCCCCGATAATAGAGGGTGAAGTAGGTAAGTTCAGATACAATAAAAATTTGCGTTACGTTCAGTTATGCGTAGTTTGTTTCTTAATATTCGTGATGATATTTTGCGAATACGAATATTCGGTAAATAAATATATAAATATAAATAAATTTAAATATTGGACAACATCACATACATTGTTCTGATCCTAAGGTAAGTAGCTAAAGCACTTATGTTATAGAAATCAGAAACAACGACGGTACCACAACACCCAGACCCGAGCCAATATAGAAAATTTCGTTTTCTACATTGACCCGACCGGGGATCAAACCCGGAACCTCAGAGATGGCGGCGCCATTTAAAGTCCGGCGTGCTCGCCTCTCGGCTACGGAGGTCGTCGGTAAATACTTACTATTCGGTGATAACGAATATTCATATTCGTTGCATCACTAATTTTAACATCGTTCATGACATAAGCGTCGAACCCGCAATAGGTGACATCACATTCACTTAGCATGCTGGGTAATTGTGTAAAGTAGGTACACACTATATCGACAGAATTATTGTTGGATTTTAAAATAGAATTATTAAACGTCTGATAAACCTTAATGATATTTTAGGCTGACAGACCAGGCTGTATCTCATGAACCGTTATAGTTACAGAGTGTGACAGACGGACAGACAGACAGACAGACAGATGGACAGCGGAGCCTTAGTAATTGGGTCCCGTTTTACCCTCTGGGTACGGAAACCTAAAAACGGAAGTTCCAAAATAATAAAATGTAGGATTGACAGTAATAATCCATCTTGAAATCGCATGATAATTGTCATCGATATCGTTTCGCTTCGGAGTGATTGCCACTTGTCTAAGTCGAGCGTATTTTTTAACGTTTACCATTCCATCCCAATAATCGTATTACCATTATGTAGCAATTCGTATCAATTCTTCCCATTTCTTTAAAAATACATCTCCAGTAGTAAATATGGGAAAAGTATAATTACGCTGCAGTCTGCACTTAGCCATACAGAAAATCCTTCTCTATACAAAAAAAATGACATTTAGGTTTATCAGACGTTTAATAATTTTATTTTAAAATCCAACGATAATTCTGTCGATATAGTGTGTACCTACTTTACACAATTACCCAGCATGCTAAGTGAATGTGATGTCACCTATTGCGGGTTCGACGCTTATGTCATGAACGATGTTAAAATTAGTGATGCAACGAATATGAATATTCGTTATCACCGAATAGTAAGTATTTACCGACGACCTCCGTAGCCGAGAGGCGAGCACGCCGGACTTTAAATGGCGCCGCCATCTCTGAGGTTCCGGGTTTGATCCCCGGTCGGGTCAATGTAGAAAACGAAATTTTCTATATTGGCTCGGGTCTGGGTGTTGTGGTACCGTCGTTGTTTCTGATTTCTATAACATAAGTGCTTTAGCTACTTACCTTAGGATCAGAACAATGTATGTGATGTAGTCCAATATTTATATTTATTTATATTTATATATTTATTTACCGAATATTCGTATTCGAAAGATATCATCACGAATATTAAAAAACAAACTACGCATAACTGAACGTAACGCAAATTTTTATTGTATCTGAACTTACCTACTTCACCCTCTATTATCGGGAATTTTCCCTAAGATTATACATGAACGGAGTTATCGAGTTCTAAAGTAGTCAAAATAGGATACATATTTTAAAAACAACCCAATATCTCACCTTCTGCTGATATCTTGGTTTCCTGGCGTGACGAATGAATATTTTCCTAAGCTCAAACAAGTATTATTCATTTAATCCGTCTATTGTCACCTCTAAAGGATTTTTTTGACCGTTTTACAAAGAGGAAAAAGAAATCGCCTAATGCCTGGGAAATGTTGTGCTTTTTAAATAAAAAAAATGCCAGTGGTAAATAATTATTATGTAATCTCTTAGCACATGAGTAAAGATTTCGTTTCTTTACTCATGTGCTCTTAGTAAAAAATACTGTGATGTATTAATTATAACCTTATTGAATTATTCGCATTCGTATTCGATGCATTAATATTCTCGTAAGAGTAATAAATAAATTTAAAAGATTTTGTTTGACGGACAGCAAGAAATTATATTACATACAGAATCAGGTATGGTCTAGATGGACATTTATTAAAAGTGTGTAAAATTAATAATTCGAGATCATTCCTCATCTTAGCGTTGTGAAGAAAAGGGTAACACAGGATTTAGCAAATATTAAAAAGACGACAATCAGCATGCTTTCAAATTCGTAATGTCACAAACTCTACCATCCACAACATAAACTTATGTTTATGAGGATATTGGTATTCCCAGATCATTTATATGAAATAAAATATTGTATGTAATTATCTGTTATACATGCTTAGCTGAGTGGTTCGAATTTAACGATCTCTATGAAATCCTAATTAATATACAATGCAGTTACCATTCCCTGTGCAACACCGACAAGAGTCACTAAATAATGCATCCTTTATTGTAAAGCCATATGCTTGAAAATTTATGACTACTGTTAATTATGAATTACTGTACGTACAAGCTGCCTCGTCTCGGTTCTAAAACCAGTTATCATTGTCCATAACTCAACTTGCATTGCTCGACTAGTATCATCTTTTGTCTTAAGTACTGAGTTAAGTTCGTGTAAGTACTTATTTTAACAATTGTTCACAACCCATAGTATTTCTACTTGCTACTAGATGGCGTTGTCTTCAATAACCTTGCGCAAGCATTTGGTTTGCCATTTAAAACACTCCATAGTATTTTTTTTAGGTAACCTTTTACTCAATAGATGGCCTTACCCTCAGTTACATCACGCAATCATTTGTTTTTGTTGATTAGTTAATATAGTCATAGAAAAAAATAAACACACTTTTCATAGATCAGGCTACGTTGTGCTTTTATTTCGAAACTCCCAAGTCCCAGTAGTAGCAGTTCTATTATAATTTAGGGATGCCCTAAATTATAATGGACAAAAATAAATACTAATTCAAATAATATTTAACATAAAAACATTGTTATAGATAGACTTGGAGTTGCTATGCAAAATTGTAAAAGTGATGTCAAACCTCTGGTTTATACTTTCATAAGTAAACTTAGTCCATGAAACTTTATAGATATTTTATTTAAAATCTAACGACGATAGTCGATGGAAAGTCATTTTTTTTAATTTTGCCGAATTTGTGCAAATATGCGGATGCAATAAACACGACTGCAAGTTGGGCACCAGATGTAAATATGGAGCAGATAATAATATTATGTCACGACTCACCTGTGCGTGGGCTGATATTTAGAACGTTTAATTTTAGCCAAACACTGGGTGGGCAGCGTATGACTAGTCTAACGCCTACCTTGCATCCAGATTTAATATAGTTTTTGTAATTCATTCATCAAAACATTACTACTTAAACCAAGAATTAAATATCAGCTACCATTTACCTTGTTTGATACAAAACTGAATATCTATACGACAAGTGTTATTAGAAGTGAATACAAAAGATATATTATGTAGCTTTTGATTTTTAAATAAATAAAAAATCAGCGATGAATAGACATTTTATATCCAACGCATGGTCTTTTTTACTTATACTTCTACACTATTACTTTTACTTCTGATTGTGCCTTTATTCATATCGATAGTAACGTGGGACGACTTGATGCATACAATTTTAATTAATTTTGATCTTCTGCAACTCGTCTCAAGGGTTTTTATACATGTTGACCGACTTGAATAACCCATAGTTATAATTTTAGAAAAATACACTAAAACGTCTGATTCTGGTTACCGTAGTCAACATTTAGCTTTTACGACGAAAAATAAGATTATGATGAAATGTGTATTTTCAAATCTCACTTTACAAATAAGTCACGTATTTAAATGTAAATTTGGAAGAAATATTATTGTTTCGTCACAACTCCTGCAACCCCATAAAATATGATAATATTGTGCAAGTATTTCATTAAAGGCAATTAATTAGTTAATGTAACGTTAAGTTTCAGTGGCTTCATAACTTACTACATAATGTTCGCAATGCGAATCGCAATTTAGATTGTAATATGATAACTATTGACCGTTATTACAAAAGCAACGGATTTTTTATAATTTTGATAAATACTTTTAACATTCGTTTTTACGCGATTCACAATTGCTATTAATTTGATATTTTGGATCGGATATCGGGTTATCTTTACATAATAGTTTTCACTTGTGTCTGACTTTGCCAGGAGGTCAAAGTTTAATAAAACAAATTTTACCTACAGCCTCAATCTAAACATGAAATAGGTAAAACTATTCATCAAAGCGAATTTACGACACACTTATTATCAACGTTGCTTAAGAAATAAACCAAATTATCAATCAAATCTAGGTTTATGTATAACACCGTCTAAAAGACATGGAAATATCAAAATTGCATCAAAAGTTGTCAGATAAAAACGCGATCGACATTTGACTCAAACTGTATCGAAATTCGACACACGATACATTTGACATTATAAAAACTGTGTAGAAATCGTCTGCATTGAAAAAAAAGGGAAATGCTTGTTTATTATTTAGTTATCCCTAAAAATATTTAAAAAAGAATCTATATATGCACTCTGGTAAAATTGCTGTAACATATTAAAATAATAATAAATTAAAATAAACAAAATTAATCAATAAACCTAATTAAGATAAGAAAACAGTCAAGCGACTGGGCTATAAAAAGAAATAATATATTTGGGCTATCTGGGCCCTGTCGTCGAGTGATAGAATTTCAGCTGTAAATATTTTGCTTACTCACCCCAAAGAGGATTTAAATACTAACTCACCCTATGCGGCGCTTGCAACAGCCGATGCACCGCTGCAATCTGATACGACAGCGGGATGGTCGTATTGAACGTATGGTACAACGGCCTAGACGGCTCCCTCACGTTGTACTCCGAAAACGGGTCCAAATCATTCAGGTACTGGACTCTGCACACGAACGAATCACCCCCTATATCCCGCATCGTCCCATTCACCCGCTTTTCATTCACTTTCACCAATTCAATCATTTCGAATGACTACGATCACATTTAACTTCATATCACAATTCTCTAGGAACAATCAGAAAATTTTAACTGTGGAGCCGGATAACGCACTACATTAAATCACTGATTAAATGAAGTGTTATTTTCAACTGTTAATAATTGGTAAAATTACCTATAAATTTATCGAACTTTTTTCAATTTGAAAAGCAAAGCGCGTGAAACCTCAAAACAAAGAAAAAGTCATGTTTTTAAAAAAAATGAATTTGGAATACACAGTTTGGGTGCATTTTGTGTGCGGCCAGTATTGCAGAATTCGCGGAGCGACTGACGCGTCATGCCGGCCGGAGGTTCCGCTGGCACGTGGTCTTCGCTTCGTCAGATTCTAGTTAGCGATAAGCACCCAAGATGTTATGATTAGATTTTTATGGCATCCGAAAGGATGTGGTTAGGAAATTGAATGTTACCAATTCACAAGGTGAACGGTTTATTTAACTTTGAGTTTCGCGCGATATTTTTACGCCAACCTTTGTTTTGCTTAGAGTTTATAGCTTGATTCAATGTCGAACCTCAACTGTATCTTTTAGTAATCATCTACTAGTTTCAGTTATTTTTGGAACTACTAATGTTCTGTACCATCTTCTATACCCTAAACAGGTTCGGGATAGTTGAAGGTATTCCGATCTCCGATTTTTAGTAAGCAAAGGGAAAATAAGATAATGTGATAACAATAAACTAATTTATCTATTTTACAACACCACTTAACTATTGCAAAGTTAGGGTTATTTATTAACAAATAATGGTGTAAAGGCGATCTCCAAACTTAAGGGAACTACTGAATCATCTTAGATACTTACTATTTGCTTATGAATACTTACTTATTGTAAGTTAGCTTCAACACGGTGACACAGAAAAAAATGGTTATGGTTTAATCTTTGATTATAAACATGTCTAGATAGAGTGTGGTGCTGCAATTGTCACCAAAAGAACAGGCCAGATTTGAGTGAGTAACAAAAACTATAGTTACTATGGTAACAATTATGGGTTGCTATGGTATCAAGCGCGCCACTGAACGGGCGAAACAAACTTTGGCGCCAACAGTTGGCTTATATATTTTCTGACGTTTATGACACTCGAACAGGGAAGCTAGACATGTATAATAAAAGGGTTTAATATAACTTCGAATTAAAGTTAATCCCTTTATACATCAGGGTTGTAGATTTTTTTTAAATTGTATTTAACCTATTTATAATATACTCGTCTAAGAATTACTAGAATCTCCTACCATAATCCAAGGTACCTCCTCCTACTATTTTTAGCAGCATAATTTTATAATGTTATTTTACGTATTTCAAATGGTTACATCTTACCTTATACTTAATTTTTAAAAAATCAATCATGTATTCAACATAAGTTCTCGAATAAATAATTTAAAGGTAATCGTATGCTTCAAGTAGCTCTTGTCTAAAAATCACTTTTCAGATATCCATTATTATTATTGCTTTTATTACTGCTAACAACCTTTTTAACATCAATCTACAATTACATTGTCTAGTCTTCCCAGTTTGTGGTCGGGAAATGGTTCTCGCGTGTCATTGACCCCTGCGCACGCGCTTCGTCGCAGTTTCGACTATTCATCACGCCTGCAATCGGGGACGCGGTGGAACACAAAAAAAAGAATTAAAAAAGAACAGGAATGACTATTGACAGTTAATTTGTCGACGAGGGACGTTCCTAACTATTTAAGTTTAAAAAAATAATATTTATGGTGATCTACCAGAGACCTAAATGATGGGGTTTTTATTACCTATCAAGTTTTATCACATTGTTAAAAGATGGTGATTGAGGGACCTGCTGCTCGTTATTTGCAAAACGTTTTAAATGCCTTTTTTAAAAATATGTTTCTATCAAAATCTGGATTACAACATCATTTTGTCTCTGTCATTGATATAAAACTGACTGACTTATAAGGGCTTTATTTTGGCCAGTTCTTTTCATTTATTGTTTGTTGCATTCTTAAATTGGATTTGATCAAGGCTTGTCAAATACAATTTTTTACCGTTAACTTGATAGTTATATTTACCTCATCTATTATGGCAACTAAACTGAAAATTGTGCAATAATAGTTGTGGTATTATCCAAGTTAAACAATAACCAACATGATAAAGTCACTGGCAAAAACTGTCTAGGCAGTACAATACATTCAAACAATTCCCACCATTAAGACTAGACAATACGTTAGTGTGAATCATCAAGACTAACGGACAAGGAACTTGTCAGGTTACATGAAAAACTAAATAAATATAACCTACTCGTAACAATGACCTTTTCTTCGCAGAAAAATCCTCGTGTAGAATCATCATCAGAATCGTGAATTTAAATGCATAAAATATTAATGGACCTGGATTATCACGTATAGAACATCAATATTTTAATGCACAATTTATTTGTCCCTGAAGTGGTTGTATATGAATGAGCGCCTGATTGATGACGAGGTTTTCAGGAGTATCCTACACTTTTGTCAGCATGCTGGAGAATGTTGGTCATTCGAAAATTATAGATTTATAATGCTAAAACAATTTTAATTCCCATGTAACGTCAAACCTTTACAACCTGTCTACCGAATGAAACACAATTGTATTATTTTAAAGAGCTACTTTTGTATCCAACATAATTGTTAAAAAATATATATATTAGGTTAGTTAGTTAGTAGTTAGGCAAATAGGTTGGCCTACGAAGTTTAGTCAAGTTTACCCTCATTTTTTTGTCTATACATAATTATTGTATGTAAGATCCTTTAAAAACGTTATTATTTAATTATATTAACTTTAAAGAAAGCAGTGACCATAGATCGTGCTTCTCTCTGACCTCTGAACCGTGATCGAGTCGTGTGCCCTGTCACGATCACGTATCTATGTGTGGGTGTGTTCGCAAAATAATCTCATAACAATAACTGTACAAAAACAATATCTGTCTATCAAAAAACTGATGTCCGTTTTAAATCCATCGGAGTCCTTAAGAACAGACTACAGTTTATACCAAATATACTCTTTGAGTTTATTTATCTACTCCGAACATTGTGGGCTTAGAATGGGCTTAATAATAAACTGTTAACATACTTAATTACAATAAAAGATGAAACATTATTTTTTTCATACAAATAAATCTTAAATCCCATATTTGAAGGAGATCCTTCTTTTTGTTTAAAGAATGGTCCCACCACAAATTTAAGCTTTCGCTAATGAAACGCTTGTTGATTTGTGCCTCATAACCTCTAGATTGCAGTGGTAATATTAGCTGGACATTATTAAACGGGAATACTAAGAGGTAAAATCCTAACGTCTCGTACGCCTTTCAATCATTGTCTTAGGTTACATAGCTCAAAAAGAGAACAAATGAAACATTTAGGTTCCGTGGTTAGTTGATGTAATGCTTACTACAAGTATTGCACCCTTTGACAGATAGACGACAAGCTTTTTTTTGGGATTTTATTGATTTGAACTGATTGCTTTCATTTGGTTTGTTTTGCCAATGATTTTTATCATTGGTTAATTAAAATATTATCCCTCTGAATTAGGTTAAGAGCTGATTTGTTTAGTTTGATTGTAACGGTAAGTCAAAATATAGGGGTTCCACTTTTAGATTTCACCATGGCCCTATTTTTCGAGACATCCTGAAATACAATTGCCTTTCACACTCGCTAATCTGTCAATTAAACTACATTCTGTCAAAAAAGTTTCGGGAATTGATGATTGGTTTATGGTTCCAAATTTTAAATTATATATTTTTTTGTTGTTGTTAGATTGGGACAACTGTTTTCTATTTTGGCGCGGAGTTTGAGTTACATCTGATAATTCGATTAAATACAGTATTGTTTTTAGTTATACCATATCTAGTGTGTATTGCGAATTTCATAATGGACAACAACACCGAACAAAGAGTTTGTCTTAAATTTTGCATCGCCAATGGGATTTCGTGTTCGGAGTTTCTAAAAATGTTACAGAAGGCTTACGGTGAATTGACTTTATCAAAAACACATGTTTATGAGTAGTACAAAGCGTTCAAAAGCGGTGGAGGTGTGATGGAAGATTTGCCTCGCTCTGGTAGGCCATCAACGTCTGCTACTGAAGATAACATCGCAAAAGTGAAGGAAATAGTGACAGAAAATCCTCATTCAAGTTTGAGAGAGCTAGCCGTCGAACTTTCTGTGTCACACGAGTCGATTCGTACCATTTTAAATAATCAATTGGGTATGAAACATGTTGCCGCTCGGCTAGTCCCAAAAGACCTGAATTTTCTCCAAAACTCAATCGCAAAAGAGTCGCTGAGGACCTGCTAGAACGAGTCAATTCCGACCCAACATTCATGAAACGCATTGTCACTGGTGACGAGACGTGGGTTTACGAGTTTGATATGCAAACTAGTCAACAAGCTTCGGAGTGGCGCCTTCCAACTGAACCGAAACCGAAGAAACCGCGCTAAACTTAATCGAAAGTCAAAGTCATGTTGACTGTGTTCTTTGACTGTCGCGGTGTTGTGTACTCAGAATTCTTGCCAGAAGGTAAGTATTATTTCAGCGTTATGCAGCGTTTAAGAGAGCAAATTAGACGAAAAAGGCCAGATTTGTGGAATGAAAATTCTTGGATTTTGCACTACGATAAGGCGCCTTCCCACAAGGCCGTCATTGTGAACGATTTTTTGACCAAAAACTCAACAAATACCATCGAGCAGCCATCTTATTCACCAGATATGGCTCCAGCCGAATTCTTTCTTTTTCCTAAACTCAAATTACCACTTCGTGGCACCCGGTTTCTTCGGTAGAAGACATAAAGGAGAATTCGCGGCGAGAACTGAACTCGATTCCGGAAAAAGCGTTTAAAAAATGTTTTGATGATTGGATTATTCGTTGGCGTAATCGCTTTTGAAGGAGCATACTTTGAAGGTGATAAAATAAATTTGGATGAATAACTAACATTTTGTGTATTATTCATCTTTTCCCGGTACTTTCTTGACAGAGTAGTAAAGGCCTTCAGCTAATAGTAGTTGGATCTAATATATATAAAAGAGTAACAGAATTAACTACATAGTGAAAACGAAACTTAAAGAAGGCCGTTCACGTGAATGACGTATCTATTTAAAAACTTTAATTTGCTTTCCGTGTACCAAGCGAGACTTACAAGTCGTGACGCGATGTTGAAAATGATGTCATTATAAACAATAACTGTACAATGTTCATCCATGTGAAACTCAGATATATATTACACAAAGACATGATCGAATGATGGGTACTGCTGACCACTTCTCGGGGCGTAATGTAACATTCGCAGCGAGCACGATTTATTTGTTTGTTTTACTCGCACGTTTATCACCAAAATTGGTTAATGTGGACATTATTAGTAGTTTTGATTCAATTGAATTAAAACACGCATAAGAGAATAAATAATGCGAAGTATGTTTTTAAATGTTTACTATATTTCACTTTGAAATCTTAATTTAGACAACGCATGCCAATAGTACTAAACACTTAATTAAGAATGTGTTTGAAGCACAGGCATTGTTTCAAGTTCCGCTATTGACCTTTCGACGGATCGGGAACACATCCTCTAGAACCTACTAAATAAATAGGAAATCGGTAAAAAATTGAGTAGCTAATTGACATGTCAGTGACGTCCACCTACCATTTGACAGTTGTGCCAGTTTGACATGTATTTTGACAGCGGACGCAAGAATTAGCGGTATTCAATTCTAATTTTAAACACGTTGCGTAATGCTGCCTACGCGCAGCCCGAAACTGGGTACAGTTGTGCAATACGCAAAAACGTGAACACATGTACAGTCGGTAGCATATTTTAATGGTAGGTTTTATAAAGATTTAAACAAAATGAACCTCAACGACGCTCGTCGCTTTGCATTTTCTTGAATGATTTTTTGATCAGTAAGTATTTATAGGAATCATTTGTGTTTATAGTTTTCGATAGGTACGTATTTGTAAGTCAAGTCAAGTCAATTCATTTGTTCCACGGTAAAAGTTGTGAATTTATGAACCGGAATCTTTTGTAAAAAAAATTAGTTGCAATTAAAAACCTAAAAACTGACTTTAAAACTAAATTAAAAATAAAAATAAATTAATAAAACATACCTAATCAGTTCTATTGGGTTTTATTTTTTTATAAAACTTTTTTTTCTTCACAATAATTCTAAGTGTTAAGTCCCTAACAAAACGTTGCCACTAAGAATGTATCGTTATAATAGAAGTCGTTTAAGAAGAATAAATTGTCCAGTTTCAGAAAGCCTGCTATTCTGGTTTCGTAACCATAGGACCATAGTAACCATAGCGTTTAATCTAAGAGATATACAGTTTGAGAAAGGTACTTTTAAATTTTTTCGTTACTGGGAGTGCTGGTTAATGCCAGCCCAATAAATAAAAATTGTCTGTCTGATACTTTGTAAGCTCAACATCTGCAGAACACACTGCGAGATAAGTTCTGTCGAAATTTATTTCAGTATTATCTTCTAACTCATATCCGTTAAGGAGTTCTGTAGCTTTCATCATCACCTGAGCATCATGAGTTAATGAGTACCAGACCCAAATATTAGCATTGAGTCAGAAGATTGGCAGAATTTTACTAAAAAAAAAAATATTTTGAAATCGGTCCATAATTCAAATCTAAATTCAAGGCGTTAATTTCAGACAAAACAGTGATACATATTGTGCAATAGAAAAATTACACAAATCAGCTTAATACAGAAAAAATTAAAGCATTTAGGTAACGACATGTAGCCGAACCCAATGCTTCATAAATGAGCAATCTACACGCCCCGCCACAACACGCAGAATATTATTGGAGCTACCACGAACACGGTTTAGCATCGAGGCGGCTCTTTTACGGAGGATGGCGAGGAAGCCATCGGTATGAGTATTCGCGAACATGCGTGATGCGCTGCAGTACTGCGGCAGCCCCAACAACATCCTGAACGCATTGTTGTACTGCACGCGCAAGGCATTGATTGTTTTCAGCGCATACCTGACCCACAGGTTACACGCATAAAAGGACTGACAAAAAGCCTTAAGATGTATCACCTTAACGGGTTCTGTACAGCGTGGAAACCAGCAAGCCAGCATATTGCTTCTGACAGCCAACGCCCGTCGCTCTCTTTCGATGTCGATAATTGACGGAGTATAATCGCACAACAAAATACAAAAAAAACAAAATCAGTCGAAATGAGATCCTCCTCCTTTTTTGAATTCGTTTGAAAAGAGGTAACACGTAAGACAAAAATGTAAGATTTATAGGTAGTTAATGAAATAAAATTATTTTAATTTAATTATTATCCAATGCGCGTGGAATTTATAGAGATACCAATTTCATTTAAGTAGCTTCGTTAACAAACTTACGCAAGACAATAAGGATGCAGACTGTACAAGTACTGGTGAGCACGATAGTGTTCTAGTAATAAACTCGCGTGATGTGGCTGTGATTCACTGACTAGATGACGAGCTTGGGAGATACCGATATTTATCATTGTTTGTATTTTAATATTCACCGAAATTATGCTACTCGTGTACTCAACTGATAGTCGTAACTATCTTCCATCTGTAATTTACAAGCAATCCTACACATTGCAGTAGACACTATAAATGTCTAATCCATCTGGCTATGAAAACTATCAATCACATCATTTTGATGACCCTATAGTAGCGCGTGGAGTAGTGGCACGACAAGATACTGGGAAAACAAGATATTTCATTGAACTCCAAAAAGCCTTCCATAACACCAAAAATTTTAAAAGAAGTAGTATTAATTCAAAATACTTGTCAACGAGAACACTGACCAAATCGGTTCTACTATCTTAATTGAAAAACATCAAAAACATTCAAGGCTTTTGAATAAATTTTAATTTCCTCAATAAAAAATATCCTTGCCAGATTAATGAAATCCTGTTCACACCAACTTGATAGTAATATGTGTAATTTTAATTTTGTCGAATATAAAATTTACGCGTTCAAGTGGAAACAATGTATGGACGGTAAAGTTTTGAGAGAGAGAGAGAGAGAGAGAGTAGTTTTAGAGTTAAATAAAATAACATTATCATCTGTTTTGCATTTCAATAAATAAATTATTGCAATGCAAGCATTTGTGTGGCCGACTGTAGTGCTTGAATATTAGGAGAACATTAACTCTTAGCGAAACGGAGACGTCTTCTGTTCCAACAATATAGTCAAATGGATTGCATATAATTAGGTCAGAGTATTTATATTTCCGTAATCGAGATATTTTAATACTAATCTTTTTGATTTAAAACTTCTCTTTATTCCAATTCTGAAATGGCATATTTTTTTCGAAAAGAACTCTGTATTAAAGCCTAGTTAATATAAGAGGCCATCATCATCATCATCTCCAGCCTTAATTTTAAGTTCGCTGGACGCAGGCTATAAAACGTCACATCTAGCCTAGCGGGCCTGCATTGCTTTTAGTCAGTTCGAAAGGAAATGTTTACTTAAAAAATGTTGTTTTCTTATTATTTTTTTACTTGCACATACATAACTACAAATTTTGCGTAAGTTTTAACTGAAAATTTGGTTTGAGTTGTAGGAAAGGGTACAAGTCCGCAGGACTTAAAATAAATTGACAAAAAATTGCCCCTTTATAACACCTACGCATCGACTCCAAAAACAACTGATTAGGTATGTTTAAGTCAATGTTATTTTTCACTTTTTAGTTTTATTTTGTAGTTGGTTTTTTGTTTTTTATAAAACTTATTTTATGATAAGATAGGTTAAAACGTCCGAACGAACGAAAAGCTTTCGTAGTAGACCTCCTGAAACGTAACGTTTCCATCGTAAGAAATATTTACCCCTAAATTAAGCTAAGTAAATTAAAAAAAAAATAGTTTTGGTCTAGTCTCTCACGGTTAATTTGTTTCCTGAATGCGTGAAAAATATGAATAACATAAGATTAAAATTTTCGGCGCGGCGGCTCTTTTGGTGTCGTAACCATATTTTATGATAAGGTCTTGCGGTCAATAACAGGTCAATTTAAGAAAGTAACTTTTAATTTTTTTTTCGTTACTGGGTGTGCGGGTTTACGCCCCCAGTAAATAAAAATTGCCCGTCTGGTACCTCATAAGCTCCACGTCTGCTCAACACACTGCGAAATACGTTCTTTCGACAAATTGCAGTATTATCTTCTAACTCCTATCCGTTAAGGAGTTCTGTGGCTTTCATCATCAGTTCAGCAACATGACATGATGATTACCAGACCCAAAAATCAGCATTGAGTAAGAAAATACAAGATGATTTTTGGGTCGTGATCCCAACCTTTTTTTTGACTCAGTAAACGATTGCGATGCTACCTGTACATATTTCAATTGGAACAGGGATGATTAGTAATTTACGAGTTTTAATTTAAAAAAGGTTTAGTAACTTAAAATGCGTGGTCACCCTACTTTTCCAATTATTATTCAAAGTAATCGTAGTAGCCATCGAAGGATTTTTTCTTATCTGTCTATCAGTAACATCATACATAACAACCTCTTTACATACTTACTGCGACGATTGATAAATACATGCACTTGACATAAGAATTCTTGGAAAACAGTAGGGTGACAATGATCTCAAATCATCGCAGTTTATTTTTTTATTTTTGCTGTATTAACTAAATAAGTCGCAGGAATGCTTTTAGTCCTAACCTATAGTGATCCTTAGGCAAAAGTGAGTTAAATGCTTCTTTTTTGCTCCACGACCCCTTAATCATCCTGTATATGCAAAACATTATGGGTGCCTATAAAAATTGAGGGTTGGCCTCGGTTTCCGAGGGATCCTATCATCAGAATCTGACCTGGTAAAATTGGGACCACCGCGTGAGTATACTACTTCAAAAAAAAAAATGTGGAAATCGGTCCATAATTATTAACAGCGTAATCGCGTAACAAATATACAAAAAAAGATAACAACAACATTCAGTCGAATTGAGAACCTCCTCCTTTTTTGAAGTGGGTTAAAAACAACAACAACGAATTGAGAACCTCCTCTTTTTTTGAAGTCTGTTAAAAATAGCCATTCACTTGTGCGTCCACTAGCATCTAACTCAGGTAATAGGATAAACTCGGGACTAACCAAGTCGTGACCTCATCTTAAGTGATTTAAGTCACCCGTCTGCGTCCTTTGGTAATAAACTGCATTTGCACAAAAGCTTCATGTCACGGTCGTCCATTGTGATCCCAGCACACAATCACACAATCAACGAGTGTAGTTAGAGCATAAATTGTTAGGAAGGAGACATAATATTTTAAATGCTATTATTTTATTATCAAATCCATCAATGGCCATGGTTTAACCTAAATAATCTAATTTAGTTTTAAAACTATATAAATCACTTTCAATTGTTGCATGACTCGGCAAGACGAATTAAATGAGTCAAAACTTGAAGATTTTGTTTACTTGAAGAGTTAAGGCTCTGGCTGTAACGACAAATGCTGAGCGGGGACCTTTTTGACACTTTTTTTATGTTTATAATATTTGATTCTGTTTGTAATTGTGCTTATGTGTCAAATAAATGTTTTCTATTCTATTCTATTTTACTTGTAGTCTGAAATTTAATAATTTAAATTAAAGAATTCCTGTCCTGTCCTCCAGTTGAATTTTCTCAAATTATTATAATAAAACTAGTTATTATAGAATACAAATAAGTTTCAAATCTATACGCTATTTAGAACTAAACGCGTCTCAAAAGATACATATGACTAATAATTAAATAAGTTAGAATTAAACGTAATACTAGAGAAAGAGTGTTGATAAAAGAGGTGTGACATTTGAAGATAAACCAAAATGTGTCGTTGTAGCAGTCGGACTGCTTATTCGCCGCATTACAAACCAACTAGCTGTTTTACAAAACGGAGGCGTTTTGACATACGGTGGATGGACGATACGGCGCATTGCATAACGCCTGAATGAATGTCCGCCGTATTGAATACAAGCTTTTACGTTATTCAATAGGTCTAGGCGTTTTGTAATTCATCGCGTCACTAAGTCGCAACCTTTTCAACCAATTTTCAACGTCATAACAACAAAAACGGCATCGTCGGACAGATAAATTACAGTGCGTAAAAGTGAACTAAATAGTGGTTTAGATAGCAAAAATATTCTAAATAATTGCAAAATCAATGATTATGCAGCTAAATACTTTATATATTCATCGCAATATTTAACCGTAAGTTTAGTAACTAGATTCACAGTTTATAATGCAAGTTAAAACCACTAAGTTGGCTGTGGTGTATCGTGTATGGCGGATTATTAGGTCATTATTGGTGTAACAATGTGACGTTAAGTATGTTGAGAAAAAAAACCGTTACCCTACAAAATACGAATTGTAAAATGCGGCTAAACGTGAGACGTCATATCGGAGAACACATCGTAATGACAATCTGCCGTATCGTCGAACCGCCGTATTGCAAAACGCCTCCGTTTTGTAAAACAGCTAGTTAGTTTGTGATACGGCGGATTATACAATGCGACTGCGACATGGGAGTATGAGACCTACCTACAAAGTTCTTAGAAGTTAATGGAAGTAGTATTCACAATAAAAAAAAATATGCCATTCTCATTGGGACGAGGACATTATAGTTAAAGCTTCCGCAGGATAGTGGAAAAGGAATTGATTAGAGGCCACTCTACACTAATGGTTTGCTAAGAAATGTAGGTAATACAACTGGCTTTAGCTAAGTAACTGTAAATTGGGAACACAAAAAAAGTAGATTTTTTTCAATACCTTCGGATATCTTGACAATTTGTTATTATTTATTTATAACTTTCTAGAAATACACTTGAGCACAAATTTCTCATTCACAAGTGTGAGAATTGTTTTTATGGCACTTTAAGAATTTGCTGACACTTAGCGTTAGCATTGCTTCTGATAAGAACTTTTTTGGGTCCTGTGCATAGTGACTGTGGCTCATTCAACTGTTTATTTTTGAATTGTGTACACATTCCCGATACGAAATGAGTGATTTGCTACAGTGCAACTACAGTGGCTAGGGCTGTAACCATGATCGAAGAGGGGCATACCTACCGCTCAGTAAGTCGAGCTTTAGGTGTCTCAACTTCGGTGGTTATCGCGTTTTTTAACGCTACAGGGAGACAGGATCTTACGTGCGAGGCGAGGACAAGGCAGAAATCGGGCTACAAGCGCCGTTGATGACCGTTTCATCACCTTGCAAACTTTGAGGAATCGTCGACAGACCGCGGTTCAGACCCGAAATCAACTGGCTGAGGTCCGTAACGTTAATGTTAGTTAACGAACAGTTAGGAGGCGTCTTAATGAAGTAGGCATAAGATCTTATGTGCCAGAAAAAGCACCGAAACTCGAGATAACTCATCATGTGGCAAGGTTAGCGTTCGCCCGTGCGCACCGAGATTGAACAAGTGAGTCGCGTTTTATTCACCGATGAGAGCCGTTTTAACGATATAACCAAACAAACTTAGCAGAAACAGTGGCATATGGTGGAGGATCAGTAATGGTATGGGGTGGCATATGTTTGGGAGCTCGCACAGACTTAGTGCTTATTGAAAACGGATCTCTCACTGCACAGCGATACGTAACAGAGATCTTAGAACCATATGTCATGCCTTTTGCCCCATTCATAGGCCCACATTTCGTGTTTATACACGATAACGCGCGCCCCCATACTGCGCGTATCGTGAGTACCTACCTGAATAAGGTTGGCATTAGTCAAATGAACTGGCAGCGCGATCACCGGACATGAACCCTATAGAGAACATGCCTGGGATATTCTGGGCAGAAGGGTTCGACAGCGAAATCCAGCTCCCAGGAATGTTGAAGAACTGAAACAGGCATTAGTGGAAGAGTGGAAGGATTTACCTCAATCAATGATCGATGGCCTTATTCTGAGTATGGGAAATCGTATCCAAGCTCTCCTAAGAGCCCGTGGAGGCAACACTCGCTATTAATTTTAAGATTTTTTTGTTAATTTTGCAAATAAATCAATTTAAAATCTCACACTCCTATTGCCTTATTTTACAAATTTTCTTAATTAACGTTTGTTTTTTTTTAAAACGGGTAGTTTGTAGCTTATTTTGATTTAATTTAGTTATTTTAAGGCAATGTGATGTGTTACTGAAGACCAAAAAAATATTAAAAATAAATTCATTCAAAAAATCAACCTTTTTTGTGTTCCCCTAATTGTGCCGGTGTGTGTAGTTTGTAGTAGTACACCAAAGATGATTAGGTATTCTTAGCAGTTAAGTTTAGGAAAACAAATGGTTCCACTACTGTTTCTTAGAGCTGTTAAACTGGAGTAAGACAAACTGTGCAAGCAGTTATATGAAATTGCACGTAACAAACCCAGGAATATTGCTCAACTAGGCTTATAAATATTTTGCATTTTAATTGCATAAGATTTTACAATAATATTTGATTATATTATTTCCTTAAAGCATAGCCTGCATTCCTGCATTAGATGAAGTCAGTTGTGTAAAAAGTTTTACGTAATATTCCTCTTACCGATGCGACGTGTATTAAAATAGACGAAAGTCACTACTAAAACAATGTTAAAGGAATAATTTCGATATTTTCATGCATTTGATCAAAGTGCGTGGGAACAAAATTTGTATTTCATCACAGCTTATTAGTACCTTATATTTGATTTTCAATAGATGTAATGCAACTTATACGCCAGACAAACCACCGGTTGTCCGGATTTATTGTACCGGTATTTTCATCTTTGTTTCAGGGTACCAAAAAAATAATTTTCGCTAGGGTGAAATTGGTGATTCGCAGCTCACCCAAATCCGGAGAAGCAAAATTGTTACGAAAACATGTCATTTTCACCACGCAAAATGTTTGCAAAAATTTCGTAATCACTTCGCAAGGACGACATCAGAATAATGATCGATCGATCGGAATGTGTGGATCGCACTTTCGATCGATGGACGTGCGCAAGCGCTTCTATTAGGACAATTAGCCAAAACAGTAACATGTGACAGTGACGTTATCGCATATAGATTAACTAACTGTAATTTCGTTTTTATTGGCAGGCATATGCCTACCTAGGTCTAGTGTCATATAGAGTCGTATGTAGAGTCATATGTTTTTATAGTAGGTAGATATTACGTACCTACTTAATTTAAACTAATTAAATAGTCTCAAGATCAAGTTTGTTAAGATTTAGGACGTTATCTAAGAAACTAAGAGCGTAATCAAATTTAATAACAAATTTATAATTAACCTCCCATATAGATTTAAGATACATAAAAATACTGATTCATAAAACTCGACAATTTTTGTTACGTAAGAAATTGTTACGTAAAAAAGTTTTCCAATTACTGACGAATTGATAATAATTATTAAAGCGAGTGAAAATTTTCATTTGGATAGACACTAAAGATGAAAGTTAAATCATGTTTTCATCTTTTCTCTTGTTGCACGTGCGCCTTCTGCGCTTGCAATTGTTTATTCTGTGACCACAAGCAGATCTTGGCGTTAGAAACGCATAATACAAGTCTGTACGCATTGAAAGCCGAGATAAAATCGCTAAATGGTATCGATAGCAAATGGTGTTGGTAACAAACAAGACTTGCGGTGTTGCGGCCCCCATAGAAATCTGTATCGGTTTACAATCGTATATTGTCTATGGTTCAATCAAGATTTATAACCATAATAAGATTAAAGAGATGTAAAAAAAACCTTAAAAGTTCCACAAGGCCGAAGTAGATAGTAAGATTTTTGGAAAGCGCTGTGCATACATTTTACGAATGCTTTATTGAAATTTTTCCAGATGCTGTTGCAAAGAGAATCCTAAGAAACAAGTTAAATTTCCTTACTTACTTACAGAAAACACAGAACATAAAACTCTCAAGAAAAAAGAACGTATTTAGACTACAGTATTTCACTGAAATTAAAGAGTTAGAAAGAGTAATTACAGAGGAATTCCTGAGTTAAATCGGAATAATATTAAATATATAGAAATCTCATTTGTTAGGTAAATTCATAGAAATATGGTAAATTCTTTGAGAACAGAGATTCACGACTTTTTAACGTAATGCAATAAATAGTGTTTAATATTACGTTTGTTTGTGCACGAGTTTTGATAGGTAAAATACTTCATTTCATTTTAGGTTCTGTTGCGACATTCTTATTCTTTATTTGGATTTCATCCGACGAATACAGGAGTTGTTAACGATAACGGTGATGAAGTCCAATGAAATGACATAGACCTGTATCGGATTCAAAGGGATTCGCGTCATATGCCTCGTGTGTTGTGCCACGGGAATGCCAGCTAACGAGATTGGCCGTGACAATAACGTGAAGAATGGCGCAAGTCATAAATTAATAACACACTTTGTTTTACTTGGTTGGTACTATTAACTATGATATTTAAATAATTTGATATACAGTTCCGTACTCTAGCTCGATTATCGTTTCCTTGATGAATTTTCGACGATGGTATAGTACATCGATTTGTGTAACTACAAATACCGTTATCGATAAAACGTTGATACCTAGGTACTATTAAAATTCGGTGTACCGATGTATACAAATAGTAACTATTTTAACCGACGTCATAATTAAGGAATAGTGTCTGAAAGAGTTGGCGTTTACATAAGTAACGTATAAACTGTATGCGTATAAACGTATACAGTCAGTGCTTACAGTAATTAATTTTGGACAGGAAGATTGCTAATAAAATACCTCGATTTTATTTTGACAACCGTCTGGTGTAAGTGGTTCGCGCTCCGGGCTACAGTGCCTGGCAGTTGCGGGTTCGATCCCGCGAGGGGCAAATGTTTGAGTGATGAGCACGATAATTTCTACCTAAGTCATGGATGTTTTATAAACGTATTAAGTATGTTTATCCGTTATCTAGTTGCCATAGTACAAGCTATGCTTAGATTGGGACTAGCTTATTGGTGTGATTGTGGAAACAATTTATTTATTTAGTGAAAGGACCAAAGGTTAATTCCCGCTGACCGCTTGTACGTATACCATGCCCCACAAGGTCACAGGTCGTCTGTAAAGCCGTACGTCTTTCCATTTCATCTATTGGTTTAAAACTTTACTTGGGCTACGTGGTTGTAGCAATACTGTGGTTGTAGCGACTTACTTTGTAAGAATACGTCACTCGTTTATTCAAAAACAAACATCGAACACAATCGCCGTAAACATTTTGATAAAGTGAATATCCCTATTATAACATTTAACGATAGATTTCACAGCATTATTGTATACTCGTAGATACTAAAAATAAAGCAGTTAATATTACCTATAATTAAACATCAAGCTATTAGTGGCTAATAAGGTTAATTAACTCACCTTCTAAATATTATAAGATAGGATGAGCATACTCGTTAAGGTTTTTACCCATCATCAACGTATAAAATGAATGCAAAAAGCTAGTTATAATTGTGACATTAAGGCAACCGGCATCCCGAGATAAGCCAGTCTAAGGGAAGATTTACATGGTACGACTTAAATAAATAATTAAAAAGTGTGATAGTGTTTTTTTCAAAAATTAGCATCCTTTTGTCTGTCACAAGACTTATATTTTTTAATAACTGATAGGGCTTATATCTATATTAATACTATTATTTTATTTTTTTAATGATTAAGATAATGTGGCAGCTTTGAGTTTAATAGGTATGTTGAAAGTGTTGAAATCAAAAGTTGATCAAACCTAAAATTCCAAATAAAGAAATAAAAAGGCATCTGTGTTTTAAAAACGTATTTTTTTTTAACCTAATCATCCCACTGCTGGGCAAAGGTCTCCCCCAAACTCCTCCACCTATCTCTATCCATGGTCAACGACTCCCAATCCTTAGCAAAACTAACCAAATCGTCACACCAGCGCTTTCTGGGTCTGCCCCTGCGGCGATAGCCATCTGCTGGTATCCACTGCGTGACGATTTGGGCCCATCTATCCGGGTGCATCCTACGTATGTGTCTCGCCCACTCTCACTTTAGCCTTGCTGTTTTCTTGCCTACATCCGCTATACCAGTTCTGGAGCTTCTGGTCCATGAAAGCGTATATGAAGGGTGAACTTCCAATCTCTTTGAAACGCAAACTCGTCGACACTTGCATCCTGCCCGTTCTTATGTATGGAGCGCAGACGTGGTCACTAACCGAAAGTCAAAAATCGAAACTCAAGGTTTGCCAAAGAGCCATGGAAAGGAGCGTGTTGGGTATTAAAAGGATGGATAAGGTCCGTAATACCACAAAAACGTAAATTATAATATATTAAACATCAAAAATTACTACCATGAAAATTTCATTAGTTATGATATATCGATCTGATATTGAAAAAATATGTATCGTGGGTGTATTTTGCACGAACGCATCCTTGCTTATTTTTATAAAATAAAACTAGGCAAAATTATTCCTGAGATCAACAACCACCTGCCAGTGTAAGTCCCGTCAAAATTAGTCCAGTTATTTCCGAGACAAAACACAATGTTTCTTTTTTTTATGTACTGTAGGTACAATAAGCTTATACGTTTAAATATAAAACTGCTATAATTTTCATAACATAAACACAATCTTAAATTTTATTTCTTTTGAAGATAGATAAATTAACTGATAGATAAGTATCAAGTGATCGGCGAAATCGTCAAGTGTAAATCCAACCTAATATCCGCAGTCCCGTAGTATGACACGTTTTACACGACCCCGGGGGTTATTCTTCAATTCTTGGAAGCGTGTACAGTCAGATTCATTATTACTTGCATATACCTTATGTTTATGGTAATAGAGTTCATAAAAGTTCAGAATATCTCATGGATTCTTCAGCGAATCATGGGAATGATGCACCCGCTAAACTTGCCACTGGGATGCGACTAACGGCCAGACCGTTAGAAATCGCGGGTTAAGCTCAAATATCGAAGTACTAAGCATGGGAGAAACAAACATCAAATTGGCTTAGCTGTATGTGTTTCAAACTTAAGAATAATTGCTAACATATTTAACGACCGGCCTATAATATTTTTCATCATGTTAAAATAAACGAAAACTCGTCTACACTCTTCGTTTCTTCGATTTTATTCTCAGCTGCAGTAAAATTATAAGATTTTTTTTTTAATCAATTATTAAAATATATATTATATATTGTTAATAGACAACACATTCTATTTATTAATTCTATTTGGTTTAGTTTGGTTCTCGTAGAAGTACAACAAGATTTTAAATGACACTAACAACGAAAAAAAAAAATTATCTAAACTTGATATCACGTGACATCGATTTTTAGATCCCCTGGTCTTAACAAAACTCAAAACAAGGTGAATCCAATGAGTGGACAATTGACGTACTTAAGTAGTTGATCTTTCAATTTAAGCTGTTGCGTCAATTTTGGCATAATGGTTGACAAACTCCTTAGGCTGGGTTGCACCATCTTACTTTAACTTTAACAAACGTCAAAAGTCTGTCAAACTCCATACAAAACACCGGTTAAGGTTATAGTTATGGTTAAAGTTAATATGGTGCAACCCAGTCTTAAGGTTCTGTACCCAAGAGATGTCAACGATACGTCTTCTTTTCTACTAAGCCCACACTGTCTACTCGACGGACTGTTCTTAACTAATCTTATGATATTAAAAATTTTAACTCATCGAAAAAACATCAAAAAGTTTTAGGTTAAAACATGAGGTGGGTGGGGTTCGTTCTAGACTGAATTTCATTCCCTTAACTATATTATGACTTAGTTTTTTTGTATCGTTAAATATTTATTAATGCTTATTTAAGCACTTCTAAATAAATGCGTAGACTAGGTATAGTTAGTGTGACAGACTTGAAAAGGCGCTATGAGTTTCATAAAATATAATTATTAAAAAAATATTCAAATTACAGTTATTAAATAAAATTGACATGATTTTATTCATAAATATCAATTTTTATATACAATTACCTAACTTAACTTTAAATAGTAATATACTAACTAAATATAAAAATAAATTAACCTAAATAAAAAAATTAAAAAAACTTATTTCTTATTAATGATACTAAGAATTCAACCTCAAACTCAGCAGAATTTGTACTGTAAAAAATAATTAAAGATATTTAATATGAGATTTATCCGAAAATCAATTTTTTTCTGTAAATGCTCATTTCCACGCTGACTGTACCATGAAAAAAAAGTGCTCATTCCGCCATTAAATAGCACTTAAAAATGTAATAAAATTGTTCAGCAGTTCGACGCTTTCATGATAAAGGCTAGTTGGGTATTATTGAGCAAAAACCAGTGATAAGAATCGCGTACGCAACAATCTTTATCTATGCATTTATTAGACCGAGAAATTTTAGCGTTCATACTTTACACATACGAACGTCGAACATAGACAGTTGGCACAACCTGTCGGACGAGGCATAAGTCTTTTTTGCTACTAAACTAACTGACGCAATCTTTCAATTTGCTAAAGAGTCACATATCATGCACAGTGTAGAGCAAAGTTAAGTAAAATTTATCATTTAATTACAAATTTAGGGTGCAGTATAGTCACTTTTGCACTAGGCTCGCAGGCCTGTATTGCATTTGCAAGCAGTGAGAGAATTTTAAAAGTAGTTGTTTCCTAAAACACAAGGCTCCGGTTTTACAAAAAAATGAGTAGTTATTTTGCGGTAGCATTAATTTGCAGTATAACGAGGTGCAACTAATTTGCCTAAGATAGAATATACAAAGTTTTATAATTTTTATTAATAATTATTATAAATCTCATGTATGTAATTACAATCTACCACGTAACAAACAAACAAAAATTCTTTTTTTTTAAAGTCGGTTAATAACTAAATTTAAAACATGACTTAACCAGCCAGTCAAATGTATATTATAATTTTTGTCACCATTTGACAATATTTTAAATGTGAAATTTATACATTAATCTTGGCGCGAAGTTACTCAGAGGATAAAATGCGTTTATTAATAAAACGAATGTAAAGATTGGTGCCTTGTGCTGTGGGCATTTCCCGTGACGGACATCGTTTGAAAAAATGCCTTGCACTTGCACTGTGCCTCTAGGTAATTGCATGAAATCATCGAATACTTGGTAACAATAAAACTGGCTACCTTAACGTTATTTTTCACTGATTTATTATCTTAGCTATAAGGTGTACAATAAACCTTGTTTTTTAGGATTCCGTGGAAGAAACAAAACATGGTTTTGTAAGTTGAGAAGAAGCTCTTTGTTTGCAAATTTTCAAAAATTACATTTCTAATAAAAAGTGGTTTAATGTGTCTTATTGCAAGCTTAGTTGAGGCCCCTCGCTCTTGTATGCAAGTTTTATTTTTTATATTACGATTTAACGAGATAAAAGTGTGGCTACATTTGTAAGGGGGGGGGGGGGGGGAATTAAAGTAGCCACTATCGATGGTTACAATAGCCCCTGATTTTTTACCAAGAAGTTGGAATCACTAGTACTAGGAAATATTTACTCGATAATTAATATAATGTACCTACCATTAAATATTTTAAAAGCTTATTACTTACTTAATTTAATAGATGAATAAGTCTAAGTATTTACTTCAAAATTGTGCCAAAATATGCCAAATGTGTCATTTTATTGGTCAAACATTAGTTAATTTTTATTTGTCTATAGATTGGTAACGTCTATTTTTTTTTGCCTATAATGGCTACATTTGTCATCAAATAAGATTCGATCTCTGTTCCTTAACTTTGAACCTTATGTTTAACGACATAAGCTATAATATAAGTTGGTTTTAGTTTTCAGACACAATATTTTGCTGCTCTTTCGGTAAAATCAATTCAAATTTTGGTGTCACTTAAAACGGTTACAATAAACATTTTGGCCCCGGTAACGGGGATATTGTAGCCAGATCTGTCTGCCGCACTATTTTTTACCATAACTTTATTTATTTAGAGTCTGTAATTTTTTTTATGCACAGAAGAGAAGTTGTTAATCGTCTTAGATGACGACAAAAATATGAAGGTATTACGAGTATTATGTATCTAAAGTGTTTTTTCTGTTTCAATTTGACTTATGCCAATTTTAGGTAACGATAGCCCGCCCCGAGTGACCTTACTACATATTTTTAACTAGGTCAAATCTTTAATAATTTATCAATAAACGATTGAAGGTAATGCCAACGGTATACTTAAATACTTAATGTTATACACTACATAATATATTGATCTACTTTTATAGGTCAAGTATCGTGTGTATTGCATTTAGTTACTATCCTAATAGTATCATAGATGTGTCTCAAAGCTTAAAAATCATAACGATTATTTCTTTTCATTATTTTTATAGAGCACTGAATCTGTTTTTAACAAGTTTCATACATCGAATCACAATTTAATTAATTATTTCGACAGTCACACCAATTCTAGTCCCAAACTAACCATAGTTTGTACTGCGGCGGCTTTAACTCGAAGACATAATACTATACATTATAGGACAAATATGTCTCAGGTACAAATGTTGATGCTCATTACACACACACAGATTGAATTGATAGTTGGGGGCAACTACAATAGTAGTTTACATATTTACTTTAATATTTTTCTCCTTATCAAATATGATCACCGTTTTGGACGATAGCTATAAAGGTATGATTCATCAAATACAGAAGTTAGAATAACGCCCGTAATTGTTTATTATTAAACATAGCGCATAGCTCTAATATTCTGAGTAAGTATTGTTAGTGATAACAATCAAAACTGTTTGATAAAACTTACAATGCTATATTTATGTAATAGATCATCTACTATCAAACACACATCGATTGTGGTACCAAGACAAGGTGTTTTTAATACTTTGATAATTTTAAATGAAACTACTTTTACGGATTATTTCGCGATTTATTAACATTTTATCTACCCGTGACCGCGAACGCTGTAAAGTGTTAATAAATCGCGAAATAATCCGTAAAAGTAGTTTCATTTGAATGTATCGTGTTCGCATAAATAAAAGACAACAATACTTTGATACTTTACGTACTTTGGTCAATCAGTAAATAAATATAAATTTGGTCAATAATACGTTTATAGGTGATGTTATCTATACCACATTATTAGAAACGGGACGGTCGCACTAGACCACGTAAAGTTAAAATGTATTTTGTGTCTCGACTATCAGTGAGGGGTTAATAATTTATTTCAATATTATTATTTTACTTACAGCAATTTGATTAAAATGAATTCAAGCATTTGAAATCATTAAACATTCATTAAGCTCTAGTGTACCTTTTTCAAAATGTGTAACTAGCGAAACTTTCGTTACTTCAGAAAGGATTTTGGTACCTCTCCATTTATACTTAAATTTCACAGTCCAAGCTCTATAATAGGAGCTATACATACATGACCTCTTTATTATGGTTCAAGCCCCAAGTTGGTTGTAAAGAAAAAATAGTTTACATATTATTTTTTACTTTTTATATGTTGCTTATTGAGTCTGAGTTTTTTTGTTTTGTAATATTGTGGTTAATGTATGTTAAATAAATGGTTTTCTATTTTTAATAGAGAAAAGCTTTGCTCAGTTTGGGTTGGATACGGTTTGATTGTTAAATAATTTTATTATTTATTATATTTTATTCGGAACACTAACAGCATTGATACAATCTATGAGAACGGAGATATCATATAAACGTAGCGATTAATAGGTATTCGCATATAGAAATGTAGAATGTATACAGATACAGACCACACAAGCTATCTGTAGAACAGTAAAAAAACACAGAAAAAAATAGAAACAATTATGAACTTGTTGCACCTTTGGAACAGGGGCCGAAAAATTCAGAATTAAACAATTCGTTTATAGTTGGTGACTTAGTCCAAAATATTCGAGCTCGTTGTTGTTTTTTGACAGTTCGTTTAAAGAAAGAATTGCGACTATAGTTTGTGTGTATTCTTGGTACCTATTTCTAGAAGGACACATTTATACATATAAGGATTACGTAGGTACCCACAATTAAGAATTTTGACTGATTCCACACGTACCTAAAAGTAGTTATTTTATTTCTTTTTCTATTAACAGCAAACAAGTTATTAATTAAGGCGATCTTGCACTGTGAGGTCTGCATTGCATCCTACAATAATATCAACCGTTAGTACATACTAAAAATATTTTTAGATGATCAAATTATACAGGATATAATAATCTTCAACGTTTATGTAAATATTTCTATTTAGTGGACGTAGTCTTGTTTTTAAATAATCCCGCGTCCAGTTTGACTAGTTGACTGTCTGTCGGTGACCTGAGTTGATAATTGACCAAACATTTTATTTATAGTGCATAGTCTGTACAGAGAAAGTATTAATTTGTTTATTAAGGCATGTAGGCAATTATTTAGCCTGCTAACTAATTTAAATGATAAAAATCGTTTTTATTATTTAAAGGGGCATTATGAGAAATATAAACATCTACCCACTTATTAAAAATAACGAAAATGTTAATCGAACAGGTGCATAGCGGAGGTCATTCCCGAACTTTTTGGCTCTATAAATATGGGTCATTTTCGACAGAAAAAAATTGTTTTTCATTTTTATTTTTTTCGCAACTTACTGCATAGAGCCTAAACAAAGCGCAAACAAGCAAACTATCAAAGGAAACACTTTAATTTTTTGTTTAGAATGTTGTATAAAGGTGCCATTTACGTTTACAAAACCCCGAAAAGGCCCTAGTTTTATCACTGATTTATTTTATAAACATTACATAAAGGCTGTCACGGTGATAAATCAGCTCTGTAGTTAGAATGTTAAAGTGATAAGAAACTCTTTCTAGTACTAAAAAAGCGCTAACTGCAACGTTTTTGACATCAATTTGCTCTATTAAAGTAACTAAAACATGTTAATAGTGTTATTTTGCACCGTAAACGATTCCAATGATCGTTTTTATTACACTTGTTTGCCATTTTTTCGTGTGTGTAAGGTGTATATTATCTATAGTGAGTGTTTGTATTTTAGTAAAGTAATGTCATTATACCATTGCTTTACTATAATATATTCATGGACCATAAATATGCAGCGACTTGCACTCATAGACTTAGCATTCGCTACGTTCTATATCTATGCTTGCACTTGCGAAAATAATTGACATTATACTGATTTCAAATTTGACAATGCGCCCTCATAACTTTTTTTTAATATAATAAGAACTTTTTCCGACTATGGCTGCTATAATACATATTAGCTCCAGCCTTGCTGCTTATGTGTTACCATGACAAAATTATTTTTTCACCAAACATGGCTTAGGGTTTCGTTGTCATTAAATGATACTGAAAAGCTAGTATTTCTATATTAGATCTCTAATGCCCCAAAGCCATATTAAGGGAGCTTTCAAAACGCTAAAACGTTACAAAATGGTTGTGCAAGGTACTTTTATAGTGCAGATTTGTCTTGTAATAGAGTTTTCAATACTGATGCAGTACTAGTACTATAAAAGAATTTTTGAACACAGTTGCTCGTAAATTGACTCTTATAACACCGTTTTTAGTTTCATAATTCATCATATTACGCACTTGTGCTGTAATAACATTATCGCACTAGCGCGGTAATGTTTTTTTTTTAAAGCCAGCACAAGTTTATGTCTAAGAACATTAAATATTTTACCAATATTAAATTTTTTTAGGGTTAAGATGACAAATAAATATTTCATTTTATCAAATTTTATATTATAAACAAAAATTAACATAACTATCATTTTTAGAAAAAATAATTTATAGATTTTTTATTTTTTAAATTGCGGCTACTCCGGCTTAACAGCCAGTTTTTCCTGTGTCATTATTGAACCTGCGCGCGCATCGAAATTGCGGCGCGCGAAAAAAACAAAACTTAATTTTGATCAATAGCAAACATTATATACGGGTGGATAAAAATAATAATAAAATCACAACTAATTAGACAAAAATAAAACCTTCATTTATAGAGTCAAAATTTTGGAGATGACCCTCGCTATCGCTTTTTCTATTTGATCCAAACTTTCAGTGACATCATGTATACATTAGAAGAAATGTAAAGTAAAATTGGACACATACTTAACACTCTTCTTAAGTATATTAACATTTGCACCATCGATTATAGGATCGATGTGTTTAATATTCAATTTTTATTTTTTGCAAACTTTTACTTTTATAATTATAAATAAGTTTCAAATAAGAAATGGCAGAAGAACGAAGTAATTTAAAAACAAAAATGTCTGACTTAAAACATAATATGATATGGAGTCATAGACTCTATCCGACACGTCTCGCACGAGGTCAGTGACCCCATGATGACCAAAGATTTGATGCGCTGACTGCGAAACAAATAATGACCTACACGGATAGTCCGCGACTTCGTTCATGATTTTTATATTAGGCATACTCTAAATTTATTCTATTATATCCATTGAAAATTATAAAGGATCCTGATAATCGGACACGTAATGAAAACAAAGTTTCGCATTCAAAATATTAAAAAAGTAAGTCAATGTTCACACTAAAAATAATGACGTCATTGTCCTATAAGCACTTTGCCCGAAAGCAACTAATATAATAAAGTTAACATACATTCTGTCAAAAAAGTTTCGGGAATTGATGATTTGTTAATGGTTCCAAATTCAAAATTATATTTTTTTTGTTGTTGTAAGATTTACACAACTGTTTTCCATTTTGGCACGGAGTTTGAGTTACAACATCTGATGATTAAATTAACTTCAGTATTGTTTTTAGTTATACCATATCTAGTGTGTATTGCGAATTTCATAATGGACAAAAACATCAAACAAAGAGTTTGTCTTAAATTTTGCATCGCCAATGGGATTTCGTGTTCTGAGTCTCTGAAAATGTTACAGAAGGCTTACGGTAAATCGACTTTATCAAAAACACGTGTTTATGAGTGGTACAAAGCGTTCAAAAGCGGTCGAGATGTGATGGAAGATTTGCCTCGCTCTGCTAGGCCATCAACGTCTGCTACTGAAGATAACATCAACCATTAAACCAAAACCATTAAAACCAATTTATTTCTGTAAATAGGCTTAAACTAAGCGCTTTTACACGTCCCAATATTTTTTCCCTACCACTACTTCGGGACAATTTTGGGCTAGCGCCGAGAAGAAGTAGCGCATAAAAGTTGTTTTAATACACGATTTAAATTTTAACAGGGGCAGTTCTACAATAGATGCTGGTAATTTATTAAAAAAGCAGATACATTTTCCCATTAACGAATTACCCACTTTATGCAGTCTGAAATTGGGAACGGCAAGCTTATTCTTATTCCGGGTGTGAAGATTATGAATGCCACTTTTCTTAAAGAATAAGGACAAGTTTTTGCGGATGTACATTATATTTTCATAAATTAATTGGGATGCTACTGTAAGTATATTAATTTCTTTAAACAGTTCTTTTAAGGAGTCTCGGGGTCCAAGGCCGTAAATTGCCCGTACAGCTCTCTTCTGCAGTACAAATATTGATTTAATATCTGCTGCTGAGCCCCATAACAATAATCCATAATATGACATTATACTATGAAAATAGCTAAAATACACCAATCTTGCCGTTTCAACATCAGTCAGTTGTATTATCTTTCTCACGGCATAAGCAGCAGAGCTAAGCCTTTCCGACAGAGTCTCGATATGCGCACCCCATTGCAAACGGGAATCTAAAGTGATTCCTAAAAATGTAGTGGAACTAGATGTATCAAGTTGTTCATCTTTTACAGTAATATGTGTTGGGACAAGTTTTACGTTGGGCATTGTGAATTTGATGCACTTTGTTTTATTTGCATTAATTATTGGTGGTGAACCAATGCAATACTTGCGAGTGTGCATTATTTACATCGTCAAATGAGTCTTTACCTCTCTTGATTTTAAAAATCAATGAAGTATCATCTGCAAATAACATTGTCTCACAGAGGTCTTTCGTAAAAGATGGAAGGTCATTTATGTAAATTAGAAAGAGCAGAGACCCTTATATCGATCCCTGCAGCACGCCCATGATAGAGGCGACCCAGAAGACTCAGCTCCGTTGATACAAACTTTTTGTGTTCTGCCTGTGAGATAAGAGTTTACTAAATCTGAGGCATCGCATGAAACACCATAGTGTCTAAATTTTTTTTCAGTAAAGTTTGATGGTCCACACAATCAAAAGCCTTAGAAAGATCACAAAAAACTCCCAAAGCGTCCTGCCTACTTTCCCAAGCATCAAACACGTGTTTCAAGAGTGCAACTCCAGCATCTGTAGTGCTTCTACCTATCGTGAAGCCATATTGTTTGCTATGTAACAATTTATTAAGGACAAAGTGTGATAAAAGTTGATTGAAAATTACTTTTTCAAAAACTTTACTAAGTACTGGTAAAATTGAAATTGGTCGAAAAATTGAAAGATAATTTTTTTCGCCTGATTTATATAAAGGAATTATCTTACTAAATTTCATCAAAGTAGGAAACTTTTTTTCATCAATACATTTATTAAATATAATAGTAAGATAAGCGGCTATCGTATTTATAATTGTATTGATAATATTGACTGAGATCCCCCATAAGTCTTCAGTTTTTTTCATGTTTAATTCCTTAAAAGTTTTTATTAGTATATCAGGATTAATATGTCTAAAATTAAATGGAGTTTTGCACTCATCAACACCCGACTTGAGAAGGGATTCAGCTAGTTTAGCAGAAAAAGCCAGTTCTTTAGTTGTAGAGGAAGCTATATTCAAAAAGAATTCCTCAAAAGCATTTGCAACTTCTGTATGTGAGTTAATTTGTTTATCCCCAATTTTAAGAGAGTAAGAGTGATCATTCTGTTTACGCCTACATGTTTCTTTATTTATTATGTTCCATGTGGCCTTTGATTTATTATCAGAACCCAAAATAATATTTCGAAGATGATTTGAATTTGCAGTGGCACATACTTTTTTTAATAATTTAGAGTAATTTCCAACATGATCTATGATCTGTGGGTGGGTCATCGCAAAAGTAAAGGAAATAGTGACTGAAAATCCTCATTCAAGTTTGAGAGAGCTAGCCGTCGAACTGTCTGTGTCACACGAGTCGATTCGTACTATTTTAAATAATCAATTGGGTATGTAACATGTTGCCGCTCGGCTGGTCCCAAAAGACCTGAATTTCCTCCAAAAACTCAATCGCAAAAGAGTCGCTGAGGACATGCTAGATTGAGTCAATTCCGACCCAACATTCATGAAACGCATTGTTACTGGTGACGAGACGTGGGGACACGAGTTTGACATGCAAACTAGTCAACAAGCTTCGGAGTGGCGCCTTCCAACTGAACCGAAACCGAAGAAACCGTGCCTAGCTCGATCGAAAATCAAAGTCATGTTGACTGTTTTCTTTGACTGTCGCGGTGTTGTGCACTCAGAATTCTTGCCAGAAGGTCAAACGATAAAAAAAAGAGTATTATTTAAGCGTAATGCGGCGTTTAAGAGAGCAAATTAGACGAAAAAGGCCTGATTTGTGGAATGAAAATTCTTGGATTTTGCACCACGATAATGCGCCTTCCCACAAGGCCATTATTGTGAACGAATTTACGACCAAAAACTCAAGAAATACCATTGAGCAGCCACCTTATTCACCAGATGAGGCTCCAGCCTACTTTTTTCTTTTTCCTAAACTCAAATTACCACTTAGTGGCACCCGGTTTCATTCAGTAGAAGACATAAAGGACAATTCGCGGCAAAAACTGAACTCGATTCCGGAAAAAGCGTTTAAAAAATGTTTTGATGATTAGATTATTCGTTGGCGTAAGTGTATCGCTTCTAAAGGAGCATACTTTGAAGGTGATAAAATAAATTTGGATGAATAACTTACATTTTGTGTATTATTAATCCTTTCCCGGTACTTTCTTGACACAGTAGTATTTAACTCTACTTTTGAGAGTTCAACACACAGAACAAGTAAGACTCGCTACGGTTCAACATGTGGATGTTTATATAATTATATGTTTAATATATGTTTAACAAAGCTAAAAAACAAACAAAATAACATTTTAAGACATTGTTCTATCTTTAATATATAAAACAGTCGTGTTTGTTCTTATAACTTGAGAACGGCTGAAGCGATTTTCATGGTTTATAAACGTGTTGGATTTGTCTCCGGCCCGAATAGCAGAAATTTACTGTTAGGCGGTACAAAGTTTGCCGGGGCAGCTAGTTTATAATAATTTTCATTAGGTATTTGGAAAATCGATCAAACAACGAGAACTCGCTCGACGAAAATAAATGTATATTTTATTTTTCATTGGCAACAAGAGCATTAAAACAAGTCGTAATACGTTTTGTGAAAGTTTTCCTTTGTCAATTCATTAGAAAACTGCACATTGTAATTGCAAAATGGTTGACATGCCGGCAGAGATCTTCACTTTGGCTAGGATGGAACTGATAAATAAACAATAATTAGTGGGGAAATGCTGTGAATGTGGAGAACCCCTGCAAACCATGGCTCACCTCTCTAACTGTCCCGCGTGCCCGACCACCTGCTCGCGTGAGGACCTACTTGTCAGTAACCAGGGGGCTACCACGGTAGCCGCCTTCTGGGCAAGTAAGATTTAACCCGTGTTCTTGCCGACACGAAAGAAGAAGAAGTGGGGAAATTAGTGCAATTGTTGGCAATATACATACAGGGTGATTAACAGTGAACTACAAGTATCTATGTTACTTTTGAAACTAAAAATAACTAAGTGTCTGCCTTTAAATTAATAAATAAACAATTTTACAACCAAAAAATATTTATTTATTTATATAACAGTCCTGTCGCTTGACCGGAGTCGAGCAAATATTCGTTTGTCAGTCTTGGCGAATCCAAATGAAAGTGTTAGATGCGCAAAGTCTTGTAAATTGTATGTATGTAGCCCTATATGTTTTAGAGCAAAATGGATGTGGTTTTCGTAACCAGGATTAATCAAACGGCTGCCTGTTAGTATTTGCAAGTGTAAAGTTAGATTACTGCCAATTGAAATACTAGTAATTACTCGTTTTCCTTTCAAAACATCTAGACGCTTACTCTGTCTTCTTTTCCAGAGTAATTTGAATGCTACAAAACACAAAATTACCTAAAATTTAAATTTGCTCATTTCTAACTTGTAAACGTATAAACAGACATTTTATTGAATATATCTGAATAGGTAGTAACTTTTTATAGAATTGAATACCCACCAACCTCTTCAAGTATAAATCTGCTATGCCGTTTTCGTGTTTACGCTTGACGTAATGAGAAGTTTGCATCAATAACATTAATTTTCATACAGTCACCCCGAGTCCGTCTACGTTAGAAACCGGTTTGTGGAACAAAAAATAAACGGGTCGATTGTACAGTCAGCCTCAAAAAGTTATATCTAATAAATTTCAAGCCTTTCGGGGACTTGATGTAGCGCGTTCAAAGCGAACGCGACGAATATATGGCGACCCAGCTAACAGTGACGTAGGTATTAATTATTCCTTTGAAAGCTGAAACTTGTCAGATATGGAGAATTTCACTCCCGGACAAGTCAGTAAAATAAAGTATTTTTTAATTGTCATAATATTTTTTAAGGTACACAAAAAAGAAAAAGTAGGAAGTAAATTATAAAAGGAGACGACAGTTATTGCTATTATTTTTTTCTCTGTGGTTATAGATTACCTTCCTCGAACCAACGACGTTTATTTGTTATTTCGAGACCATGAATTCTATCGTTAAAAAAAATACTTAAATTTTCAAGCCAAACAATAATTTTGTTTGCTGTGTGTAATTTATTCTAACAACGACATAGATAATTTATTTTTTGTAAATCATACAAAGTTTGATAAATATAAAACTGAGCGATAGAGATTTAAATACAATAAAGCCACTTTCTTGACTTACTGTACATAGTTTTTCTGACGCGGACTGGACTTGTCTCGTTCCGGTAATAACTTGTGTTTCGGTTGTATCGCCATTTTTATTAAATCGGAAATTGCCAGCCGATTATCATATTTATCACACAAATTATTTTTGATGAGACTTCATGCAATAGGGACGTTGACACCATTCTTAAATAATTCTAAGGCATCATGTTTTAAAACTAACACTCTATTTTAGGCCTAAAAGCCCGGTACAGTTTCATTTATTTAAAAAACTGATTTTTGATTGCTTTAAAATCGATAAAAAGGAAGGCAGTTGAGTTAAGTGATCGCCATACAAATTCGAAGGAAGAGGTGCGTTTTGCAGCTCATAAAAAGTATGTCAATTGATTGGTGGTGTCTACTAGCTTATAGGATTTGGTAATAACAATGTAACGTTACTATTTAATGCATTTTCTTTTGTTCCCTTTGGTAATATGTCTCCGGTTTGATTTCCTGGTGTTATTATTTTATAAAATCAACTTTAGACTCTAGTGATTTCGTAGGTTAGTACTCGTACAAAAATTATCTCATTCACATATTATTTAATGGATTTTCGAAATATCCTTGGGCGTTATTTAAGGGGCTAATTTCTATGTCCTTTCATGTTTAATTAGCTTGTGGAAGTTTACCCGAGTCATAGATGTAAAAAAATACGAGTAAGTAAGAGTATATTTTATCTATTATTAAGTCGCCATAGATAAGCCTACAAGGCAGCGTAATAATTATTTTTTATTACAATTTTATCTATGTAATAAATAATAGTTTTTATTACTTAGTGGGATTCTCACACTTTTTATCGAATATAGGGGACGCCTGGCGCAGTTAGTTGTCCAGTAAATAAATAACCTATATACCTATTTCTACTACATACTTTTAAAACAAAACTTTCATACGGAACCTCAAACTGGTTCAAGAACAGAAAATAAATAAAAAACAATCCTGAATTCGCAAAAATATCACGTTCAGTTACTTAACCGCCGACCAGCTGACATCATTTTATTTATACGGAGAAATCCTTTTGAAATATTTTGATGATAGATAAGTACCTATGCGCCTAATGCAGCAAATGCATAAATGGGTAAATTAATTCAATGAAAGAATAAACAGATAATAGGAAAAAAATATATTCAAAGATTGATTTAATTAAATAAAAGCTTTAAAGGGGACTTTTTGGTACAAATTAACCATAATAAATGTCCTTTAGAACTTATTTAATACCATTTTATTCTTTGGTATATACAAAGGAATAATTTTAGTACTTCTTTGAGTATTATCTTAATGCAATGAAGATATATTTTGACCATTTACTTACTTGGAACTTCCGAACGGTTCTCCGAAAGGTGACAATTAATTCTCAAGGCCAGAAAAAAATCTTTGTTTGAAACCCAGGCTTAAAAAGCCTTTGTTTTGTTAATATTCGAGCAATATTGGCTTTTGCACAGTTAAATTATGTAAAGTAGATTCTACCTGGCACGCGAAAAATTAGGCAAGGGTCGGTTGGTCTCAAACTTATAGTCTTCGTTTTCATGTCATTTTAACACATAGTCAAGGAAAACAGAGTTTCTTTGATTGGTAAAGACATATCTAGAGTTGAATGAAATATTGGCCGATAAATGTAAGTAGTAAAATTGATGCTCAAAAATCTTATTATGAACTGGTAAAAAAAGGGAAAGCAGAGAGGCGAACAGACAAGTTTAAAATTCACTTTTTGAAAAATCTTAGTCAGACGAGTTAAAGAATTATTAAGTTGATAAATGATAACAACATGTAATGCAGAAAACAATTCGATTTGGTTAGTCAATCCATTCATTTCTAGGAATAAAATGTGTATGTCTTGTTATTTTATAATCTTAAATAATGATTAAATATATAATATGATGAATAAATAAAAATGGAAATGAGTGCTCCCAAAAAAAACTTATGATGTTGTGAGCTTACTGCATTTACTTCTATTTCAGTTTGCTTTATATTATGTATCACCTTTTGTTCAAAGGTGTGAAATAGGACTTATCAGTATCGATAAGAAATACGGTAAAGTATTTTTTTTCGTCACGTTTATTAGCCCCATACTAGATCCCATTAATAATTCAACTGATAATATTTTACACTTTATCTAGTAAAATGATCGCCATAAAATAGGAATTCATTCATAAGTATGTTTAGAGTGGTCCTTACCTGATTTAAAAAAAGAGGTTTGTAATTCGATAAGTTAATGTCTACACTATTACTATTTGTAAACAAAGTTATCAGTAAAAACTGGGTTCCCTACTCTAGCTCGAATAACACTTCGCGCATGTTCATTTGCTTGATGTTTTAACCTCGAAGGTTCACTAGCTCGGTGGGTCGTTAGCTCGAAAGTCAAAAGCTCGAAGGCTTATTTGCTCGACGGCTCATAAGCTCGACAGCACGTATCGTCGATGGGTTATTTTATGGACAAAATGATGAATGAAATGTACCTGATTTAGATAAAAAGATAAGACTCAGCTTTCCAAACGCTGCCTAGCCAGGCTGCATCCTCCTAGCGATTTCCTGCTCGAAGTTGTCTCTACCTAACTGCATCACTTGCCCGAGGTAGACATACTCATTGACAACCTCGAGCGCCACGCTTTCGACGGAGACCGGTCCGGGCCTGGCATGATCATTGAACATGACTTTGGTCTTGTCCAAGTTCGTCTCCAGGCCCACGCGTCGCAAGGCAGTGTTGAGACTTTGCAGCATTGTTTGCAAATCCTCCAGCGATTCCGCCATAATGACAATATCATCGGCAAAACGGAGGTGCGTGAGGTGTTCGCCGTTGCCATTGATGCCCGCTCCTTTCCAATCCAGTGTCTTAAAGACGTCCTCCAGTGCGTTCGTAAACAACATCGGAGATATCACATCCCCTTGTCTCACGGCCCTAAGAAGCCGGATAGGTCTCGTCTTATGGTTTTGGACCTGAATGTAAACTTATAATATATATATATATATATATTATTATTTTTCAAAATAAACCATTTCTTTTTAGACACATGGCATAATAAAAACAACTGGAAATGACACTGAATCTTAGTCCATGTAAGTTTTTACTTCGGATTTTCGGCTTAAATGAACTAAGCCTCCGTACTAGTGGCACTCTTAGTCAGACCAATGTTGTGCAAAAAGTTTTAGACTTCTTTGGAGTTTGGCCACTATGGGCTGTTCAAGACTTAAAGGATCTCCTATAAAGGAAATGTCCGATGCAAAAATTTTATATACGAGTTTTCACGGTCACAAACTCGAAAAACATACCGAACCGATCATTTAAATAATCCATTAATTCAATTGGAATTGATTCGCAGAACCCTAGTGATATTGCCACGGAACCTATATTATGTTTCATTTACTTTTTATTCATTTTTCATTTTAATTTGTTATTTTATTATATCGTACTTTACAGAATTGTATTTCTTCAACAAAGGGCGTAATCTTAAAGTGATTTCAAGCCTGTCAACCAGTTAACTTTATGAGCCCATTACAGCTACGTCATAAGTAAGGACCTAGTGAAAGATACCAGGGTAAGTGGTCGATACCAAAAAAAAACGGGTATATATAAGCGAGTAAGTACGAAAAACCGGTGGTATGACCGCTCTTTCACTTGTTTTGAAAGACTGCATGCAACAGCTTTCGACTTTTTAATAAGTACTATTTTCACATTAAATGAAAGGCCTTAACTCTTAATTTATACTGTCAACCTAATTATTTGCTTCAAATATTAAGATTTTTATCAATTCTACGACAAATTTTTCGCCCGTCATAAAAAAAAGAAAAAATATAAATAGCCTTGTCTATTTTTGTTCGAATGTTTATTTAAAACTCGTTCATTACTATTTAAACTTGAAACGGCGAGTATAAACAATAGCAAATATCTTTACCACAGACACCGGTCAGGTGGGAAAAGGTAAAAAAATGCGTAGAACCGGCTCCAAGTTAAGCACCTATTCACTTTAAATGTGTGGATATCCCTATGGATATAAGTGCACCTCTTGAAATCGAAACACAACAAATTTAATACACTACACTCTTCATTGTCCGTACCGGCGAGTGGCGGTCCGCTCCGCTCAGGGCTAAACCACAGACATCACTGAATAAAGAAGCCACACTGCCTCAGGTAACAATTTCACGTCAAAGCTGTCCGGCCGATTTCTGTAGACATCGCAGCTCTACCAGGCATGTAAGAGCGAACAACCAAGTTTCTTTAGTCGCGTTGGCCACGAAGCGACATTGTAGCACATCGTCCGTAGCGGTAGAGAGAGATGAAACGTGAATGAGCCTTATCATGGAGTAACTAACTGCCGCAGACATGTCTACGGAATTTTATAGGATGTGTTTCGATCTTTGAATAATCATTGACTCTTACTTTTGTTATTTTTAACAATTGATTTAATTATTTAATTCTAATTCCCATTTTTTTTGTCAATATATTTATTTTGTCTTTTGACTACTTAGTTGGTAAGCTTAGTACTTCTTACTTAGCATAGCACCCGGAACGACATTTGATTTGAAGTCAAAATATGAATATTTTATTTACTATAACATAATCTGACCAAAATTATTACAAAAGTCCAGACATATGTAAATGTTAATAGATTGAGCATTTAAATAATAGTCATCATAGAGATCATAACTCAGTTTTGTCGATAGTATACTTTCTAATTCTATAATTAACTTAAATAATTTAATGAATGATCCATATTCCGTTAAAGTTTTATTTATTTATTTGCTTACCAATAATAAATACAGTACTAAGTTTGGTCGGTCGCCTTCAATTACTAATAACAGTATGAATTAGTACCATAATACGATATCATTGACCTATACCCATAACAAAACGTGACGGTCCCAAAAGCAATAAAATTAAATACCATCCTTTAAACTCTTTGCGCATGACGTCACCGTTTCTAAGTGTCAGAGCGGGCTCAGTAACCCCGTCCTGCTCTAGCCCAGTATTCCCATAGGGGACTCAAGGATGTCCATCTCGGTTCACTGGTCGCTCGCTGCGCGAGCGCAAGCGAAGCCTTATACTCCAGCCGCACAAAAAGTTGAATGCACAAAGCGCTAACATGGCTACTGTATAAGTTCTCGAAAATTATTCTATGTAGGTACATTTTTTAAATGTTAAGAACTACCTATTATACCTACCTACACCATTAAAAAAGTGTTTGTAAAAGATGACGAAAGTGTGTATGTTAAGAAGAAGATAATGTATATTTTAGGTAATCTAAGAACTACTGGGCGGTAACCACGAACTCTTAAAACAATCTCAAATCTGTCAAACATTATCAAATCTGACAAAAATTTACAGATTTGACAGCTTTAAGATTGTTATAAGCATAGACTTAGGATTCGCTACGCTTAATCTATGTTTTTAAGAGTTCATGGTTACCTCGCTGGTCTGTTAAGTTTTTTTTTTAAGTTATTCTGCAGTTCAATTACATTACGTACCGCGACTGATAAATATGTTTTTAGTTTGACGAATTGTGTTGTTGCTGAAACAAAATATAAATAAAACCAATTGATTATTTCCAATTCCCACTACAATCGCTCTGTCTGGAAAACGTAATATTAGAAGGAACGTAACAGTCAACAATTCGAAAACCAACCCGAAAATTACTTTCCTCAAATTATTTTGCAACATATAATTTAACGCATAGAGTTCAATATCAAATGATTTGAGGTTCTGTGCTAAGACGGTAACCTGTTGGTGACTGTATGTAATTACTATTAGAGGATAGCAGCTGTTCTAAAGCTGTGAAGGCTATGTTTTATTTCGGGACACACCCTAAAACCATTTTCTAGGTGGTGGTTGTTTACCAGAAGCTTAATTATCTGTCATTTGTATTATCGTCTACTGACTATAATACAAATGACAAATGAAATTCCTCTTTTTATTTTAAACTTACTAGTTTAAAATAAAAAGAGGAAAAAAACAATTTTTCAAAATGAGAATCTGAAAATCTTTTTCAAGGCATAATGGGAAGGCTACGGTTGTAATGCAGAAGTAAAAATAAGCATGTACGAGAATGTTTTGTATACTCATCATGTACTCGACAGCCTGCTTCTCCCGACCAGTTTTTAGGGTTCATTGATCATTTATTGATTTTGGCCACCCGTTCCTATTATTTAAAAGTATTAAGTGTAATAAACACTATATTGCTGTCTTTTTCCATTGTAATTTTTTGTATAAACCAAAGCTTAAAAATTAATTAATTAAAAATATCAGAAATACCGACTGCGTAAAAAGTGAACTTAAAAGATGAAAACAAGATTTAAAGAATCAATTTGCAGTCTGAGGCATCATATGTTTCTTGATTTGACTTTTTCTATACGGATTTAAATTACTTAATTAGGTAGGTACTAACGCAGTGCATACCAAGTCAATCATCATTATGCTGTTAATAGATTTGATGCCTCCGACTGCAAAATTGATTCTTTAAATCTTGTTTTCATCTTTTAAGTTAACTTTTTACGCAGTCGGGTTTTTGATTTTTTTAATTAATTTATTTTATTTTTGTATTTTTAGTTTGTAGTGTTCTACTACTACTTTTCAATGAACTTTTATAGTTCATAGTTCATATAGTCTTATTTGACACTCTTCATTTAAAAAAAGGTTTTAACTCGAGTAAGTAGTACCTATCTGAAATCGATTTTTCCTGTTTAATTCATGTACCAATAGGAATTCCAGGTACATGGCATAAGTCACTCCCACAACTGAGACGAATCTAATGACATATCATATCCTATTTTTTCAGTGTATTTTTTTGCCTTTTCCCGTAGGAATTTTGGAAAATAAAGTATTGAATACTATTAGCACTGAAAATATGTGACCCTTAGTTAGTAAAAGAGAGTTTCAAAATCGGTTTATTAGTATTGCAGATCCTTTTTCCCGCGTAAGTTCTATTCCCGCGGGAATTTCGGGAAATAACATACCCATTGTCACTCCCACAATTGAGACGAATCTCTCAATTGTGGGAGTCACAATGGGTTATTATACTTTAATATCCGTTAAACGGTTTAGGCTGTAGGGCGTGCCAAAGAAATAGACATACTTACATACATACGCTCGAAAAACATAACCCTCGTTTGGTAGTCGGGTAAAAAGGGTAAGAGCTCTTAATTAATTAGTCTTAGATTACATGCTTACATGCCAGTCTGCGTATAAAATAGGAGTTACTATTTATTTTCAAAAAGGTCATACCCAAAATAAATACATTTTCTCATTTAAACTCGTCTAAGTCTCAGGCTAACGAACTTAATAATAGTTTCTAGTTGTGAATCATGGCATATATAAATACTGAACCCTCTTCCGTAACATGGACCGCACTTTCCCCGGCTCCTATTAGCTCGACATCTACCTGTTTTTGCGCCTACACTTGATGTTTTAATTTAAGGCAATTTATTTTAACGGGTCTATTAACGCTATTAGGCTTTTGTTCCCATTAAATTAGTGTAATACCCTATTATAAAAAAATAGTAAATGAAAAGTTCCGAATTCAATTCCGGTACACAGGAGGCCTACTATGAAAGTGTTTCGTTTGTTTGGACGTATAAATTAACCAATCAAATAATAAATAATTGGGTATATTATTATACTGGTAAAATTCACTAACCTCATCTTCGCCCCTGTAGTTTGCTATCTCGTTCCTGAAAAAATAATAATAATTAATACTAAGTTACTAGATTTAAATATTGGTGTTAGAATACTTGGCTCGAATGGTTGGGTTTGTTCATTGGGTCACTTGCCAGGAACTATACGAGCACCTAATGCCTAAATGATACTCCAAATGAAATTATTTATAGGCAATTCAAATCAATTCGATTCTTCTTCTTCTCTCTCTCTCTCTCTCTCTCTTATAAATATTTTATTGATTGAGGTGATATATTTTTTGTATCAATAATAAATAATAATACATTTTTTTCACGATCACACCAATAAGCTAGCCCCAAACTAACTACTAGTGACTAGATAACGGATAAACATACTTAAATACGTTTATAAACATCCATGACCTAGGTAAAAATGCTGGGGCAAATGTTTGTGCTCATCACACAAACATTTGCCCCTCGCGGGATTCGAACTTACAACCGCCAGGCTTTGTAGTCCGGAGCGCGAAGCACTACACCATACGGTAGTCAAACGGGTGTATCAGCTGTTGATGTTACCTAAGTATAGTTAAAACAGGCATAAAATATTACCTTCCCCGAAGTTTGGTGATGACCGGCCTTTGAGCGGTACTGTCGTGTATTCTGACTTGCGTAGGATCAATTTCCTCACATTCCTCTTCAAATGGCATGCCTGTCCTTCTAGCCAGTATGGAGTCCATAAAAGGACTATATATTTGTCCCGATGTTCCCAATATGTCGTCGATATCTGTATAACGAGATATATATTTTTCCATTCCTTTTTGATGATATTGATGATAATTTCTTTGGCGATATTGATTATTGTTTTCATATGGTGAAGAACGCCCTCTGAAATCTTTACTTTCTTTGGGTGTTTCTAACCCCTCTGGACTTCTTCTAGCACCTAAAGGTTCATCATCTTGTAGATGTAACGGAAATGGAGGTATGTGTGATGGAGTAATGTATTCCTGCACTTCTTCTGAGTCGGACGAATCAGATTCCTGTTGTGGAGGAGGAGTCGGTAATTTTTCGATACCTTCAGGAATGTTTTTATCGCTTGATAACCACCACGCTCGTTCACCAGATTCAATATGACGTATTCGATTCAAAGAAAACCGTTTTTGATCAGAGCTAGATTTACTGAGGCTGTTTGGAGCATCTTTATTATTGTTTGTAAGGGACGATGTTTCATTACTGTTACTAGTAAGCCACCAATCTTTCTCTCCAGATTCTATTTGGCGTACTTTGAAAAAATTATATCTTTCGCTTTTATCACTATCACTAGATGATTTACGAGGCGGAGATAATCGTTCAATTCCTTCTGGTATATTGGAAGAACTATCTAGCCACCAAGCTCTTTCTCCTGATTCCACGTGTCTTATTTTTTTCAGTTGTACTAAGCTATAGTCGTTGCAAGCAATTATGTTTTTTGTTTTGCTAGACTTGTCACTTTCAGTAAGAAGGTTTGAAACATCCTTTCCAGTCGAATCTGAGCTAGAGAAATCAGGCCACCGACTATTTTCATTGCTTTCTTGGTGTCTTAATTTGAATAATGTTGCGACTGGTGCCAAGGCTCTTATAAGAAATGACTTTGCTTCTTCGGTGCCTTCGTCATTTCCATTTCTTTGGGGTGGAAGTGGTGAAGACTGCTTATGCGATGCATCAGTAGGTAGTGAAGTTTCGTCTGCAGAAGTCCTAGACACATCTATTGTTTTAGATCTAGACATGGCTTCATCCTCACTCATTGAAGATTGTGTCATAATTGACTCTGGACTATTACTTTCGCGAGATATTTGTTTTGATTTTGCTAAACTACTAGTTGAAGAAACTTTGTTGGTATATTTAGATGGGGAAGCCGACGAAAGGCCTTTGGTTTTATCACTTACTTCACTGACTTGTTCTGAGTCTGAAGAACTGACTGATTTACTCCTCTTTTTAACATTTTTTTTCTTAGAAGATGAGTCGGAAGAAGAATCTGTACTCGATTTCCGTGTTTTCTTTTTTATTTTAACAGTACCTTCTGGCTTTGGGGCTTGAGGCGGTAACAGACTGTTTGTAATTGTCACTTCTGGAGATACTAACTCAGCAGTGGTTGGAGTTAAGATCTTCGGGCTCTTTAATGTAAAATTTACATTAATTATCATTTCTGACATATTACTATTATCATCGTCCCTCTTTTCGTCGTATAAAAATATTTCCTTATTAGTTTCCGGTATGGTGTGGTTAACTAAAGGACTACTTTTAGAACAATCTGATGGAGAGTGGGTTCGACTTATACTATCTTTAGACGCCGGCTCGGTACTTGTACTTCGACTTGTTCTGTCACTATAGGAATTGCCAGAAGAGCTGTCTCTAACTGTTGTATATTTTGTTGAATACCGCCCGGCATAACCTGTGTAACTACTTGAGGGATATAGTGACCAACTTGTTACACTTGATCTTGCAGTACTTCCAAATCTACTGGATCTTGTTGGATCGTCTGTGCGGTCTGATTGTATTTCTTTATCAATCATTTCTGGTTTATTTTTGGAACGAGTAATTGTTTTTTCTGTGGTTTTTGCCATATCAGCTCTTCTACTCCTCACATAAGCAGATGACCCTGGTGGTGTAGGCGATGTATGACGAGTAATAACAGTAACAGTTTCGATTTCATTTTCCGTCGCTTCCTCAATCTTTATGAAACATCTTTCTTCTTCTGGTTCAATTGAATTCACTTCATTTAAAGGACTGTCTGTTTTTTCTTCCTTAATTGATATTGATGGCGAAACTGACTTTTCAATTTCAAATTTAGGACTTTCAAATGAGGGACTATGATTCACAGGTGATACAGAAGATAGTTTTATTGTTGGAGAGTAGTTCGACGCCAATCTATTAGTCATTGCGTATCTATTTATCGTAATATCGGGTTTTACCTCTGCTCTTGAAGCAGGTCGACTGTAATTGGAAGTTCTAGGATGCTTCTTAGAGTACAAGCTAGTCAAACTGTTATAGCTTGACAACTTGTCAGTCTTGCTTGGAATGTCTTTGTCACGATTTGCTGGACTGGGTTCAGGGCTTTTATCTTTTAGGGTTTTGGTCGTCTGCCTTCCCGGGCTTAAGTGCCTAGATGGGCGAGTGTAACTGTATTTGGACGATGTTGTCACGGGACTAATATCTCTAGATTTTCCGCCAATAATGGGCAAACTATACTTCGTCTTTGACACAGGACTAGCATCTCTGCTTTTGCCGTTGGTGGTGCCGTACTTGTATTTTGATAAAGTTGAGACTGGGCTAGTCTCTCTGCTTTTCCCAGATACCGGGACGGATAATTTTGTGTAATCCTTTTTTTCGTAGTTTGGTGTTATCTTTTCCTTTTTTCCGTAGTTAGCATATTTGTTAGCGATAGCCGAGATGGGTGATTCATCTTTGGCTGAGCGTTCACCGCGCAGAACAGGTATACTGGACTTGTACGACGGCGTCGGGCTGAGGTATTTGGCAGTGACAGTACTCGGGCGATCTGTACTGGTGGTAGTCGCTCGAGTGAGTAAAGAATCGCGACTACCCGTACAAGATGACGTTTTACTCGTATCATACTGAAAACAAAGAAGAACAATTACTTTAATCGTGCGCTCACAACAATAACATGAAACCGCTTGTACAGTCAACATCAATAATAGCTTAGGATCAATTTTTTTTAAAGATCTGCTTTACAAAAAGTTGGCATCTATTGTCCATGTACCATCGAAAACTAATAAAATAAAACATTTGATACTTATTCTTTTCCATCACCATTATTTAGTTACTGATGTTCTATTTTTACTGAAATGCGTTTTATTATAGCACCAAATCTATATTCTTCATTCAACACTATCACGCATAAAGTTGTGCCTTTCACTGTTTTATAAATAGCAAAGGGAATGCGGCGCGAGCGCAAACATATCGAATCGAGTATTACTTTCCAAGTTAGATCTTCTAACTTAAGGAATAAGGATGTAAATATTTGCATAACGAAATACAATATACAAGGAGGGATTTTATTGAGCTCCTTGTTATTTCGGATATGTTAAAGCATTAATAGTTGGCTAAGCAACGGAATGTTCAATTTTATGGGATTGATTTTGGTTGAAGTTATAATAATATTACATAGATAGCATTATACTATAGAAAATAAGTTTATGGTCCGACTATGTGCTACGAGTATACAAGGCTACACGGTGCGGTTGTTAATGGTAACACGATCAGTATTTCAGTGTAGTTCATCAGTCTTGACAAAAATAGTTACCCGGTTCAAATCATTCCAAATGCGTTATCTCTCAATTATTAGGTATATACTTTTAATTTATAGTAATATGATACAATATTGCAAGTCAATCATACGCAGCTCTACGTCTGAATTTAACTGGATAATATCAATCGACATCAGTATTCAGTCAATAAATGGGTTACACGATCATTCTCCCGTCATTTTGATCTGACTGATAGACCAAACTGATAAAATACTGAGCATGTAACCGTTGCTTTATCGCTCTGGTTTAGCGTAAATCAATTACTCCTGCTTCTTCTTACACGCACACAAACACACACACACCGACAAACGCGAGCTTCTCTTCAATGTTCTCTTAAGAAAGTAAATAAAAAGAAATTATAAGCATCACAGCAGTTTTTTTAAGATACTAAAAACTGGAGTGTCAAGGTGGGAGACTCTAAAACCAATTTGTAGTTTAATAATCAATTATGATAGACTACTGTTGATGTAAAGCCTTTCCGGAAACCTGCTTGTTTGGGAGGCTGCAAGTCATCAAACCTGCGCGCGAGACGATTCGTGATGACCCTCGAAAACAACTTGGCATGGCTAGACATGGCTCAGGAGCGAGATGGGTCTGTAATTCTTTAGCAAGGTTTTATCTCCTTTCTTGAAGAAGAGCACCACCACACTTCTGTTCCATGCCTCCGGCGTTATTCCCTCGAGCAAGATGGAGTTAAAGAGTTTCTGAAGGACCTTCAGTATCGGTTTTCCACCCGCTTTCAGAATCTCTGAGGTGATTCTGTCATCACCCGACGCCTTGTTGTTCCTGAGCTGTTTGAGAGCCATCCTAATCTCATACACGCTAATGTCCGGGATATCTTCGGTAAAGTGTCGGGTCAGCTTAGGTCTTGGAGCGCGCTATGGAAAGGGCTATGCTCGGTGTTTCTTTTCGAGATCAAATCAGAAATGAAGAGATCCCTGAACGAACAAAAGTCGCTGACATAGCCCGACGGATTAGCCAGCTAAAGTGGCAATGGTCGGGGCACATAGTACATAGAATTGACGGCCGATGCGGCAGAAAGGTTCTGGAATGGAGGCCGCGTACTAGCAAGCGCAACGTGGGATGTCCACCCACGAGGTGGGCAGATGACCTGGCAAAGGTTGCAGGACGACGCTGGATGCAGGCCGCTTCCAAACCGGCTGAACTGGAATTCACCTATGTTCAGCAGTGGACGTCCTGTGTCTGAAATGATGAGACTGCTGTTGCCCGCGACCTCGCTCGCGTGCTCTTTAGTTCATTCCATATATCCCACTGGAATAAAAGTACCAGCCAAGTAGTATCCACCAGGATAAAAAGTTTTCTATATTATGTTAATCCAGATCACATTCTATATGTATGCAAAATTTCATCCAAATCCGTTCAGTTGTTTGTGAAATAGTAACAAACATACATCCATACTTACAAACTTTCGCATTTATAATATTAGTAGGATTAGACTACTCACATATTTTCTAAAAGACATGATAGCTGAATCAGTTTGCGATGCACGTTTCTAATTTGTCTTGATGTCTGAAACACCAAAATAAACATCATTAACAAAAAACGTAAATAGCCAGAACTAGATTTCCATACAAGAACGGCATTTAAAAGATGAAAAAATAGGTATATGTATGATGGGATGAAGCCAGTAAGATACATTTCTTACAATGCACGAATCAAAACCGTGGGGTTTGCACTTGTACTCTTGTAAAGCGTATACATAAACTTTTCGGTAGTATTACTTGCGGCAAGGAAAAAATAATAATATTAAAACACGCACACTAATGTAACGTAATGTAATGTACCTATATGTCAAATCACAAGTAAACTTCATGCTTGTACAAAGGCTTGTATTATTGGAATTTGAAGCTCTTTCTGTGGCAAAACAATTAATTATTTTCTACTTTTGCTTGCGTAGCGACTAGTGGCATTGAGCTTCGCTACGCTAAAAGTTATATTACCAAATGCAATACGAAACGTAATTTATTATAAGTTCCAAAATAGACTCGGAAAAGTTTTCGGAGCGACCTATATCGAATAGGCAATGGACAAAAGATGGGTAGTCAGCTTCTAATGCAAATGTGTGTGTGATAAAGCTAGAATATATTCCAGATCATAAGACATAAATTTGAAAGCAGTTGAGCAATCTTTTTATAGGTAACTCCAACGCGTGGTCATACTCGACATAAAAATTCCAGAATCATTGCAATTGAGTTTTGACTATTTTTTGTAACAAGCATTCTAATCATCTAATCTAATCGCACCCTAATAAGGTCTAATATTGTTATAGTGTAAAATAACAAAAAGGTTATACTTATATAAGAGTTTCTTAAGGCTTATTTGACTTACATTTTATTTTATTTAAATTTCTGTTGATGAGTTTCGTTATTAAGTACTAAATTTTCATTAGGAAATGCACTCGTTAATGTAGCACTGTTTACGCCAAAAATATAAATACCTGCTATAAAACATGAAATACTGCTCTTAAAGTTTCAATCAGACACAAAAATAGTTATGTGATATGAGCTCCCCTTTATATCAAATTCTATATTGGCACCTGTAACAATAATGCTCTGAATACACTACTGAAGTTTTCCTTAATCTTTTCCAATTTACTTACGCATTGTATTTTGTCACTGTTGCGTCTGCTATCCTACAAAAAATTTCTTAAATTCGTTACTCTGAACACAGGCGACACAGACTTCTTAGACATAAGACGATAATATATGGTTAATGCGCAGAACAAACGCAACACCCTCAGAACAAATTATGCAATATTTCAACTGTAAGGGAATGGCTGCTATTTCTGTCCAGTATAACCGACGGGTTGTCTAGGTGAGATCACCCCGAAGAGTAGTGAGTATTGACTCAACTATGACTAGCTTTGAAAAGTGTACCTACAGCAAACAAATAAATTTTGACCTAAACGACGCATCAATGAAGTAGGCACTAAATACTGACAACTCATCTTTTATAATTAAATGATTTTTAAGCCAGTAATCTACTTTTAAGATGAAATCATACATGTAATTCGTTTATTGTAAGTAGTATGTGAAAACAAAAAAACATCCCAAAGTTGTTTTTTTATTTCATATTTTTTAATGTAGCAACTGAAATTATGAAAATTCGTTTTTGATTTGACCCAAATCATGCGAATTTTAGCACACAAAAGTATTTATCAATGAATTTTAAAATATTGACGGTAAATATATTAATAAGAACATAGTTAGATTACAAAGTCGAACTACGTCGGGGTCAACGCATAATATTTTTACAAACTATTTGTAAAGTAACCAATTCCATAACATCCAAGTAGGTAGTTAGTTTATTTTGACTGGATCAAAGCGCAAACATCGATATATGAATGAAGGTCAAACAAGCAAAATTTTGTCCTTAAGATAATAAGATATCTACGAGTACCTGTATTGTTTATAACAACTATTAACTATGTCAAAGTAGGTTTTCAGTGTTATTAAAACACTAACTACTGCCTGCGATAACTGCGGCCTACCTACACTATAGAATCAAGCCAAAGACTGAACAAAACGGGATACGAACTATCCTAAGTATACTCTCTCACCCGTTAAAGCACGATTTAGTAACAATCATCTAAACTTTTTACTTATAACTTAGTAATATGAGATTTAGGTACCAACAAACTAAGGAATAGTCCTACATAAACGGTGGCTTTTGTTTCAACCTTTCAATTGTTTTAGAATGTCGTTATGAATTTCGAATGATAATTAACGTCGAGAAAAATTACATTCTAAAATATTTTTTATACGTAAATCAATAAGGGTAATCGTATTAGGCTATTGTCGTTATTATTCATCCTCTCTGTTTAGATCCTGGCTTAACGACTCGATTGGCTTAGCTGCACTGTGTTTTGATTTAAAGGCAAAGAATCCTGGGGGAATTTCTTAGCACACTCGGACGCAAATTAAGAGTGAACATATTCGTTTAAAAAAAAATCTGTTCTGCTTCTTATTTCTATGGTTACACAAAGATTTCATTATTTATTTCGAGACCATGGCAATTAGTATTTGTCTGGCGCGTATTTATATTTTGTTTATTATTACCGATCTATGCGTCATAGGTTTACCTTTAAGACGTCGAACAAAAGTCTTGCAATAGTAACTGTTAGATTTATTTACGTTCGAGCACCACCGAAATAAATGACCTACTCTCTCCAAGTGTCAAAGACTCTGTAGTTGCCTCCGGCGAAATGGGGCCAGCCAGCTTCCGAGAGCTGGCCTGGCCAAGTTGGACTATCAGATCTGCCAAGTCACAGAACCCAGTTTCCACCGCTTCCGTAAACTTTGGTGGGCTAGCAGTAAATATTTGGCAGTAACCAGCCCAAAATTATTCCAGCGTTTTACTTTCCCTACTTTTCAAAACTCGCTTGGAATTATGTGTTCTCTGTAAGTAGGTGTTATAGGCTGTTATAAAGTATGTTGATGCTCAGGACTACTTACTTCTTAACGGACGGACTTCTGATGAGCAACGAGTTAGCTGAGAGCTGAAGGCCCCTCGGCTCAACCAGCTATCGATATCTGAAGAGGTCTTCCAGAATCTGCTAGAAATAAGAGAATGTTGATTCACACTTCAAGAACCCAAAACCATCATAACCTGTCAGGTCAAGGTCAAGAGACACGATAAGAAATCTATTATTTGCGGCCACCGGTGGGTAATTGAAGCTTGATAGGTTAAAAACATATTACGGAGATAGGCAAAATAAAGTAAAATGTGTTAAGGATGGCCTAAGTTGTCCTGGAACTGCTACTACGGGGAAGGTTAAATAAAACCACCGTGTAGCCTGGTCTAAAGGTGTATTAAAGATGTATATATTGAAGGGTTAACATGGACCCTATATAGAAACGGAAACTTTGGTTACTACCGCCGACTAATGATCAACAACGCCATCTATTGGCGAACGATGCAAACGTGAGCTTGTATAGAGTCTTGAACATACCGCCCACCAAGAACATTTAGTGAGGAATGTTCTTCAAAGAAAGTTTACCGCCCACCGTAGCCTGCTACTGTTCTAAATTAATTCGTGGTGGACTGCATTGACAAATCTGAACTAGAAATTATACACAATGAACTATAAAATATAAATACGAACATTAATCTTATCAATCTTAACAAAAAAATATCATAAAACAAAACTTACATGTTGACCTTTAACAGATTTCTAATAGTAGTAACCACATGGACAATTTTATTCGTAATAATTATTGAATCTAAATTCTATATCCGTTCTAATTTGCTATTAACATAAAAAAAACAACATCCACAAGAGATGAAATTACTTGCTATTTACAAAATGACTCTATTTTGAACTAAAATAGAAATATGTAGATGAACAATACCAGTGGTTTCTCTTTGCAACCGCTAGTATTTCTGTATAATCTTAAAATATAAATAAATTTTCGTATGAACTAAAATTAAAATGTCACATTGCACTATGAACTAAAACAACATACTTAATTAACTAAAGGTAATCTACAAAGTTTTACCCATTGTCGTCTTGGCAGTTTATAGTATTAACTACACCAGAAATTATCCACCCTATTGTGGTATTTTGCGCGATTAACGATCTGTCTGGACTCTTCTTAACGCCTTCTCTTAAAATGTGGCTATACACTTCTGCGCCAATCAGCAACTCGATCTTGCTTGATGTAGTGAACTCGGGATCTGCTAGATGTAACCCTTGCAAATTTGCCCAGTTGATTGACCCTGTGTGCTGTTCTGGTAAATATGCAGTGATGTTACTCAAAACAAAAGCTTTTATGGGTATTTTTACCGTTGGATCAATCCTCGACTGTATTATAAAGTCTACTTCACCCTTAGTAGTTACAGATTTTTTCTCACCTAAGCCTGAGATGATCCTACGACCTGTTTTTTTCTTTAATTTTAATAGCCGCACAGTTGCTTCTGTGATAAAACATGCCTGTGAGCCTTGATCAACTAATGCTCGCACAGCTTGGAAATCACCCGTTTTTGACTCGGCATTAACTACCGCAGTGGGCAATAAAACCTGTTTAGGTTTATGTATCCCTCCAGCGGACATGCAGGTAACAATCCCTGAGCTAGTTTGAGGAGAACTATCTTTATTTGGCTTCTGAGATACTGAAACTCGGTTACCGGTCTGTTCTTTGTTGTGCAGTAACGAGTGATGACGCTTCTTGCAGATCTTACAGGTATCTGTGTTCATGCATTCATACGCTGTGTGATTTCCGCCTAAACAGTTGAAGCATATTCGGTTCTTAATAACAAAGTCGTGCCTTTGTGCATAATCTTGCTTTGCAAATTATTTGCAAAAGCACAACTTGTGGATTTCTGAGCAGTACTCACATCGCATTTTTGAGACATTCGTTGACAGAAAAACTTTGGGTTTTATCTGAGAATTGACATATTGTGGAGATCTTTTTGTGTCTATGAACTCAAGAGCGCGAAAACGGTTCTTGAGGAACTCTTTGAGCTGATCTAACGTCGGCAATGAATTGGAATCTGTACTAGCAATTTGCAATTCCCATTGCTTGCGAGTATCTTGATCTAGTTTGTCTGTGACTATGTGTATTATTAAAATATCCCAAGTACTAACCTGTACACCTAAATTATTTAATGCACTTAAACATTCTGTGGTGTTATCTAACAGGCCCTTTAATCCAGAAGACGATTCGACGTTTAAAGGTTTTTGACCAAATAGCTTATTTAGGATACAGTTGGTGAGATATCTTTTGTTATTATATCTTTTTTCTAAAACATCCCAGCATTGGTGATAATTATTTTCATTTATGCTTGTGTGCCGAATTAATTGTTCTGCCTCTCCTGTCAGTTGACCTTTTAAATAATATAATTTTTGAACATTATCTAGTGATTTATTCTGATCTATAAGTGAAGTAAACGAATCTCTGAATGTCGGCCACTCGGAATAATTACCGGAAAATACAGGGATTATTATTTTGGGCAGTTTAACAAATGAACTGTTGGATTCACCATTATCGCCACTTTTGAAACTGGCTGACCCATCTCTTACTGCGTCTAACTGTAATCGGTTGTACTCAGCCTTCATTGCAGATTTGCATATAATGTAAATGTCCTCGGTTCTATCATACGTATCCTCAATAGTGTACCAACTGTTAGTTATTTCTTCAAGTTTACAAGTATGAAATAGTGTACTATGATTTGTGTGAAATGATTGCCAATCTCTTTCTACATTTTCTAAACGTACTTCCAAATATTCAGGTGTAATTCGATCATTTAGACTTTTTTGATAATTAGTAAAAGCCCTTTCAATTGCCTTTTGAAGCTCTCTTTGAACATTGATAATGCCCTCCATGTTGAATGGTTGAACAAAAAATTTAAAAATTACAAGTGTTTTTTCTTAAATAAAATCTGTCTAAAATTGGGCATGGATTCCCCGTTACTTCGTTTTTTCTTAAATTATTCTAAGTCCTAATTAAACTATGTCAAATTTTCTATCAGTCCATGAATTTTCAAACAAAGTTAAAAGTCCCATATAATGTTCTATAAAATTCTTCTAAGTTAACTTCTGCACACAAATTAGGCTCAATTTACGTTAATTTTTGCACTGAATTTTCACTAAGCCATAAAGCTCAAAATTGTACTCACTATTTGCATTCCACTTACAAACTGTCCTGTTCTTTCTCGATGCTGATTACGTAGTAGATGGAAACCGATACAATGACGTCGCTCCCTCCGCTAGTGAACGTCACGATGTCCTGATCTCGTTCGATAGCTCCTTTGAACTACCTCGTCCTCGCAAGCTGTGGTGGCTCCTCTTCATCAGCAAGGTGCTCCACAGGAACTGATGCTGGCGACCCTTGTATCTGCAGCGATCCACTGCAGGGTGCGCCGAACCTCGCTTGGACCCACTGACTCCAAAAAATTCGGTCTCGCTGGACCAATGTTAAGGTAGGCCTAAGTTGTCCTGGAACTGCTACTACGGGGAAGGTTAAATAAAACCACCGTGTAGCCTGGTCTAAAGGTGTATTAAAGATGTATATATTGAAGGGTTAACATGGACCCTATATAGAAACGGAAACTTTGGTTACTACCGCCGACTAATGATCAACAACGCCATCTATTGGCGAACGATGCAAACGTGAGCTTGTATAGAGTATGAATATCGGTCTTGAACAAATGTATTGATTAAAAGAACATGCAACTTTCAAATTAATTACAAACTAGTACTAAAAGAAAAATAATTCATACATATTACATCGTTATCTTTTTGCATATAGCTTTGGTTTAGTATTCAACATACACTAGCTATTAAAACAGTAGGTATTAAGTTTTAATGTCGTTGTCAACTGATCGTATGAAACATGTTTAAACCATTAATTTACTGACTTACTATTTAGTGTATGGCTCGCGATCTAGAATCATCCCTCAAGTAGAGAATATAGAATAGGTACTTCCCCTTAAGATAAAAAAACCTTATATCATTAACTATTGACCAAGTTTATGATGGCTATTTCGCCGTTTAAATAACTTACTTCTCAACGATGGGAACTTCTATTAAAGTGTGAACAGCAACGAGCTGACTAGGGCTAGGGCCCTTGGCTCAACAAGCTGCTTCTGGATGGGCCTTCCAGTATCTGCTGGAGACATGAGAAAATTGAATCTTAAAATTTGAAACTTTAACCGAAGAAACGATATAAATAACACTTTGGGTTCCCTACACGCGTTATTGTAAGAGCCTAGTCTTCAATGCATGCTGTGGCAGCCTTTTATTAATGATAATAAATAAATAATATTGGACAGCATCACATACATTGCTCTGATCCTAGTCAGTAGCTATAAAGCACCTGTAATGTGTTATAGAAATCAGAAACAACGACGGTACTACAACACAAAAAACCTAGAAAATATAGAAAAGTTCGTTTTTTATTTTGATCTGACCGGGGATCGAACCCGGAATCTCAGAGATGGCGACGCCATATAACCGGCGTGCTCGCCTCTCGGCTACGGAGGTCGTAATAAGGTGCTTAGATCTCTAATGCTAAGTCTAAGTGTTTAAGTTCTACCCTTTATATTGTCACTGGACAAAAATTTATGTATGGAAAGATACATCTTCTATAAACTATTTCACTGAATTAAGAACAAACGGGCACTTTCTAAGTTTAAAGTCAGTAAGTCTATTGACCCATTTCTTATGTTCGTAATACTAATGCTGTGAACATAAAAAACGGGTCCGTAGTATAATGTGTTTGGTTACCTTAGTCAATATTTATAGACCCTTATTCTGTTCTAGCATCAGATTGCAATAATCCGTTCTAGCTTTTCTTTCCTTTCAGATAAAATCAATTCTTTATTAATGTAATACACAATCCATTAAATAACTATTAACATATTTACAACTTAAAAATAATTAATATAAATAACATTATATACACCTAAACTATTTACAAATATAATGAAAAAATAATAATATAAACTAAAAAGTTATAAAAAAGGTCCTCGTGGTAAGGTACCCAAGATGCTGGTAGCATTCCCTCGCTGGATTGCGATTCTCAGTCGCTGTGCGAGGTAGCTGCCAGCTTTTGGGTCAACAAATTAAATCAATTAAAAATGATGTCATAACATCGTAGATTGTGATTAAACCAGAAAATACAGCAAAATAAATTGTTACAACCCAGGGCTTGTTGAAATCTCTTGATTACTTATTGATTGAGTAATCAAGAAGATTTCTAAATAATTTTATTTTAATTGACGAAGATACTGAATAATGCTTTTCATAAGTTACTAGGTACATTTAATTCGTGATTTACGTTTCGAGAGCATAATTTTTATTTTATTAGCCATAAAATATCGATCTCAATGCAAAAGCAATGACCCCATTCCCTCGTCAGGTTAAGCAAATTGAATATACGTGAACCTTTAAACACCTAATCAGGTTTTCTCGAATGATAGCTAAACACTTTGGGCTAAGTCTTTTTTAAATAAACAAATCATACACAAATTCACACGTTAAATCAAACATCCCTCTTTGTTTCTGATTCGGATACCATTTTTATGTTTTTTCTTATTTGTTAGGTTATCCGCCATAACTACATATACTTAATTTGTGAAAATTTATCCAGTTACCTTACTTTAAATCGGATGGACAGATAGATAACAGAGAATTTGTAATAAGGTTACATAATACTTGAATAAATATTAGACATTACATATTATATTGCTTTGATCGCAAGGTAGTAGCCAAACGACAGTACCACACCCAGAGCCGACACTTACATACAAAAGTTCATTTTCTACATTGACCCGACCGTGAATCAACCCCGGAACCTCTGCAGAGATGGGAAAAACCGGGGTACTAGCCTTTCGGTGACAGAGGTTGATTGACTATTAGCGTCGCCATCTCTGAGGTTCCGGGCTCGATCCCCGGTCGGGTCAGTGTAGAAAACGCACTTTTCTATAAATTGTATCGGGTCTAGATGTTTTGGTACCTACTTAACTTAGGATCAGAGCAATGTATGTGATATTGTCCGATATTTATTTGTCCAATATTTAACTCGAATAAGAAAACAACGTTAACTCTGTAGTTATCACCACAAGGTATCGTTAAACTTTATCCTACAATCATGTTCCTCGCAACACGTGCATAGGTGGGCGCGTGCGCGCATTGCACCAATGCGTATACGGTTATAAATAGACGAGCGCCGTTTCACTGCGTTGGGACATCCTGACAAATTATTTTTATATATGCCTGCCTGTTATATCCGCTCTCCTTGTAGACATATTGAAGGGAGTACAATTTTTTTCTCGGCACCAAAAAACGGTTATTTAAGTTTTGATAGAAATTATAATTTAACGTGTATAGTGTACACTGTTTTAAAATTAACATAATTTTTTAACGCATGCTATTATTTTATTCCAATTGCAAACGAAATTAAGATTAACACAATAAAAATAATTAACAACATAAATCAGTCATACAGACAATACGCCCACTTATTAGAATCATTACGTGCTTCTGATTCATTTAACACATTCAGTGGACAGATTTAAATCTTATTCAAACATTCGCCAGTGAGAAGAAAACACCTCAGAAATATTGCACTGATTAAAATACAGGTGGTCCCTGAAAATATGGATCAAATCGAACAGGCGCATAGCGGGGATAATTTATGAGCTATTTGGTTAGTCTATCAATGTGGATTCCATTTTCAACAGAAAAAAAGTTGTGATAGATTTTTCATAAGTATTTTTTATAAGATTGCGATATCGACATATTTCAGGATTGCAACCAGGCGTTTCAAATAAGTGTGTCGCAATACTCGATTCTTTTCCGTAATAAAGAAAATGTATAAAATCAAATTACTTTTCAGCTTTGTCCTGTTTCTTGAATTTTCATTTATATTTTTCATTTGTTCATTATGTACCTACTTTTATTTTTATTGAGATCGACGACTTGTTACAAACGCTGTATTTACCTATAGTATAATGTTATCCATATTACTCTGAACTGTAATGTTTATTGATGTGAAACTGGTGAATCTGTTCCGATTAATAAATAGATATTTTCGTAGCATCGCATAGAGCTTTAACAAATCTCAAACATACAAACTATCAAAGATAACAGTTGCATTTTATGTTTTTAATGTTGAAGGAGGGAGAGAACAACTAGGTAACATATTGTGTGACAAAAATAAAGATGTTTTTTTCAAGACTTTATATTTGTCAAAAATATAACCTACATTCATATAGCCAAAAATTTCGAAAATCACCCCCGCTATGCTCCTGTTTGATTGGATCCATACCTCCAGGATACCCTGTATAAAACGGTAAAAAATCACATGAAACGAGTAACAATCTTGTTATTCATAACAGATCTTCAGATTGGGCGTTAAAATTCGTCGCTTTCAGTATATTTTTAAAATATCTGCGTTGTGACTAATTTAAGATCAAACATTAAGGTCCTGTCTGAATGAACGGGGAAGTCTCAAGGCTTATATTTGTTATTATAATCTCAACCAATTATGTGTATTCCAAATATTAGATCGAATGTTAACCTAACTGCCCGAATTGAAGTAAGTAAGCTTAAATTTTGGCAGATATATACAATGTATATTCTAGTATTTTTTAATAAAACCGGATAGTCTAGCTACCATCCGAAACTTTGTCTGGATGGAGTTCTGAATTATCACAAAGACTATTAAATAATCATCTCACAAGAACACACAAATGAATTAAAAAACCCTATGTTTAAGATAGATAAATATCGCAGTATATTTGTGCCAAATCTCAGCTAATTCTAATGAACGTGATTAGGTTTCACATTTGTAATATTAATATGATATCAATCCCCTCAAACAAAGTTAATATTTTGTTACGAGGATACACAATCCTCTTAACAGGATATAAAAGATATAAATTAGATGTAAATTTTTACACAAAAAGCGATTACGTTCCCTCTTTCCCATCCCCCTTGACCATAGCCCAATGTTGATATTTTTTATACATGTTGTTGATGTTTTGGAATAAATAGAGCCATACGTTGCATTACCTCATTTTGTTAAGGTTTAGGAGGGTGGAAACGCTATTTTCCCGAAACAATATTACAGAAGGAAGTAAGAAGAAAAGTAGGCAATCGCCTTTAGGACTTGCAACTATCTCTATTGCACGAGGGAGGGAGGAGGCCGAGCGGCATGAAACAGATTTTTTTTATGCAAGTTCGTATAGTACGTACGTACGAGATATTAAGAGATATGTGTAGTGGACACATATCTCTTAATATCTTGCGGCTTTCGTGAGTACCACAGTACACAGTATTGACATTATTTTTGAATGTAAATATTAGATTCTTAAATCATTATTACATTAAATACTTAAAAGGTGGGAAGTGCAAAGAACCATTTAAATGGTTAAGCTTAATAGGTCCTTAAACAAACTGTATTTCTTTATGGTATAGTAACTTAATGATAAATGGTAGTACTGACGTACCTACACCGTTTTATAATTACAGAAATTTATCTGTGATGATTAGGTAATACTTGAAAAAAAGTCGACCGCCTCAGTTCGAAAAGCACTGGCCCGGTATGCGATGGTCGTGGGTTCGGGTCCCACCTGAGACTGTCGTTTTTTTTTTAAAGTAGGTATTAATCATTTTGAATCAACCTAGCATGTAATTGCTAAAAAAAATATCTGTGATGGTGAAACAATGTCCAAACTAACTGAAGCTGCTGCCTTATCACACATCAGACGGTCGTCAATAAGTGTTGATAAACATTTTTGTTCGTTCAATAACTATCTTAGTTCGTATCACCTTTACAATTTCAGGCTTGTCTTAAGTAACCGTTAAAGTTAAGTGACGCGTCTGAGTGCGGCAGTAATTTAAACTTGATGACCTTGTGGTCTATAGGTACGTGCGTGATGCGGACTACAAAACCAGGGGTTGCGGTTCGAATTCGGTAAATTGTGTGATAAGCACGAACTTTATTTTCTGAGTCATCGATGTTTATAAATAAAATCCTACTAATATCATAAATGCGAATCATTGTAAGTATGGATATATGGATGTTTGTTACGCTGTCACGCAAAAACTACTGAACGGATTTGAATGAAATTTTTCACATATATAGAATATGATCTGAATTTATTAACATTAATTATAGTTTTCATTTCTGTTGAATGGTCCTGTGGGATATTATATTGAAATAACTTAAGACCACGCGAGCGTAGTCGCGCGGGGCAACAGCTGGTACATAATACCTAAATGTTGAATTATTTTTAACCGTTATTTTTACAGCAAAGTAAAAGTACAAGCTTATAATTTGAGGCTAGATAATTAGGAAACAGTAGTATTGTCCAGCAGTGGACTTTTAAGGCTGATGATGAAGAAACCATTTTTTAACCGATTCAAAAAAACGAGGAGGTTCTCCATTCGTCTGAATGTTGTTTTTTTTTTGTATGTTTGTTACGCGATTACGACCGACCGATTTCAAAATTTATTTTTTAGTTTGAAAGGGTATACTCCCGAGGTGGTCCCATTTACACCAAGTCAGATTCTGATGATGGGATCCCTGGGAAATCGAGGGCAACCCTCAATTTTTATAGGCACCCATAATGTTTTGCATATATTTTCTTACTCAATGCTGATTTTTGGGTCTGGAAATCATCATGTCATGTTGCTGACCTGATGATGGAAGCCACAGAACTCCTTAACGGATAGGAGTTAAAAGATAATACTGCAATTTGTCGACAGAACGTATTTCGCAGTGTGTTGAGCAGACGTGGAGCTTATGAGGTACCAGACCGCCAATTTTTATTTACTGGGAGCACACCCGGTAACGAAAAAAAATTTGAAAGTTCCTTTCTTAATTTGACTTGTTATTTAACGCAAGACCTTATCCTATGGTTACGACACCAAAATAGCCGCCATTCTGGTTGGAGTATAGGTAAGCCCTTTTCTTAAGACTTAAAAATTTTCGTCGAAAAATTGACCCTATATAACACCTTATTTTTATCATACCATTGGATGGGGGGTCCATAGAGGACCAATATTAGTTAAGGTTACTTTGCTGTAAAAGTAAAAGAACTGATTAGGTATGTTTTAGTCAATATTATTTTTCGCTTTTTAGTTTCATTTTGAAGTCGGTTTTTAGTTTTTTATATTGTATTTTATTTGGAACATCCACAGCATTGATCCAGTCTATTAGAACAAAGATATCACATAAAGGGAGCCATTGACAGGTATTTGCGTATGGAAATGTAGAATGTAAACCCCACACAAGATATCTATAGAACAGCCAAAAACACTGAAATAACTTTTGTATATGTGATCGCCTTGAACAGACTTTGTTGGAGTTCTAGTTTACATAAACAAAGTTGAATTTATAGTTAATTGAGCAATTAGTGTTCAATAACAAGGTGCGATGTCAAGGGCAATCATTGTATAGCGAAAAGCTAATAATAAGCGGCTGCAATGAATGGGTGGTTTACTTTAAAGTAGGTAAGTGAATTATTTGCTTACGCCAGACTTAGTTTCTTACGTGAACACCTATAAATACTTCTATGCGCAACAATAGATATAGTTACAAGCCTAATACAATCTTCTCAAATGATTTTACTTTTTATATTATGAGAAATATGCCATATGAGAATATAATACACAGGATGTCCCTGAAAGTATGGATCAAATCGAACAAAAGCATAGCGAGGATGATTCCCGAACTTTTTGGCTATTTGAATGTGCGTTTTATTTTTGACGAATAAAAAGTTTAAAAATTAAACATAATTATTCATGTTACTGGTTGATCAAATTAACTTCCTATAGCGAACTCTCCAGCAACATTCTTAACAAAAATTTATCAGTTATCTTTGATAGTTCGTTTGTTCGAATTTGTGTTAGCTCTATGCTTCGAATGTATGTGATGTGATGTTACAAAAAAAAAAAAAACAAACATCTTTTGCCTGTCGAAAATGGAACCCACATTCATAGAGCCAAAAAGCTCGGCAATCAACCTCTCATTGCGCCTGAACGATTTGATCCATACTCCCAGGGGCATCCTGTATATCTAGGTATTATTTTAATATTGTCAACTTTGATGAACTGAATTTCAGGTGAATGTTATCGAGGCACTTTACTAATAAAACTTATATTTTCGTTTTAGTGTTAAAACATAGCCAAACTTGCAATACCATGGATTGAAATTACAGCAATACCTAACCTAGTATTGATTGAACCCATCAGTATCAATAGTATTGATATTTAATATATTATTAAAAGTATCAATCATATCGATATTATCGAACTATCGATTAGCACTATAGTATAACTTACTTATCATGCAAAACAACAACGCATTAAACCAGATACTGTTGCTTAAAATTTCGACTAAGCATTGAGTTTAGCAAAAAAATATTCCATTTAAAATACCGCCCACTCTTAAGGAACATCTTTCCAAAAACCCGAAAGTAAAATTTGCATCGTTCGTAAATCGCCAGAGAAAAGGAACGAGAATAAATAACGATCGGCGCGCGCGCATAAAACAATTATAAAACGTAACGAACTTGACATACATCGGGCACTGTAAACGACTGGTCACCGCTAAGAAAGAATGATTCCAAACGATCAGTCAGTAGTCGAAGTCTTGTTTTACAATTTGTAACCGATAGTCCGTCTATCTGTACGTTGTGTATAACATCATAGGTTTAGAAGAATAGCTTCATTAGCTACTAGAAAAAAAACATCAGGATTCCGTATTCAAAGGATTTCAACGAGAGCCTATTACTAAGGCCGCTGTCGTTCTGACTGCCCGTCTCTCACAGGGCTTATTCCATCTATTACGACGTGATAGGTAGGTAGGTACTAGATGCTGTGTGTGAATTAGTAATAAATTTGACAAACATAAAATGCTGTCCGGGTCCAACTCGCACTTGGCCGGTTTTTTCAACTGCCTTTAATGGCATTCAAACCCAAGGCCTTCACTTTCCAGAAAACTAATCGTCTTTTTGATTACTGAGCTAAGGGGGAACATTATATCGTCAAATTATTTTAAATAATTTTCTGAATAAGTTACTGTTGTTTCATTCATATTTAATATTATAACTTTTAAATCCTAATAAATCAGAGGTTATCAGAATTGATTGATTGTGGCATTACTTTGTCACTGGAGAACCAGGACACGTCCTAATTTTCTGATTAAGCAACTGCTCCGAGTAGTCTTGTCGTATTTAGATAGAATTATTGGTATAACTAGACTGCAAACCGAGCTATATATTTGCATAATTAATAATATTAAATTTCACTGTACCGGACATTCATTGACTTGTACACTTGCGTACCAGTGAATAGAACGGAGAGTGGAGACAGATTGCCAAAAACGGCAATCAAAATTAATATTATACCGTTAACAGAAACGTTTTACGCGTGTCCCATAAACTATCTTACAATCTTGATTAAGAAGAGGGAAATACAATTTATACAAAACTAACAAAGTTTCCGTTCTTTCATTAAATGATAAATCGACTCAATAAATTTACTCATTTATATATTCAGGCTTTTAGAAGTTAAGACAGAATAAGTACTTAACTTACAAACAAACGAAAACTGAAAACAAATACTATATTTTGGTTTGACAATATCAAGTCATAAAAAGGATGTTAAATAAGTATAGAAATATTTGTCAGTTATTACCGGGGAAATACCAAAAAATAAATAAAAGTTTGCATTACACCGTTAATAACTAAATCTGGAAGATATTACTGTCATAAGACAAACAACTCTTATATACATTTACATCCAAGATTATCATATCATTCATACCTACTATCAAATTAACTTCTTCTGCAGGATAATAGTTACGAGACAAAAATATATTTAAATACTTCCGAAGTCCGACTTTTACATAATAAACAAATGATAAAATTTTATAGATCTGATAAAAATGATGAAATGTAGTACCATTTGAAAAACTGCTTAAACGCAAGCATAACTCATGTGTCCTTTAAGTAAAAATTATGTTACGGTAAAAAAAAGTTAATTAAAGATAAGGTTATCTTTGACATTTCAAAGATAACCTTATCTTTAATTAACGTTTTTAAATCACAAACAATGAGTTATCTAAAATAATTTTAAACATTAGATAGAACATTCGCATTTCATTAAAAAATAAACACTTACATTCTTGCTTACTAAACAGTTCTGCATTCACATTCATTTCCTTATATCACAAAGAAAATAGCACAAACGATTATTTTCGTAACGGAATCGTTAGACTTGATTCCGTCAGGAGCTTACACAAAATACCGTTTTGGTTAATTACACGTTCAGTTGAAATATGCACCGTTATTCGGTATATAGTTGAAATATACTAAGACACGAACGTTATCTTATGATGTGTGTAAAAGATATAGGTTATTGTAACTGCAGTATTGTGGTACATTTGAGTAGCAAATTTGAGGTTGACTGACCTGACTAGAAGCGAAACAGAGTGCGCGCTGCAGGGCGGGCGGGTGACGACTGGGCGGGCGGCTGCGTCGGCGCACCGCGCTCGGAATCTGTCCAATCGAGTAGGAGAGAGAAAACGAGCGATTTGTTCTTCGAAAGAGCTTATTTTTTCGGATATGCACTCGGCTTTAAACCCCATTTGGCTTTCGTTATTTGTTTTTTTTAATATTGTCTTTTTATCCTATCCTTTAACTATTCTGTGAGAATGGGTGATTTTGGGCTTCTATAAACTTTTATTTTTTATATATTTTTTTAATATTTTTTTCTAAGTATTATTTAATGTCTTTATATGTATTAGTATTATGTTTTAGTTTTAATTTTTAAAAATGTAGATATTATAGCCGTTGTAGTATTATTTTATTTAAGAAATATATTTAATATGTTTCATCTAAAATTAAAGTTATGAATCTTATTTTACAGGATGGTGTTTAAACTAGGCTTATCATTTAGTTAGTGTCATAACATGTGTTAATACATCTTAATGAAATTAAAATCTTTAAAAAACATATTCCATTTCCAGTTTTGTAGTTTCAAAACAAACGTATTGGTTTACTAATTATTAAAATAAAAGAACGATATTTAAACTTCGTTCTTCGCAAATAACACACTTTCCACGTAATTGCCATTCTTTGGATAATTTATACAGTGCTGTATCTAATCCATATAGAGGGTGAATACTAAATCGTGTAGTTCCTTGGCAGTAAAGTCATTTAACAATCAAAGTCATGTCTTTTTTGGAATTGGAATTGAAAGGTTTTTATGATAAATAATTAGTTACCATATTTTTTTTTTAATTGATGTGACTATTTGGTTTTTAAATCAATGACTTCATTAAAAATAAATCAAGATTGCTTCAAATCTTTGCAAAGGAAAGAAAACGGACTTTACGTCCTTACGATAAATGTAATCGGTTTTTTAACACATCAGCAACTGTAAATATAAGTAAATTTATCTATGAATCATATTACTCATTCGGCGCCAAGAAAACAAATACTTTCAATGGAAATTATTATAGGGAAATACGATAATTTGCGAGTTATATAGGATGGGAACCCTATACCAACCTATACTAACGCGCATACATTCATAAAACCCCACACTTATTTCACTGCTTATCAACAACGACAGCTAACAACGGTTCTCACTTTTTAGTTAGAAGTACGTTTGGCAACAGTATTATTTACTACTCGCCCTCATACACCCACCGCGATCCTGTGACGTACATTTGGTGTCCAGACTAAAGAAGACAGCCATCTAACAAATATGCGTTCGTTGGTCAGCAATCTATGAAGACGGAGAATTTCAATAATTAGAGCATTTAAATGCTCTAAGGAAAAATATCAGAAATTTGGTGATCAGATAGACCGAAATAATTATATTTGGCTTAAAGGATGGATACCCAAGCTAGAATGTCTATAGGCAGAAAGTTACATTTTCTACCATTTTGCATTATTTTTTTCGTGGAAAAACCATTTACTTGAGCAGAGACCGGAACGGGGCAAATACAGCTAACGCAACTAAATCCGTAAAGAAGAAGCTATAGGAGGCGAAGCCAAAAATTGAGATCCCGGCGTGCATAAGGACAAGTCTGTGACCTGCAGTGGACTGACGTGCGCTTAGTTTTTTAAATATTTTTGGTGTAAAATAAAGGTTTGTCTTTATATTTAGAACATAACTTCATGTTCTAAATAATAAATCACCAAAATTTTCCTAAACACATAATTAAACTGATCTACACAAATAAAAAGTATGGTCAGTTGATTTAATGTTTTACAATTATCTGAAGTTTTAAAGTAACTACTAGTATTGCGAAATGTCTGTAAAAACGAATTCAGATAATACTACGCTAACTTGTAAAGTGCTAACTGAAAGACCCGAAAGACCGTCAGTTATTACTTTTTCAGCAATTTTATAAAAAGGACGCCAGAGCGTATTTATGGCCTGAATTAGTTTTTACATATATTTTTATTTTACACCTAAAATATTGAAGAAACTTGAGCATTTAAACTCACGACGGTTTTTTGCTTGGTTGACTTATTCTGGCTGCTTTTCCCGGGCTACGCTTACTCATCATGACCGGCCCCGTGAACCGCCGAAACTAGGCGACCGTCTAGTTCCTGGCTCTAATCTAATTGTTTCTTATTTGAAACGCAAAACCGAACCGGCTAATTGCAAGGGTTTTCACCTCAATTGCCTCTTCACCCATTTTATTAATTTATCCCCAATCTATTAGTGCTAGTATAATTTCATTTTGAGGTTAGATATTTTTGGGTAGTATACTTTTGATAGAAATACCAATAAAATACTTGTGACGCCATGGTAAGCACTGTCTATGGCTTGTAATAAAATTAATACGTTTTAATTTAAGCGTGAAGCGGCAAGGGTGATGGGTAAAGGTGAAAACGTCAAGATTTTTTTTCTAAAATTAGATTTTTAGAATGGAATTGGGCAGGTCGTAGCGAGGCTAGAGGACGAGAGATGGACTAGCAAGGTAACAAAAAGGAAGGGCCCACACGGCAAGCGTCTCAAAGAAAGACCACACACGAGATAGGTATACATGTTCCAAAAATATGCATACTAAATATCATGTCGTGTTATGAAAAAAGGGATATTATACTACTGTAATTGATTATTTTAATGCCAAAAAAGTTTGGAATTGAATACTGCCTTACTCGCACATGTACATTTACCTTGTAATATACTATTTTGTAATGTATATTTATTACTTTTTAAAAGAGGCTGACAATTGTGACCGAGTTTCTTGCGCTGCTTCTTCCCGGCGCTAGCCCATATTTGTACCAAAGCAGTGGTAGGGAAAAAAATGGGTCGTGTAAAAGAGCTTAGTTTAAGCCTTTTTGCAAAAATACATTGGTTTTATGGCTGTGCCCTAACTCCGCTTAAGCGGACACACTGTACTCAAGCACGCTTGGGGACTTTACATTAATACAGTGTGTCCAGGTTTCGATCGGCGATAATTTAAGGGCTTTTAATTTCTCAAATATTATCGAATTAAGAATAAAACTCCCCATGTAGGGGTCTAACGGTCCTCTTGAAATGGCCGTATTAATTATTTTTTTAAATTGTTTTCTGTATCATGCAAAAACTACCATTTTTAAAAATCTGGAGGTCTTAAACATTATTTAAAAAAATCGGCCAAGTACGTATCGTGCCACGCGCAGTATAGGGTTTCGTAGTTGCCCGTCGTTACCGCAACAAAGTTCAGCTATTACTTCATTCAAGTCACTTTTAATGTTTTCCTCTAAGGATTTTATGAACGACTAAGTTGAACGACTATTACTCTTTAACTATCAGGTCTATCTTAACCGTTATGTTTTTTGTTAAAAGTATATAAAAAACAGTATTATCATGAATTTTCCCAGATTTTTCAAGCTTGTAGTTTAGCATTTAGAGACCCGAGCCCAATACGGACGCCCTACTCGAACAAAAATAAAAATTGGCAATTTAAAGTTTAATGTTTCGCAAACGGATCCCTAAATTTAAAAATAGTCTAAGCAACCCCTAAGTCATTTTAAGGAACCTATACAACGATGTCCCATACGATGGGGTAGACGATGGAAAAAAATCATACCCACGTTACATGTATGGGAGATACCATAAAAAAAAGGCAAATATTATTCTACCATTTTGTCGGCGTGATTGATATACATAATATCTCCATAAAAATACAGCTATCTTGAGTCTTATACAGTCTTCAAACAAAACCTCGGAAGGACAGACAGACAGACGGACATGACGAAACTATAAGGATTCCTTCAAAAATTACTAAATATCATAGAGAAAAAAATTAAGTTATAAGATTGAAAAAATATCTTAATTAGGTATTCATAAAACTAGCTCCATAAATGTCTTTTTTTTGTAATTATATTTAATATTCTTTTGGGTGCCATACTTCGTAAATTCAATATTTATATTTATTAAAGTAAATGGTACATCACAACCAAAAGGTAAATAACAAATTACTATTTTACCAAAAAATAGCACCTTACCACAGTCGGGTCTTATTTTCAGTAGTTAAACACATGAAAAAATCAAAATTATGAAAGACTCAATTGCAAGTTTTAATCAAGTGGTATTATTTTAATTATGCATGATACCATCATAACGTGGCCACAAAAAAAACAATAAGTGATATTTTGCTAGAACAATAAAATTTATAGCCTTTTAAGGGTACCGTACCTTAAAAGGAAAAACGGCTCACTTAGCTGTCCGTCCGTCCGTCCGTCTGTCAACAGGACCCTTTATCTCGGGAACGCGTAGAGGAATCAAGTTGAAATTTTTAAAAATATGCTTAGTCTATTGAAGCTGTGAAAAAATCTTCTAAGTTAACGTAAAACAGATATGGACGTTTATGACGCAGAAAACGTATATTTCGACACTCTCAAATCAAAATTTAAAACTATGATATTTGGCAAGTACCGTCTTATACTACTAGTATAGGGAAAAATCTGAAAACTATACAATTGTAATTAATTCACAAAAACTGGCCAAGTACGAGTCGGACTCGCGCACGAAGGGTTCCGTACAATTATTTTATTTATTTATTTTTATTTAAACTTTATTGCACAGACAAAAAACATGTGGTACAAATGGCGGACTTAATGCCAAAAGCATTCTCTACCAGTCAACCATAGGGCCAGACAGAGAAGGTATGGGCGGTGCAACAAAATAAGCTTGTATACAAAATCAAACAACTAGATTAATACATTACATAATATATAAATAGATAGATAACAATACGGTACATACATAAATATAATATACTTACACATATACACGCATATAATATGATTGTACACAGAACCATGCCAGCGAGGACCATTGGGAAATGAAGAAGAAAACGAGAAAATGAGAGAGGGTTAGACTTTAAAATGAATGCGCAAAGCCTTCTTAAAAGAAAATTTCGATGTGGACTTTTTTTAATTATCTATAAAAACGGCAAAAGAATCATATTTGTTATATGGGAGCCCCCTTAAATATTTATTGTATTCTGTTTTTTAGTATTTGTTGTTATAGCGGCAACAGCAATACATCATCTGTGAAAATTTCAACTATCTAACTATCACGGTTCATGAGATACAGCCAGATGACAGACGGACAAACAGACAAACAGACAGACAGATATACGGACAGTGGAGCCTTAGTAATAGGGTCCCGTTTTACCCTTTGGGTACGGAACCCTAAAAACAGGATTTTTTTGCAAGAAATGTGGTGGAGAGGTGGTCCAAATTTTGAATTGAGTTAACCGTGACATGTGGGCTTACGAGGGCTTTATTGGAGACTTTATTAGCCCGAAATTAGCTTAAACAGATTGTTTATTATTTTTATTATGTATAGTTTTCGATTTATGGCGAAGAATTTAATACACCTTTTCCCGTTTTTGTAAGTAATGTTTGGGTATTTTCGTACCTAAATCTTTTTTATAATAATATGTACAAAATTATACGGAACCTTCGATGGGAAAATCCGACTCGGACTTGTCTGGTTTTTATACTGACGAGTATTGGTACTCTCCCCGACATCAACAGCGTTTATGTACCTTACCGGCTTGTCTCCGAAACGTCCAGTAAGTACCTTTTACCTATTCTGTGCCCGAAAGCGATACGACGACCGCGTATAGCGACTCCTGGCTTTCATTATGATTGATAGAGTAATATCTTACCAATGTAGAATGAGTGCTGTTTTTCAGTCAGATAGTTAGTATTTCAAGGTAGACTCTTTTTTGGGTATAGAATATAATAAATAAAGGTAAATGGATTTAATCCTATTTAATTAAACTTTTAGCAAGTCTTTTCTCAGACATTATTGCGGACTATTATATCCGTACAAAAGGGTAACACCAAGTAAACTTCAATGTTAACTGGCTGAAAAACTTATTATTTAAGCCTACTAGATGTTGTCGGAAAATGGAAATAAATATTTATATGCTAAGAATCGTCAAATCCTATACAAAATTTTGAGCTTAGCAAATACGAGTACCTAATTAATTTTGTGCTAACAAGTTTCACGTTAGGAAATAAAACCGGACAAGTGCGAGTCGGACTCGCGCACGAACGGTTTCGTACCATTATCTTCAGGGTCCCGTTTTAACCCTAGGGTACGGAACCCTAAAAAGGAAATCATTATTGATCAATTAATCAATTTTTCTATTTGACGACCGTCAGGTATACGGTTCGCGCCCCAGAATACCAAGCCAAGCCCCAGACTAAAAAACCCGCCAATCGCGAGTCAGACTCGCTCACGAAGGGTTCCGTACCATTATCTATAAATCGGCAAAAATACTCACGTTTGTTGTATGGGAGCCCCCTTAAATATATATTTTTTTGGTTTTTAGTATTTGTTGTTAGATCGACGACAGAAATACATCATCTGTAAAAATTTTAACTGTCTTACTATCACAGCTCATGAGATACAGCCTGGTGACTGACGGACAGACAAACAGAGAGACGGACAGCGGAGCCTTAGTAATAGAGTCCTTTTTTACCCTTTGAGGAAACAACCCTAAAAAGACGACCTGATTGATGAAGCGGCGCGATGATTCGCCTGTTTACGGAGCATTCCGAGCTACCGTGCAGCATACAGCAGCACTCTGAACGTAATTTAAACAACAACTTAAAAAAATATGCTTGTACAGCGGCTAGCTGTACTGTAAGGCAGCTGATTACAGCAGTACTATTAGCGAAGCTTAGACTAATACCCAACTTAAAGGGGCCCGTTTTCGATTAATGAGATGAGATCGTTTTTTTTTTCTAATTGTCCCTGGTCTTGGAGAGCTGCGAGAATATGGCCGAACTTTACATAGGTGTACCCAGATTCTAGGCCATGAGAGAGCAAATCAGATTTTTTAAAAGCAACTAGTCAAATAATGTTTGCAAGACTTCTAGCGAGTAGGTATTCTGCCTACTCGTGCCGCACGATTTTAAAAAGTAAGTCAATTCCTTACCTCGAGATCAATACGATGCATCCGTATATTGTCGAGCGCATATTTATTTATAATCAATGTAAGCAATGAATTAAATGGTTATGTGTATCATTACTATTAATTTAATGAACTAGTCCCCTTATTTGATTACTTTTGTGTTTTATTTATCTTTGTGACCTATTCCTATGTGAATACATCCCTATAAATACTGACCGACTTTATATTATAGGTATAAGTATTTTTTTTATTAAAATACAGATAGTTTCACTATATCAGGTAGATTTATAGTCAGATTACTACTTCTTTCTCCGTTTATAAGGAAAAATCGGTTTTCTTGTTAGTTATTACGTAATTCGTTTCTAAAAGGTGGTTTCAGGCGGTATCTAAAACACAGCTGTACGTACGTATAATACGTACTTACTACGAAATAAAATACACACTACTTTTGAACTTTTATTGCTTTTTTTGTTTCTTTAACATAAATAGCATTTATTTTTAATTATTACAAGTTACAGTTACAAACGTACAATACATATTATTGCACCATTAATAAATTATAATATAAAATAATCCATTTATTTTAAACTACTACACCGAAACCACGGTGTGCAACGACATTGTGATCTATAGCGCCGGTGACCTTAATTATAGAAAAATATTGAAAAAAAAAAGCTTATAGAGGTTTTGGTTCCTTTATTTGGTTGTTTTAGCGTTACAATAAAAAATGATAGCGGGACGAACGGTCGACGTATGGCCAAGAGTGGAGACACGGCTTAGGGCGCGCCGGAGCGCCGAGCGCCCGTCCCGATCGCGATTGCTTCAACTGACCAAGAGATGGCAGTAGTGAGTACGTTGTTCACTGCTGCCATCTGTCGGTTGAATCATACATCACTTAACGAACGACTAGGCTTATACCCGACCGGAATTGCGCCCCGATATCGACTGGTAGAGAGAAATGCTGGTGTTGCGGGGCGGAGGGTTGGTGGCTCACTCCGTGCTAAGGGCGCGGGATTCCTGCACCAAGTAGACCTGGGATCCGGGCACTGTGGAGGTGGTGACAAAGGTGCGGTGCTTGGCACGGATAAGTGAGAGGTTGCTCTCGGCAACGTCGGCGCGGTCTTCGGCCGCTTCGAGCTCGCGCTGGAATCGTCGTACTCTGGTCACGCTCTGCTGGGATACACCCTCCTGGAAACATCAATAGGTAACTTTAGATTGATTAAAAAAATTGGCATCATAGTTATAACTACGATTTTGTTACTAAAACCTTTTTAAAGTGGTTGCAATGCTTAATAAAATATTGTAAAACTAAATACCGAAATAAAATGCGTCTTGAATCAATTATAATAATTATCTTAAAAGAAATCAGATATGACCAATTATTAACCAACTAAAATATTATTTGTGTTATTACTTTAATAAGCTGGTAACTTATTTAAAACAGCAATATTTTATTGTACAATAACTTGTATAGTTTGCAAATATTTGAATGAGGTCACTTTCCGTTTCCACACTATAAATATTATGAAATTTTAACCAAACTTTACCTGCTCCGTCAATTGCCTCTTGTAGATGTTGACCTTCTGTGAAGTCTTTTCCAACGAGTCCTGCAGCAGGACGATGTTCTTCTGGTCCTCCTCGCACTGAATAATGACTTCCTTCAGCTGGCGTTCCTTCTTGCGGAGGATCTTGATGGTCTCCGCGTGTCTCCTTTTCTCCTCGTCCAGCTCGAGCTCCATATCCTTGATGCGGGCCTCCAGTTTGCTGATGACGCGCTTGCCTCCGACGATGGCGTTAGCTTCAACCTCCTCCAAGCGGACAGAGATGTTCTGAAATAAAGGGGAATCACTCATTATTGATTTACCAGGAATTAATATGATCTCAAAGGTAGTAGAGGTTTTTTTTATGTTAAATAAGATCCTGAACTAGTAAGTACTACTAAAAAATATTCTGGATTGGCGTAAAATTACCGAAATCATAGAAGATAGCGCTGACTAACGAAGATGTAACAATTTAACCTGCTGCTAAGAATAGGATGAGGGGGAAGGCGCGGCTGCAACTAGTCCCAAATAATAAAAATCATTTTTCTATTCAGCTTGAGTCAGCTAAGTTTATTGGTACAGTGTTTTTTCCGTACCCAAAGGGTAAAACGGGACCCTAGCCCTCCTAAGGCTCCGCTGTCCCTCATGAAGCGTGATAGCTAGAGTGTTGAAATGTTCACAGATAATGTTATTCTGTTGCCGGTATAAACATGCCGGTATAAACAAATACGCAACGCGAAAAAACAGAATACAATAAATGATTATGAGGGCTCCCATACAACAAAAGTGATTTTTGCCGTTATTATAGATAGTGGTACGGAACCCTTCGTGTGCGAGTCCGACTCGTACATGGCCGGCTTTTTTTATTGTAGCCGAAAACTATTTTTTCGAGCATTTTTAGTTACGTGTAGGTAATTTGAATTCACGAATTTTGTAGAGTTACTGTCGATAAATATTGATTTTGGACTGACCTTGACTTCGATCTCGAGGGACTTCTTGACAGCTTCGATCTTGACGATCCTCTCCTGCTCCTCGTGCAAGTGCTCAACGGTGTGCTTCAGCTCGGTCTGCAGCAAACATTTAAATAGGTAACTAGACAACCTTGGTAATAGCATCTCAATGACATTTTCTTTTGCTTACCAGTTGTATAACCTCTTTATGTAAATTCATATCGCTGTTTTGCTCGACTTGGCGGGGTACTGCCGGGCCCCCAGAAATTAATGAACTAGTCCCTTATTTGATTACTTTATGTTTTATTTTATCTTTGTGACCTATTCCTATGTGAATACATCCCTATAAATACGGTCAGTATTTTATATTATAGGTATAAGTTAAACTTTTATTTTAAAAATACAGATAGTTTCACTATAACAGGTAGATTTATAGTCAGATTACTACTTCTTTCCCCGTATATCCGGAAAAAACGGTTTGATTGTTAGTTATTACGTAATTCGTTTTTGGAAGTAGGTTTCATGCGGTATCTAAAACACAGATATTTAAAAATACTTGACTTGGCGGCGGGACTGCCGGGCCCCCAGAAAAAAACTAGGTACTACTAATTCCCAATTGTAACTTATATTGATAAATAATCAATTATCGTTTCACTTACAGACTAACTGCCTAATTTAGAGAAGAACAAGAAACCTAATAAATTTTTATTTTGTTTTTACTTTATACTTTAATCAATAATGGTAAGTGAAATCAACTATTCAACCGTAGACGTTTTATACCTGGACTCGTTGGTATCTCTCATCAGCGATGCGCAGCTCCTTGGTGATCTCGTCGTAGTCAGCGGCGACGGCGGCCAGCTCCTGCTCGATCTTGGCCTTGCTGCTGGACAGGTTGACGTTGATGACGGTCAGCTCGTTGATGCGGACCTGGGTCTCCTCGTAGGACTGTTCGAGGACGCGCTTGGCGCGGAGGGCCTGGACGAAAATATTATTAGTTAGTACCGACCAGCACACAGATATACATACCACTCTAACTCCCTGTGAGTTTTATTTCGGGAAACACAAAACACAAATTATTGTAACAAACTACATGCCATGAGCGTAAGACAGTAATGAAACGAATTCTTTAAATAATAACATCCATTTTATCTATCGTCAAACTAAGCAGAGCATGTACTGCGTCTTGCTAAATGAAGAATAAATTTAAATAATTATCCGTAGTAGGCCATCATGATTTAGGTAAGTACAAATGTTCAAGCTTGTTACACAAACATTTGGTTTTTGTAGGACTTAATCTTGACTCAAGAAGGAGGTTAGTCACACGGACGAGTTACTAAGGCGAATTAAACTATTATAACGCATAAACACGAATTAATAAAAAAATGCAAAATACTGTGCTTTAGTTTAAGGCACCTTTGATTCGATCGTCGTCGTGCGTGAGTTGTATCCAGTACTTGAAAGTTTGTTTAATAGTTTTTTGAACTATTACATCAATGACTATATTTTAGTTACAGCAGTTCACATGGTTTACTTTTATAGCTTGAGGCCGTTTCCCTACCTGTTCGTAATTGCCACGGATCTCTTCGACCTCGCCAGTGAGAGACTGTATCCTGCGCTGAGCGACGCCATATTGGTCGAGGGTCACTTGCAGCTGCCTCTGGACTTCGTCGTAGTGGGTCTGGATCTCGGTGAGCTAGGACATACGGATCATGTAGTAGTGCAAATACATAACCTATGGATATTTTTGCAAAAACGTTTGTATGAATATTAAATCTGCAAAGATCTTACGATGAGACTGTAACATATACTGAATGACTTTTTTTACCGTCAAGAAAATAAACATGTGAGATAGGTAAACGATATAGGTGATAATAACATGATAATTTAAAAAAAAAGTTTATTTTTTTATTTTATTTTTATCAACTATTTATCCTCATATTTATCAAATTCTTAGTAAATTTTGACTAACTGTACATTAAAAAAAAAATGTAAAATAATAATAAAAATATGAAACCGACCAAAACTCAAACGCATATTCACTGATGTATTCTATGTCTATGCATTTTTTTGGATATTCCAAAATTTACAAATTTAGTTGTATTTTATAAACACACACATAATATCACATAGTTTTAGGTACAGAATACACAGTTATTTTTTACTGACGGTAAAAAAAGTCATCCAGTATATCTTAAGTAAAGTCTTTTTGCTGTTCTTTGATTTCTGTAGTGTACAATGTAGAGAATCTATCTATATTTTAATCATTGAAATAATTGGTTAGTTTTTGAAATGTCAATGAAATGGAAAATTACCTGCAGGGACTGCTTTTTGATGGTCTTCTGCAGATCGATGTTGGTCTTGTTGGCGACATCAAGCGACAGCTCCAGCTCCGTGATCTGAATCTGGAGCTTCTTCTTGATGCGGGTCACCTCCGACTTCAACTTGGTCTCAGCCTCAACCACGCGAGCGCTCAGCTGCTCGATCTCAATGCTGGTCTGTTTGCTGTTAAAAAATTCTAATTTTTTACTAACTATCCATTATATTTCACATACTAAAACACAAAACTTAAAGATAGATATACACCTTCTGTCAATGCATATACAGGTGCTTAACTGCTCAAACTGCTTTAAGGTCTCTTTTAACTCATTCAAGTGATGCACATACGAATTGTCTATAACTGGTATCTCAGTTTGAACATGCACAATACATGTCTTTGGCGAAGTACTGCGACGCACGGTTCTTATAGTCTCGGAAACCGACTGCGATATTTTACTCTCTGACTGGTTTGAATATTTTGACTCCATCGTATTAGACATAATACTCTGCGCTAGCTTTGTATAATTACGATCTATCATATTTTTTCTAGCATCTGAATCCATTTTCCTTACTCGCGCTTGATCTACGTTTTTTCGGCTTTCCTCCAGCAAAGTCTGTGCAATTGCTTTTGCAGATTTACCTCTATACATCATAGCCTTGCCTCTTAGCTCAGCGCCTACTTTTGAATTGGCTTCGTATAACTCCAGATGCTTTTCTATTTCATCCATTCTTTTTTTCTGTCGTTCAGCCTTAATCTTTTCTCTGTCCACTCTTTTTTTCTTGGCTTTTATAGTAACACTTTCCACGCCCACGTGTTTTGTAACATTTGCGGCAGCAGCAGTAGCTATCACAGAAAATGGAGATCTCTTTGCCACATTAAATTTATTGAGATCACGTTTTGCTTGCTCGGCCACTTCATGGGAAATGCGCGACACGTCTTCCTCGGAGTACGCTTTCACTGGTTTATCGAACCTATACTTGTCTAGTCCTCGCTCGTTATTCCACGGTAAGTGCGGCGGCTTGGCGGAGATTCCATGCTGCTTCGCCGTTATGTAGTCTATCATTGGCTGGTAAAAATTGATACCGTAGCCATAATTGTCTTCATAGACTGAGGTGGGCGGTTTGTTCCATTTATTATAGTTAGGCACTTTAACTGGCGGCATGATGAGGCAATTGAAAGATTTACTATCGGCGTCTAGTGTCGTTCGATTCGATTAATGATATCGGTCACCCCGACGTGCATCGCCTGGGGCCGATGTTGCGTAATTAGAGCAAAAGTAAACCAGACGCAGTCTTTTGTAGATTTTCACTGGGTTCTATGTGCCAATCTTTTGTATAATCGCTGGTAATATTAACCAATCAGATTAGCGGTTATATATAAATGGAATCTGTGCCAATTATCCGAGGTAGAAGAAGCGAAATAGCATGTTCACAGAAATCTATTTCGCCGGAAATATAGTTTAAATACACAGATTTTATGCCAACTGCGGGATCTTTAACGCATGTCACAAATTTCTCTCATATTTGTTTAGATTATTTAAAGGTAGGTAATAGTGGAGAGATTACATCAATCTTAATTTGGCTTAGACCCAGTAATAAAACTATGTCATGGTTGTGATTATTGAGCCCTGTCGGTCACATTTTTCGTTGACACACATCACTCAATGTTGGTTAGAAGGAAGGGGGGATGACTATGTGGTGTTGAAAGATGTAGTGCATTTGTAGTTCCGAGTGGGAGGGCGATCAAAGCGGTCTGCGTGGATTATTGTGCCTAAGATAATTTTGATTGTGTATATTGTTCAAGTAAGTCCAATCAAGTCTTTTTCTTACTATCACTTTATTATGATATTGTTTAGTTGGTGGCAAGTATAACTTTTTATATATATTAATCGCAAAATTTATTTTAGCTACTCATTAATTTAGTTACATAGCTGGTCACTTTGTGGCGTGAGCTCTAATAGAGAGAGATTAGTTGTAACTCCTGCATCATATAACATCTTATTATTACCTAATCTTAGTCGTGTTATTTGAAATGGGTGTGAACTCACCGAATTGCTTCAACTTCCTCTTCCTTCTCCTGGAGGCGGCGTTCGGCCTCGTGACGGAACTGTCCGAACTCGGTGGTCAGCCTCTGTGAGCGCTGCTCCTCAGCTTTGCGTCCCTGGACAAACAACTCCTCATTAAACCCCATAACTTTAACTTATTTTACTATCATCTTATATGTATTGCTCCATAATTTGACTTTATATGAACACATTGCATGTAGAGGCCCTTTGAATATTGTTTCTTACAGTTGCGTAGAAAGTGAAGATGAATACATCTCAAGTTTTGTTTTAGAAATTTGTCAGAGGAAATGTACCTAATTGGCAAATGGAAAATATTTAGCATCATTACCTTATAATTCGTAATTGAAAAGTCGTAATTGATTTGTCACAAAACTTTTTTTTTCTTTCAAATCATTAAAAGTTTCCGAAAACTGACGTGACCATAAACCAAACGGAACGAATAAAACATTGTCGATAAATATATCTTTTTTCTGGTCCAGTATGTAATTATTTCAATTAACCTTTCCTTGCTTTTTAGGGTTCCGTACCCAAAGGGTAAAACGGGACCCTATTACTGAGGCTCCACTGTCCGTCTGTCTATCTGTCTGTCTGTCTGTCCGTCTGTCACCAGGCCGTATCTCATGAACCGTGATAGTTAGAAAGCTGAAATTTTTACAGATGATGTATTTCTGTTGCCGCTATAACAACAAATACTAAAAAACAGAATACAATAAATATTTTTTAAGGGGCTCCCCCGTTTTTATAGATAATGGTACGAAACCCTTCGTTCGCGAGTCCGACTCGCGCTTGGCCGGTTTTTTACCAATAGCCTTGGTTTTGAACCAACTTTTTAAACATTCACTGTGCAAAGCGAATTTTGTTGTACCAATCTGCTTAGCTGTGCGATTATTTTTACTTATATCTCATTGTGTATTTTTGTTTTACATTTAACAGCTTAAAACTTTAAATCACTTTAGGGAGATCAAATTCTGTTACTTACACAACCTACATTACTTCTTGTACTTGTACCACATTTAGGACATAATAACAAAAAAAAAAGCATTTCCCCGCATAAATCATTCCGCTTATCGGTAATTTAGGTTTATTTATTTATTTTGTAGTTCACCTAATATTATAAGTTGTTTTATTTAAGCATCAAAATCAGTGCAAGGTTTTTCGTTATTTCAACTTAGGTACACTCAAGGTATATAATATAAATTGCAATATAAAGTAGTCATTCTTCTTTGCGTGTCAACTCAGGCATTGTTATATGTAAGGACCAAAACTCGGACACTGATATAGCAATGTTATCATTGTTTTGTATCAAATCTAACCTCGAGGTTAGCTTAATATTGCGGGAAATGTATAGCTCGATGTGCTGTAAGTACAACATACCTTTTCTTTGTATTTTACATTTAGTTTTCAATTTTTTTTAAGTATACCTTTACAGTTTTGTATGAATATTGTTTAGGGTGTTAATTTTTTTTTTGGTTTAATTTCACAATTTGTCCGTATTCAAAAAATCTAAGCAATGGCAGATCATTCGAAAGATTAGCACCTGATTCGATTAAAAGTACGCCCTCGATCCTAAATATAGAATCTATTTGCGTGCGCGCAACAGTCCAACTGAACATTGCCAAAGAATCGCCACCGACTGCATCCGACGACGCGGTAATTAATTAGTGAAGAACATTCTTTAAGTCGCTCGGAATTGTCTGTGATTAATCATGCCATAGACAATAGGTAAGCAACAATACAGGTTGAAAATGAAATCGTGTAATCTGTAGTTCTTACTAGTGTATGAGAAAATGTTTTTGTAGGGATCCAATAAAAAAATTAATTCCTTAACCATAAAATGATCATTCTACCTAAATAGTATTGTTGAACCCTAAATATTGTACTCTCAATTTTAATTTTGAATGAGAATCAGAAAACTAGTCCTAGTAAAATATAGTGCAACCCTATTCAAATCTCTAATGTAGTTTAGAAGACTTAAGCGCAAAGAAAGACTCGGTAGCGATTTTGGTTTAGACTAGGGCTGGGATACTTCAATAAAACCTTATCACCCTCATGGAGGTCAATCCCCGCTATAACCTTAAATCTGTGCCGGAACACGCAAAATTACAGTTATAATGCCCGAATATTAAAAGGTTTTTATGTGATCGTAATGTATTTGATTTAGAAGAGTAAGGTAGAAGATAGCAACCCACGCGATTAGCCCCCAATTCAGAACCATGAGGTAACAAATTTTGTTGCCCGAAAAAGACTTTATATGATTTAGCATTAGTTAGGTACGTGATTTACCGATTGTCAACTCGTAATCAAAGAGCTCTGAATACGGTTGCTCAGGTGAAAGGTTTTTACTAGTATAGTGTTTCCTGCAGATGAGTAAGGCCCTTTTTTGATTTGTCGGCGCAGCAGCGGCGCGACATCAGCATGCTCGGTATACGCGGTACTGTGCCGACAAATCAGAAAACGGCCTAAGGTAGTTTTTTTATTATTATTTGATTTATTTAAGATAGAGTAACTTTCAACAGTACTTACGGCCTCAGCTTCTTTGTAGGCCGCGGTGAGTTCCTCTCGCTCGTTCTCAAGACGGCGCAGCTCGATCTCGAGCTCGTGAAGACGGCGGTTCATCTCCGTGAGGGTAGCGCGGGCATCGTGCAAATCATCTGGACGGGTGTTTTTAAATAATTTTAATAAAATTTCCTAAAAAAAAAACAATTGATGGTGCGAATGCAAGCGTTCTCGTACAAAGACATGGCTGAACACACGCAGTGACAAGTGGTAAGCAAAGTTTGCTGTCTCAAGAGATCCACTAGAATGACAGACAACAACTGGTTACTGTGGTAGTAGACTAGAGAAAAAAAAATGTTGCAACATGAAAAGTTTTTGTAAATCCTTGTCAGTCATAGACCGATGGACAGCATGTTTTCGTCAGTAGTTTTAGCTTAACTGTCCGTCGATTTGGGCTCGATAAATATATTTTTGAAACTCAACTCTTTAATTTACTACAGACAATATTTTTATTCATTTGTTTTACATAACTTTGAATAATTATCCTAACCTACTTTTGTGGCGTAGTTCGCGTTTTCTCTTAAAGGCAGTTTCTAAATATTATAATTATATTTACAAAAGCTTGCATGTTTGCTGCTAAGTATTTAGTAATATCACTAAAAAGCCACTCGTCCTCGACGAAATCACCTCAGACAAAAATGAATGTGAAGAAGATTAACTTACCACCCAACTTCTTGTTTTCGCGGCCGAGCGCATCCTTCTGCTCGCGGGTCTTGTCAAGCTCGTGGCTGACACGCTGGAGCTCAGTCTGTTTGTTGCGAAGGTCACGCTGCGACTGCTCGTACAGGGACACGGTCTCCTCGAGGCGAGACTTGATCTCGATGTTAACGCGCTCCAACTGCTCCGTCCTCTTCTGCAGCTCCCGAGCTGTTCCGTTGGCCTTTTCTAGGTCGATGATGAGCACCTCCACCTGTTTTTAATACGTTTTAGAAGCTGTTTCACTACGCTACGTGTTATTTATGATTTTTAATAATTTGCATGACTCATTTATTTTTCATGTAAAATATCACGAAGTTTCGAATTAGAATAAACACGCTTGGCCAAAATTCGTTTAATAACATAAAACAATAGGATTCTATCTTGCACCGACATAATAAATTTCAATTAAAACTACCAGTATTATAGCTATAAACCCATAAAGCTCACCTCACTCTGCAGACGGGACTTCTGCTTCTCAACATTGCTGATCTTGGCGATGAGAGTCTCGATCTGCTCCTCCTGCTCCTGGATGCGGATGGAGTACTTGCGGCGGATCTCCTCGATTTCTTCAGCCCTGGCAGAAGCCTCAGCCTCGAACTTGACCCTCCAGTGCTGAACCTCTCCATTGGCCTTCACGATTTGGCGTTCAAGGTCCAAACGAGCCTCGGACTCTTCTTCCAGTTGGACGCGGACGGATTCCAGGTCGATCTCAACCTAAGAATAAATCAAGAAGGTATTAAATTACTAATGAACTAATTTTCACGAGTCTACCCTAACAATATAATATTTTTATTATAAAGACTCATATTAAATGTCTGTTTATTTCTCAGCCTTTATTAAAGTTCCTTTAATTTTTTACTTCGGTTTGCAACATTGGACAAAAATCATTTGTAGTTAAAATAACAGTTTTGAAATAGATATGTTTCATGTCAAAAACTTTGAGAATTACCTGGTGCAAGGTAGCCTCAAGCAGAGAGCGTCTCCTCTCCTCATCTTCGAGCCTGCGGCGGGAGTCCTCAAGCTGGCTGGCGATCTGGCTCCTAAGGTACGACACGTTCTCGATGTTCACCTAGAACACAGATTTTTATGAACTTTAGAGCGTCTGTAAACCAAGTCCAAGATATAAGACACGGAATCTGGTGAACATCATGCGCTATTAAATACGATAATTTAATGCTTGTACCTACTCGTATTTTATTCTTTTGAATTCAAATCTATGAAAACTAAAAAATTGCTTTAAAACCATTTTGTTTGCACAAAGGTCAAATATACTACATGTCCTAATATTTTTACCCTACCAGTTACCTGCACTGCTTGGAGACTAACTAAAAGCTAGTAAGGATTATTAATTACCTTAAGGTCCTGAACTTCCTTGATAAGCTCAACGTTCTCCTGGGACAGACGCTGCTTGTGCGAGGTAATGTCCACAATGGTGCGGTTCAACTCCTCGATTTTGATGTGGAGCTCGCTGATAGAGATTTCGAGCTTCTCAACGTGTTTGGAGATGGTGATCTTCTCTTTAGTCACATTCTCCACTTGGGCCAACAGCTCGTAAACTTCAGCCTGGAATTTGGACTTCTCCTTCTCACTCCTGGTGACAAAGAAAGTGACATGCAATCATAATGCAAAATATAGGTAATATGTGAATGATTTTAGAAGTATAGATGTCGACATCCAACGCACAGCATTTTTCGCAAAGAAAGATAAATCGCACAGCTTTATCTTACTGCTAAGTTATAACGTGTAAGTACGTGCTTTGTGGGTATTAGTGCATTGCCTTACCTAGCTTTGCTTTTGGTAAGCTGGTCGATTTGTTCCTGGAAGTCGACGACGATCTCCTGGTGCTTCTTCTTAAGCAGGTGTGCTGTCTCTTCAGACTCCAGGTGGACATCTTCCAGTAGTTTGCGGAGCTTGAGAAGTTCGGTGTCGCGTTTCCTGTTGATCTCGAACTGCAAAAATTATAATCCCATTTCAAAATACGCCCCAATTATTTCGTGGGTGCACATTTGAAATATTATTTTATGATGGTAGTTTATCCTTAGACAAACTTTTATGATTTCCTCGTATTTTTGTTAATAAGTGCCACATTTCTATTTTTTACAATTAATTTGCTTTTTCTTTTTAAACCAATTCAATAGAGCTGTAAACTGTTTTGTCAAAAAAAAACTGAAGTGTTTGCTTGATTTCAATTTTCTTAATCAAATGAAACGATGATACATATAAAAATGCTTACCTGTAAGGAAAGTGTATTAGTGAATAACATCGCAGAGCAAAACTTCGCAATCGCCTAAAATATTTAAATATTTCGCAAAGCAAGGAATAACATATTGTTAAAAATCAATCTTCAACACGGTGGGAAGGATTTCTTGGTCTTGACTATTTCAATACTTGTTCCATTTTCCGCTTCTTCATTCTTCTGTTATGTTTATTATTTAATTCGTTTTTATACGAGTATTCATCATATCCATTCATTTTCCTTAATTATCGTCGTGTTCACATTTTTCAGGAGTACAAAAACCTTCAATTCTTGTATATTTTAAACAGCTTTTTCAATCATTATTTAGTTGGTGCAAACACAAAACTTTCTAGTTTTTTGGTAGTTTGAGTATCCAGCGGTGATTTCGTTGCTACAACTAAAGTAAGTTAAATGTGAGTTTAAGTATTTACCTGACTCTCAGCTCCACCTTCAGCCTCCTCCAGCCTCTCGGAAAGTTGGATTACTTGCACGCTCAAATCTGCCTTTTCCCTCTCGATCTGCAATACGACAAAATCATAAACAAACATCGCCACTTATATTTAGACTTATGTTTTGACTAAAATCGTCATCATGCACCAATACAAACGACAAACTAGAAGCGTCAAACTTTGTTTATGTAAGATTTTTTCTTACATGGGTAAAAGTGCTGCTGTGAATATTGAAAGAAATATCATCGGATAAAAAATGTTATTTCCGATGCTCGAGCCATCCGGAAGTTACCTACTTAACATTATGCAATATCAGTTTTAGAGCGACGTCCTTTGCATATTTCTACATTGTGCCCATCTAAAATAAGAAACTATTCACATCTCACAGCCGATGTGACTAACACGGATATTTTCGCCACACTTGCCACAGGCTATTATTATATTTTAATATTGTGGCATTCTGAACGGGAACGAGCATCATTTGGCCCAGTTTCAAAAGCGAGACCCGAGAGCGAGAAGTGGAGATTTTAGAGAATGCTTTCGCTACGTGGCTAAATATAAGCATCGGGTGCGCAAGAGTCGCTAGCGCAAGTACGGCGCGCGGCCGCGGCTCTGGTGCCCGCGCTCAGCCGCGCTGGTGAAGCAGCACTGGCACAGGTCAAAAATAGAACACCATACGATCCGATGAAGATTACAATAATTTCTAATGTTTCACACCATGATATCGATGCCATTGAACTTTATCAGAACCAATCAAAAGTACTCTGAGTTTTAGAAAACTTTCAATCATGAAAATGTTGTCCAATAAAACACTCATAACACATAAAATTACTGAAAAAAACAACACTTGATCACACAACTAAGAAAATGAGTAAACATAAACATAAAAGAACCTTTAAATTTGTAGGAAATGTTAGCAAAGCACTGAAACTTAGTCACTTGAGTAGCTTCAGGTGGCAGCGGGTTGCCCTGGGGTCAGTTTTCACGAAAGGAGGCGAAGGGAAGCGGTAATCAAGCGGCGGTATTAATAGAGGTGCGAGCGCCCCGCCTACACCTGTCGCGCGCCCGCTATGGCCGCAGCGCCCGCGCATATCACGTTTCGCATGCTTACCCTCTGACGCAGCTCCCTTTCGGATTCCAGATCATCGTGGAGGAGACGGATCTTGTCCTGAAAAATATAACAGATTCGAATGATGTATCCGCAAACACTTCACAAGCACTGCACTGAATCGGTACGGCCGGTACCTCCAGCCTGGAGAGAGCACTCAGGTCGGCGCTGTACTCGATGTTAACGTCGGTGGTGCCGCCGCCGCTGCTGCGGTAGGTGTACTTGGAAGTCTTCGCCACGGCGGACATTGTCGCTGGTTCGTCTCTCGGTCGGCAGTCGGCGCTACGTTACCGGTCGGGCACCGTTCGACTAGTGAGAGCGGGTGCGAGCGGCGCGCGCGCAGCATCGGGCGGCGACCCCCTCCCCGCGCCCGCTCCAGGGCGGCCGGCCGGCTGGAGCTCTCGGATCGTGTTACCACCCCCGCGCACCCCCCGCTCAGCCTTTTATAGACACGCCCGTCCTGACGCCGTCGCGGTAGTCTTTTATTTGTTTTGCCCAAAATTTGGCGATACCCTTTACGTGGTAAAAGCCCATTGCGCCGACGGAGGGCGGCGCGTGCGTGGGCGGTACCTCGTCCAGCAGCGCCTGGTGGATTCCTGTCGGTCCCTGGCAGGCGCCCGCGAGCTGGCACTGAATGCCACCACCATCTGAACTTAACAATGAACTTCAACCACTCGTTAAATTAACCCCCAGAAGTGCAGCAGCCTGGGTGCTGTTTACAAACATTAATTAATTCTAATTTTATGTATCCGCTTAGTTCGCAGCGATATACGAGTAGAATATTTTAGTTCCAATTAAATATCGTAAACGTCATAATACCTTAATAATTTTGATGCGTTTGTGACATTCATGTCTTTACAGTCTGTACAGCATTTGATGTTGGGAATAAATCTTTAGACCTATAACTTAGCCGCAATTAAATTTACAGCAAGTGCATGCTCGTAGGTCGTAGCATTTCGTAGTTGCTCTCGCGTCGTAGACCGTTATGCATCTCTGTTTCGACTTACAAAGGCTTATAAGGAATTAATAAATGTATTTTTTGTATTTTGACTCACTACATTTTACTTTTACGTTCGTGATAGTATTCAATATATTTTGGATAGTATTCATTAAACTTTATCTCTAGTCATTTGATCGCAGATCGTAGCACTTCGTAGACACTATCGTAGACCCTTTATTTTGGGTCCGTGTCCATCCAATGAAGTTAGAGATCTAAGTGTGATTCGGTCTCGCACAGCAATGAGTCCGTACCACTGATTTTCCTTACATTTACTTCGGGAAGCCTAATTTGAGCCTGACAGACACTTGAACAGTATTTACTGGTATAAGGCAATTGTTGTTGCTGATAAGTTAGGCGATAGAAATGTAATTCTAAACCACACATTTATCTCATAATCTACTTCTTTTTAGTTGAAATCGATTTTAATTTAACACATTCGTGGACATCATTTCAGACAAAACAGTAGTTTTATTACTACCAGCTGGTTGCGGAGACATTCGTGAAATACTTGTTCGGTCATATCCTAGACAAGTCATATGCTTAATTCGTCAATTGCGCAATTCCTCAAATCCTTTAATGGTCATATATGTCATTTTCTCAATTCGTCAATTCATTGATTCTTCAAAATGTATATACGTCAAACACGTGATTTGTCTAGTCATTGTGAGATCGAACACTAAAGGATTTCTTCTATCTATATACACATAAACAAAAAAAAAGTATCCCTATTTTCCCTTGGTCACGGAATCACGCATAAACAAGTGGCTATTTCGCTATTATTATTTTTTTGTTGTGTATATCTTCATTAGAATAGAATAAACATAGAGCTTTACGCTATCACTTAGTTAGGGTTTATCAAAGACTAGCTGTTGTCCCTGACTACGTTTTCGTGGTTTTTGTTTTCATAAATTTAGATCATTTTCTTTCATAAGAACCTTCTCCTCAAAATACATATATACATAAGTCTAACTGCTATTACTCTTTAACTAACTGATCTATCTTTACCGTTATGATTTTCCTTAAAATTTCATAAAAAGCACTATATTATGATTTTTTCCAGATTTCTGAAGCCAATAGTTTAGCTTTTATAGGAGGGGGGAAGCCCTACTCAAACAAAAAATAGCACTTAAAAGTTTAATATTTCGCGTAGGGATCCCTAAATCAAAAAAATAGTCTTAGCAACCCCTAAATTTTAAAAGACCTAACCAATAATATCCCACAGTAAAAAAACAAACTAAGTACCACTTTGTCGGCATAATTGATATACATATCTCTGCAAAATTACAGCTCTCTAGTGTCAACAATCTCCAAGCAAAACCTCGGATGGACAGACAGAGAGATATGACAAAACTATAAGGGTTTCCTAGTCAGGACTACAGAACCCTAAAAAACATAAAGCAAACACCACAAAAAAGAATTAGCGCAATTGGTTCACTTGCTCATGCGTGATTCCGTGACCAAGGGAAAATAGGGATACTTTTTTTGTTTATGGGTATTATAGATAAAAGAAACACTTTGTGTTCGATCTCACAATAACTAGACAAATCACGTGTTTGAAGTATATAAATTTGACGAATCAATGAATTGACGAATTGCGAAAATGACAAATCAAGCCTTTGACTTGTGAAGCATATGACCATTAAACGATTTAACAAATTGCGAAATTGACGAATAAAGCTTATGACTTGTTTAGGATATGAACAAACAAGTATTTGACGAATGTCTGCGCTACTTCACAGCGGTGTAGCCGTGCGTGGACTACTAACTAGACATAAACGTTAAATTGGTTTTGTTTAATGTTACCCTAATTAATCTCATATCGTTTTTAACCAAAAAAAGACAAATATTTTCAGTCACGTAGTTTCGATATAGAAAAAACGTTCAAGCTCAGAAGCTCATCTCACGATCATTGCATGATACATTTTTGTGTGGGTTCCGTCTTTGGGTTATACATAGGTACTCTTCCTCTAAATTAATGACATGTTTAATGTTTTTAAAACATGACTCAATTTGTTTGTAAGGAAAATTTGTGTAATACAATTATTATTAATGCAACGCATCCTGAATGAATTTTTGGCAACATTGCAAGTCGTGGCTTTTACGATGCTCATTAATTATACTATTTACTTAATTTTCAGTTTTTGTGAGGCTATCTTGGTACATATTTTCTGAAAACACTGCAAATACACACAACAGCTTCATAGTGTTGTAAACCCAGTAACTGTCTTGATTTTGAAATTAGTATAAATCTGAAACTAAGACCAAATACTGTTGCTGCTTTATAATAAACAATATTCTAGACGTATGTTTTACATCGAAAGAAATAATAATGAAAGAACTAAAAAATTATTTACTTTTAGTATCGTTTTATTATTGAGTCGGTATCAAAATAGTACGAAGAGTACAAAGGTATTTGTTTTATCGCGGAAAACATGGGAAGCTTCTAATGATCCATGAAACTGCAAGAAAAGCCTAGTTCGCAATATTTTTAAATCACAAAACACACTTAGAATACAGTATTTTCAGCTATTTTCAGCAGTATGATTCCTGCAACACACACACACACACCTGCGCAGGCAGGTCACATTTGGATGCAAGTGAAATGTCAAGAAAGTTCGCCCACCCCTCGCAATTTAGAATCGTTCTCCATAAATCATATTTGCTTGGGTACCGGTGAGCAGAAAGTCGAAATACATTCTGTCAAAAAAGTTTCGGGAATTGATGATTTGTTTATGGTTCCAAATTCAAAATTATATATTTTTTTGTTGTTGTTAGATTGGCACAACTGTTTTCCATTTTGGCGCGGAGTTTGAGTTACATCTGATAATTAGTTTAAATACAGTATTGTTTTTAGTTATACCATATCTAGTGTGTATTGCGAATTTTATAATGGACAAAAACATCGAACAAAGAGTTTGTCTTCAATTTTGCATTGCCAATGGAATTTCGTGTTCGGAGTCTCTGAAAATGTTACAGAAGGCTTACGGTTATTCGACTTTATCAAAAACACGTGTTTATGAGTGGTACAAAGCGTTCAAAGGCGGTCGAGATGTGATGGAAGATTTGCCTCGCGCTGGTAGGCCATCAACGTCTGCTACTGAATATAACATCGCAAAAGTGAAGGAAATAGTGACTGAAAATCCTCATTTAAGTTTGAGAGAGCTAGCCGTTGAAATTTCTGTGTCACACGAGTCTATTCGTACCATTTTAAACAATCAATTGGGTATGAAACATGTTGCCGCTCGGCTAGTCCCAAAAGACCTGAATTTTCTCCAAAAACTCAATCGCAAAAGAGTCGCTGAGGACATGCAAGAACGAGTCAATTCCGACCCAACATTCATGAAACGCATTGTTACTGGTGACGAGACGTGGGTTTACGAGTTTGACATGCAAACTAGTCAACAAGCTTCGGAGTGGCGCCTTCCAACTAAACCGAAAGCGAAGAAACAGCGCCAAACTCGATCGAAAGTCAAAGTCAAGTTGACTGTTTTCTTTTACTGTCGCGGTGTTGTGCTCTCAGAATTCTTGCCAGAAGGTCAAACGATAAAAAAGAGTATTATTTAAGCGTTATGCGGCGTTTAAGAAAGCAAATTAGACGAAAAAGGCCAGATTTGTGGAATGAAAATTCTTGGATTTTGCACCACGATAATGCGCCTACCCACAAGGCCATCATTGTGAACGAATTTTTGACCAAAAACTCAACAAATACCATCGAGCAGCCACCTTATTTACCAGATATGGCTCCAGCCGACTTCTTTCTTTTTCCTAAACTCAAATTACCACTTCGTGGCATCCGGTTTCATTCGGTAGAAGACATAAAGGAGAAATCGCGGCGAGAACTGAACTCGATTCCGGAAAAAGCGTTTAAATAATTCGTTGGCGTAAGTGTATCGCTTCTGAAGGAGCATACTTTGAAGGTGATAAAATAAATTTGGATAAATAACTAACATTTTGTGTATAATTAATCTTTTCCCGGTACTTTCTTGACAGAGTAGTATATTATGCCGTTATAGCAAGTGTCTGACTGTCGACATAAAAATGTGTTGATTTCAAAACCTTTCCTTTTCATTCTTTTTTCTGGAACTTTATACTTCTTTTGGCACGTTATAATTTGCTTTTAGACACTTTTGAGTTTTTTTTAGTATTAACAATTTTATTTTTTGATGTATCATACTAACATAACAAGTTATCTCATTAATATTTTATTAGATAAAAAATAGTTTTTAATTTTTTTTTTTCTTACTTGAGATGGGCTTACTCTTGACCCCAATCTTGCTCTAGAGCATAGATGGGATCTACGATGGAGCGAGCTTGCCCAGAAGATGCCTATTCACTCTGGACTTAAAGAGAGTCAGGTTATATGCACTCGGAAATACAGACGCAGGCAGGGAATTCCAATCTTTAGCTGTGCGCATTATAAAAGATGATGAGAAGCGCTTAGTGCGGATTATGGGTATATCAACTAAGAACGGATGGTAGCCGGCCGTGCGTCTGGATGTCCGATGGAAGAAAGGTGACGGTGGTATGAGCTCATGCAGCTCATGAGCACACTCTCCGAAGTACAATCTGTAGAAGACCGATAGGCAAGCAACTTTGCGGCGGTGAACTAGGCTGTGCAGCTTGGACGCCACCAGTTTTTTATCGCCTATTATTCTCTTGGCTCTGCGTTCCACCGAGTCTAGTGCAGCAAGTTGGTATTTCGCCGAGCCGTCCCAAAGGTGGCTGCAGTACTCCATGCAAGATCGGACTTGGGCTTTGTAAAGAGTTAAAAGCTGTCCAGGCGTGAAGTACCGCTTGACTTTATTCAGGACGCCCAACTTTCTAGCTGCAATTTGAGCCTTAGACTCGATGGTGGTGCCAAAGTTGAGGTCAGAGGACAACTCCATGCCAAGAAGTTGTAGAGTGTCGGTCACTGGAACAGATGCACCTCGAAAAGTAGGAGAAAGGGTGAAAGGACTCCTTTTTGTAGAGAAAAGACACGCCTGCGTCTTAGAGGCATTGAAGCTGACGAGATTGTCATCGCCCCACTGGGAGACATTACTTATCGTCAGGCTCGTACGCTCAACCATGGCCTCTCTCAGTCTTTGGACCTCAAATCCACTGGCTCCTGCACTAGACAGATACTTCTCCGTGACAGTACTGTCATCTGCGTACCCAACAATACCTGAAGATAGCAGGTCATTAATGTGCAGCAGGAAAAGAGTCGCAGAGAGCACAGACCACTGAGGAACTCCGGCTTTAAATCTAAAAATTAAACTAATACAAACCTAAACTATTTATGTACCTACATAAGATCAGATATTTTATTTATAGGACAAAAACCTAATAAAATATCTGATTGAGCTCGCTGCCTTGGGGAAAGGTACCCAAAAGGCTGGCCACATTGCCACGTTGCACGTTGTATAGCTAGGCTAATACGTTGGGCCAAATATAAGCCAGCCATTGCATCGTGGGATATCTCAGCTGAACGCTTAGACATCTCACGATATAGTTTATGGGCACTTGGTCCCCACGGGCCCAGAGTTTCAACCCCAAACGGCTCAAATATGTATGTCTCACTAAGACTTTCATATTAGCGCCGTTTGAATCTCCGCAGATGTCGCCGCTGAACCGGCCCTGTTGCCAGACGATGGAAGATGGGATGGCGCTAAAGTGTCCACGCACGTTGCGTCCCACACTAAAGGCCTACACATCTTCCAAGGAACGAGAGTCATGCCATCAGGGCGTTTGCCATCGTCACGTGCAAGGCCGCTGGGTTCCAGAACGGCCGGAATACGTGCGCTGACAAGTGCCCGATGTATGACATCGTTTAAACTGGCATGACGGGGGATTCTGCCAGCACTTCTGGAGCAAGAGAGACCAAGGTGAGCAAGCTTATCAACAGCCTTTCCAAAAGAACAGTGATGAGGAACAGAGTTTAAAGCTCTCTTGTGGCGTCCATTGCAACTGGAAGGGGCAGCGTAGTCAGGCCCCTACGCTGTGGACTGACTACATAGCCGGTGCTGCGGGCAGCTGCTGGGTCTTCAAATGGCTGATGATGATGATGATGATGGCTCAAGCTTATAAAGAAGAAAAAAATAACAGCAGCATTCTATTGGAAGACACAATAGCTTAAGTATACTCAAAAGTTAGTACCTACATATTCTTTTCGTAGATACTGGTTACTAAAATTAATAGAAAATTTCATGTGGAAACCCTGTGGAAAAGTGCACGCCACAAGACGAGTGCATATTATGTATATTTTTCATCATCTTAAATTACACAACTAAAAAAATATTGGACAACATGCCATACATTTCTCTGATCCTAATAGGTAAACCACTTATTCGTAATCAGAAATCAGAAACAACGAGTCGACGGTACCACAACACCTCAACCCGAGATAATAATAGAAAAGTTCGGTTTACAAAAATATAGAAAAGACCAGGGATCGAACCCGGAACCTCAGAGATGGTGACGTCAAGTCCGCCGTGCTCGTCTCTCGGGTACGGAGATCGTCAAACAAATATTTTTGTAACATAAGATTCGACAAAATTCAATGTCTGATAGTGTTTTGCAGGGTGTATAGTTAATTTAAATAAACTTATAAGTATAAAACCAAAACAATATCAACTAAACTTACGTAAAATTAAAAACTGCCTAATATTAAAACTAAATAATAGGTTGGGGAAAAAGTTGACATCAAAATTTCCGGGTTGAAAACATTTAAACCAAATTTGTGCTTCTCTCATAGACACTGCGCTAGGTCCATAAACATCGCAATTTTTTTCCGCGGCTTCCGTTGCATTTTTACCCTTTTTTGTAGTAAAATTTAAAATTCGATACGAATTTCTTCATTAAATTCCCTCGAATCTTAACAGTACAAAAACCAATGAAAAACACACATTTTCCTAATTTGAATTTGGAATTATCTTATTTAAAATTTAAACTTTTAATGATATCAAAACCAGCCAGATACAAATAGTACAGCCAAAGAGATTTTATTACAAGTTCTTAGATACTATAATGCGAAAAGACTTTTTCCCCAACCATTTAATTGTATAAAGTTGATAAAGCAAAATGATTTTACTGGAAAATATGAAATAATAAATTATATCCAAGGAATTTGGCTTTTTATTGCATGCAGCTATAATACCTTTCCTAATAAAGTCTCAAATTAGGCAATGAACATTATTAGATATCGCACTAAATAGTAGCAAACATACAAACTTTGTAAATTTTTGTTTTTAGCAATTCCATGCAAGGTTTAATTGAAGATAAATAACACATGAAAAAATCATTGACCTCAGGTGGGACTCGAACCCACGTTCCATCGCATGCCGGGCGAGTGCTTTACCAACTAAGCTACCGAGGACATCACGTGACAAGATGAAATTCCTCAAGTGTTTTTTTTCTCGCTGTTTAAGCCAGCGTATCTCTGATAAATGTTGTAGCTATATGTATAGCTGAGTAGTATACTACCGTCAACACCCTATAGAAATATTTTTACAAATATTTGACTATTGGTTAAGATCAGAAATGCTTAAACATTGTAAATTTTTGTTTTTAGCAATTCCATGCAAGGTTTAATTGAAGATAAATGACACATGAAAAAAATCATCGACCTCGGGTGGGACTCAAACCCACGTTCCATCGCATGCCGGGCGAGTGCTTTACCAACTAAGCTACCGAGGACGTCACGTGACAAGATGAAATTCCTCAAGTGTTTTTTTTTTCTCGCTGTCAAAGCCAGCATATCTCTGATCAATGTTGTAGCTATATGTATAGCTGCTCTGAGTAGTATACTACCGTCAACAGCCTATAGAAATATTTTTACAAAAATTTGACTATTGGTTATATACAAACTTTGTTTTTTATTTTAAAAAATCGTATGGTTGTAATTCAGAATGGTATTCTAATGCCACAGCACGATACTTTTCATCACGACAGTACTTTTCCCCGAATTCGGCGCGAGCGCAGGTGGTAAAATATTCGGTTATATCCGTACCTGCTGCGGTAAGTGGGCCGAGAGCTTTCCGCGTCCGCCGTCCGCACGTCCGCGCCCCGTGAGGTGACTCACGCACACCCAAATTATGAACCAATATAAGCATACCGCCGGTTTCAGCTACTGCAGTCGAGTATAATGTGTTAGGTAACTGAGCAACCTGCGTTTGGAAAGGGATAGATTGGCTGTCATCGCAGCGATGACTTGATTTCTGTGGCTCATTATCTAGCTAGCGTTTTGCGAGACGTTTTTTAGAACTAAAGCAATTAACAATATTAAGTTGATAACTTTCTACTATATTTTACAACGATATCGTAACTATGTTGCTTTTAACAGCAATCAAGATAAGTACATCTTTTTTTCCAACAAATTGACGTATTTGCAAAATAAATGAATTGTAAAATACACCTTGAGACTATCTAGTAACTATTAGTCGGTCGTCCACATCCGACATTATTTACTAACTTATTGTCAGTTTCTTAGTAGAATATCAGATTCCCAAAAGAATGTGGAATTCCACACATAAATAAGTTGGATTGGATTGTTGGCAGCTTCTCACTTGCCTCATGACCGAATGTAAAGTTCGAAATACATTTTATGGAGTGCAAACCAATGAGTCGCTGGCATGGTGACTGGTAACGATAGGTAGATACCTATAGTATTATTTTAGGGTTCCAAAAGTAACTAGGAAAAAACGGAACCGTTATTAAAGAAAACTGTCCTTCTGTCTGTCAAAACATATTTTCATAAAGAACGGGCAAATGTTTCATCCATACACGAAGTCTTAAAGGTGTGAAAAAGTCAAGCTTCATGATTTTAATTGACTCTTCGTCCTTAAAACATAAACGTTAACGCGTTCCTCAGATCTGTACACATCGCATACCTACTAACTTTCGAATTTCTGAAGAGGTACCTCTTCAAAGGCCAAGTCCATCCCAAAAGCGATGTCTGCATTTTAAATAGATTGGATATTTAATTTAGATTCACACGATTCGCGCCAGACTATATTCCTCATGGATCTCAATAAGAAATTCATATCCTAGTTTCCGAGGTAGTTACTGATGAGGCTTAAATAGCTGTGGGCTGGCCACATTTGTCGCAGAACTAATGACAGCTGGAGTTAACGGATTCTCGAGCGAAGAACACGCCTTAGCAAACGTAGTGTTGGACGCCGCCCCCCCCCCCCCCCCCCCCCCCCTCCCCTGCTCGATGGACCGACGACCTTAGGAAGATGGCTGGCAGTAGATGGATGAAAAAAGTCTTTGGCGATCTTTGGGGCAGGCTTACGTCTAGCAGTGGTCTGCAATAGGTTGAGATAATGACAATGAGGTAAAAAAATGAGTTTTTCCAAAAAGTAATTTACAAAAGTTAATTTTATAAATTGTACCTAACCGAGAATGGACCGCGGCAACCCGTTCCAAGCGAATCATCGTATACGCGGATTAAGTCTCCGATATGTAAAACTTATAGAAAAATTATTTCTACCTTCAATCTTTTCATAAAAATTTCTTGTGCATTTTGTTTCGATTGATAATTGTGTGTGTACTTTTCTTTATGACAAGAAAGATATTGTATTGTATAGATTCCAGGTCAATTTTAATTTCGAAAACGAACTGGAAGATTATTAAAATTATGTCTTTTTTAATAAAAAAAATACGCTATTATAAATAATACGTTTTTCTGCAAAAAGGCTTAAAATAAACAGTCTACACGTCCCAAACCAATGTATACAACGAGTAGTTACACTTCAGACGACAAAAGGCAGTCAGAGTAATATGTTTATTATGGCGATACGAATACTTTTCGATGTTGTTCATGCAGGACCACAAGTCTATTTATACGATTGTATCGTAACCCCTGCTATCATTAAATAGTATCGCGTCTCGTGCCTTTTGATACACTATAATGTTTTAGGTGCTTTTTTTGTTACGATACGAAAGCGTCGTATCTACAGGCGTCAGAGATTTATTTATATTTTATAAATATTTTAATGATCAGTCTGTCGATTCTCTAAATAAAACCGCGATCACTTCGGCATTATTTCACTAATCGATAGTTAATAATGTGAACAAACTAACAAAACTATGTTTCGTTGTTTGTACTGCTTAGGTGATACGCGCTGGCACTTTAACACTGAATCACTGTTGTCAATGATTGACTCATTGACAACAGTGATTTGAACCCACTTTAATTAGCGAAATAGAGGCTATGTTTGTTTGTATCGCTTAGGTGATATTTAGTGAGAGTTTATTTGCGGTGTTTTAGTGAATCGTCGTTCGAGAACCCCTTGTTCGTTCAGTTGATAGCTTCTGATTCTAATAAACCAACGTAGTTAATGTGCAGGAAAAATAGCGGCCGAATTGGCAATTAGTTAGGGAGCTTCTAGACGAGCAATAAATACTGCTTTGGCTTTACCTACTTCAGTTTAGTCAGTCGCCTTCAAATAGTTTTTCATCTGTAAATGTAAACTGTATTTCAACGACCGTCTGGTGTAGTGTAGTGGTTCGCGCTCCGAACACTTGGCGGTTAAGGGTCCGAATCCCGCAAGACGCAAATGTTTGTGTGTTGAGCACGAGCACGATTTAGGTACACGTATTGAACAGGTTAAGGAGCAGAGCGGTCCCTGTCGGCGTAAAGTAACCTTAACTAATATTGGTCCTCTATGGACCCCCCATCCAATGGTATGATAAAAATAAGGTGTTACATTGGGTCAATTTTTCGACGAAATATTTTTAAGTCTTAAGGAAAGGGTTTACCTACACTCCAACCAGAACGGCGGCTATTTTGGTGTCGTAACCATAGGATAAGGTCTCGCGTTAAATAACAAGTTAAATTAAGAAAGGAAGTTTCAAATTTTTTTTCGTTACTGGGTGTGCGGGTGCGCCCCCAGTAAATAAAAATTGGCGGTCTGGTACCTCATAAGCTCTACGTCTGCTCAACACACTGCGAAATACGTTCTGTCGACAAATTGCAGTATTATCTTCTAACTCCTATCCGTTGAGGAGTTCTGTGGCTTCCATCATCAGGTCAGCAACATGACATGATGATTACCAGACCCAAAAATCAGCATCGAGTCAGAAAATATATGCAAAACATTATGGGTGCCGATAAAAATTGAGGGTTGCCCTCGATTTCCCAGGGATCCCATCATCAGAATCTGACTTGGTGTAAATGGGACCACCTCGGGAGTATACCCTTTCAAACTAAAAAATAAATGTTGAAATCGGTCCATAATTGACGGCGTAATCGCGTAACTAACATACAAAAAAAAAAACAACATTCAGACGAATTGAGAACCTCCTCCTTTTTTTTGAAGTCGGTTAAAAATCACCATCTGTCGCCCCAATGACAATTTTAGCTGAATGAACTGGAACTACTTAATTTTTTTAAGAGGCCTATTACAAATTTTTTACAGTTTTGCGGTTGTTTGACGTAGCGGCCTCCGATTTTCGATTTATCTTTTGAATGACCAGTAATCATCAAAAAAGGCGGAACTGTCAAAATTTTGTAATAAGCCTCTTAAGTCGTTTGAAACGAGTACAGAATATCATTACCTATTTTATGACTACTCATTTCATGTTGTTTCTATTAATACAGACGATAATTTATGCAACTCATTAAATTAATTGAGATACACAGACCCCACTACTCAAGCGTGTCGAAATATTAATAAATCTCTACATTCTCAGCTGCAGATAAGTAGTTATAAATTACAGGTTTTAATGTTTGGCACCGAGTTAACTTCGCTCCAGGTTGACCTGGGGATTTTATTTTAGCACGTGAGCTCAATTTTAAATGCAGTTTTAAACAAATTTAAAACACTACAGATTTCATATGAAGGACACATTATGGTAACCTAATATCCTGATAATATTTTGAGATATTGTAAGTATTGTAACCCAAAAGCCAATGTGAAATCAGTGACTTGTAGTTCAGATCGCGAACTACTTGAGCAGTTGGTCGTAAATTCTGTTGTGTTCAAATCCTAGCCTCAGTGGATAGAGTTTAAGCTGATATTCGTATGTGAACTCTAATCCCAGCACGAAAATACTTGCAGATTTTAAAAAATCTAACTATGGAATATTAACTCATGCACGAGGATGAGAATAATTATAAAACATTCTAAAAAAACCTTTACATTAAAAAAAATAAACAATAATGATGAAATGATAAACATGTCTGGTTGCTCTAATTCAGGGTCTCTTAGCTCTAGACTTGCCGACTTTAAGATCGTGGTTAAGCGTAACCCAACAAGGACCAGTAAAAGGGACTGGAAAAAGAAATATTCTTTGAGATAATAAGATAAAAAAAACACAACACAGAATCATTTCTAAAAAAACGGACAAGTGCGAGTCGGACTCACCCACCAAAGATCCCATTTTTTTATGATTTAGGTACTAATTTATAGCTTTCAGATTTTTCCCTACACTTTTAGTATAAGACGGTATTACTTGAAAAATTTCATAGTTCTATTCCAAAGGAAAATACCCTATAAATTTTTATTCCCTTGAGAGTGTCGAAATATACTTTTTTACCGTATAAACGGCCGTACCTTTTTTTACGTTAACTCAGAAGTTTGATTTTTTACAACTTTAATATACTCTAGACCTGAGTATATCTTTTTAACTTCAACTCGATACCTTTAGGCATTCTAAAGATCGGTCGTCTGTCTGTTAAGACACGGACGGCAAATGTAAACTTATAAGGGTCCGTTTTTCTCTTTTTGAGGTACGGAACTCTAAAATTTGACTTTACGTACGAACTCTAGCGCATTTGAAATATTTGTGTAAGTTTTATTTATACCCTACGCGAAGCTTAAATCGCTAGTAAATATGAATCACCCGGGAATAAACAGAGTGACTCAGGCGCCTGGGGGCCTAGCACGAAAGTGTATCTTTCATTCGGTCGTATAAACCTAACAAATTAAAATGGCCAATCTCATGTGTCTATCCTTTAATAAAATATGACCAACTCAATCTAGCCGTGTAAAAAACCCGACCTTCATAAATTGTAAAACCTTTGATACGGAGGAATGGATTCTTTAATTTGATCGGATAATACGACCGACCGAACGATGCGCTTTCGTATTAGGCCTCCTGTTTCGTTTCGTCCCGTATTTCGTTCGGAATCGACGCTCGCTGGACTTGGCGATTGATTAGTCAAACCATTTGAAAATATTAATATTAGGTATGTCTCGAATGTGATGGTATCAATCAACATTTCAAATCGGTTGGCTCTTCTTTAGACATGGTTTAAACCTAGCCTTTATTTTTTGTAGAAGGCCATAATAATATTTTTTACCTATCCATACCTACAATACTTATTCATAATATGTTAGTTTTGTATTCAACGAAGAATAATTTAAGTTCAAAATCAGGACTTTCTTCAACGACTCATCAAAACGAATCAAATTATCGCAGAAACAGTCGTTTTAAAAGTAACAATGAAGAGTTTGAATAACTTCCCACCTTCTGGCTCCGTCATTAGATCCTGATCGATAGTAAGTAGAACAGTATTGTATTGTACTCCGGACTATTAACATTTATTTTTATTTTTATTTATTTAGGATAACAAACAATTATTGCACAATTCCAAATACAAAATCTTTTAAAACAATATTACTAATTGCGCAATCAGCACCGTTATCCCTTTCTTAAATATGAAAAAAATGCTTCTTAATTTTATACAATCTAATAAATTAAATATACAGATATGTAAGTTTGATTTAACATAATTTAGGTATTATTACTCTTAATTTTAATCTTATCAAGTTTAAGATTTACTTGCCATTGGTGTAAGCTTAAACAAATCGACATCTGAGGGATACATATTATAAGACTTCATTAATGGATGAAGTGGGGCTCGTTTTCCAGCGTTACTTTTACATATTTTGGGCTCAAATAAGCAATGGGCTCGAGTGTCGCGCAAGCGTTGAGACCGGCTAGGGACACGGTAGTACATTTGGTTTGTAAGATCATTGCAGTCCAGTTTATTTCTACAAATATTAAACAGCACTCCTTGGTCAAGGAGAAGTCTCCTAGCCTCGAGCGACATGAGTGAAAACTTACGTAGCAACACGTCGTAGGAGGACCTCGCGTAAGAACACTTATAATTAGTAGTCTTAAGAAATTTACGTTGCACGCGCTCCAGCTGATCGACATACTTCGTATGATAAGAGTTCCAGATAACATTTGCATATTCCAGCTGGGACCTGATTAGTAACCTATATAAAAGCAGATAAGTGGAAACCTTTTTAAAGTTATTGCAGGTTCAAATAAGAAAGTCGAACATTTGCAATGCTTTACCTTACAATGTTAGCAATATGAATATCAAAATGCAGTTTAGAATCAATAAGCAGGCCTAGATCTTTAATTATAGAGCTACCTACAGAGCAGTATGACACAATTGATAGGTAAAGTTGGTGACATTTATCTTTTTCGTAAAAGTTATTGATTTGCATTTAGCCAGACTCAAGTGCAGTTTATTATCAGTACAATACACTGACAGCCGGTCTAAATCTTCTTGAAGCTTTTCGCAGTCACATATCTATAATTCTCCGATAAACCTTAAGGTCATCTGCGTAGAGTATACTACTCTGTCATGAAAGTACCGGAAAAAGATTAATAATACACAAAATGTTAGTTATTCATCCAAATTTATTTTATCACCTTCAAAGTATGACGCCAACGAATAATTCAATCATCAAAACATTTTTTAAACCCTTTTTTCGGAATCGAGCTCAAAGTCGCGCACTTGCCTCTGTACGTACTCGCGCCATTCAGACCGCTGTGCTGCCAAATCTTTTCACTGAGAGGGTTCAATATTGCATCTTTTCATGTGACGCTTCTGAACATCTTTATATCGGAGGGGCACACGCAAAAACGCGGTGGACACACCGCGTTTTTGCTTTCCTCTGCCATACGTAATACGTGTCCGCACCACCGAAGCTATCTACGTACTATATAAGCCTCAATACCCATAACTCTAGCTATTCGCAAAACTTCGGTATTTTGCACACGGTCAAACCATTTTAGGTTCATTATATTGCGCAAACATTTAAGGTGAAAGCGCTCTAGTGTACGTATTTGGTGATGATATAAGCACCACGTCTCAGAGGAGTATAGCAAGTTTGGCAGCACAATTGCCATGTATACTGATATTTTGGTATGCAGCTTTAGTAGGTAGTAATAGTAGCAGGTAGTTTGGGTTTATATCGTGTGAGCAGAAAACCTTAGAATATAGCTTTCCAAGTGACGCAGCTGCAGCACCAACTCTGCTGTTGATTTCAGCATCAAGGTCACACTTGGATGTTATATTGTTCCCCAGATATCTGAATTTATTCACCTGCTTTAACGTATCATCGCCAAGCTTTATGGCCTGTTTCTCGTGACTTTGAATATCCAAGGACATCACCTCATTCTTTTTGATACTGATCTTCAAGCCAAATTTGCAACAGGCTTGTTGAAAAACCGACAGCTATTGCATGCCATCTAGGGATTCTGCTAGGAAACACAAGTCGTCAGCATACATTATTTCAGTTATTAATGCATGGGACACTTTAGTGTATGCGCTGAGTCTAGTCAGATTGAAAAGCCCGCCATCGATGTGAAAGCGAATGCGCACGCCTTCTGAGACTGACTGCAAGACTTCCTTGACTACTACTGCAAAGTATAAAGCAAACAGTTTGGGTGCGATAGCACACCCTTGTTTTACCCCACAGGTAACAGACTGTTCACTTTCAACGGTGACGCAGCATTGCATGTCGTCATGCAAAAGTCTAAGAAGCTTCACAAACTTCTCTGTGCACCCCAGCCTTTTCAGTACCACCCATAAAGCTTTGCGAAGCACACTGTCAAACGCCTTCTCCAGGTCAACAAAGCAGAGATACAGCTGACGACCTTGTTCCCTACTTTTTTCTTGCAATTGACGAACAGAATAAAGGGCTCACAGGTGCGTCGATCAGGTCAGAAGCCAAACTAGGCTTCAGGCAGAATCTTTTATGAAATAGGCATCAAGCGTTTTAATAGCACCTATATTAACCGCCTTTCAAGTCAATACCGCGGTAAGAATTGCAATCGGAACGGTCGCCTTTGTTTTTATAGAGAGCGCTATATACTGCAAGACATCAGAAATTCACTCGAGACTTGTACATGTAATTCTAAATATAATTTACTGATAATAAATGTAATGTAGTTAGTTAGGTACAACTGTTACGAGTGTAGTTATTAAGAGTGTGTTTTAATTGGAACATTACTAATAGGAACACTGTGTCTGTTAAGCCATATACTAACTAAGCCTAAATGCTCTGATAGAAGTCAAGTCTAAATCAATTTATCTTAAATACTAACTTTAAATACTATCGGGTTAATTTAGAAAACGAACTTTTCTATATTGTCTCGGGTCGGGGTGTTGTGACTTGTGGTATCGTCGTTGTTTCTGATTTCTATAATACAATTGCTTTAGCTACTTACCATAGGATCAGAGCAATGAATGTGATGTTATTCAATATTTATTTATACTGCAGGTGTAAAAATCAAGGTTTCACATGTGCAGTGAGTGAGTTTCCAGGCATAAAAAAATACCGTGTCATAATTTATAAATCCTCTCGCTCAATTCGCACACACATTTTGACCCGGCCGTTGTTATTCGATTGTTACCTTTTTTTTTGAGCACACGGGTTAATTTCTTCTAATTTACGTTGGTTACCGTAACATTAGCCTGTATTTTCTTAACAAGTTCCGCGTGGTCACGCCAAGCAATACTGACTGACTTAGCGCTGAAAAAGCTGTCAATGTGGCGAAATACGAGTTAAGTACCTAAAAAGTAAAAAAAGAATAAGCACATCGGTTATCATCAGCATCTACACTCGCCAACGCAATTTCACTCTTTAGCTTAACTTAACCAGAGTCAAACTTAGCGATTAACCCCCTAAAAAACCACCAGAAGTCTACATCATTACTGGTAGGCACAAATAGCTGATACCAATCATATCATAAAGCCTCCTCAAGCAGCAGTGTGAGAAAGCAAAAGTGCACAATTTGTGTCGTACCCTATTTTATATTGTTTTCCCAACAATAATCATATTTTTTTTTGTTTTCATTTTAATTTTATCCATATTTTTTATGTAGTTAAAAATGATGTGGTTGTGTCCGGCTGTAAAAGTCATTTTACTGAATTGAGTTAAATTTGCTGTTATCATTTTAGTATTCTTCAAGCACTTCAAATTACCACAGATAAAACTTATATTTTTTTAATTTATTGGAAAATTTTTACAAATTATAGAAGCTACGAAAACTAAACTTCTTCACCAAGGTGCACACATTCCGTTGTACAGAAATAGTCGCGTGTGGGTGTTATGATTACCTCTACCTCTGTTATTTGGAAGCTCGGCCGCGCTTGCGCTGATCTCGGCTAAACAATACAGGGATGGCCTCAAACGCGAAGCTGGCTGGATAATTGTTTACAAATATTCAACTGAAATCTGGAAAATTGTAGCAGAAATTTTCGAAAAGGAAAATGAGAAGTTTTTACACTTTTTGCTTTTAATTTTACCTAAATTCATATTTTATGTTCTAATGGTGTCAAGCGTTTTAATGTCCCAACTAAAAATCATTAGTTTTAACAAATAATACATTTTCTTTTCTCGTGCCACTGTTGTTGATATTAATAAATTGATGAATCAAGATGCATGCAATTTGCCTACACGTCATTGGTCGTAAAGCGTATGAAGGCATTTAATTGTATTATTAACTCTGAAACGTCACCGCCAATATTTAGATCCGCATGTTGTCCAATTTTAATGTAACGGAGTATAAACTCACGGATACTCACGATTTTGTGTCCAAGAATACAACTGGTGTTACGCATCTTATTGTTTGAGCAAATCTCGAACGGAATTTCTCAATCCTTCAGCCAGTAATCCGATATCGATGTAGGGGTTAAAATAATGTTTCATTCTTCGTCAATAATAGCCTCAGGTTTATAAATAAGCTTCTAGCTAGGTGGACGACAGATAATAACACGGTAAACTGTAATAAAATATTAGTTCCATTTCATGCCATTCAGGCCGTGTGCGCAAAAAGTCGGACGTAGGTGTCACACAGCCTTGCTGAGTACTAATTGTAGAACTAAACTTAGAGCGCAGTAAATTGATATATACATATATCGCAGTCGGATTCTATAATCCGCTATATTACAAACCAACTAGTTGTTTTACAAAACGGAGGCAATTTGCAATACGACGGATCGACGATACGGCAGATCGACATTGCGATGTGTTTGTACACATCGCAATGTCGTACATTAAGAATATTGTCGTTATCTAAACCACTATTTAGTCCACTTTTACTCGCGTTATTTCCTGTCATACGCCATTTTGGTTGTTATGACTGGCAGCGCCGCGAGTATTGACAATTGGTACTATAAACTGCCAAAGTGGCAGCTAGGAACCCGCTGAATTTCAAAACGCCTAGACGTATAGAAAAACGTGAAAGTTCTTATTCAATGTGGCGGATTTACTTTCAGGCGATTTGCAAAACGCCTCCATTTTGTGACACACCTAGTTAGTTTGTAAAACGGCGAATTATACAATCCGACTGCGATATATATCTGTGCTTTTGAGTATCAAGAGCAGGGCCCTAACCATGAGCTGTTAAAACAATCACAAATCTGTCAAACATTATCATTTCTGTCAAATTTTGTATGAAATGACGTACCAAAATTGACAGATTTGACAACTTTGAGATTGTTTTTAGAGTTCATGGTTAGGGGGCAGGTCGTACTCTAGAAGAATAGAGCCAACGCATACTACGAGTACATACAGATTTTTGATCGGCCGTTAAATGAATCGGTATTTGAATTAATATATCCACTGATTACATATCGTTTCAGTGTGCGCACTCACTTGTGTATTATTTATTAGTTATAAAAGACCGGACAAACTACCGGCCGGTTAAAAATCAAGTCTTTATTAACTACGCGACTGGTCGCAATGCATACGAACGAGGGTATGCATTGCGACCAGGGCCATAACCATGAACACTTAAGTAGCGAATGCTAAGTCTATGCTTAAAACAATCTCAAAGTTGTCAAATCTGTCAATTTTGGCACGTCATTTCATTCCAAATTTGTCAGAAATGATAATGTTTGACAGATTTGTGATTGTTTTAACAGTTCTTGGTTAGGGCCCAGTTGTGAAATCAAAAACAAAGGTTGCGAAGACGAAGCTTAGATACGTATTTCTGAAGAATGACAAATTTTAAATGACGTGATCTCAAGAATCGTAATTTTTAAACAGAACTAAATATCCAGAAAATGTTTCTTAGCCGCATATGAAAACATGGTCTTAAAGACGCTATACCTCCTCAACTCACACTTTTAGTGTTTGTATATGTAGGATTCAATCCTATGTGCAAACTTAGTGAATATAATTTTAATAAAAGTTATATTTCCGTTTTCTATATTTTAAGCATTAAACTAAACAGTAATTAATCTAAGACACCCCTTACGATGAATATCTCATCTACAATTAATTTTTCAAAGTGCTTGTCAGAGATAACCATACTGTTATCACCGCTGTCCATCTTGTAAAGACAAAACATACATAGGTATACTCAGTAAAAGTAAGAGCAAGTAATAGTAAGAGCAAGTTGTTTACTAAACATCTTTTTTTCTTTCACAATGAGTAATAATTAGTTCTATCCGGTGTTAAAACATAAAACCAAAGCAAGAACAAGTTTACACTAAGCGAATATCCTGAGAATATTTCTAAAACATTTTATTAATCTCAGCAAACAAAGATATAACATCGAAAGTATGCACACGATTTTTACACAAAGAACATTTCATAGAAGGTTCTAGTAGAATAAAAATCGCATTTCGCTTTTGACAGTAAGTTTTCACCTTTAGACCAGATTCATCGTATTTTCAGAAACAACTAGCAGTTGCCCGCGACTTCGTTTGCGTGGGGACACCCACCCTATTCCCCTAGCCGTACGAAATATGCTTTACGTCCTATTCTCAGACCTAGGTACTGAATATACACAAAAGAGTTTTGTTACAAACACTGATACTGTGATACGAGATTTTTTAAAGTATATTAGAGGATACGACTTTCTTTAAAGAAGCTGTTTCCTAGGATATGTTTTATCTACCTATAAAATAGTACGAAGTCTAGCTGACACACAACACAGATAACGAACATCCTAACTGATGGACCTAATTTAAAATAAAAAAAATCCTAATGGTGTGAAACGGCGGATGAAAGAGTAGAATGTACAGATGTGGAATCGATGATGAGCGCTGGGGAAAAGAGTGGGGATCGCTTGGGTATCTTACGAGATGATCATCGTATCAGAGACGCGTGTGCCCGGAACTAACAACCTCCTCGTTTGTTCCTCGTTCCACCTTGTCGGACAACGACATGCAAATTCTTTAACTATTTAATTAGTAGAAATAGTATACCTATCTATTTAGTCTAAGTTTAATTATGTGTGCGTATCACATATCTATCATATTAGGTTAGAAATAAAAAAATATTGTACAGGCATAATCATTTTATTGATACACATGTCGAGTATCGTTCTATTCTCTCTAATATGTCCAAATTAACATCACACGGTCTTACTGATTCCATTTTCCATCATCTCAACATATGAGTATTTTACGAAAATTTAAATAGTAAAAGATTTTTTTTCAGATACTACTCCGGTACCATAAAGTTAAAGTTTTATAGCGCTTATTTTTCTTTGTATACTCCTTGAAGCGTCTACCTCGTAAAGTGAGAGAAAACAAGTGAATGCGAGAAGCCGTGCTGCGCTCGCACACGAGACCATGTATATTTAGATCGCTCTACATCTGAACACAGTTTCGTAACTCTAGCGCCGACATCGGCCTTGCATAGACGAGAGAGGTGCAAGATGTTGATGAAGCTCATAGAGTGGACTCCAACAAATTTTTCCTCGTCTGTCTCGCCATCTTAATTCTAAATAAATTTAAGTTCGATAGTGTAGTAAGTGAAATATTATCTTAAGTCTCAACTGACGAAGAAGTCGTCGTGTGACGTCAGTGGTAATAGGCCGCTGATAGCAAGCTACCCTTAAATACGGTTTGTTAAAGAATTGTAGCTGGTGAAAGGTAACCTACACGCTGCCCTTACAGTGCTTTTACACTTGACCACTTTGAAATGCGGTGACATTAGTCTAAATAAAAAATTGTCAGTGGCACCCTGGCTTAAATAATTGTATGTGGTATCACGACTAAAAAGCTGCCGTTTTAAATTCGCCTTGGGGTTAAACTGGGTACAGTTCTCATACATTTAATAATATTAAATTGATACAATTTTCTAAAACAAGATAGTATGCGCTCTCTATACATCAGTGTTTTTAAAAATAATAAAAACCGTAGAAGAACTTATTATGCGGCCGCGCGTTTTGGTGGTCCTAGGATATAGTTTGGCGTAACGGGGACCGCCGTTGAATCTAGTTAGGAAAGGCTGATTTGCATTATAGCCGCTCCCAGTTTTAAGAGATAGCGTATGAAGCTGTCGCGTATGGCTCTTCTGGTCCAAAAATAAGCAGTGCGGCGGTAAAAGACTTACTGCCGAACTCAGAGACGTCACTTAACTTTAATGGTTACCAAAGAAAAACCTGTTATACTTAAGTATATACGAGTAAAGACCATTAATGAACAGAAAAACATCCACACTTTATTGTTAATTGACGTCTCTGAGTGTGGCATTAAGTTTGTAAGCGCTTTACTTTTACGAATACACTTTCATGCCAGGCGCCTAAATCCGGATTGTCACGGAATATTCAGGGCCTACTGTGTATACACGAGTATTATAAATCTGCAAGTAAAATTACTGAAACCAGTTTGAATTTAAAACGAATTTTACCATCTGCAGGCTTGTTTAATCACTTCGCATAATATCTGGCAATACACCGGGATATTGTATACCTTTGATGACGTGGCCGGCATAAACGTTCTACTGAAGGTCGCTCGGTTATTTTGGGCGCTAAGAAAGTTGTTGGCCTGAAGAGAACAATTACAATTATTTACAAGTGCTTAATTGAGTCGTCATAATCATTTAATATAAACAAATTAATGAATGCTAGACAATACATAAATCATGAATATCGAAATAAGAAATTAAAATCTTCTAAAACAAGATAGGCTAGACCAATATTTTAGCCAGTGGCTTGCCCAGCACATCCAGACTGGCCACAATTTAAAAAATGATTATTCGAAAATTATTAATCTTCGAAATTTTGAATGCTGTTTTGTGAAAAAACATTTAGACTTACTTATGTAATAAGGCGACATAAACACGAGATCGAAAAGAGACCCTAATAAACTTGTGTTAAATTTAATTCCAAGATCGGCTATATACAATAAAAGCTGTTTAACAATGTGTCTAAAGATGTATAACAAAATTCCTAATGACATTAAAAATCCAAATATTAACATGTTTAAATCAAAATTGTACCTATAAAGGCTTATAGAAAAAAAATTATGACATAAAAAAATATTGACTGTAGATTTTAAACAACTAAGTCTTTAATTTGTCGAAAGAATGTATTTCGCACTGTATTTGGCAGACGTGGCGCTAACGAGGTGCTAGACTGAAATTCTATTTATTGCGGGGCTAAACCAGCACACTCATAAAAATATATTTATTAAGAGTTCCATTCTCAAATGGAACTTCGGTGTTGAACGCAAGACCTTAACATGGTTACGACACTAAATAGCAGTTTTACTTCTGTTAAAATGAGTCTTTTTATACAACTTCTAAATGGATTCTAAATGGCGGCAACGTTCTGCTAAGGACTAAACCTTAAACAATTGTAAAATAAGTTTTATATAAAACTAAATACTGACTTGATAATGTATCTAAAAAGCGAACAATAATGTTTACTAAAATACCAGCAGTTCTTTTAGGAACATTAATGTTCGCTTTTTAGTTAAATTTTTGAGTCACTTTTTATTCTTTTATAAAACTTATTTTTGAAGTCGTTTTTTATTATTAATCTTACGAAGGTAGTATGTTCAGGCAGTGCCAAATTAACGGTTGCAACCATTAATTTGTTATGTGACTTGCATCATCAGCTCAGCAGTATAATGGAATGACTACCAGACGCAAACATCAGAGAAGTTATTTTAAGTTAACAAACACAGTCTATATGTGCCAATTTTTTGAGCTTTGTCTTTAATTTCCCTGAGATTCCATCATCGGATCCTAACTTAAGTATACTCTTTCAAACAAGAGAAGAAATTTAGAAATCTATTCATAATTACAAGGTAATCGCGTAACAAACCTACAAAAAAAGCATACAGTCGAACCTCTCAAATATATAAGAACCACCCCGTTTTTTAGAGTCAAGGAGTTCTCTTTCTTTCATCATGAGCTCAGCAAAAGTTAACAAAAACGTTTTACGTGCCTATAATGATTTGTGAATTTTCCCCAATTTTCCTAAGATTTCATCATCAAAATCAAATCATGTGAAAAAAGGTACCTTTCTGATAAAATAAAGCTACCCTTAAAATAAAAAAAGAGATCTGACCATAAATGACGAAAATGTCGGCAAACATATAACCTCCTCCTTTTTGAAGTTGGCTAAAACACAAAAAAACTATTGTTTACATTATTTTGAGAACTATATTGTGTACATATTTTTGAAATGGATACACATTTGTCAGAATAGTGAAAAATGCTGCAGTTTTGTAAATGTACATATTAATGATAAAAATCCATAGTCATAACCGTTTACATTAATATGAAATTGTTCTGTTTACATTTTTGGAAAATAGTATGTTGATTTATTTTTGTTAAGTCTTCATAATTTTGCTCGTGAAAGTGTATGTACATATTTCTGAAAAGTACTAGTGTAAATAATATTTTTGCCAAAAATGTGGACATTTTTATGACGTTCACATTTTTGGCAAAAATATTATTTACCGTGATTATTTGTTTTTGTTTTTAGGGTTCTGTACCTCAAAAGGGAAAAACGTAACCCTTATAATATCACTTTGTTGTCCGTCCGTCCATCGTGTCTGTCAAGACCCTTTAGTGTCGGAAGGCGTGAAGGTATCGAGTTGAAATTTAAATGATATACTCTAGCCTACGGTCTCTTAAAGCTGTGAAAAAATCAAACTTCAAAGTTAACTTAAAAAAAAGATACGCCGTCAAACGTGTCTGTCAAGACCCTTTAGTGTCAGAAGGCGTGAAGGTATCGAGTTGAAATTTAATTGATATACTTTAGCCTACGGTCTCTTGAAGCTGTGAAAAAATTAAACTTCTAAGTTAACTTAAAAAAAGATACGCCGTGAAACGTGTCTGTCAAGACCCTTTAGTGCCAGAAGGCGTGAAGGTATCGAGTTGAAATTTAAATGATATACTCTAGCCTACGGTCTCTTGAAGCTGTGAAAAAATCAAACTTGTAAGTTAACTTGAAAAAAAGATGCGACCATGTAAGTTGCAAAAAACGCATATTACGGCACTCTCAAAGGAATCAAAATGTATAGGGTATTTCCCGTTGTCCTAGAACTATGAAATTTGGCAAGTAACACCATCTTTTTACCACAAGTATAGGGAAAAATGTGCAAGGAACAATTTTTGCTCCAAAGGACTTTGTTGAAACTCGCTTACGAATCAAAATACATTTGAAAATTACCAAAATTCATCTCCTATTTTTTCATTAATCAACATTTATCAGAATATGGGAACGAACGTTTCTGCATTGTGAAATCAATTTTAAAAGGACTTTTTTGATTTTTGACTTTGTACAGAAGCCAGCCTTCAATCTTAAAAGTCAATGGATAGGTAACAATGACAATGGTAAGCCTGTGAAATAAAGATGTACGCTTTGCTTAACTTGTTCTAAATAAAAATGAATACTATTCAATTTGGCAAGATAAACCTATGATGCCAGCAGAAAACATTAATTAGATGGCACGTATTGCACGTTTTAAGTATATATTTTTCTTCTGGCTGGTAACTTGAGAACTAAAACATTGTGTTAGTGACTTATGTCAAGTCACGTCAAAATAATTATCACAAGATGTTTTGTAAAATCATTGCCCTAAAAATTGTCGTCGGGTATAATTAACAAAGTGATTCCTTCATCTTTACAATAATCTTAATAACGAATAAATTTTACGTCGTACGTCGATATAAAAAATAATCCAAGTAAAATATTATTTCGGATTTAATAAATGGCATGCTTTCTCTCCTCAACTTGGCTTCTTCATTGACTGTCGTTTTTAACAGCGGCGGCAGCTGCGCGTTGACAGAAACTATACCTACTACTGTTAAATACTGACATTTCTATGTGACGTGTTTATCCTAGCAACGACATTGTGAAAATATGCAATGAATAATTTAATATTTTTATTCTCTTTCAACGTTTACCTAAAACACTGGTGTTATACCTACCAGCGACGATATGTTAGGGAAAATTTTATAGCCCATTTTTGCTGAATGTGTAATGAAATGAATGATTGATCGCTATCAAAACGTATCTTTACCTACTAACTAAAGAAAACCTAGACCTATTTTTATTTACCTTTTAATATTATTTGGAAATTTAAAGAACGTGTAATAACTAATTTGTGTTGTGTTCTCACATCCAAACACACTGCAGCAGTAATAAACACGCTTGTCCATTTTTTGCACCTAACGATGACCAATGCTTAGTAAACTGTCGTGTCGTGAGTGACAGTCCGCTGTAGTACTGGCCCGGATCGTCCGAGATTGCATGTAAACGCAATTGTCAATTTGTGCGTAACGATTTTGACGCTTAGTTCCGAGTGGCCTATCTGTCTAGCGCGCCGCCGCTATACGTAATTTGTGATAACGATGAGAATGAAAATCAGGTAATAAGCTTAAAAAAATATTAAGTGTGTTATACGGAATGTAATGTGTAAAAATAAAATATTACATTCATCATACGTGTTTATTTTATATGAGTAAACTGTGTAACAATGTTTAAATAGTAACAATATGTAAATAATACTTATGCTTATCAAAAAAATTCCAGGCTTCTGAGTTCTGATACAGATTCACGAAACAGCTATGGAATCTACATTTTGTATGAATTGTGGTTTAGCTAGTGGCTCTACGTTACTGAAAAATGAAAAGATTCTTATAACTTCCCAGCTGATACCGGCTAGTATGACCGTTACTAATTATTAGCAGACTACATTATCCCAATCTGTGAGTAAATGCGTGCGAGCATTGGCTGCATGCACGTGAAGAAACGTCAACTGAATTATAAAAAAAATGCTGTTAGCCTTTAAAGAATCGCGTTTCGCATTTTGTCTGCTCTACAAGTTAATTAACGAGATAGAGACTAGGTATAAACTCCTCTGTACAATTCTTTGCTCATATTCTTCTTTGTTAATATGCTCTTAACATATTATTAGTAATATTGTTTCTTTTCAATAAAACATAACTTAAATATCACTATCATAAAGGTAGAAATTAGGTTCTAAGAAGTTTCCGACATTTTTTTTTACAGACAAAAACATTACCTTTTGAACATAGAAAGGTACTTTTATCACTGTTGGTTCTTAGGCGAACAGTTAATAAACCCAGAACAATGGCCTTAATTTGTACGGAACCCTCGGTAGGCGAGCCCGACACGCACTTGTCCGGTTTTTTTTAAGTAAAGATTTATTTGAAAATCTGACAAAGCATGCATATCAGTGCACGCGACTGTACCTAGCTGCAGACATTTATCTTCTAGACAAATCGCATTTGGATAAATAGGAAGGCACAGTAGCCTGCCAAGTTTGAGTCCTACTATAAATTCTTCCTAGACAATAATCATAAAACAAAACCAATAGGTACACAATGACTACCTATTACTGTACCAGCCAAAAAATATCTCTCAAAATGCAACAACTTTGGCAAACTATAATAAACTTTAAAACTAAGAACATAAGGATAAATTTTAAGTAACATTCAGTAGCATACCAATTTGTGAATCATAGTGTGATACCTACCAATAAACTGCGTCAAAAATAGATTACTATTAGTAGCGTTGGTGATTTTCCGACGAAAATAGGAAAGATATTATATGTATAATAGATGTAGGTATAAGGAGAAATCACTTCTATATTCAATCAAAAGATTATAAAGGTATTTTAAATTAAGTAAGTAGGTAAGTACCTACATTGAGTGTAAACTGTGGGTTTATATCTAAGCACGGAACCTTTGTATAAATTTTTGAATTAAACAATTACATAACCAAAAAGTTACGTTACTTAACATTTTGAAACATAATTTGATATTACTTTACCATTTAACAATTATTACTTAAATTATTTATGGAATTTTAAAGTATTTAATAAGGTCACTCTAAAGAAACATGTCTTTATTTCAGTTAAAATGACCAAGAACGCCACAAAGGTCGTTTGTAAAAAACTTAATAATGTCAAAGCTCGAACGAGAAGTTCAAAAATACGACAACTTTCCTTTGGAAATCATGATACCATATGATTTCCAAAAAAAAAACGTTTTTGAATGTTCTGGGCGATAATTTATCTTAGTAATAAATTAAAATACAAATAAATACAACTTATTTTGTTGAAAATCCCTGAACTTTAAGGACATTTCGATTTAACCTTCTTTTATTTCTTTGTTGGTCTCATAGAAAAAATAACAAACTTGTTTATAATATTTAATGATCCATTTTCGTTATTATTATAATTATTGACGAGACAACCACTTTAACGTTAAGTCTTAAAATGTTCAACAAACAACCCGTAAGTAAATATTTGTTCAATTATTTATTTTACAAAAATTGATAAAACTTTACTACTTATTAAATTAGTTACCACTGCCTACCAATAATAATAATAGATTAGTTGCTCTGGTATCTCTGCATAAAGCATTTAGCGCCATCTACAAAATAATAATGAAACTAGTTACTTCACATTTTTTTGTACTATAGCAATGACGATATCTCACAACTAAGTACTAAGACGCAGTCTTAGATGGCGCTGTTAATATATAATGATACAGAATAACATTGAAACTAATAAATACCTTTGAGATTGGTGTTTTTCCCAGTAGTTCCAATAATTAGGTATTATTGGAACTACTGGGAAGAAGACGTAAATACGTATAGTTTTCTATCGGCACCCAGTCGGTATAGGCTTATCAAGATAATACTATTCGCGAAGTTACTTAGAGAACACTTCACGGTAGATAGAGTCAAATCAATTTAATTATAATTTGATTTTTAGATTAATATTAAGATTGTTTTAATTTGTTTTTGTACGCCTATTAAGGCAGATCACAGCTGACCTAAAAAAACCCTGTAAGACCTCTTTGTACCTACCTGTGTTTCACAATAAAGAATTTATGAATTATGAATTATGAATTTTTTTATGATTTTTTTCAGTATTTGTTGTAATAGCAGTTTTGGCGTACCTTAATCATTGTTTTAAAAAGGCATATGTTCAACTTTTCACCGGTACTATGTAGATAATACAATAATTATTAACACAATCGTTTCTTAGGGTTCCGTACCCAAAGGGTAAAACGGAACATATTTTTTTCTCTATGCTATTACTAAGGCTCCGTTGTCCGTCTGTCCGTCTGTCCGTCTGTCCGTCTGTCCGTCTGTCCGTCTGTCCGTCTGTCCGTCTGTCCGTCTGTCCGTCTGTCCGTCTGTCCGTCTAGTCCAGACTAAGGTAAAATCACTGATTTTTGTACGTTAATACAGTGGTTTAACCTTAGTCTTGGTATTGCAAATATCACTCTGAATAAGACAGCAAAAGTTTAACCCAAAAATTGTAAAACAAATTACCTAATTCTTAAGTATTTATTATTTTTGTAACAATAAATTAAAATAAACGAAAGTTTTTTAGTAAATAATTTAAATCCTGGCCTTTAAAACTCGTAACATTCAGTTTTTTTTTTATTTAACACAAAATCCACAGCCCTTAAATAACAAAGTATAAAAACTTATATTAAAGACAAACGGCCAATAACGGATTTACATTTTATAGCAATTAAACTAACTACTAACTAATTAAACTAACAGGATTTAAAAAAGTTTCAATATGAGTACTAAGACTTTATTAATGTAACATAAACATTAAAAAATCTTTAGACTTTAAAAATCATTCAAACCTTACTTTCTAGATGGGTACAAGTAAGTACCTGTATAAAGTATAAAGCTAATATTACTTTTTTGTAACTAACATATTACGTGTTATGGTTATCGTAATGAGTTTTTGATAGTAACAGAACCTACTGAAAACCGTGGCTATCATGGCTCCTCCGGAGAAAGGTCCTTTTTACTCAGACATGAAAAGACGGACTGCACAATACCTATGTATAGAGGCAATTCTCAAACACGTTTTTTTTTTTTTCTATTGTTAGGAACTTTGTCTTTGTATTTTAGTGATTAATACTTCTTCTTTCATTATTTTTTCATTATGATTTGGAGTTTATTCTTACAATTGGTCTTTCAGTGCAGTCATTTCTTAAACAGCAAGAACGATTGAAATCTTAAACCCGTATCTATAGACTCGAGTAATTAATTTTACTCGAGTAAGTACATAAGGAACGATTTTGTTTTTAAAGTGAATTGTTGACAGAAAGTCAAAAGTTACAATTCGTAGTCAAGTAAGTACCTAATAGACGCCATTACTTTTACTTGAAGTCAATGTTCAAGTAAAAGTAAGGACATGCCAAGAAGTTTATATTTTGGGTATACGCTTCTTAGGACATGCTTAGAAAAAAATACGTAAATAAATGCTGCTTATGCTGTGAGAAAGATAAGACAACTGACTGATGTTGAAACGGCAAGATTGGTGTATTTTAGCTATTTTCATAGTATAATGTCATATGGAATATTGTTATGGGGCTCAGCAGCAGATATTGAATCTATATTTGTACTGCAGAAGAGAGCTGTACGGGCAATTTACGGCCTTGGACCCCGAGACTCCTTAAAAGAACTGTTTAAAGTAATTAATATACTTACAGTAGCATCCCAATTTATTTATGAAAATATAATGTACATCCGCAAAAACCTGTCCTTATTCCTTAAGAAAAGTGACATTCATAATCTTAACACACGGAATAAGAATAAGCTTGCCGTTCCCAATTTCAGACTGCATAAAGTGGGTAATTCGTTTATGGGAAAATGTATTCGCTTTTTTAATAAATTACCAGCGTCTATTGTAGAACTGCCCCTGTTAAAATTTAAATCGCATATTAAAACAACTTTAATGAAAAAAGGATATTATACTGTAAATGATTATATAAACGATAAAAATATTTGGAAATAAATACTGCCCTGCTCGCACAGGTACATTTATCTTGTAATGTAAATATATACTATTTAAAAAGAGGCTGACAATAGTGACCGAGTTTCTTGCGCTACTTCTTCTCGGCGCTAGCCCAAAATTGTCCTGAAGTAGTGGTAGGGAAAAAAAAATATTGGGACGTGTAAAAGCGCTTAGTTTAAGCCTATTTACAGAAATAAATTGGTTTTAATGGTTTTTAATGGTTTTTTACTCGACCATAAATAATATATGTTAATAAGTATAATTTTAAGAATAAGAATTGGTTAGTGAAATAATGTCTTTATTAAGTGGTTCTAAGCAACAACTAATTAGGTACTTCTTTATAAATACGGGGGTGTTAGTTATGCTAAGTTAAAGCCTTTAACATTCAGTAATGAATAGAAAATCCTAATTCTGAAACTAAATTTAAAAAAAAATGTCTGAGAAACAAATGTCTAAAGAGAACACAAATAGTGAATAGGTTTAAACTAGTATAAATATAAGCCAACCGACATCAAATGGTGACATAGTAGACATGTCTTGCTAATGTTAGCATCGATGTGAAAGTGGTTAGCTGATAGTATTTCGATATGGCTGATACCTAGACTATATTTTTTAATATAAGGCCTTTATGTTAGGTACTTACAATATGTATATATCTGTAAAATACATAATAGTTTAACTGTAAAACTACTCACTTGGCACTTAGAGTCATTATTCAAACAAATATGTATAAGTATTATAAATATGTAGAATCGCCTAAAACAGTAGCTAATTCTATAATATTATAACGATTATTCAACTGTTTTTCTTTATTTTTAAAGTTTTTTCTTTAATGAGATACCTAGCTTAAATAATATCAGATTTTTTTATCAAAATATTGGAAAGAAAAAAATGCACTGTCTCGCTCGCCTACCCTTGTTCTCTGCCACTGATGCTCAGAGCCTCAGATGCTTCGTCAAACATATGCATAATAGGAACCATGAATAAAAGCCAAGCGAGCATAAATATCTCCTTTCATCCTGGACTAGGGCTGTCACTTCACAAACTACAGTTTATATAAGCATGTCGTTTCGAAAAAATGTATTTAGAACCCCTAAAATGTAATAATAACGAAATATTTACCGACAGGGTTTGGTTCCTGTCCAAACTATCAGATTTCGGTTTTATTTCCAAGTCCTTCAGACAAATTTATTAGGTAAGTAGTAAATGGAAAGTATACGGTTGATTTTCTTTCAAAATATGTGTTATTATAGCAAGGAACCTAATAATAATAAATAATAATAATAGTAGGAAAAAATAATAATACAACGACTGAAACTTCTTTGAATGGTGTGCAATATAGAGTACTTCTCTATATTCAATTTTTATCCAAATTTTATTTTAAGTTCTGTGGGGTTGACACAGAAAATAGAGCCGCAATTAAAATGTCATAGTAGCTACACTAGCTACAATACACCAATTTTTCCCACATCGACAATTGTCTTATCTTTCTCATAAGCATCTGAACTAAGTAAGTCTTCCTGACAGAGTTTCAATTTGACTACCTCATTGCAGACGGGAATCCAAATAGCCAAGATGGTAGTAGAGTTACTTACTAGTATCCAATCGTATATTCAATACTTAAAATTCGTAAGATACGCTATGGTAAAGCCTCACTTCCAACGCCGTCAAATATTAAAGTCTCACTGTCAAATACGTTGTTGCGAACCCTACCTGCGCCTGGGACAAGTGCATTATCCTCCCCCCACCCGGAATGTGAGGCTTACCTGCGCCGGCGGCTACGATACAGCCTCGGACAGAGCACCGCTACTGTGATCATGCAGAGTAAATGCCGCACAGAAGCGAAATAATAATAGTAGGTAAAAACTGTATGCTTTGCGGGAGATACTGCTGTTTTTTTTTAATTGCACAAATTTAAATCATAATAACAACGATTGCAAATAATGTCCACTTTGTCTTTTTAAGAAATTTAGATTTCGTTTTGTAATATTTATTCATTTATCTTATTTGCTTGTGCAAAATGACGTAGATTGCTTAAATTTTAAGTGGTATTGGATTAATTTTCTCTTGGATCCTTGAAAGTTTAAAATACTCACTCATACTATACCAAAACCTAAGTATATTAAACGTAAACAAAAATTACTTTCTTTTTGTAAAAATCGCAAAGCGCTAAAATTTAATTATAGATTTACTCCTATAGAGCCATTTTAACTACACAATTTTAGATTTAAACTTTAGATACACAAAATTAATATTTTTAAAAGTAATCAAAATTGTTTTTTTTTCCATTCTTAACTTTGAATCGTTACGTTAACTTGATGTTTTTATTTACAAAATCTAAATTCCATTCACCTATTTAAATTGACCGCATAACTATACTTATCATTATTTCAGCCACAGGACGTCCATTGCTGAACAAACGCCTCCCCCAGTGACTCTAGATCGGCCGGTTGGAAGCGACTGCATCCAGCGGCTTCCTGCAACCTTTACCAGGTCGTCTGTCCGCCTTGTGGCTGAAATACTTAAATCAAATGTAATTCAACACATCCATAAAACTTGTATTACGGTCCCTGCGTTTCTGCCCGCATAATCTTTGACGTCGCGGCATCGCTGGGTGCGTGCGCGCAGCGCTTCGGCGACTAAAGGCTGCGCGAGCGTGCGGGTCGGACGCGTTCCGTAACGCCTATACCGTGCCAAATGTGGTTTCTTTCATACTGTGACGCTATCTAGCATGCTACCCCCTGTGTTTGTGTGACTGTGCAAAAACTATGTGGAACGTGTGCCTCCTGATTGTGCTGGCCTCGCTGGCTTCCAGCGCCGAGCTCCAGGAACGAGGTAAAAAAGAAACCTTTATGCTTCAACCGAAATTCAGTCACAAAACGTTTCCGTTCCTCAGTGAAAGAAAACACGATTCGAAAGTCGTTGTTTACATCGCAAGTGACGATGCTTTTACACGTGAATGTAAATTGTCTAGTACTTTGTTTGGCTGCTAAAAGAGCAATTTCTTAACACGCTCGCATTGAGGTCGTAGAAGTTCAATCGTTACGTTTGAATGTATGAGAGTAATTAAGATGAATGGAGGCTTACGGAGTGTTGCTGGCAAGTGGCATGTGGTCGCAGTCTTACAACAAGACTGGATCAGCAATTATGAAGCATTCGAATTTCCAATTCGCATACGAATTCATAAGAATGACATACGAATTCATAAGAATGACATACGAATTCCCAGGAAATTGTAGATTTCGAATGCTTCGAAAATACGCCTTCTGGTCGCTTAAATGACTCTTATTGCGGACGTAGAGCGAATTTCTCAAGGTAGTAAAACAAACCTATGTGAATTAGGGAATACTGTTTTGGTTTTTACTAAACAATGCAAATATACCTAAATGTGTAATATTCACCCACGAGATATAAAGTTAACGGCAGACAGGTGCTCCGTTGGGCAAAGTATGTTTATTGATATAAAAAGGGTTCTGTTCTAACATAATAATATTACTTAGATAAAACACACATAAAGAAGTTAAGACAGAATGATAATAAGTATGTGCCTTAACTTCTTTATGTGTTAAGTATATGTGTTCTTTATGTGTTGTTAAGACAGATAATAATCTGTCTTAACTTCTTTATGTGTTCATACAGGGGCTTTAAAGTAAGTATTAATTGTTTGCTCGAATACTTGTTCGAATGACATTGAATAATTTAGTGATAATCAATTTAAAAAAAATCATTGGAATGGTATATGATAACTAATATAGTTTAATTCAAATAATAAGGTTACGAATATTCTAGAGTTCATACTCTATTTTCAAAATCTATACTCCATGTATTCGCAACATACGTCAACTCCAATCATCATCATAGAATTTAATATAGCTATTTTGTCTTCCTTTCTATAAATCACAATACTTTTTAATCAAATTGTCTTGTTTTCAAAGTTTTAGTGCAAACAATGCTAATCGTATCCACGTCAAGAGGCACACAAAAGAAATACAAACAGTTGTATCTCTACATCATTCTTGCATACGGTGTGGAGCCGTGAACCTAAATTCACAAATCAATGCTGTTCTGATTAATAACAATGACATCTATTTCTACGTTTTTTTATTGTTGCAGCATAATTACTTATTTTTATTTACAAAGAAATACCTTAGCTAGCATAGAATATTACTTAGCGGCGTATGTCAGGAGAGTACATTTTGCGTATTTCGTTTATAATGAGCCTACTACAGTATCTTATACTTTGGTCAAGGCTAGTGTACTCATGCAATAAAATTTAATTAGTTAAAACATGGCTAATAAGAAGCAAAGAAGGTATACCAAATGGCAATTAAACTTCGTCAAGATTACAAAGGTGCAAGAAATCAGCGAGTGCCCGATGACTTCGTTCACATTAAGGTCGTTTTCCCGTTCCTATTTCCACGTGTTTTCCCGTTAGAAACATAGCACAACAGATAATAGAACAGGCATGATCACAACAACTCTCTTTGCTTTATCGCAAACGGATAAATCAAAAGACAACTAAAAACACATTATGTTTATTTGTTGAAATCATGGTCAATATAGTTTATTCATATATTTTTAATCATTAAATTAATATCATGAATGATACTTTATTCGAAATAAATAAGTACGTATTCATTTAATCAAACAATAATCTGGCTGAAAATATTTGTTTAACTTTTTATACTACTTAAAAAATTATAAAATCTTAGGGGTCAGATAACATTTTGACAATGTAAGTAAAGGTTCCTTTATAACAATGCAATTGTATACATTGTTAATTGTTGTTTGATAATATTATTTGATATGTATGTTCGCGCAACTTATTGCACAGAATGAATAGAACTAGTGCCTACAACAACAAAGATAATTTTATTATTTGCTTTTGTTCACTAAACTTTTAAAGAATTTATAGTTGCGGTTATTCTTAATATAGAAACAACGTAAACTATGGAATATAAATACAATTGCTATAGCATGAATTGAACTTTAACTTTTGATGATGTCATAATTATTGTTTTCAAACAACTGTACCTTTGTACTTAAATCGTTTGAAGGCTGTACAACCAACTCGAAATACTGGTACAACCTTTAATAGCTTACTTTAGAATAAACCATATTAGTCATAAAACGATTTTCGATAACGTAAATATGTCATATTATATTTTTGACTAATACAACATTTGTTTTTCTTAGCACGCACGATACTTATCATTTTACCTGAGTATCGTGTTTATCGTGCACTTATTTCATTTCATGGTATTGGTCTTCAGTAAGCAGTAACAATGATAAATAAAAAATAAATAAATATTGTACAACATCACATAATAGGTTGGGGAAAAAGTTTCTTCGCATTTTTTAAGAAAATTAAAAACATTTTTTTATATTACATAGATTATTTACATTTAACTAAAGTATGTAGGTACCATTTTGTTCGATACTTTTTGCCATCTTGTAGGTAGGAACATGATCCCATTCAGTAGCGTGCATTGGTTTTATTTCGAGGTAGGCAGTAGATACTTACTAATGAGTTTTATTGATGAAAATCACTGGTTTTCAACAATATTACCCATTTGTAAGTACCTACTGCCTATCTCATTTCATTTAACAGGTAGGCACTGCCTAATTGCCTATATGCACCGCACGCCCCTGATCCCATTGCTATATAAATTTTGGGGATCAAAATCTCGCGTGATGTTAACCTGACACTGCCTAGAGAATTCTGAAAAGAGCGAAACAGGTGGAAGTCTGAAGGTGCAAGGTCATACGGCGGATGCATTTACACCTCCCAGCCAAACTCTCTTAATTTTTGCTAAGTGGCTAAAGATGTGTGAGGTCTAGCGTTATCATGATGAAAAACCACACCCCTTCTGTTGATTAATTCCGATCGCTTTCTCTCAACTTCTTGCTTTAATCTCATCAGTTGTTCGCAGTAGATCTCAGAATCGATGGTCCTGCCTGGTGGTAACAGCTCATAATGAATAATGCCCTTCCAATCCCACCACACACACAGCATCACCTTGTTGCGAGTTAACCCGGGTTTCGCCACAGTCTGTGAAGCCTGACCGGCCTTTGACCACGACCTTTTTCGCACGTTCTTCACCAGTTATCAGCTTCTTCAAAAATGGTTCGGTTTCATTATGTCGTAGTAAAGAATCACAAATGAGTACACGGTTCATTAGGTTTCTTTCAGTGAGCTCGTGGGGTACCCAAATATCGAGCTTTTGTGTGTACCCTGTTTTTTTTTAAATGCGCCAAAACTGTTTTGTGGTCAATTCCTAGTTCTTCAGCTACGTCGTAACTACTGATATGCCGATCTTGCTCCACTTTTTCAAAAATGCAATCAATTTCATCCTTAATAGGGTGACCAGAGCGACGTGCATCTTTGACATCAAAATTTCCGGATTGAAAACATTTTAACCAAATTTGTGCTACTCTCACAGATACTGCGGTCCATAAACAACGCAAATTTTTTTGCGGCTTGCGTTGCATTTTTACCTTTTTTGTAGTAAAATTTTAAAATGTATCGAATTTCTTCATTAGATTCACTCATCTTGACATTACGAAAAACAAATGAAAAACACACATTTTCCTAATTTGAATTTGGAATTATCTTCTTTAAAATTTAAACTTTTAATGATACCAAAACCAGCCAGATACAGATAGTACAGCCAAAGAGACTATATTACAAGTTCATACATACTATAATGCGAAAAGATTTTTCCCCAACCTAATACATTGCTCTAATACTAAGGTAAGTAGCTAAAGCACTTATGATGTTGTTGTTCTTTGACGTTCTTCTAATTTAATTGCTCTATCAATTAAAATGTATATAATTTTAATTTAATGTAAGTATACACGCTTTATATGTTGTTTATTACTTATCTCATTTATTGATTTATTGACGTTTCAATTACTTTAGTTTCTTACTTCTCTTATTAATTAATGTTAATAACGCAATTTGTCTTCAAAGGCTAATGATAAAAATTAAGTTATTAATATGTTTAATTTAAATCCATGCTTTAGTTAATATTATGTGATTAAAAATATTAATAATTACTTTAGTTTACTTTTGTAAAAATGGTAACAGTCGACAACGCGACTCTATGAAGCCTTAAAGCAAAAATTTCGGAATCGTCGCTGCCTTTCATGTCATATCCCATGGAGAAAATCTCATGGCATTCCCATGAAACTACCATAACGAGTGGGTAAAAGCCGGCGGTATCTTGCAAGCCAGACTAATTGCCCGGTCGCCGGAAGAGAAAACTAGGAAAAACTTGTACCAAACGGGTTTGGTGTAACGTCTCTTTAATCAGAATACGGGTGTGTATAAAGTCCGTTCTTCTTTAATTGGCGAACTTTGTAAATAAATAGTGTTTTAATAAAAAATATCAGTGTTTAAAATTGACGAACTGTTAAAATAAAAATATTTTATGTCAAATAGTTAATAACTCTTAAGTGTTTTTATTTTTGTGTATCTTATTGAAATATGAATCATACCGTAAAAATAAATGTCACGATTGATAACGTAAAGTAAAATTATTAATCAAAGTAATTTTGTTAAACAAAAAACACTCCTAGGTTATTATATAGTTACCTACTCTAGCTCTTCTTCAGTATTTATCATGAATATCATAAAGACTACACTTTAATAGATTCCTCAATGATTATCTAGAAGATGTTAGTTCTCATGTGGGCTAACCAACAAAACTATTCTGGTTACAAGATTTGTTAGACCCTAATAAATATGTCCTCAGTGAGAAGCTCAATTAGAGCCATTTCCTAAAAACTTTTTTTTTTTATATTTCAAGGCACTTAGGAATAATATAGATTTCAAAAATATTTGTGTGTGATTAATTAATCACAATCTGAGCATTTATACTTATACTTATAATAATAACCTAGTTGGTAATATGAAATTTTCTTATTTGTATGAAAACCTATCGTAGTGTTGACCAAACTAGTATAACAGCTTTACAGTTTCTGAAGTATAAAGCATAGATTCATCGATTCAATAATATTACAGACGAAAACACTAATTATAAAATCATCAATTAATCTAAATGTTTGTCTAATTTAGGTAATAACAATAAAACTTTTTAAAAAGCGGTTTCTATAAATTTAAATCTAGAGGTGGTTCTATCAATAGAATTCAAGCTGTAAACTCTACAGTATTAAAAATCAAACTCATTTAATTTATAAAATATGCCACAAAAAAACTTTTATGTACGCGTCCCATATTTTTCGATACCACTGCTTCGGAACAATTTAGTGGCCTAGTGCCGAGAAGATTGTTAATACACTAAACCAAAACTCCGTTGTCCGTTCATATCAGATTTAAATGCCTTTCAATTTTTCATGTCCCGATGGCAGAAATAATGTGCCATATGTGTATCGGTAAAAAACTGGTAACTATCTTCCTGCTTCTCAATGAAACGGATGCTTATAAGGGTTGAAAAAAGGTGCATTATAGGACGCCCCCTGGCGAAGGGACGTGCACAAGTGTGCAGGTTTTTTACCCCGAAACCCAACGGATACGGGGTAAGTCTGTGAATATGGGGTATTTTCAAAAAGACGCATCCGTTTCGATGTATCCGGTTGTTTTAGAGGTGCAAGTTCTTTTGGTTACGATATTACTTTTAATGTTAACCCTTAATAAAGATAAGTTGAGAGCAACAACTGCCCCTGAATGTAAAGCAAATATGTTAAATGAATAAAGTTTATTTGGCACAATAATAAAAAAATAATACAATACTATTGCATTTACATAGGGCCATCTTCCAAATAGGCAAATATTGTTGAATTTTATTCGTATAATGTATTGTAGAAGCTAGTATATGGTTGAATGACAATTTTACTAATAAGTAGTTAGGGATGTACGGGATTTATGTTTATTTATCTTAATCAAATGTTTATTGGATTTGAATTTCTTAACAAACATCACTTAAAAAGGTAATTAAATCAATTAATGGATACGTTATTCATACGTCTCACGTCCAGCAGTGGATTGCAAGCTGGCATGATGATGATTAACAAGCACCGAATAAATAATGTACTACTAGGAGATAAAGATAAAATTTCATTAATAATTTTGAGCTTGGTTCTAAACTTCTTCATGTATTGATGCTGCTATACGCGGGGTTACAGGAGGCAAGATAGGAGGATCTGGAGAATATAGAGTGCTCTCAAATGAAGACCCACTGTTAAATGATGTACTTACCACCTCTCTTAGCCTCACTCACACGGGCAATAAAAACTACTCGGCATAAAATTGTTTTTGCAGTTGATATTCGCATCAGTGGTTTGCCAGTCATACCAACCGTATTAATTACTTACATTCGCCACCCGAAAATGAGCCTTGACACAAATAGATAGGGCACTAATTCGATACTTGAACAGCAAATTGTAATACCTAATGAGTCTACCGAGAGTGCTGATGATTTCATAAGTCAGTACGAGTAGTAACGGCTCTTATCAAAGTGCGAATTATGTCATTCCACTATGGGAATTTAGTTGTACGGTGCATGTTATAAGGAAAATATAAATGTTGCTATTGGATTGTGCCAATTTATGACTGCTCATTCATGGTTACGAAAACAGATACTAATTAGGAAGGTAAAAATCATATTTTAATGTCCATTCATAAATTTATTTTCCATTTTACAGTACTACCATTCACAGTAATACTCTCACTATAGTTAAGTGTCTTAAATACTAGATAATACAAATATTATTATTCTACAGCATTAGACAAAGATTACTAATACTTCTGGTGTAAATTGAGAAAAACATACCTTTGTTGGAGTACTTAGTTCGCAAAATTAAAAAATAAAGCAACAGAAAAAGTTGTCTACAAAGTTACTACCGATATTTTGTCATAAAACATACACTATGTTTAATTTTTTTGAACCATGTGCTTGTGTATGCTTGTGCATGTTATATATTAATAAAGATTTTTTTTATTAGGCTGTATGATATTACTTACGAATCATTTTGTAACTATAACTATGTTACTTATTAGGATAAAGCATTTCGGTGCAGACGAATATCAGCAATAACCTTTAAAATGGTTCATACATTGAAATAGCGCACCCAAAATACCTATATTTAATATTTATGAACTACGTGGACAGTTTGGAACAATCACAGATTACAAGTCACGGCTGTTTACCGATGTTAATCTATTTGCGACCTTATCTCTGTAGCAATAAGAACAAGACCATTGCCACTGTGTCAAGTATATCCAGTGTAGCACTCCGAAAGTTACTATTGTTGACAAAATACGGCATTGTTCTGACGATAAACTCGTCCATTGTACCTACTTTTATTTTGGTACTTGCATAGATTGTCTGCTCTTTTGGTTAACAATGTAGGATATTGGTTGAATGTACTTCGAAAACTTGAATATTTTGTGATAAGTAAAATTGAATTTAAATTATAGACTGAATTTTACGATCACACTGCCCATGCGACTTCTATGTAACTTTTTGATGCTCAATTTACATATCGTAATTTAGTGTAAGATAAATAGATAATGTGGAGATAACAATCAGATCCATATCTTAGAATGTTCTATGGAATATACCTATACCTAAGTACATATACTAAGCACATATACTTAACTACTACAGCGTACTTACGTATATGTGCTACTCGAATAATATTCATAAATGTAACAGGACATTTTTGTATTAAATATATAAATAATGCTGTGCGAAATTCTTGACTTGCGAACGTTAAATTGTATAAAAATATGGCGCTAGGATAAAGACAAGTGCTTGTCAGTAGAAAGAGGGACCCAATACATGAAAAAAAAATTTAAAAAATGTAGGTACATACATTATAAAATTGATAAACATTTAATTAAAAATACTTATAACCCTTTTACTTGGGACTTTATTACTGAGCACACGCTAAATTATATACAAAACCCATTTGTATATATTGTTGACATCACAGTATATATCGGGTGTAAAAAAAGGCTTAACAAAGCCGAATACTACATATTCTACGTATTATTACGATCATTTTTTTCTTTTACACTATACCTGGGAAATGACGGGTTACCGAGTTATTGACAGTCAAAGTTACAATTTTTTTTCAAAGATTTTTCAAAATTGAGTTCTATTTGATAATACTAAACTTTTTTACAAAGAAACATGATTCGCTTACACACACAGGCATAGTATATAGCGTGCGCGCTATACATTGCGGGCTAGAAATAAGTTTTTTTTTTTTGATAAACCCAAAAATAAAAGTCATGTCCCAGCAATTATTTTTTTTGCATTCTACTTTGTTTTATGTATAGAATTCGTGGTTTAAGGCTTCGTTAAGCCTTTTTCACACCCTGTATTATAATAAAACTACATTGTAAAAAGTTAATTAAAAATAATAATAATAACAAATGAGGTGAGTTTTTAACGTACGGAACCAAGAAACAAAACCATGTTTTTCCATACAAATCCGCAATTACGTCGTGATCAAAAGCTATCGAGTTTATTAGGCCCTCTGGAGCGTTACAGGATCGCCTCAGTGCAGTAAATGAGAAAACACCAAGCAAGCATTTACTATCGACATTTACATTTACTCGCGTTTAGTAAAATACATTTTAAAGTGACATGAATCTTTGTACTTATTGTTGAGATTATAAAAAGATATGTCCTCCGTTTAAAGCGATTTGAAAAGACACGTCTGCGTCACTTCAAATATAAGTACTAAGTTAGATTCAACTACAGCAAAATGCCAATCAATACCAACCCAATCAGGGTTAAACAATAAATATGAAAATAAAATTAATACTAGAATGGCGAAAACAAAAATCTATATACATTTTACAATTAAAACTAATACTAACTAAAGTCATCAAATAATATTTATATTAAAAAAAATATGAATAATAAAAGGCTGGCAGCATAGCCTCGCTGAATGGCTATGCTTATTCGCTGGCCAAGGTAGCTACCAGCGATCAGGTCACCAAAAACATTTACCAGATGGGTGGATAATTCGGCAAATAGTTTTTTGGACTCAGGGCCCCAGGGTTTAAAGTCAGGCGCAAAATGATAGCAGCTGTCAAAGACGCAGTATTTCCTTTTTTTTAAAGACTCTGCAGAGGGGGCTGCAACAAACATTAGATGCAGTAACGTGGGAGAATTCTCCTTAACTATACACCTAACCAAAAAATAAAATCTGCTTAAGCGCGAGGATTTTACGCCTTGAAAAGTTCCATTACCCACATACTAGGTTTATCATCATCCCACAAACTGACATTGATACAACAGTCTCAACTCAGTACTCGTGTTGTTGAGAACGAAATTACTAAATAAAATTAATTTTATATTTGATTAGTAGGTACGACGCCTAAGACGCCAACATAAAAAAAACTAATTTATCTCCTCACAACAGAAAATAGATCTCCTTCAAGTGTATTTTCCCCGCCCTAAATCCCCGAGGACCAAAACATACATGTTTAAATACTAAATCCTGTAATATGGCAAACAACTTTTGAAATAGTCCACCAGTGATTTTGGTTGGCTGTTAAAACTTGTACCGCTTGAATTTCTTACTAGGCAGATGATTTTTGAAATACGTGGGTCTTTAAATCTTGTACACATTTCGGAAGCAGTTTCTGAAAATATATTAGGTATTTACTGAAGAAACGTTTAAGTGATCGTACTTTAACTCAGTTGACATTCTGCTTATTTACAAAAACAGTGCGTCTTATGTAAAAAGTACATTGATGAACATGTTGAGCACAATAATGTCATTGAGTTGTACAACTTGTACGTTATAATAAGGGTCTCCACACACGACACTCTGTTTTTCCATCCGATATTGTATACTTTATTACTGTTAAGTCAAAAAAATCGTTGAAATATAAACGTTTATGGGCACACTACTTTAAATGCATCTATCTATACTGAATTGTGTTTCGGTTCTTTACCTACTTTTTATCAACTTCAGCGACCGGCAAATTTGCGACTGCAGAATCGGCAAATTTGCAATGCAGATAGCGTTTGTTTGTACTAAAGACACGCAATTACCAATGCAAGTTCCCAGTCGTTTTAACCTGCTTTCGAAAAGCAACTAGCTGATTTGATTATTGCTATTTTCCTTTCTAATACCAAAACTGAACGAGGATTCGTTTAGTATCATTTCTGGTGCAAAGGTTAGCCATAGCCATTCAGCGGGACAATACTGCAAGTGCAATTTTACTTTTTTACTCCTGATTTGATATTGTGTTTCATTTTTTTGTAAATTTCTCGGTTTATGATTGAATTCTTATTCTATAGACATACTAAAAAATAAATATATTAAGATACCAATGGTATTTGTTTATTAATGTAATTAATCTTCTATCCTGAACGAATTAAAAATGTTTAAATGAAATGCTTATTCTTAAACATAGCTTTTGGCTCAGTCACAGAAACAGTCTAAAAATGGAACCCACATTTATAGAGCCAAAAAGTTTGGGAATTACCTTCAATATGCACCTGTTCGATTTGATCCATATTTCCAGGGACATTCTGTGTAATACCCCAAAACAACATATTTCTATAACTCAACGATGCATGTCAACTTACCACCAAGTGCTATAAAGTATCGATTGTGGCAGCCCTAAGCCGCGGTACGTGTTTCGCGAAGTATCGCCGACTCTTGGCCGTTTTCCCATACAGATATAATCTGTTTGGTCGTCTGTTAATTGCCGCAAACAATAGGACCTGGCGCAGACCGAGCCAAGGGCATAAACGGTTCTGCTAACTAAGTGAATTACCCACTAATTATATTCTTAATAAAGTTTCTAATATATTTTATTACTAGATTATTTTAAGTTTTAATTTTTTTACATGTTCTGTAATTTAAATGCTTCGTAAATTTCATTTGTATTAATTCGATCCTTTCCCTGTACACCAGATAATGAGGATTCCAAATTACACTGCAGTATTATAGGATACTTCGCACATATGCATAACATAATACTTTGAGGCAGTGAATATCTGAAAATGGTTTGCTTGCACGAAGTATAAATCCCAGGTTTTTAAAAGCCTTATTGACAGACACAGATACGTGATCAGCAAATGTCAACTTGTAGTCCAAATATATTCCGAGATCATTTGTTACTTTATCTCGCTTCAATTTAAGGTTATTTAAATTGTAATCAAATTTTAAATACTTAATTTTACGTGTAAAGGTTATAACAGTGCACTTATCAGAGTTAACGCCTATACGATTTTGCTTGTAATAATAGTCAAGTCTAGTCAAGTCATCTTAAAGTTTTAAGCAATCATTAATATCATTTATAGTCATGTAAATTTTTGTGTCGTCAGCATACATGAGAAACTTTGCATGTTTAAAACATTGATCTAAATCATATAGATCTGCTACATACAGGAGCAGTCCGAGAATCGATCCCTAAGGGACACCTGAAGGCACTCCAACTAGGTCTGACTTATAACCTCCGATGACAACCATCTGACTACGATTGCGTAAGTAAAAATCAGTCCTCTCAACAAACTTCCATTTACACCGAGCTCACAAAGTTTCCTCAGAAGAATAACAAGGTCTACCCGATCAAATGCCTTTTTAAAATCTGTATAAATAGCATCCACCTGGTTACCACCATCCATCCCGCGGAGTACATCATTTGTAAAAACTGCTGGGTTTGTAATAGTAGTCCGCCCTCTAATAAAACCGTGTTGCTGCGACGGCACAGAACGACAACTATAGGATAAAGGTGATCATGGACAACCTTTTCTAACAATTTACTTAAGGTATTTAATATGGATATCGGCCGGTAATTTGTAATCAATGTTTTCAAACCTTTTTTAGGAACAGGTACAATAAGAATTGTTTACTATATTCTGCTGTAGTAGCGTATTTCTTTTAATGCGGTGTATTTGTTTCAAAATTGTATTTGCTGTTTCATAAACAACTGTATTAATCGTGCCGTATCGTGGTTCCCATGGCCGGACCAATTAAACCATTAATTTGTACTCACGTAATAGCAACGATGCACCTATACACAGAAGGTGTAATATATCTAAAATAATGCCTTGACTGATTAACTGAAAAGGCCGCTGAAACCTGTGAATTTAATATAGATTCTTTAAACATTCACACCAATGTATCCACCGGCAAACAAAGTAAAGCTTGTAGTATAGAACAATGTACTGGTACTTAAACATTTATGAACATCCATGACAGTACAAATGCTCGCGTACTACACACGTACTCGTACAGTGACAAGATTCAAACCCGCAACCAGCCGGCTTTCTAAATCTGAACATTCGGTCTTCTTATAAAAATATAAGTGTGAAAAATATACCATGAATACATGGATTCGGGAATACCCAAATATTCCAAAAAAAATAATTTATAAAGCCTGTTTGGATCTACACCAACCCGAAATAATAAAATAAGTATTATGTATAAAAAAATTGTAAAAGATTTTATTTTTGAAACAAACAGTTAGTTTATTAATCAATATTTTTTTCTGTGACGCTTGCCAATTTGCTGTCTTCGCTAAAACTGTATACGAGTAGGTATGACATGACTCTTAGATGTTTTATTCTTTCACAATCATAACCACACACTGCTTATGTGAGCTTGTATTAAAACTGATGCGTCATCAATTTGTTTAGCTGACAATGCTGACATGCTATCATTGCACACTCTTACTACACATTATACCTACATACTGAGTGTGACGAACTTACCTACTTTTAGTTTTCAACCTGATTTTCGTCTCTCCACGCGTCTCCACGTTACATGTATGAGATACCCTAAAAAAATTTTTTTCAATATTTTATTCTATTACTTTGGCTGCGTGTACATATCCCCACAAAATTACAACTTTCTAGGGTCAATAGTCTCCAAGCAAAACCTCGGACGAACAGACAGACAGACGGACATGACGAAACTAAAAGGGTTCCTTGTCAGGACTACGGAACCCTAAAAAGATGATTTTTCACAATCGAAATAATAATAAAATCCTTTTTTTAGTGACAGCGCTTTGATTACAGAAATTTATACATATTATACAGCTATTTACAAAGTAGGTAAGGAGTAGATAAATAGTACCTATCTTTTTTCGTTTTTTTAATGCTCCATACTAAACATCACTCACGTAGCGTCAATCTGTTTTCATGTTATACAGCAGGTTGGACGTTTTAATAAGTGTGCTATTTATTTCTTTGTACACCCTGTGTACAATTAACATCCATCAGTCCGTCACCTGCATACCGTGTTAATGAACGTAACCATAGACTAAACGCATTACGTCAAATTCCTACGACATTACCGCTGACCATATATAAACTCGGTGGGACGTGGCACCGTTTCCACACTAGCTCTTACGTTTCGCTAATTTAATTTCTAGTAGTAATTACAGCACTTACTATACTAGGATATTATAAGCGTTAACTACAAATGTTTAAACTGTTGCTTGGATTAAACTAAGTCGGGATTTCAGAAACTTTTTCTAATGTATTTCGACACTTTAATCTTATAAACTGAAATATAGGTTCCGTAGTTGCCTGTCATTTGTAAATGCATTGCAATTTGTATGTTTTTTTTCTTTTTTTTTCTTTAGGTACGTACTATTTATAAGTTGGTCGACTATTACTCGTTAGCTTGTAAAGCTTACTTGTGATAGTTTTTTTAACTTCGTTATAGTCAGTCTACCAAAGCGACTTTTGACTGGTGGAGTCTAGACTAATTTGAACTTGACTTTGGCGTTTTGCCGGCCACTGTTGTTATCGCGGCACCACTCTGTTCGCTCCGCTAAAATATTGTAACCTCTGCGAGGCTGCCAAACAGTAGAAATTACATTTGATTGCAATAGTTAAGAATTTTGGCATGTGTGCCAGCCATGTAGGTACCTACTCAAACTTTTACCCTACAGTTATTATAAGCAATTAAAAACACACTCTACGCCTATAGTTGAATTAAAAGGAAGAATATTCAGTTCCTACCTTATGTAATGTTTTTTTTTGCAGAGCAGAATTATTTTATCTCATTTTTAAAAGATTGGAACTTGTAACGAAACAAGTATGTATTGTGGTTTGTCGGGCATCAGAATAATCAAACAGTCTTATGACTACAATCAAAAAGCATTGAATGATGTTACGAAACCATTTGGTTGATAATTTAAACATGAGCCATACTAGGGGCTTGTAATTACAACTAAATAAACAATGACGAGTGATATCATTAGATTTATAGATCTCAATCATAAGTTGAATCAGCGTATGCGCAGGGAATTGGGAGTTGTAAGACGAAGAACGCCCGAAGGCATCCGAAGACGCCCGAAATTTTCCGAAGACGCCCGAAGAGTCCCGAAAGCGCAAGAGAAGGGAGTTTGGCAGGCCGTGACGTGGCCAGCGGAGCGTTTCATCTCCTGAGGCTCGATACCACGTCATGCCATTTCTTCCCTTACAACCGTTAAGACCAAATGTTTATAGGTGAAGTTTACTATTTATTTGCACAGGTGTATGTTATAGATGTGCTTGATTAGTGTGCCTTCATTTGTATATAATCATCATATTATAAAATACAAGTTTGGCGATTAAGAATATACTTCTATCACAAATAATTAAGTACATTTCTCAGCAAAAAACGTGAAAAACCCTAATATTTACGCAGTAGGGTCCATTATAAATCCTTCAGTTTGCAAATGTAAGGTCTCTTTTTAAAAAGAAGAAAGCAGTACATAATTAATTAAGTAGGTCATTTTAAAATTGAATCCATAAAAACAAGTCGGTTTATGTTCACTTGCGTGTCGCACGGGGTTAGTGATTTTAAAGAACAAAAAATGGTAAAGTATTATTTAAAGTTAACCAGGGGTTCCGCAGGTACACTTTATTACGTAAGTCTGTACTAACGTTTAAGGTTAATTGTTTTTAGATGCTGCTACTTCGATTATAATAATTATTAGAATTTTACTATGTACCGCGAATAGACACATGCAGGTTACTTTAAAAAAAATACACATTTTCCGAGGGATGCGGGAAACGTATTGATTGGCAAAAATGTTGAATGTGAAAACAATCATATATTGTACTACCTAAAAGTCGACGACGTTAGCACAGCTAGCACAAATAATGTAAAGTTTGTAAGTTTTTTGTGGAGGGGTGTTGTAAGACCAGAAACAAACCAACAAGTATTGACCAAGTATTGACATGCCATCCGAAGCACGGTGATCTTTTTTAAATATCTTTAGATCTAAATTAGGTGCGGGTTTCTTAACTTTAGTAAGCACTACCAAAGCTGCTGCCGCCAATACAATCACCGGAATTTGACACAATTATCCGGAATTTCCTACGCAAAATATTCTGTGCATATTTTTGCGACTAATAATCTGCAAATACACTATTATGACCCGAATAGTGGGATGACGCGATAATTCGCCTTGAACGTAAAGGGTCCCGGGGTCGATTCCGGGGTCACTTTACAAAAAACTATTTTTCAATTGGCTCGAGTCTGGGTGTCCTAAACTGTCTTAAAGTATGACACTTCTAGCAGAAACAAAATAATTAGTTCCTGACTTCAAGAGATGTGATATGTGAGATGTGAGTTAAATGGTGCATATTTCTATTACTAACGAAGAATAAACAAACATTTCGCATGGCCTGTGTATTATAAACTGAACCCTGAAACATGCAACGCGATGGTACAACGTGCCCATGACCAACATTCAGATGACGTATTTGTATTCCAATAGATATATTTTAAACGGCAAGTTTAAGGTTTAACAAACATACTTAGTGGCACGTATCTATTTTATGAATAAAATTTTCAAGCACATTGTTTGTTCTAGACAACGGAAATAATGATGATATATGAATAATGATGGGAATCGAACCTAGGACCTAGAGATAGCGACGCCAAGATGATAGAAAATAAATATAAATCATTAAAAAAAACACATATCAAGTAATCTACAATTCAATGTCACTTTCACTGGCTTCGACATAAACTTCATTCGATTCATGGAATGTAGGTGTTTTTTTTTAATTCGAATAGACACAAATATATTTATTTTTCTATCGTCAAGCGGTTACGATCTTCGATTTGGGAGACATTAAAAACGTCATGTAAATTAACAACATACGAATATTACCCAAAATACACCGCAACATAATACATTCAACCGAAAACGAGCAAGGAAAGTTTATATTTATTGAAAAAATCATGTATTTTACATGTCATTTTCAAAGTTAGTCATACTATATTGGCCTCGCTTCGTAGTTTGAAATATAAATTAAGGTTCCCTGAACAACTGATTCTATTTTGAGATTTAATGGACATCACAAAAGAAAACTCCTATCCTTTTGTATTTTCTTGACATTGCACTTACAAATTAAGGCTCTTATAGCTGAAACCACGTCATTATGTTATAGAGACTGATTTACTTGAGTACAATAAGTCTGTCTTAGGTTGCGGAGGTTTGACAGCAATCACACGTAATAACCAGACAAGCCGCAACTCACTTACTCACTCAAGGATCTTGGGTCATGCATACCTCGACTAATATGTTACAAAAAAAAAGGAAGAAGTATAGTATATAGTAAGTATAATTTAACGTAAAAACGCAACTTAATGCAAAGAAGATCATACAGGCCTTTGGTACTATTTACATTTGATATTTGGCCAGAGCGCTCGCGCAGGTCTAATTCGCAGTTCTCTGTGTCGCATTTCAGGAACACTTTCACAGCAGCTGCTCTACGGATTTGGGTTCGTCACTTTACTATGGCTTAGTTGGAGTTTTAACAATGCTAAATACGTAATGCTTTCTTTATTTTTTTTAATAAGGCATGCGTATGGCACACGCGGAGAGAACTCTGAAGTCTTAGAATCGTAAAATTGCAAGTCTCAAGTATTTTAAATAATATAATTATATTTGCGAGCGATAGCGTATGTTTGTAAATAAATAAATATTGGACAACATTACACATATTGCTCTAATCCTAAGGTAAGTAGCTAAAGCACTTGTGTTATAGAAATCAGAAACAACGGTACCACAACACGCAGACCCGAAACAGTATAGAAAAGTTCGTTTTCTACATTGAGCCGACCGGGAATGAACCTCAAAGATGGCGACGCCATATAGTCCGGCGTGCTCGCCTCTCAGCTACGTAGGTAGTCTTTGTATTTCATTACTGCAAAATACTTGTCGTCTAGTACACTTATTTAATCATTGTATATTATTGTTAACTATTCGTTTTAATGTAGGTACAGCCACGAGTATAAATATTATATGTATAAATAACTTATTTCATTGGATTCTAAATCTTACCACGACGGAACAAGTTACAAATGTGTATGTATACCTCTACCTTTCATTCCTTGTGACTGTACTTCAAAGGTCTTAATTGTAGGTCACCGCGTAATGTCCTTTACTTTTGTATTGAATCAAACTAGAATTTCTGGCAATAGCATGTCTAAGGCCTATTACCTGTTAATTACAGCTAGATACATCAAGATGTTAAAGAAAAAAAAGGTTGTAACAAACAATTAAGTGATTCTACAGTTTTCTTTTCTTGAGGTCCGTTACCTTATGCTCTATTTTACAATATGCTAGATAAATTACCCCATAATCATTAAAATAATAACTTCCCTAACCATACAAAACACACATATCACCATTGACTGTAAGAGATAACGGATCTACCCTATTCTAAACTTTGCGAGTTTAACTTTAAACGTTCAACTTCCCGTGACTCTACTACTAAACTTTTAAAGCTATAGACTTTCATACCGAGGCCTATTTTGGCGGGATTTTTATAAACTCCACCTAGAAATTATTCACAAGGTATAATAAAAATAACTCAAAAACATTAAGAGCCTAATTTAAGTGTTAAAAAATAATTTTAGATTAGAAATAACCCGTAGATACAGTCCTTCCCAGTACTCCCTGGGAAAGCTTATCATGATCTCCTATGCAGAATAACCTTGTTTGACTTGACTAAACCCAACTAAGGTTAATACAAGACTGTCCAATGTACTAACCTTGTTTTAGCTAACAGATTTTGGCTGAAAAACAACACTGTTTAGTTTAATCGTTCATAACAGAGCTACTGGTCTACGTCAGTTTCGCGTGTTCTTGTAAAATAATTGTTTTTTATGCCCATTATTTAAACATCGAATATCTACGCCTCATGCAGGATAGGTGGACCTGCCCCCCTAGCATAATCAACAAAACACAATATGATATTATGATAAAGCGATTTATCGTCACGTAACTGTCAAAATGTGATCTTTTATCGAAACAGCGAGCATGGCCGTGATGGCACGGACATGCTCGCTGTTTCGATAAAAGTAGATGGTGGCTAATTATAACATATTTTGACAGTTGGGTGTCGTTGTGGTGGTCATGCTAGGGGTCTGGATTTTTGTTATGTGTCCAACCATAATTCTTGTTCTTTAACAACTCATAAAGAGGTGTGCAATTTGGTTTTATCAATGCACATTGTCTCTTGATGCCCGCAGAGTAAGCAATGAACTGACGCGATGACGTCCCGTGAGTTGAACACAAATAAAATTATACACATTACAGTTTGATCTTTAGTTGCGATTGTGCAACTATGGGCGTCTTTGTAACCACTCAAGCGTGGTTGCTTCTAACGACAATCATTTAGCGTTATGCCAGGGCTTCACCTGCATTTAATGACATTAATTAGTGTGCTATTTGATATACGCAGGTGTGGCCGGTCTTAGCGCGCTGATTTGCTTTAATTACGGACGGCGATAACTTTCGACATATCAAAGGGATTTAGCGGGCGTCTAGTGCATGGTTGTGGCTACACCTACTATAGTCATTCGGTTTACAAACATGTTAAAACACGGACACATTCAAAAACTCTTTGTTAATTAAATGATATAGTGCATATATTGAGTTAGGAATGTTAGGATAGAGTGAACAAAATGAGAAAAGTATTGAAGATAAATATTTATCAGAAAGAGAAAAGTATTTTTAAGTTCTTGGAAGCGTTTCCGTAGTCCTTACAAGGAACCCTTATAGTTTCGTCATGTCCGTCCGATGTTTTGCTTAGAGACTATTGACCCTAGAGAGCTGAAATTTTGTGGAGATATGCAACCACGCCAATAAAATTGTACAATAAAATTTTGAAAAATATTTTTTTTAGGGTAGCTCCATACATGTACCGTGAGGATGAATTTTTTTCATCGTCTACTCCATCGTGTGGTGTATCGTTGAATAGGTCTTTTAAAATGATATATTCATATTTGCAAAGACAATTTTTCGAATTAGGGATCCGTTTGGACAATTTTTGTTCGAGTAGAGCGCCCCCCTCCCCTCTAAAAGTTAAACTATGGGTCCCGTTTTACCCTTTGCGTATGGAACCCTAAAAACAAACTAAGAATTTTTTCTCGTTTCTGGGTGTACTGGTTTACGCCCCCAGTTAATAAAATTACTGTCTAGTACCTCGTAAGCGCCACTGCCCGAAAATACGTTCTGTCGACAAATCGCAGTATTATCTATTGACTCCTAACCGTTAAGAAGTTTTGTAGCCTTCATCATCAGCTCAGCAGTATGATATGCATACTAAAACCATCTCCAGAATGAAACAAATACTTTACTGAAAACCGCATCAAAATCGGATGAGCCAAACGCGGGAAAATCGCGGACAAACATACATACATACAAACATACGAGTCAAACTGAGAACCTACTTTGTTTTTGATGTCAGTTAAAAATAGAAATGAAATGATGTTATTATTTAAATATCAGAATCAAAGCAGTAAGTATTGAATGAGTCGGTGTGCAAGTGTAGCACATACTTTATTTATGTACCGTTTAATCGATCAATAATATGCTTAGCTATCCATGTGTGAAATCGGTACATGATACGGAATTGTATGTACGTAGTTACAGTGTGTACACGTGTTAGACGCATCTACAAGTTTATGCAATAAACACAACTACGCAATCTGTTGGTGTTTAAAATAAAAAAGTGTCAATTTATTTAGCGTTTGTAGCTTGATGGGAGGTCGGAGAACATGCTAGTAATTCGCAAAACAATTGTGTTGTAACGAGAGTGTTTACTCAAAACATAACAAAAGACGTATTTTGAAGGAATTTGAATTCTAATTTAAACGAAATAATCATCATATACAAATTCCAAGCAGTTTGTATCTGATTTTGGCTATTTCGTATCTGAATAAAGATTCTATTGATTTCAAAATAGATCTATACCTACAGCTACCGTATGAACACCAATCTTGAACATATAATACAAAAATATGTTTAAAAGCTGTGTCAGATCGTCTTGAAATGTTTTATCATCATTTTTTGTCATGTCAAGAATGCTTTAAATATTATATTGCACCCTGACTACTGGTTAAGTAAATAGCTATTAATCAGTTCGAATTATGATTATTATTTTTTATAAAAAATAATAATGTCTAACAAAAAGAGAACGCTCAACTTTAAACACAAACTAATACAAGTTTGATATACATAATTTTATATGAGGGCAAAGACTGGAAGGAGGATAATGTTTATTAGTGGCAGGACATTTAATCCGTATCAGTGGCTTTGCTCTAAGGCTCTTACACATTGACGTCATAACATAAAGGGGGTGTCAATTTGTCACGTCTGCGTTGTTTAGGAAAGACAATTTATCGATTACGGAGCCAAGCATCAAATAATACCGCAGGGTCTAATCACACTACAAAAGCTGTAAAAGAAACACAGATTTTGAAAGAAAATTGTTTTTGGAATTTATCATCGTTTAACAAATTAGATTTTTGACCAACACAAGTTTATGTAAAATGCAAGATTTTTTGCACAAATTGTCATAAAATCTAATATATATGCAGTTTTAAAGTAGTACACTTTTATTCCTAGATTCGTTTCGCTTATATTCCGCTACATGATTTGACCCCACTTAATATTTCTGTCAAGGTCAACTCTAGTTGCATCAACTGCTTTCACTGTTCACTATGAAGAGCAATAAACCGACAAATAAAGTAAAGACAATGCCTACTTACGTAAAATAATACGCACCGATACAGACCCGCATCACATGTTACTCGAGACGACTTTTCAAACAAAATATCGTCTTTTGTAAATCCAAAGAAAGAATCATGTCAAACTACGGTACGGTCTTATGCGGGGAATTTTACGTTTTTACATTAATTTACATCTTCGGGAAATAACGGTTAGACAATTTTAGTGTTTGCGTCTTTAAAGGCAATCAAGCTAATTAATAAGCCAAAATACACACTTTGAAATACATCAATTTACTTGTTAAATTTAGTTGTAAATGTTATGATCGACGCCATTAAAACACCAATTATCATGGTGTCCTAATTTCTGGGATTTTTTCTGGGAGTGTCACCCAACAAACAGTTCAATTATTATTATAATCGCACCATGTGACCCTCACATCGGTTCAGGTCGCGAGCCCCATGCTCCGTCACGCTCGCCTGCTTCTGCAGAGAAGGCCTCTCGGTTTGGTCTCCCATTTTTTGCGATATTGCCATTGCGGAGCTCGCTTGCAGAAAATTAAGTGCCAACGGACATGAGGTTTGCGAATCAAGACATTTTTTTTTTAAATTGGTGCTTGTGTAACAAGTAACAGTCTTATGTTATGCGAAACACTGCAAAAACTTAGATCTAGATTGTAATCTAAAATACTATCCTATACTATCCTAGCCTGGTGACACGGACAGACGAACAGACAGACAGACGGACAGCGGAGCCTTAGTAATAGGGTCCCGCTTTACCCTTTGGGTACGGAACCCTAAAAAAGAACTAAGTTTTTTTTTCTCGTTTCTGGGTGTACTGTAACAAGTAACAGTCTTATGTTATGCGAAACACTGCAAAAACTTAGATCTAGATTGTAACCTAAAATACTATCCTATACTATCCTAGCCTGGTGACAGACGGACAGACGAACAGACAGACAGACGGACAGCGGAGCCTTAGTAATAGGGTCCCGCTTTACCCTTTGGGTATGGAACCCTAAAAAAGAACTAAGATTTTTTTCTCGTTTCTGGGTGTACTGGTTTACGCCCCCAGTAAATAAAAATACTGTCTGGTACCTCGTAAGCGCCACGTCTGCCCAATACACTACGAAATACGTTCTGTCGACAAATCGCAGTATTATCTATTGACTCCTAAACGTTAAGGAGTTCTGTGGCCTCCATCATCAGCTCAGCAGTATGATATGCATACTAAAACCTTCTCCAGAATGTAACAAATAGTTTGCTGAAACCGCATCAAAATCGGATGAGCCAACCGCGAGAAAATCGTAGACAAACATACATACATACGGGTCAAACTGAGAACCTACTTTTTTTTTGAAGTCGGTTAAAAAATTTTTGTTTTTAGAACAACGAATGTCCAGTCATAAATTTGCACAAGTAGTACCCATTGAAGTGTTTGACCATCCAAACCCTGGCTCTACCTATATATAGCTATAGCTATAGTTAACATTATAGTATAGTATAATATAATGGCATTGAATTTTTGTATTGTTATATGAATTTCATTTAAAAATAACAAAGCCTTAAATCGATTCTACGAGAAGATTTTAATCGACTTCTAAGATTAGGTATAATTATTTTTAAGCAAAATGGTGTTGACCACTTTTCAAAAATATTAGGAATTTACCGTTTTTAATGTAAAGATTGAAAACAAAATACATTACAAGGGATTTTATTTTACTTATCCATATAATATTAGCGACTTTCTTCAGGCATGATGTCACATAAATGGTAAACCTTACAAATATGACATTTTCCAAAACCGTTAAAGAAAGTAGGAAAACATGGATTTCTCAAAGTCTCGTCTTTCGATAAAGGCGAAGTCTTGTTATAGTCTATTGCCCTGCAATGTTGTCCTCGTGTGAACTAATTACAAAGGTCTTTGACCTCTCACATGTTTTGTATCGCAGCGTTTGCTCGATACTCGGAGTTTTGCAATTTTAATAGCTGAAATGGGGTCAAGTATAATTAAATAACCTCCTTAACTGAAATACTTATATCTACGAGTAAAGTCGCTGAAATATGGAACACAGGAAATAATTTCTGTGATAGGTATGACAAAATGACAAAAATAACGAAATCTATAAAGTTTTGTAGTAAGCTTTTTACAAAATTAACAATTATTGTAATACGTTCGTGGATTTGGGCTTGTCTATCACAGTTACTTTTAGCGCGCCGCGCCGCTATACGTAATTTGTGCTTTAACGGAATTGTACGTAATTCAAACCATGATTACTTTATTTCATTTGTAACTTTAATTGCTCTCTCTAACTATTTCGATTGATATTTAGTTTCTGTTAATGTTGAGATGCTGCAGATCAGAGGCCTAATTCCTGTAAAAAAAAGTATATAGTAAAAATACTAGTTTCTCTCCGGTCCCAGTGACATAAATATTACAATTACAATTATCGTAAACTAATCCCTTATTTTTCCTGGGAAAATTATATGATGTTTGTCAAAAAAGGCTATTTAAATTAAAACAAACGAAATAAGGCTCACTGTAGTATGTGTCCTTTTCAGTCGCATTACGAACTAAAGTTGCATTTTGCTACCAGTTACGAGATACGAGAATGGATTTAAGCTTAACGCATTTTATGCCTTGGCCAAAAGTAATACACAATTACCTATAAAAAATAAATACAAAAAAATATTCATTTTTTCCTTCTTTCCAGTGTCACGTTAATATATGTATCAATGATGACGTTAATTACCATCGCCTTTTAATTAAACTACAATGTATTTTTTTGTAATGATATGACAATATTTTTTTTTATGGTGTAAGTTAAGTATACCCATCCGGTGACGCACTCTCAGTCTTGAACTGCCAATTGACTCTATGATGATTCAAAAACATTGCCACTGCGATGACCAATACTTATTAGTTATCAGATCTGGTGGACATCGGTTTCATGCGACTTTATTGATGATTTGGATTCAATTATTGTGACATCTTAAACAGTGGTAGTCGTACAATCGTTGAAATGAAAATAGTTTTGTTATAGTTTGAGAGAAACAGAGTTTGAAATGCCAACATATTAGTGAAACTAACTACCGTTGGTGGTTGGTAAAATTCAGCGGTCGCGAGCTAGAATCCCACAAGGGGCAAGAGTTTTTCATCGTAGGTAATCAATCATGAATATAACGTGTATCTAGTCTCCATAACAATTAGTAACTGGTTAATTTTAATATTTTGTGATTGTTTTGCTGAGCACGAACATTAATTATACATGAGTCAATCATTGTTGAAATCATACTAGAAGACCGAAAGTCAAAGTCAAGCCGTCGTCGTCTTTATCGAAATATTGTATTGCTAAATTATATTCCCATGATATCTCATGACCATCTAGTATTTTTAAGTGTTTCTAGAAGAGCTCTTCCTTACAAAAACTAATTAATAAATTTAAAATTTATTTAGCAAGGCATTAAGTTTAGAGTAAGACTAATATTTTTTTATCTCAGTAATTACATATAATTATAAAATGAGTATATACAAATAAAATAACAAAATGTTGTTTAAACGTGACCTTAAACATGTAGTAACACGTGCGAGTTCATTGACTTACAATTTTGTGAATCAAGCAACATTATTATTGACAATGTTAACAGTTTTGTTAACTGCAAGGGTATACAAAATAGAAGATATGTTAGTATTAAAATATTTCTCTTGTCATGGAAACAAATAAAAATATTTTTTCATCGCAATGGAGACTTATGGATTGGCTCCAATCCTATACCCGTAAAATCTGTTCGGACGATTTAAATTCATTTCAAAACGATAAGTTGACTTTATTTATATAAAAGACGTTCCAAACCGTCGTATGGACAGCTGCCTCATCGGGTCAATTGATACTGACCCTAGTGCGGCTGCCTGCTCAATTTAAGAAGTATAACAAACAACTAAAGATCCATCTGTTAGGAGACCTCCTTAAACCGGTCAATGTGTAGTGACTGACTTCTCGAATGCCGCCAGCAAATGCTATGGAATTTGAGTTCGGAACTGAAAGAAGGTATCAACCAACCCTGTAAACGTTCCTTTCAAGTTTAGTAACTACGATAATTAAAACTGAAATATTCTTTCGGGCGATAACGATTTTGCTCGCCTAAACCGTTACGAAATATAACATTTAAAACATTCTCGTTGCATTATTGTTAATTTACTTTACAAAACGGTTTTGTTTTCTGGCTGGATGTTCTATTGCCTTTCCGATCGTGGATAAACAAATATTACTACATTCTCAAACTCTAAAGTATTATGTGAAGAAAAGAACTCATAAAATGCTACAGATGCTTGTTATAACCACGCTGATATTAAATCTCTGAGCTCCGCCACGACGACGACACATATGCGGGTGACCACGTGTTGTGAACTAAAAAGTTTTTATAACCTCTACAACCACTTCATAGTCCTTCTCATAAACGCAGTTAACTGTGTTTTTTTTTTGTATCCGATCTATTTACAAAAACACTTAAAAGTTTGCTCTTAAGTTTTTAATGGCATTCCAATCGTTGTTTTTATTTTTTGTATATTCTCTGGTATATGCGTGTAAAAAATATGTTAAAATTAAATAAGACTGTTGTGGCTTCTACAAAATTATTTTAGTTTTTTAAGTCGCGTTGTTTTTTGTATGGTACCTACGTAATAAAAACCCAATTGCATGATCTCTACTACGAAAATAAAGTAAAATTTAGTAATTAAAACTTTAAAAAAATATATGGATTGTTCCTCTCCCCTACCCCTTATTTCAATATATTCAATTCAAATAGGAAGAATATACGAAATATAATTCCTAATTATCAAAAACAACTAATCATGTTAAAATATTATGTAAACCTAAAGCGAACTTTCTAATCAGTTACATAACTTTAATATCCGAGTTTGCGTAGCAAAAAATGCCACTTACACAGTTCAATATTAATTATAGTTGCTATAACATGTTCCGAGAGGCTGGGAACTGGTTGTAACGGTGCCGGTTCGATATCCGGGCGGGACGCGGCAATGCGACGCGGCACCAAATAGCCATTCCTTAGACCTGATTTAAATAAAGGAACTGACTGAATTGCGTAAAACTTTTCTTATATTTATTACAATCAATATCTGACAGACGAGCCGATTGGCGTACCTAGATCAAAGTCAAATTGAAATTCATCTGGGTGTGCTGGGTGATCGGCCTGGCAAATATTGACTGGTTGACCCCGTTACATAAGAATGTTAAGTCCTTGCCTTGAGAACATGTCAATTATTTAGTTTAATATCGTCTGTGGTATATTTATTTACTAGTGTCGCCCGCGATTTCGTTTGCGTGGTCTTTAATTCATTCAATACATGCCACAGGACCATTTAATCGGAATATTAAAAGTATCCTATATGTTTATTCAGATCATATTCTTTACGTGTGCAAAATTTCATCGAAATCCGTTTAGTTGTTTTTGCGCGAAAGAGTAACAAACATTCATTTACTTACAAACTTTCGGATTTATAATATTAGTAGGATTCTGTTCCCTAAACGCACTATGTTCTTATTTTCGTCGTTAGGGCCAAAACTACAGAATTATCATAGACAAATACAATAATACAATTTTCACATAGTTACCAACTCCCCAAAACAAAGATCGTGTTTATTATCCCAACTATATCAAACCTGCAACTAATAACACAGTTTGTTTGTTCTTGACATAAATTTTGAATCGCCTGAAAAAAAAGTCGATTTACCGCGCAAACACATGCGCGCCAAGTTCCCAGGCGCATCGTGGGAACGCGCAGGCGCACCACTAGGGTTGTGCTTTAGTCTTCTTTGCCCTTATTAGGCTAGATTGCTGTAAACTCATGGATGCGGTTCTTACCCGCTTTGATTTCGTGTTTCGATATCAAAATTATTGCTTTTTACTTACAGGGCAAGAATCTGTGTCTTTGAATATAGCGACATGTACTGATTACATGACTACATGTACAGATTAAATTAACCGAGACTTAATTAGCGATTGTGAAACAGGCCCTTAATCTAGTAAATTACGAGAATGGACTGAATGAAACAAGTTAAACTACCTAGATTTTGTTGTTTGCGACCTGATAAAATTAACTGGACATTTTCGATTTTTCTGAGCTTAGCTTTGATGAGAGATTTCATAACTTAGAGTTGATATATGATCATTAAATCATAACTAAAATCATTACTCAAAAAAGCCCCTTTAAATTTCTCGAGCGAATAAAATTACTTGAGTAATATCCTGACATAGCCACAACACTATTCCGAGGTGCGCTCGCGACATGTTGCCTTGCTTGTCTCGCCACGCCCATTTTCAGAAGCTCATGGCTTTTTGTTCAGCGAAATTAACATTACTTATATTTATTGTGAGGTCGATAAATTCAGGAACACTTTGATCGCCATTTTAAGAGTTCCCGTGTGAAAGTAAAGATGATTAAAAAAGATGTCCGTTCATCTTCCAAATTGAAGTTTGAAGATTTTGATTGCTTTTGAATTTTTTAATGTTTCTTGTTTATCAGTTAAATCTTTTAGTCAGAATAGTACATAGAATTAATTATGTAAGTCATTAAATTACATTATAACTATCCTATTTACCTATTTTCTGGTATTCAAATTAATGATCTTAGACGGGCGAAATTGAGATTTCGCATAAAAAAAATTTAGACATATATTTTTCAGAGGCGTAAGACAAGGAGATGTTATATCTCCGAAGTTGTTCACAAACACACTGGAAAACGTCTTCAAGACACTGAATTAGAATGGAACGAGCATTAATGTCAAACGGCGAACACTTCACGCTTTGTAGATACCATGGTCATCATATGGCGGAATCGCTGGAGGATTTGCAAAAAAATGCTGCATAGTCTTAACGCTGCCTCGCGACGAGTTGGCCTAGGGATGAACTTGGACAAGACTTAAATCATGTTCAATGACCATGCCACTCCCGGACCAATTTCCCCGAAAGCGTGGCGCTCGAGGTTGCCAAGGAGTATGTATATCTCGGGCAAGTGCTGCAGTTGGGTAGAGACAACTTCGAGCGGAAAATCGCTAAGAGAGTGCAGCTTGGCTGGGGAGCGTTAAGGAAGCTGCGTCACTTTTTCTCGTCACCGATTACCACCGAAGGTATTCGATCAGTGCGTCTTACTGGTGATGATCTACGCTACGGATCCGAAACGTGGAACATGACAGAAAAGCTGGCCCACCGACTCCGTCACTCAGCGAGCTATGGAAAGGTCGATGCTTGTAATTTCGTTAGGGAATAAAATCAGAAACGAGATCATCAGGCAGAAGGCCAAAGTAACGGACATAGCTCAAAAATGGGTTCTCGCGTGGAGACCACGCCTTGGCAAACGTAGTGTAGCAGTGGACTGCAATAGGCTGAATTAATAGACATATTTTTTGGTATTTATTAAGCAAGGTTTGATGCGTTGCCGCGATGCATTTGATACATTTTCATAAAGTTTGTGGCATATTGTATTTCCTTATTTCATAGACAACAAACAGCTCGTCATTCTACCACAAAACGTCAAACTTTCTCAATTGATTTTAATGTCTATTTTTTTAACTTAAAGTAAAAATTAGTTTGATGGCCTTTAACTTTTTAGGTAGGTTGACCTACCATTGTCTGTAATAACTAACCAAGCGTACCCCCACTAGGAACGATAGATTCTGAAGTGAAATACCTAACATAATACCTAATTGTCAATAATTTAAGTTCATTCTTTAAGTTTAATCATAACCACTAACAATATTTCGATAGACTGTAACAATGTACCTATAAGTATATGTAAATCGTTTAAATAGGTGACAGATGTTTTCCATTGAGGGAACAGATTCGTTGACCCAATAATAAACGCAGTCTACGCATCAGCATCATATTCTTTTCTTTCATATCGCTTCCGCATCATACAATGCTGGCTTACTTCCTGGCAGTCACAACTGTGTCATAAATAGTCACTGATGTACACTTTCATTGAAGATCTTTAACGTCTTGGACTAATTATCTTAATCTCAAAATAAGCACCATTAGTGACTTGATAGTTGTGAAAAAGCCACCGAAATATTATCAACGAAACAAAACAAGAAAATGTGCTTGCGAATAAGACAAAATTTTCTGGTGAAATCGATTCAGGTTCTCAATGAAGAGTAGTAGTCTCAATAAGGTTTAAGTTTATAGGTATGCTCACAGTTTGTTTTGTTTGGCAAACAGTTACATCCTCTCGTAAGTTTGGTCTAGAAAGCCGTAGCTCAGGAAGCGTCTAAGCCCTTGACTTTCATTGATGCAAGGAAGCGCAGTGCAACGCACTGTAATCCAGCGAGACGGCGCATGCGCACGCCGATCGCTTTATGCGCGGATAAACGTGCGTGATGCAAGGAAAGTGTTCCGTCTGACCTCCCAACCGAACCTCTGCACTGTGTTAATGACAGTAAGAGTTACTGCAACAAATGTTATGACCCCGTAATAACTGACCTAAATGAAAGTAGTTTTCAGTCTAAATAACACAACTGATTTGTGGTATTTAGTAATCTTTTTTTTAGAATACTTCTGTACCTACATTACTTAATTTTAACTAGGGACAACCATGCAAAATTGTGTACCAATTTGTTCAGTCACAACAACTAAATTTATTGAATAACACTAATGTCAATAAACAAGCATAAACATCATTACCGGATGTAGAAAAAATTGTTGTTTTTTTGTAAATAATTTAAAAAAATGGCAAAAACATCTCACTTACTACCTAATCAATATACATAAGTATTTATAGGCTGAAGCGACATGAATACATACAGTATTTTACTAAAAACATTAATTATATAACTTTTAAGTGATTGGAAGTTTCATAAAAGTATTTTTGAATGTGAATAAACAATGACTATTTAACATTATGATCTTGTCAATGATTTTCCAGATCATGTATAGATAATCTTAAAGCACTTATAATTGAGCGTCGTAAACAGTAGCCCTGAAAATCCGCCCATGGGCCAGGTATTTTAAGCTGCTTTCTCGTCCGGACGTCCGTTTGCGAAAGTGCAATCCGGGCCGGACACCAGCTGTCGCTTTATTATTCAAATAATTAACATGTAAGCTCGTTTTGATTAAAAGCTTTCGCTGATAGTGTTGCTTAGCAATTTGTCCGCGTAGGTACCTACTTTTTTAAAGATTTAGGTTTTAGTTCCATGGTTAAAGCTGTTGTAGATATATGAGCAGTAGGAACACAACCCAAAAGGTTAAAATATAAAATAGAACCTTATTTAATTTTACTAAATTTTATTTTTTTAAATCACGTTTATTTATAACTTTTGATTATTTTACTTGCTGAACTCATCTCTTTATTTAATTAGTTGAGATCAGCAACAAATGATCGTGGAATAGTAATACTTAGATTAAGATACGTATTGCATAAAAGGTAACTTGTAAGTATTACCTCATATCCAGAAAGCCTTTAATAAATCTTGCCTCAAAATACTTGAATATGTATGCAATTCTTGTTAGCAGCATATAAAATATCCTACCTATAAACTCTATTCTGCGAATGCTAAGCATTATGCAAATACCGGAATGCAGGAGCCTGGCTGTCTCAATACTATTCTAAATAACGCTGCAGATTCGAAAAGCAAGTCCTCAAATGTCATTGGTGGGAATAATTAATGAGCGCCCTCTGATTGGCTGGTACGTTAGCCAAAGCCTGATCTGATTGGTCCGTCTTTACATTTCAAAATAATTGGCAATTTGCGCGTTGGAATACAAAGCTTATTTCGTTGTGATAAAGTTGATGTTACACGAGCGGTCATCGTTTGTTTTCTGTAAACAGCATGGAATTCAACTCACGCGCAAGAGCATGTAGTGATTGCATTTTAAATTCGCCATTGGTAGCTTTAAAGAGAGTCTTTATGGTCTGCATCCAGATTGATTTACTTATTTTAGGAACACATAAAAGGTCTTAGGTTGGAATCTCGCATGGCTTGCTTGGCGTCGAACTTGGCGGCACATACTTCGCACACGAATGCAAACACTGAAATACCCATGTCCTCAACCTATTCGCAGAACATAGGTATCGTGTTGATGTTATTTAGTATAGTAGGCATATTTTACACCTCCACGATATAACATCAAATAGTTTCTGGTTACATGTAATAAAACACGATACCGTCTGCCAAATATTAATATCAGGTACGAATACACATACTCGGAAATATTTAAGCACGACTTTAAACCAAAAAGTTTTGTATTATCTTAAACACCAAGAAAAACCAATTAATAGACCCTGTTCGAGAGAGATCGGGAGCTAGCTTGATCGATATAGAAAGGTATACTACCTATGTGGCATCAAACCTACATAAAATTCCTGTAGAAGCTCCGGTTACTTTGCTAGTTACATAGTTTGGGGCGAGTGTTCTTATTGATATTTATTTGATTTATCAATAAATAATGCTTAATAAAGGAATATTAAAAATTCTGACTCTTTAACTATGTTTACATGAGAGCTTGACTCGACCTCGCATTATGAGTCTATTATTCTTACCAACTATTTAATATAAATAATAAAGGACATGACTTCGCAAATCGATGTGAATGTAAATAATAGATTAACGAGACTGTAAAAAAATAACATATTCATTTATGTGGTCCGAAGAGTTCAGGGACACCAGACTACTCACAGACCACAGGCCTAGCTCGGTCACAGATCAAATACTCGTTAATTGTAGATGACAATGAATAAGGGTGCTTTCAATGTAGACGTTTTGTGCAGCGCGACACAAGGTAAGTTTACATGACGGGAAATTGTTTCATACTTTTTTTATATAGTTAGTATATAGTTACATTCATCAAATTGACGGTTGCGGTCCAGTAAATGGATTGCGATCCGCCGTAAGAGGGGCCACAACTGGGTGATGGACTGTCAAACGAAAACACATGAACAGTTTTTTTTTTTAATTTGAGATGGGCTTGCTCTTGACCCCGATCTTTGCCCTTAGTATTTAGCCCTCTGCGACTGGCAAAATTTAAATCAGTATTTTTTATTTTCTTTTACCTAAGTTTCAACCTACTTTATGCTTTATCCGAACGTATCAGGCAAGCTAAGTGTTAGATGTTAGTTTTGCGCCATCTCCGCCAGTAAACAATGGTATATATTCACAGTTGCTTGATTCTAAGAACGAGTCATACATAAATATGCTATTTGACTCTTGCCCCTAGCTATTTATAAACATACGACAGTATTACTCTATTGTGTTCAACGAAATCTTTTAAAATTGCCGGTCATTATGTCAATATGATTTCACATGTATGTGTGCATTATATTACTGGATTGAAAGAGACATATTTATTTAAAAGGTTTTGATAATATGTGTTTGTTTTCCTAAAATTTATAAAATGCCCAAGAAATTACTCAGTAACATAATTTCGGTATGTGAATCTAAATAATATAAAAATAATTGTATTTTTTTTATATCTAGCATAAACCGAAAAATCTGCGTTTCAAGTACCATAAGCTTGAAATTGAATAAGGGTTAATTTAATTAAATACCTACCTACCCACACAGCAAGCTACGGCACGGTCATTATTATCATGTCGAAGTTGATATGTCTTCAGGTTTCAGTATCTTTAATATTATTCGTAATGTTGCATATTCAGGTAGAATACTATTTACAATCTCAAGCAGAGACAATAAAAAAAATATAGAATATTCATTTTGCCTTTATTCTCGCGCGATTCTCGTAATCATACTTATAGACTGCTAAATCACAATGTTATTGTTGGTACAAAATAATCTTTTGACCTGCGCAGACGAGGGACTCTTGTCCATGAAGGACTAATATTTTGTCATAGACTCAAAGCACGTTGGGTGCGAATATTGGTAGCCATAAGTTTATTGAAACGGACATTATGGAGGATTTTATTCAGCATCAAGTGTCAAAACTCTTGCGTGTTTTTGTGGTCTCGTCTGTCGATATCCTTGGTTGTCCGGAGGACTTTTGTACGCGGTACTTTTAGTCCCTAGTGTGCATTGGCTGATGCGGTTGTAAGCTACCTATTTTGTCAGACAAAAAAGTACTTGAAATACTTTCGCTCGTTTGCGCAGGCCTTAAGATAATAAATCTTTGCCACTTACATGTTCTGAAACGTTAATACAAAGTGTATTTTACTACATTAACTCATTTATCAGAAAAGCTAAATTTGGCTTTAGTTTAGAGTATATTTTTAATAAACGCTCTACAATTTTAATTGATTGCACAACTTAAGACAAACCACTCGTTCCTACATAAGGTACTAGCATAATTGCACCTTCTCTAACCTTTACAAGCTGCATCGGCCCGTTACCCGCGTCTCACTTCGCATGCTTTTTGTATCGATTTTGAAATAGATTGTCTTAAGATCCCACGAGTCCCGTTACGATGAGTCGATTGATTACAAAATCGATTCAACTGACGGCAGCAACGATCGTTACCCAGGTCAATTGATATGTGAATGAGGCTACGGAGACATTTCTGTGTTGTCCAACGACGTTTTTTTTTAAATACTGGACTTGCACCGAAAACATAATTTTGTGAAACAGATCACTCTCCGGAGGTTCCTCGACAGTACAACTTCGATGCAAAGATCGGATAGGATCTTAGGAAGCTCTTTACCATCTACATAGACAAATAAACTATATTTTTCAACACAGTAACTCGTAAATTGACTTTTATAACATCGTTTTTAGTTTCATAATTCATCATATTACGCACTTGTGCTGTATTAACATTATCGCACTAGTACGGTAATGTAAACTTTTTTTTAAATTTCAGCAAAAGGTTATGTCTAAAAACATTATAGTACATTATGATACGAGTGTGCAAAGTTATACTACTAATAATTACACACCCGGCTTCCTTACCGCGCTCGCCTACGGCTCGCGCTTATAATAATGCCTCGTGTGTAATAATCAACTTTGCACACTCGTATCATAATGTAATTATATATCATGCATGCATTACAGTTGGGTCTTACATAGCATAACAGTTGGGTCTTACTATTTTGGGCAATTGCATAACATGGGCAGGGCACAGAAACTTTAACCTATTTTTTACCTGTATTCTGCAATAATACTATTGACGCTGACGACCTCCGTAGCCGAGAGGCGAGAACGCTGGACTTTAAATGGCGCCGCCATCTCTGAGGTTCCGGGTTCGATCCCCGGTCGGGTCAATGTAGAAAAAGAACTTTTCTATATTGGCTCGGGTCTGGGTGTTGTGATACCGTCGTTGTTTCTGATTTCTATAACACAAGTGCTTTAGCTACTTACCTTAGGATCAGAGCAATGCATGTGATGTTGTCCAATATTTATATTTATTTTACTATAGTAAATCTTATTATAATGCCGCTTTATGACAATGACATTAGCTGAGGTTGCGCAAAGATCTACAATGACAAAGTGAAAGTCCTTTGCCAAGCAAATAATGTACTAGGAGTTGTTAGCAACTTGACATAATAATTAACACAAACATTTGCCCTACCATAAACGCAAAATTATACGTATGCAGAGTTACGAGAATTTTACCTTAAACTCTATAGACAAAACAAACATGGTTTAAGGGTTTAGGCGCATAGTGTCAGAATCGCAAAATGACACATTCACAAAATGTCAGACGTTAAAATATTGTCGCAAATGGCCAGAAACGGAAAAAGACAGATTAGCAAAATGACAGATTCGTAAAATGACAGACTCTAGGAATGTCAGATTTGCAAAATGTCAGATTCTCAAAATGATGAATTCTTTAAAAATAACACTACAGTAAATAAATAAATAAACTTTATAGGGTAATAAATAAAATGTACGGTTTATGTAGCTACTCAATTATTTGTTGATAATATTTTTGATTTTCGCTGAACTTCTACAGCTCATTTACAATTAGAAATCAAAAACTGCTAAATAAATTACATGTCTTTTATTGTAATTAGTCGCTCTGTCATATTTACAGTGATCACAGGCTCCTTATTGATTTAGGGTTTGCTGCATTTCTATCATTTTGCGAGTCTGGCATTTCGCTAATCTGGCATTTTGCGCCACCTGACATTATGCGTTTCTGACATATTGAGAATCTGTCATTTTGCGTTTCTGACATTATGCGCCTAAACCGGTTCTAAGTAACTGCTTTAATTTATAATGTAAAATAGATTTGACATTGATTTGACACTAATTGATTATCACTTATATATTATTGTATGCATGCGGCGGAACACAGATGTTGTAACCTTATTATTATATTGCCACCTCTCTGTGCCTGTGATTCACAATAAATAAATTTGATTTGATTTATAGCATGATTGATAAATTCTTATGAATTCATGCTTTATATGAGGTCGTCAAAGTACTACTGTGCGTCATTGTATGAAAATTTGTTGTCAGTGCATATAAATAAAAACGCATGACTTAGAAGTAGGTAAACATGTTTTTGGTTCCTTAAATACTACAAAAACAAAGCCAATTTTGGATCATCACTTTGAATTTTAAGTGTTTGCTATCGAAAAGAACAAAGAACAACAAACGAGACAAAAGCTTTAATTACGAGTAGGTTCTTCACTGTTTTCGCTTTAACAAACATGTAAAGTTAGTGGATTATAATATGTATATGAGTTTATCACAAATAGACTACTCAAAAACTTCCTAAGGACGATGTTGAAGAAGATAGAGTTTTGTTAGTTTCATATTAATACGCCATTAAGTGTGTGAATGTTTTTTATCTTTTTAGCAAGGGTCACAAATTCTATTCTACTTTTAGAGGTAAATTGCTGAAAGCGCTGTCTTTATTATAGATTACTCGTGCAAACTCTTCTAATACAACCTCCTGCTTCTGTATTTGCCATTACGCCATCTGTACTTAAGGAAGGTTAGGTATTTTTTTAAATATCACCTGCAAAAAAATAACCATTACTTAGAAAAAAAATCTTTGGCAATTATTGCAAGACAAAATACGTTTTCCCTATATAGCAAGTAGCAATGTCTCTTCAATTATACGACTATGCTAATGTTCCCAGCCTGCAGGCCTATTGCCCTATAGGGTAGACCCAGGAATGCCGTCGATAAGGCCTTAACAGTTCTACAAGTTTTTATTCAACTAAGGCCACAGCGGGAGCTATACAGCCAGCTACCGGGTGAAAGCTTTCAAAGCTTCGCTGATTCAGTTTCTTTAAAAAGTAATTTTTAAAGAAACTGATTCCAAAAGCTAAAGTACAAAAGATATAATACGTTTTTTCTAAGAACAAACATATTTTGTATGTATATAAAAGGTGTAGTGTAAAAAGTACGTTAAATAATTTAAAAAAAAAACGATCAACAATAAATCAAATTCGCGAACCAAGAGATATTTAGCGTACGCCTGGCTCGAATTCAACTGCTTTTAATATTAATCTCACCCACCAAGTTTGACGCTATTACTACTACTATTACTTTTATTTACTGCTTATACCCACTCCAACTATAGCCTCTGTTAACCTAGGTTTAGGCTAACTGTACTTGCCAACCGAACAAACCACTTGGTAACGTGTATCTGTATCAGGGTTTTTTTTAATAATCCTATTTTTTAGTCTCAGATTACACTGCCGGTAAAACTACTAGTACCTAATTAAAATCAGATTCTGTACATCTACTACCAATAGCTTTTAAGAATATACGTGATATATACATATATATATATTACGTTCACTAAAGCTAGATTTATGAAGCTTCTCCAAGTAGATACTCCTGAAGCGTATAGGCTAAGTTTACCTAAAGTTTTTCTGTATTGAAATGAAACTTCTTTTTATTATAAGATTGTTTGTTCGATGTGCTGACAATTTTATTGTTGGTAAAAAATAATCTTAAGGCCTGCGCTGACATGTCTTGTAGGCTAAAGTCCCTAAAAAAAGAACAAAATATTATTTTACTCCTATCAACGTCATCTTTATGCGTTAAAATTATCCTTCTGTTTGTTACTAATTTATGTATGTACTATTTTCAGCAATAATAACTTGGCAACTATTGTGGTACATATTTAAATTCTAAAAAGCCAAGCCACACATGCCCGTAGTTAAACCCCATTGAACTTAAATTCTTTGCTTACGAATAAACACGGCGGCTCAACCAAGGTAACTAATTAAAAACGATAACGAGCATCAAAAAATATAAAATGACTGGGATCGACAAATGCTGTCATGAAATCCCGGGGTAAATTGTCATCGTTATGAGACGAGCGTTGACGAATTCAGTTATCGTATCTATATCGAGCGATTACCACCTGTATGTCTGTCTTGGCTGTCTCTGAAGGGCTATGCTAACGGTCCGAAAGATCCGCTCGATGCGTAATTATTACCAATCGTATATCTTACGGGTTAAGTCTGACCGGTCTGTCGTAATGGCGGCTACTGTTCGTTTGGCGGATCTCACCGTGACAGCTTGAATTTGTCGCTCGGAGTTTTTATAATTTGTATCAAAGGACAGTTACACCTATACATGGAGAAGCACTCTTTATTGCAAGCCTTAGGAACTTATAGTGACTTTTAATGCTTCTACATCTTTAAAAATAAACTACATATTATACTAATCATACTCGTAGATGGTGCTTTCAACTAGAAATCTAAAAAAAATACCATTTACCACTAGGTATGACAAAGAAAAAGGTTTTCTGGCGCCTACAAGGAGATGTAACTAAGCCAGTTAATGAGATAATTCATGATATAAACCAAACAAAAAAATAAAATATTCCTTAATGGCATTATATCAATTAGTAAAAGACAAACACGACCCTTGCAACATGCAATTAAATTGTAACCGATTTTTGAAGTCAATGGCGCAGACATAATGAACAAAAACTACTGATAATGATGAATTAACCTAAACTCAATGGAATTACATTCAATGAAAGCAGAAAAGAAAACGACAAGACCCTTATCAATATACCTAAGAATAAACAGCATTTTCCGTTAGCCTCTTCGCGCGCATGTTGCGATTCTCATGCGAATGTGTTTACTACCTATTAGAAAACAACAGGGTTCAAATTAGCATAGAATTATTTTCTTAGTCTCTTTTGTTTCTCGGAAAAAGACCTTATGTAGTTTTATAGAAATCTAAATTCTATCAAACGACATTTAGGTGTCGTCTTGAATACTAATTCTAATCCAATATGGATAATAACCTGCGCTTATACCGTACTGTATCTTCGGTCAGAAAATTGTTCTATTTAGTCCTTTATAGTTGTAGTTTTATAAGCCTTCAGTCCTCCCGCTAATTAGCTGTAATTTTTTTCTTTAACTTTAATTACGTAATTCATATGGTAATTATTATTTTAGTACCTATTATTACATTATTAAAGGCTTATAATGCTTAAAATAATAGTTTACAACAATTCTGAAACATGAAACTACATGTAACCCTTGTTTTGAAAATCAGCTGGAAATTGTATTAAAGTCTATAGGAAAATAAAAATAAAATGCTGTAACGATTCCAAAATAATGGAGTTACCGGATACTGTTAATAAACTATTAGTTTCCATAAGCATATTGCGTTAAAATACCAAAGATAATAAAGACTTATGAATGTGTAATCTACGATCATCTGTGATTAGATTTATCTATAATAACTGGCTATTAACTATTGCTGTCATTGTCCACTTCCAATGGCTATCTCTGATTTGTTAGCAATTACCACCCATATTTGATACTGCTTGTCAATCAAACATCCATCTATAAGGTTTTTCAATGGATTGATTTGCTTGCCATAAATTCTCAAAACAAGACCTCACTCCAGGTGCACATGGCATCAAGTCAATGTGTGGAAATTTTGTTTGCATTTTGTAATTCGTAAGAAAACTATCTATCATCATATTATAGAATAACAATAAACCCCACACACATGTGTGCGCAAACTGAGCGAGAGGATAAGATCTTTTTTGGAGTAATAACAACTAACTATTTTGTACAGAATCCAGAGTTTATTTTTTCATCATACTTGAGCTGATACAACGTGTTAATGTTAGAATATAATAGACACGTACGCGACGGTCTGATAGGCGGTCGTCATCACATTACCAACTGGTATTCGTCATACGACGGACGAATGCCAAACGTTCGCTGATCGCACGCAGGCGATATATAAAACATCTACGACAAAAGATTCAGAAGTATGTCGAGCGACCATGACTTGAATGAGAACAGCTATTTTTAGGACAGAGTATTGAGGTTTGAAACTAAGTTAACTTTTTCATAGTAATTATCGCGATAGAATAAGAGTAAATCGCTTATTGTTTGGCTTTGTACCCGAGTTTTAGAAGGATAAGGAATAAAGTGCTGAGATACCTACTTGTGTATTACTTAATATTTCGAATGTATCTTTTTATGGAGGATTGACAAAATACTTTTTAGTGCACCCATTTCGTTTCAATTCCATCCATAAGTACTTATTATGCGTATTTTAGACAACAGAGATGTTGATGACCGGTGAATAGTATAAGTATTTACGAAAAAATAATTGTTTATACTAAATTGACGACCGGTGGTGTTGTGGTTCGGGCTTCGGACTAAGAAATAAAACCGTTGCAGGTTCAAATCCCGCAAGTGGCAAATGTTTTGTCACTCTAACTTAAGTCAAGGATTTTTCCAAAACTATCTAAACATGTTTTAAATCCGTTATTTAGTCGCCAATAGTCACGGAATAGTTAAAGAAGGTTAACTATTCCGTGGCCATAGTACATGCTTTGCTTATATATAGGCAAGATTAAAGAATAGGTATGGTTGTTGGAAGATAAATTGATACTAATTTCAACTCTGGCTCTAAAATACTTATTATTATTTTTAATCTAACTAATGAGTATGCCATTTAGATAATATAACACGCGCAGTTTCCATATCCCATGTGCTAAAGATTATGCACGTCCGTTTGTATTTTTATCGTCTAAACTACGCAAGTTACAAACTTGTTTGGGCACCGGAGGAAATATAAAATTTCAACTGTATATTTTATCGATAAATTTAAACATTTTTAGGTACTCTACATTCCACACGTTTTGAAATAAAGTTTAATTACCCTAATATAAGAGTTCTGGTTAAAGTGCGTTGAATGACTTCCGATGTAACTTATTAAATTGACTTTCAATACACCTTATTTTCGAAAATTAAGTGTTGATACTGACACATACAATTATTCATGTGGTTTCATGAAAAAACATTTGGCTTTACGCATATTTTTTTTCAACCGTTATATTATTTTATTTTGAATAAACCTTGCATGTAATTGTTAAAAAAATAAAATTTAGTCTTAAAATTCAAATATTATACAAATAAGTACGTAAAAGTATTTCGGCATGCCACATCATTTAAGAATCATTCACGTATCAGATGAGGCTGTCTCTCGGATGCTCACAAATCACACAACAGACTCTTAGCCATTGTAAGCGTCAGCAAAAAGTCCTACCTCCAGCCTCCACATCTATCTTTCTCGCACTTATCACGAGCATCACGCCCGTCTCTCTTACTACCGTTACTAAAGATTAGAATTCGTGTAAAAAATGAGCCGACTGTCGTTTCCCTTTTGAAAGTTTAAGATTCGATCAGTCTCCTTGTTCACAAAATTAAACTTTTTTTTCTTATGTTAAAAAACCAGTGTACGTGTAAAATTTTAAATTAATGAACAATATTATGATGAGCAGGAATAACAAAAAATACTTCACTTGTTTCTCGTTTCGCAAGGCTTACGAGTTAAAGTAATAATACTTTTACTGGTAACTAAATCATTCCAGTAATGTTACTTGACTAAAGTATAGGTATCAGAAAGGATCAGCGAATATTCAACTGAGTTTACATTTCAAAGTTCGTAACAGAAAAAGCTAATGGCATGCACAACCATTTTTAGGATTCCGTACCCAAAGGGTAAAATGGGACCCTATTACTAAGGCACCTGTCCGACTGTCAGTCTGTCTGTCCGTCTGTTACCAGGCTGTATCTCATAAACGTTATAGCTACAGAGTTGAATTTTTACAGATGATGTATTTCTGTTGCCGCTATAACAACAAACACTAAAATCCAGAATAAAATAAATATTTAACGGGACTTCCATACAACAAACGTGATTTTTTTGCCGTTTTTATAGAAAATGGTACGGAACCCTTTATGCGCGAGTCCGACTCGCACTTGGCCAGTTTTTAAGACTGCTTCTCTGAACCCACTGATGGGCATGTGAATGAATTCCATGCGGAGTCGAGTGACAGTCAATGGATGGAGTGGCAGTGACTACGTAAACAAAGGTGTTTGTAGCAATACCTTACAATAGAGTTTCCGAGAAACAACATTATACAATTGAGTGCGCAGTGTGCTCTTCGCCGAATTTTTTTCACCTGACAATTATTTGTAGGTTGCACTAAAAATAGCAACGCAGTTTGCTTGGTGTATCGTGTCATCGTATGTCGAGTGACAAGGCAGCCTACGTAAATGGTACTTCTTGAAAACAGTTACCCGTGTTAACAAATATCAGTAAAGATATTTAATATTACACACACACATAAACTCTATGTATATTTGTTTATTAATTCAATTGAGTATTTCTAAATATGTTAATACATGCTAGCAGTTTTGCTGTTTTGCATGCCATTAAATAAGAGAATGGCATTTAAAAACCGTAAAAAAAATTAATTCTATTTTTTCTTGCATAAAAGATGTAATATTCCACCGTTGGCTTCTATCATTAATGGCAAAAAGCTAACTTAGACGCTAAACAATACAAAGTAATAAATGTTGGGTGGTCGAATCAGCAATCTCGCCAAAGATTTTGACAATCTAGCACACAGTTGAAACACTTGATACATAATCTTTATGACTAGTACATATTATAGACAAGAGTACCTATGCTGAGAACACACATTCCCATGAGATACAAGTTAGTTAATCAATTGAAATAAACAATAAAAAACTACTTTATAAAGTTAATATTTTTTAAAAATAACAATCCCACATTCGTTACATGCAATAAAGAACTATAAACAGGAATGACAAAACCTAAGAGTAGATACCTACACTGTTCCTGTTTGATACCTATGAAATTAGAAGTATATAATATGATACCTCGACAACCAAACGGCATACCACTATACTCTGTAACATCACACTTATAACGGTATCCGTCACTGTAGGCGGCAAGCTCACAGGTATCACCTTCAGCATTGTTACCATTTCTTCGAGTGTAACCCGACCTTTAACCATTCAACTGAAACTCGATGATATGGTAGGTTTAAAAGAATAAGACATTCATTCATTATGGTTATCATATACATAATTAATATAGGACCTAATGTTTCAGTTAACATACTTCCGGAATGGAATTGCAGAAAGCTATCATATAGCTGATAAAACTTTAAAGGAACTGTAATAATAAATAATAAATATTAAACAACATCACATACAATGCTCAGATCCTAAGGTAAATAACTTGTGTTATAGAAATCAGAAACAACGACGGTACTACAATACCCAGAGTCCCAGACTCGAGACAATATAAAAAAGTACGTTTTCTACATTGACCCGACCGGGGATCGAACCTGGAATCTCAGAGATAGCGACGCCACAGTCATATTGTCCGGCTTGCCCCCCTCTCGGCTACGGAGGTCTTCAATTTTAAATATTTTAATGTTAATGACTCATAGGCTTCCAAAACAAAGCTTGCATGTTAGAAGAAATTGTGTTTTTATATGCCTGTCATATTCACGTGAAATATATCTATCATAGTTTATAAGTACAAAGATCCGTCTAGCTTTAGTTAATCAATATTTTACTATCAAATATTCCTACGGCAAAAGAAGACAATTTCATGTCCGCCACACAATAAACATAGAAAACCAGAAAAGAGTAACTCGACATTGATGCGAGTAATGTATTATTTGTAATTGGCAATCATAGTTCTAATTTCTGGTCAATATAGGAAAATACCGGCCTAGTGCGAGTCGGGATAGCGCACGAAGGGTTCCGTTACATTGTGTACACAACGTTAGATACTATATAACCTATTTAATGATAATAATTATAATAAAAACTCTTTATTCGTCTCAAAAATAAAAATAATAACATAAATGGTAACAAAATAAGCAGCAAATTAATTAATGAGATGGTTCTACGACTCAGCTAATGAAGCAAGAAAATAAAATCCTTGCATCGCTGGTATTCTGCCGTAGCCTTTTGCAGTTAATACAAGTACATAAAACTTACATAGTAATTATGGTAACATTAATTCATTTTTAAGAAAATAAGTGAAGCACCTGTCACCCTAAACATTTATGCAAGTAAGTATACAATAATATATATTATAATGAACCATTTTTTTAAAATCTAACTACTGTACTATTTCCTTCCTTTCCCGCTAGCACTTTTGGGAAGACCTATACTCTCTGCCTGCTTCGTTAATAATACATTTAGAAGTCGTTTTCTAAAAGTTGCGACTGAAAAATACAAAACACTTGAGACCGGAGGCGGCAGATCGTTCCATATCTTGGAAGCGGCATACTTAAAGCAACCCTTAGTGCTAGCAAGGGAATATTTAGGAAGCTTAAAAGATAAATTTCTTAGTCACAAGCGTGACACATTAATTCTAGGCTTTAATTTTTCAAATAGATACATTGGACAACGAGACCTGAACAATGACTGAACAAAACAGGCATATTTAAGTGTCCGAGTGTTTTGCATATTCAATAAACGGTTTTATTTTTAGTTTCTAGCAAAAAAACTTAAAATAAATAATTATTTTATTCTGTTTTTCTGTTGCCTAGCACCTGTTTTATTACAAATGTCATTATTTATTACAAAAAATAATTAGGTTTGCAGAATACCTAGTTACTGTAAACAAGAAAATAATTGAGATCAAGGACTTAGGATGGAACAACGATGGCAATTATAGAGCTACGACTTAGCTAATTATCTATACAAGTAAAAGAGCTTGTTATTTTGCTATCAGGTTATAAGATAACATTAAGAAACACTATTAATCTATTTATTATGACAATCGAACAACAACGCCTTTTCCAAATCTATTTTTAACACGTTAACAAATATATTTAAATGATTACTTACTGTTCCACAAAAACAATTAAGGAGAGTAAAAAGCAAAGGGTGTATTTCTTCTTTTTCTACAAATGAAATACACAAACAACAAATGCATTTTCCTTATAAATTCAAAAAAGAAAAGGTAAAACAGAATTTAAAACTCTTAAGTGTTACTTTCTATTTCTGGACAACAGAAAAACAATATAATAATATACTTGCATAAAAGCTACTCACCAAAAGCGGTAGGTTTCCGAATTTCTAAAATAACATCTTGTGAAAACATTTCACAAGCTTACACCTACCCTAATGGATAGTAAAATTTAAAAAAATGGGATTTAATGAACTGTAATTGTCTTTTCTGTTCTTATTGCTGCATTGGCTGAAGTAACTTAAGATACGTAGCCCAATAATATATTCATTAAAAAATTTAACGAAAGTAATTCAATGCATGATGATGACGGATGTTTTTGATATTCGAGTCATATTTGCTTACATTACATGACATGTAGAATGATACACTATTTGGCAAGATACGCAATTCAGTGGCCTACACATTTGTTATTATACCTACCTTCATCTACCATACCTAGTTTTTACATACGTACCTACTAAATCATCATCATTTCAGAGATAGGACCTCCACTGCTGAACATAGCCCATACTTGTCCCGAAGCACTGTTTCAATATAAACTCGATATTTTGCTCAATTGTAATGTTTGTTGTAGCTAGACTTACCTACTGTTCACATCTTATCGTGGTATAGTTTACAGAGGTTATTTGTCTAAAACTTCTAACAATTTTAAATAGGAACTTTATAATTGACACCTTGAAGCTTCTGCTATGTTCAGTTTACTATGACTTAATAGAATACATTCCGCACTTAAACTACTTATAGCTTATGAATTCGATACAGATTCAAGACGATTAAAGCACTAAAAATAACAGCATCTAAGTTTAGAATCGCAACTTGGCCTGCCCACACATGCTGTACGGGTAAGATGCGCATTCGCCCCCGCGCGTAGTATCGTAATCGTAAGTATTTCATATTTGGTAAATGACGTATGTTGCGATAGGCATTTGTTTATAAACAAATATGAATGACCTTGTGCGTGACTTTGACAGTTATGAATTGAACTATTTCTGATTGAGCGTGAATCACGCTATATCACGCTGCGTGATATAGCTAACATAATTATAGTAAACTAGCTGTTGCCCGCGACTTTGTCCGCGTGATCTTTAGTATATTCGTAAAAATAACAGTTGCAGCACCATCTATAGTGAATATCTCCCACGCATCACTCAGGAGAGGTTTTTTTTGGGATTTGAAGAGCCTAATTAACGCCTTATAACATTAGCTATCCCAGTGAAAGTCCCGTCAGAATCCGTCCAGTCATTTCTGAGATTAGCTGGAACAAACAGACAGACAGACTTGAAACGTTTAAAAAAAAGCTTTTTTGTTATTGTTCCCTATATACTTTTATTTGCAGTCAGTAAAAAGCAGTTATTTTGATATTACTAACAGACACTACAATTTTTTTCGTGTTATAATAGATAGCATTTGCCCGCAGCTTTGCCCACCCGTTTATTATTGGTATATAAGTATAGGTATCAAATTGTCGTGGTCTGCGATGAAGCATGCTTATCAAGAAAGGAGTTTTTACTTTGTATTTTAAACTCCCGGGTTGTATTGATCAAAAGACAAAAAGGCCTAAAAGCCTGACTCTTTTTAGACGTCCATACGGCTTTTCATTTCCACACAGGTAATTTTGACGAAATTTTAACTTGTTCCACATGGAATAGTTGCTTTGGGCAGCAATGTTTATTTACTTTTTAACGATTATGACGAATTCCCATACAAACTTTCATCCCTTCAAGCTTTTTTCAAGCTCTAGTCTATCCCTAAACCATTTCATCAAAAACAGTTGTAGAAATAGGCGTAAAAGCGTGACTTTATAAATAATGTGATAAAAAAGGTTCGTAAATAAAGAAATACGACCTCAAATAGGTCGCAATTTTAAAAACGCCACGTCTTATCATGTCCATATTCATTGTTTGCCTATGTTTAACAAGGCAATTCTTTGAAATTCTTTATATACTTTGAACTTTACTTTTTTCCTGTATTATCCTAATTAATAAACATTAATCTCGCAAACTTGAAACCGTTTCGCAGAAAAACTTATCTCAAATAAAACGACTATTGAAGTATCGAACTACGGAAAAACCCTTGCAAACAAAAGTGGAATAAAATTAAAAAATTTGAATTGAAATCAACGACATCTTTACTCAAATGATAAATATTGCATAATTAGCAGCGCCGTGGCAGAGGTTTTTACTGGGGCTGTGTTATTAAATTTTGGCGGCCATTTGTGACATAACAATATTATTGCGTCTCATTCTCATTCATACATTTCTAAGTGGAAGCGAAGGCACACAGCTAGCGATAACCTGTTCGGGCTTGGGACTGTGTGAGCCAGAGTTCGATGCAACGAGTGTAGCACGACCATGATATTTGACACTTTATCTAAAATCACTCTTTTTATTGCAGTTTTGTTGAGTTATGATGCATTTTTCTAATTTTCAGATTTTATCCACGTTTATTTATAAAACCAATCTAACTCCATCAACAAAACCATAGTAAAACTGTTTTACTATGGATTATCTACTAGCTCATTGTGAAGAATTATAATTTAATTTAGGAAACTAATATTTTTTGCTTTTGTTTCAGGTATGCATTTGATCCTCTGTTAACGGTTTATAGCTGGAAATAGATAAGGAAGTACACCATATAATAAGAATTGAATTTATGTAACATACACTTAGACTTTTCTCCTCTTGTATAATAAATAATCAATACGTTTCTCAACTTTCTTTAAGGATAGAAATAGACTAATAGTCAACTTAACGTAAAGTTAAAATATATTATATTATAGTACGATTACGAGGTAAGTAAATTGTATATTATCATCGTTAGATTATTTATATATTTATTAAATGAGCGTTAGTGCTTTAAGCAAAGTAAAACTAAAAACGTAAGTAAAACTTTCTACATTGTTTGTTGCAAACCCAGAAAATCGTTTTCTTTCTACCATTTTTCTTATAAAGTATCAAGACTATTATTTCGTTGTATACGCTGATCTTACGTGCGATCACGGGTCATCCAATATCTTGAACAGATGCTATGCCGTCGGGTAAAAAGTGAAAAAAATGGGGAAAAAACTTTTTCGCTTATACTTCATACCACACATGTTGCGTGGCGGGCTTGAAGGAGGATTTCCGAGCTTTTTCTACCAGTTTCTTTATAAAGTCCTGAAATAGGCATAGGTAAGGTATTATTTTTAATTTGATTAGGAAGTAAAGTCATTTTTTATAAAATTTCTCTAAGGTATATATATATATATATATATAGTATAATAGTTCTTATTAGTGACTAACTAATGAAAGTCAATATCTTGTAAAAACATACACATTTGCTCAAAGTAAGGATTAAAAGAAAAAAGCAATATGTCGCTCATTTTAATAGAATAATATTTGTTGTTAAAAGTAGGTTTGAAGTATCAAAATAGATAAATACTTATCAGTCACCCTGTAATCTGTCTGCATGGCTATCGCAGCATAAGATTAGCCACCCTGGTAATCAAACATGTTACATAATAAACAAAATTTAATTAAGTAAGATTAAAGTCAATTAGTCATTTTAATTAAATATACGATTTGGACTTTATTTACTTGATGGCAATTAACTATCATTAATTGAATACCCACGTTAATCATTTCCTTTACTCCTACATTAAAACTTTTATTACAATAATGACATTAAGACATTCATGTTCATAATTCTTCCAAAACCTTTGGATCAATTCGCGATCACCCGTCTCTTTCGCTCGTAATGGCACATGAGCAGGTTTTATTAAAATAAAACAAGCATTCATTATGTTCGTTTCATTTAGGCCTTATTTTATAAAATATCAGCTTATAAGCTGAGGCTTGTTCATTCACGTGAACGCATTGAGGGTAACCAAACGTCCGGGTAAGCTAGGATTTAAAATCTGTATGGAGTTTGGTGACGGATAAATAACACTGCTTATAAGCTGTTTAGAATCGATTAGGTTCTTGATGAAATCTTTAAAACAAATTCAATATATTAATTATATCTGATTAAATTGGATGCAAGTATTTTTTCAAAAGCTTTTATTTAACTTGCAATGTATGTATGTAATTTGTTTGGGTGGAATCTTTGAACTCAATTTTGAAGTAGATATCTTCAACCTATTGAAGATATCAACCTATTGAGCTGAAATTTTGTATACACGTTTAGTTTGGATAACAATGCACGATAAGGTACGTGACGTCATTCTAAATCCAATAAGGCGGACCATCCAAGATGGAGGAATAGTTATTTTTAATGCACTTCTACAATATGGGTATGAAAGGGCTCGTTGAGAGCAACTAGAAAAATAGTGTGACGTCATTCTAAATCCAATATGGCGGACCATCCAAGATGGCGGAATAGTTAATGCACCTCTACAATATGAGTATCAAATTAAAGGGCTTGTCGAAAATATTAAGAAAAAAATTATGTGACCACTTTAAATCCAATATGGCGCACTATAAAAAGTTTTTTTATATAATGAAAGGGTTCGCTGAGAATAAATATGCAAGTTTGAACATTTTTTAAAGCCTGTAACATCAATTGATTAACTTTGATTTGTGTAATTTGGCGGGATGGACGTCATCAGCATTGGTCTGCAACCTGTCTTAGAGAAGGACAACTCCAAAATCAAACCCGGAACTGTGTTTCGTCAGGCACAAGTAAGCTATAAGCTGAAATAAGTGTTGCATTATTCCAAACACCCAAGTCAAGGTGAGGCCGTGCCAAAGACTGAGTGGCATCGGGGTGTAATATGATGTCATGAACGTACCACCTCAGGGCACCTGGGCGAACCCTGTTGTATATTAGCCCTTACCCTTCTAAACGGAGCTCTAGGAGGGTCGTCGAATATTTCTTCGGTACTCGTGAGAAGAAAATGGTAAAAACAGAAACATCAACAAAAAAGAAGAGAAGGCTGGAGAAAATGAAATTAAAACGGCAAGAAAAAGTTGCTAACGAAGACGATGATAAACCTAGCCAGCGTTATCGCTGGCTAGGTTCGTGGTAAAAAGTAAAAAATAAGTTAAAAGCAAAAAAAACTTTTTAATAAAAGCTTTTATTTAAACGCTCTAAAAAGAAGAAGATATTTTCCTTTTAAATTTGAACTACTAACTTACAACCTCATTATACACAACTTATATGATCATAAAAGCTTGTCGCGCGATTTTCTTGTGTCGATAAACTAGTACCTACTTATGTAGAATGATTTATGTAAAATCTGCTAAGTTTAAATTAATAAAATTTCAATTAATTAAATATTGATCATCGCGACAAGCTTTTATGACCAAATAAGTTGTGTATAATGAGGTTGAAAGTTCATATAATAGTTAAAATTTAAAAGGAAAATTTTTATTTTCTTCTTTTTAGAGCGTTTAAATAAAAGCTTTTTTTAAAGTATTTTTTTGTTTTTTATTTATTAAAGTTAGTGTAGTGAGCAAAAAAAAAAGACTGTTATCATCATCATACAAAACTTATTTTTGCAAAACAATTAGATCTCTTCAGCCGTTGCAGAGAGATTGAGTAACGAAAATCCAAACTATCAAACATTTACGTAAGTGTGGACAGTCCTGATTTCATAATTAAGACTTGGTGACCCCAGCCACGATAGTAAGTCTCGGGCAGGTTTTGCCGGTTGCTTTTTGTGCGCGAACGCCTAATACTACATGTCCCGCGCCACGTCTTTGAAGAAAACGACCGTGTTTTGTCGAAGAGGACTGGGACGCACTGAATGGAATAATCTCAGCTAATTTAATAAAGGACAAAGGAATCTTGATTTTACTGAATTGGTAGATACAGAGTGGAAAAATAAACGGTCCGATCTGGATAGGGCTGATTATTTTGCTCAAATACAACTACTAATTCGAATAGTTATTCTGTTCGGTAATTTTATTATTTCAGCACGATATCTCCACGCGTTCCCAAGATAAAGGGTCTCAAAAGACAGACGGACGGACGGACAACAAATCCTATACTATAAGGGTTCCGATTTTTCCTTTTGCCGTACGGAACCCTAAAAATCAGGCCAGACACGATAAACTGTTTAAATGTCAACGTTAACCAATAATCCATTGACCTGCATCGTTGATAACACCCATTTCAAAACTTATCTCGTCAAAACAAGAGATTACCCATGTTTTATTGTCCATTTCTGGGAATTCGTGATATCTGCAAGGCTAACACGAAGTTTATAAACAACCCTTTTATCTTGCACCATAAACAATATTTTTACATTTATTATTGTTCTCTGACTTGTATGATTAATAACTATTGTGTCTAACTAACTAAAGTCATTAGAAGGGAAGGAAAATTTAAATATATTTTGGAGATGAAATTTGGACTTGAGATCTTTTTTGAAAAAAAATAATTCGTGACAACAGCTGTCAATTTTAGCGCGAACTGCGTTCAGTTTTTCTCGAGGTGTGATGTGTCAATTGACACTTTTGAAAAAAAAAATATTACGTGCTCAGACAGTTGAAAAGTCGATGCATCCAGAGCAAATACAATTAAAAGTGACGCTGCGAGGGGCCGGCAATTAACGGCAATGTCGGGAATACGGGTGCGGGCGCTTGCCCGATTAGACGAGAATTAGGGACATACTGAGACGACCTCTGGAGGACAATTTCAAACGAAAATAAGATCATCTGTCAAATGAACTTCAACAATTTGTCAAAGTTACTTACTCCACGAAAATACCAAGGTAGATGTCATTTTGCAAATTCAAACTACAGTTAGGGGGAGGCTTACGTCCAGCAGTGGACTGCAATAAGCTGAATAGATAGATGCAGCAGTTTTTCAAACAATTTATTTTTATCCAGCTTTCGCCTACCACTTCATCCCAATTTTCTCGGGATAAAAAGGAACCTTGTGAATCCATTTACCATCATGAACAAGTCCATCAGCCATTTTAATTAAGTCTATAATATCTAATAACGTATATAACATAGGGTACAGCTATTAGCGGTCTTTTGTACTTAGGTATATTTGGATTTTTACAGGACTTTTAAATTAGCAATTAAGGTTTTATGCTGAAGGACAACAAAGCTAATCTCAAATGGCGCCAGAGCCTTTGGTCCTTGCAGAGATTATAGAGGTAAAATTAACAAAATAATACCTACGAATCTTGTCAACAGTTGTCCACGTAAATGTTAATGTGGATGTTCATGATACCTACTTCCTGAAAGCCCATTAAAATTACTACGTATTTATAATGAAATATAGTTTTGTAAAAAACTAAAAATCGACTTTAAAAATACCTATACTAAACTAAAATAATATTTAGTAAAACATACTTAGGACTTTTATCACAATGCACGGATAAAGTTATGTAAAAGACAAAATATGTCAAGGATAAAAGTGTTTGAAAATCGTGTCATTAATGTGTCAAATATCGTGTTTATCCTTCCATAGACTTAGGATTCGCTACGCTTAATCTTTATGATACTTAAGTAAAATATATCTTATTCAGAAATCAGAACTAATGCAGAACTTATCCGTACATTGTGAAACAGGCCCTCAATCATTTATTTTTTGAGTCGGTGCTAGCCATAAGTAGTAAAATGACTGTGTTAATTCGCACCGACTCATGGGTTAGTTGCGTTATCCCCAAGTTGCGTTTTCATCCGAATAATAATTTTATGATAGAGTTGTGATTTCTCCCGAAAAATCCAGTTGCATTCTCACCCGAATAATAATATCTAATATAATTGTGATTTTATTTAAAGACTTTAGCCAGGTAAGAAAGAAGACAAATGTTTCAAATTTAAATAAATCAGTCTTTATTTGCCAAAAATTTTTAACACACCAAATCACAGAATTTACCATTGATCACAGTTTATTTTACCTTAATTAGATAATGTTAATATCACATACATACTAATCAACATTGGTGTAGAAATAAAAATAAACCTTTTCTAAGAAAACCGGCCAAGTGCGAGTCGGACTCGCGCACGAAGGGTTCCGTACCAATATCTTTTAAAACGGCAAAAAAATCACGTTTGTTGTATTGAACCCCCTTAAATATTTATCGTCTTCTGTTTTTTGTTTGTTGTTATAGCGGCAACAGAAATACATCTTCTGTGAAAATGTCAACTGTCTAACTATCACGGTTCATGATATCTCATGAAATCAGGCTATATCCAGCCTGGTGACAGTCGGACAGAAAGACAGACAGACAGACAGTGGAGCCTTAGTAAAAGGGTCCCGTTTTACTCTATGGGTATGGAACCCTAAAAAGAAAACAATAATATCACACTCGCAACTCAAAATCGCAAGTATTTACATTACTAACCAACAATTATTACATACCTAGATATCAGATACTTATTAATATTAGTAAAGAAACAAAAATATACTTATTTATAAACACACAGTAAACATCAGTCACCGTTTGGTCTAAAAATCGCAAGTATTTAAATTACAAATCAACAATCATTATGTATATAGACATAGGATACCGATCAACATTGGTATAGGAATAAATACTTTTTATATTTATAAAATAATAGTAAAAATCAGTTACATTTAGGTCTAAAAATTGCAGGTATTTAAAGTACTAATCAACAATTATTATGTATATATAATTTTATTATGCAGCCCGCCCCAGCTTCGCCCAGGTGGACATTTGTGTGAGAAACTTTGTACAATTAACGTAAAGTACTTCGATGAGTCTATAAGCCGATACGGAGTGGCAGGCCGGCAGCAAAAGGATACTGGATCTACCTGGCGCACCGGACTGTACCTTTTCTAAAGGTGACTGAGTTTGTTGCGCCACTTCTTCTTATAACCAGCCAATGTGTAGTCCCGAAGCGGTGGTAAAGAAAAAAATGGGACATGTAAAAGTGCCTTTGATGGCCAATTTACAGAAATAAATTACTTGTGACTTTAAGAATCTCCCGGTGCCACCGCTGCGCTACCACAATGAAAGTTAAGAATAGCACTTTTCAAGGCTCAACCAACTACCGCTCTTCTCAGAGTTGTCACAATGACAGAAACCCAGCACCATACTTAACGTCAAGAAATGCTGTTTCAAGTGCTGCTTATCTTAAAAAGCTAAAATGCTCAGCAGTGGACTTGCTATGGCCCAAATGTTAATGAAAACGAAGTAGCATTGGACAACGACGCGTTGTTATCACGAAATACTTTTGTACCAATAGTAGCAACCTGACTAACTCCTTTTAAAGCGCTTGCTATGACGAACAGACATAATTTATTGTTTTCTTAATAGTGCATTTTAACTTAACCATAATAATAGAGATAGTATTATACTACGTAGGTACTACTGTTATTAGAGTTGTTTTCAAAATTTTCTTCTTACACAAATTCGCGTTGGTCGCCCTCTTTTGGTGAGTAGATGTATTAAATATTGTAAGAGTATGCTATAAAAGGTATTATAACAACAAGCACGTAAAATCTCGCTAATCAACGCCATCTACTGCCAAGTAGTTAACCTTCCAATTTTCCAAAGATTCCTTGACGTATCATTTAATACAAAACTTAAAGCGAACGTTTCTTAGTTACTTTGAAGAAAATAAACAAAGAAACACAACATAGTCCGTCTAGCCATGAACGTTTCTTTGTTATCAGATTCCACGAATGTATCATATTTTACATCCGTGCAATAATGTTTAGATTAAAATATGCTGCGTAGCTAGCTAAGTACGATTTGCCAGAGCACGAAATAAATTAATATTGTATTATTTATCTTCTATTTACCAATAACTTACATGAAAACAATAAAAAACTTTACTGGCTAAGTAGATTGCTTCGCACCAATTGCTTAAGGAAAACTATGTGTTGGTAAACGATACATTAATGTGACTTTCGTGCAATTTTGCAAGTTAATATCAACTCAAGAAACACGTATAATAACCAAAAATCGGCCGTCTTTGGGTAGCTTAATTTTGGCAAGTTGTCAATTGTCATTTTTACATTATTTTTCATTCATCCAGTCGGCAACAGATATATCTCATGTATTAAAAATATATAAAAATGACTATCCAAACTTCTAAAAAATGATTATTATCATATTGTTTTTTGTTATTTGAAGCCTTTTAATAATATTATTCAAACCTGTAATGTAACACAATTGTTTTCCATTAAATATTCATGCCAGCTGAGAGCTACATTACATAGTAATCAGCGCCCTCTATATGAAATCAGCGCCCTCTATAATGAATTATCTCGCATCCCTCGGGAATCATGCATTTTTCGGGATTTTAAAGTACATGTTACTCCAAAATAATGTAGCTTTTTAATGGTAAAAGAATTGTTGAAATTGGTCTCGTATTTTTTTAGTTTATCCAAATCAAACATCCAAAAATACAAACATGTTAAAATACAAATCTTTCCTCTTTATAATATAAGTGTATAGATATATACATATAATACCGATCACATTAGTACAGAAATAAAATATTTATATTTTACAAAAAGTAAACAAAAAATCACACAAACATCTGACGTCTAAATAATTAAAACCGGTCAAGTGCGAGTCGGACTTTCGCACGAAGTGTTCCGTAACATTATCTATAAAAAAACGGCAAAAAACACGTTTATTGTATGGGAGCCACCTTTAATATTTATTGTATTCTGTTTTTACCCGACTGCCAAACGAGGGTTATGTTTATCGAGTGTATGTATGTATGTATGTAAGTATGTCCATTTCTTTGGCACGCCTTACAGCCTTAACCATTATTTTTATTAAAGTATAATATATCAATAGATTCGTCTCAATTGTAAGAGTGACAAGGGATATGTTATTTTCTAAAATTCCCGTGGGAACAGAACTTACGCGGGAAAAACGGATCTGCAATACTGATAAACCGATTTTGAAACTTTCTTTTATTAACTAAGGGTCACATATTTTCAGTACTAATAGTATTCAATGCTTTATTTTCCAATATTCCTACGGGAACAGGCAAAAAAATACACTGAAAAAATAGGAAGGAAAATCCTTTTGATGGATTTCAATATATTTTATTATATGCCATTAGATTCGTCTTAGTTGTGGGGGTGACATAGGCTATGTTATTACCCGGAATTCTTATTGGTACATAAATTAAACGGGAAAAACCGATTTCAGATACTACTTACTCGAGTTAAATTCTTTTTTTTCAGTCGGGGGCATCAAATCCATTAACATCATAATAATGATTGACTTGGTATGCACTGCGTTAGTACCTAATTAAGTAATTTAAATCTGTGTAGAAAAAGTCGAATCAAGTAACATAGATTTGATGCCTCAGACTGCAAATTGATTCTTTAAATCTTATTTTCATCTTTTAAATTCACTTTTTACCCAGTCAGGTTTTTTGATTTTATTAATTAATTATTTTTTTAGTATGTTGTTATAGCGGCAACAGAAATACATCATCTGTGAAAATTTCAACTCTGTAACTATCACGGTTCATGGAAACAGCCTGGTCACAGACGTACAGACAGACAGACGGACGGACAGCAGAGCCTTAGTAATAGGGTCCCGTTTTACCCTTTGGGTACGGAACCCTAAAAAGTACTTATATCATTAGGTAATCAGAGTTTTACATAATTGGTACGAATTGGTACGTAAATCATAAAACGCCAGATAAAGAAAATATAATAAAAACAGTACTTATATAATCTAGGAGAAACAAATCTAAAATGAATTTTAATAAAAAACTAATATCTATTTACTAACCCTAGTTAAATAAGATCCAGTATTAATACTAACTCCAATATGAATTCTGAAGCAATTGTTCGAAATAAACACTTTTTATTTTATTTGTTATTTTTTTAACCACATCCTTATTTTTTGTAATTTGATACATTATGTATTTATTATAAAATACTTCTGTACTTAAATGTACCTGTACAAACCAGGTATAACGAAATTATAGATTTACCTATATATTCATTTATAAAGGCCTATGTCCAGCAGTGGAAGTCTTTCGGCTGATGGATGGATGGATGGATATATTCATTTATCGGGTGAAATCGGAACTAAATTAATCGCGTGAAAATGCAACTGAAGTTTTCGGGTGAAATCGCAACTCTATTTTAAAATTATTATTCGGGTTGAAAACGAAAAACTGGGAGATAACGCAACTAACCAAAAAAAATTACTGATTAGATAAGGTATATTTTACTAAATATTATCTTTCGCTTTTATCTTTAATTTTGAAGCTCCTCCATTTTGAAGTCAGTTTGAAAAAAATTCCATCCATTTGGATCACGTGTATTTTCTACGTGTAATTATCTACTTTAACAAAATAAAGTTATTTGTTATCTTACGAAAATCTATATTATCTACGTTCATCTTGTGTGGAAATTTTAAAATCTAATGATAATAAAACCCGGCATGAAGGTATTGGTTTTTTATGTTCCGCTAAATGTTACTAAAACGTGTAACCAAACCTGTCATCCGACAACTGCTAATAAAAGATTATTAACTCAGAATGTACCCATCCCTAATCAAAAGAGAGTCGGCATCTTAATGTGTTGTGTCACCTTTATGTATAATTGAATTATACATAAGTAATATTTTAATTATTTTTAAAACCCTTACATGGAAAAAAATAAAATTAAAATAAAACCCCGACTAAAAAATCAACATACATTCTGTCAAAAAAGTTTCGGGAATTGATGATTTGTTTATGGTTCCAAATTCATTTTTTTTTTTGTTGTTGTTAGATTGGCACAACTATTTTGGCGCGGAGTTTGATTTACATCTGATAATTAGATTAAATACAGTATTGTTTTTAGTTATACCATATCTAGTGTGTATTGCGAATTTCATAATGGACAAAAATATCTAACAAAGAGTTTGGCTTAAATTTTGCATCGCCAATGGGATTTCGTGTTCGGAGTCTCTGAAAATGTTACAGAAGGCTTACGGTGCATCGACTTTATCAAAAGCACGTGTTTATGAGTGGTACAAAGCGTTCAAAAGCGGTCGAGATGTGATGGAAGATTTGCCTCGCTCTGGTAGGTCATTAACGTCTGCTACTGAAGATAACATCGCAAAAGTGAAGGAAATAGTGACTGAAAATCCTCATTCAAGCTTGAGAGAGCTAGCCGTCGAACTTTCTGTGTCACACGAGTCGATTCGTACCATTTTAAATAATTAATTGGCTATGAAACATGTTGCCGCTCGGCTAGTCCCAAAAGACCTGAATTTTCTCCAAAAACTCAATCGCAAAAGAGTCGCTGAGGACATGCTAGAACGAGTCAATTCCGTCCCAACATTCATAAAACGCATTGTTACTGGTGACGAGACGTGGGTTTACGAGTTCGACATGCAAACTAGTCAACAAGCTTCGGAGTGGCGCCTTACAACTAAACCGAAAGCGAAGAAACCGCACCAAACTCGATCGAAAGTCAAAGTCATTTTGACTGTTTTCTTTGACTGTCGCGGTGTTGTGCACTCAGAAGTCTGGCCAGAAGGTCAAACGATAAAAAAAGAGTATTATTTAAGCGTTATGCGGCGTTTAAGAGAGCAAATTAGACGAAAAAGGCCAGATTTGTGGAATGAAAATTCTTGGATTTTGCACCACGATAATGCGCCTTCCCACAAGGCCATCACTGTGAACGAATTTTTGACCAAAAACTCAACAAATACCATCGTATAACTAACATTTTGTGTTTTATTAATCTTTACGCGGTACTTTCTTGACAGAGTAGTATAATAAGTAAAAAATTATATGTTAGCTATTTGTTAACTCTTTGACCCTTCAACTTTATTACAAGAAATGTTGCCTAGTTACGTTTCGATCCAAGCGTCATCGCGTCGGAGGACTGCTTGTATTTTCATTAATGTTGCTGGGTAATTATAATCATCTTATTTTTTACTTTGTCACTGCCTACTTATTTTTTTTATTAGTACCTATTTAGTATTTTATTTTCTTTAGCGGTCCCCCGACACGATGACGCTTGGATCAAAACATAACAACATTTCTTGTAATAAAGTTGAAGGGCAAAGAGTTTACATATTATTTTTTACTTTTTATATGTTAATTTAATAGTCGGGGTTTTTTTTTATTTAAATTGAATTTTTATTTAATACTTTTTATACGATTGGTCCCAACGGCTCAGTCGTTTTCTATCTAGCATTCACTTATACATGAGCCCGGATACGCTGTATCGGCTGAGAGTTGCCAAGGTGTTGGAAATCCCGCAGACTACTTGATGCGCAGCATCAGCACAAAGTCTCAACCATCTCAATGTGCTAAGTATATCCTCTATAAGTTGCCGAGGGGTTGAGAACCCAGAAGTTTTTTTAAGTGCAGCATCAGCTTATAGTCTCGATCATCATCTAACTAACACCTACTCATTGATATTATTCTTATGAGCCCAAATTGATTTATCCTCTGTATGTTGCCAAGGTGTTAATAACCCAGCAGTCTGTGCAGCATCAGCTCAATCAAATCAGTACCATTATCTATAAAAACGGCAAAAGATCACCTTTGTTGTATAGGAGCCCCCTTTAATATTTATTCTATTCTGTTTTTCTGTTATAGTGGCAACAGAAATATACCAACTGTGAAAATTTCAACTGTCTAGCTACCACGGTTCATGAGATACAGCCTGGTGACAGACGGACAGACGGACAGACGGACAGACAGACAGAGAGACAGACAGACTGACAGACTGACAGACTGACAGACTGACAGACTGACAGACTGACAGACTGACAGACTGACAGACAGACAGACAGAGAGATAGACAGACAGGCAGACAGACGGACAGCGGAGCCTTAGTAATAAGGTCCCGTTTTACCTATTAGGTACGGAACCCTAAAAACGTAAGTTACATATTGCAGCGAGTATTATTTTATTTTTTTAAACTTATCTTATTTAATATAGGTATATCAATGCAAAGGCTATTAAGTAGTATACTATTAAGTACCACAAAGACCATTTTTATAAATTTTTAATTTTATTCATAAATCGTATTTTATAAACGTACGTACCTATTAGTGTAATTTATTTTAACTTTTACTGTAATAAGTATTAATTTCTTCCGAGAATAAAATTCTCTAAACCTATGCCTTAGGTATAAAATTTGACGTCTTACAGCACGCATTGCTTTTCAGTGCACTAACCAAAAATCCAATTAAAACAGATCTCATCAGACACAGGTCGTCGGCCGCACGGCGCCGACGGCCACAATTTCACGCATCACTGAACAGATATTTGATTACCAGAGCTGGCATGATTATGTGAACGTGCGACTATGTAGAGGCCTGGGTTGGCTGAACCGTGCCAGTCTTGATAATCTGTGCTAGTGGGACTAGGGGACCAGTTTAAGGCATATTCAGACAAAACTCCCAGCTGGCATTTTGGTTATTAGCTTTAGCTTGTTTGAAAACTTAAATCTTAACAGCGAGCTGAGAAACAATTTTTGGAGATAGCTAGTCTCTATGCCTACCTATAAAAAATATAGTTTTCATCCTAAAAATGCGCGGCAATTCATAATAATCTCAATTTTAAAACAAGATACTATTATCAGGGAATAATAACATTTACTTCGTACCTAAGGGTATTGGTACCGTTGCATTTGAGTCGCAAAAAAATACATAAATACCTAAACCAAGAAAGTGTTAACTAACAATTTACTGAAATCATGCGATCGATAAGTTTTCCATTGTCATGCCGCTTAGAATAATTAAATAAGTACATACTTTTACCAGTTTGCCTTATGGCAATTTTATTTATTGGTAATATAAATAAATCCTAAATTATGCAATTACAATATTGATTTTACTGAAAAAAATGTTATGATTATGTATTATTGTTTTTGGGGAATTGAAAAACTAAAATAAACATTTATCTTTTTATTTTCTGTGTTACTTACATGGTCATGTCATGACCACAAAATAAATTAATTGTACGTACCTACTTATTTTCTTTATGACACTTCAGTAATACATTTTTAACCATTAATCTAAATTACATAAGTAATATTTCAGTAAGGGAATCATATAAGTTTAAATCTTTGCAGCTTTGGTATCTCACTACAATTTTACACCTGCGTTAATTGGAGGTGTAAGTAAATATTTAGATGGCACAGTATACTTTATAACTTCAAATTACAACATACACTATACTAACCATGACCTTGTTTTCTAATTTGTGTGATTTCAACCGTTTCATGTCAATCAAACACACCATACGCTTTAGTGGCGCCACCTATATTCGATTTATGAAACATGTGTTCAGACTCTTTCAAGTTTCTCTTGAACAGCGCCATCTAGTTAAACTAACAATTAATACATGCCGCTGAATTAAACTGTGTAAGGGAAAACAACGTAGTTCAGTATATTTCCGCTAGAGGGCGACGCGCTTCCGAAAAACGAGTACAATGAACAGTCTCGAGCTTACACGGTAGATGTCGGTACTATAAACACAGCTGCACGCATTGTAGAGGTACTAAGATTTGGTCATTGTGCATCCAATCCAACATTTTAGTTTCTAGGTATTTTACAAATAATTATTCTTTTGCAGTAGTTGTCCGGCTAGGTTAGTTTGTTCAACTAAAATATATAAAAAAATAAGTAATGTTATTCAAACTTCATTTCTGTGAAATACAAATAAAAATGTCGTCTGACACAAAAATAGCTACTAATTAGGCGATAATTTTCAAAAACCAATCTAGCGATTATACCGCCTCGATTGTACCATTCTGAATGTTTTTTTGTACTGTATGTTTTGTGTGGTGTGCTATAACGAGTAGCTACCTACATTATCTTTATCTAAGTACATATAACTCTTAACATTCTACCGAAAGGGATGGGGTTGTCTGCCAAACTATTCATGTGTATTATGTTAATTTACATTGCAAAATGGTTGTCTAATTTAGCTATCCTCAAAACGACAGAAAAATTTAAACCTATAATACAAAAAGTAAATGCAAAAATATGGTACTAATAGGTAGGTACCTACCGTTAATTTACAGCACGAGTTTCAAGTATTATAATTATATGACATCATTGACTTAATGCATGTATTGGCAAGTTGCAAGCCACGAACTGCAGGTTGTTCTTCTAAGTTACCTAATACAGCCAATCGAAATAATAACTTAAATATACTTGGCATTAAATTCATATTCCCTTCATTCAGATGTCAATTACCTATATGACGCTAGATGTTGATGATGACTAAATATAGAATTGATCGGTCTGTGTTTATTTGCTGTTTGTTGTGTAGAATCGTTACAGAATAGTTTTCCTTATTTATTTTTATCAAATAAGCCATCCTCCTTAATGTTTTTTTTAATGGAACGTCCAATGTTGCTGTTTCTTTATTTGACCACCCAATTCTTAAAGAAACATACATTAAATAATAAGTGCTGACTAACAATGACCCAATTTAAACCAGCATATTCATAACGGATCGACATCTATATTAGCTACCAACAATAAGTGCAAAAAACACAATATAACTACCAAAAGAGTGCAGGGTAGGTTTTAAAATAAGTACAAGTAAATATCCGCGAATTTCGATATACTTAAAATATCCTGTGAAACCTTACCTTAAACCATGATATTTTAACTTAGGTCCCTTAGCATTATAATATTATGACCAAATCTAGCTTTTGAATTCCTCAAGCAAATCCTACAGCAAAAAAAAAGGCAATCAGCTAACTATTGTTATTTAAACCTCTACAACTAATGCATAAAAAACAATACAGAGTAAGAGTGCCTTGCCTTCACTTCAAAAGCCATTAGAACAACTACAATAATAACATTCGCGGCAAAAACGCCTAAAGCTAAAAAACATTTCATCGCATTCCAATCGAACTGCCCGCAGCAATGTCCGAAAGTCTTCAATTAATTTTCTAATCCGAAGAGGGCGTTCACACCTAATAGAAGAAGTAAGTCTGTAGAATTGTGGAAGACTATCCCACATGTAGTGTAACCTACGAAGTTACGTGCGGGCCAGCGCGCAGCCTCCGCGGTGGAGGTGGCAACATCGGAATGCCATAACTCAAGCATACCACCTTAACGGTACGCGCGACGAGGACGTGGGTATGGAACAGAAAGAGACGGAGCACCGACATGGTTGAACGACCGATCAAATAAGTGCTGTACGCGGGCTATCGTATGCCACGTAGGTTTTATTTCTTCTAAACGTCTTGAGGGCGCATGCGCTACAGCCTGATTTTCAAGATGGCGCGCAATTTTCTTTCCAGAAGCGTTTCGCGCAACCACGGAAGTCAGGAAAATTCCTTAGACACGAAATTCAAATTTACACAACCTACCTAATTTCCTAATGACTAAAGTGCTCTAACAATGTTTTATTGTTAAAACAAGGGGTTTAAAGTTTAATAATAAGTAGGTTCTAGGGACCTGGTAACTCAAATTAATATTTTTCGTAGAATATTTTTTAGTTAGTACCGCCAAAAAATATTAAACAGTCCAAACTTTTTTGAAACCCTGCCACCCTTGCGGAAAAGTAATTATTTGTACAGTTAGAAATTTTGAAAAGTCCACTTAACGATACACGGCTAATAAATAGCTTTAGAGGCGTGAAAACATTACAACTTCTATCGTGTCTGAAATTCTGTCCGAGTTTAAGTAAATATTAATGGAAACATAATTCCCAGCGATTATATAATTTGCTAACTCTTGTTCTGCTTAGTTTAGTATTTTATATTACGCAAGATATTTAAGTTAAATTCCAGTACCTAACTAAGCATAGAACGGCTCACAAACCAAACCTCTGAATAAGTAAATCTGACCCAGAAATGTCGTCGTGGTGGTCCCAACAACAATTTATAATTAATAACTCTATTTAATTTTCCCACAGAGTATAGAACAATTTAGTAATGACACTCCAAATAACGTGTTCCTGCTTGAAACGTATAATTTTTTTAAGTCCAAATGGTTTGCTTGTAGCCAGAATAGATCGAGCTGTCAATGTCCCAATTTCCTCTGACATTCTGTACAGAATAGGAATTGGCAGAGGTCTTGATAATGTAGACGTGTTGACCACACAAACCTTCTGTCACAAGTCGTGCTCGTAACAATGGACGCCGTTACAAGTACATCTTATCTCTATAGTTAAAAACATGAACATATAAAACGATTAGGATTAACCTTGCCTAGTACTTGACAAACATTGAAGTTATTAAATTCTAAACCTAAATATATCTAATAGTAATTATGCAAAGAAAGTACGTAAATTCGAAACGAACATACTGGCATAAAAATTCCCAACTACAATTAGGGTATTTGTGGTAATTAATTATTATGATCTAGTCATTGACTTATATTTGATCTAGTATCCATTATTATTCTTATACCATGCTTTAATACATGTTATAATCAGTAACAATCTCTCAGCTTTAGCTGCTTCATATAAAACTGTTAGGTATTTACTGAGTATTATCCTTACATACGATTACATCCATACCTGACAGGATCATGATTCATTATAGTAAATATGTGTATCGAGGTAAATGCGTCACAGAACTATATTAAAGTAAATATATTTTTACTTATAAGTACAGTAGATAAATAGTAAAGCTTCACAGACGATTTCAGAATCAGCTTGGGCATATTTGTATGTGCATACAAAGTTAACATTTTAAATGATACAGTACTTAATACAGACCCTTCCCTTGTAATTCAAGTGAAAAACATGAGCGAACGTGTGTACTTGATAAGGTAATTTCATGTCTTTGGGTAGTTTGGGTGCAGCTTACGTCAATTATACGTGTCTATTTTTAACTGACTTCAGGAGGAGGTTCTTTCTATGTTCGACGGTATATATTATATAGATTATGTAGCACGTTTTTACATATCTCCACCAATTGTAGACCGAATGTCAAAATTCATTTTATTTCAAAGCGTTTACTTCCATGTTGGCCCATTATCACCACATAAAATGTCTGATGATGAGATCCCTAAGAAATTAAGGGCAACCTCTAAATTTTATAGGCACACAATAAAGTTTTTATATATCTTCTAACGCAATGCTGATACCTCTTTCTGTCGTTTTCGGACAACATCTGCAATGGCTGACATGGATTGGATGTTCATGAATAGACTTCGGACCCAAGTGCAAGCAGAATCTGTTCAGGTGTTGTTTTACTCATCATCATCATCATATCAGCCTGTTGCAGTCCACTGCTGTTTTTTTTTTTACTCATGATTCTGACCAACTGACCAACTGATTCTGACGAACCTGCGCCCCGCAAAACATGGTGCAGCTAACATCTTGCTACATTTCCCTGACAACTGTAAGGAAGGTAATAAATAAGATAGTATCACAGTGGCAAATGTTTCGTGTGGCTAATGACTGGGGATCTAACTGACCATAACTGGGAATCGATTTCGCGAATGACTGGGGATCTATTTTGTAGAGTTGCCGCGAATAGTTGTTATAGCGAATAGTCAAATACCGATTAATCGCCATTCACTTTGGCGAATAGTCGAATAACTCGACATTACTATTCGCCATAACGGTTTCATTAACCAGATACCTAATTATGGATGCGCTGATTCAACAAACTGCATACGTTGATGATTTTATAAAGGCGTTAATAGAAAATAGGTATGCAAGCCCGTTTTAACTTGGACGATCTATGTTTTAGGAAGACATATTACTTGTCGACATTTTTAGACCCCCGCTACAAGGACTTTAACTTTGACGCTACCCAAGCTGAACGGCTGCGTAGAGCTGCGCTCAGAGACGGTATTAGGCTTTCTTTATATGACACGGAAACGGAATCCAAAAGGTCTCGTTTAGACAATGAAAGTAAACATGTCGATTCAGAAACTCAAACTATTTTGGGCATGTTTTGAAGAATCATCTATAGAGCACCCTACTGAAGAGCAACTCAAGAATACCATTGCTGAAGAAATCGCCCACTACATCGCATTAGCAAAGGCTGACAGAAAAATAAACCCATATGAATGGTGGGCTTTGAGTATCAATAAGAATAGATTTCCTATTTTAAGTAAGCTTGCTAAACGATACTTAATCACCAGCAAGCTCTGTTTATTCAGAAATTCAATTTTCCGAGGCAGGTTTAATTTATAAGGAAAAGCGAAACCGACTTGCTAGTAAAAATAGTTTTTTTGCACCACAATCTGCCTCTCTTGGATTTTAAATACTAATTAAAAAGCCTAACTAATTAAATTTCATGCATATGATAGGCACAGGCACATATTACAGATAATAATTGATACTGTGTACTGTTTTATTCAGGCAAATAATAAAAAATGATTATTTTTATCTCATTAGTTTTTTGTTCCTTAAAAAAGTTTGTTTTAGACGGCTATTCGCTGAATTCCGAATAATACTAGGTATTATTCGGTTATCGACGAAAATAAAAAAAATGACGAGTAATGCCGAATACCGAATAATAGCGAGTATTCGCGGCAACTCTACTATTTTGTCAGGTGCGTACGCTAAAAAGATATGCAATCTAGTGTAAGTAGAAATCATTAAAAATAAAAACAAATTACCAAAAAAAACTTTAAAATCAAACAATAATAATTAAAATCGGTTCGCTAACCTTTTCTGACAGACCTGTTTACGGACATTATGATTCAGGCTGGCATATTCAAACTGGTTAACCAAATATCATTGTGTCAGTACTCTTTATTAATAAATTAACCGACATAGTTTATTTTCTATTGTTTTTCATGCGCTTTAAGCATATCAATTGAGGTAAAGTAAAATACATAGTTACAGACGGAATCAAAATTATGAAAAATAATATAATAACGCAAGGGGCTTGAAAAATCAAACATTATGTAAAATCGATTTAATCCCAAACAATTTTAAATAGAACATGTAAAAAGGTTAGTAAAAGGTAAGTGGGGCATAATGATGGATATCAATGTACCTCTTACATCTTTTTTATGGTCACTGTAGTTACATGTTCAGAAAGACCCGCGCGATCGACCTTCGTCGTCCGGCGTAGCGGCCGCGGCCACGACGCGTGAGTTGAAAAGAGAAAAATAAATCTGTGACCAGGGTTGTCTATGTTTTTTTTTTTCTTTTTTGAATGAGAAGTATTTATTCGACCTTGTCAAGGCAAGGAGATTGAACAGTAGCAGTTTGAAGTGTTTAGCAGAGATGCCATGATTTAGAGAGCTTGTAGAAATATTTGTATAGCTATTTTCGATATACTTATTAAAAAAACTTAACAATCCTACAAAAAACACTTTGTCACAAAAATAGAATAGTCGTTCAATCACATTAAAAAGTTTATGACACTGGCATTACCAACAGTATCAAAAATATACTATTCTGGTACCATACGGAAACAGAGCTGGTAAATGTTATCATCTACATATATATTCAAACTTTCACACTAGACATGATACTTCTTTCTTATTCGACTTAAAATAAAATTCAGTGTAAATGCTATTGGCATTTAAAAAAATCAGGGCTTTAAAATTATTTGAGAATCTGGTTCTTTGTCAACCCTACGAGAGTGAATGCTGCCAGCCTTACCAATTTGTAGCACAGCGGTGGCCTATAAAAATAAAAGTGTACATGGATGTTCAGTGCAAGCCTTCAAGCCTTTAAATTGGGAGTCTGGGACTCAATTTTGGAAGTGACTCAATTTATTTGGATGCGTCTGTTGTTGATGTTAGATAATATAGTCAACACCATGTTTTTTCTGTGTAAACTGATCATTTCTTACCGTTAAAAATATACCAAAAATGATTTAAACTAATTTAATTTTGGCTCTCCATAAAAATAAAATGTGCTCAATTCGTGCCAATTCAAGCTTATTCAGGAAAAGTATATTTTGTATTACTCCACACATTTATAACCGAATACCAGAATCCATTCGAGACACAAATGACATTAATTATTTTAAATCAAAACTAGTGACTTATTTAATTGACAAATGTTATTATTCCTTTAATTAATTTTATTGTAGGACTGTATAATTATTGTACTCAATATATTAATGGTTTGATGTAAATTATTTTTTGTAAGATTGAATAATACTAATGATGTTAAATGATGCCATTTACTTTTATTTACTCGAATAATGTATTTTAATTAATTTTGATTGTACGCCCTAGTGGCAGGTAATGGTTAGTTCTAAGCATGACATTTTATAAGACCCTTGTTGTATACCTGTGTTCCACAATAAAGATCTATGATTATGATTATGTCATAAAACTGTTTTTATTGAGATATCAAGTCAAATATATGCTTTGTTCGACTCTACACGGTCATAACGAAACACCCTTTAGGCTATAGTGAGTGGATAATTAACGGACAGGGCAGTGGACCCAGTTGGGCAGTCGTGTAAACATTTTTTAAAACACTGTGTTAACATTAGACTGCGTCCTGTCTCATTAGGCGTGCAATTAGGCAGAGAGCTCTAACCGCGCTGTGCTCCCGACTCCCGCGCTACCGACTGGGGACACCAGAATTCAGAATATAAAGGGATAAGTCCTTGGATTTGGATTCCAAGTTATGAGCCACCTACCCTTGTGTGCTTACGGCAACTATGAATTTCGGTTTCCACGGTCGCTGTTGCTAGCAAAGCGGTAAGCGTGGCAGGAACTTTGATGCTCCGAGACCTGAGCATTTGGGACCTGAGAGCATTAAAGTTCCTTATCTAGAATACGTGGTTCGGTCCGTTGTGACAGCGTTACTGGAAATTATGGATGTGTATAGTCAAATAATTCAAAAAACAACATACAATTTCATTAAGAAAAACAACATAATATTTCATTAAGAAAAACAACATACAATTTCATTAAGATTGACGACCGTCTGGTGTCGTGGTTCGCGCTCCGGACTACTAAGCCAGAAGGTTGGGAACCCGCAAGGGGGGGGGCAAATGCTAGTCTGATAAGCACGAACATGTTCCTTAGTCATAGATGTCTATGTCGCAGTATGATAGTTAAAGTCGTATTATACTTATATCCCTAGAGATATAACTATATACCGTATCATAGTTATACGAAAGTGTTTTATCTTACCAGGAATATAATTATAATACGGTTAAAGTTTAGTGATATAATTATGTTACTTGATTAAGTTTAGTGTAACCTTGGCTTCCAAACGGCGATAATTTTTGGCATATTTCTCTAAGCGACAAATCCTTATTTGGTATAGGATCATTCAAAGTACCTTATATTTGTTAGCTGTATTCCATTTCTGGGTAACCAATCTTTTAGGATACCAACTGAAGTTCCAATTTTATAACTTTATTTTAACAGAGTGTTTGTAACGCAGAAAATATGTATTAGGGCAATCGGTATTGCACATCCACTACAATACTGCAACACCCTGTTAACTAAATTAAATATTCTACCTTTACCATCCTTATACATCTACGAAAAGTCATGTTTTGTTAGCACATGTATCTTTTAAAAAAAGCTGCATAAATATATCCTAGGAACACAAGAAATCCTGATAGGTTGGTATTTGCTAGTGCCAAAGACGGCCATGTTTAAAAAAAATATATACCCAATGGGCTTAAAAATACATAATAAGTAGGCAGCTGACATAAAACTTCTATAAAAAAATTTAAAGGGTCTTGCATGATTGGTTGCTTGAACATTATTTCTACGCTGTAAGCGAGTATTTTAATTATAAGGTCTAATAGCTTTGACATATTAACTACAATCACAAAATATTTCCATGCTAAGATGTGCATAGCGGAACATGTACTTTAATTTATACCTGACCATCTTTTGTTACCTGTGTCTAGCAAATAAATAATCATTTCATTTCATTTTATTTTTCAATTATTTCCCTTAACTATCAAGTTATATAATTATATCACCAAACTTGAACCGTATTATAATCATATTGCTTCCTAGTAAGATAGTAATAAATCGCTTTCCTTTAACTATGTTACGGTATATAATTATATCCATAGGGATTATTATATTACGACTTTATCTATCATACTACGACATCTATAAACGTATTAAATTATATTATTCACTCATTAACTAGTCGCCATAACTACCTTTCTTATTTTACGGCAAGAAATGGTGTGGTAAAATGATTTCATTTATATACACAACATTACTACATAAATTTTAACTTAATTAATTACTTTGTAAAATGATGTATCTAAATGTAATGTTATTACCAAAAGATGAAATAAATGAATATGAATACTTTCATTTCTTGAATATAAAGTAACGTAATAATTTGACAAGTCCCATTATAGTTCTAATTCATGGTTGCACTAGTGCAGAGCCTTCACGACTGCAGTAATGGTAGTAGTAAAGTTAAGCACGCGCTGCGATCCTTGTGGACGTATTATGATGGACAAATGCAAAGGTAATACTGTAAAAATATTCAATACTCCTGCAAGGTTGACAAAGCATTCATAGGTTAATTGTTGTTACCTGTAATAAAGTATTAAAACAATAGAGATAATATCATTGATTTTACTTCGTAATAACTTTTAATATAATGAAATATACGCATACGGCAAAACGTCCGATCACGCGAAATGAATAGTTATTTTTATGTTATAGCCATAAAATAACTGTTAACTATTACTAGACTGTTAGGTATCAGTTTAAATCTCATCATCATTAAAATTAAGGGTTTTAATGTGGTATTAATTACAATAACGTAACAAAATCAAGTTGATTGACGCATTGCAAATATTGCAATTAATAAGTAATTAAAGATTTACACGTTCATTTTATAATAGGTAAATATTTTTTGCAAGCAAGGTAAAACCCTGAAATATACCAGAAGGTAAGTAACATAAAGAGAGTCAAATTACAGCCAGCTTAAGATACGCCGCAATTCTGAAAAAAAATTAATGAAAGTTTTCTAAGAGTAAATAATCCTGAAGTGTAATTTTCCTAACTACATAGTTAATTCAACTTAATTATTGTCAGTGTACAAAATCTATATCTTAATATGAACGCGGACGGCCAAAGTATACGAGTTCCTTGGGCAAAATTGTTTGCTATAGTGAAAATATACAATCGCTTCAGTAAAGTTAAAAAAAACCGAGTAAAAGAATTTAAAAAAAATTAAAGACAAAGACGTTTTTAGGGCCACGGCTACAGCACACATGGCAAAAAGGTGTGTGTGTAAGGTGGTTCTTAGGCTGAACGACCATGATGCCCTAGGCCCGGCCATTATGAAGAGCCACGATTCACGGACTCATTTTGTTGTGCGTTCGGTTCACCAGTATTTTTACTATGCAAAATTATAGGGTGTAGAATGAATAATGTACGCTACTATGGAATGAAGCAAAAGTTATGAGTTCTGAGAACTCAGTCAGTGGCTTATCAGCTACAAAATATCGAAGTTCTTCAATTGATTATGATCTTAAAAATTTGCAGGTAGAGTTTAGTATCGATTTATTGATAAAAAGGGAATTGTGTTTCATTATTTTAAAATCTCTAGGAATCTTTTTCAGTTTTTGGCGTCTGGTCACTTTCAGTTGTAATTTTTCATTTTTTTTAGATAATCGATACATAGTATCTTTTTAAAATTTTCTATTATTTGTCACATAGCAGGTAAGAGTTGTTGTGAATGAGCACATGATTGCGTGGTTTTAAGGAGTGTCATAGTCTTTTGTACACCACAAATACAGGTAACAGCTTTAAGTGAACCCTTTATTGTTACTAAGCGGTAATTCTATCCTCTTTTGAGAATCCGAGTGACCTCGGAGTCCACCGAGCGCTCGCGGGCTCTAGTCAAACATAAAATTAGAGGACCGCTAGCACCACATAGATTACAGCATTTCATTTGTTTTATTGTGGTCGTGCGCGAGAGAGATAGGTTGATACGGGCCGCACGGAGCCCGCTCACGACCGCGCTATCTCGCCCATCAGCCGTCTCGCTCTTGCACTGTTCCTTTTTTAATTTTTGATATACTGCCTTTATTGTGCCGACGCGGTGTTGTTCTAAATTACCGGTGAGGAGTAAGGCCTATACTTCTAAGGTAGGTAATTTTGCTTACTTTACCTCACTCACTGTCTTATCAGTATGATAGCATAACGTATCTGCGATGATGCATACTGTTTTACCTGTTAGATCACATTAGAATTGCATTTTTTTTTAACTGTAGATCAATGGTACGTTGGTATATGTAGAATAGAATTTTCAAAAATTAATTGACGAATTAAATCTAAGCAATCTAAACCTGAAACTGTGCTGGAAATGCTGGAATACACAAAATTATAAAAACAACTCAATGATAAACTATGGATTCGTTCGATTTTTCAATAATTTTTAACCGTCTCACGTTTTTGAGACTTAGGCTGTGACTTGGGTTTAACTTGGGCCTGACTTCATTATTGACTAAACAGTTGCACCTCTAAAACATCTTCTAGTTGCTGTCAATTGTAATTTTAAGATGATTTTACAAGTTTTAGTTTATTAAATTGAATCATTAAAATAAAATTATATATTTTTCGGTTTTTGTAGTACCTACCTAGACCTAGACCGGTTTAATATACACGAATACCAGATAGAACAATGAAACTAATTTCACAATTTTTGTAAAACGTATCTACTTTATTATTAAGTAAATTAAACCTATTTTTTACCAGTAACTGTACTTGCCCAAACATGAATCGTTAGAAAGTGAGAGATAACTTGTGGTGTAGTGCCGGCGCGTGCGTCCCTGAACTTCCTGTTGCGCGCGCGTCGGCTTCACAGCTCCATTCCATATGGAATATACTAGCCAGTTAGCAACATCGCCACTACCATTAAGATAGTATTATATATATACTCCTCTACGTTCCTTATTGAGTTAATTTCGATCCAATTAGCATCGGTGTTGGTGAAAATCCGGCTTTACATGAATTTCAAAGACACCCCAACCAGGGCGTTATTTTTATAAATCTAACGGAAAATCATTATTTTTGTATTTTTTCTAGAACATACTAGTAATTATAGCAGTTATATTATAGTTAAACATAGACACTTCAAACTTAATATTTCTGCAATACTGGTCTACAACTTTAATATTTAAAAAAAGGTAAAGATTCTAAGCAGTGTTGTATTTACGTTGAATACTTTTCAACCTAAACACCAAAGTTAAAGTAATACTTCTGCTAATCCTGAGATCATGGTTGTTCCTCAGCCCTTAGATGATATCTAGCGATTTTGGCAAAAGGCTAGCCTTTTTCGTTATTTACTTAAACAAGCCAACCAAATGTAACGCGAGCGAAGCCGCGGACAAAAGCTAGTAAAATAATTTAACTATCATTACTTTCACCATTAATTAGTACCAAATATTAGTATAAGTATACAATAATAAAATTGTTAATTCATAACTTATAGGATGCATTTTCTTAGGTTATAATTTAGCCCTTAACATTTATGACTTAAGGGCTAACCTTAAGTCATAAATGTCATACAGTCTGTAAAATCATAATTGTAACCTGTTTTGCGTCTTGAATAAATAAAAAAAGATAACCCTCGTTTGGCAGTCGGGTAAAAATGGTGTCTCTCTTAACTTTAATGAGCTGGCCTGTTTGCTCAGTATGTTCAGAAGAGGTATAAAACTTCGTGTTCTCAAGTAACATGATGTCTCGATCACACACCAATTATTAACGGTGCCGTCGATTTATGTGCATCAGTCCCTGCCTTTACCTAGCGTCGAGTTACCATCCGTTTCCATTATGACTGACTTAGGCTGGATTCAACGAAACATTAAGTTACCCCAGTTTATTTATAACGAGAAAATCTTTATTCGTTTCGTTTACGTTTTTCCAACTTACTTGGCATAGACTGATATTGTATTGTTGTTATATGGTTCAAGTGTGAATGATGAACGAATGTATAAACCTACCTACCAAATCTTGTAAGTTCAGTTCAGTTCATCACCTTTGACATTATTTTCGGTGAAAGATTGCATGGTAATTTATTTATTTTTATCATTATTTATTTTAAAAGTTACAGGGGGGCCATTTTACCACTTTGGAAGTGTCTCTCGCGCAAAATATTGAGTTTAGAAATAAAATATATTAGAAACATCAATATCATTTTTGAAGACATATCCATAGATACCCCACACGTATGAGTTTGATATAAAAAAAATTGAGTTTCAGTTCTAAGTATGGAGTAGTACTAAGTATTTAAAATTTATTGTTTTTTTTTCTATTTTTGTGTGAAAATCTTTACGCGGTTCAAAGTCAAAGTCAAAGTCAAAGGCATTTATTTTTGCAAATTGGCCATCAATGGCACTTTTACATGTCCCAATTTTTTTTTCCTACCTTCACAGATCAAATCTACCTACTTACCGAGTTTCAACAGTAAAGTTTCGGAAAAAAGTGGCTGTGACATACGGACGGACGGACCATAGATATAGAATGTACGTAGCGAATGCTAAGTCTATGGGACGGACAGACAGACATGACGAACGACACCCTGTTTAAGTTCGATATTATTTCAGAGATTGTTACCAAGAAACTTACTAACACAACTACCATGTTTATAGTGTACATCACTTAGAAGAGATGTAGCAAATATGCCTCTAAGAAATCTTTATTAAACCAACCCTAAAATAAGTAAATTTAAAGAATAATGTTAATTGATACTGGTATATTACGTCGTCGTATGGTATGCAAATGTCCTTTTTTTCTGGGCTATTCTTTCTAAATGGTCACCCTACACTCGATTCTTATTCTTTACTACACTATCATTTGTGTGATTGCTAGAAAGAGAGAACATCCCAAATGTACATCAATTTTGATGGTATTGATTGCCAGATTGATGCATTCCGAAGTGAAGAGAGTTGTAAGTGGTTAAAATTTGTAAGTTATAAAATATAAAATTTTGTGAGATTATTACTTTCAAAAGCATGTGGTTTTTTTGTTCAATTAAGAACGAACAATAAAATCAATGGTAGTTGTTACGTTTTATACTTAATTCAAGTAAAGATGTATAACCTACTGATCCTTGTGTATCGTTTTTTTCTCTGATTACTATATTTTGATTTAGGGACTTTCCATACTATGTGTAGTGTGGCATAACTTCTTATTATTTTATTGTTATATAGATATTTTTATTGATATAGAATAGAATGATTAGATAACAGACTCCCTAAATACAATCAGAATCTAGACATACAATTTTAATAATCTTAATAATTTGCTTTACAAAGCCAGGCGGTTACGGGTTCGGGTCCCACAAAGGCCATAAGTTTGTGTGTACGATAATTTTGACATAGTAGAAACAAGCTTTGCTTAATTTTAGGGCTAGATCTTTAGCGGTAAAAAGAATGTACCTACTGAATTCATATTTCAAAATATTTCTTTGTCACATTTGTTCAAATAAACTAACTCTTACGTTGATAACTTCGAATTCTTAATAAATCTAAATGCCAAGCAACTTGTAACCCTATTTTAATTTAATGTTAACCGTTTGATTAAAATATTTCGTATTCTTGTAAGACTTAGAGTCCACTTTTCACTCCGGCCGTTTTATCAGTGGGTAAATATTCAGGTATCACTTATACTATGCAAATACTCTGTAGATACAGATAAATCCTTTTAGGGTTGTGCAGTTAAAAAGATACTTGCCGTTACATTAAAATAAGTAGAAAGGGTTTAGCAGTGTGCCTTCATTGAAACAATTTTCGACCACTGAAGTACGATTCGAGATTTCTTTACTGGCGCTGTAAAACTTCATGGAAATGCTCGAATTATTACATATAAATACAAAATTGACGGAAGCTTATCAATCGTAAGTGTAAATGTATGTGCATTTGATAAAATATCCGGTATTTTTTACTAAAGCTTAGTTTTTCTGTTACATAAATAAGTTATACGATTAAAATACTTTGAATTACCTTGAATGAACGACAGTTCAAAATGCTGAGTCCAATAAAAACAATATCTCTAGGATTTGTTATAAAAGCTCTTACTCCGATTCATCCCGGATGAATCTCAGGATGCGCATATTTAAATACTAAATGTAACCTTATAAACATCTTTATTTATTCCTAAACCCAATCCCTATATCAACCAAAACTAAAAAAAAATCCTCGCTTCTAATGTGAAACAATCTTAACCCGTCGTCTTTATCAAAAGCTAAATGATATTATTTGAATTATTTCGTGCTTAATATTTTCGTCGATATCTAAGCCGATCGAAGCGTAGATGGTAACCGTTTTAGATGCCTTATCGTTCTACAAACACTGCCCCCGATGTTTGTGTGGTTGATAGACTATATTTGTTAAGTATGTACACTCGCGCAGTTTCTGATTATATGTTTAAACTGATATCAACATCTCAATAATATAGCGTGATGATAAATATCGGAAAGAAATATTAAGCAAAATATGATCCAATATTCAGGACCTCATTTTGAAAACAACTGTTTTTTAATGAATGAGAGACAACTAAACTACAATGAATGAGAGAGTTTTATATTTATGCAAGATGGTAAAATCTGATTCACAGAAGTAATTTAATGTTCAATTAGAAAGATTATTATTCTCATTACCATTGACTTATATATTACTTCGTAAGGACAGGGCGGACCACACTTCTGGGTGTTGGAACTAAAATGACCAGAAAATGACCCGACCGAGGCCGATGTGACGTAGTCAGTTGTCGGCGGTCATCGGGATCAGACATTTGTATAAAAAAAATAAAAATGCCTAGATGTTCACTGAAAGGTTGCTTAAATTACGACAGAAAGGTCATTAAAACAAATTTTAATATTACTTCTCACACTAAACTTATTCACATTACTTTAACAATTTTCTAACTTCTTTGTCAATTTTACGAAGCAACGCCATATTTACCGTGCAAAACCGATACAACTTTGTAGCGGCGTGCATTAGTTGTATGGTTATAGTATAGCCATAATAGTGCTCACAGTGCACTGAGTGCAGTCCAGTACATGCGATGTAATATGAATATTTTATTTTATGATTTATTGAATACTTATTTTAAGTTTACGTGATAAATAAAGCACTATTAGTCAAAAATTGAAAACAAACAAGGACAGTGAAATGTAATAAATAAAAATATGAATTACCGATATGATATAGTTTTTTTTAGAAAAGTTTTAAGGTATGATTCCGTATATAAAAATAAATTGTATCTACAAACACCCAATTATCTAGCCCCAAACTAAGCAAATCTTGTGCTATTGCGACTAGATACAGATAATAAACATACTAAAATACATTTATAGACTACTTAAATACATTTATAAATATCCGTGACTTAGGTGCAAATGCTCGTGCTCATCACACTAACATTTGCCCCTCGCGGGATTCGAACCCGCAACCGCCAGGCATTGTAGTCCGGAGCGCGAACTACTGCACCAGACGGTTGTCGATGTAATCTCATATAAACTCATAGAGAAAATATGGGGACCAGCACTACTGCGTGCTGCTGAATTCGGAATTATACCTTTTGTTTCATTTCGAGAGAGAAATTGTTTTTTTTATAGCTTCAATTATATGTATAGGTTAGTCATCATTACAACTTATAAGAAAAGTATTGTTTTATTTAAAAGCAATGTTGATGTTAAAGTATTTACTAATTACATACAAATAAACAGAAACAAAAATATTAATATTGGTTTTCATTATAAAGACACGAAAATTAACGAAGTAAAACAAACGAAGTTCCTAGGTTTAACTATAGAACAATACGTGAATTGGAAAACGCATATGGATAATGTTTGTACAGCAGGCGCAGCGCGAGAGCTGCGGGCGAGCCGCGCGAACGCGACCTTTAAACTGGCTTGAACGTGAACCAGAACGAACGCGAAACGAAGCGCGAACAGATCGCGCGCACTGTACTGTACTGTACAAGCCTGTACAAGCCTTGCATGAGTTGCGCTAAAGAGGCGCACCAATCAGTTGCAGTAACGGATCGCGTGCCTGCGCATTCGCGGCGCGTTCGCCAGATCTGTACCTATCCTTACAGAGACAATAAGTTTATTTATGCTTTAAAGCAGGTTAGATCTGTAACAAAAACTGCGATTGCTACCTATCATGCATTGTAGGTTCTAAATTAAGCTGCAGTTTACTGATGTGGGGCAATAGCACTAATATAAATAGAGCTTTTATTGCCCAAAAAAGTTGCATAAGAGCAATTTGCGGTGTCCCTCTATGAACATCATGTCGTCCTCTATTTGCACAGTTGCAATTACTACCATTGACGTCCCTGTATATATATATATATATTTGAAACATATATGTATTTGTAATGCAAATTATGCATATTTTTAATAGGGCATTTGACATATAAATGTCAAATGTATAAAAAAAGCTGTATGACAATGAGTATAAAAAAATCTTCAATAATATACCTACTAATGAATTTAAAACATTGAATAATAATCAATTTAAAAACAAAACAAAACTGAATAAGTGGCTAATCTCACATATTACAAAGGAGTTTTTTAAATAATAAATATTAATTTCAACCGAATTATGATATGACTGACATCTATGTTCCTAATTTAATTTAATGCAATTTGAGACTCAATTTTATATTTAATTTTAGTTCAGTTTTATATTTAATTTGCATGCCTCGTGTTGGCTAAACATGCTTGGTACGTTCATTTTGAAACACTTATACATACCTACCGTGTTTAAGCAAATAAAGATTATTTTATATTACTTCAATTTATCTTGACGTATTTAATTTGAAAAAGCAAAAAGTTATATTTACTCTGATACTACTTTAAATATAACATCTGTGAAATAAAAACTTTTTTCTTAGTTCCTCTTTCGTTATAAGCCGCTCTTACAAGGTTACATCAATACAATTTTGTGGTTACTCTATGATGCTATTTGACAGTTGACATCAAAGTCTAACAGATGGGGTTAGTGTGTCATGTATGGAGGAAATGCAAGGCGATTTGTTCTGTCAGCCGTATCTTTACTTTTTACATCAATGCTCATTACATACTTCTAGTAAAGGACACCTCATGATGATATTTTTAGGTATAAAGAGAATTGAGAACAGAACCTTGGCACCTGAAAAATACTACTTTAAACAAACAAGTGCAGATGTCACCATAATACTTTAGTCAGATAACAGGCTGCTTACTTAATTAATCTTGTTTAGAGGTTATGTAATTAGCTATATACTCAACCGTTGCATGATTGCAGTTCTCGTATATATTTACTACGAGATGTATAATTACCGTTTTAAATCCTCAAATGGCAAGAACGTTATTATTATTACCCCTTTTACTTCGACAAATTATCGTTTTTCCATGGCTTAGTGGCTCGTACTAAAAGTTACGCAAAGCATTCCAGAGCCGGCAAGTAATACGAAATTAATAGCGGCGTACCGGCTCCATAAGATTGCTTAATATCTATGCAGATATACTGTAAATCTGATGAGGCTTTAGTTCAAAAGATTACTATATTCTTGCTTCGCGCTTCGTATTTCCTATTAAATAAATATATTTTGACAACATCACATACTTACATTGTTCTGACCCTAAAGTTGGTGGCTAAAGCACTTACGTATTCTAGAAATCTGAAACAACGACCCGCGGTCGTGGTACTCCTCTCGCTCAGTACGCGCACACATGTCTGGTGGGTCCACTGTTATTCAATTGTTATCTTTTTTTTCCGAGCATACGAATTACGGATTTAAGTAAGATACGAGTAATATGGGGACAATAGTTAAAAACCTTCGCTCAGGCCTCTTTAAAACGAAAATGACTGACTATTTACTAGTATATGTATAATACAGTGTTCCAGTATCCATCTTCTGGCTTCATCATCAGATATTTTGATTCCGTTATATTATTTTATAGTCATCCGAATGTTTCATACATAACAAGTTTCAAACCGTCTAACACTCGACTGTTAGAAGTAGATTAAAAATGACTTACAAGATTTGATTACATTGTTACAAGTATAATAAGTAAGTAAAGCTAATAAAAATGTGTTAAAACCGGCCAAGTGCATGCCGTGCCACGCGCAGTATAGGGTTCCGTAGTTACCCGTCGTTACCACAATATATTTCAGCAATTACTTCATTTAAGTCACTTTTAATGTTTACGTCTAAGGAATTTTTGAATGACTAAGTTGAAGGACTATTACTCTTAAACTAACTGGTCTACCTTAACCGCTATGATTTTCCTTGAAAGTTCATGAAAAGCATCTACTATCATCATTTTTTCCAGATTTTTTAAGCCAATAGTTTAGCTTTTAGAGAGGGGGGGGCCCTACTCGAGCAAAAAATGGCACTTTAAAGTTTAATATATCGCAAACGGATCTCTAAATCAAAAAATTGCCTTAGCAACCCAACTAAGTCATTTTAAAGGACCTATTCAACGATACTGTACACGATGGGATAGACGATGAAAAAAAAAATCATCCACGTGTTACATGTATGGGAGCTACCCTGAAAAAAAATATTTTTCTAATTTTTTTATTATTGTTTTGTCGGCGTGATTGATATACATATCTCCACAAAATTACAACTATCTAGGGTCAACAGTCTCCAAGCAAAACCTCGGACGGACAGACAGACAGACGGACATGACGAAACTATAAGGGTTCCTTGTCAGGACTACGGAACCCTAAAAATGCTATTACCTATTAACATACAAACAATAAATTAATCGAATCACATTTGCATGCCAAATCTTTAAATCCATTTAGGACATTGGACGAATCAGCGGTAAGTTAGTAGATAGTAAGACAACCTCTTTGCAGTTTAGTTTTTTAGCATAATCATGACCGCTTTTAAATCCATTTGGTCGATAAAGAGGAAAGTGCAAGTTTAAATTGGACAATTGCCATACTTTTTAAAATATTATCAGTCCCATTTATGTTACCAAGCAAACGAACTTTAAAGATCAAGAAACACACTTAATGCTATTACATAATTTCCAACACTCGGCGAACGTTCATAAATTTCATATAATCCTGTTTTGACTTAACCCTTTGACCGCTACCTAGAATAAAACTAGTTTGAATCATAAGCCCGCTCTATGCTTATGCTGCTCAGCATTTCGCGGAACTCAGCATTGATAGGGTTAGCAACTGTTTTAATTTTAAACACCTATACACATGTCATTTATAATGAATCATATGTAAAAAACAAATTCATTCAAATAAATGCTATGAAATCTTTTTTGGTGCTGGATCCAAGTTTAAATTTTATAAAAGTCCGTTAATGTTTTTTTGCAACTGTAGATATCAACATGTTCTGCTTTAATATTCTGAACTCATATAATTTCTAGTTGGTTGAAAAAAGACACAAATAATAGTAGGCAATGCTATAGGGAAATCGGAGAGTGACAGCCCTAGTTAGTGCCAACAACAGTACATATATAACATTTACTCGCTACAATCCTAAGAATTTGTGGTCGAATAGACCCAGTGTTTTCTCGCATGTGTGAAGTCTTAGAAGTGACAGCTAAACTAGTATTCCGTTATAATATTAAACACCTTTCTTTTTATTATGTTGGCTACTAACTATATACCTACTAGTATTATTTTTTATACCATACAATCAAAATCATAGTATCAATAAAACAAAATATAAATTGCCTTATATTATCCTTCAACGCGCATAATTTATGTAAAGTAAATAAACACGGGTATGTATAAAGTAAAATAAACATAATTATGGCAGCATATTTAATGTAGGGTTTTATTTTTAAATGTACCTATCTCTTACTAACAGAGCAAACATTAGACCAAGTCAGTCGTGAAATGTATAATATATACATATAAATTTCATTCAATGCATTTTTTTACGAAACAATCTGCAGATGTTCACTCCGAGCTACATTTGTTAAAAAAACCAATGTGTTGTGCACCAGTCAAAAACCAGTCACAAATTGCGATAAACGGCTTATAGTAAAAACATTTAGACAACGTTTTGTTAAAGTGACCCTAATTTTGAAGCATGTTGATTTAATTTTAATGCGCCTATTCACGCCTCGAGCGCCTTGGCACGGGCTAATTTGGCCATTTTTATTAAGATCACGAATTTTTCACACGCGAACTTATGCCCATCTTTTCCTATATTTGACTGAGAACAATTTAAAAAATGTGGTCTTAAATGTCTGCATCGTAATTAGTTACTTTTCCCGTGCAGCAACGCGGCTTTTACGTGTCGTCGGAAAAATATTTTTTTATTAAACAATAAGTTATTTAAAATATTACATTCTTTTTTGATATTACTTGGGCATTGCACTTTTAGATGTATAGATTCATTATAACGTGTATAATTCACCTGTATACCTCCTGTCAGCAGTTAGCTGATGTTCCTCTACAAAAATAACGTTTTTTTTTCATAAAAATCGTGAATCTAACCCATGAAGTATATAAATTGATATAAATGTCCTAGAATAATATAAAAGAGGTGCAAGGGGATATTGCATGGGGGCGTTAAATTTGTGTTAAATTTTCTTGTTGTTAAAAATTAGTTTAAAAACTTAAATGATTAATTTATACATACAAGTAAATTCATTGTGATTGCTTGCGACATTTGTGGTTCAGAAGGTCTCTGTTTGGAAAACTAACCGTGTAAAAACACGACCATTTTAAACTGTTATAAGGTAAGTAATAATTTCGTAGGTTAATAAGTCTGAACGAACGAAACAGTTTCGTAGGCTTTCAGGGGCTTTGTCTTCTAACCAGCAGAATTATCAACATATCAGCATATGAAATTGCCGATACTCAATACTTGCAACTTTAAAATCAAATATTTTGCGTTTGATTAGGAATTCCAAATTCAAATTTATTACGAAATAAAGCCAGAAATATATTGTTTTAAAATTCGTATTTCATTTTTTTTCACATCATTTGTTTGAGCTTCAACATTGCAATAACACAACTTTGGGCAATTTTTAAATTCGCTGTATTTACGAATACGTCAGACTGCAGAAACGATTCTATAAATGAACGGCGTGTACGGACCACTAACGAACGAACGGTGCGTTTTAGGTTTCTTCGGCGTTTTCGTTCTGGAAATTTCTATTTACACAATTAACCTCGTGGCGTGGACGACCTGATACTCAAGTGAATAAAGAAGAATTGAAGGCGATAGTGGAAGTGGATAAATTTCAAACCACGTCTGAATTAGCAGCACCCTTCGGCGTAAGTTACAAAACGATACAGTTTATCCATTTGCGCCAAATCGGAAATTTCAAAAATCTCGAAAAGTGGGTACCGCACGAATTGACTGAAGCAAACCAACACACACGCGTTGCTTGCTGCGTTAATTTGCTCAATCATCACAAGAATGAGGGGATTTTGAAACCGTATCGTGGCTTGTGAGGAGAAATGGATCTTGTACGATAATCGGAAGCGATCATCACAATGGCCTAACCGTGAATGGGCAATGGCAGAACCGGCAAAACCTTGCCGTAAGCGAAAACTGACCGAAAAGAAGATGCTGGTTAGCATTTGGTGGACCAGTGCTGATGTTTTCCACTACAGCCTCTTGAGATCAGGTCAGACAATTAATGCAGACTTGTATTGCCAATAATTGCAAACAATTAAGGAAAAGTTCGCCATTAAACAACCGAGACCGGTGAATTGCTCTAGCCCACTGCTCCTTCAGGATAACGCTATACCATACACTGCACATCAAACAGTCGCCAAGTTAGAGGAGCTGATACGGGAAACCTTTGCGTCACCCACCATACTCTCCAGATCTTGCCCCAACCGATTACCACTTTATTCTAAATTTTGATAACTTTTTACAAGGAAAAAAAATCAAATCTGATGAGGCAGTCAAAACCGCCTTCAAACAGTTCATAGACTCTCTCTCCCAGGATTTTTTTTCCTAGGGGATTAATGATCTGCCTATAAAATGGCAAAAGTGTATCGACAACAATGGCGGCGCATACTTCGATTGATTAAATACCAATTTCATTAAAAAAAGTTGTTTCACTTTTTTGTTAGTAAATGGCAATTTCATATAGGTAAGGACCTAATATGAATTTTGCTGTAAATTGTGTACCCAATTAAATCTCACACTTGATTATAATTGCATGAACCTTTAATCGCTTTATATGTATTTATGTAAGATATAGAGCCTTCACGTTTGTTTTCCTTTATCGGATAAGCGAGTCGTTATCAGAGTCAATGACTTTTGTAATCTTAGTCCAGTTAATATTATCTCGTTAACTACCAGCGCAAACACAGACCAATTACTTTTTGGGTCATTACGTTACAATGCGGCAATACCATAGTAAGCATAATATGCTAAGGGAATTAAAGCCATATCATAGACATAATTAACTTTATGAAAACCCTTTAATAATGCGTTACAAAAGTTTGTATCCATAAACGGTATTATAAAGCTAATCAGCAGACTAAGATCACAGCTAAGATGTTACTTTAATACACTATGTACGACAAGAGCGTGACCGGCAAAATTGAGACTAATGGTAGGTTAAAAAAAATGAAAATAACAAAAATGATAGATAATTAGTACTTTAATGCTCTATTATTGTGACCAGTCTTCTCTGTGCCCTATTATTTGCCTAGCATATTGCGCAATGCTTTCTTTCAGTTTTTCAGCGTAGTTACGGGATATTGACCTCCATATCTGTTTTGTATTGCGACTAGGCTCGAAAATGGTTTGCATATTTTTTCTTCGCAATTTTAGCTTTAATTGGGGCACTAACATTTTAATGGGGTTTGTGTTTGGTGAATGTGAGGTCCAGTGTAGCATCTGAATGTTTTGTTCAGCCTTCAAGGCGGTCACAAACGACATTGGTGTTTAGAGTTGTTGTCCTCTTGCAAAATTTAATTTTCGCGCAGCTTCGGAAATAACAGTTAGTAGAAGGCAACAATGCTTTATTATAGATATTGGTCATCCTCATTGCATTGAGTGTCCAGGGCCATAACCATGAACTCTTAAAACAATCTCAAAGTTGTTCTTACAAATTACAGAAAGTTTATTTGCGCAATTTATAATGCTAATTATATTTTTTTTATCGGGCAATGAACAAACGTAAGATGTTGTATTATGTCCCAAAAGAAAATGTCCCAATCCCGATCGGTGTTTTCCCGTGTCCAGGCACTCCTTTTTTTAAATCGGTCTTTTTTTCAACAACACTACCTAGACCTTAGGCCCTGTTTAGAATTCGTCGTTTGATAACTGACCGCAAGAATATACCTATTAAACATTTTATCTAAAGAAATTATTATAAAAAAATTATTATGAGGCCAATTGATTGCGAAGAAACGTTTTAATACACATTAATCTAATGTTGAAAGCGTTGCATCGTAATTACCATTAATTTTAATACTATCTCCAGGAAAATGTAGTTTAATTGCGTGTAATGTAAGGTAAATAATATTTAACGAGCATATTACGAGAAACTAAAATACTTTTTAGAAGAACAGAATCCCAAAAAGAACATTTATTTACACAGAAAACAATCTCACTACAGCTGTGATATCATCTCTCCAGGACCCGTATTAATATTTGGATGCGTTCTTGCAATTAAAACTTGCTCGGCGTGGTTACTTTTGTTTGATTCTTCTTTTTAGTCGGTATCTTCATTGCTGAAGTTCGTGTCTAGCTTGAAGTGTTGATCACCCGATGCACTATTACTTCTCCACGTATTCCCGTCCTCAGCAGTCTTTATAGCCTTGGTTATTGATAGGCCAGTGAGCGACTTTAGCCTGATCAGACCAGCGGGTAGGTGAGCGACCACGTGATCTTCTCCCATCGACCTGGCTAACCACCATCAGCTTCTCTAGGCTGTCAGGGCTTATGCGAGCGATGACTAACGAGCGAGCGATGACTTTTGATTACACGATACATAATTTTATATTTTCAAACATCCATTCACAGGTAGAGCCCTCGCTCGATCGTAAATTTCTAGAATACGATTCAGTTGATCTCAATACAATATAGAAGCTAGCCTTAATGTTGTTAATTAAGTAATTTGGTGGATTCGATATGATAACTACTGGTCGTTACTTATATTTGTACATATTCGTGACTGTCGTGTAGCGTGTAGATAGATATAGAACATTGTTAGTATTACAGAAAACAGGACCTCGCTTCAGGTTATCGATTTGTGATTACAAATTACAATAAAAAAATCAACTTTGTAAAGACGCTTACAAATTTATAATCTTACGTGAGGTAATTGATTGAAATACATCTTAAAACATTTTGTTCTACGAGTATTACAAAATCGTACCGTCCGAATAGTCAATTGTACTTGTTTCATTAATTCAATACATGTAAAATACATAATAATATGAAACACTTCTAAAACAATACCACTATCCTCCTTTATGCAGTCAGGTGAAAGAACCATCATAATTCTCAAAAACAAGATCAGCTTATGAAGTCGGGGCTAGCCCGGTCTAGGGAACGCTGAGTTCTCAGAAACCTCTCGCTCCGAGGCTGTGTTTGCGCAACTGAGAGGTATATATGGGACTCCCAGTGGCGCGAGAGGGAGGGAAAACTAAGTGGATAGCCTTCGCGAGTGTAGCGTACTTTAGTAATATTTAAGAACGGCAGTATTAAAGTATGTTTATGCACTCCAATTGTAATGTTAAGGTGCACACTGCGTTAGGAGGTTGCCAGTCCTAGTACACTAGCGCAAATTACCAGTTTTTGGTTTTATTAAAATGTTACAATTAAGTTATAACAGTTAAATACCCTACTACTTTTTCTTTTAAAACCTGGCCAACTTGTCAAGAGGAGAGTACTGGTGCACTGAGATACAGGCTCTAGCAGAGTATAGGTACCGGTCCAAACGATCTTTGTATGTTCTCACAAAAACTGTATTAGATATAAGCAGATATAACTAATATTATGGTTAAAAATACATAAATTTTATCCACTATGTTTTGTAAATGGAAAATTTTATGATCTGACTCTCTTTATATACATTAACTATAGAATAAAACTGTTAGTGCTGTTAGTACAGTAGGCGTTTCAAATGACGAATGCTAGTGCTACCAGTACTTTAATTATGTCATAGTTAACTAAAGCACACTTATCTTAAGCTTTGTTGAAAGAGTGCTTTAGAAACCCGTTCCTGTAATGACGTCAACTCTTCCCACGTGGCAACTATACCTTTACCTTGCAAGCAACCAGCTCTTAACAACTACAGACGAAATAATACTTAAACATGTTACAATAAAGCTTAAAATTCATTAGTCAATGTTGTCAAAATTTTGAGACCGGGCACGCGCCATTGCGACATCGTCAACACGATTCAATCAATGACAAGAGCGTGATTTTAAACTCTTTCCTTCGTGCTTAGAGTTTATTTTACAATAGACATGCTAGTAGAAAACTAGATGCGAAGATTCAACGAGCAGCCTACATGGTGTTAAGCAACTGCACTTATAACCGCCTGGATATAAATGCTTCTATATAGTATGGGAGCCTTTCTTTTGTGCGTATCTCTTTTTTCGGTACCGTTGTATGACATTGCAATAGCGGGCTGTAGGTGTATTTATTGGATAATGTAACGCTTTATAAGCGGGGGCGAGCAGTTTTTGATAATGCAAAGTCAAAGGCTGCCAAAGGCTATAAAGACGTCCGGTGTTGCCAAATGAGCTGTTAATGGTAGAATAATCGGTAATACACTTAGATTATACAATATAACAGACGAATGAGACTTTTCTTTCAATATTTCCGTTAAATTGAATGTCACACGTTGTTAATATTTTAACCAAAATCATTTTCAATAAAAATATTATAATTATTTGGGTAACTGTCCATTGCGGTTCTAAGCAAATGCCAATTGTTACGCATAAATTAATAAATAAAAAGTGAAAAATAATATTGACTAAAACATACCTAATCAGTTCTTTTTGGAGTCGGTGCCAGCCATCGAGAGTTAAAATGTGTTCATTCGCACCGACTCCAAAAAGAACTGATTAGGTATGTTTTAGTCAATATTATTTTTCACTTTTTAGTTTCATTTTGAAGTCGGTTTTTAGTTTTTTATTAAACTTTTTTTATTTTACAATTTTAAGTGTTAAGTCCTCTATTTTTTCCCTCCTAACTTCGCCAAAAATTACTTTACAGCAAAGTAACCTTAACTAATATTGGTCCTCTATGGACCCCCCATCCATCCCCATCCCATGGTATGATAAAAATAAGGTGTTATATAGGGTCAATTTTTCGACGAAAATTTTTAAGTCTTAAGAAAAGGGTTTACCTACACTCCAACCAGAATGGCGGCTATTTTGGTGTCGTAACCATAGGATAAGGTCTCGCGTTAAATAACAGGATAAATTAAGAAAGGAACTTTCAATTTTTTTTTCGTTACTGGGTGTGCGGGTACGCCCCCAGTAAATAAAAATTGGCGGTCTGGTACCTCATAAGCTCCACGTCTGCTCAACACACTGCGAAATACGTTCTGTCGACAAATTGCAGTATTATCTTCTAACTCCTATCCGTTAAGGAGTTCTGTGGCTTCCATCATCAGGTCAGCAACATGACATGATGATTACCAGACCCAAAAATCAGCATCGAGTCAGAAAATATATGCAAAACATTATGGGTGCCTATAAAAATTGAGGGTTGCCCTCGATTTCCCAGGGATCCCATCATCAGAATTTGACTTCGTGGAAATGGGACCACCTTTGGAGTATACCCTTTCAAACTAAAAAATAAATTTTGAAATCGGTCCATAATTGACGGCGTAATCGCGTAACATACATACAAAAAAAAAAAAAAAAAAAAAACAACAACATTCAGACGAATTGAGAACCTCCTCCTTTTTTTGAAGTCGGTTAAAAAATATTATCAACCCCGATCTAAGTTTTTAAAAGCATAAGTGACTCCGACCTCGTTTCAGCCAAAAGCACGTCATAATATTGGTAAACCAAGACGCTATTCATACATCGTATTAATCGGCCTGCTGACATGCTGCTTGTTATTTTCATGAGCTATTTATTGTAAGCCACCATTTGTTGTTTCGTAAGACGGCACGCGACTCTACCCACGTCATACTTTCTTTAGAAAATTTATAATCCGACCCCCCTCTGACCCGCCCGATCGGCGATTATGGTGTGGTGTGGTCCGAGTACGAAATCAAATAAATAGGCGACATTAAATATCATCTTATTATAAAAGATCAACAACGGAGATATAGAGATAAAAGGTCACATTTACCTTATTGAACTCGACTATAACAAAGCATATTCTTGAGTGGAGACTAAGTCTTGGCAAACGCAGCGTAGGGCGGCCCTTTACAAGTAGCAGCAATGATATACGCAAAGTTGCTTGGTGGCGGATAAAAAGAATAGCCAAGGATCGGGCTCAGTTACATACATTGGGAGAGGCATGTCTAGCTGTGGAATAACGTGGCCTGATTTCGAACAGCTCGCTTTGCAAATGAAGCGTAGGGTGCCCTTCGACAAGGTGCGTCGACGTTAAACGCAAAGCTGTTGGTAGTTGGATTAAAAGTATAAAGGATCGGAATTTCTATCGTGCAATGAAAAAGGCGTACGTCATACGATAAATGTGCTCAGAATTTGATAAGCTCGTTTTGCTTTGCTTTTGTTTTAATGGCCAAAGTTTCCCGCTCTCTCGCCCGCCTTGCACGCCTTCTCCTGCACCCACGCAGGTCGCGCTGGAGTGCGCGCCAGCCCGCCTTACATCGCTGCTGACATTTGAATACTACCGGATTTCGGGCTAAGTACTAATACGATGCACGAAAACCCAACAAAATACAAGCTTTGGTTGTAAAGCAGCTTTTATTGCATTTACTCTTTATGTTCAGATGATCAAACATGCAATATATGTTCGACTAAAAAGATAACCGACATTGAAAAACTACGTCAACCTAATCAAATTGAGAGTAATCCTGTTTTAAATATGTAATGCGTTTCAGGGTTTAGTTTCAGGGATATTAAATTATGCTATGTTGTATATGTTTCATAGGTTTCATAACACACCATGTGCGTGATGTCGATTCCTATCGTTTCTGATTTATTTAACTGTTATTACATCAAAAACCATTCCACCAAGTCATACCGACAATATACATAGCTAAGTTTGACCTAAAAGATGGACACAAAAAAATAAAGCGGAATAATATCAACCTACATTTTATTTGAATAAGTTATTCAAATAAAATGTAGGTTGTAAGTTGAATTTGCATTTCAATATTTGTTTCCTAAATCGACACGATTTGCGCTTAGTACAAAGATACCTCTGTTCTGTTCTATCCTTGAGGCTTATCAACGACCTTCGCATAGTGTGTGAACATGTTCTGAGAATCACCACTTATCGGACTAATATTTAATGTTTAGCCCAATTTATGTGCGAGTAGAGGTACAGTTTGAACATGAAAATTTGACAATTCCATTTGATAGACTCATAAATCTATGACACAAATTATTAATAGTGGTAGTAATAGTCATATCGTTGCAGGTCTTGACTATCTAACTTTACACTAAGAATAACAGGCTTGGTTAGCTTGACGCTAGAGTTATAAGCATCACTAACATGTTTCATAATATGTAATAAGTATTTCACGAGTCGTAAATAGGCAACTTACGGGGCAATGTAGTGCACTAACCTGACTGTACGAGTACGAATTCTGATTAAAAAAAACTTTGGTACATTTCAGACAAAAAATGTGTTGCAATGGGACTTGTGTATCCAGTGCAATATGTACTCTTAAAAGCTGTTATTACAACTTGTTAATTAGCCGGTACAAGGTAAATAAAATACGAGCCGACGTTTTTATACGGCTCGTTGCGCAATTTACTTTTATTCACGGCGGAAAGTACGCAAAGTGACAGGTTGTATTAATTTGTTTAAAAGGCATACTTACACAGCTTTCTTGAATTATGAACGGTTTGTTTAAAGGACATGTCCCAAATTAAATGAACTCTCGGTCCAGAATCTAGTGCAGTTACCAAAAAATTGGTAATTACATCTCTAACATCTTGTTATTATCCAATTTCTCTAGAATTGCTTCGTATATTGGATAATTTAAAAAAAAAACAATAGAATTTCAATACTCAACCATCATGGCTGACATGATGGTTGAGTATTGCCATTGAGGTTATTTAAAATCTGACATCGACTGATATTGCGAGTGCAACAAAATGGTCGCGTCGCTTACATTTTACGAAACGTCAACGTAAATTTGAATTACCTTTCGATCGATTAAAGTGACTTGGTTATTTTGTGCAACTCCTACTAGGCACAAAATTTATGGTACTTTTTTATCGTTTGACGCCTATGTTGATGCCATCTCATATGCCTACTTGTGAGTGCTAATTATTTAATTGTTTTTACGTTTGAACCTCAGAATTATTCATTAAATTAAATTGATTGTATTTTTCTCAAATTCAGTAGATTTTTTTCAATTTTTTAAAATGGTGTACATTGTGTGGGCCGATTACGGGACATCTCCTTTGCATTCGTAAGTTCCTGAAAGGTGGAAATGTGAATATATGGAGACCATTTCGACCACTTTTTGTGATATCTTATACCCTCTACTATTACTAACAGTTTATGTTTGCAAAGTTGATTGTTTCCCCGGCAAGTTCGACGGTTATTATTGATGCCACTGTCAACATTATGCATGAATACTTAATTTAAATTCGCTTTTAAATCATTATCAACATCTTGCCTATTTCCACTGCTAGACTTAAGCCTGAAAGGCCGCCAAAGAGCAACTATGGTCTTGCATCATTCTCGAGGTAGTCGGTACATCGAATCGGGGGCGTTCTAAACTTAGACTTTAATAAATGCTTATTAATTTAGGTGTTCTTTATTACACATATTATAACGGCTAATTTCCGATTTTAAAACACCATTCGAAAATAAATAGAACGTCTTTTGAATTTCGGTTGTTGCATCAGCGATATTTGCGCTTAGCTAAGTCGATTTAATTTTAATGTCTCGTGGAGGCTGCACCCACGCTGTGGTGTTGTAGAAAAAACGTGGGCCACTTGTAAATACCGCAACAATGTTTATATTTCCGTTTTAGCAACCTTATGTCTGAGCGTCAAGACTGTTGTAGTGCTCACGCAGGTGCAAAAGGAAGGTTGTAGAAGTTTTTAATATGACAACCTACGCAACCCCTGACTTTTTATTTCGTAATTAACGCGTAGAATAGTTCCTTTCGCTAGGTTTGAAAATTGTTACGTGGGACCCTTGTTATGGTTAAGTAGTAAGTAGGAACAACGTTTTTTATTTAGAAGAATCGGAGAGTCGCCCCAACCTTGTTGTGTTTTGGTTCTATCTATTTTATGCTATTAAATTATATTAACATTATAGTTCTTCGTAATGCCAACAACATTTTTAGAAAATGCTTAATTGCCTTATCGTCTACACCAAACATGACTTAAGTAGCGTTTTTTTATGTCCAACTCTCTAAAGAATTAAAAAAGCACGAAGTAATACTTTTGTAAGAGTTCATAGAAGGTATGTAAGGTAGGTCTGTCGAACTGCGCTTAGATAAGGTAAAAAATAATTTGTCCTTTAATGTCATAAAATAAAGAGGAGAAGTAAATCAAAGGGTTTGAGACTGCGCTGTTGATGATGTATGATGATGGGGTGTAAATGTTAGTATGTAGGCATTACGATTTAATTTAACGATATGGTACTAGGTTTTGATTATAGGCGTCTTTACAATTACAAAAGACAAAAAGACATTTTTTAACGTGTTAAGACCACAATTAAATTGTCATTAAATCTGGCTATAAAAATCTTCTCAAAGTGAAAAAGTTATGCAATCTGGCGCCACACATGTTTAACGTTTTTGGTCAAAATGACCCAGGCTCGTGTTGAGTTGTTGACTCAATGTATGGCATAAGACAAGTCCAAAGGTCCAACGAACAAGCGCACTGTTCTTTCAAGGGTTGACAACCTTCTAATGTTGTTGCAACCGAGTTGGAAGGACCTATACTTTCAAAACAAAAAGTACATTTGACATACAAATAAAAAATAATACCCATTGACCTAAAGCTTTGATAAAAATCTTTAGGTTCTGCATGAAGTCGTAACGTGTGTGTGCCAAAACACAATGTTGCACCAAAGCCTTTAGTTTTTTTTTCATCGGACCCTCTTTCTCATTGGCAATATGTATTGCATCTTTCTCGTCTGTGTCGTCGTGTGTATTTTTTCAAAACCTTAGCCCTAGCGGTCGCCAAGGTACAAATTAAACCACAGTAAATTTAAAACAGTAGACTTATCGCCACAGACACCGACATCATGAAGTTTCTTAAAGATCCCTTACTAGGCCTTAGATCACAGGTCGCGATGCTACATATTCCTAAAATAAGCCACATTGTTCGAAGCGTCATACGGTGATACGTCAAGAAGCTGCGTCAGCAGTGTGAAACGCAATACTGGTTTGCTTTAAGACCACCACATTAGTTAAACATTATAATCACGGTGTGTGCCCTCGTTTTCAAAGAAGCGTGTGCCTTCGCGCGTCTCTCGCGTACCAGTCACTTTATTTTCGGCGGAATTGGACCTATTGAATTAACCTCAGTTGTGACTAAAGTGTGAAACACCGTGTAGCCCCCCTCCCCTCCGCGTGACCGGGACGAATCGCGGGAATTTTAACGATCGCCCGCGCAACAAAACGCGTGCTGCGTGCGGGTACATACAAGTCGATATGCTTCTATGGTTGTCGACGTTTAACATGTTTGTGTTTAGATAAGCTATTATCAAGTTTCCTTGATTCAATTTAATACATACTTTTTTTACAAAGAAAATACGTTATAATGGATTACAACTAAATTTTAAAAATAATCCGTTTTACATGCAACATCTTAGTCAAAGACAGTACTGAATTAATAGAATAAGTAAAGTACGTATTCTATTTAAAAGTACATATTTAATAATTGTCACTCCTAATTATTTCTTAATTGATAATAATATTTCGATATCTCGACCGATTTATTAATGGTCCGTGTAGGCACAAGAGTAGTGCTCTATGGCCTGCGCATATGAGGTAGTCATCACAGTACTGTTTTGTCCGTCAAAATAGGTCGCTTACAACTGCATCTAATGCACACAAGAGACAAGTACCGCGTACAAAAGTTCATAAACTTTAAGTAAATTACAACACATCGTTATCTCTGAATGACAGCCTCCATATCGTCCGTTTTAATAGTTCTGGCCACCAACTGATCGCGAAACAGGTGCTTTGAGCCTATGACAAGTCTCGCGCGGACTTTTCGGGGACTAATATATTTTGTCCTCCATGGACAAAAGTCCCTCGTCTGCGCAGACCTTTACTCGTATCTTTTTAATTATCAAAGTGCATACTTTTTCATTTGTGGCTGCGAAACTTTCGTATAACAACCTACATAAATCTTGCAGATCCAAATCAACAAATTTTACGTATCACATAAGTACTAATTGCATGATTCAGGCTACTGATATAATTTGTTGATATAAAAAACATTTCTTTTTTGCTTCAGGTAAGGAAGATACTCCCTTGTTAATGAACTGTTGAAACTGTAAGACATGGTAAGCACGCAAGCAAGGTAAGTGCCTCTAGGAAAGTAAAGTAATGTTTTAATCTTCGAACTCTTATTCTGATCAATTTCTTTGCGATACTTATGGCTGAGATGAACAAGTATGTTTCCTCCGAAGGTTTGTATTACTGTTAGTAAACGTGCAGATTCTTGGATGGTCCAATGATGGACAGTGATGCAAAGAAATTCTGGGCACTTTTATACCTTTTTATTTAATTTTAACATATTTACTTGGTTTTAACATAATGGACTTCATTCAGGGCTGAATAACCATAACATATGCAGTAACTTTTAAAAACATACTTCAATAAATACATAAACTGTTTAAGCTACAGTTGGTCATGAAAAACCGGCCAAGTGCGAGTCGGACTCGCGCACGCAGGGTTCCGTACCATTTTCAATAAAAACGGCAAAAAAACGTTTGTTGTATGGGAGCCCCCTTAAAAATTTATTGTATTCTGTTTTTTAGTATTTGTTGTTATAGCGGCAACAGAAATACATCATCTGTGAAAATTTCAACTCTCTAGCTATCACGGTTCATGAGATGAGCCTGGTGACAGACAGACGGATGGACAGACGGCCAGCGAAGCCTTAGTAAAGGTCCCGTTTTACCCTTTGGGTACGGAACCCTACAAACGATACTTTCTGCAGTCGATTAAAAGGAAAAACAGACAATTTTCCCGATTAAATGTGTTTAATTTGATCCGTTAGTATTTATAGGCGGCGAATTTTTATTTTATACAACAGTTATGTAAGTAGGTACCTTAAAACCAATCGGCCAAGTGCGAGTCAGACTCGCGCACGAAGGGTTCCGTAACATTATCTATAAAAACGGCAAAAAAACACGTTTGTTGTCCATACAACAAACGTGTTTTTTTGCCGTGTGTGGGCTCCCATGAGCCCCCTTAAATATTCATTTTATTCTAATTTTTAGTATTTGTTGTTATAGCGGCAACATAAATACATCATCTGTGAAAATTTCAACTGTCTAACTATCACGGTTCATGAGATACAGCCTGGTGACAGACGGACAGACAGACAGACAGACGGACAGCGGAGCCTTAGTAATAGGGTCCCGTTTTACCCTTTGGGTACGTAACCCTAAAAAAGCATTTTAATTTTACATTTTGAATTCCTGCGCGTAAACGCTAGCCGCCATGATACCTTGGTTCGTGACGTCACTACATAAGAAACGCTCAACTTTCAACTGTGTTTGGCGACCATCAAAGAATCAATTCTTGGAAGCTTAGTGCTATCTAATGATATATCTATAATTCGCGCTAGAAATTATGGTAATACTGTGACAAAATGATACGATAGCAAACATACAGGGCAGTTGGCGTTGTTTACGATATAATGGCGACACATTCAGCATCATCATGGCGGCTGGCGGCTACCGTTTTACGTGTTTGTAACACAGAAAAAAATTCTTTAAAATCAAATAATAAGATCATTTTGCATTATTTTGTATGAGTTAAAATTAACACAATATATTTCGATTACTTTTGGTGATAATCGCATCATATTATCGTTTTTAGTTTTTTTTTCGCGAGCATATAGTTAAATACCCTATTATCTAACGAACGTCAGACAGTGTTTAACAATTTCATTTATTTAGATATTTCGTAATCAGTAATGTGGGCTGGAAGGATCAGAGGTACTAATAAACACCTACTGATGATTGATATGTTGTAAATATGACCATATTTGAACCTTGTTGCCTCTATGTGTAGGCTGCGTTGCGAAAGCCTGCCGTTAACTGCCGTCTATACGATGGTATCGACTTTGCGCGCAGAAATTTAAGCTCTTTGCGGTGATATAGAGAATGGACTTAGTTATATTATAAAACCGAAAGTTGTTTCATCTAAATACAATATGTTCAACTTTTGGCTTTGGTTTTTTTAATTTTAAAAAATAAAGTGTTATTTTACCTAGGACTAAAATAACTAATAGATACCTACTTATAATAATAAATCCATTTATTATAGACTTCCAAAGGTGTTATGGTTATTCAGACTGAGAGTCCATTATGTTAAAAACAAATAAATTTGTAAAAAAAAATAAAAAGGTATAGATTAATTAACTTCATAGGAATAACACTCGTTCCGTACTCGAACGAGTTTATTAGTATTACTTTTGAGGAGTTAAACAGTCGAGTATATTATGTTTTAATGCAACACAATTATATCATACTTGCGCGTAAGTATTCTACTTACTCTACTTTTGGTTATTCGTGACGACTCTATTTCAAATCTTCAACCTTTCTATCTCTTTTTACATCACTTCATATCCAAGATCCGACGGTCACAAAAATATCAGGTTTTTTGATATCATCTCTTGATGTTTTTGTTTATAACACGTCTGGTCAGATACGCATCAGCAGGTAAATAAAATATTCAGTCATTTTGGGCTAGTTCCTGGTTTTAGTATAGTTATTTTATCTTTCGTCAGAATTTGGTGTGCACTGTTGAAGTAATAAAATAACCAGCAATATTTTCGTGTTCCAGAACTGCTTACGACTATCATTTTACGGATTTTATTAGATTACGTCATTATGCTACAACTAAATTCCCTCTAACGAATGGTGGGCTAGAAGTTACCGCTTTTGGCAATAAACTACCAGTTTGTACATAATTATGTCTCATTGGTAAGTAAACCTTCATGCAATAAGTGGCTAAGAATCTGCCAAAACCAATCTACATACTATCTAGTTTTATGCTCAAAGATTACAGCGTTTTATTCTTTTCTTATTGTTTAAAGTTTTCGGACTCGTTGCTATTATAATTAGAACTTAGTCTGATAAGTGATTAAAAATCTACTTAATGACAAAAATCAGTGTCGTCTTAAACAGTTATCAGAGGATTTCAAGTTAGTAAAAAAAGAAAAGACGATGAAGAAGAAAGTTGTGTTAACTGATCGTGAAAATTTCTCTGTATATCGAGTAAAACAGTAGAACAAGTACAGTTTGACAAACAGCAATAAATAAATGTGTATTAAATAAACAAGTACCTATGACTACTGAATTATACTTGAATTATTTTATTTTTTAAAATAAGGAAACACCGAAGCCCACTAAAAATTGAAACTCAACATTATTTTAGCGCGTTTATGTCTTCCGTATGAAGTTGCTCACTCATACCTTACATGTGCAAAATCTATTCTATCAGCCAGTCACAAACAGAGGCCATAGCGTAAAGAATTTAACAACTTATTTAACGTCGTCCTTTATGCGTTAACTCGAACTTTATTGAGTTTATTTTCAATAAAAGCCATTTCCAAAGGTCCCACGCTTATGGCTACATCGAACAGAATAAACTAAAAAAGGATTTATGGGGTTCAACGTAGGCAGGCATAGCATTTACTACATATTATAACTTTGCTATTAGCGGATACACCCCAGATTCACACGGACAGAAATTAGTATGCTCAAATTTAGACCAACTAAACGTTAAACCAACCAAGGCTAACTTAAATAGAACTGAGTGTCGTAAAATTTTAACCCTGATCGAGCGCGAAAATCAAGCATTAATCTTTTGAGACCACAAATTCTCATAGTTTCAAGTAAATAAAACAGTAAATACATTCGTAACTTCAAGAACATGTTATTCTTAGGGATAATACTTTACGAGTACAACGTGAAAGGCACGGCAGATGGTACGTACTAATATACGTATGTTATTACATTTAAAATAACGTATTTATCAATTCTGCTACCTAATTAATGATTAAAACATTACATTCCAAAACACGATAATTTATTATGTTGAATACATTAGAGCTTTAAGCTTGAGTTTTTAAGTGACGATTTGTATCTCTGACTAAAAGGCTATGATGTTTTGTTCCTAAGACGCCTGCGCCAGCGCAGTGATCAACAAACAAGCGCGCCCGAGCTTTTAGATAAACTTAAAAGCCTCCACTTCGATAAGGGTGACCAAAAAGTTGTTCACTTGGGTATAAATAACTTTTAAAGGACTTTGTTTATGGTAGCATGAATACTCGTTAATTCATGTTAAAAAAGTTGTCACATAATGTTTTATTAAGAAATAAGTTGTCATATTTATTGTCTTCCTTACGATTGTATTTAATTATTTGTAATCTTACACACAGCCACAAAAATTGACAGAAAAATTTGAATACGGTTGTGGCAGAGCTTCGACAACGTCGACGAATTGACAATTTTAATTTAACAAATTAAATTCAGCCAACAGTGAAGTTGACTTTAAGATATTAACTTAACTTCGAAACATAATAAATAAGTAATTATTAGTAAATTTTTACACGTATAACTTTGGCAAATTCACTCTGTGAATACAAAAAATAATTAAATTTCTTCAGCCAGAAATCATCATAAAACGGTGTAAGTACCTACTTATATTTAACAAGCTTTTCACCTGCTAATTCAGTAAAAATATTTTGTTAAGCATTTAATAGGTACTTATGAGGGTGTTTGTTTTCATTTCGAGCTACGTATAAAAAATTGTCAATATCAAATAGACTTTTGGTACTTTGGCTTTTGGCTGTGGAAATGTTCCCCACATAATTGCTTGACACATTTCGTAGTAACCCTATTTCGAAGGATAGTAAAAAATGTTGAGAACATTCGGTTGATTTACAACATTCATTCGCTCTCCGATTTCATGGTTGGTCCTTACACGCTATTCGTAGTTTCCAACTGACATCATGACGCGCCAAAATAGCCCTTAATCCAGCGGCATAAGCCAGGAACCTCATATGAAAAAGCCCTATAGTCCGTCTCGATGACTTGGAAAAACACAGAGCTTGCTGTGTTCTTGTAAGCGCGAGTGTTACTTTTATTGTACATCTTATACGAATCGTGTTTTGTTAGAAAAAGGTCATTTTATATAAGTGGCGATGCATTGCGAACAAGTTTGAAGCGCCTACTTTGTTAACTATAATGTAAACCGTCATCTCAATATCATGTTAAAATCTAAACCATTTATTTTGCACAAGATAGTTTTACCAAACAGGGTCCATACCTACTTGTATCTAACAAGCAGGTATGGACCCTGTTTGGTATAATAAACATTTAGACAGTTATTTTAATCAATAATCATATTTTTTTAAACGCGAAATAACGATAAATTTTAATATAGTTTTAAAACTGAGCACGAGAAACGGCCTATAAGTACGAACTATAATAATAAGAAGGCTATAATTTACGTAGTCTATTACACCAATAAATTATTACTTTACATGTATTTTTTTATAGTTTTCCGTTGTTTGTTGGCGTGTATAGTACACGCCAACTTTACTCTGTTATTCCGTTGTATTTACAAATAAACTGAAACATTATCTACCATACTACAGTCGAGTAAAAAGAGTAATAAACAATACTAACCATTTTACTCAACCCATATGCAGCATCTCAAAATTCTCAAAATCCAAGAGCGATTAAAAACGACCACATTATTAATCGTTGTTATATTATGGAGGATGACCACGACCATAAGGTAACCAAATTATTATTTACCTTTCCAACCTTTTCGGACGGAAATGTTTAAATCTTTATTCGTCTGATCCTGTTTTAGTTTATTAACTATATAACCAAAAGGTCTTTCACACATGGAAACTACTCGTAGTTTATCTAGGTATGCATAATTATACCTAGTAGTTATGAAATAACAAGGCACCAATATAATTAAAGTCATAATTAACTAAAATTATAAATCATAAATCAAACTAATAAGAACAAGATTAGGACCAAGGAATCAGTAGTAGAAACAAATGTCTTAAATTATCTCTGTCAGTTACAATGAAAAACTTTAAATCGCTGACATTTAGCTGTTACATTAGTTGCAGAATTGTAATCTATGTATTGCATTGAACATTTTATAATATGTCTAAGTATTGCGTTGAACATTTTATAACAAAATTATATTCTTAATTAAATTCAAATCCACTCATTATTATTAATTTAAAATGTCATACTTAATTACAAATCGTTTGATTGAAATAAAATACAACGCATTGTTAAATACATTACAAATATTTGTCAAAAGGCACTAATAATAAATCGTCAATACAAAACAATAATATATTTTGGGGCGTGTATAAGATTCCGGAAGGGCCTACATTAATACCCTAAGTTGTGAATGCTCTTAAAGCAAAGGCGGGGAAAATTTAAAATAAAATTAGCACTGTATATCAGTTAGATTTGATACACGTAATAAATTATTAAGACCGGCGTCATTAGATCCTCTTAGTTGTTTCGGTTCTTTTTGTGGAGGCATATTCCACCATTTTAGGTCGACAGTCGACACATACAAGATCGTTTACAACCTGTTTACAAAATGGACTCTCCTTTTTTTAGTGTTAAAGGCGTTATCTTTTTAGGAGTGCTCTCTGACAATTTTAAGTGCCTCGCGGAGAGGAGGACCGTTTTTTGGCCCTCGCGGCCCGGGACGCCGTCCGCTGTTAAATGACCATGTAAAATTATTAATAATTACCACACATTTTGGAATATGGAGATGTTTTGAGTACTTTTCAGTGTTTTCGGTAATGGGTTTCCATATCTTATAGCGAAATGTAAAGCGTTATGTTTTAAATTTTTAGAGAACAAATGGCGTTAGGGTGTTTTTCCTCTGATAATTGTCAGTTTACCTAGTACCTAGCTATAGATACGTCAGTGTCAAATTAAATACACCTAAGCCAACGGTCGCAGTTTCAAATCCTGCAAAGGGCAAGCGACTGCATACATTTAATCGTATTTATCAGTCAACTAATCGCCAAAGTACAAGCTATGCTTATTTTTAGACTGGCTATTGGAATTAACAATGCAAGAACAAAAATAATTTATATAAATTAATTAACTTAACTTTAACTTCTTTCGCAGCTTTTAATAGGCCTTGATAAAAATACATTTAACGGATTCTCCAAACTAGTCTCCCAAAATTTTCCCATCTGCGTGTCTAATATCCGTATGTGTTAAATTTTAATCGGCAAAAACATTAACATTTTAATCGGCAATAAAATTGCTCGCATTAAAAATCACGCAGCACCAGTTACATGATTAGCATTTAGCATACGTAATTCATCGTCTTTGGAACTTTCAGGTAAACGCTTAAATAATTCATCAAGCCACTCGTACTGGTATAGTTAGCTCATGTGCTAACTATACCAGTACGAGTGGCGTGTTCCGTTTCTTTACTCATGTGATGTCCCGCAAAGACTAAAAGCATTATTATTATGGTAGCTAGTACCACGGCTACAATTCAAGCTTACCTTTTAGGATTTCTAATTGATAAAATAAATTTCGTCTAGTGTCTAATGCTCAAATATAAACAATCTGTACACTAAGTACTAAGCCACCGACCAGCTGACATGGAGGAGTTTTTTTTTTTTTTTTAATAACCACATCAAACAACATTACTTAGATATTAATGAAAGTCGCATTCTAAAATCACTGAGGTTTGTATAAAACCACTGAGGTTTGTTAGTTTCAAGTTGTTGTATTTGAGCACTAAAATCACCCCACGACATCACGACACTATAGTAAGGAAATTAGTTGATGTTTATAATGCTATACATATAATTTATATTTGTGTCAATTGCTGGGTAAAGCCTACCGTTTAAATTTTGCCCCTAATTCTTACAATGGAAACCTTCTTGTACATATACATTCTGTAAAAAAAGTTTCGGGAATTGATGATTTGTTTATTTAGCCAGAAGGTCAAACGATAAAAAAGAGTGTTATTTAAGCGTTATGCGGCGTTTATGAGAGCAAATTAGACGAAAAAGGCCAGATTTGTGGAATGAATATTCTTGGATTTTGCACCACGATAATGCGCCTTCCCACAAGGCCATGATTGTAAACGAATTTTTGACCAAAAAATCAAAACAAATACCATCGAGCAGCCAGCTTATTCACCAGATATGGCTCCAGCCGACTTCTTTCTTTTTCCTAAACTCGTGGCTCACGGTTTCATTCGGTAGAAACATAAAGGAAAATTCGCGGCAAGAACTAAACTCGATTCCAGAAAAAGCGTTTAAAAAATGTTTTGATGATTGGATTATTCGTTGGCGTAAGTGTATCGCTTCTGAAGGAGCATACTCTGAAGCTGATAAAATAAATTTGGATGAATAACTAACATTTTGTGTATTATTAATCTTTTCCCGGTACTTTCTTGACAGAGTAGTATGTCGGCTATCGGACAAGGTCCCAATAATCTGCTTCCCTCTTGAGTCTTGACCAGCCTGTCAACTGACGTGACGACCTGCGTAGCTGAGAGGCGAGCACACCGGACTTGTCGTCGCCTTCTCTTAAGGTCCCGGGTTCGATTCCCAGTAGGGTCAATGTTGAAATCGAACATTTCTATATTGTCTCGGGTGTTGTGGTACCGTCGGCGGTATTTCTATATTGTCTCGGGTGTTGTAGTTGTTTCCGATTTCTAAAACACAGGTGCTTTAGCGACCTCAGGATTAGAGTAAAAAAGAAACTAAATGTGATAGCTTTAAACGTAATATTCTCCACTCGTAAACTCGGACCCAGGCATGAATACTTAAATTTTTAAAGCTAAACGCTAGTTTATTATACGTTGTTCATTCCTCTTGCCCTTTGCCTTTTGCTCGGAATTGTTAATCACTATTTGCATTACTTACAACGTTCTGGAAACACGCTGAATTGTTTTGGACTAGTCAATGACTCCGGTTTAACAAGAATATGAAAAAAATATACGTCAGGCAAAACCAGCCAGGAAGAAAATGGATTTACTTTGCACATTGTCATCTTATGTGCTGACGTTGAAGGTCATACCTGCTGCCTGCTGGTGAAAATTGGTCATCATCAAATAGTTTTTCAAACAAGAACTGAAGCATGGTCTAGTTTAATAGCATTTATTTTAAAAAAATATTGATTAAGGCCATGTTCTAGCCATTACCGAGTTAAACGCCGTCAGCATTGCGGAATCGGCTTTTGGACATATTCGGCCTTACTACAAAAAGATAGACTAGGCTTGAACACTTGTCCAAAGATTAGTCAACCAATTTGAAATGTTGACACAAACACATTCACAAACATTTCAAATTGGTTAGCTAATCTTTAGACAAGCGTTTAACACTAGTCTATCTTTTTGTAGTAAGGCCAATTATGTTTTTGTTTTGAATTGACGATTTTATCGACATCTGCAATTTTCCATTTGCCTTGCCATTTTTATGGAATTTTCCATTACACATGTTATTTTCCGATTTTATTGTTATCACCTATTTTGTTATTAATTTTGTTAGATTTTTTTTAAATGGCTCGCTATGTAACTCACGCGTACCGAATAAACAATTAGTTACACACACTCAAAGTATACCTAAAGTTTCGCTTTGCGCGCCGCATTCCTGGGGCCTGTTTTTAACAGTTTTCATAGATATATGCGAATATTAATTCGGGTTGTGAATTACTTAAACGTGCAAGCCGGGTTTTAGATGCCTATCTTCGTTTTATGCATGTCATTTGCTTTTGTGACATCAGTTAAACGACTTCTTAGGTGTGTAAAATTTCAAATGAAAGCAACAATTCGAAATTTGTTAAAATAAGTCATGAAACCATGAATATGTTCTTCGGGCTAAAATATATTGGACCCTAATGAAGCTAATTTTAAATAAGGTTTTGATATTTGTTACTCAAACATGTTTAGACATCGAAAGAAATTATCTGACATTTGATAAAGGACCAGCCATTTAATAGGACCTTAAGCCTTAAATATTCATCTCTACTAACACAAGATAGTTTGATTCCGTTTATTTAATCCAGTAGGATGACTTTTATTTATCTTTCATTCAAATCCAGTGTTGAATAAATCTCTTGTCCATATTTTATTTTTTTACGAAATTACATACCTATTTAATTCCGTAAGTCATTTAGGAATCTGGAAATGTTGTTACATAGTTAAATCCCACAAACTAAATATTTATTTTACAGTCAGATGCTAAATACGCGTACCTAAAGTAAATAGCAACTAAGTACCCATTTAATATTCGGAAGAGTCAAATCTATCGTGCCTTTGTGTGTAATAGTGTGGTAACAGTGAGACACGAAGCGACGGAGTTTTGACTTAAAGGTGGTGGTCGACTACAGATGCGATTATAGAGGTAGGCTTCCGTGCGTTGCGGCAGATCGCAGCCGCGAGAGTTTAAGCAATTGCGATTGGCAGATCTGTACGCACCCTAACAAGAATTAAACAGAATAATTAGTTGATTCCACATAACTTATCCCGTCTATATTAATTGTTTGTTTATAATTGAAAGGATAATGTACTAGATGTCCCCCTACTTACTAAAATACTTAAATATACTCTGCTTTTGTAAACTGACAACTGACCTGTACTCTTCTTGTGATCGGGATATAGTATTCACCGGCATATTTGATAACAATGCATTTTTATTGATACAATCTTGACAGAGTCTAAACCCTGTGTGAACTTTTCTTAAACTAATAAGACATCAGTAAATACCTGAAATTTTGTAAAACTTAATAGACATCGCTTATATTCTCCTCTCACTCTGTACTACGGCGGCCTACTGCTGTAATGTCTATTCGGCCTTAACATTCTACATAGCCACGATAATTAGTTTTTGGCTCTCCGGCGGTCACGAGTCAAACATTCCACCGCAACTGTCGACTCATCTCAAGGCTTATCTCAGAGATACAGGTGTTTTTATGTACAATTTTTAAACAAATTGGTTCGCAAGCCCACTTAACGACCATTTAATATAACAGTTACGTTAACAGTCGGGGAATACTTCAGATAACACACGTTGCAACAAAAACTTAAACTCGTGATAGGAGACTCGATAATAAATTTTGACGATGACTCGTTCTAGGCAGGTGACAGATAACAAATAAATAACTTATGTCTGACTGACGTTATAATACAAATCCAATATTTTAATGTTAATTAACATTGTTTCTAAATAATTGAATAACACACTACGTAACACAAAGAAAAATATGGTAAGTATTTTAAATAAGACCAACGTCTACAGCAACCCGAACCGCGTTTACCAAGCTCATCTTTTGCTCAACATCTTTTACAGGACTCAATGGCCAAAGATCTTCCAAGGGAATTCTATCCACATCAACAAACTTATCTGCGAATGGCATGTTTACATCACATTTCTCACTACTAGCCAACAGCGGTATAGACGTAAGTGCAGCCAATATCCCAAATCTTCCATACTTCTTCAGCTCTAACCATAAATCGTCCCATGATAGCAGTTTACTTGCATTCAAACCCATGTCAGATAAATAGTAATCCAGGTTATCATAGTATACCTGGACAGCTGCAAGGAAATCGTCCTTATTGAGGCACAAATTACCACACAGAGCAAGGTAGTAACTCAAGTCTGTAGCAAGAGATGCACACCTGAAGAGTTGAAAATCAAGTGCCACAGCCCTCTCTTTGGAAAACAAGAAGTTAGGCATCCAAGCATCTCCATGATTCATAACTTGATTCTTTTTAGGAGTAACAACCAATTCCGTCAATTGCCCATAAACATCGTTATCCACAAGGTCTATAAATTTCTTTAAATAAATACTAGATTCATCTTCAAACTCTTTTATTATGTCCTTGTCGATATCGATGGCGTTTTGTAGATATTTAGAGTACCAGACCTGGTTATCTTCGTTGTAGTACAGCTCTGTAAGCTTAGTTGAAAGTTCGAAAAATACCTCAGGTTTGTTTATCCTAAGAGCTATGGAGACAGCGTGCATATGAGCTAAAACCTGCAACGTTAAATCTCTTTGTTTTTTCATCGGCTTTGCAATAGCTTCACAAAAAGATTCCAACAAATCTTCAATGAGGATGTAATCGTCTCCGTCACCAATGTGATAAGCATAGCAAATAGGAATGTTGTTTTGTATATTTTCTTTAGCACCTAAAGATTTTTGGACTTCTTTGAATTGTGGTAGTATTTCAACAAAAAACATCACTTCTCTCTCAAAAAACTTAGTGCACCGTAAGGTTCGTCTTAAGAGAAGATCGCCGACCAAGCCCTTGGCCACAAAAGAAGTTTTATGGCAAAGACCTCTGACGTGAATTCTGTATACTGCACTAATAAGACCTTCACCTGCAGGGGCAGCTCTTGTCACCGCGATGGATTGAACCGAATCATGACTATTGGTCTTGAATTTGAAACATCTGTCAATAACATCTTCTGTTAGCCGCTTCGAAATGTTCTCAAGTGTTAACTTCACCATGGTTTCAATTTGCAACTGCGTGTTAAGTCACCGTTTCATCACATTTAAATGCTCTGCATGCATGATAAATATTAATACTTATCTGACAATTTGACGAGAGCAAATAGTAAATTTAATATCTTATATAATGTACTCCTATTTCGCAGATAAAGTTATCATTATATAAATAGAGAGACGTTTATGAGTTATAAATAATTATTAAAATACTGATTATTGCCCATAGAAAGGTCAAACATCATCATCATGTCAGCCTTCAGAAGTCCAGTGCTGATGGTGATTACTTACATATTTATTGAATACTAGTAAAAATAAAATTCCTCGTTAGAGATAATTATTCCAACCAGAATTAACCATTCCTGGTACGTAAATCTTAATATTATTATGATAATTTTCACATAGCTACGAGAGTCTGTTCTGTGGCCATGAGTATGAGATCAGATGATTTAAGGGACCTATTTAAAAAAAAACCGGACAAGTGCGAGTTGGACTCGCCCACTAAGGGTTCTGTACAAATATGTAGGTATACTTATAAAAAAGATTCTTTTTTTACATTCTTCGTCATAAATGGAAAAAAAAACATCATAAAATAATTTTAAATCTTTTTGAACTTGTGCCAATGAAGCCCTTTCATACGATACACAAAATGACGCAGTTAACTCAATTCAAAATTCGGATCACCGTAGCACCGTTTTTGCATAAAGAACCTTTTTTTATTATTAAATTACAAATGTATAGTTTTCAGATTTTTCCCTGAACGTAGTAATGTTACAAGTAGAAATATAGTTCTAGGTCAACGAATAAAACCCTATAAATTTATATTCTCTTGAAAGTGTCGAAAAATATGTTTTTTGCGGTATATACGGCCGTATCTTTTTTGCGTTAACTAAGAAGTTTGATTTTTTTACAGCTTCAAGAAAACGTAGACCTTAGTATATCGTGTTAATTTCAACTCGATACCGCGTTTCTGAGATAAAGGATATTGACCGACAGACGGACGGACTACAAAGTAATCCTATAAGGGTTCCATTTTTTTCCTTATGAGGTACGGAACCCTAAAAAAGGTTATATGAGAGTAGTATGCCGTTTTAGAAGTGTACGAGTAGTTATGTTAGCTAGTGAAGACGCAGCGCACGATCCGCCGGTAGCGTTGTCTGCGTAACTTAAGCAATTATTTATATATTTTAGTACCTATGCATTCGTTATTTCATATTTGCAAATAAGAACGTTGCTCAAATAACAATGGCAATAAATAAAAATAAAAAAGCTTTATAAAAAAACTATAAACTTACTTCAAAATTAACCTAATAATATTGACTAATAAAATATACCTTACCAGTTCTTTTGGAGTTGGTGCCAGTGAATGCAAACGATCCTAAGCCGCTAGCTGTGACATTCTATGGCCTACATCGAACAGTGGACTTCCAATAGGTGATGTATAATATTATGAAAAATATTATCATCAGTCGAAATAGTCGAACACCTACACCTAGGTGATGTTGTATATAGCTATAATAATAAAGCTTTAAACAACATCACGTTCAAATCCTTAGTAGTAAGTATTTAATTCTACTTTAGACGCTAATACGAGTATTTCTCGTGTCTCGAACGACGCTTTCTTATTGGTTTATTAGAAACGCAAACTTGTTTTTCTTTTGTAATGTTTCATCCTTACAGCGATATGCCAATTATGGAAGGAACGTGCCAATCCAATAATGTATGCCTTCGAACAGAACACTTGAAGTAGGAATAAAATTATAACATAGAACGCCAATGCCATGCAAGATATTCAAATAGGTACTTATAATAAACATATTTCAATTTATGAGTAGATCTTTATAATAATGCAGCTTCTGATCTACTCGTATAAAATAATATTATATAGAAAATCGAACGAGCGAACTTGATTAAATGCATATGTTAGGATTTGAAAATATACAAAACAGTAAAGATAACACAATACATTTAAAAATATTCGCTAATGATCGATTTATTCTAACCAAAATTTTCGGGTCCGTGGCTTACGCCCACAGTATACACACCCGTGGTCGACGCACCCGGTCAGTTTAATTGACTCAGAGATTTTTTTAACCACATGTACTGGCAGGCCTAAAGGGCAACATTGTAATATATTTATTCTAACGATTTTTAGGTTTAGGCGCATAATGTCAGAAACGCAAAATGACAGATTCTCAAAATGTCAGAAACGCAATATGTCAGGTGGCGCAAAATGCCAGATTCGCAAAATGCCAGATTAGCAAAATGCCAGATTCGCAAAATGACAGATTCGCAAAATGTCAGATTCGCAAAATGACAGATTCGCAGAATGACAAATTCGCAAAATGACAGATTCTCAAACTGATAGAAATGCAGCAACCCAAAATCAATAAGGAGCCTCTGTTCGCTAGTGAACATGACAGTGCGACTAATTTCAATAAAAGACGTGTAACTTGTCAATTTTTTTTTATTTTCGAATTGTAAATGAACTTTAGATGTTCAGAGAAAATCAACAAAAAATATGCAGTTAGGTACATAGTAAATTTGCCTCGATTTAGTTATATTGTTAATAAATAATTTATTATTAGTGGGTACTAGTAATGGATTATTTATAACATTATAATATTTATCTAGTTATTTACTGTAGTGTATATGGTAAATTTAAAACAATATTTTGTAATCTACCCTTTTAATTTATAATAATAATATGCCTATTTTATTATAGACATGAAAAAATCCTTTTTTATTATTATCAATCAATCAAATTATTTATTTATTCATAAACATGGGTTTTACAAGGTCTTGTATATAAAATATTTCTAGGTGCTACCATGATTCACCATAAAGGTATATGAATAACATCTTAGTGAAAAAATAATTACAGTTCAAAATTAAAATTAAAAGGTATATGAATAACATCTTGGTGAAAAAAATATGCTCAGATATTCTTATTCTAACCTTTAATGTCTTTAAAAAATAATTCATAGGCCTACTAATATAATTGTATTAAAACTTTTACACGACATAATAATAGGTATAATATTCTACTGTTGTAACACTGATAACTATTATTTTACGATCACATCTCAATAGATGGCGGTACCCACCCGGTATTTTAGTGTGATTTTTAGTTTTTTTAAGGAATCTGTCATTTTGAGAATCTGACATTTTGCGAATCTGACATTCTGAGAATCTGTCGTTTTACGAATCTGTCATTTTGATAATCTGTCTTTTTGCGTTTCTGACCATTTGCGACAATCTACTAACATCTGACATTTTGCGAATCTGTCATTTTGCGTTTCTGACATTATGCGCCTAAACCTTAAAAAGTAGTGTTAAGCTAAACTTTACATGTAAAATGTTCTTCTGAACTTTGTGACAATAATAATTAAAAACAATCAACTATTAAATCATTTTTAACACGTCATAATATTTGAAACTATGTAGTTTAAATTATATATTTAATTAGGGTTCAATTATGAAATTACCTGTACTAAGTGAAAAAGCACAAAAATCATAAAATTATTAGTTTCGGGTGCGTCGACCACTGGGGGCGTAAGCCACGGACCCAAATTTTCTAAAGTATGCTTTTGAAAGTTTATTACTGGTCATAATAGGCTTCCGCCATAAAAACAAACGTTTGAAATAAAAGTTTGACGAAGTGCGTTAATCAAGCAAAAACCTTCTACTGCACTCCACCCTGAGAAAGAATAGGTCTGTCTGTACCGTGCCCTTTGTTTTTGTCTCTGAGGAACTATCTCCTGGATTTGATGTCACTTCATCATCATAGGCCTGTATCCAGCGGCTTCCTGCAACCTTTACCAGGTCGTCTGTCCACCTTGTGGGTGGACGTCCCACACTGCGCTTGCCGGTACGTGCCCTCCATTCCAGAACCTTTCTGCCCCTTCGGCCATCAGTTGATCTCCCTTGGAAGTCCTTAATAAATATACGAGTACTTCGGACCAAAATAGATTGATGCTTGCAGAATTCAGATAGAGTACTTACATTAGAAGTAGCTGATGGTTCAGATCCGACCTGCAAAATATTCGTTAAAAATATTATTCTTTCAGTAATTGTGAACATATCAATTTGAGTTTATTATTTGCTCAGATTGCCTTTTATCAGGCACCAATAACGTCTCCTACTATCTTGGCAAACACTGCCTGATTCTAGTTTAAATAAGATAAGTTCCATAAATGAACTTGCAACTAGAACTTAATCCTGATCAAATAGTTCACAAGACGTAGAATAATGTATATAAATAAAACATAATTTGCCGTGCTATACTTTTAAATATCAAATCTCAAATTTGTCTACTACGATTTAAATATCGTGTAAACATCTCAATACTGTTAAGAACAAAAATTGGATAATCCCAAAGAAACAGATAATTGATAAAAAAAAAAAAAGTATTTACAATTAAATTTAAGAGGCGAGGTTTCAAATATTTAACTGAAATAATTGTGTTTCCAAATCTATTGTAAGTATATTTTAATAACATTCTTTATTACGAGTAATACCAATGTTAACTGACAGTTAGTAAAACTTAGTAAAATATTACCTAATGAATAGTCCGTTATTTATAGTCTGGGTATTTTTGTCCAGCTGTGGAATTATAAAAATAAATTAAAAAATTAAAACTTGTATTAGTAATTGTGTCAACCCTACTGTATACGTGCAGCGTTCATGATAGCTGCAAAACTACGTCTATATTATGGGAAGAAAAGCCCTAGAGATACGTGATGCTCCTTTTTCCTTTTCAGGTCGAGACTAACAGTTTATCGATAAGTCGATATTTTCTATTGAACAACTTAAGTTATAGCATAGAGAAAGAATAATACTACGTAAAAGTTATAGTAAAGCGTGCATCTCCTTTTACAATACAATAAACAATATAACCTTTAAAATCAAGCGTTTGGTTAGGCTTTAGTCTTACTTTTTTTTCAACTCGATCGAGTTTTTTTGTGTACCCAGTTTTTTTCAAATGCGCCAAAACTGTTTTGTGGTCAATTCCCAGTTCGTCAGCTACGTCGTTACTACTGCTAATATGCCGATCTTGCTTCACTTTTTCAAAAATGGCATCTATTTTATCCGTAATAGAGCGACCAGAGCGTCGTGCATCTTTGACATCAAAATTTTCGTATTGAAAACGCCTAAACCAAATTTGTGCTACTGTCACAGACACTGCACTAGGCCCATACACATCGCAATTTTTTTCGCGGCTTGCGTTGCATTTTTACCTATTCTGTGGTAAAATTTTAAAATGTATCGAATTTCTTCATTAGATTCATTCATCTTGAGAATTGGAAAACAAATGAAAAACACACATTTTCCTAATTGGAATTTGGAATTACCTTTTATTAAATTTAAACTTTTAATACTAAGCGTGTTCACGAATCGTGAACACTCGGTACACAGAGCATTACTCGGTAAAAAACTCGCGGTGAAGGAAGACAGAGGGAGTGCAATCTCTAGGGGACTCTGCCTGATCTGTGGTAGCTTACAAATCTCACTGCGCTACACGCAACATGGACAACCGATTGCACTCTCTTCTGGCAATGAGCTCAGAATATTATTTATAATTATGAATTATTATTGTATATTTTTAATTCATCAATTTATTGTTTTATTCTTAATGTTATTACTATTAAATATAATTTATTAAATTTATTCAAATAAAGTATTTGATATTATTGTTGTTTGTTTCTTGTTTTTGAATATTTTTTTAAATTAATATTATTTTTATATACTTTTTGATCAATTTAATCTATTTTTATTGTTATTTCTTTTAAATATAATGTTTTGTATTAATGGATCTGATATTGATGTTGTTTGTTTGTTTGTTCTTATCTGAATTTAATTTATACTTCCTGGGCCCCCGCTGAATATCAGTGTCGTAGCGGTTATTTTTTAGCTGCCACGACTAATGCTTGCGGGGGACCCTTGTGGCACACCATTTGATTGTTATAATTTTTTCTTTGTTTTTTTGTCGTTTTTAATTTGAATTTTATTTGTACCTGTTATTTTGTGCCAAATAAAGATATTTCTATTCTATTCTAATACCAAAACCAGCCAGATACAAATAGTACAGCCTAAGAGATTTTATTACAAGTTCATACATACTATAATGCGAAAAGACTTTTTCCCCAACCTTATATTTACTTGGTTTTATATGATATAACGACATAAATACATTGACTAATCTCACTTATCATAAAAGTTTCGACAAACAAAACTATCGATAGTTTCAGCAAACAGCGCAACCTTAGAGCGTTGCGTTTATCGTGATTTCTCGCTGCAAGAGAGCAGGCAGGGCAGTAAAAATAATTCTACGTTAGCCACTACTTGGATTGCTTGGGCGCGATTACCATCAATTCAGAGCGTGTTATGAGATTGATGCCCATCTTAAGCTAACGCAAGATAGTTTTATTGTAAACTTCAAAAAAATATGTAGCGGAAAAAATATTATGATATTTTGTATCAAACAAGCTTTGAAAATCTATTCAATATAGTTTTTGTGGAAAAACATTCATAAATAAATATTAAATATATATTTCCTTTTATCTACATGTTAATTATTTTCAATGTTAACCAGTTAATAAACTTCTTCGAATTCTATACTTATTGCATCCAAGTTTTTTCCCATTGTAAGACAACAGTAAACACTTGATATGGAATGTAGTAATGTTATTCAAGTCACAAGCAACACGATTGAACTCATATAATCATATAACAATTATGCTACAAGCCACAGCTGTCAGACGATGACGACTAAGGATATACGCAGGAAATCGGTTCTTAAGCACATAAATGAAAATAAATAACATTTTTTGCCAACTATACGGTATTAATAACGACAAACACATTTCCTCTTGCGACCACGGATGCACTAGGTAACCTGCCAAATCACCATCTAATGGCCAATCGAATTAGTCATTACATTTCGTAATATAGCCGAGAATAATTTTGTATCAACCAAACTTATTATTACAAACGAGTAATATAAATTATTGGATAACAAAAAAGGCTACGAAGCATATTTGATAATCAATGCTTCCTGCTACTGGTGTTCCCGCTAATAATTAGTTACAAACTGCTGTACAACCAATAAAACATGCAGATTATTGAAAAGAACAACAATAAAAAGTTTGGAGAGCCGAGGTGGAGGGCATATTACCTGAGCTGAGCGACCGCTCTTTTTTTTCTCGACCGTCCGGAATATAAAAGCCCGTTGTAGACACGAGTAAGACAAAAGATACCGGGTTGTAGTTTATTTTTGATTATAATCGTCTCTTTTCTTGGTTTGGTGTGGCAAAGCGCTGTTTTTATGGCCAATATTAATGTCGTTAGGCTATCATCGCCGGCGCTGCTTCGCGACACTATTTGCACTTTTTCGCACTACCAAAATCTGCTAGGAGGACCAATTTTATCGGATTCGAGCATAAAGTGTATTACCACCTATTTTAGGAACGATGACTTCGTGGTTTGATTCGGACCGGTTCTGAGCGAAGAGATAAGTACAACCTACATAAAAATAGGTACTTGGATAGATTCTCGGGCAAAGTATGTTGAGGTTTTTACTAATAGGTTATTAGTGTGTAGTTTATTTTGTTGATTAACGTTGATAATTTTATTTTTAGGTATTGGAATTTAGTCAACTTGAAAATGTTGATGATCAACTAAGTACGTATCGGTAGAAAAACATTGCCGTAACAGTTATCTATGAATCTATGCATGATTTTAAATATTTATTTATATGAATTCGATCATTACAGCTTTATAACTAAAGGTGCAATTACTTAAGTTAACATAGTTTACATCAATAAACATCACTGACAACCGTATTTGGATAGAGAATAATTATGACGTATACTTACATAATGTTGGCCTGTTAAGCTCATTCTATCATTTTAACTTACTTTATTTTGCCCAATGTGTTTGTATATGTGTTGCCTACTAAGAGATTGGGCATTGTTTATCTATAACAAAAAACAATTCGTTTTAAAATTTTCTAGTCTGTTTGAACCTTTATAAAAGTTCGTGTTTAGTAAATTATGATTAATCAGACAAGATAAATAAAACTAAAGTATACGCATTTAAAAATGATTCTAAAATATTCAAGATTATGTCGGCTAGTCATTAGTTAGAAGGGTATTTAACAAAAGACAAAACCCGTTGGGCATAAAACAAGATTCCTGGTTGATTTTTGGAAAAAAAAGTATGAAACCGTATAGGCTGCCAAGCGTTTGGAATATTCAGCTCTTCGCGAAGCAAAAAATCCCTTTTGTGGCCCGTGTGAATATATTCGGCCGCTTTGTACCAGACCTCAGGAGTGCATCTGTCGGGGCATTATAATTTTAGAGGAACACCTTTATCCTTGACAGGAGATCATCGAAAACGATGCTGGGTTATGAAGGATTTCGTATTTAGCATAGAACTGGATTAAAAAAGTTGATGCATATTGAATTACATTGGAAGTTACACTACAATGATTGGGTTAAGCAGTTCAATGCTCGTACATGCCTATACGAACGCTTAGATACTTACGTATCGACGTAAGTATCTAAGCGTTTGTCTGTATTAATATTATTTAAACCGTATAGAGTTTGACATAAAAAAACAGTGCCCAAGGAATGCCTAACATTCATAGATAAGGGTGCTTGTACTGTTAAGTTACTTCATATTACTGTAAAGTTTCGCCATTACATACGTAATCGATGCGCAAACACATACTGACATACTACTTCAAATTCACTATTTTGATGTTATTTTGTAGCTTTTTTCATATTGTAATGAGTGCTCAACACATTTACATGCCTCAATATTTTGTAAAGGCTGTATAATCACAATGGCTTTGGGCCCGGCACAAACGTTTGGCATTTCCATGAGAATTGTAGCCCCCGGTCACACACATGCAACTGGTATACTGAATGCATATCTTCTGAAACGAATTCCTAACGATCCCGACATTACAATGTATTGCCTTTAGAAACTTAAAAGATAACACTAATTTTAAACATGCCTTTGTAATGTTAAAGAAGCGCAAGATTTTTATCACACATTCGCGTCGCGTCACCTTCCTTCGTACTTGTCAACTTTCATAAACTGGTAGAAAAGTATTTTCTTTGTTACTTAAAAAAAAATACCATTATCTTTTAGTCAAATATTATGTTTTTTATGTATGCTTTATTAACTAAATAAATCGTGCTCGTCGCCAAACAAAAACAGCTCCGAATCTTCCAAAACAAATTAAAAACATCAAAACTGATCAAGATCTTGTAATTATAGCACCACAAAACATTTCATCGAGACAAAGGGTCGATCGGCATTCGATTCCTCCGATACCAGTACAAAGTTATGATAGATTGATATCGATTAATAAAATATCTCCTGAGTGACTTATTGATATGATTAAGGCAAGCGGTCGGGGGTAGCAGACATCCAGATTGATGTCGCTTGAAAATGTTCCTTATTTCAGCTGATACAGAGTTTGGAATCGTTTGGGAATATCTGCAAATGGTCTTTATTTAGAGGTTTCTCGGTTTCTATTACAAAAATGTTCTACGAAGGTTGTATATCACGGAGCCGAAATGCAACCCCGGCACAGTGGGGTTCACGGTGCATCCCAAGAATGCGTTTTTTATTACTACATTTATTATCCCTCGCAATTATTAACAGTTTCTACGTTTAGTATTAACGATCTCTAACATAATTTTTAATGTCTCTCCGTGGCGGTGCGTTTGTTGCCTGTATCATTTCGATATTTTTTATTTTTCTCTTCAAACTGACAGCACGCTGCTTAAGTTTAACCCAAGAAATACGAAAGGCCTTAAAATTTGATTACTTCGAAAACTTTATTAAAGTTTAAATGGTTAAAGTATCTAAGTAATATAGACCGGCGACTATTATACCTCTTAACGTGGAAAAGTACTAAAAGAAGAAATGTAAAATAATTTTACGCTACTGATGACGTGACCCACAAGTCATAGTAATTCAAAAACTGTGTGTTTTGTCTGATTTAAATGTTTTCTGATCTTTCAATTACCTACTATCACAATTCAAATAAGATTACACTTGCAGATACATATTTATTAAAAACATAATATTGAGTACCTAATACGATTGACTTTGGAAACGACTTATTGATCATATTAACACACCTTACGCCAATTCATAAAGTTCTAAATTCTAAGTATTTATAATTGACCCGAGCGTGAATCGACACCATCAAACAATCATAAGTGATATTTCGTAGATTCAAACATAGCTTAATTCTATGTTTCTATATAAAAAATCGTTCTTACAAGTTCCTATTTTTAAATTCAAAGAGATTAATCACTGAGTAGAAATCTTGTTAGGAATGTAGTTAATTAAATCACTTACGAAGCATGTTATGTCGTTAGTTAATTCCCTTTACCTAATACATTAATTGTTCAATAACACAACTCACAAGTGAGTATTTAAAAATAAAAGATTATTGATTGTGAATTAAAATGAAATCTTTATTGTTAATTCTAATGCCGATCGAGTACGAGTAATATCCGTTTTAATAGTTACTAAAAAATAACAACTCATTTGTGTAAAATCAGGAATTCAATCTAGCTAAAGTGCAAATTGTAATGAAATAAAATAAAATGTTCTTCCGATAATGTTCTTTACTGCGCACAACTAGGGTTTTCATAAACAGGTAAATTACACTTGTTTCTGACATCTTTAGAATACAAAAAAAACATTCGATTGCTATTCAACGACGACCCTTGTAGTCGAGAGGCGAGCACGCCGGACTATATGGAGTCGCCATCTCTGAGGTTCTGGGTACATTCTTCGGTCGGGTCAATGCGTGGAAAACGAAATTTTCTCTATTGTCTCGGGTCTGGGTGTTGTGGTACTGACTTTTTTCTGATTTCTATAATACAAGTGCTTTAGCTACTTACCATAGGATCAGAGCAATGTATGTGTGTGTAGGAGAACTGCCATAAGAAGACGGGCAGCAGCGTCTCCTCTCCACCATTGGCCAAACTGCGATCGCCAACCCGCCTGCCAAGCGTGGCGATTATGGCAAAATCCTCCTTTTGGAGAGGCCTGTGTCCAGCAGTGGACTGTTAAAGGCTGGTGATGATGATGTGTGTTGTTGTCCAATATTAATTCACAATAGTGACCGAGTTTCTTGCGCTACTTGTTCTCGGCGCTTGTCAAAATTTTGTCCCGAAGTAGTGGTAGGGAAAAAATATTGGGACGTGTAAAAGCGCTTAGTTTAAGCCTATTTACAGAAATAAATTGGTTTTATTGGTTTTTATTTATTTAATTATTTACTTGACAATTAAAATATAGACACAAAATTCTTAATGAATATCAAGCAATATACCATAATACCTGCCAAGATTATGAAATAAAAAATAATGCTGCCTAAAACCTAAAAATAGTACTACAGCGATTAATGCCAACAAGTTATTTACAGACTTATCTTTTGCCTACAAATTGGTGTCTCCAAATTGTTTTACGATGTCCAAAACTACAATGCATCGTCTGATGGTCTCGCCGTGCAGGCGCGGCGCAACCCTGCAAGGTGGTAAAGTGCGCGTGCGCAGGCATCGAAATGTATGGCCTCTATTTTAAAGGGAGTAGGGTGCAATATTTAAGGGGAGTTTAGTAGTATACCTGCTATAACAATGGCACAAATCAAAGGTCCATTGTTGTAATACAAAGCAGTCAAGTGCTTCAAGAGGCTTTGTCTGAGCCGCGCTCGCTGTTGACGCCAGCCAGACGATGCTTTTTGGATTAGGAGAACGCAACTTTAGCAACCTTAGCTAAAAAAGTTAAGACAAAAGTCGTTTTGTGAGTGGTTTATAATTTCATGGTAAACACCTCTTTTTTTTAAAGGCTATTGTACTTAGATACTTATTACTTTTCTAGAGTAATAATAATTCTTATAGTGTATACCTAAAATAAATTAAATAATGACAATTAAAAGGGCGGGATGAAAAGTTAGGGTTCTTGGTATTATGGAAGTGATATTATTATAGGTATATACATATATAGTAGGTACGTTATTTAAAATTGCGTATCGATATAATATATACAAGTACAGTGTGTCTAGGTTTCGACCGGCGATAATTTAAGGGCTTTTAATTCATCTAATTGTATCGACAAAAAACCCCTAATGTTGGGGTCTAACTCTCCCCCCTTTGAAATGGCAGCCATTTCAATATTATAAAACTTTTATGGTATAGCATGCAAAAAAATACTATTTATATGGATCTGGAGTCCATTATGAAAAAGATTTATTTGAAAGCCAATGATATTGCCTATCATATAAAATTAATAACTGTCATATTGAAAAAAAAATACAAGAAACTTGCTGCAAAATTTACTAAAATTACCAGTTTTTTAAACGTATTATAAAAATATATATATACATATATATTTACGGAACCCTTTACTGTGTGAGTTGCAACTCACACTCACCCGTTTTTTCGCGTTTTGTTGGTAGCTCTGTAAAATGTTGGTTTCTTTTAGTTTAGCAAACTTATGTGAATTCTTTACAAAAGTATTGCCGTTGACATTTCGTCAAAGTCAAAGAACCGTTATGAATGTTAATCTAAACACTATCCTGATTGAAATGGAACAGTTTCTTCTTGTTCCGATTCGAAGTAAGAATTAAATATCTGATTAGTATGCTTTGAACAAACGTTAGTGGGGGAACTACCTCATTAATTATCAGTCAGCGTTTTTTGGTGGTCATTAATCGAAGAGAAATAAAGCTTATTTTAGATTAGGATCAAGATTTCATGACGCATGAAGAGAAAAATGGCTAATTTTACAGATTATTGGAGATTGTTAGCATAAATATCTTGCGTTTAAAAAGTGGTTCGTAAACGATGATTGTTGTTTGTTAATCAGTTTAATAAATATTAATACTGCTGGCCTTTTCTTCTCTTTACTCGTGGCCGGACTAATTATTTGAATTTTTAAAAGAGATTTTTGACAGATAGGCGTCAAATGTTGTGCTTTTCCAGACCACGGAAAACCCGCTCATACACTGGCCTGCAAAAATAAGAACCACATTTTTAAAATTCCAGTCTCTCCTAAATTATACAAGATAGAGCCTTTAAATAAAAGAACTTTTTATAGAACATTTTTTAACAGCTTTATTAAGGTATAGATGTTATACATTAATGATGTTCATAACTTAAAATTAAAATAAAACCAAAAAATGGCAATTTTTAGCTTGCTGAAAAAAAAACACAAACAACATTCCTAAGTTAGTTTATTCACATTTTAACGCTTTTTTTACATTTTAATATTGCCTTACTGGTATTGCCTTCTCGGGCTCTGATTACGGCCTCGAGCCGGTTTGCCATGCTGGAAACGAGGTTTCGGAAGCGATGTTGGGGTATGTTTTCCCATTCGTCTATCAGGGCCTGTTTCAGGCCCCTGAGGGTTCTGACGAGTCTCCCGAGCTCATCCAAGTCGTGCTCGATGAGATTGAGATCAGAACTTCATGATGGCCAAGCCATCAAGTTGATACCGACCTCCTCAAATAAACTTTTGTACGATCTGAGCGGTGTGTGGCCGGGCGGTTTCCTGCATCATCGATCCTTCATCCATATTGGCTAAATATGCCCTGTATATTCATAAAGGATCTCTTGAGCATATCTTAGTCTAGTCAAGGTGCCATTTTCTATGGCCAGTAGCTCTGTGCGACCTACTGAGTAGATTAAGCCCATACGTGTACAGAGCCTCCACCGTATTCGATTCTTCTTCGAAGCGGGCTAGAATTTATCGCTCACCAGGCCGTCTGTAGACTCTTCACCTTCCATCAGAAGTGTAAAGTGAGAATCGAGTCTCATCTGTGAACAATGCTCTTGCCCATTCGTCTTCACCCAACTGTACTTGTTTACGGCATAGCGCAGTCTTGTTACTCGATGCGCTCTCTCGAGTTTAGGGCCACTTACTGGCCTTTGAGGTTTCATTCAGGTTTGCTTCATACATGGTCTTCTAACTGAACTGTCACTATAGTAGTCTTTCCGGGTCTGAAAAAGCTGTTGCTGGACTTTGACTGCAAAGAGGTGGCGATTTATAAACACAGTGGAAACAATATAACGGTCTTCTCGGGTACTGGCTGGTGCATCTGGGTCTACCATTACAAGGTCTCCTAAGGTGGTTTCCAGTTCCTTCATACCTCGTACCATGATTGTTGCACATTCTTGAGGTGAAAGAGTCATGATAATTAAAGTTTAAAAGTTATAGACACCTTTGCTTTTGAATTAGAGTTCATCAATCAAGTAATAAATGCGAGAAACAAACATCTCAAAAGTAAAACAGCTAATTGAAAAGGAGCGGTTTTGTTTATATATTTTTTTTAGCTATTTAATAAAAGTATTATACCAATTATATTTTTTTTTCTTGAAAAAAAAATTAAATTCTCTTTCCAATACTTCTTATTTCAAACATCTATCTAGTTTACTTAAGAAGCTGTTGCAATTTTAAAAGTGTGATACTTACTTTTGACATAATGTTTCGGCGTTATTGCTTTATATATTTAGACTAGTTGTAATATTTAAAGGGAAGGAAGAAAGTTATACATAAGCTAAATAAACTAAACAATTGTAGGATGCTATAAATATCTTAATAAAACTACATAATTCCACGTTTAGTTCTCAATCGCCGTGAGATAGCCTGTTTGTAATTCTGATAAAAATTGGTAAATAAATACTGTCACTTTTGCATAAGTAATACTTTAAATTTTAATGTATCAGTTTACCTATTTTAAAAATAATACATAACTATTTCTTATAATCATAACTCAACTAAATAAAACATTAAAAATTTTAACTTCTCACTTTCATATTTAACATGGCCGACCCGGTCAATCTGTCTTGTAATAGTTCAGAGCTTAACTCAGGCTTCTCTGTGAAGGAATGCGAGGTGAAGCCGCCACCACTACACAGTTTCAATATTTAGCAGTTCATTTACGAAAAGCTTTACAGCATACACTGCTGGTTTACGGTGAATATTGAAAAGTTTTTGTGGTAGCAGCAAAGCAATTGATGAGTTACAATTCGTAGCCGTAGCCGTATCTTGTAGCACTATATCGTAGTACGCGCCGGCGCAAGTCAACTTTCTTAAAGAGTTCAACGCGCGCTAGCTTACTTCTATGCACACGAGTTATCTGGGCAAAGTAAATAATGTGGTCTAATTACATAATGTTGGACCTATAAGTAGGCTTTGATAAAAACGCTCACAGCAAACAGAGGAGTGAAATTATAACTATGCAAACAAAAAAAAATGTAAGGATAGTGTTTTTTAAACAGTTCTGAGTGGTACTTATATTTGACTTTTTCAGTTACTTACTTGCTAAAAAATATCAATAAAAATCTTAAAATATATAAATAAGGTGATGTAGAGAACTGTGGAAGTATTTGATTAAATAGATGTAATATTTTAACGAGCTACGTATTTTTCTAAAATTATTTTATGCTCGACACTTTATATTTAAAGCTTAAATACATATTCAGAAGAGAATGCTGAAATTTTAAAAGCTTGTAAGTTAATAGCTAAAGCTACATGGCGATCAGCCATTTCTTTTAAAATTAACATTATATACACCGGTTTTAGACAAGATTGGTCAGTAATAATTTTTTTTTCGAAATTTTAGGTTTTTTACTTAATGTACATTCATTAACGTTAAACTACCATAAATGAATACACAAAGTTCGTTAAATCAGATACTTCTCAACTCTATCAATTTGAAAAACATTTTAAAGATTCTTAATTTTTCTTTTGACATTTTTAGCAAGGCATCAAACACAAACTAAAAGTGTGCATACAATTTAAATAAATTGTACGGTTCAAAAGCTCCGTTTTCTAAAATTCTCGTCTGTAAAACAATATAAGTCAAAAGTCACATTACAAAGTCTGTCGTAGTAGTAGACGGTACAAACTTATAAACAATTCTTGAAGTAAGAAGTTAACACTACAATAAGATTTTTTTTCATTTATTCAAATGACTGTGAATAAGCCTTAACGTCATTATAATGTTTTTCGGATACGGTAAGTACGTACCTCATGCCTTAGGTCAAAACTACGCACTTTCCGAGTTTCTAAGTTTACTCGTACATTCCGTAGTTTATTTTTTATGTTTTGCGAAGTTTGTTTATCTTGATTAGAGAAATGACCTTAAAGAATACATTATTTGAAACCAATTTATATTATAGGTAGTAAGGCACACCATAAACATTCAAGTACTCAGAAGGACGTATGTAATACCAAATACAAAACCACACAGCCAGTCATTCTTAAATATAATACTAATCAACATAGCCTCGGATCAGTTTAATTTCCTTCGTATATTAGATCAGCTAGCCACAAAAGGTACGAAGGCTTACAAGTAGTTTTTTTAGAGTTCAATTATTATTTCTATCGGTATTAGCACGGGCGTGTACAATGCGTAGTTATTAAACTTTTGTTGCGTGGCGTTTTTTGAGCGTATGCCGTACGCCGTATCGACTCGGGCGCATACCTGCGTCCTTCTCGCGGTTACCTGTGAGCGAGAGAGGGCAGCGCCACAGCCCTTAGACTGGATAGACACGACACGTTGCCAAATATCAATATGTCGAATGTATTACAATGATGTAATAAAACAAGTTTCAAAGATCAAATTGGGGATTGACTTGAAAAACATTTGGTAAGTGATAATAAAGTCTAAAGTGGAGCAGTAAATATATTGCTTATTTTACTTCTTTATTAAAAGAACACGTCAAAAGATGTAAGACTTTACAAATAAGCAGGACCCATACGAATGCCTAGGAAAATCTGTACAACTATATGCCAGACCCCAGAGCCTCGTTCATTGAAAATTAAAAACAAAAACTTCAAACGACCCACATACTATGTTGATGTATTCGTATTTTAGTTCGCAATCAGCTGCCAGTGCAACAGGAATTAATTAATCAAATTCGATTAATATTACAAACGTGATAATCGCCAACTACATCGACAGAACATACATTTTCCCGCCTAAACATCTGAAAGGCCGTATCTCGTCGTTGCGAGTGCTGTGGTTGCGCGGGCGCACCGCGAGGCTCTCAAACCGGGCGGGCCAGTACACGATGGAACTTAGTGCCGTACGCTTGTGTTTCGAGCGACCCCGCGAGTGATGTCGCAGCATGGTTGCTGCCCGTGTGTTCCTGTGGTGCCTGTGCGTGATCTCGCTCACGGCCGCCGCGGCTGCCGCCCGGTCCCATCGTCACCCCTCACAACCTTCGCGCCATAAACAAAAGCACTCGGAATTTGTTAAAGGAAAAAGTAAGTTCCGAAACCGCCCACGGCAACTAGGTACTCCTTACAGTTTCTCACTGACACGATATGGATGTGGTTCCGATAAAACAATACAAATCATACGTGCTCCGACCGTAAAATGCCACCGTAAATAAACGGGTGCGAGCTAATCGCTCGAATAAAATAAACAAAGCTTATCTCGAGGCAGCAAATGTAGCCTTATATAGCTCGGAAAGTTGGCCCGGTCGTAGGCCGTAGCTTCGTAACAGGCTGCGCTGCGCGTACGCCGGCGAGACAATTAAATCTCACTTTGTATGTGACGATATTTCTGTGAAAGGCACGTGAAACAATATCCTTTGATGCTGGAGCTTCACCTGCGTCTAATGTCGTTAATTAGTGCTCTATTTGACGTAGTACGCAGGTGTGGCCGGTCTTTGTGCGCTAATTTGCTTCAATAACATTAGACGTTAGGCGATAGCTCGGACGGCGGTAACTTTTGACACATCAAAGGGATTAAGCGGGCGTCAAGTGCGTTGTTGTGGCTACACCTACTACACTAAACATGTTAAAACACGATCACGTTTAAAAACTCTTTGTGAAATATATGTAAAAGTGCATAGTTATTAAGTTAGGATGGAGTAGACAAAATAAGAATAGTATTGAGTTCTTGGAATCGTTTTTTTATTTTAAAGACACACTCACAGATCACACGCTAACTACGTCACTAGACGTTAGAATCAAACGTCAAATAAGTGTGGCCACGCACTTAGCGCGTACCTTAATGCTTTAATTTAGTTAACGCTAATCATGCCTTTATTTGAACGTTAGGCGTCACGCAGGTGAAGCCCCAGCATAAGATTAAACATTGTGTGGACGGGAAGGCAGTGCTACTTTTGTAGAGCGTTCAACTCTCTAGAGTCGTTGTGTTCCTACCTATCTTACGGACGTGGATTTTGAGCAAACGCTTAACTTAAGATAGTACAGTACAGTTCAACTAGTGAAGGTCTAGTGATCTTGGTATAAGTCGATAATTTAGTCGCGGCAATTCGAACCGCGTAAATTTCTGTTTATACCAGCAATTTTGTAAACAAGTTTCGAATATCTTATTGTTGATGAACAGCCGAATACTTGTCACTGAACGGATTGTTAATATAACAAATTCAAAATAAGAAAACAGTGTTGTTTTATCAAGTTACAAAAATATGGGTAACTCAATTATAGGTTTCTTTGACTGAAGTACTTTTAACTGGATCTAGAGAATATTCTAAGAGAATTTGGCTTCACATAGATCATATACAACTACAAGACAGCTATACATTTTTTCCACTATAATATTATCTGTCTACAACCTCGAGCGCTCGCTCGCCTAATTTCCACTCAGACAAAAGCTAAAAGTATAGCCCTATTAACAGCCTAACCCAGTGTTTTATTGATAATGAAAACACGGAGAGCAGAGGTTACTAATTAACTGATCGGGACTCAAAGCCACATTTGGAGCATTTAGTTCAGTCAAGTTAACAGAATTCGCCTTTTTGACAGCCGTAACTCAAATCGTGTTTTGACTGAATGTTATACTCGTAGAATACCGGCGGTTTATTGCGTAGGTTTTCAAAGCTCAATTGTTTTTCTAATAACATTAGTATTTGGTTCACAACTGAACCTTGGAATAACGATTAACCGACACGAAGCTAAGTACAGCTTAATCAAATTACAGGGGTTAGGAATATTTAGAGCTGGCAAATATTTTATTTGAACTTCATATTTATACTCGTAGCTGTTATTTACGGTCACTGTTAAATACAGATAAGTACATAATAATGATTAAAAATAGGAATCCTAAATGTTTTGAAACACACCTCGAATATTTGAATGGAACAAAGATTGTGTAGGTGTCTACTTAGGTAGTAAGACAATAATTATTTTGTGCTTTCTTTCAGATCCTATAAAACTATAATCGAGTCAATGTAGAAAACGAACTTTTATAGATTGGCTCAGGTCTGGGTGTTAAAGGTGTTGTGGTACTGTCGTTGTTTCTGATTTCTATAAATCAAGTGCTTTAGCTTCTTACCTTAGGATAAGAGCAATGTACGTGATGTTGTCCAATATTTATTTATTTTATATATGCATTCATATTATTTATGAAGCTTTTACCTATTTAAAATACGAAATTCCACATCTCTCATGTTGGCGTCTTGTTCCGTTTTATTACCTTTCACTCGAGCGCCCATATTTAGCTGTCCATGAATTTCACCACGAACTAGACTAGTACAGTCAACAGCACGTCGACCTACCCCAAAAGTCAAAAATTCTCCAATAGATTTTCAGCTTTAAGCCTGACAAATAGAGTTCATTTTCAAATGAGAAAATTTGACATTTTGTGGTAGGTCGACGTGCTGTTGTCCGTACCTTTAAATAAAAAAAACACCGTGCATAATTACCTATGTAATGGATTCTATAATACCGTGTATCATCTTTAATAAAATATATTGTTTGTGTCATTGCCAGGATCCAATTAATATGAATAGTCCATTGGCCGGGAAAAGTGATTAACTTGGCTTTATAACTTATTATTAAACTATCATGTAATGGTAGTGTCGTCTAAAACGACAGGTTCCTATTATGGTTGAAGTGTTTATCAAAATCTTTATGACAGAACTGTCCATTTAACTTTACTTCAGGGCATCTAAGAGCTAATCTTTTAATAATGACAAATGACTTGCACTTATTCCTTACTGCCTACACTTCTAGGAGTACTTTAACGACTCTAAACGACAGTATAAAAACGCCATCATATAAAATCTCTAAATAAGAACAATAAAGTCACTATCTGCGCATGATTGTGCGCTACTCTTTTAAACCACACAAAGTATTTTGATAGGATTCTCAGTATAACTTAACTAAATTTCTTTGAAAAGAATGAATGAAAAAATGCAATGCCTGATTAGTTATTTATATAGAAAGTAGATGAAAACCAATATGGCAACCGTGTAAGTCGCTAGTGACATAAGAAGTTTAAACGGAAATGTTCAAAGTAAGCAAAAATAAACATGATTCGTTAATCAATCGTAATTGACAAGTTTGGAATGTCGAAGGAACCATATTTTTCTACTATAACGCTTGGAACTAGTTTAGCCATTAGTACAGCCAACGGCTTATAAACCTACTACAAATGACATGTTTCATCAGATTATTTTCAACATGGAACTAATAGAGTTCAATATCAAATGAGAGAAACTTTTTTGTTCAACGGAATTTTGAATGCAATGCTAAAACCAGAGGCGTGCGGTGCATATAGGCTATTAAGTAGTGCCTACTTGATAAATGGAATGAGGTAGGCAGTAGGTACTTACAAATGATGAAAACCACTGATTTATATCAATAAAAAACATTAGTAAGTATCTACTGCCTACCTCGAAATAAAATCAATGCACGCCACTGGCTAAAACATTGTGTCTTTGACTCGTATGCCAAGATTGTCAATATAAAATATATTACCATAAATATATAAAATATCATATTCATTTATTTATTGTTTGAATGTTGGTGCATAATTCATACAAGAAACTTAACATTCTTATAATAAATATGAGAATATTATTCTCGAATACGCTCAACGCCGAAAGAGTTCGATCATATTTCGGACCAAGACAACACATCATGCTTGAAATACTCCAAACCATTTTTTTTTATAAACTTCGAACCACGTCACTTTCATTAGCTTTCTTGGCCTAGCATAGAAAGTCTTTTTGAAAGAACACATATAAACCGTGGTAACATATGGGACTTTTAAACTACTCTCGTCAGTACCCAATACTTACTTAGGAATAATTATTCGTTACTTAAATTCCGCATGAATATACAATTACCCACAGCTTGCAAACATTTTAACCGACTTCAAAAAAAAGGAGGAGGTTCTCAATTCGTCTGAATGTTGTTTTTTTTTTTTTTTGTATGTATGTTACGCGATTACGCCGTCAATTATGGACCGATTTCAAAATTTATTTTTTAGTTTGTAAGGGTATACTCCCGAGATGGTCCCATTTCCACCAAGTCAGATTCTAATGATGGGATCCCTGGGAAATCGAGGACAACCCTCAATTTTTATAGGCACACATAATGTTTTGCATATATTTTCTGACTCGATGCTGATTTTTGGGTCTGGTAATCATCATGTCATGATGCTGACCTGATGATGGAAGCCACAGAACTCCTTAACGGATAGGAGTTAGAGGATAATACCGCAATTTGTCGACAGAACGTATTTCGCAGTGTGTTGAGCAGACGTGGAGCTTATGAGGTACCAGACCGCCAATTTTTATTTACTGGGGGCGTAACCGCACACCCAGTAACGAAAAAAAATTTGAAAGTTCCTTTCTTAATTTAACCTGTTATTTAACGCGAGACATTATCATATGGTTACGACACCAAAATAGCCGCCGTTTTGTTTGGAGTGTAGGTAAACCCTTTTCTTAAGACTTAAAAATTTTCGTCGAAAAATTGACCCTATATAACACCTTATTTTTATCATACCATTGGATGGGGGGTCCATAGAGGACCAATATTAGTTAAGGTTACTTTGCTGTAAAGTAATTTTTGGCGAAGTAAGGAGGGAAAAAATAGAGGACTTAACACTTAAAATTGTAAAATAAAATTTTTTTTTAAAAAAACTAAAAACCGACTTCAAAATGAAACTAAAAAGCGTAAAATAATATTTACTAAAACATACCTAATCAGTTCTTTTTGGAGTCGGTGCGAATGAACACATTTTAACTCTCGATGGCTGGCACCGACTCCAAAAAGAACTGATTAGGTATGTTTTAGTCAATATTATTTTTCGCTTTTTAGTTTCATTTTAAAGTCGGTTTTTAGTTTTTTATTAAACTTTTTTTATATTGCAAGCAGCAGAAAAAAAGATTTAAGTAAGTAAGTTAATATTATTCGCGATCCTTGTATTTGTAATTTTACTAGCCAGTGGAAACACCAAAATATTTTCATTTAAGGTTTGTTTCTCTTTAATCACCTGGTAATAGTTTTTTTAGATTTAGAGAGGTAGGCTACGATTAAACCGTGTTGAAATAATATTATAGATTTTTAAGCGAAGTGACAATTGTATTTTGTATAAAATGTGTATAGAATAGATTAATGCTCCTATGACAGAGTTTCAAGCAAACATTTACAACAGTTTGTCATATTACTGGTCCATTCACACCTTACTGCTCAAAACCGTTGCACTTTCTATACGATTTCGCACTCTGTGGTCGACCAGATCACATTTACTCACTGTAAATGACTAGGTTTAATACTAAATAGCGACACGATTTACTTGTAAATAACACTTTATAAAGTAGAATTTATGAACATAGGATTTCTTTGTAAGAATTTTAACAGTTGTCAGAAAATCAGACATTCGTAATTAATGAAATTTAATGCCAATACCGATTCAGTAACAGTATAGACTTTCACGTTTATTCGAATTCGTTTTATTTGCAGTTAGCAAATACATAAATGTAATGTGAGTAAGCTTTGCACATTTAATACCACTGTTGGGTTTATTATTCTCCTCGTGTGGGTTTGTACGAGTAGCCTACTTAGTACGAGTATGTAAGTATAATTTATACACAAACCTTTTTATAAATTTTCGTAAATCAGTATCCTCTTTCAGCGAAAATCGTATTAATTTAGTTTAACCCCCTTATAATAAAAGTATAGTCTGAACCATGGTCCATGACTAGTTTATTAGCCAAACAATTTATAATGTATGTATCTCGAGACATATCTCTGTCTATCAAGACAATTTGACAACATTTATAATTGTTACATTCACAAGTTAACCTCAGATATATTATTTGCCTCGGTATAAAGTTATTTCGAGGATCAAACGTGTTAAAACGGTAAGAGATTAGGACATAATATAGAACAGAAAGTCAAACGTGGCAGCCTAGCAGATTGCAATTTATCCATATTATGATGATAATAATGTATTTTTTTTATTACTGTGATAAAAACCACGTATTTTTATGCACATGTTTTCAAAGTGTACATCTATTGTTTAGTTTGAAACAAGTAATATGAGGAGGTAGTATGGGTACCACGGTTGGGGGCGTCTCCGCAGACCACGTTTCAGATTACTTTTCATATTATTTGCATAACGATGAATATAAAAATAAACAGGAAAATAAAGCTGATATTTATAGAAAAATAACTACTAACCAAGAATTCTTGAATAAGGATATACGAATAAGTGCGTTGGGTTATAAATATTGTATAATTATGACGATGTTTGTACGTGTGTGATTATGTAAAGCGTTCGCATAAAGAATCGACAAGGAACTTTAGTCACAATAGTACGGTCATCAGCTTATCAAACTCGAATTCAATTGGATATTGATCACTATAGTTAAGTTTAAAGTAAAAAAAAATTTTTAAATGACTTTAAACTTTTTAGGCAGGCGGACTTACTGCAGACTGTAAATGTCCTATATTTGATCAGTTTACCAGTTTTACTATAGTTTACCAGTTTTACTTCTACTAAAATTGTTTTAATATTCTCTACTCCAAGGAATATAGGGAATATTGATGATACCTACTCATACTCTTGTATTACTGTAAATCTTGACCAGAATCAGTTTTAATTAGAAATTTTAAGACTATTATTGAAATAAAACGCTTATATTATAAGTCTTAACCACATTTCTTTACTCATGTGTCTTAACTACATTATTAACCTTTCTTAATATTACATAATTTCCTTGTACCTCATCAACAAATGAAAGATCCAATCAAATTTTTTGTTTATCCCTTCATTTTAATAGCCCTGACGTTCAACCTACTGCTAAATTTCAAAAAATGTTTAATAGCATATATTTAGACTAGTATACGACTAGTTTTCGATTAGCAGTACATATGAGGTTTAAGATAACATTTGAAAGTCGCGTGCGCAACTTTGTGGCATCCGACACAATAGTTCTAGGAAATACTTACTCGCATGGTTTCACGAAGCTTAGGAACATTCCTTTCGTAAATATTTTAGCTTATTTCGAACGTGTATCGATGTAATGTTAAGGTGTGCCCGAGAGCAAAAATCTTATGATCTTATTTCGATGAAAATGTGTGTTAAGATCATACCTTCATCTCAAAGCGAATCAAAAGTCTCATTAAAAGTATGCCTAAATTAGTTACAGTTTTCGTACAATCAGTTAAAAAACATTTTTAAGGCAGTGTTGACGTATATAATAATATTTATTTATTTAAGTAGCTAAAGCACTTGTGTCATAAACAACGACGGTACACAACACTTATAAGTGACGACAATGTGTTACATAATATTCATTAAGAAAAATAAGTTTGATAAAAAACTAAAAACCGACTTCAAAATGAAACTAAAAAGCCAAAAATTATATTGACTAAAACACAACACAACTATATGAACACATTTTAACTGGCACCGTGCCAGCCATCGAGAGTTGTGTTCATTCGCACCGACTCCAAAAAGAACTGATTAGGTATGTTTTAGTGTATATAATTTTTCGCTTTTTAGTTTCATTTTGAAGTCGGTTTTTTGTTTTTTATTAAACTTATTTTATTTCACAATTTTAAGTGTTAAGTCCTCTATTTTTCCTCTCCTAACTCCGCAAAAAATGACTTTACAGCAAAGTGACCTAGACAAATGTTGTTCTTCTGTGGACCACCCACCCAATGGTATAATAAAAATAGGGTGCTATTAATAAGGATAAAAATAAGGTGTTATATTGAGTCAATATTTCGACGAAAATTTGTAAGTCTTAAGGAAAGGGTTTTCCTACACTCCAACCAGAACGGCGGCTATTTTGGTGTCGTAACCATAGGATAAGGTCTTGCATTAAATACCAAGTCAATTTAAGAAAGAACCTTTTAATTTTTTTTCGTTACTGGGTGTGCGTGTACGCCCCCAGTAAATAAAAATTGGCGGTCTGGTACCTCATAAGCTCCACGTCTGCTCAACACACTGCGAAATACGTTCTGTCGACAAAAAGCAGTATTATCTTCTAACTCCTATCCGTTATATAAGGATAAGCTTGCCGTTCCAGATTTCAGACTGCATAAAGTGGGAAATTCTTTCATGGGGAAATGTATTCGTTTTTTTAATAAATTACCAGCATCTATTGCTGAACTGCCCATGTTTAAATTTAAAGCTCATGTAAAAAATATTCTCATGAAAAAAGGGTATTATACTGTTATAGATTATTTAAATGATAAAAATGTTTGGATATAAATACTGCCTTGCTCGCACAGGTGCATTTATCTTGTAATTTAATATTTTGTTATGTATATTTAAAACTTTTTAAAAGAGGCTGACAATAGTGACCGAGTTTCTTGCGCTGCTTCTTCTCGGCGCTAGCCCAAACTTGTCCCGAAGCAGTGGTAGGGAATAAAATAACAATGGGACGTGTAAAAGTGCTTAGTTTAAGCCTATTTGCAAAAATAAATTGGTTTTATTGGTTTTTATTGGTTAGGGAAATCTGTGGCTTCCATCATCAGGTCAGCAACATGACATGATGATTATCAGACCCAAAAATCAGCATTGAGTCAGAAAATATATGCAAAACATTATGGGTGCCTATAAAAATTGAGGGTTGCCCTCGATTTCCCAAGGATCCCATCATCAGAATCTGACTTGGTGTAAACAGGACTACCTGGGTAGTATACCCTTTCAAACTAAAAAATAAATTTTGAAATCGGTCCATAATTGACGGCGTAATCGCGTAACAAACATACAAAAAAAAACATTCAGACGAATTGAGAAACTTCTCCTTTTTTTGAAGTCGGTTAAAAATGTCAATTACATATAAATCATTAATTAGCCATTCAAACAAAATCGACTGGGCTGTTTATTATAAAATCTCGTTGTCGTGTAATTTAAAGTTTTAAAATTTACGGCTACATAAAATGTAATCAACCAAGTTAATTCAGACGACACTTAACTCTCTGGCAATATTTTATGTAGATTATTCATAATTATTTATTCCAATATAAACATATCAATTAACATTTTTAAAAGTGTTTGATGTTCGACGAGAACTAAATAAAAATGATATCTTTGCTCATGAGCTGGAGACGGAGAAGCTTATTTACTGTTTTATTTTTGTCACAACATCCTCAATTTTAAAATAGGTATTTGACGTTTAAAGTATATCCTGATTATAATAATATCATCATCAACTTATTGCAGCTCACAATATTTTATAGAACTGAGATTTTTTAAATGAATGCTGTAAAATAATATTGGAGCTAAGTAACGGTAAAACCATTTAATAGTACGTAATGATATGCACGATTCCGAATCTTGGTTGTTTGAACCTGGCCCGTGTGTCAAACATTCCGTCCGTTGCGACACTCATACATTTATTTTATTATTCGTGACTATGGCTTTTAAAAGATAGAAAAGTCATACGTTTGTTGTCAGTTTTCATAATCAGCCCACGTCAGACTACTGTTGAATAAAGACACAGAATCACTGAAGATTAGAGGTAGGTACTACAAACAGTCATAATATGTACCATTCTTAATTATAGTAATAAAAAAGTGTGGATTTAAAGCTGCTTAGCTTGCATCAAATCTTGTAAAAATATTTATTTATTTTAAAAGAGGCTGACAATAGTGACCTAGTTTCTTGCGCTGCTTCTTCTTGGCATAAGCCCACAAATTGTCCCGAGGTAGAGGTTGGGTAAAAAAATATATTAATACGTGTAAAAGTGTGTGTAATGGCCAATTTGCAGAAATAAATGATTTTGATTTTAATTAAAGCCACTGAGTTCAATTCTTAAATTAATATCTAGCAGTGGACTGACGTCGGCTGATGATCCACGCTATAATTTGAGTTAAACGACATTTACTACTTAGTCGTATAAGCCATTCAAGCATTGGTTAGCTGAAGACAACTATGTTCACGACGACCGTAGCCGAATGGCGAGCATGCCGGACTTGGCGTCGCCATCTCTGTGGTCCCGGGTTAGATTCCCGGTAAGATCAATGTAGAAAACGATCATTTGTATATTGTCTCGGGTCTGGGCATTGTGGCACCGTCGTTGTTTCTGATTTCTATAACATAAGTACTTACCTTAGGATCGGAGCAATGTATGTTCTGCAACCTTTTATTTATGTATTTTAGAACCTAGCAAATCATATAAACCATTTTACAATCCTACTTAATATTATAATGTGCAAAAAGGTTGTATGTTTAGAGGTTTCTTGCCAATCTCGCATCAAGAGCCTCTTATCCCCAGAAATATAGTACAGAAAACAGTATTTTCAGAGAAACCTAATCGCTTACTATGATTGACAAAAGTCACATTCAACAGTAAAGTATCCAAATAAAAGTCCAAGATAACTTTCAATCACAACATGCAGTAAATGAATAAGTTTAACAAATGTTCAATCATATATCCGATCTGCTATATTTTAATACGTATATGTTAAGCTATTTCACTTTCGTGGAAAAGTATGGTACCCACTTCGGTCCCGGCGACAGAAATGCGAAATTGCCAATCCATTGCCGCCTCGCTTCCCTTGTCAGACCGAAACGGCCCTACGAACGCAGCTAGCATGCGCCGGAGTCGATTTAGTAGTGAAAGGTCGATCGGTTGAACAGGTTTCAATGCTTCAGAATGCAAGTAACTGGATAAAAACACAACGCTGAGACAAACCAGTCGTGGGAGTAGTGCGAGCCGCGAAAGATTGCCTGAGGACGCTCGGACATAATCTTGAGTTTTGAAATGAATCGGCACACTTATTGTTTCCATTATAAGCTTGTATGGAACAGGATAACACGCATCAAATTAAATAATCTAATAAGGTGATAAAACTGACTCAAACAGCTAAATTGTATCAAAAAAGTAGTTTTTGCTAATTTTTATTTTGTTTTAGTAATATTTGAAAAGACGTTTTGACGTACAGTAGCAAAAAAGTAACACTTAAAAATATTCTCACAATCTTCTATGTACAAACTAACGAGGTTGGAATAAGCCAAGTGATAATTCCTATCAAATAATAAAATCAAAAAATTACCGCCAATTCAAACCTTAAATTCTTCCCAATAAACAGCTTTTAAGGAAAAGCCACACTTTTTGATTGATAAACGTCAAATAACTTTTTTTGTAATACTATCTTGTAATATAATATAACTACTTTAGCACACGTTTGATTTTTGTTTCCAACTTACAAGCAAAATCAAACCAAACCTTTAAAGTTTTATCCTACTAGCTATTTAGGACAAACCACAACTGTGGCTGCCTTTTAATACCTAGATCTAAGTACATCATATTAACTAAAGTGAAAAGGAAAATACACAATTACAAAATTTAAACGCAAACACTAAATACAAATACAGGGCGGTAACTACGAACTCTTAAAACTATCTCAAATCTGTCAAACATCAAATCTGTCAAATTTTGTATGTAATGTCGTACCAAAATTGACAGATTTGACAGCTTTGAGATTGTTTTAAGAGTTCATGGTTACCCCGCTAACCTAATCGAAATTGCACAGTAGGCTCTCATTATAATAGTTTATCGCGTCACGATTGCTTATGGCTGTAGTCGAACAGACCACTCTAACCATAACATGGTTAGATCCAAATCGGTGCAGCCAATGCGACGATAATGAATGCTATCGGCCGTGTCATCATAACCATACATTTGGGTCGACCGGACACCAGATTTCTACTGCAAAATCGGCCACATTTAAAAGAATAGAACTTGAGGTGACATTTTTTGGCGCCGTGAAATACACTTTGATTAATATTGTTTTAATTTGAAATTACTTAATCATTTTTACACATTTAGCCGTTTCGTGACATCTTAATAAACAAATTTTAGCCAAGTTGCTATATCGAATATTTGTAAATGTACCTAAGTTGCAATATAGAATATTTGTAATTGTACCTATAATATTGAGATATACTTAAAACAAGGATAAAAAGCAAATTAGTTTTATCGTTGTATGTTTTGAGAAAACTTTTATTAAATCTATTAATTTGTTGATACATATTTATGATATTAGGAACAAATTTCTGAGAGAACAGCCTTATCAGCACTCAGCCCGGGCTACTTAAAATATTGTGTAACAGGTCTAAGTTTCTGAATTCCTAACCAAACGTATCATATGACGGTAACGATACACCTCTGCATGCAGATAAAAAACAAGTCTATTATTTAGTCGGGCAGGTAAACTTTACCTTGCACCTTGAATACTTTGTTATTTCTATAGAGTTCACTCACACAAAAACTATGCTTTGTATTACAAAGCATAGAGAACACTCGAAAGGCTCATCGTCAGCGTCAACAAACATTTTTAAATCTTAACGTAGGAGCCATAAGAATTAATTCTGATACTTATCCAGACTAAGAGTTTCTACCTACTCCTCTTTTGTGTTACACAGCTTACTAGTTCCTTAAAATATAATAACTTTGATTAAAAAGAAAAATCAATCACATAAAATGTAAAATCGTTAAAACTAGAAATCAATAAAATAAAGAAGTATTTTTTAAAATTATGTTTACTTAAGTATTAAACTTATGTTCTTTTTAGTTTGTGTTTTTAAACGTGTGTCGTAAATCGTAAACGTAATATCAACATAGTTAGTACATTCTAAAACATCACAATTGTGTATTATTGTGCGTTGTAAAAACAAGCTGGGCAACGGTAAACTTGTACGACAGAATCTCGTTTTCGTTGTCCACCGTCGGCTTTGGTCCGTAGGTACGCTTTTGTCGCATACTGAGCGTTCGTTGTGACTATTTTCGTAGTTTCATCACGAATAGCGGTGCTACGTGTATCGTAGTGGAGTAAACTGGCCCAGCGCCCGCCCACACGGCACCGCCTCTTCGTTAGACGCTCGGCTCCTAACATGTCGATCAGGTGACCTACAAATACATTGCTTTTAATCAACGTTTTGACAATCGCACAATTATTATATTGGATCGGAATTGCATAAATAAACACTTGTGTGATCAGAAATGCTAGTAACTATGACGAATATAAGATAAATCAATTATGCAAAGTTCAAAGATGATTCATTTATCTTGTAAGATTTGTTCTTCAACGAAACTTTTCTGAGAAAGAGGAAACATGTTAGACGTGTTAGACAATAAAAGATTAACTTCATAGAAACAAATATTATATCACAAAATAATCATCTTACTTTTTAGATTGTTTATTAATTTTATCCTTTTCTTTGTTTTCAGTATGCATTGGGACGAACGGTCGCATGTCGGTTCCATCGAACCGCGACACCCACTACCGGAACCTTCGCGATCGCTTCACCAACTGTACATACGTAGACGGGAACCTGGAGCTGACATGGCTCGAAAACGAAAATATGGATCTCTCTTTCCTCAAGTACATACGAGAAGTCACCGGATACGTGCTCATTTCCTACGTGAACGTCAAGCATATCATCTTGCCTCAACTGCAAATCATCCGCGGCAGAACGCTCTTCAAACTAAATATCAGAGAAGAACAGTTCTCTCTCTTAGTTACTATGTCCACAGCGTTTACCCTCGAGCTACCTGCTCTGCGCGACGTTCTGCGAGGCAGTGTTGGTATCTACAACAACTACAACCTCTGCCATGTGAAGACCATCAACTGGGACGAGATCATTACTGGAACCAACGCGACATACGTGTATGCTTATGACTTCCAAGCGGCAGAAAGGGAATGTCCGCGATGCCATCCCAGCTGCGAAGCCGGTTGCTGGGGCGAAGGACCCCACAACTGCCAAAAGTTCTCAAAAACGAATTGTAGTCCCCAATGTGACCAAGGCCGTTGCTTCGGCCCAAACCCGCGTGACTGTTGCAATGCATTTTGCGCGGGAGGATGCACGGGCCCTTTACCTAGCCAGTGTCTTGCCTGTCGAAACTTTTATGATGAAGGAACATGCTCTCAAGAATGCCCACAAATGCAAAAATACAACCCCACAAATTATTCTTGGGAACCAAACCCTAATGGGAAATATGCATACGGTGCGACGTGTGTTAGGAATTGCCCAGAGCATCTCCTGAAAGACAGTGGAGCGTGTGTGAGAAGTTGCCCGCCGAACAAGACAGCTGTAAATGGGGAATGTATACCTTGCAATGTCACTTGCCCAAAAACTTGCCGAGCAGAGAAACCAATACACTCTGGTAACATAGAAAGCTTTAGAGATTGTACGATCATCGATGGTTCGATTGAGATTTTGGAAATGACATTTACTGGATTTCAGCATGTTAATCCCGATTATTCATTCGGTGAGCGCTATCCTAAGATGGAGCCAGATGCTCTGGAAGTATTCAGCACAGTCCGCGAGGTGACCGGCTATTTGAACGTCCAGGCCCACCATCCCAACTTCACTAGTCTATCTTACTTCCGCAACTTAGAAGTTATAGGAGGACGGCAAGTTGTAGAGAATCTTTTTGCCTCATTGTACATAGTTAAAACTTCACTCGAATCATTGGGTCTCAAATCACTAAAGAGAATAAATTCTGGCGCAATTGCTATTATGGAAAACAGAAACTTGTGTTTTGCTGATAAGATAGCTTGGAACAAATTAGTAAAATCAAAAGATCATAAGCAAATAATACAGAAAAACGGCGATCTAAGGACTTGTGGTGAGTTTGCTGTGTGGTAGATTTAATTTGAGGATCCTCATAGTTTAGATTAAGAAATAAGTTCTTTCATTGCAAAGCGATAGCAATTTGTTAATATTTTGTCTTCTTTTAAAATGTTTGGGATAAGTTCCATTTTGCAAGCGAATTCTCATCCTCACTATTTTAATGGTATGACTAACATGACTAACAGCAAGCGCTTTAATGAGCTGTGCGCCCCTTTAGACCCGAGATGGACCAATGGGTATGAAACGAACCTTTCTCCGCGCGTATTTCAAATCCACTGGTTACTGACTTAATTTATTTTCTACGGAAAACCACACAAGGAAGCGGAGCGGTTTCTCTAAATGCATTTACCAATTTTAAATTCACAGTATTTTCTGTAGAAAATATTAAGTTATCGGGGAAAATTTTGAGCGATTTTATTCCATGTATTCCTAACAATATATTATTTAACAGAAAAAACAAATCTGGTGTGCGATCCTCAATGTTCGGCGGACGGCTGCTGGGGCCCTGGTCCTGACCAGTGTCTTTCCTGCCTTAATTACAAGTTTGGCGAGATATGCATACAAAACTGCAGCGTAGAGCCTGGGTGGGTATTTTAACAGCCACTCCTATTTTCAATGTCAGAGCGAATGTTTTTTAATAATTTCACATACTTACACAATAAATAACCCTAGAAAAGATTGACCTTTATTGACTCTTTCAAACTTATTACCACAACAACGCCGTACTATGTGGGTAGGCTACTATTACCGGTTATACACCGCTCTCTTAAAGTCTAGTGATATTTTATAGCGATTATGTAACTTTTACCGTTCTCATTTCAGATTGTACAAAGCCGGTCCCAAGAGTTGTCGCCAGTGTCACACAGAATGCTTAGATGGCTGTACAGGACCAAGTCCCTCAAACTGCACCAGATGCAAGAACGTTCGCGACGGCCCTTTTTGTGTCTCCGAATGCTTGGAAACTCGATATCCATCAGAGAACGGCACTTGCGAATCCTGTCACGTCAACTGCCACAATGGTTGTACTGGACCAAAAAACACCGTGGGAGAAGGAGGCTGCAATTCCTGTAAGAAAGCCATTATCAGCGTAGAAGCAACAGTCGAGAAATGTCTTGCTGAGAACGAATTGTGCCCAGACGGATATTACAACGAATGGGTCGGTAACGTCAAGCCTTTAGAAGGAAAAGTAAAAGTCGTTTGCCGAAAGTGTCACCCACTGTGCAAAAAATGTACCGGTTTTGGCATTCACGAGCAAGTCTGCAAAGTCTGCAATGGCTTCAAGAGAGGTGACCAATGCGAGGAAGAATGTCCCACAGACCATTACACCGATGAGGAATTCAGGACTTGTACGCCGTGCCATAGTGAGTGTCGCGGTTGCATCGGCCCCTCCTCCACTGACTGTATTAAATGCCAAAATCTAAAAATTTTCATTACTGAAGGCAACACTTTTGACAACACCTCAGCCTTCAATTGCACAGACACTTGCCCTGAAAACATTCCGCACAAAATATACTTTGATGAATTGTTGCAAAATCCGATCGACGAACCCTACTGTTCAGATTTAGCCAACGGTCTTCCTAACTTGACGACAGCACGGACTCCTACTATTTTAATCATAATCCTGATCTTAGCTGTATTGTTTTTGGTGATACTCGGTATCATAGGTTATACATGTCGACAAAAGGCAAAAGCTAAAAAAGAAGCTGTAAAAATGACTATGGTACTTACTGGATGTGAAGACAACGAACCTCTTCGACCGACAAATGTAAAGCCAAACTTGGCCAAGCTGAGAATAGTCAAGGAAGCCGAGCTTCGTCGTGGGGGCATGCTTGGCTTTGGTGCATTTGGTAAAGTATATAAAGGTGTTTGGGTACCAGAAGGAGAAAACGTCAAGATTCCTGTAGCTATCAAAGTTCTGAAAGAAGGCACTGGTGCCAATACTAGCAAAGAATTCTTAGAAGAAGCGTACATAATGGCCAGTGTAGAACACCCTAATTTACTACAACTGTTAGCAGTCTGCATGACAAATCAAATGATGCTTATTACTCAACTAATGCCACTAGGGTGTTTGCTTGATTATGTCAGAACTCACAAGGAGAAGATAGGATCCAAAGCATTTTTAAACTGGTGTACCCAAATAGCACGAGGAATGTCGTACTTAGAAGAAAAGAGATTGGTACACAGAGACTTGGCTGCAAGAAATGTTTTAGTACAAACTCCAAACTGTGTTAAGATCACAGATTTCGGTTTAGCAAAACTATTAGACATAAATGAAGATGAGTACAAAGCAGCTGGAGGCAAGATGCCCATCAAATGGTTGGCGTTGGAATGTATTCAGCATAGGATATTTACGCACAAGAGTGACGTTTGGGCTTTTGGCGTTACCATTTGGGAAATTTTGAGTTACGGTGCACGCCCGTATGAGAATATATCGGCCAGAAATGTCCCAGAATTAATTGAGAACGGCCTGAAATTGCCTCAACCTAGCATTTGCACCTTAGATATCTACTGCATAATGGTCTCATGTTGGATGTTGGATGCCGATAGCAGACCTACGTTCAAGCAATTAGCTGATACCTTCGCTGAAATGGCGAGAGATCCAGGCAGATATCTCGTAATACCAGGAGATAAGTTTATGCGTCTCCCGTCCTACTCTACACAGGTAATATAATAATAATTTTCAAAACATAACGAACCATTTCTATATTATAAATCTAATACTTATACTTATAAAACAAAGTCGGGTTTGCTACAACTCTTATAACTCGAGAACGGCTGGACTGATTTTTGTGGTTTATAATTTGTTGGATTATTCTCCATCCCGAAAAGCAGAATAAATAACAAAAACATTGAAAAATCTGAGGAAAAATATTTGCTGTTAGGCGGTGATACAAAGTTCGCCGGTTCAGCTAGTTATATTATATTCTTAGCAAAAACCATCTGCCATTAAAATTACATAAGGCCTGGGGGTCTAGTGCAAAGTGACAAATCCGATATATCGGCCGATTGTTCGATCATTTCCTAATATGAAATGCAATCGGTCAGTCGGTTGGGATCGGGCATTTCAGTTGATTCGACCGATCATCATTTGACATTAGTGGCATCGTAAACCCTACTCCGAAGTGTATCGGTCCGACCGAACATTTGAGTTTGACAAGTGTTTTATCGGATATCTAATGTCAAATTTTACGACATCTAAATAGCTATCGTTTGACCATCGTAAATGGACATATTTTTTAACATGCTAAGAAATCTTGTATTTTATACATACCTAATCATTGTTTACAACAAGTTTCACACCTCCAAGTTAAAACGTCATAACCACCGCATAGCACATGCACAATTTTACGACACAAATTATTGTAAAAGTTATAAAATCTATCAAATATAATATTTTGGTATGCCGGCTTGACAAAACAATAGATTTCTACTTATTTTGATTTGATGATAAAACTATTAGAAATGCACTATTAGCACTAAGCCACGAATCCCTAAAAATGCAATAGGTAGGCAACACAACCATATTTTGTCTAATCTTAGAGACCATTATATTTGGTCGGATTCGCGCTGACAGTTTCAACAAACACAAACTTTTTTTATGGTTTTAAAATGTAACACGTCGTTATAATATTATTTTTCTTAATTTAAAAAGCAGTATTTAATAAGTATGACTCATTTTCTACAAAAAATTTATTATTATAACGCCATCTATCGAATTATTTTCAAACTACTTTGCGATCGAGTTTCTCAAGACAAGTTTTAAAATCAATAAGCAAGCAACATTTCATGTGTTCAGCATTTATTTTTCTAAATGTCTTAAACAATTGGAATGGTGCAATTTTCTTAGTTTAAATATCTAAAATTGATTGAAATAAACATTTTTCTGTTGATAGAAACCATGTTTACGCATTAGTTTACTAATATTTTGAATCGACAAGAGACTTTTACAAAACCGGTAAAATTTTAATAAGTAGTCGTAACACTAGCACTCAGTATCATTCATTCCGATACTCTTCTACAACTGTCTGTGGCCACGATGGAACCGCGCGATTTCGATGTTGTTTCGTGTTAAGGTTCCAATCGAAACTTCGGTCGGATAAGAACATTCGGATGGTACATTTCGCGCTAGACCCCCTGAATACGCTTGAATGACCTTCACGCCATACAATTAACCGTGGATGAACTCTAAAATCGGAAAAAATGTTTTTAGAAATTAATGCCAATAAAAAGAATATTCAAATTAAAATCTCAATTCAAAACATCTTTATTTTTCTACAACCTTGTTTTGTGTGAAAGCAATAACGACATAGCTTGTGCCGTTTGAGAAAAATTACACTTTTTTGTGTTTATTGTAATTCAAGGGAGTTACAAAAAAATCAAATTTATTCAAGATGTTTATTAAATCCTCTTCCAGCATATCACATTTTTAGTTTTAAGATTCAAGAAACAGATTTTCTGATAATTTGATTTTCATATCCGTTAGGCATTTGGGTTATATAAAGGCCTTTATAACCACCATAATTAAACTATTTACACTAGTGCTCGGCAAAAACTAAGTATTAATTTTACTTATCTAATTTCAGGATGAGAAGGAGTTAATAAGGAACCTGTCGTCAGCAATGGAAGGTCCCGAACCTCTCGTTGAGGCTGACGAATATCTACAGCCTAAATTCCAGACGGTCCCTGGCACCGCTACAACGTCAGTCGTCAGTGTCGGAATCGAAACTCAAACAAGCTCCCTCAAGCCCTGCACTTCGTCTTCATGGGCAAACAATGTCACCAACCAAGACGGCGCGACCACTGACGGTTCAAACAAACCTGAAACGTGGGACCATGAGCTGCTACGATACAACCAGACCAACCCAGACGGTTCAGAGCTACGTCACTACTACAACAACGGCGTGTGTGCTTCAGATAGCTCCAGCTCGAGATATTGCAGCGACCCAATGAAGGTCCGCGCAGAATGCACTTTGGAAGCCAACTTCGATAGCATGTCGAAGGCGAAAGAAGCACAAGTTGGGAATCTGAAATTGAATCTGCCGTTAGACGAGGACGATTATTTGATGCCATCGCCGCAGCACAATCAGAACGCGTCGACGTACATGGACTTGATAGGGGAGGGCGGGGAAGGTGCCGATGGTCAAGACGTGAAGGAGTTGCGTTATAGCAGTTTCGTGGGGCCCAAGCGGTGCATCGACAACCCGGAGTACCTAATGTCGGACGAGAGCGTACCGGCGCAGACGCTCGGCATCCCGACGGAGCCGGTTCCGTTGGAGTCGCTGTGCGCCAGCGAGGGCAGCGGCAGCGAGAGCACGCCGAGGCCCGGCACCAGCAAGTACCTGCCGCAGCGGTCGGTCGAGGAGGAATCCATGTCCGACCACGAGTACTACAACGATCTGCAACGCGAGCTCCAGCCGCTTCGTCGAAACGAGACCACAGTGTGAGTGTTACATTGCCGTAGTGTGATATTACTACTTATAGACTGATCTCCCGCGACGATTAACTCTATTTTAAGTGCGCCCGCGCACCCCCCGTGCCATTGGTGTGATGGCTAGTGTTAGCTTGTTGATGTAATTCAACAAAGAATTTTATTATAGTTATAGAAACCAGTTTTGTTAATTTTTTCTACTTAAAAATTTGTAAAGGAACTGTTATATAAGTAATTTGTATAAAATATTATTTCATTTTAGGTGCTCGCACGATGCTCTTAACAATATATAAGTTATTTATTAATTTAGTTTTATGGAAGGCTATGTTTACGTTACTCGTATACTGTAGCGTTAAGTAGCTATGCGAGTTTTAATTTTATTTTAAACTGTGATAATTAGTATAATTTTAATACGACGGAGACCATTAAACGAACTGAGTGTAAAAGGTTAGGACGGGACATTATTGATAGACAGTGTTGCCATTGACTTACTTAAGTCCACGTTTAGGGTGCGTGGACACGAGCGACCGCTCAAAACGACTTTCACAAAATTACTGTAAAGTGAAAACATTATAATTCCATAAACATTCCTAATAACATAAAAAATTCCACAAAAATATCGAATGAATCCAAACTCATTCCTATCATCTTATATCATGAAAACTTACTATATTTAGACGAATTTCTCTTTTATCTTCTTTACAAATTGAGGAAGTCAGTAAATGTAATCTTGCCGTTTTGTGGTTACTGATTTTGTTCATTAACTTGATATTTAAGTTCGCTTGCCTTTTACTCACCTACACTACGTGTACAACCCTTTACTTTGTATATTATTTCTTATAGATGTACATACATATACTTACATTATTTTGTTTACATACATTTATATGTTTGTGCACTTTTTAAAGCAGGCCACAAAAGACATTAATTTTAGTGTATATTTTATTGAGCTGTCTCTTAGCACAAAAAGCTCAAATTCCAAACTTAATGCAAATAAATTTTTATACATTATACCTAATTTTTTGTAAAGTGTTTTTTATAGTAAGACCAAACCACATTTGCCATGTAATATGTAAATAATATTAAATCGCTTTTGTACATATAAGTAGTAATCAGAAAATCATATTATTGTATGTACTGCATATAAAATACTACTATAATGAAGTTTTTTTTTTCTTTTAATGTAACATAATTCTCTGCTATCTATTGAAGTTCTAAATTTTATTGTGCCATTAAATATGAAATAGATATATATCTACGAATACAAATTTAACGACAATTTTCGTAATGTAACTCGTTATATGTTTACGCATAACATAAAATAGGAGGTATTTAGTGATGTTATATTGATGACACAGGTGTTGTGTGTAAACATGAGCGGATTTTGTGTTGTATAATTGCATTTTGTCGTATACAAATGTATAATAAGTTTTACATGGCTAACATAATGTTTGTGTGTAGATATACTATGCGTCTTGGGGTAACGATGCGATTTATGTTGGTACTTGTACCTTGATAAATGAAAATTAAATAAAATTGATAGTTTTTTATTTTACTCCCTACGATACCCTCAATATTACCCTTAGAGCCACCCAATACTAGTCTATCGAGAGGCGTCAACGTCGTGGCAGCGTTCAATCAGTGTTAACGAAACGCAACGCTTGCTAAGCGGCATTTACTTAACGCTGGTTGGACACTGCCACGACGCGTCGATAACGTCGCGACGTTAACACTCGAAAGACGCTAGACGGAGACGAAGGCCTAAATCTTATAAGTAGCGTATCTAATATCAAATGTTTCTTACAGTCGACTGTTAGGAGTAGATTAAAAATTGCTTTCAAGATTTGATTACATTGTTACAAGTAAAGCTAAATAAGTGTGTCATAAACCTATTAATTATTATCATAAAATTTAATTAATAATTATTTGTTGTATAAATACCTATGTGAATGTTTTACTTAAATTCTAGCAATCCATTTAGGACAATGAAGACATTCAGAATTTAAACTTTGGGCATTTAACAAAAAGGTAAAAGAATATATGGTAATCAAGAACATCAGAAACCTGGGCGATTCCGCTATCAACGATTCTCGATGTTAAATTTTAAATCACGCTATTAGTTGTTTCTTTGTTATTAGTGCAAAAAAGAAAGTCGAAATTTTATATTTAATGCATTTTTTTTATTTTACTTCTTAATTGCATTTTTAGCGCGTTTTAAAATACCTACTATCATCTGAAGAGTTGAGTTAGTAGAAACTGTAAAATCATACCTATGAACACTTAAGCCCCCTTAAGCGGGCGTCAGACACGGGGGTGTCTGACGCCTGCTTAAGGGGGCCCGCGACCCGCGGGGTCCATTAGAAAGGGGCCAGTGGAGGAGGTAGGTCCTCCTCCGGCGCCGGCGGCGGATAGACGAGGCGTCAGCTAGGGCCTCTAGCTCTGGTTCCGCCGCTTTCTTCTGCGAGGCTGTGGTCGCGCAGGTAAGGACCGCCTGCCAGGCCTCCTTATTAGCGACCATTTCCGCCACTACAGCCGGTAGGGAGAGATCACTCCCTACGACTGCAACAAGTCCACCGCGCTCCTTCGCCAAGGCCGGGCATGTCGCAAGGGTGTGTTGCGCGGTGTCTTCGTCACAATTGCTGCAGTGCTGACACGCAGCTGATGGGTGGCGCCCTATTTTGGCGAGTACGCCCTAAAGCATCCATGGCCTGACAGGATCTGGGTAAACCTGAATAACAGGCGATCGTGTTTTGGTCGCACCCACTCCCTCACTATTTCTCTAGGCGCGGGCATTTGCCCCAGGGACCTTTGGTCTTCCCGCTACTGGTATACAGTAGCGAAGACTAGGGCGTCGAGACCCCAGGGCATGCTTCCGGCCAGAGCTAGCGCCGCATCTGCGGAGACACGGGTGGCCAAGTGGCGTTGCACCTCTCGCAACAGCGTGGCATTGTGGTTGGATAGGGCGTCGTGCTACACTGGCGCGCCATAGACCTCACAACGCCCATGTACAAGCGCCGCGCCGGCTGGATGCGAAACGGCCTCTAAGGTTGGGCCTGAGCTGGCTCACACTCCCGACGCCTTCAGCAACTTTGGCGCTAGGCACTTAAAATGTGCGTGAAATTCAATCGTGGGTCGGGTGCCGCTCACTATAAGGTGGGACCCTGCTGGTGGCGCTTTTCGGGCACCACCATAGCGACTCCCGCTGTCGCAAGCCGTGCCGCCTTACTTAGGTCGACTCCCGTGAGAAGACGCCCTCGGTAGACCTAGTCGTACCCTATGTTCCCCAGGAGAGGTCCGAGAACCGACCCCTGCGGAACGCCACATAAGAAAGCCCGCCGAAGAACGCTGTTCGACGTGGGACACCTACTACCCTTTGTGCCAAATAGAAGTAATGAGTTCCTGGAGGGAGGCAGGCACTACGTGGTGTACGGGCCTGCCTTATCCACGCCCACGGCAGGGTATTAAAAGCGTTGGCGATGTCTAGTGACACCGCCAATAACACCCCACCTCTAGCTGTAGCCTTTTCTGCAAACTCCCGCACCCGCAAGATTGCGTCGGCTGTGGATCTCTCCGCCCGGAAACCGTATTGTTGTGGAGCTAGGGAGGAGATGGCGCTAGTCGTCATGTAAAGATCAGCTCCGTGATTTTTATCAATTTAAAATATAAAATGTTTACTATGTGACATAAAAATATAAACATTTCGCTAAGTGCTATTAAAGTAACCAGTGCAAGTGTTATCCTCAAGAATTTTCAAGACGTTTGTGAGATAATCATTAATGTTACTTTGTGTTTTCGAGTGTCATTATAAAGATATTTGAACATAAACAAAGTGTTAAAATACTAAACATAGTGATATAAACAAAAAAACAAACTATCTGACTTAAATATCCATTAGCTATCAAGACTTTATCAACATAAATTGAAATAAAACACAATCATACCGTTAATCTTATTTAGATGAGATAATAGTGAAAGTGAAAAAAATATGTTATAACAATGTACATTATGACTAATTACGCTTGCACCGCAAACAGTGCCATCTATTGACTCCGAATGTAAATAAATCAGACATAATATTCTCGCATGACTAGTGATGACATCTATCCAAAACTACTTCAATAAATGATCCGATGATCCGAAAACTGAGAATACTACTTCAATAAATGGTCCGATCTATCTAATAGCGCAATACACCAGTAACGACATCTAGCTATGGCTGATAAAACTGGATTGCGATGCGGTCGGTTCTATCTGACGGCGCCTAGCACCTAGCACCTACTAATTTCGCCTACCATTACACTTCATGTGTGGCTCAGTGGATGAGACACCGGACTCTCTACATTCTACACCTAGAAACCGGTGTTCAAGACTTACTATAGACGCGTCTTTTTCTGGAATTATTTATTTGTTATTTATTTTTACTGATAGATAATATAATATCAAAAGTTTACGTCATGTCTACAACAAAATCGCTCAAAATTAAATGTGACAAATGCAAAAATAACATACCCCGACGAGAACAATAACTTGTTCACAATGCAAGTTTAAACTTGACCTGCCCCTCTAGCATGTGGAACAAAACACGATATGATATAGCGATTTATCGCATATTTTTTGTCAAAATATGAATTTTTATCAAAAAAGCGAGCATAACCGTGACGTCTCCGGCACGAACATCCTTACTGTTTCAATAAAAGTTCAAGATGGCGGCTATGTTATCATATTTTTTAAGTAAATAGGCGATAAATCGCTATATCATATCGTATCATATCGTGTTTTGTTGATCGTGCTAGAGGGGCTGGGATGTGCCAATGTATCATTTGTGAGGTTCAATATTATAGATGCAGAAAGGAAAAAGAAGTGGAAATGTGATAAATGCATTTTAAGAAATAAATCACCGATACCTAATCGAACAGATAACCAAATACCTTCCACCAGCTATGTTCCACTGCCACCAACAAGCAATAACAGCAATGATAAGAATGTGACAACTTATCAGCGAAATAAACTACACGATGTGTAGTGTCCGTGGAATTGCTGGATAACTCTTCTGAGGAGTCAGAGACTGGTAGTGCTACAAACCTTCTCGAGAGTTCCCGCCTGAGTTTACCGGATCTGAACATAGCCGACACTAAAGTACTTCACGATAAAATAAACATACTTAAAACAAAATTCGCAAAGCGCTCATATTGAAATCGACAGATTAAACATGCAAGACTTACAGAAGAAATTAGACGATCAGCAAAGGAAAGGTCAAGTTTTAAGACACCTACTCACGGAACCTACGCCTCGCAAGTTAACTCCTCTGAAAGCAAGTCGCCACAAAGGGGCACGTATCCACGACCGAAAATCCTCTCTATCTTTAGTCTTAGGTGACAAGCTACAGAACATTAGAGGAGATGTGAACGAAATTACAACCTCTACATCACCACCACCTTCCACACCATCGTCTCATAGCAACCTGACCCTTGAATCTTCCAGAGACACACCAAAAATATACATCTTCGGTGGGCAACAATGTGTTGGCTTGGGGACTCAGCTCATTAAGTCTAGATCAGAAAGCAAGTATGGACAATACTCGGTCCGTGCGGATACCAAACCAAACGCTCCAGTTGACGAAATATTAAAAGAGTGTGACAACATCGTTGAGGACTCACCCCAGAATTACTTGATATTATGCCCTGGCGAAAATGATACTAATCCCATAAAAGTTGTCATAGAGCTTGCGTCAAGATTGAAAAGACTTATTATTGTGTTGAGCATTAATAACAACAAATCTCTCAATACTCATGAACTGAATAGGTACATCTCGGATGTTTGTAGAAACCTACCTAATTGTAAGTTTGTTAGTATAAATAATAGCCGATCACGACATTATAATAATTCATACTTATATTTAACATGTTAGAAAATTAATTATTTTATCGACTATAATTACTATTATGATAAGTACCTGTCATGCAAAGGCTTACGAGAAATCATAAAAAATAATACATCAAAAAACAAACAAATTAAAACTAAATTGCATGCTAACAAAAGAGGTACCATCCCATATTATTTTCCTATTCTCGAAAAGAAGCTAGAAAGTAATATTGTAACATCCACCACCCCAACTCGTCAAAATTCGGATTTTTTCCCGGTAATAAGCCGATCCCCGATGACCTTATGATACCTGAAGAACGGGAAAGTAGGTGCGTTTTCACCTTGTTCCACCACAATATTGCAGGCATACTCAATAAAAATGAAGTATTTGACCTAACAAGCGCAGAGCGAAAAATATCTAAAAATATAGGCGGTATAGACTCTATATGTTTGACTGAAACCTTTATAAAGAACGGATCGGAAAGCAATATACGATTACCAGGTTATAAATTATCATCTCATTACTCTAGACAGAACCAGAGACGGAGAGGCTCATGCATACTAATAAAAAACCACCTAAGTTATACGCCTCTGAAAATTACTAGTAAACTAGCCTGTCCCTATGTCTTTGAATGTTGCGGGCACGGACGTAAAATTATTTACGTCCGTGGTTGCGGGTTAGAACTGACGGGCTACAATCTTATTATAGTCTGCATTTATAGGATACCAAGATCAGATTTAAAATTGTTTTTTTATAAAATTGTCAAGCTTACTAGGAAAAATCACCAGCAATAACAAAAAACGCGTGCTGATTTGTGGCGACTGGAACATTGATATTCTCAAAGACAGTCCTCAGTGTAAAGAGCTCAGGAGTATTCTGAGCAATCATGATATTCACATATAGAAGCACCAACAAGAAAAGCTTCTAGTATTGACCAAATAGCCACGAACATGGGACATTCTAATGTTAAAACACACGTACATCATCTAGCCTTATCCGATCATGACACAGGACAATCGATATCATTTACAGCTCCTAGAATCCACAAAAATGACAACTCTGTTAAATATTGGTTCGAATATCGCCGAGATTATTGTAAACAGAATACAGATAAGTTTTGTAAGCGCCTCTCATCTTTGACATTTAGTAAGGTTTATGAGGAAATGGATTGTGATAAATCATTTGAAATATTTCATGACCTATTTAAACTTTTTTATGACCTCTGTTTCCCACTAATACGTGTTAAAGTTGGAAGAAAAGCAATAAAAAATAAATGGATCACTAAAGGACTAAAAACCTGTTGCTCTAAAAAAGAATGCTATACTTCCAATATCATAATGAAGCTCAAAATAAGAAAAACAATAAAATAGCTTACACTACTTATACTAAGATTTAAAAAACATGTATCCAAAAATCACAACAAATCAATAATAATAATTATATAGTGACATCTAAAAATAAATGTAGAGCATCATGTAGGATATTGTTAAGAGCTACACTGATCTGACCAACCATCGTGACCACCACCAACAAAATGACATAATTTATAATCAACCTTGTGACATTGCAGAACTATTCAATAATTTCTATATTAATATGACATCTGAAAATAATAATAATTCTAATGATAACAAAGTTAACGCGTGTAACAATATCGTTAACCAGGTACCTAAGAGCATGTTTCTGACCCCTATAACCGAAGCTAAAGTTAAAATAATTATTAAATCCCTAAACAACACCAATTCGACAGGTTATGATGATATAAATACTAAAATGTTAAAAACGTGTACTGACTTTATATCGCCCCCCCTATTACATATAATAAATTTATCTTTTGAACAAGGTATTTTTCCTACCCGGCTAAAAACATCTGTAATAAAACCAATTTTAAAAAAGGGAACTAGCTTAATGGGAAATTATAGGCCTATTACCTTGATACCCATTTTATCAAAAATATTTGAAAAGGCAATGCTTGACAGAATGGATAGCTTCTTGACCAAAAATGACATTCTTGTTGGAAATCAGTTAGGATTCAGAAAGGGCAGCTCCACCACTCACGCGTGTTTCTCTTTGGTAAGGCAAATTACTGAAGCATTAAATGGTAGGAAGGCAGTCATAGGCTTGTTTCTAGACATGAGCAAAGCTTTTGACTTCGTCTGCCACTCCCGTTTGCTTTCCAAACTCAAACAATACGGTATTAGGGGTAAATCATACGACTGGATTCTGAGTTACTTGTCTGAACGCGCTCAGTTTACTACTTTAACAAAAAATAATTGACAATAAATTAATTACCACCAAATCTTCCACTAGAATCAATAATTCTGGCGTACCCCAAGGAAGCATATTGGGACCTCTACTATTCCTGTTGTACATAAATGACCTGCCTAGAGCACTAACGCACGAATGTGTTTTATTTGCGGATGACGTAACATTGATAATAAGTTGCAATGGTCGAAGTTCGTTAGAAACTGTGGCCAATAACGACCTTGGGAATGTTATTGAATGGCTAGAGCAAAATAAACTAAAGGCCAATCTTAATAAAACATGTACTGTGCTCTTTAGACCCTACAACAGTGAAAATATTTGTTTGAATATAAGGCATAATCACACCCAGGTACAACAAACAGATTCCACAAAATTTTTGGGAATGATTGTTTATAGGCACCTAAACTGGAAGAAGCATATCGAACAGGTATGCACAAACCTAGATAGATCTGTGTTTGCTCTGTGACGCATCCGATTGATAGCATCTCAAGACACTGCCGTGTCGGCATACCACGGCTATGTGTCTTCAGTCCTGCGATATGGTTAAATCATATGGGGCAATTCAGTTGACATAGAACGGGCATTTAAATTACAAAAACAATGTATTAGAGCTAAATGCGGTGCTGGATACCAGGACCACTGTAGACCCTTATTTAGACGCCTAAAAATTCTACCGCTGCCTTGTCAGTACATCCTGGACCTCTGTATATTTGTAAAAAATAACCAACATCTCTTTCCCTTGCATGACACGGTTCTTGGAAAAAAGAATAGCAGAGAATTGTATTATAAATTATACATTCCAGCACAAAGACCTCAACTATTTCCGAATAATGTGTATTGTAACGCTATTAAAATGTTTAACAAGTTGCCAGTTTCATTACGAGCATTGCCAGCAAACCTCCTACCTGAAATCTCAATTTTGTCTTCTTAGTTCTACGCATTCCCGTAACTTACGCTCCACTAATAAACTTACTCTCTCCACTCCTTCCCACCGCACTGGCTTTATTTCCAACTCCTTTGTTCTTCAATCCATTCGGCTTTGGAACTCCCTTCCCGAAAATATCAAACGAGCGCCACGCAAATATTCTTTTAAGAAGCGTGTTCGCGCCCATTTTCTTCGTCAATTGTAATCATCCACTTGAACTCTTTTAATCTCTTACTTATCGTCGTCATATTCATATTTATTTATGTATGTATCATCAGGTCTATGTAGTCTATGTATGATAGTATTTAGTTTGTGTATACATAAATGATCGTATTTAGTTTATGCATTTTTATGTAGTTTATGATTTTATTAGTTATAAAAAAGTTTAATTGTGTGTCTTTATCGCACCGCCCACAAAACATCTCTGTTTAGCCTAATGGTCGACTGGAAGAGAATGCCTCATGGCATTAAGTCCACCTATTGTATGATTTTTCTTAAATCTGTGCAATAAAGTTTAAATAAATTGCCAGCAAATAAGTTTAAATTGACATTGAATAACTGGCTTCTACAAAAATGTATTTATTCCATGAATGAATTTTATCATATCGACCTGTTGCAGTCCACTGCTGGACATAGGCCTCCCCCAAGGAGCGCACGATCTCCCGCCCTTTGCATCCAGTCGCTGCCAGCTGCCTTCTTCAGGTCATCGGTCCATCTAGCCGGGGGGCGTCCTATACTACGTTTGCCTTAGCGTGGTCTCCATTGGAGAACCTTCCTGCTCCACCTCTCGTCGGTTCTGCGACAGACATGGCCAGCCCACTGCCACTTCAGCTTGCTACATTTTTGGACAATATCGGTCACCTTAGTCTTATGTCTAATGACCTCGTTCCGGATCTTATCCCTTAATAAGATCCCCAACATAGACCTTTCCATAGCACGCTGAGTGACGTGTAGTCGGTGGGCCAACTTGACTGTCATGTTCCACGTTTCGGCTCCGTAGGTTAAAACATGAATGAATTTAATGACACTAAAATAAAATACATTTGATAATTAGAATATTGACTTTGTGACGACTAGAGAGACCATAAATAATTCATTATTTTGACATTTTATAAAATCATACTTAATAATTTATGAAGTCCGCTAATAAATTGAATTCGAATTGATGAAATTAATCAGGTTCTTACGATGATATGTTATTATTTTTATTTTAAATCCAGAAGTGGCAGAATATGTAGAACTTATCTAAATTTAAGAACTTATGTAACCACCATATTCTTGGAAATAAATGCTTTTTTTTTTAGGTTGTCCCAATATTGTTAAGGTGCTGGACAAGGCGGACCGCAAGTATGCACTCCAGTAACTTTCCCACCTCGTCGAGCAACACTTTTAGGCGATATGCCGACAAAGAGTCCATTGGGCGCCCCTCCTTGTTTAAAAGGACAAGCCGCCCCCTCTTGCGTGCTGTGGGAAAGCGTCCTTCGTTGAGGCGGGCTGTAAAAAGCCTTCGAAGACGTTCGCCTAGGGCCTCCTCAGCAAGCACCCATGCCTTCCCTGGATACATGACAACGTGGGGAAACAAAACGTGGTTTTGGTCGTGAGGAGCGCACTGGCAGACGAACTCTGGAGACAAATGACAACCTGCTCAGCAACGATGAGGAGTTGCTATGTATTCTTTAAGTAAAATAATAATAGTCAAATATTTGTAAAAATATTTCTATAGGGTGTTGACGGTAGTATACTACTCAGCTGTACATATAGCTACAACATTGATCAGAATACGCTGGCTTTGACAGCGAGAAAGAACACTTGAGGAATTTCATCTTGTCACGTGACGTCCTCGGTAGCTTAGTGGTCAAAGCACTCGCCCGGTATGCGATGGGACGTGGGTTCGAGTCCCACCTGAGGTCGATGTTTTTTTTTTTCAAGTGTTATTTATCTTCAATTAAAACCTTGCATTGAATTGCTAAAAACATAATTTACAATATTTAAGCATTTCTGATCTTAACCAATAGTCAAATATTTGTAAAAATATTTCTATAGGGTGTTGACGGTAGTATACTACTCAGCTGTACATATAGCTACAACATTGATCAGAATACGCTGGCTTTGACAGCGAGAAAGAACACTTGAGGAATTTCATCTTGTCACGTGACGTCCTCGGTAGCTTAGTGGTCAAAGCACTCGCCCGGTATGCGATGGGACGTGGGTTCGAGTCCCACCTGAGGTCGATGTTTTTTTTTTTCAAGTGTTATTTATCTTCAATTAAAACCTTGCATTGAATAGCTAAAAAAAAATTTACAATATTTAAGCATTTCTGATCTTAACCAATAGTCAAATATTTGTAAAAATATTTCTATAGGGTGTTGACGGTAGTATACTACTCAGCTGTACATATAGCTACAACATTGATCAGAATACGCTGGCTTTGACAGCGAGAAAGAACACTTGAGGAATTTCATCTTGTCACGTGACGTCCTCGGTAGCTTAGTGGTCAAAGCACTCGCCCGGTATGCGATGGGACGTGGATTCGAGTCCCACCTGAGGTCGATAATATTTTTTTTTTCAAGTGTTATTATCTTCAATTAAAATAATAAGCACAAACAATAGGCAAAACAAAAGCCAAATACCTCGTATACTGGACTGTTAAAAAGTAACCAAGTCAATATTTTTTTTAAATAAGGCGTGGATACGGATAATTTGTATTACAATACGTAAGGTTCCATAAAACTACATATTCGGAACACTATTTCTTTCGTAGAGAAGGGTAGCATGTAAAACAGTATTGGTGTGAGTAAAATAGATTTATTGACAATAATATACTTATAACAAAATACCTACAATAATACATACTTACTATAAACTATAATTTAAATATCAAAAAATATTCCAATATTATTATATAAAATATTCGAGGAACCGACTATAATAAAATTCAGGGACGGACTAATCAGACTCAATGTTAAAATAATGCAATGATATAAATAATTATGAACAATTATATTATATTAATTGTACAATTATGAACGGCGAATTCTATCTAAAAAACTGCGTTTCCGTGCATCTTACTTGTTCTGTGGATTATATTATCTGAAGATTCAAATTATGGTTTATTAAATAATCCTTTTTAACTTGAAGTAAGGTCTAATAACTTATATTAATATGAGTAAATGACTGTTTATTCGAATTTACAATATTTTAAACAACCCACATATTTAATATATTTTAAATGAAGAATACATTTGTGCTAAAATAAAACACTTCAAACACAACTTCTAACCGTAAAACTGCAAGGCCGATCTCCACAGAATCTCGTTATAGTCGCTTGTAGGACAAGCAAAGAGGAAGGCCTTCTGGCCCTCCTCTTTGCTTGTCCTATTACTACTTGGCCTATTACTACGAAATTTTTTGTTCGTTCGGACGTATAGCTAACAGTAACAGATTAAAATTACCATCTCCTTGTATCAATAAAATATAACCAACTCAAACTAGCCGCATAAAGCTGCTGTACGCAGCTTGAAAAACACAACCGTTTTCAATAGTTCCTTTTGTCAAAGGTTTGATATGTTATTTTGATTAGATAGGTTAATACGTCCGAACGAACGAAACACTTTCGTTGTAGGCCTCCAGATCTTATTATCGTAAAACTATACATCGCGATGCATCGGCTTGAAGCCTTTAATATTTTGACAACACCGAGTAAGGCTGACATAGCTGAATCGAGCAACATACAAAAGCAGCCAGTTCCACTTCACCCACGATCCGGCGCATAATGCATTCTGGCGTTTACCCGCTAGATACAAAAGATGCCTTTAAACTTTTTTTTTTCTACCCTTTTACTTAATTTGACTACTAAAGGAGTATCCTTTATCAGTCAAATTAAGTATACAAATGATTTACATGGAAAAGGTTATCAAAATTACTATTTCTAATGTTTTCACAAAAATATCATATGAACATACCTAATTTTAAACAAGGTCCGTATTCTGAAATGACGCTCAAGAATATACTAGTCAGTCACTAGATTCGAAATGAGGCATTGCCCAGCTAAGCTCCTAGAGGCCGAATTTTTTGACAAATCTATTTATTATACGAATCATGTATGAAAGATAGCTTTACTATATAATATTATCGTATGAAATGAATGGTTTGGGGAAGGCAGAATGGACGATGCTCTGTACAAATCTACATAATAACAAACCTTAACCTTAACTAGCGCGAGATTAAAAACTGTTATTATCATTTGTTTTTTACTCTGCTATTTTTAAAATCTTTATTTTTTTTATTTTTTTACTTGCTTATTAATATTTTTAGTTATTGATTCTTTGAGTTTGACGTACTTGAGGATCACGTTTCAGAATCGTTTCAGAATACGGACACGAATATTGATGCATTATGGCATACTGCAAACTACAATAATAAGCAATAAAATATTGAACTGAATAACTATGATAAAATATGATTTATAACGTGATATAATTTTATCGCTTAATGTTACGTATTAGATAGTAGAAATTCAATACTTATAATTTGAAGTTAAAATATTAAAACAATTAAATTATAATGGACTTACACAGGACTCTTACACTCAATTAATTAAATAATTTACATTTGGTATCCGTACTAAATGCAATGATTTAATATTTAAGTACAAAATTAGTGTCATTCGGGATGGTTGGTTACTTTACATAAACCTAAAAGTAATAAATATGTATTTTGCTAGAAGTTCTAGAGCTAAATGCATGATTAATTTATAAAGACTAATATATGGTTCTCATCTACAATTTCAAACACCACTTATAAGACTACATACAAACGGTAACGAAGAATAGTTATCCAATGCTAAAAATCCAATAATAAAATAACCTAGGGAATGCGTAAAATTAAAAAAAAGCTTAATAAATACTTTTTGATATAAACATCTCACAATCAACAGAAGCAAAGTCTCGTACAAGTAAATAACAAGGAAGACATTATAGTTAAGTAGTTCAGACCCAAAGGAATAATAAGGATTTAAATGTTGGCGATTTAATACGAGTAGTAGCACTCCTATATAATTGTTTAGTTTTTAATTGAATTTTTTTCTCGAGTGGATGAAAAGACAGCAACAGCGTCCAAACGAATAGTTCACAAACATACAAGCTATGAAGCATTACAGAATGCACAAAAAAAACTTTACAAATATCTTTCGCGAAAAGATAATTTAAAAGTATTATTTAACAGTTCTAAACACAGTCTTACATTGAACTAAACCACAACCGTATGTATGTAACTGTATGTTACACGCCAAGTGTGTTTAAAGTTTATTTTTAATATAACGTCGCGAGGATGAATCAATGTACCTTCGTCCTATTAGCCAACTGCATAATGTGGTATTTTTTACTGAGTCTTGTACTATTGACCATTTTCGTGTCCACAAGCACGTGTTGCCGTGGCAAATGATCAAAGGAAACACGGTTTTGGTCATACTCGAATCAGACGAAAGATTGAAGTTTAGACACGCAGGGTAGGTTAAGCTGTAGAATCTAATTGTCTTTTGATAGTCTTGTCTCATTTCATTTACTTAGTTAGTTGTAAATGACATGATAATAACATTTGTTAAGCTAACATAGTGGTAAAACCCAATCACCACCATGATTTATTCAATAAACGTTTTTTATTAAGTTGACATATAAATGCACGCATTTGGCATTTAAAGCCATTAATTAGGAAGGCAGCTAGATTTATTTATTGTTAATAATATAATAGTTTAAAAATAGTTTTACAAGCGACGACTGTAGAATGAATGTGTGTTTGAGAGTAGTTTATACAAAATATCGATGTATGTACGATATAAACAACTCCAGCATTAGCTGACCTCTCTCATAATATTAGGCACAAAAACCGACTGGCTTATAATAGAAAAATTAAGCAGGTATATGTACTGTACTGTACATCACTGTCCATTATTGAAACGAGTTACGTTTATTTTTCATGTATGTCATCATGTATTTCACCTTGCAACAATCGAAAATTAATACTTTAGGTCTAAGGGGTTTTGATAATTTGAAATTGTGAAACTTTCGAAGTAGGTAAGGTTACATTGTCGTGTTAAGACGTAATAGACAATCATTTTCACATGATTACCCAGATTTGAGCGAATTGAAATTAGTTCGCCTACCGAATTGACTCAAACCGTGCCCTTACGCAAATCGGGACATTAAATTAATAACATAAGATATTATAAATCCACCTGCTAACTAGTGGTTTCTCTACTCATTAAAACTGTTCCGTGACTGAGTGTAGGTAAAAGTAGCTAGCTACACACATATTCAGGCCGGCATGGCCGGTTCGGCAGTATTTGCGTAATAACAAAACCGACCCGAGGCTTCTACCACATTACTTTCATCTAACTAAACATATCCGATTATGCGAATGTGTGAAAAGCAACAATGGCTTGGGAGACCAAAATTTATATCTGGTATCTCTTAGAACCACAGTATTAATTCCTTATTAATAAGGTACTATTGTGGATTATCGTATAACTTATTAAGTGTACGAGTCGTCGCTTGTAAAATCCTGATATTGGTTAAAAGAGTTAACTAAACGGAAACAATTGAGCAATCAATACTATCAAACGACTGCAAAAACTCACTACATTTCATCGTGATGAGTTCTCTCTCCTTTGTCAGTGTTATCTTTCTTGTTGCGACGGTTCCTCCTGTAAATAACAAAATAACAGTTAATTAATGAAAAAATTCGTCTATTTTAGAGTTATCGTTTTTTTTTTGTAAACAACTGCTGGAAAAAAATACCTGTAAATTATTTTTAAAATGTATCCAAATTTAATAGTGAATTTTAATTATCAAAAAGTAGCTTTATTAAATTTCCAAAACCGAAACGTGACGTAAAATTACTTTGCCAATAAGTTGTTCGTGTGGTTTCTGGTGATGTTTTTTTTTGTTTTGCAGTTATTTCATATTGAGTTATCAGTTTTTTGTATTTATGTATAAAATTCTTGTGAAGAAAGGCTTAACACTATGACTAAAACTGGTTTTGTCAAGAAACAATCATCCCCTCTAGCACGAGCAACTAAACACGATATGATTTTATTGTTCTAAGTTTCGAACGAACTGGTGTTTTGGCACATAGGAACGATACATTATTGCGTTTCCATGATAACACGTTGATTTTATCACTCATTATTCAACTTTTAGTAATTTGGTGAACCAAACAATTCGTTATTGTCATCAAACTCAGTAATCAGATTCTGATGTCACAGAATAAGCGCGCCAAAATGGCCGCGTTTAAATCATGCGAAAATGATAGTGATATTACTATATTTTTAAAGTTTAATGGTTGACATTTAGGGTGTCTTATATTTATTTTCAGTAATTTAATAACTGGTAGAAACGTTAGAAAAAATAAAAAAATTACATGCTTACTCCATAATTGTCTATCATTCTTAAATTCACGTTTTGTCTAGTTCATCATATTTTACATTTTAGAGTCGGAGATCTAAAATCTTCAACCAGAGGATGAAAGCAAGCTTTTCGGTATTCTGCACCTGTGTATACTGTGGGAGAGTATGTCAAAGTCTTGTATCTTCATCAACTGCTCCGGGCCCAAAAACCTTCAAGCTGAGAGGGTGACACCAAGTTAATTGGTCGACCATACCTGTCCTTTCTTTTGTCCTTCTAACATGACCAACAAAACACGTTAAGATATGATAATATGGACTTTTATCGAAACAGCAAGCAACTTTTATAAAAAAAATCAATTTATAATAAATAATATCTTTCTCACCGGTCAAATTAATTAACCACCACATCGTGCCTCTTTAACACTTGACATTGGTGGAACAAGAGTGCCACAGAGCACAATAGCTGCCATTAGAATAGAAAATTGAATTGAAGAATATATGACTGTGACTTCAAGTGAAAAGTTCAAGATGGCGGTTATGTACTTATCTATATCATATTTTGACAATTGGGTGCCGATAAATCGCTATATCATACCGTGTTTTGTTGGTCATGCTAGGGGGTGATAACTCAGGGGGTATAACAAATTATATGGTACTTTACCTGTGCTTGCTGTTGGAGAGTATCTCATAAGCCTGCTGTATATCCATGAACCGTTCCTGAGCCGCGCGCCGCTGCGACTCGTCCTTCACCTTGTCTGGGTGGTTCTCACGCGAGAGCCGCCTCCACGTCGACGTTATCTCTTGCTGGCTCGACTCAGGACCGAGCCCCAGGACCTAAAATCAAGACAGTCCAGTCAGACTAGGCAAAAACTGTATAACAATGTGATTATTAAATTATTTGGTCAAGAGCCTGCCTATTGTATTTGCAACAATGATGTAAACAAGCAAGGAACAGTATCCGTTTGGCGTCATAATGTACATGCTTATATCATGCAAATGTTACTGTGCCAATTAACGTTTTGTGCAAGCCACTTGTGTAGTATACCGTTTTGTGGTAACGCTGGCTTCGACAGCGAGAAATACTTAGAAATCTCCTGACATCCTTGGTAGCTTAGTCACAGAATACCATAAGACTACTTAGTAGAAAAGCACTCGCCCATGCCATGCATGCCATGAGACGTGGGTTCGGATCCCATCTGAGGAGGTCGATTTTGTCAAGCGTTATATTATCTGGTATACATTTTTGTCTTAACGCACATGCTCACTTGTGCAAATCGTAATTTGCGCAAGTAAGATTAAAGCGTGTAGCAGGACCTAAAAAGAACGGCATGTAAAGCAACGACCTTAAAAATACCTCGATTTTTTAAATACGCAAGAAAATTTACCAATATATTTAGTCATCGATTTACATCATACTTATTTGCTAAAGATTTTTTTAATTTTAGCATATATTTAAGTGCCAAAAAAATGATCAAAATGGCTTTCATTCATAGTTATCCCATCTGTGCGTACTAATACTACTCAACTAAATTAAGTTGGTTTTGGGTGCAGTTGACGAAGTAATAGTCACGCAATATTGCGTATTTGAATTATCGTGAAATTATTAAGGTAAGGTGTACATGGCGATAGTCTTGCCGAACTTTCTGTACTCCTCAGAAACATGGACCCTATACCGGAAACATATACGCGCATTGGATAGATTCCACCTTAAGTGCCTCCGAGATATTATGAATATCCATTGGTCAGATAGAGTCAGAAACACAGACGTTTTGCGTCGGGCCAATGTTTGCGGTATGGAGGCCTATCTAAAGCGGCGTCAGTTGCGTTGGTGTGGTCATGTTGCGAGGATGTCCGACGAGAGAATGGCAAAACGCATCTTCTTTTCAGAACTCAAGGACGGCAAGCGGAAACAAGGCGGCCAGTTCCTTAGATACAAAGACGTTCTGAAAAGACACATGAAAAGGTGCAATATGAATCCCAATAGCTGGGAAGGTTTGGCTGAGCAGCGGTCACAATGGCGACATCTGGTGCAGCAGCAGGTCTAACTATTTGAAAAACAGAGGAGGCTTGAACTTGATGGGAAAAGGGACGCAATCAAAAACAGACCACCCTCCTCAATCCATTATAATTACGTCAACGGTTAGCCATGTTAGGGCACACCATTGACACCCTTTGTAGCGGAGTTTCATTGTCACCGTAGCCGAAATCGGCCAAGGATTATTATTATTATTTGAATTATCACGTTTTGTTGTACAATTCATGTGTTAGTTGTGGACATTTTCAATTAATATTTGATAATTTAAAAAAAAACTTTTGCAACTATGATGCTAATCGATAAGTATCTCTAAACATAGGTATTGAGAATATTCTTGCGTATAAAAGGTCACGGTGTATATGTTTTATCCAATTTCGTCGGACTTCAAACCTTATCACAACGTAATCAGTAACGAAGTGTTGACATTTCATTGCTCGTGACTATACAATAAAAGTTAATTGAAATGGAAGTATGCATTTAATCCTGCATTAGTTACCGTTTCATTTTGCGTCATAAAATTTGCGATTACGGGTTATCCTATGTCACTGGCATGTATTTCAAATTTCCAAGTTCAAAAAGTGGTTGAAGTTTACCTTTAGGAAAGAATTCTTTCCCGTTGGACCGAAATAGAAACAAGAGTCAGTTTCAGGGGTCACACCCAAATTGACTCTGCATATACTCAACCTTGAAAGACAAGACCTGCTTATAATCGTATAAAATCCCAAAACAAACACCTTTACACCATAGGCAACTCAGACAGCCCTCTTTGCGGGGCTTGTCTAACTACCGAAGAAACCGCTACCTACGTAGTCTTAGAATGCGAGGTGGTAGCATTACATCGCAATGAAATCCTTGACAACTCAAGGTCACTCCGCGAAGCCTGTGAAAATCCCAGGAAACTTCTGCGCGTCTGGGCGGAGCTAGGCTGGTTTAAACCTTAACCATCACATCCCCTGCGTACAAAGGACCGACTTTGAAGTCTAGTGCGGAAATTGACTCCGTTGTCATACTCATACTCCCGTTGGACCAAAGACCTAGTTAAGGTTGCTGGAAGACTGCGAAAATCTAATGATTTTAACAGCCCAGAATCACTCGCTGTATAGTTTATATGGAAGTAAATGCCTTACAATGGGCTTCTAGGTTCTCTAGCTAGATAGTTATATGAAACTTACCTTGTAAGCGTTTTGTTCACCGTGCGGATCTGACAGATCTATGATTTGCTTCCAGACCTCGTACCAGCCATGATGCTGGGCGTATTGGTACGTGTCGTAGAGACATTGCTTTGCATCCAACCACCTGGCAAATTAACGTTGGTTAGTCATTACACCCCGAGTAAGAACATTATAAATACAGCTATACATCGCATTGACTTATCTCGTATTTACGTAGGACGTACACAATATAATGCAACGAGTATGTGTGCGGTTCCGTATCACCCTACTTTTTTGTCGTATTTCTGAACTCATAATTTTAGGAGTGGTAATACTGTATTTATCCAAATTATTATTTGTACATTCTGTCAAAAATGTTTCAGGAATTGATGATATTTTTATGGTTCCAAATTCATTTTTTTTTTTTGTTGTTGTTAGATTGGCCACACACAACTGTTTTCCATTTTGGCGCGGAGTTTAAGTTACATCTGATAATAAGATTAAATACAGTACTGTTTTTAGTTATACCATAACTAGTGTGTACTGCGAATTTCATAATGGACAAAAACATCTAACAAAGAGTTTGTCTTAAATTTTGCATCGCCAATGGGATTTCGTGTTCGGAGTCTTTGATGGCTTCAACGTCTGCTACTGAAGATAAAATCGCAAAAGTAAAGGAAATAGTGACTGAAAATCCTCATTCAAGTTTGAGAGAGCTAGCCGTCGAACTTTCTGTGTCACACGAGTCGATTCGTACCATTTTAAATAATCAATTGGGTATGAAACATGTTGCCGCTCGGCTAGTCCCAAAAGACCTGCGGGTCTAAAACGGCCGCATTGGATGTTTCATTTTTAATCTGATTCATTTAGTGAAATGTAGCGGATATGATTTGCAAACCCTAAAACGGCCACATTAATTAATGAATCATATTCAATTCATTTCATCAAATGGATCATATTTGATGACATTAAAAAAATATATTGACGCGTCCAATCTTACTTTACGGTTTTTGTGAAAATGAATGTTTTTAACAACACAAAGGAACAAAATGTTTCCAAATACTCAAGTTTTGTATGTTCTACAAATATCAATACAAAATAATAATAAAAATAACATTAAAATGGTGGTTCACCAATTTGACATTTAATATGTATTACTCTTTTCATAATAAGTGGACCGTATTACGAATTTCCATACAAAACTGTCAAATTAGATGAACTGCAAATATGAAATGTTCGAGGCTCATTTTATGATTCATCAAATAACATTTCATTATAAGATTTGCTAAATGAAACATATTATGAACGGAATATGAAACATCCAATGCGGCCGTTTTAGACCCGCTGAACTTTCTCCAAAAACTCAATCGCAAAAGAGTCGCTGAGGACATGCTAGAACGAGTCAAATCCGACCCAACATTCATGAAACGCATTGTTACTGGTGACGAGACGTGGATTTACGAGTTTGACATGCAAACTAGTCAACAAACTTCGGAGTGGCGCCATCAAACTGAACCGAAACCGAAGAAACCGCGCCAAACTCGTTCAAAAGTCAAAGTCATGTTGACTGTTTTCTTTGACTGTCGCGGTGTTGTGCACTCAGAATTCTTGCCAAAAGGTCAAACGATAAAAAATAGTATTATTTAAGCGTTATGCGGCGTTTATGAGAGCAAATTAGACGAAAAAAGCCAGATTTGTGGAATGAAAATTCTTGGATTTTGCACCACGATAATGCGCCTTCCCACAAGGCCATCATTGTGAACAAGTTTTTGACCAAAAACTCAACAAATACCATCGAGCAGCTACCTTATTCATCAGATATGGCTCCAGCCGACTTCTTTCTTTTTCCTAAACTCAAATTACCACTTCGTGGCACCTGGTTTTATTCGGTAGAAGACATAAAGGAGAATTCGCGGCGAGAACTGAACTCGATTCCGAAAAAAGCGTTTAAAAAATGTTTTGATGATTGGATTATTCGTTGGCGTAAGTATATCGCCTGTAAATAAATTTGGATTAATAACTAACATTTTGTGTATTATTAATATTTTCCCGGTACTTTCTTGACAGAGTAGTATATTTCTAATATATGGATCTGAATGCTGGGCCTTTAAGAAGGAGGATGAAAAACGATTGCATGTAGCAGAAACGAAAATGTTATGGTGGATGTGTGGGGTGACGAGAATGGACAAGATAAGGAATAAATATATTAGAGGAAGCTTGAAAGTGGCACCTATACCAGAAAAGATAAAGGGAAACCGTTTGTCTTGGTACGGACATTTGATGAGAAGGGAAGAGGAGCACGTAACGAGGAGAGGGTATGAGTATTGATGAATGGAGGGGAAGAGGACGACCTAAAAAGAGATGGATGGATTGTGTGAGGGCCGATATGACTGAGAAGGGAGTGAATGACTTGATGACGAGTGACTGTATTGCATGGAAGAGGAAAACATACTGCGCCGACCCCAGATAACCTGGAAGCTGGGCAGGCGAATGATGATATCTCTAAAATGGGAAATCAAGTGAAAAAGGCAGGTTCTTTGGAAGGCGTTCGGGGGTATAAAATCATGAAGACTGTTTTTCGACTGTATAAAGGTTTTCCCTTCTGCTTTATATGTTTCATTGACGGATTGACGGGTGGATTTTAAAGATTGATAAAGTAAAAATGTATTACTTTTGAGATCACCGACGGCCAGTGGCGGGCATTACTTTTATTTCGAGGTAGGCAGTAGATACCTACTTCCAAAGTGTTTTATTGATGAAAATCAGTGGTTCTCGTCAATAACACGCATTTGTAAGTAGCTATTGCCTACCTCATTTGGTTTACCAGTAGGCACTGCCTAATTGCCTATATGCACAGCACGCCCCTGCCGACGGCACATGCAAGATATATTACAGCTGAGTTTTTCGTTTAGGGTTCTGTACCTACTAAAAGGGTAAAACGGGACCCTATTACTAAGACTCCGCAGTCTGTCTGTCTGTCTGCCACCAGGCTGTATCTCATGAACCGTATAGTAGATGATGTATTTATGTTGCCGCTATAACAAAAAATACTAAACACTAGAATAAAATAAATATTAAAGGGGGCTCCGATACAACAAACTTGATTGTTTGCGTTTTTATAGATAATGGTGCAGAACCCTTCGTGTGCTAGTCCGACTCGCACTTGGCCGGTTTTTATGCTTGACTTTGCGGTATAATTCGGCTTCGGTAGGTAGATAATGAGTCTACAGGTGAAGCTTTGCGTCCTAATGAATATACTCACCAAGGGCTGCTGAAGAAGTGCTCAAATGCTTCATAGATCGGCACCTCATTGCCTTCACTGTCCGTGATGATTCCTTGGAAGTACAGGTAGCTCACCCACAGCGACAAGTAGAGGCATGCGCACACGGCTAGCACGGCCACACGTCTGTAGTTAACAGTCAGGTGTTTTACATTTTAAACTTTCTTGTTGCATTTTCCCAACTAACACTATACACTATAAGTATATTAATTGCATAGGACGTGGTTGTAGTCTGATCAGAACTTCGGAAAAATCAATTCGCAAAAAAAAAAGGGTATGAGTTGCATTAATACCCCTGTAGTACACTCTAGTGTCAGTTACGTGTTCACTCAGAGCCGTCACATAAATACATAAGCATACAGGTTATTCGGTAAATAATGGACTAACTTTAAGAAAAAGTAGCTTAAATACTCGTAAATACCGAAAACTCCTGTAATAGTTTTGGATTTATGTTTCTATACACTAGTAACCGTTTTTCAGGCTATTTCTGCAAATGAGTTTGTAAGTTAGTGTTCTTATACCAATTTTTAATGTTTTTTTCAGACTCATGTTCATGTTTTTTAAGGATCATGATCAAGCAAGCTGCCATAATTTAAAAACGCGTAAGGATTAAAAATAGATATAATAATATCTCTAGATTATCCTACTTATATTATAAATGCGAAAGTTTGTAAGTATGGATGGATGTTTGTTTCTCTTTCACGCAAAAACTACTGAACGGATTTGGATGAAATTTTTCATACATATTGAATATGATCTGGATTAACATACAGGACACTTTTTATCCCCCATAAATGATCCTGTGACATACATTGAATAAACTAAAGATCACGCGAGCGAAGACGCGAGCAACAGCTAGTTAGATTATGTTATTATGGTACAAAGAAACTGTAAAACACCGTAACTTTACGCCGCAATAAAACGACATCGATAATACCACAATTATCGCATTCTGGTCAACGTACCTACAGACAATAGCATTATACAGGGTGTCCAAGAGAATAGGACACTCCTTAAAACCACGTGACAAGCTGGTCATATACAACAACTTTTTCTATGGGAGCAACATCGAAATCAAGAATTTTTTTACAGCTTCTCCATAGAAACCTACTCGCCTACCTACCTAGATGATAATGTATGGAGCATCTAAAATAAAATCACGATTTCGATGTTGCTCCCATAGGAAAAGTTGTTGTAAATGACCAGCTGATCACGTGGTTTTAAGGAGTGTCCCATTCTTTTGAACACCCTGTATATGGTGATTTAAAAATATCTACCGGGAGTGGGCTAGGGCTACAACAGGCTAGTTGGACAGATGTGGATGGTTTTAAGCAAATAGAAGCTATTTTTTTTAAATAAAATAAATGACGTCCAGGCCCTGAAATGTATTCACTTTCGTAATCTAAATAAGTAATACTTTCATCCAATGCAGCGGCGACAGATATTATTGAAACACCTTAATAATAATAATAAAATGCATTGTTCTTTACTTAGGTTTTTCCTACTTGCATTTATTCACAAATAATATATTTTGTCCAAGACAGTCAAAAACATAAATAATATTTATTTCTATGCCCGCTATGTCATCTACCCGGCTGGCAATGTATCGGCTTAGTTAGATAATGCCCGCATTTGTAATGAAATAAACAACAGAAGCCTACTCACTTCACAACATGGCGTTTCACTGGCTTTCTCGTTCGCCACTCCTTGGAAAAGGAGTCAAAAGCGAGCGCCGAAGCGAGCACCATGAGAGTGAACCAGATAGTCTCGTCATAAATGTAGTAACGGGTAAAGTAGGTCACGTAGGCTGCCACCAGGGGCCATTTCAGACCACCTTGCTCCCTGCCGATGTTGCCCACTGTCCACACACCTAGAGCACAGATTGTAATATCTATAATTAAAACTTAGTTGGACTAACAAACTTATTATTATTATAGCTTTTATTCAGATAATTACAATTATAATAATATCATAACATCTATTTGGTACAAGATTGAATTTAAAATAAATAATTATAATTACATTAAATTATGTCACTATTAACATTGATTTTAATTTTCTTAGTCAGTTATATTCTAAGTCAACATTATTGTTGAATTATTATTGTCAGTTTTGTTTGAGTTATTGTACCGGTATCCGATTGCTCTTTAGAAAAGGCCTCCCCCGACACCTTCCAAGTTCGTCTCTCTCTAGCTCTTCTAGTCCAAAGGTAAAAAAGGTTACAATTGATAAGCTGGAAGAACGTCGTTCTTTACTTAAACAAGGTCTAGGCTACACAGACGTAATTAAGACCTTATGTAAAGAAACTCGCAAGCTCGTTGAGCTGGATATAGAGAAGTACAGGGAAGAAACTGTGAAGAAGGTCATAGAGAACCACAGAGGTCCTAAAGTATTATAAAAAGGCACTTCTACCAGGAACACAACAAATCACCAAGCTCTTAGACGAAAATCAGAATCTTGTCAACAATAGGAACCGTCTACAAGAAATAGTTGTTAAATATTACGAACAATTATACAAGTCAACGAAAACTAAACCTGATACCATGATGAGCAAAAGAGTCACAAATGTTGGCTCCGAAGATGTGCCTAAGATTACAGACTCCGAAATAGAAACCGCCTTAAGTAGAATGAAAAATGATAAAGCAGACGGAAGTGATAATGTATTGGTGGAAATGGTTAAGGCAGGCGGTGAAACTGTGATTAAGATCCTGAATTCTCTCTTCAATAAATGCCTCGAGGAAGGAAAAATACCTAGAGAATGGCAATGCGCAAATGTGATCTTGCTGTTCAAAAAGGGTAATAAGGCTGATCTCAACAACTATCGTCCAATCAGTTTGTTATTCCAGCTTTACAAACTCTTAACCAAAATCCTTACTATTCGGCTTACAAGTTAACTGGATTTCTACCAACCCAAAGAGCAGGCCGGGTTTAAAAGTGGATACAGCACCATGAACCACATTCTGACGCTGCGAATTGTCATCCAGAAAACCACAGAATATAACATGCCTCTGTGAATGGCTTTCGTCGATTATAAGAAAGCATTTGAAACATGGGCTATTATTCAATCACTGCAGAACGTATAGACCATAGATACTCGAGGCTCATTGACTATATCACCATGAAACATCTACACTGAAGGTCAATATTCCGCCAGAAACCAGGGAAATAAATATTGAGAAAGGAGTTAGACAGGGAGATACCCTTTCACCAAAACTATTTACTCTCGCCCTGGAAGATGTTTTCAAAGACCTTCGATGGGAAAACCTTGGTCTAGAGATAGAAGGCAAAAGGTTGAATAATTTGCGGTTCGCGGATGATATTGTCCTTCTCACTGATAGTTCTACCGATCTACAGACAATGATCCAAGATTTAAGTGATGCTTCATTACAAGTGGGTTTGGAAATGAATTTAGGCGAAACCAAGATCATGACTAACTGCATTGACATTACTACAAACATCACAGTAAACCAAACCACTATTGATAGAGTGGAGAAGTATATTTATCTTGGTCAGGAGATAAAGATGGGCAAAGAAAACCAGGGCAACGAAATCAGTAGACGCACACGTCTAGCATGGGCCGCATACTCTAAGATAGAATTTGCTCTTAGGATGAACATCACCGCGGATCAAAAGGCTCGCATATTTGACGCATGTATCTTGCCAGTGCTCACATATGGCGCTGAAACTTGGGTTTTTACCAAAGACTCCATTAATAAATTACGAGTTGCCCAAAGAGCGATAGAGAGAAAACTGGTAGGCGTTACACTGCAAGACCGTATGACAAATAAGTGGCTCAGAGAGCAAAGTAAATTAACTGATGTTGTCCAGCGAGTAGCGAATCTTAAGTAGGAATGGGCAGGCCACGTCACCCGCAAACACGACTCCTGGTGTAAGACGGTTGTTGAGTGGAGACTATGGGGAGAGAAACGCCCGGTAGGAAGACCCCAAATGAGATGGAGTGATGACATCAAGAGAGAAGCCGGATCGATGTGGATACAGGTGGCTCAAGATAGAAGAGACTGGTATGAAAGAAAGGAGGTCTACACCAAGGAGATGGTAGAAAAAGGCTGAAAAAAAGAAGAAGAAGATACCGCCCATCGGGTGACATCCATGTCCATTTTTACTTTTCGTTTGTCTTGAAACAACTATTAAGGATCAATAGTTTATTTTCCTAGGCAAGGTTGATGAGTCTTTCACCATTTTTGCTTTTCTTTCTGCCATAACTGTGAGGGCCGATGATTGTTTCTTCGTTTTCTTTTCTCTTCCCTTTGTGCATTGAAATCGCCCATGACTACTAAGTTTTTGAGTGTATGGTTTTCTTAAGTTGTGTTGTCCTGTTGACTAATAGATTTGAATAATTGCCCATGCATATGGACCAATCCATATGGTTGTAGTTTAGTTTTGAGTACTGCAATCCGATCTGATATTCCATAGAAATACCTCTTCTATTTGTTTTGCTAGGTGTTTTTTGATCAGGAATTCTACTCCGCTTCTGCCCTGCAGGCCCCTTTGTAGAACAGGATATAGTCCTGGTGCTCTTCAATCTGTTCTCCAAGTCGTCTGACCTCGCTTAGACCAAGTATATCCCAGTTTATTTGTAAGGCTAGGCTGAGTTCAAGAAGGTTCTAAGAGTTAGGATGTTGGGAGTTGAGATATAAGTGTTCTATTTGATTGGGGGGTGTTGGTCAACTTCCCCGCGGGGACCAGCCGTATTGGGGAGGACTAACAATCTTAGTATTTGATAAATCATTTTTCTTAATGAATCTTGATCTGTAGCTTACACTAAAACAGTATGTTACGGATCAAATAAATAAATAATACTTCTACTCTACAGATACTGTACTTGATGCTTAGAACTTAACCCTCAAAACCTTTTACAGCGAAAATAAAATATTACAATTTAATAATAATTGGAATTAAATTTATTTTTATTTAAAGAGTGCAAAATATTTTTATGGCAATTATATTATACAATGTTTTTATTTTAATAATTGTGTTGTGTTTAGGTGTATGCTCAGTTAGATTTATGCTATATTTCTAAAAAGGTTTTTAAAAAATATTTGTAATATAAAGTTTTTCATATTAAACAATCTGAAGTTCTCCAGCCAGGCCAGGAGGCCACATTTTAATGAGTCTTCTGGTGCATAGTTACTTAATTAAAAATGTTCATTATGACCTTAAAGCTCCATTTAAAATGGAACATGGAACGTTTACCATTTATCTATTTAGTCATCTAAATTGAAGTGAGACTGATACTGGGCTAAATAAAATTATATCTAGAGCTAGTATTGAAAATTGACTATGTAATGGCATCACAGAAAAATTGCTTACCAAGTGCAGCTGCAAACGGAATCATGTAGTTGAGGTATCGGAAGTTGATGCCCCAAATTTCATCAGGAGGCACGGCATACAGCATCATTTGACCCCAGGAGTAGCCCACCATGAGCATTCCGGTGAACCGGTTCATCGAGAATGGTGGCTAAAATAAAAAAAAAACAGACCAATTTTATTATAATAAGGAATTACTACTTAAGTAGAGAATAAACACACTAATAATAAGTGTTATTTGTAGTAAAAATATGGAGATTGAACAGGCATAACAGCAGGCACATATTACATCCAACACATTTTTTTTGTTTAGTCTGCACTAACCTATATTTCTAAGTTTTCCTTTAGGGATAAGAATTTCTTTCACAGTACATTTATTCTACTTTCTATTTTATCGCTATCACCCTTATAAAAAGACAATACCTGCCTTCTTAAATAGATTATTTGTAATTTAAATAGTCAAAGTTGTGTCATTTTTTGCCTAGTTTTCAACAAAAGTCTTAGCTGGCTTAGGTATTAATTGCTAATATTAACACATTTCCAGACAGTGTTTCAGATACGCTAGTTTCATTTACTATAACAGCTATGGCAGTTCATTGCCTGCAAAAATCTCTATATCCATATGTTCCCAGTGTAAATTATGTTTGCAACTATTCAATCACTTTAAGAATGAACCTAGAAATTCAGAACTCAAAGGGGAGGAAGACTTTTACAACCTGCCCCATCAAAGTTCAGATCTAGCCAATACTTATTCAGATAAATATAATTAATACAAGCTAGAGTATTTAGGTCACCAAGATAATTATGGACAAAGAATAGCACAAGTTCACTAAATAGTACTAACCTTTCTATTTTTGGCCATTCTCATCATTAGCTCCTGCACATACTTTGGATCTTCATTGGCATCACGTACATAACGAGGTATCCGGAATATTTCACCAAACCAGCCCACACCAAAACCACCAAGTGTGGTCCACCAAACGAACGCATGTCTGTCTCTCCGCAAGTAGAAATGATGGACTCCAAATATACCACCAAACAGCCAGAGCAAGTACGCTAAAATCACTGACTTCTTACTTGGCCCACTATCCACTTTCGAAGACATATTAGCCAAATATTTCGTGTGCCTTAAATCAGGAATTCTCTATTTTAACAACAAATATATGTTTTTAAACATACAGTTTCAGATAATCATGCAATAAAAACGATTTGTGTGGAGATTTTATGTTAAAAAAGTAGGTTATAAGTTTGTTGACGGCGCGTTAGTTTTGTTTGACGTACACAAGTCCCAAAATAAAAATTTCCAACCCAGAGATCCAACCAAAATGACGTGGGGTTGATGGTTGATGTCACTGATCAAATAATACATACTATTGATGTGATCACTGATCAAATAATATGGATGTGTTGAAATGATTGTGACCACTGATCAAATAAACTACGTAGAATTGTGACGATCACTGATCAAATAAACTTAGGTAGGGAGTAGGGACACCGTTTCTTTCTACTGTTCAAATAATACCGTTTCTGAAACACACTGGCGTCTGGCACACACTTGTGGGCACACCACTGACCTGTAATAAACTGGATCAGCTGCTTTCTAAGTCTAACCCATATGACAATCGCCATTTTGGCCAAAGAGGATAATATAAATACTACATTTTGGTAAGTTAATTTAGTTAATTAACTTTATCATCATTTCAGTTATAGAACGTGGACACAAGTTGACACCACTGATCAAATAGTGCGTAATAATCTGTGGACACGTGTATGAATCTCTGAGTACTGAAATGAAGACTGGCCGGTTGGAAGTGGCCTGAGTAGTTTATTTGATCAGTGGTGGCCTGCACAGATGAATTTTGAAACTAGCACCTTTTTGGAAGTTCCAAGAATCCAAGGTGTTATATATTATTTATTACTAGAACTGATTTTAGATTTTTCATTAAATTATACTTGAGCTGTACAACAGATTAAGGAGAGATATTGTAGAATTTGCAATTTTTTCGGGCTCGTTTCGCTCACGGCTTGGTAGGGTAGCATGGTGTTAACTTTACCAACAACGGCAACGACGCGATACTATTAAAAATATATAGGGCTCGTAATAATTTCGTTTCGTTCTTGCTCCTCATGTTTAACCTAATTCACCCTTTTTCTCAAGGGCATTGTCCAAAAAAAAATTGTTACTGCTTTTATATTTTTTTTAGAAAAAATTGAGTACTTTAAGAAACCAATTTGAATATTTCATTAAATTGATGCGTAGTTATTATAAAATATATTATTGAAATTTTAGGGCTTATGACGTCATCACTGGCACGATAAGGCGTGACGAGTTTGACTTGAAAAAAAAAGAGGTAGTGCTTTGTATCTGTCAACGTCAGATGGGATGTGTTAAAATCGTAAATAAAAATGTAACCTCTCCGTTCTATGTGGTTCTCGTATTCAAAGTCCAACTGTAAAGTTTTCCGGGTTCTCATTGTTTGTTCCAACTGTATTTAGTATTTCTTTCTTATATGTTATTTATACTTACCTTCCTACGTCTCAAAATATGACCGGTATTACGTTAAAGCCGACTCCCGTAACAACTTACCCAAGGTTGAAAGTGTGATGCTTTCTGAATACATTGCTTACCGCTAGTAAGCGTAATGCTTAGAGCATTCAACCAACAGGAGACGCCATTGACAGGCATTCCCCTCTGCCACAAGTCTATGACCGTCGGTCACAGAGGTTATATAAAACTATTTGCAGCGGGTTCCGCCATCATTGTCAAATAACGGTGAGCGTGGAAGGACCGCAGCTAAAAATGCCAAATTACGCCGTTTGCTCGTTTTAAAAAAGATCAGAAACATCTTATGTGCTAAAGGACAGCGTAAATTTTCATCTATAAGTATTACTGAGTCTCAATATTAGCAAATAATGCCTTAAAATTGCAAAAACCTCATAAAATTTGTCAATCAAAAAGTGATACCAGTAAAAGGTAAAAAATCCTATTTAGCGTAATTTTTTATACTGAAGTACCCAACTTTAAAATCACACTGGTATTTCACGTTTGATATTGTTAATAATATTAATTACAAGAGATGATTATTGAATTAATGATATATCACAGTTAACAAATTATGATTCTTGTTTTAGTTTTGCGCAATTTTTTTGGACTTAATACTTACTTTTAAAGTATCAATAGTCAATACTATAAATATTTGCATTTAATCGGTCTACTTCAATAATATAATATATTTGCGAACTTCACCTTATTCTGAAAATTTGAGATTTTTATTGATATACGCTGGCCACCCTGCAGCAAAATTGGTGATGGGATAGCACAAAAACAAAATATCGATATCGATTAACCACTTGACCTTTAGGTCACCTAGAGTTGGCATTCCACCCGAATGTATTTAAAAAATGGGAATATATTCGGAACATTCCCAATAAACCCACCCGTTGGGAAAATAAACGGGTGGATTAGGTTTTATTGTTTATATGAATCTATTTAACACAAAAATGATGTTAAGGCTCAGGTTACAAGCATTTTTGTTGTTATTTATTTACACATACAATAAAAACTGTATGGTGTTATAAATTTATTATTATCATCTTTTATAATGCGCACAGCTAAGGATTGGAATTCCCTGCCTGCGTCTGTATTTCCGAGTGCATATAACCTGACTCTCTTTAAGTCCAGAGTGAATAGGCATCTTCTGGGCAAGCTCGCTCTATCGTAGATCCCATCTATGCTCTAGAGCAAGATTGGGGTCAAGAGTAAGCCCATCTCAAATAAAAAAAAAAAAATTGTTTAATTTGGTTGCTTTACTGTAAGATCCGTGTTATTTATATAACAATAGGCATTATTATAATGTGTCCATATTAAGATGCCACTAAATATTAATTTTCATTATTTTTGCGAAAATATAACATAACAAAAGGTTACGACAAAATCTTTGAGGCACCTAAAATATCTTATCATTTATCTTAAACTCTAGAGAAACATGTGTTTTGTACTTAGACATTTTGCTTGTTGCTAAAAGTTAACAGATTATTTATTATTTAAGCGTATGTTAAGGCTCGGACTATACCCATTTGGAAACCGGTCCGGGTAAGTACGGTTTCAATCCATCGCTTCAGCAATAGCGTCATGTTTTGAACGGATTCTTGCGGATTTGATAATGTTTTTGATTCATTATTATTCACCACCTTCTCAATTACTGATTAAGTCATAGAAATCAATCCATTCCAAAGAAACAAAACTTTATATTATAAAGTTTCCGAGCCAACCATCTTCAGTCACCACCACTAGACAGACCCAGACCAATAATATTTGAATTCATTTACAACTTTGTCTTTCTAAGCAAGCAGAAAAATTGGTATTATGATATTTTTATTTCATGATTTCTCTATCTAGACTAATTTCATGTTTTCGATCTAAGAGATGAAAATATTTGTAATATTTTTAGAAAGTCTTCTGCCTGAACCGGGAGTTGGGCCAGCCAGATGTGGAAAAAGCAAGATTGATATTCAATTTACAGGTCTTTTAATTATCTTTATCTATCTATCTGGAGAATGCCTTTACTCCAAGAGGGAGGGGCTAGATGAATCATATCCACAACGATATAGAACTACCTTACCTACGCACTTTTCTTAATAATATACAGCGCGAATACAGCTAAAATAGTTAACACCTAATCTTGCAAATCCTACTTTACAAAATTCAACCTTCTAACTTTACCTTCAATTATATTTACGATTTTTGCGGGTTATAGCCCAGTATTTTTTTGTTATAATTATGACAATACACCTGAAAACCAAATTTTGCAGGTATTTCTTGCAGTTTTAGGCTTGGACTTTAACCAGCCGGAATCTGTCAGAATCAGCTAGCATTCGTTCACGACGACCTTATTGCTTGCTATGGATTGAAACCGTACTTACCGAGACCGGTTTTCGGGCTGGGTATAGTCCAATCCTTAAACTCTACCATACTGACGTATATTAATAAATAACCCTGTAGATATTAATGACAGCCAAAAGGAAAGTTTCTATCATCACCACTACCAGCCTATATCAGTCCACTGCTGGACACAGGCCTCACCAAAAGGAGTATTTTGCCATAATCGCCACGCTTGGCAGGCGGGTTGGCGATCGCAGTTTGGACAATGGTGGAGAGGAGACGCTGCTGCCCGTCTTCTTATGGCGGTTCTCCTGTAGTCGCCTCTACATAAAGTTTCTATCTAACATATAATAAAGAGTCTGAATTGAATAAAACCTTATCATAATACTGGCAGAACTCATCGATAAAATTTATCGATAGTGTTAAGCACTATCTTCTTTTATTTAAAACTGACGTCACACTCGTGCATGGATAAGTTGCCCTTGTGTGTGAATATATTTGTGTGCGTCTAGTTTAAGCTAGTGTTAGATAATTTTTGTTGTGTGCGAGCGTAGCAACGTCATTGAAAATGCGTGAGTGTTAATTCCCTATGTGTGCGTTATTCCCTTCCCCCCGCAAGAAATGACAGACTTTTTCTCATACAAATTAGCTAGCTTGTCGTCTCCTGTTGGTTGAATGCTCTAAGGCGTAATGTGGCTTAAAAATAAGAGAAGCTAAAATGTTTATGTAAGTACAAAGAATCTTTTATGTTAGTAAATCATAAATATAACACACCAATTTAATTTGGTCATGTTGAACTCCTGAACTAAAGTATCTAGGTAATAACACAATATTATGTACTTTAGTGTCAATGATCCAACTTTTTGAACTGTTAGTCCAACCCACTATAAACTAGAACCAAATGTCACATGTAGTGTAACTGAATTATTCATAAACATTGTATTGTTTTTAGGTCTTGTCGAGATTCTTACCTGTAGGTACTTCCATTAGATACTATGTTAACGTGAAGAGGACTAGCAGTGAATGTACAGTCAAAAAAAATGTTGTATCTAAACACAAAATCAGTAATAAGTTGTACATATTTTGTGGGAAGATTATGATGAAAATTGTAACCAAAATGCCATCAAAAGGCAAAAGGTTTTTGGGAGGATTACATATTTATCAAATTGTTAGAAAGTGCCAAATCAAATAAAAAACTGGTTACTCTTATCATTTTGTTATTGTTATCTCTTTGCAAATTAATAAGTCATTCTAATCATTTGGACATTTGAGTACCTTATTTTAAAATACTAAGACAAAATATATTAAAAAAACTTGCCAATACCTACCTCAATCTTCTAAAACATTTAATGATAGTTTTGTTCTAGATAGATCAAGTTGAGCACTTATTGAGAAGAGAAGGTTCTGGGTTTGATTCCCGGTCGGGTCAATGTAGAAAATGAACTTTTCTGTATAAGCTCAGGTCTGGGTGTGATAGTAACATCATTGTTTCTGATTTCTATAACAAGTGATTTAGCTAGTTACCCTAAGATCAGAGCAATGCATGTATAGTTGTCTAATATTTATTTATTTAGGTAATCTTTTTTTTTGTGAATAAAGTTGCAATAATACAAATAAGTCTCAGTTAAACATTTTTAATATATATTATATTGAATATAATCTATAAACCACAGGTATTGCTTAGGCAACTGTAACTACATCTTAGGTTTTCTAAAAATGTATCCTTATTTCTATTCAGTATTTCTTTTTTGCAGTTTTCTACTGTTGTTTTTTCAGTTTTTGATGTAAAACTAAACAAGAAACTAGTTGCCGGAATAGCTGAAGAAAGTTCTTGCGAAGAATGTACTTCTTGTTTTGAAATTTGTACTCTTGTCTATCATTGTAACTTTGCACTGTGTTCCAACATAATTATACCTGTTGAATAAATTAATATAGTTGTAAAATGAAATAGTTTATGTAAGCAATTTAGATATTATTAATTCAGAAACATAGAAGATCACATTCAAGTTAAGTATTATAAGCGATGGGCGTGTATTGTACATTGTATGTACTGTCATGATAAAAAAATGGTTCTCTTATTGATTTTTTAATTTAATTTAGATTCCACTACGATAATACTGACGTAAGTAAATTATTGTTACAATGTGAAACAGAAAGCAATTAAATATGTATAAGAGATATAACATGTCATACTAAGTACATCTACAGCTTTTGAAGCACCCTTATAGGTACTTTAATGGACATTAAAGTACCTGTATAAATTATTAGTATTTTAGGCAATTTTTAAAATGAAGAGATAAGAAACAACATACATTTTCTGGTTACGAAGCTATCGTTGTAAATTACGGGTTTATGCATAATAACCGGAGAAAAACGGTTTTTCTCCGGTGATTTCAGCTTATTGAGAAGATTAAAGGAAATATTAATTTATTGATAACCGTTGTTTTAATTTGGCACTATTTGGTGTTATTATTTTTGTAGGAGTCACGTTGTGCATACGCAGCACATATGTGCGAGCGAAAGGCAGGGGTGACCGAGCCCAATGAGTAGTCGATCGCCGGACACTACACGTGTTTTAGAGATTCTGTAAACTGTACTCAGTGTCAGCTATTAAGTAATAAATTAAAGTCATTTAAACAGTTTTAAGTTTTATTGAATACTGCCGTAGTCAGGTATCCATAATAAATTATTTTTTTATCATACGCTTTTATTTTTTTCTTTAATTTATGCTTCAATTTATACTATACTTCTATAATTTAATAAAATTGATAGAATCAGGCGTTACTTTGCGGAAATCCATAACTAAATAATTATGAAAATGTAATTATTTTGCTTACAACTTCCGCTTAGTTACGCCGGCATAGGAACCCCAATTACACCACCTGTAACCCACAATCTGAGGAAAATCACAGGCACATGCAAAGAGCACCGCCCTCCCTCCCTCAAATTGCATGCGAAACAGACGAATGCAAAAGTTAGTACCCAACACCGACATAAAAACCTCGACGCGCGTTTCGCCACTTCACGTGGCATCATCAGGAGAGATGTTGTCGCCTCGGCTGCGCTTCGACGACTAAACTGTGAGACTGGCGAACAGGCCTTTTATACCCCCTCTCCACCACAAGTTTTAAACGTCACTCGTAACGTTACGAGTAACGTTCATCGTTATTTGATGGTTGTTTCTATTTTGTTGGTTAGAGAAGATATTTAATAGTGGAGAGTTGGCAAAACCGACCTGTTCATTCAACAATGTAAGCGTATTATCTTTAGGATGGAAAGTTTTAAACTTTTTTCGCATGTGTGTAAAATTGAAAAAGAATGGTTTTCGGAAATACTATGTCCTGAATCTAAAAGGTGTTTTGCAAAATGTGATTTTTCTGGGTGATTATTGCGATAAGCGGATATGTGTTCTTTATAACGTGTGTCGCAATAATCACCCAGAAAAATCACATTTTGCAAAACACCTTTTAGATTCAGGACATAGTATTTCCGAAAACCATTCTTTTTCAATTTTACACACATGCGAAAAAAGTTTAAAACTTTTCATCCTAAAGATAATACGCTTACATTGTTGAATGAACAGGTCGGTTTTGCCAACTCTCCACTATTAAATATCTTCTCTAACCAACAAAATAGAAACAACCGTCAAATAACGATGAACGTTACTCGTAACGTTACGAGTGACGTTTAAAACTTGTGGTGGAGAGGGGGTATAAAAGGCCTGTTCGCCAGTCTCACAGTTTAGTCGTCGAAGCGCAGCCGAGGCGACAACATCTCTCCTGATGATGCCACGTGAAGTGGCGAAACGCGCGTCGAGGTTTTTATGTCGGTGTTGGGTACTAACTTTTGCATTCGTCTGTTTCGCATGCAATTTGAGGGAGGGAGGGCGGTGCTCTTTGCATGTGCCTGTGATTTTCCTCAGATTGTGGATTACAGGTGGTGTTATTGGGGTTCCTATGCCGGCGTAACTAAGCGGAAGTTGTAAGCAAAATAATTACATTTTCATAATTATCTTCTATAATTTGTTGCATTATATTATATTATACTTTTCACCGCCATTATTATACTGTTCAAGTACATGCGAGATGAACTAACAACACATTAAATTCGAAATTCTCATGTTTTGATTGATAAGTTTATATTGTAACTTAGGCCTTAAAGCGGCTCAATAATGTAAAAAAATATATAAACTTAGTTATAGGCACTAATAGGTTATACACACTATTCCTTGCATTAAATAAATAAAAAAAATCCTTCTCCCAATGGTACTGTTGTCATTACTGACTGCCGCATTAGAAACGCTTCGTTTCTTATCTTGGGTTATATATCATCAGATCAGGACTAAGCCAGCGTTGAGCGTACTGACTGTACTCATGAGATTTATAATCGTAAGACAGAGCTCATCTTTTTTGTTCACTTTCGAAAGCTTTTATTTTTTTTGTAATCAGCAGGTTGTAGCGCACGCGAGACAAAACTACACACTTTTTCAAATGTGCTCATTGCAGTGTCACCTAAGTAAGTTATATATAGTTATCAAGAAAGGCAAGTTACGACAGTTGGATCATATTTGTCAACAATTTCGACGATGGACCTCCCAACTGGTACTGGGTATAGAGCGCAACATGAGCATTGGACATTATCATTGTTTTGTTCATGTTTATCTGAAGCCCTACCTACCTGTTGGGAAACTCTATTAAGGCCATCGAGCATTGTGCTGAGTGCTTCCGGTCTTCCAGCGATTCAGGCTGACTATACAGAAGACCTATGGGGAATCTCTGTTAATATCATTAGTACAATTATAAATACTATAGCCCCATATCTTACAATCATTTTAAACAAATGTATTGATGATAGAGAATTCCCAACTACAATGAAATTTAGTAAAATAATTCCTTTATTTAAGTCTGGTGAGAAAAGTGACCCCTCTAATTTTCGACCAATATCTATCTTACCAGTTCTTAGTAAAATATTTGAAAAAATTATGTTCAATCAACTATCATCTCATTTTTTTTTGAATAAATTACTACCTAATAAACAATATGGTTTCACAAAAGGTAGAAGCACAACCGATGCTGGAGTTGCACTCTTGAAACATATATTTGATGCTTGGGAGAGTAAGCAAGACGCTTTAGGTGTCTTTTGTGATCTTTCAAAAGCTTTTGATTGTGTAGATCATCAAACTTTACTTAAAAAACTGAGACATTATGGTGTATCAAAGAAGTCTTTAGATTTAATAAATTCTTATCTCACAGGTAGAACGCAAAAAGTATGTATAAATAGAGCTGAGTCTTCCGGATCACCTATAACTATGGGTGTACCGCAGGGATCGGTATTAGGACCGCTGTTGTTTCTTATATATATAAATGACCTTCCTTACTTTACAAAAGATCTATGTGAGATGGTATTGTTTGCAGATGATACATCAATAATTTTCAAAATCAAAAGGGGCCAAGAATCTTTCGATGATGTGAATTATGCCCTCTCGTAAGTATTGCATTGGTTTACTACCAACAATCTTTTGCTCAATTCGAACAAAACTAAATGCATTAAATTTACAATGCCTAACGTGAGACAGGTCTCAACTCATATTATTGTAAAAGATGAACAACTAGATACGACTAATTCCTCAACGTTTTTAGGAATAACTTTAGATTCCTGTTTGCAGTGGGATGCTCATATTGAGGCTTTATCGGAAAGACTTAGTTCAGCTGCTTATGCCGTGAGAAAGATAAGACAACTGACTAATGTTGAAACGGCAAGATTAGTGTATTTTAGTTATTTTCACAGTTTAATGTCATACGGCATTCTGTTATGGGGCTCAGCTGCAGATATTGAAACGATATTTGTCCTACAAAAGAGAGCTGTTCGGGCTATTTACAATCTTAGACCCCGAGATTCGCTAAGAGAACTATTTAAAGAAATTAACGTACTTACAGTCGCTAAACAATATATTTTTGAAAATATTATGTATGTTCGCAAAAATCTGCACTTGTTTACTAAGAAAAATGACATACATAAGTATAATACCAGGCATAAAGATAAACTTGCCGTTCCAATGTTTAGATTGCACAAGGTAGGAAGTTCTTTCATGGGCAATTGTATTCGTTTTTTTAATAAATTACCACAATCCATTGTTGAAATGCCTGTATATGAATTCAAATTTCATGTTAAAAGGACTCTAATGAAAAAGAGCTATTACACCGTTAGTAATTATATAAATGATAAAAATGTGTGGATTTAAAACTGCTTAGCTCACAACAAATCTTGTAAAATATTTATTTATTTTTAAAAGAGGCTGACAATAGTGACCGAGTTTCTTGCGCTGCTTCTTCTCGGCACTAGCCCACAATAGTCCCGAAGCAGTGGTAGGGAAAAAAAATTGGGACATGTAAAAGTGCCTTTTATGGCCAATTTACAGAAATAAATGATTTTGATTTTGATTTTATAATATCACCAGTAAACCGAAAAAAAAACTCATTTATTGTCAATTATTTAGTGATAAATATTAAGTATTTAAAAAAATTCATAAATATTTTTGGAAGATAAATATAGGTTCATTATCAAATTGAACAATATTACCGGATTAAAACTAAACAGGAGCATGGTTTCTAGCTATAAAAATAATTATAGAGTAGGTACATAGATCTCCGGAGAATCACCGGAGATTGGTAAATCACCGGTGAATTTCTCCGGTTCTCAAAATTTCGCTCCGTTGCAAACCACACCACTACAAAATAGGTGATTACTTTTTTAAATGTTGCAATACAAGCAAAGGAATCTTTTACCATCGTGCCAGTGATGACGTCACCAGAGGTCAAATTAAGGTCAAATGATTTTTTACTGAAATATCATAAAATATAAAGTATTTTCGAATTTTATCTACATAACCACAGTCCGTAAGTCTTTTCTTAGAAATAGTTTTCTATTTGCTGTTTTTCAAAATATGAACAATGCCTATTCCGCGTCATTATCCCTGTCCTTCAGACCTTTTATTTTATTCAGATTATGGCAAAGGTGGAGGCCTAAATGTATGAAAGTGCAGTTGTATTTCGCGGCTTTTATACATTCTACGTAGACCTCAAATAGAACAATACATTCTGCGAGCTGCTGCTGCCGTCGCATTTACCAATGCTGTCGTCGTTGCCTTGGCGTGGCCTCTTAACTGCTCGCTTCACCCGCACTTTTCCTGTTACATTTAAATAATACTCCAATACAATGAAATACCTATCATTAAAACATTTAAAACGCAAAACAATTTCGCGCTTGCTTCACTCGCGCTTATTTCTAATACACTGCCTGAATCTAATAACGGTGTGGGTACCAGTACATTAATTAAGTATTTTATTTAGGTACTCCAAAAACTACTCTGGAATCCCACTAATATTATACGTAAATGCGAAAGTTAGCGAGAGGATGTTTGGATGCTGTGAATCATTCACGGCCTCACGCGTTAACTGCTGAACGGATTTGGATGAAAATTTTCACACTTTACTACACAATTTTGAAACCTGGCTACGCCCGTGAATGTAAGTAAAATTTAGGTCTGTTTTTTTAATGAATAAAAATCTGTTTATTTTATACCTATTCCCTTCTTCTTGTACGATCAGAGGGCCTCGCAAAATGTACCTTGCCTACATAAAGTTTAAGCCTTACGCCGCCACTTGTCACTGGACGTCACGCCACTTCTCCAGCCGCTCTGAGAATCGAGACCGAAAAAGAGTGTTATATCGCAGTCATATTTGGTCATATTGTATAATTCGTCATTAAACAAACGGCATCGTCCGTTCGCTGTTTTGTCAAATGCCTAGGCGTTACTCAGCAAATTGATGATGCTTCTAATCGTAAACGTTTCTTCAAGGTTCTCGTGTTACGGTAACCATGAGTTAAGTACAATTAAAATACGTCTTACGTCTAAAACTTTAATGAGGTACGCAAAGTTGAACAGACATATTTTTTTATTTGTTAACTAACAAAAACAAACTTCCCTAATAAATTATGATTATGATGAGCGTAATTACAGTATTAAAACTTACTTTTGCTAATCACACTTATTTAATTATGAACACAAGGGTCTTAATTGATAATAAAAGTTTTTACAAATTATTATAAACGTATTTAACAAAATTATATTTTGTAAATAAAATATATAAATAATCACGGACGTAAAAAAAATACGGACGTCACCTCGTCTAACCATAAGTGAAGCATAATAATGGCCGCCCGTTTAGGCTGTGTGCGTGATTTAAGGGTTGCTATATAACCATCAATTTCCCTGCTGTTTGGTGGTACCAATCGATCTCAGTTAACTTATGTAATTTACATATATTTTTTAACAGAAATATAAACGGTTGATCTATGTTTACCTACCAAACATATTTTTTATGATCACTGTAATAGAAATAAAACACATGTTACGTATAAATAAATATATTTTTATACATGACTATTAGTGATAAGGCTATGACTATCTATAAAATATTATACCCCTTAATAACAAAAAGTAAAATTGAAAAATTTTGAAAACCACACGACGCTTAATATGTAATTGAAAAAGGATAAAAAATTTACTAGTCAGCCCAAAAACTGATGAAATCTGATTTCAGAGAGTCACATACATGGTTTGTTGCATACAAATATGGATTTCCCCACCTTTAGGGTAATTTTCCCCTAAATAAAGTGACAACACTGTTGCATTTTACCTCTAGAATTCTCGGAAAAATATTTAAAACATAAATATATTTTTTTATCACGAATCGTAATAACTTACGTATGATAGGTGATTCCATGTGACTTTTTACGTTTACTCATGTAGTTTTTACATGATTTAACAACACAAGACGGCATTTTTGAAAAATAAATCGTCGACGCAACAAATGCATTTACTACGTGTCACCGGCGCCGTCACTCGGGGCGAAATGGCGGCGGGTTGTCGAACCTAGTGTGTATGTGCGAGTGTAGATCATGTACGGTCAACAGCTCGTCGACCTACCACAAAATGTAAAATTTTCTCATTTGAAAATGATCTCTATGTGTCGGGCTTAAAGTTGAAAATCTGTTAGAGAATTTTTGACTTTTGGGGTAGGTCGACGTGCTGTTGACTGTACAACAAACGAAATTGTAGTACCTTGCATGCTTCACATTTTTTTAATGTGATGTTACGTCCGTATTTTTTTTACGTCCGTGTAAATAATGTGTTTAAAAGTTGAAGTTGACAATATTGATTAGTATGAAATATTGGGATTTAATAGCAATTAATGTACCTACTCTTAACAAGAAAGTTATTAAAATGTTATAAATTTGAAAAGTCTATTTTTACACACCATATTATTCCGCGGGTGTCCGTCAAACACCGCTTTTTAAGGACACTAGCTTTTTAACGTGACGTGAGTAAAACTCAAGAACTTTTTAATTTTTCAAGGCTTTACAAATATTGCTCTCGGTTAAGATTCTTAAAATAAATTTAATAATCTATAGTAAATATCTTTAAAGTCGTGTTTCTGGCCTTAAGCACTTATTTTCACTTTTATTTTCAAAAGCATTTTCACTACGCGACGCCATTTTTATTGATTCGACACTTGTGGCGATACTAGTGTCACGAGTGGTTTGATTTTTTGCGACATGAAATATTGTTATTTATTCAAGATAAAGTATTTGATTATGTGGATCATCCAATTTTGTTAAATAAAGGAAATATGCATAATCTAATAGAATCTTATGTGACAGGTAGACAACAGGCAACACCAATTGATAAATTAAACTATGCAACAAAAACTGAAACTATTTATCAATCTGAATATAGGGAAATAAAATATGGTGTCCCGCAGGGTAGTGTATTGGGACCCTTATTATTTATATTAACGACTTGCCATCAGCAACAAAATTAAACAACTTGACATTATTTGTAGACGACAGCACCCTTCTTTTTGCTAATAACTATTTAAAACAATTAGAAATTGACATAAACAACTCTTTAGTTTCCGACTTTCCGTTATTCGTTGGCTTGATAATAATAATTTTAAAATTAATTTAGATAAAACTTTAGTTATGAAATTTAGACAAAGAAAAAAAACTGACATCAATCTTAACAATAATTATAATTATAAAAAAATAAATGAAATGGAATCGACAAAATTTTTAGGACTACACATTGATAATTATGTTACAATGGAAAACTTACATTGAACATGTCTGTAAGAAACTAAGCCATTTTTCGTATGCACTGTACAATTTAAGAAAAATTTTAAACGAGTCAACCCTATTACCCTACCATAGCTACGTTGCATCTACATACAACACGATACGGCATAATATTTTGTGTACACCTTGCGGCAAACAGATTCGTGCAGGCTGTTATTTGTAAAGTATGATATCTTGACGATGCCATGCTTGTACATTTATAAGATTGCAATATTTGTTAAGACAAATATGAATATGAATTTAAAACACGGGAGCGCCATAAGTATAAATGCGAGTCGAACAGCTCTGAACGAAAAAGTATCTTTTGCACCTCATATCTTCAACAAAATTCCAGAATCAATTCGCAACACCGATAAACTAAGTTGTTTTAAACGAAAACTTTACAATTTTCTTACAAAGAAGTGTTACTATACAAAAAATGATTTTTTGACTGATCGATATTTGTAAACCACGTGCAGTCTGATTTATTAATGAAAATTGTACCTATGTATTTAGTATTGTTTAAATTATATTTTGTAGCATTAACTGACAATGTATGCCTGAGTGGCGGAACACAGCTGATCTGTAATATCTAATTTATTCTATGACCTTTATCTAACTGTGATTTTGACCTACTCAATGACTATTCAATTCAATTCATTTATTAACCATGTCGTTACATCATATAACATTGGTACGTCAAAGTTTACAATTTTATTGAAATTATTACATGTTTATAGAATTTATTAGGAAAACCTCAAAATTATATAAAAAGCAAAACAAATAAAAATAATATCAATGGCAATTTAAATTATATGTGCAAGTCAGAAAATGAACATTTCATATATTCGTTTATATTATAGAAAGCATGATTTAGGGAAAAAGCCTTGTTAACTTGTTCAAACGCATTGAAAGGAAGTCTTGTAATTTCTATTGGTAATTTGTAGTAAATTTTAATTTTCAGAGAGATACCTTGTTTTTGGGCTTTCACCAGTCTCGTTTTTGGGATACACAACCTTTCTCTATTCCTCGTGTTATAATTATGTATATGCATTTTCATTGGCAGCTCATTTTTATGCTTGTGGACACTGATCAAATAGTGGACTTCATAAAGCGACTTATAAATAAAGAGCGTTACCACTGTCATTATTTTAGCCTTTTTAAAAGAGGCTTTTGCTGATGTCAATTGTTCTAATCCATATAAATTCTTATCGATCCTTTTTGACAAACCAAGACTCGTCCTATTTGCGAAGCATTTCCCCAAACTGTTATTGCGTAGCTAATAATTGAGTGACAATAAGCAAAGTAGACCGTTATCAGAGTCTTTCTGTCTACAATAGGCTTAAGTTTGAATAAAGCATAATTTGCGCTAGCTAGCTTTTTGCAAACTTTATCTATATGACTTTCAAAACTTAGAGTTGAGTCGATAGTAAATCCTAAAAACAACACCTTACTCTTCCCTGCTTGCTTTGTTCGTTTGCTTGCATAATTTAGTACGGTACTTTTATCTGCATTTAATATGATCCCATTAGCTTCAAACCACATTTTTAATTTAAATACTATTTCGTCAGTCTTTTCGGTTATATTAACTATACTATTATTTTTAACGCCTACTTGTGTATCATCAGCAAACAGTGTAATTAACGCCCAGTCTGGCAAGTTAATTGCAAGGTCATTAACATAAATCAAAAACAACAACAGTCCCAAGATGGAGCCTTGTGGTACGCCAATACGACATTGCTGTATGTCCAAATCGGTGCCATTCAGTTTAACTAATTGAGTTCGCTTATAAAGGTAAGACTGCATCATACTTAATTCTTTTCCTTCAAATCCGTAAAATTTAAGCTTATGTAACAATATGTCATGTCGCAAACAATCAAAAGCTTTCGACATTTCGCAGTAAATACTAGAAACTTTCTGCGATCTATCCAAAGCATCTAAGATAAAGTACTTTTGCGAAAGCCGTATTGACAATCCGTAAATAAGTTATTATTTTCAAAATGTTCTATAATTCTCGATTTCAGGGCAGTTTCTAAAATCTTAGATAGAAATGGTAATATACACACGGGCCTGTAATTGTCAATAGATATAGCTTCTCCTTTGTTATACAATGGCACGATTTTTCATATTTATAAATAATCTGGAAAAACACCTTCAGTAATGCAATTGTTCAAGACGTCCAAAATTATATCAAACATGTTTTTGTTGCCTAGAATTAGTTCTTTGATTGTTTTTGCCCATCCATGTCATATATATCTTCCGATGTTTTACATTTTAAACTTCTAATTATGTTCCCAAATTAGGTCTCATTCATTAAAAAAATATTTTTGCATCTGTTGGATTTTTTAAATACTTGTCACAATTTTTGGTCTCGATGTCTAGGTTTTCAGTAAGCTTGCTGGCTATATTACAGAAGAAATCATTGAAACTGTTTGCTATTCTTTTACTGCTCGTTATGATATCTCCACGTTGATTTTGATTTTATTATTTTTTTAGTTATTTTGTGATTTTAATTGATTTTTTTGCTTCTTAATTATTGTCCATGTTGTCTTTATTTTATTTGATGATTTTTTAATTTTTATTGCGTTCCTAAGTTTTTGAGCTGTCTGCAGTACCTTTCTGAATGTTTTTTTAAATATGTTTATTTTGTTTTTCCATTTAATATCTGGATATAGGTTTTGTAATATTTCAAGTTTTTGAAGGTAAAAAATATTTTGATATTAATATAACTTTTGTTGTCAGTTTCTGCTTATCGTTCCTAGGTTTAAATATTTTTACAGGAAAAGCAGTTTTATAACAATATTTTATATGGTTCATCAAAATGTTTATTTTTTCATTTACATCAGTTTTAGCCTTCATATCTTTTCTTACACATTTATAATCCCTACAAAAGAAATAATAAAAAAAAGTTTATATTGGACTGTGAGATTATTCGAGATCTAATCATATTTTCCTTTTTTAGTCTAGGTTTTATACAATTCAATTTATATTTTAATTCTATAACATTATGATCTGACAACTTTGTACGGACAACAGCACGTCGACCTACCACAAAATGTCAAATTTTCTCATTTGAAAATGAACTCTACATGTCAGGCTTAAAGTTGAAAATCTATTAGAGAATTTTTGACTTTTGGGGTAGGTCGACGTGCTGTTAACTGTACATAATACTTTTCCCTATGATATTCAAAAATTTCGTCATCATTTAAAATGAAGGTACGTGTCGGATCCTTTCAAAGAAGAAGAAGAAGCATCAAAGGAACAATTTGTGATACTTCTTATTATTTCTTCGGTCAGGTTTTTTTTACTTCTGAATTTATTACTATATTAAGATGAAGCTATTTAACATGTTCGGATATTGTTGCTAAGCGGTGCAATTCTTTATTGATGCTTATGATTTTATCATCATTTATAGTGTCATACAAAACGCTTACTACTAGAATATTGAATTTTCTGTTTTCTGTCCCTACTATTCTTCTAATTTCTTTTACATAAGATGTCTCCATATTATTGTAGTTATAGTGTCCTAACAGTATCACTGCTAAGTCATTATAGGTATTTGTGAGTTGTTTCGTCTGTAGGTCAAAGTTTTTAAGAATATTTTCAATTTTGTCTCCTGGCCGACAATGATTTACGATTTGTATGTCATCTAATTGTTTTGTTATTCTGCTTGCTAGTCCGCTTCCTATAGTGTCAGAAAAAATTTGAACCATTTTAGTCCCTTTTCCATATTCTTTTCTGTGTACCCTAGATGTTTTACCATTTTTAAATGTTTTTATTTCCTTTTCCTGCAGTTTTGCTAAAACTTTTTGTGCTTCTTGTACTTTTTTATTTTCTTGTACTTTTGGTTAATAGATTTTTGTTGTAACTTTTATTGTATTACGTGTTTGTAATTCCATTACTTTATATTGTATTTTATTCCTTTCCATTTCTAAATTTTTATCTCCTTTTGTAACTTCAGTATTCTTCTATTCTGTGTTTTAATTTTTTTAAAGAGACTTCTAGATGTGTATTTAATTTTTGGTTTCTAAATCAGTTTGATTTGTCTGTTTTTCTTTGTTTTACTTATTTTGGGATCCATATATATTTTAGTCTGAGTTGCTACAACCTGTTTTCTATAAGATGGTGATTTATTAATACAATTTACGGGCCTAGGTGACAATATAGCACGGTTTTTTTCCGGCGGAGTTTGTATGGTTTTCAGCGTTTTTATTATCATATGGCAAATTTACAAATCATTTTTCAGATTACTGTTCTGTAATATCAGATTGTCGACTTCTGTGTTTGGAACATGAAGCGTTTGGTTCAGGTTTTCAATTTGCATTTCCAAATCAATTATACCTGAATTGTTGTATATTGATACATCGGGTAGGCTTCTGATAGTTTCATCGCATAGAATAACTGAATCATTGGCCATTGAATTTAAATAATCTTGACGTGAAACATTATTTTCGGAATTAAAACGCTAAATACGCCCAAATGTAATGTTGTTGTTACTTAAATCCATTTTTAAGCTTTCTCTATGTAAAAATATTTTTTTCTTTTATATCGATAAAGGAAAAAAGAAAAAAAACTTAAGGCTTTCTTTTCTGATCTTAAGCCACAAAAATAAAAATATGATCGTATTTTTCCTAGTAATGCCCAAGCATTAAATTAATCCATTTAATCCAAATTTGATCTCGGTACTCCTTGCGTTAATTGCGATATGTAGCGAGTTCGTAACCACTAGACCAACAAGCACACGTTTCTTGTGGTGAATATAAGTCTTACACTCATTGATAACCGTTATAATATATTAGGACAGTCGTTACTATTGTGTTACTACGACACACGAGATTCACATTTACCCTCATTTGCACAAAAGTTAAACACACATTAGTTTAGTTTTGGTCTAAATTTCTTACTAACCGATTGCTTTCAGTCACAGTTTGTTCACTAAAGTGTGTCTCCACCACACAAGCGCGTTCTAGACAATAATTTGCACTAATTTACGCATATTTATCCACTTTTTGAAATTTATTTCAAAGAGCACGAATACAACACCCTTTCAATTTAACGTCCACCGTTGATATGACTAATTCTAATATCATAAAAAAATAAATTTTAAAAAACCCCCGACTTATAAAGCAACTTAATAAAAAGTAAATAATAATATGTAAACTATTTGTTAACTCTCTGGCCCTTCAACTTTATTACAAGAAATGTTGCCTAGTTATGTTTGATCCAAGCGTCATTCGCGTCGGGGGACCGCTTGTATTTTTATTTATGTTGCTGGGTAATTATAGTCATTAATATTTATACCTTCGTCACTGCCTACTTTACTCTTTTTATTAGTACAGTCAACAGCACGTCGACCTACCCCAAAAGTCAAAAATTCTCTAATAGATTTTCAACTTTAAGCCTGACATATAGAGTTCATTTTCAAATGAGAAAATTTGACATTTTGTGGTAGGTCGACGTGCTGTTGTCCGTACCTACCTATTTACTATTAAATTTATTTTCTTAAGTGGTCCCCCGACACGATGACGCTTGGATCAAAACATAACTAGGCAACATTTCTTGTAATAAAGTTGAAGGGCCAGAGAGTTAACAAATAGTTTACATATTATTTTTTACTTTTTATATGTTGCTTTTTAAGTCGGGGGTTTTTTAAAATTTTATTTTTATTTAATATTTTTTATACGATTAGCCCCAACGGCTCAATTCGCAATATGATAGCGACCATCTAGGATTTGAAATTTAGCATAGTGTATAGTATTCTACTAGTCAGCCCTTTTATTGGATACCCATATTGAGGGAGTTAAAAAATAATGTAATCCCATTGATGTAAAAGTAATATATAAGTCAATGTGTAATCCGCCATTTTGCTACCATCTTGGACCGATTTTCATCAAACATAGCTAGGCCACTCCTGACTAAATAATCATTTAAACAAATAAAAACTAAATCAAAATCCGTTCATCCGTTCGGTAGCTATGATGCCAGAGACAGACACACACACAGATACGTCAAACTTATAACACCCCGTCGTTTTTGTGTCGGGGGTTCAAAATGAATCCATTCACGATTTTCGAAATTTTCCGAATAAATTTCCATTTTGAAAAATTTCCAGGTCGAAACATAGAAAAAATGATTCCGGGCCGCCCATCTCTATAACTCTACACAAATAATCAGTTAACTTATTTCGATGGAAAAGTACAAGTTAGGAACGTTACTTTGTATTACTTTTCGATCGATTTTTGCAAGGCGGTTTTTTTGTGGCTTGTGTGTGGCACTAGTAATTAGTACACAATAATACTACGTAAAAGTACTATACTAGGACTTCTGTATTTGCAAAATTAGATTTGACTTTTATGCAGCAAAATTTTTAATTCGTTGGTCCACGAAATTACCATTCTTTGTGCGTATCCGAATGTCATCACAAAGAAGCAATCAAGGGTACCACTAAATATACGTCATCAAAAACAGAACTTTTAATTCAGATGGTTTCTTTGTCTCGATATTTCACATACTAATGTAAACTATACAATCCAAAAAATTTAGAAGATTTTAAGGAAATTAAGAATCAACCTTGAATTATATATTACACATCTTTGAGATATTAAATTAGTTGAAGCAGAACACTTCCGGAAACGGTAGTGCACTATCGTCAATCAATGGTTTGGCGTGTGCTAGCTGTTTTTCTTATTAGAAAATACGTCAATCATACAAATGGTGACTTTATAACTTCCTCACAAATTATAATACGATCTACCTTCTTCTAAACCGATATGCTCAATCAGTAACTTCATTTTTAACGAAATCGTCGCCATAATCGATTGAGCCACTGTTGAAGACAGTCATGTCATAGTTCCTCTTCTCCGTCAGTAGTTCCACCCTGCCAGCACCATGAACTTCGACGAAACAGCAAGTAGTGGGTATGTCACTACCGAAACTATATACGGTACTCATGAAGACTCCCACGTCGTTATGTCAGAGAAGGTGCAATCTCTGGCTGGCAGTATTTACCAGGAGTTTGAAAAGATGATAGCGAGATACGACGAAGATGTCGTGAAGACGTTAATGCCGTTGCTGGTCAACGTGTTGGAATGCCTTGATTCGGCTTATCAGACAAACCAGGAGCATGAAGTGGAATTGGAACTACTGAGGGAGGATAATGAACAGCTGGTCACCCAGTATGAACGAGAAAAAGCTGCAAGAAAACTTGCTGAGCAAAAGGTAAGCACCCAATTAATACACAACAGACCTTGGTACAGATTTCTTTGTTTCACTGTACAAGGCTACACGATTCGTTGCATTCACAGTTGTTTCCTCAGTTTCTAGTGATGCACACCTGTGTTACACTAAAATATTTAGTAATTATCAGCATGTGTAGTTTGCTATTTTTGTGATTGTGGTTGCAATGTGTCATCCTTTCAAATACCTCTACCCCAAGGTAAACATGTTTGCTCATGAATATTGTATGCTGTCTATGTTTAAGATTGTATGTTTCACCTAATTTTTTGGTGTTAAACAAATCATTTTTGTTTGTTTTTAACTATAGTTTATAAATTTCAGCAAAAATGCATTTAAAATTAATAACAGTTATCAAGACCTACCTTCTAGTTAATTTAATAATTAGAAGACTAATGTAAACAAGCTATAAAAAATAAATTAAAATCTACTAGTAAATACTTTAATGATTGGACATATTTGAGGGTTCAAATGTCTTAATCTTGTAGCAAATTAGTTTTGCTTCCTCAATCCCTGATGGATTTCTTTTATTAGACTTATCAGAATTCATTTGTATACATGAAACAATATACTTGTGTGTGTGACCTGACTGTATAGCAATATGGCATAAATCAATATTTATGCTATTGTTTTGCTGAGCTGATTTATTAATGTGGCCATTCCAAGCAAAAAAAATAAACAATCTGCCGAGAACAGTACTCATAAAGTCTGCTTGTGAGAAACATGTGCTATATGAGTATTGTTTTGATTCTGTAAGGTATTGATTTAGCTAATCAATGTATGAAATATTTAAATGGTATTATTTACGGTAAGTTAGTAAGTTCATTAACTGTTTCAAGCCAAATACTTACCAGGTGTGTAGCTAAAAAGTACAAAATTAGCCTATGCTACTCAGAAAACTGGCCTTAGTAACTTTGGGCAAAAAAGAATATCTGGCATTGCCACCCAGCATACCTCAACATGGACATTTGTTTGTATGAATCCGAGGCTTAATGCTACATTGGATAAAATAAATAATTTTTGAGAACATTGTAGGTGTACAATTTAAAGGGCTTAAAATCTTACCCCTGCCATATCAATACATTTTTCAAATCTGTTCGTTTGTAAAAAAACATCCACATCTCTTCCCATTACATGACGAGATACTTAGAAGCAACAGAGGGAGAAGGGATAAGCATAAGCTATATGTACGACACAAATGACTTAAAATATTTTCAAACAATGTTTACTGTAATGCAATAAAATTTTACAAAAAGCTTCCCACTACAGTTAGAGTGATGTCATTAGTACAATCAAATGTGAACTAAAAATTGGTTATTATAAGAATGCTTTTACTCCGTTGAAGACTTTTTAAATATGACAATTAAAGACAGAATGTTTGACAATTGATGTATGTTGATTGACCTGTTATTATTAATATGTTAAATAATTTTTCTACGTCATTATTGGCAGAATGTGTTGAACTTGTTTATTTATAAGATGTTTCTGTGTGCTTTTGCTTTGTGTTGAGGAGGCCTGTATCAGCTTGCTCCTTCTGTCTCAACAGAGCTCTATTCACTGCCACATGTAAAATTTTGTTTATGTATTTAAATTTTCTTTCAAAACTAGTTACTGGAAGCTGAAGATCATCACGAAGGAGAAAGAAAAGACCTTCAAGGCCGTCTTGAAGCACTAGACAGCATCGTGAGGATGCTCGAATTAAAACACAAAAATTCATTAGATCATGCTAGCAGGTTGGAAGAGCGCGAAAATGAACTCAAAAAGGTGAGTTCACTTATAGATTGTTTTCTAATTTAAAACAAAGTGAAGTAAATGTAGCACTAATTAATTTGTACCTTTAGTATGTTGCTATCAGGTTAACTTACTATGTTAAATTCGTGGTCAAGCATCCTGTTTCATAGTTCAACCTTAATAGACTGTTTTTATAGCAACACAAACATTCCAAAATCTGAACTCAAATCTTAACTTGTATCTATCAAACTAATTTTTCATTTTTATGCTACACAATAATTATTTCTGTAAAATCAATCTTACAGATGGTGAAATAAATTTGTTATTCAATTCATTGATAATAATTTCTAATCAAATTAATTTTGCTTAAACAGGAGTATGCAAAGCTGCATGATCGCTACACAGACTTATTTAAAACTCATATGGATTATATGGAACGTACAAAACTCCTACTTAGTACAGCTAGCGAGCGGAGTGAGGTCCGTGGTAGACTGGGTCTCAATCCAGTTGGCAGATCTAGTGGTAAGTTTTTAAAAAGAAGCCATTTCCTTCCTTTACATATGTGAATAACTTTTTTCAGGGACACCAAATATATTCGAAATTGTTATAAAAACTGTTGTCTTTATGCGGACCTAGATTCTGTCAACTGCTCACAAGCTAGTCACTATTTTTAAAAAAAATTACATGTAAGTGTGTCAATAAATTTGACTGTTGGTTTTCAACAATTTTGTTATGAAGTAAAACTTTTCTGCTACAAGTCAATACTCGTACTGGAATTCACTCAAAAATAAGCTTAATTTCTCGTTTTAAGTAGCTTATAACTTGTTAATTAATTTTCCTCTTATCACTAGGTCCCATATCGTTTGGATTCGCTTCTCTGGAAGGCTCTGTAAATGTCGTGGAGCAGTCTGAGAGCATGCCCGGCAGTCCAGTGAGTTTGTCGTCATCGCCTCCGACGTCGCCGCTTGGGTCTGAGCTGGCAGCCGTGCGGACTGTGGAGAGGGCCCATCAGACGGACCCAATAACGCAGCAGAGTCAGGTGATTTGCTCATTTTACAAGTTCTTGTAGCTGCATTAAATGCAGACGCCCTCAGTGACTTATTCGCCAGCATGTAGACTACGACACATAGAAGTTGCATGGCCATATTCCAAATTTAATGTGATATCAAGAGCTAAAATTCAATTTAAATTTTACAAGTTTTGATCTAATTTATGATTCTTATTTGTTTAACACTGGTATTGACAACCTGGGAGTGTTGAGTTGAGTTTTTGTACAGTATATTTTTTTGGAAAGATCTGAAATAAGGTAAGGAATAATTTCAACTTGACCGGCTTATCGTTTAGTAGTAAATCAACTTGATATTTTATAAAAAATAGTCTAACTCTAAAACTTCATCATTTTATTTTTAAAAAGTTTAAAATATCGTTTACCCTTTCTCTGTACCGCACGAGGCGTATTTTTGAAGCATTCTATTTCCGATTCGCATACGAATTCACAAAAATCGAACATGATCACCTAGGCAATTGTATTCGATTCATAGGATTTCGTATGCGAGCTGGATATATTTCACGATTTCACGATGTTGGTCTATTAGGACCTTAAACATAAAAGGCTATTTTGTCCTGTAGTTCAGAACCCAATGAAAAAGAAAAATGCCGAAACAACTTTTCTGCCACTTATTTGTTTTTATACAGGTTGAATGTCAAATCAGGGATGCTTCATACGTCTACTACACTTTCTATGAATGTATAAGAAAATAATTTTGCATGAAAGCGAAACATCTCGCGATTTCGATGTTGGTTCTACAGAAAATGTTGTGTTATTATAACAGCAGCTGAATGTGTATCCTGGAAATACACGTCATGATATAACCCTGTATCTTTTGACGTGATGAGTAAACTCTTTCGAAATCCGTTGCATCAACACAAAGTGTTGCGTCAAACGCACTCGAAGCCTATCCAGTTCTTTATTGAAGCTGTTGCAGAATCGTTCATTAATATATTATACATCATTATTATTGTGTTTAAAGTGCCATTCATCTTAAATAACAGTTTGTTTTTTTAACGATTTATTTTTGAATATAGTATTTATTTTACATTATTACTATTCTATCATTTGTAAATAGGTTGATTTAATGTTTTTTTCCTAACAATTCATATGCATCTAGGTATTTCACGACACAACGCTGTGTGATTCGCTGGGTTCGATTACTAGTATGCGTCAAATTAGAAAACGATATTTTTTTAAATGAATCTGCCCCTCTAATACGAGCAACAAAACACGATATGGTATGATATGATATAGAGATTTATTGCCTTTTTTCTTTCAAAATATGATCACATAGCCGGTATCTTGAACATTTATTGAAATGCTCGCTTTTTTATAGAAGTTCATATTTTGACATATTTTGACCGGCCTCCGTGCCGTGATTTCCCGCAGGAGAGATACAAATAATAATATAATAAAATATAATTAAATATTGAACAACATCACATACATTGCTTTGACCCTAAGGCAAGTAGCTAAAGCACTTGGGTTATAAAAATCAGAAACAACAACGGTACCACAGCACCCAGACCCGAGCCAATATAGAAAAGTTCGTTTTCTACATTGACCCGACCGGGGATCGAACCCGGAACCACTGAGATGGCGGCGCCGTTTAAAGTCCGGCGTTCTCGCCTTTCGGCTACGGAGGTCGTCAAATATAAAGTAATCCTATCTGGGGGACACGCAACTTCGTTTGCGTGGACTACAGGATGTTTGGTATATCCCACAGAACCATTTAACCGGGATAAAAAGTGTCCTATATGTTAATTCAGATTGTATTTTATATGTGTGCACTTTTCATCCAAACCCGTTCAGCAGTTTATGCGCGATTGAGTCACAAAAATTCAACCATCTTCACAAAATTTCGCATTTATAATATGGGATTTCATTATTCATTTATTTATAAACTTAATCAATATGATGTGTGGCCTAACAATTTACGTAGTTTTGGTGTTATGAAACGTTTTGTATAGTTTTCTTTAGTAAAATAATATCGGCATTTTTCAGTGGAGCAGTAGGCAAATTGCAGCTAGATCTTTGTTGGTAGAGTACCGATCTCCTGTACGTTGAATGACAAACTTTTTTTTGAGTTCTGATCCTTGACTTGCCATCGCTATTAAACACAATGTAAATACTTGCTTTAGTACAGCATATAGGAAGAAGTACATTTCCCTGCATGTTATTTCATTCAGTTTTTGAGTCTAAGAGTGAGTTAAACTTAAACGCTTTGAAACGGACTGATAACGTGCGTTTGCCCCACTGCACTCGTTGGTAAAAATATGACCAATATCAACAGTTAAGTGTGTGGTACTGCAAACGCACGGTTACGTCCGGCTAAAGTCTTATTTGAAAGAGCCTTTATACACGCCAAACTATATGTACCTACTACCACTTCTCAATTAACTCGCTATTGTACTAACCAGGTGGCAGCATGCATCACGATTGATTGCTCTTTATAGTAGCTACTGTATCACCGTTGCATGGCAATTGCGACTGAATCGCTGCAAAAAGGTTGCTGTCTATAAAAAGCCTGAAAATTACTTGAGGTTTATTATACGCACTACGCGACTGCCTGCAATGTGCGTGCGTTTTTACTCTCTAATACACAAAAATTCTCTGATGATACGCCCTACAAACAAAATATGTATTTTACCTGTAACCGATTAAGTAATTATGTTTTATTTTACCCTTTTAGTTTTTTTAAACCTATTTTTACTGAAAATATACATTTTTGTACACGTACGCTATTGAGTGGCAGTTCGCATTTATTGTAATTTAATTGAGTAATTTCTTAAAAATCTACTTTGAGTTACGACAATTAATCAATCATATAATTGCACTTATGTACTAAAATATATTTAGTTGCACTTAACACTTGTAATAAACTTAGAAGAAGTTAATTGAGTTTGACCTTGTCTCAGGCAACTGTGTTCAAGCCTTTATCGATAAATGCATCAATTGAAGCCTCCACGCTTTGATGAAGTTAACCCTGTTTTGTAAACTGAATATACGGCTGATACAGTTATACAGTTACGTGAAAGGGCAGTATTTAACTCTAAGAATATACCCGCAGTAAATAATATTATCTAAGAGGATTATTTTATTTATCACTGTTCTCAATAAAGTGATTAACATCCTCGCCGTATAAAACTAAGGCGTATATCAAGCTACTGAGTGATGATCTAACAAGACTGTAATATTGACCATTTTTATTGGTAACGATCTCAATAATTTCTTATTATTTAGTAAACTAAGCACTACTTATCCACAACCCTTAGGCCTTAACAATAGTTGTAGGTACCAATTGTGTTTACTCATCAAGTGAAGGATTATTGTTTTGCTAAGTTTGTCCTTGAACTTTAGTTGGTATGCTATTCAGTTTTAGCTATTTGGTTGGCAGCCTTTAAGTGCTAAAAACAAAACACTACAACATTATTATAGTTATCATTGATACCAAGAAGTTATGAAACAAAATTAAAAAAAAGAAAAGTATTTTGTGGGTTCCTCGTCCGTATTTAACGTGGGGGAGGAATATTTTATTTTGGAACATACAGTCATTAATAAAAAAGGTTCTAACATAATCGTGATATATTTACAAGGCATGGCAACATATCTTAAATATTGAGGATTTATTTAAGTACGAAAGAAAGACGTTTGATGTTAACTTTTTAGGATTTACACACACACATTTTAGAACACTCTTTTAATTGTATGGAACTCGCCAATGAAGAGCTCAATTACAATTGAAGAGTTCCACTGTCTACAGCCTGGCATCATCATCAGATTATATCGATGGTGTCCAATTATTATATTGTCATCCAATGTCACATCAAAAGTATAAAATCGATAAGTTAAAAATATGTGATGAACTATGGGAACAAACAATAATAAATAAGCCGTCTAAAAATAGTATCATCTTTTTGATAATAATGACATACCAGCAAGTCATACGACATGTAATCTAAACCAATTAGTGTTCGAGAAGCCAAGGATGTTTCTGCTAATTAAAATGCCTAATAGTTTTATCTTTTGACGAAATCCGTAGCCGTGAGATGCAGACTTGTTGCCGCCATTTCGGAAGTCGCGGGTTCGATACCCGGTGGGTTCGATGTAGAAAACGAACTTTTATATGTTGTCTCGGGTCTAGGTATTGTGGTACAGTCGTCGTCAGATATTTTGGTGGTGGTCGTCAGATGGTTTGGTTTCGGATATTTTGGTTTGCAGACAAGGTGACCAAATACTTCTGAACAGTTTAAAATGTCAATAAGTTTCATACACTAAAAGTTAGCATTAATATCTGAACATAAATGATTTAATTATTATCTGAGCAGATGCTAGTCCTAACTTCTATACATATAACTAACCAATAACATCTAAACAACATCTAACGTAAAGTGGTAGATGCAGATGGAGTGGTCTTAAATACCCGAGCGGTGAGAAGAAATTGCAGTAGAAAGTGCGTCCAACTTTACTATAAATACTATTTTATTAGGAACTTTTAATAATTTATATGGTAGGATGACGTATTGGTAGTTTTGAGTCTTTGATACCACTCCATCTGCACTCACACATCTGCATGTTGAAGTCATGTTCAGATATTATTGGTAAGTTTTGTGTATAGAAGCTAATGACTAGCGTCTGCTCTAATAATAATGAAATAATTTATGTTTAGATATTAATGGTAACTTGTAGTTTATGGAACTTTTTGACATTTTAAACTGTTCAGAAGTATTTGGTCACCTTGTCTGCTACAAAATATCTGACGGCGACTGTACCGTTGTTGTTTCTGATTTCTATAACACAAGTGCTTTAACTACTTGCCTTAGGTCGAATTCCAATTCGCATTCGGATTCTTAAATAGCATACGAACTCCTAGGAAATCGTATACGATTCTAAGGATTTCGTATGCAAATTCATTCGAACGCTTCAAAAATACGCCTCCAGACCCATGTTTGCGATATGGTCGAATATTTATTAAGCGTGTTCAATATTAATATTTCTATCAGCCAACTAAATGTGTATAATTGTCTACAAACAAGACAATAAGACAACAGGTAATTAAGTGCAGTTTATAAAATCGATTGATTTAGCGTTTGTACGGAGGCTAGCAAGTTTATCGGCACCATTTCCTTGGCTTCCACCGTGTGTCACCTCACACGTGACCCCACGGTCGCTAGTCGACTAAAATGTTTAAGTAGATGACATTGTTTTGATCAGTTAATGTAATTAAAGTTCCTTTAATGGGCGAGTTTCTAACAAAATTATTTCGGTAAAAATAATATTTCTTACGATTAGGTACTATAGATTATTAGAGAGATAAAAATATTCTTGCTACAGATACAGTACCTACCTATGTATGTAGGGTTTTTTGAAATGAACTAGAAAGAGCTCTGTATTGTTTGGTGCATATATTTGTATGGGTCTAACAGAGCAAGCCGCTCGCCAGATCTGGACACACCCTAACATCTAACTGCTTACTTAAGAAGTGTTTTTTTTAAATAAAAATTGTTGGTCCTATACTAGTTGTTGTAGTTAGTCACTTGCAGGCTGATATTAGATCGAATGATGGACGGGTTCGTCTGTTTTACTCGAGATGCAGTTGCGAGCTGTAGAGAGTACTTCCGAGTACAATGGATGACGGCGATGTACTGGTATGTGGTATTTAAACAAAAGAACGATGATAAAAAAAAACCGGCCAAGTGCGAGTCAGACTCGCGCACGAAGGGTTCCGTACCATTATCTATAGAAACGGCGAAAAATCACGTTTGTTGTTTGTTGGGAGCCACCTTAAATATTTAATGTATTCCTTTTTTTAGTATTTGTTGTTATATCGGCAACAGAAAAACATCCTGTGAAAATGTCAACTCTCTAACTATCACGGTTCATGAATACAGCCTGGGGACAGACGGACAGACAGACAGACAGACGGACATGACAGGACAGCGGAGTCTTAGTAATAGGGTCCCGTTTTACCCTTTGGGTACGGAACCCTAAAAATGCACCCAAAAATTGCAGTAGGGAGCTATATTTGCCACAGGTACCTATAGCTGGTGGGTGAGATAAACACTTACATATTAAAGTTTAATCAGGTCGTTTTATTGTTAACAGTCCAATTGAAACAGCCAATGCTCACCCGACATAATCTTGCCAATAAAATTTTCTGTTAAGAAGCCTATTACAAAATTTTGACAGTTTTGCGGTTGTTTGGTGATTACTGATCATTTAATTAAAAGATAAATCGAAAATCGGAGGCCGCTGCTACGTACTATAAAATATCGAAAGCTAAACATATTAATAAGTCATAACTGCAAAAGCGGTGTAAATTTATAGGAACGTGCGAAAAATAGGGGAAATTACTTTTTTGCTTTGTTCCAAAAAGTTATGATGATTAAATAAAGATGACTTATTGATACTAGTACTAGGTTTCCCTTTTTATAGTACGTAGTGGCCTCCGATTTTCAATTTATCTGATAAATGATCAGTAATCACTAAAAAACCGCAAAACTGTCAAAATGTTGTAATAGGCCTCATAACTTAATAAAAAAATTAAGTTAGTTGCCATACAAAAACACCAGTCAAAATTATACAGATATAATATATTAAGTTAGAATTACGTCTAAATACCTAAATACTATACACACTCCACATGCTACATAATAGGCAGGTTACAAAAACCGCTAGACCGCTACTTCGCGTACGCCTGCTCGTATTGTTGCATCCATCCTCGTTGCATTCGCAAGATAACGAGTAATGTATATTGCTGAATCTTGATTGAACACATTCTAAAGATCGCGTGTAAATATACGCACATTCCCTGATGACAGTGGCGTCCTGGTTAGGCGTGAAGAACTGCAGCTGAGACAGGACACGGCAGACAGGCTCACCTTTACTCCTATCACATTCTTTCAAATACTTATCGTCCAAGTTATAAGTGAAACAACCATCATTGCGCAAAGTAGAGCACTGGTAACATTTCAAGCCTTCCACTATTCTCCACGCCAGTAAATATATAACAAGAAGTATCACGCTAGACGGAAAACATCGCATTTTTAACCGACTTCATTTATGATCACTGATTGACAGGTGACAAATCTTGACAGGTGTCGATTGATAATGACATTCTATTAAAAATATTTTTTTAATAAAATTTAAACAGGTTTGTAATGTTTTAAATGAAATCGATATCCATTTCAAAAGTTATCGCGAAGAGAGCTACAAAAGTATCAACAATACTAGCAGATGAAGTAATTTTTAAGATGTCACCATTGCATAAATTACTCCCTTAAGGAACAAATGTTTATCTACCAAAATAAAAGACTATGTAATATAAGTAATTAGTAAAATTGCTTACGATTACATCGAAATCTGTTCATTATCTTAGCTTGACAGGCACCATCGCATGTATAATATTAGTATGGATAGGTTTTTTATACCTCTAGTTTGATAATTATTTCCACATGGTAATTTGATGATAGTGACTGAAAGAACTTAAGGCCGAGATTGCAACCCGTGCTGCAGAAAAAATATTTCACCATCAAACTGCGAACATGTTTAGTAAAAACTTGCAAACAATAGGTAGTTCTAAAAATTAAAATTGTTTCTTTTTTAAAACACCAAACTTCATGTTTTTTTACACCTATAGCATTCGACTGCTTTGCTAAGATCTCTCTCCCGTCTTTCAACGATCACTGTCTAGCGCTAAGGTTTCCCAGGTAACATTAGCCGTTTTCTATAGAAAACGGTATAAAGTTCTTGTATTCTTCGTAACTTTCTTTCTTATATTATTTTGCAGTGTTATTTTTCTTATAAATATTACCATTTACATTCCAGGCCACCTCGCCAGTCACTCCGCAAAACTCGAACACAGGCAAGTCGCAGACAAAGAGTGAGAAACGCAGTGCCAACACGTTGTACCAGGAGCTAGCCTTCCACGACACCGAGGCAAACATCACTGAGGGTGACGACGGGGCCGACATCACAGGTAAACACCGTCGGCTTTGGGTGGCCGTCCGCTGTGGAGTGTCGCAATCTTTCCTATATTCCCAACCTTGATATAGTTGGCCGTCGGCAGTCTTCAGGCTATTTAGGACAATAGGCTATTTATTTTAGGACAATATAAATGATTTTTAGCAAATAGGCAAATGCTCTCGTTCGACCGAGCGGTCCTATAACCTACAATTGCCATTTGCCATTGCCATCCGATATTCTTTGGGTGATAAAAAAAATATAGCTGAAAATTGGTGCCTTTGACGTGTAATCAGTCAGACAAAGGTCTAACTTAAAAGTGACCTTAGGCTACTAGTGTTTGTGTCTAATTTCATGATATACTGTTAGTAGCTATTTGGGAAAGGAAATGTTGCTAATGTAGGTATTATGGTAAAGTGGAAAAGTTAAATCACGAACTTTAATGTTATTATTTTTAAAATTTAATAAAAATACCTATTACAATCATATTTCTACCCCTATGATTTTTCCACTTTACTTGAGCAGAAGGTCACCCTTGTCGCCAATATTAAAACATCAGAAATTAAATAACAGTTTTATTCTGAATACAAAAAGTATTTGCAGTTTTTTCTCGTAATTTTATATGCATTTCTCTCTCACAGGGAGCTGGGTGCACCCTGGTGAATATGCTTCTTCGGGTGAGTTCTAAGCTATCCTTATTGAGTATCTAACGCTTGCTATTTGTAAACTGTATTTGATTGACGACTGTTTAATGTATAAAAACATAATAGTTCCATTGATGTTGATCCTAACCTAACATTTTATTCTTAAAAATGAACTTTTTATATTGTCTCATACTAATTTATTGAAATGACGTATTTGATAAATGTATTATTAGGTGTCAATAATGTATTATAACTACAAATTTCGTACCTATCGACATATTATTTTTTAACATTGCAGCTTGCTTTTTGTGTTAAAATATTGCTTATTTCTGTAGCGATTATTAATTGTGCATAATTAATAATAAGTCAGTGCCTACTACTGAAGATTATACATCTCTAGCGCTACAGGCCATAACATCATTAAAACTAGCGTGAACATAAATAAATATAATAATCGACATTAGTTGCCTAAAGTTAAATAATTATATACTGTAATTATTTTGTGAGATGTTAAAAAAGTATTAAGTATTATCTTTCTGTAAATTGATGTGATCGACGTTGCATGCAACAAATGTAATATTTATAAATCATAACAACCTGCCTTTATACTGCCTGCGTACTTGAACAGCTGATTGCAAAAACATCAGTCACATTAAAAAAATGATTGACGTCATTTCAAATGCCCATATCTTCCTATATCACTTAGTAGAAATTAAATAGAAGTTTTCATATTTTTCTCATTTCAATTGTTGTATATTCTAATTTATATGTAACTACGTACTGCTTGTTTCCCTACAATAAATAAAATAAAATCTTAATTTTATCGTACGTTTAGTTGCCAGTCACATTAATTTGTATGTTTTTGCAGTAAGTGTTTCACTTGTGCTCAGTACTAATACATGTTCGTTCTGTTTCCATGCGTTCTAACAAATTGTCGCGACACCGTTATGCAGTTAACGATAACTACTTTGGTAAGTAATCTATGGGCACGAAGTAATGTAGTGTACAGAATCAACATGTCGAAAATCCCATTTACTAATTGTATTAACTTCGCAAGTCAATTGACTGTTAAAATATCGGTATTCAAGGTATTCACTTTCTACCTACCTGAAAGACATTCAGCAAAAGATCTGGCAGTGACCTGGCAAAGAGCTAGTAGGACTAGTATTATGCTATTATATTAAGGTTTCTAAGCTGTACCGTTCGCGATCCTCGGCGAAAAACACCTGATCAGTTTTATAATCTGCTATTTTAGAGTCTGCACTATAATCACACTAAACAAATTAGTTTTTTCGTTATTAAAATGTTTGAATGTATTTTATGTTATTTGTTATAGTACACACATATTCTGTGACACTATTTTAACTATACAGTTAAAATAGCTATTACCGGTTTGAAGCTAATTATTATTAGTTATTGGTGCGACGTGCAAACAGATAGCATTCCAGCCAGATAGATTTTTTGCAAGGCACATGTTACATGATTCATAAGGTTTTACACGATAGGTTTCCCATGCGTAGCTAATAACTTATACTCTAAACTAATAAGCATTGCTAAAAAGTTTAAGTACGATGTCTACTTAACGCGAACGTGGATAATTCACATTTTGGTTGTGTATGATAATCTAATAAATTAGTCATAGTTACTGCTTCTTATTATAACAATTTTTTGTTGTCAATATGTTTAAATAAACAAGTATTTTCTTCACAGATCTTGTATGTATTGCAATAGATGCCATGTAAATTTTCATTTTATACTTCACTTTTCAATTTCCTTTGTAGTGTAGCGTTGTCACTATAATAAACATGGTGTTAGAATATGTCCTTAGTATAAGTAGTTTGGCTAACTTTTTGTGTAAGGACTAGGTTGCTATATTATTTTTCTTGTTACGTCGCGTAATCTAATTTGCGATTATTTGAAACAGGTATGGGAAAAGAAGTCGAAAATCTGATCTTAGAGAATAACGAGCTGCTTGCAACGAAGTGAGTATATTTCATTGCCCGCGACTTCGTTCGCATTATCTTTCATTCGATTCAGAAACCTTCCCTGCCGCGTTCACACAACAACTCACTAAAGTTTCATTGAAATCTGATTAATGATTTAAGAATGCATACGTATGCGACATACAAAAAGAACAATCAATTTGATACTTAAATGTAGACTAAAAAGCGTTTCCATTTCACTAGTGCTGGTACCCAACGGCGTATCTTGTCTAATTACAATTTCTTACTACGGTCAAGTTAAACTAAGGTATTAAGCGGCGACAACGGCACACCTGAACTTGGGGTATCGTTTTAGTATTCAAGAGTACATGGTGATTTTCTTTTTTTTTATTATCCAAGTTACAAGATTAAAATCCTTTGGCAGGAACGCGCTAAACGTAGTCAAAGACGATCTTATAGTGAAAGTGGACGAACTCACGGCTGAACAAGAAATTTTAAGAGAAGAGGTTGCTAACCTGAGTGCCGCAAGGGAGAAACTTAGAGAAAGAGTGACACAGCTAGAAGAGGAATTAAGAAATTTGAAGGTCAGTACATAATTGGAGAAAACTCAATTTTAGCGTAAATCTCCTTTTAATTCAACAAGATAGTGCTATGACAAAGCTGCTGGCAGAGATGTAAATAATTAAATAGCTGAGGATCAGGCTCAGTGGCGTGGATTGAAAGAGCCCTGTGTCCTGTCTAAAGACTTAAATTTAAGTCTTAAATTAGTAGCAGAATACTAAATGAGTCAAACAATTACAATGAGTTCCTATACTTCACCCACGCGGAATATAATCTGCTTAATATTTTCGCAAAACTGTTTTATTTATCTGTCAAGTATATAAACACGAATTTGAGTATGTCGCGAAACTGTTCCATGGGTAGCCCCAACGATATTAAAAAACCCTAGTTACACCGCGAGCGAGTTTTTAATATTGTTGGGTAACCCACATCGTGAACCGCTGCCAAAAGCACGCAATGACTTATTTGAAAAATACGAACTGCGCCCCGTTGGAGAAGAAATGTACTTATTCTATAGTACGGCGGCTTTTGTACTAATTCTATTCCACGGCGGCTTTAAGTCAGCCGTGATGTTGAATGTTTCAATTGCCATAATGATTCAACTACAAAACTAGGCGTGTGGTTAAATGGCGTTGTTCAATGAAAGGGCTAAGCGTCCAATCAGATGGCTAATCAAACGGCTAATTCAACAAGATTGCTGCGACATATTCATCATAGTCATCATCATCATCATCATCTCAGCCACAGGACGTCCACTGCTGAACATAGGCCTCCCCAGTGACTTCCAAATAGGCCGGTTTCAAGCGGCCTGCATCCAGCGTCGTCCTGCGACTTTTACAATGTCGTCTGCCCACCTTGTGGGTGGACGTCCCACGCTGCGCTTGCCGGTACGCGGCCTCCATAGTCATCATAGTCATCCATCATAGTCGGCCAATGTAAATTTGATTTAGGTGATTTTGCAGTGGCCCTGTAAATGAATTAAATACACGTATTGTCGCAACATAAGAGTTGGTATTTTATCAGGAAACTGTGAGCAACAATGCCGGTGGGGGCGAAAATGAAGACGAAGCGGACGTACCGATGGCCCAGCGCAGAAGGTTCACTCGCGTTGAGATGGCCCGTGTACTTATGGAGAGAAATCAGTACAAGGTAACAAGTAACAACATTTTATCCTTTAAACCGGTCTGACCTATTAAAATTTCTCATTGGTTTTTGACCGTATGGCAAGGAACTTCTCTGGCTGGCAAGAAAGTATTGCTATTTAGTCTATTCATCAACAAGCAAAGAAAGTTAAGTGTTGTGGTAAATTTGTAGCCACTGCTAGCTTAATAATTTAAAAAATTACGTTGTGGGCCTGCGAAGTGGTTAGCATCAAACAGCTTCGTTGATGATAAGAGACCTGTGTTCTGAAGTGGATGTATATTAATAAATTTTCTTTTATGGTTTTGTACCTGTTCAGTCCCTTACTATATTAAACCTTTTTTCGCAAGTACATTTAGGAGTACTGTAAAGTCTGAGAGAACGGTATTAAATCGTGTGTTATGAAGAATGTTCATATGTACCTTCATAATGCCTTTTTTTATTTTCTTACGTGCATATTCTTTACCTTTTTTCAAGTTGCTATGTATGTAGCTTATATGTTTTACACATGACAATGTATGAAAAGCGTAAATAGATTTCTTTAAAAAGATGACGTGAAGGTATTTTATCATAGATTGTCATCAAATAGTCAACAAGATAGGATCCTCAACACAGGAATAAGTACAATATATAAGTATAAAATATTTTTGAAATAAAAAATGACTGCTGCTATAGTCAATAGTCCTTAGGTACTACTTTGAATGTTTGTTGTTATTTTAAAGTTTATCACTGCGAAGTGAGGGCAGCGTACAAAATGTCAACGCAGCATTCAAACGATCAGATTTTATTTTACATAATGCACAATTGTGTGTGTGTGTGTGTTAAGTCCCTATATAAAAGTAATATTAACTGAAAAAACTCTCCAGCCTTTTCAATATTTCGATAAAGTTAGTCGTGTTGATCGCGGCCTACGCGGCGTGTCGTGCATGAATATTGTGTTGCCGTTTAATCTAACAAAAATGCGTTGGCGATTGTTTTTTAAAGTACTCATCTTGTTCATCAGTCAGCAGTTTTTACACTCCAAAAATATATAAAGAGAACAGACAAAAACTGAAAGTTAAATTATTCACCAATCAATCCTGAGCAGAACAGCGCGTTTGTGACGAGGCGTTTTTTATTATACGCCTTGTTTTTCCAAATAAAAAGGATAATCCAATTGCTGCAGACTATTGTAACACGATATTACCACTAATTTTCACTACCCGTTTTTAATGTTATTTTAGGTTATGTGTATTGGTGATACTTAATTATTAAAATAATTTACTGAATTATGTTTGCTCATTAATATGACGCGTGGTCTTTACCTACCGTTTTATATTAAAGTATCATTGTTTTGGTTTATGTGTGTGTTTGGAAGCTTTCCTAATATCCTGATATCAAAATTAGTTGAGTAAATAGGTTATTTGCGATAAATGGGGACATAGCAAATGTCCTTCATAGTTAAGATGAGGCTGTAAGACGTTTAGATTGAGCAAATGCTGAATACAGAATGCCATGTATCAACTAGATTGGCTATATATTTATAACTAGAGATACTATAGCCACCAGTGAGATGTTGGGAAGAGTCACTAGTTACGTACGTATACGTTCTACTCAGGTAAACTTCACTTCACTTCCATAAAATCTGTTTTTGGGAATATTTTTCTTATTATTTATTCACTGATTGCAGGAACGTTTCATGGAGCTGCAAGATGCTGTGCGTTGGACGGAAATGGTGCGGGCCAGTCGCGTCGACTCTACCATGGACAAGAAAAACAAGCAGAGTATATGGAAGTTTTTTAGCAATCTATTTAGGTAATTATTCAAGTTGTGCTTACGTCGTCAAACACTATATCATGTCAGGTTTCAAAGCTTGGTGTGTCTTCTTTTACTTTAAAAAAAAAACATAATCCTGTGATCGGTTGTTAAAAATTGCAAACACATTATAATATATTCATGAAATTATGTACAGTTAATATCCAGTAAATAATATTAAAGTAAAATTATGCTGTGCGAACCTGTTTAAAACTTTTTGCTAAATTACGAAAGCCTTTATGTTTTGGCGAACCGATTGGTGTAGTAGCATGGTGATTTGCCTTGAACGCAATGCTTCCCGGGTTCGATTCCTGGTTCGGGTAAAGTTAGTAAAGGTTTTTTCTATATTGCCTCGAGTTTGGGTGTGACGGGAGAAAAATACATTGTCTGTTACCTCTTCACACAGGGATGTTATTGCCTTACTTCGAGATCATGACAATATTGGTGTGTTGTGTATGTTGCATATTTATATTTCTATACTTGCTAAAATTTTGTCGCTTGTGCGAGATGTGTCATTACGATTGTCATGCATTAATTATTTTACATCTCTGTAACCTCATCTTTGAGGCTAGCCCTGGGTTCGATTCTGGGTCTGAGTGTTGTGGTACCTACCGTCGTTGTTTCTGATTTCTCTAGCACAAGAGCTCTAGCTATTTTCCTTAGGATTAGATCAATGTATGAGATGTTTTACAATATTTATTTATTTTTAAAGACAGAGTACATACGATTTAAGTTTGGTGTTTTATTGGTTATTCGTTATTGCGGGTTCGATTCTCGCGAAGGGCAAGTATTCGTGTGATGAGCTCGAACATTTGTACCTGAGTCATGGATGTTTATAAATGTGTTTAATTATATTTATCAGAGAAGTCGCCATAGTACAAGCTTTTAGTTTGGGGCGCGCCGCGCCGCTATACGTAATTTGTGGTTTGGGGCTACATAATCGGTCGAATTATTAAATGATTGTTCATAAGTTCTTTTTCAGTTCAGTTTCAGAAGTCAAGCGAAATTTTTTTATTGCGTCATTATCGATAGTTAATTTTAGCTAGCTCTTCTTTTGTTCTTCATTGCGAATTTGTAATCAAATGTCATTTTAGTCTGTTTTAAATCACGCTGTTTATCAGCAACTGCTAAGCTATTAGTAGTGCTAGTATTTCTACGATTTTACACGAAGTCTTCGAAAAACCATCCCATATAAAATCAAAAATACGTTAACATTTCCTTGTACAAGCAATATATTTTCTTTCACATAGTTTAAATAGCAAATTGCGTTTCAAAAAACGCTATGTTAAATCACGAGGCTTGTGAAATGCAAATTTTTGTTTCAATTTCCTTTTAACGGGTGTGAAAGGTATAACAGTATGCCACTTTTAGGTTTTGCGTTGCGAATAAAACACAAATGGTAATTATATGTGTGGGTAAGATCCGTATGCAACTAAAAAGTTATATTTCAGAGTAACATGAAACGCACTAGGTGTCGCAAACAACTTTGATCATTATTGGGCATGCTTGTCCGTCTCTTTTTAGTCCAGTGGACCTATTCCGATTGCTATGTTTAAGTCTGAGTTGCTCGTATATAAGAGTCACATGCGAAGATAATTAATGTATGATGTCACTGTTTACAAAGCTATTACTATCAAACGATAATCGGAAATATTACGCGGAATAAAAAAAATGTTTCACTTGATATCTTCTTTTCATGTGATTTCATATTGGCATCAAGATAAATGTGTAGCCTAATTCGATGTTTGCGATTATTTGTACATATTTTAAATTGGTTTCACGTTCCAATATAATGTGAAATATGCACCGTTTACGACTTATTTTTTAACAAAACGCTTGTTGATATATGCCCTTTATGCGATTTGTAATACATTACTAGTACAATAGATACAAGTCTAAAACTGAAACATTACAAAACTTGTATCTCTTATCTGAGGGCCTGCAGACTGCGACTTTTAGCATCAGCGATCGGATATTAATAAAATTAAAACAGCTTGAACTCAAACGCCCATAAAGTCGCTGGTCGCAAATGCTCAGTTTTGGAACGAGATAAAAAATACCATTAAACGAATTTTTTTATCCAAATATCCTTGGACTTTTTTATATTTTACCCAAAGACTGCTTCGAAGCAATTAAGTCTTTTTGTACAATACATAGGTGAAAAAACACCCATTTCGATCGTAAAGGGTACCTACCTAGTTGTACTGCTAAAATACAACTATTTCTTTGAGAACGACAAACTTATGTCAGTCGTTCGGCCGTTTATGCAAAAACTAATTAGATTGCGATTTCTATGTTGCTCCCATAGTAAACCTCAAAAACCTTTGGTATCGAACATGATTGCTACATATTTTATAATAAAGTTACCATTATGAAATCATGTTCGTATTTCATCCATTTAGCACGAGCGACCGTCCCCAGCGACCGCTCTCGACGCCGCACCTCCGCGCAGTGGCGGCGCCTCAACCAGCGATGCGACATTCTCGAACGCAAGCAGACTTCCTAGAGACGCAACTGTCGGACCATCACCACCGTAGGCACGAGAGGAGCGAACAATTTCGACAGGTCAGTACTAACTCCACTTATAGCCCAACTAGCGGCACCGATATTGAGCACTGGGCGGAAGATTTTTTATTTATTTGGAACAACAAACAGAAATACATTATGAAGTAGTAAATTAAAAGATGCACAGAAAATCATTACGATTACGTGATTTGCTAGTCTTGCGACGTGCTTGCTCCGCCAGTAGTGATTGGTTGTTATGCTAGCCCCGCGCACACTCGTTTCCGTTACGATGATCTTCTCGTAAGATGCGCAAAGCGATCCCCACTTTTTGCCCTAGCGCTCAACATTGCAAGGTCAACATTTTAAAATGTTTTTTTTTTTAAAACTATGGCCAGTTGTCTCCTGGCTGTTTTAGTCTTACATTATTAATAAGTTAAACTTGTGATAGTACTGATAAAAACAGCATGTCACTTTTTCGGGTAAAAAAAAACACTGTGCATTGGTGCCGGAGATTGTAGAAGGTAACAATTTGAAAACGTTAACGAAGAAAATAATTAAATGGGATTGACAAATTACGTCGTGAAACACGTGTTAAATTGTCAATGTTATCATAATACAGGCGATGAGGAATTTCGATATCGATAGCGATTCCCACTTATTAAAGTCCCAGTACAGTAACGAAACGGCCAAACAGACGCAAGCTGCGTGCTTTGGCGATACGACAGTCGATTTAGTTCTTCTGTTGTTATTTGTCCCTTTTGGAAATTACTATTACATCAGCTAAATGCATTTATATTGAATTTAACTGTTTTTGATTGTTTAGAGTTTTTTTTTTGTTATTGTCATGGGGAAGAATGCAGAAAAGACGAGTACCTTGTACCTTTTAGGATATAATTAAGCTAACTAAAATTCATTGTTTCGTGTCTTATCTTTAGATGTCGATAGCCTGATAGTGAGATAAATTAAGTTAGGTTCAAAAATATGTTTACACTTCCAAAAGTGAATTACGTATTTTTGGAGTCTTGGTACGCTTGGATGCCTCGATTACTTTCTGTAATTTAACAAACTCTATATTTACTGTGTTATTTTTAAACATGTGATCGATATATTAGGAGCAATTTATTTTAGATTATACGCAACTGTTCGCGGCTTCCAAGTGGACGAGGGATTATGATTTCATCAGCGTGATGCAACTCTAGCTTAGTAATTACTAATCGAAATAGTAATTATTAACTATGCGCAGATACACGTCACTGTTCAGATGCTTGCTTTGCCCCGCGTATTTAAAACTTAACAAATAGTTTATACTATCTCAAACAACACCATATTCTAAAGATTTAATATAACCTAACTAAAAAATTTTTCGACATTTGGGTGATATATTTCTATGGCAAAGATGTATCTATTTTCTATTACTAACAAACTCATAAGCTTACTTTTAACAGGTTGTCAAAGTAAATACTGATTCTCACAATAATTTTGGTCTAAAACGCGCCACAGACCGGTCGTTCATGAACATTCTTTCAGTGTTTTAAACATGTGTATGCAAACTACTTGGTCTCAAAAATATCTATAGATCTACTGCAAAATAATAAATGATATCTAAGTATGTGTATTAATATTTTTGTTTGCATTAAACTTTGCATTTTGCAGTCATGCTTTTTTCTTTGTGTGTGCTGTGATTCCTATATTATTTTGTTTTTATTTCTCCTCACCTTCCACCTAATTCCTGGCCCGTTCTTTGTTTTCAGTTGAATCAGTGAAGTCTCTCAAAAGAAAATATTAAAATATGAATTTACGTACAGGTTCTCTGAACAGTGATAATAATATAATTAATGTGCAATAGTTTGGTTATTAAAAGTGATATTATCTTATAGGCATTATGTATAGTATCGGTAGTTAGTATTTATTGAGTAATAGTATTATTATTTTATGAATTTACACTTTGTTGTTATGTAAATAAAATTATTTTATATATAAGGGTTTTTGTTTTGTGTTCGTCCTTAGCACGTTAATATACAGTGTGTCTGGGTTTCGACCGGCGATAATTTAAGGGCTTTTAATTAATCACATTTTATCGATTAAAAAACCCCTCATGTTGGGGTCTAAGTTTCCCCCCCTTGAAATGGCAGCCATTTAAATATTTTAAAACTTTTATGGTATAGCATGCAAAAAAATACTATTTATATGGAACTGGAGTGCCTAAACATTATGAAATAAGATTCATTTAAAAGGCAATGATATTGCCTATCATATAAAACAAAGACCAATAAAAAATATTAACTGTCATAGAGAAAAAAATTAAATTATAAGAAACTTGCTGAAAAATTTACTAAATTTACCAGTTTTTTAAACGTATTACAAAGACTAGCCCCATAAATGTACTTTATTTTTGTATTCTGTGATACATTTTGAGATTATCTACAAACCGATACCAAAATTACTATTTTGGGTTCCATACTTCAGGTGGTACAGTAGTTTGAATTTGAAATTGCGCGAGCGCAAAGCTCTATTGGCCTTACTACAAAAAAGATGACAAGCGTTGAACACTTGTCTAAAATTAATCAACCAATTTGAAATGTTGACACATCTGACATTCGAGACATATTACTAACAAACCTTTCAAAATATTTGACCTATTATTTTATTTATTTATATCACCAACAAGATCACACCAACAGTATGCCAATTCAGAATACTTTTAATCATACATGTTCTAAAAGTTGATGTTAGGAGTGATTTTAAAAAAAAAAAAACATTTAGTGCATGTGCAATGTCACATTCAAATTACAGCAGCTCCTGAAGTATGGCACCCAATATAGTAATTTTGGTATCGGTTTGTAAATAATGTATCACATTATTCAAAAATAAAGTACATTTATGCGGCTAGTTTTTGTAATACGTTTAAAAAACTGGCAAATTTAGTAATTTTTTCAGCAAGATTCTTATAATTTCAATTTTTTCTCTATGACAGTTATTAATTTTGGAATTGGGCTTTGTTTTATAAGATAGACAATATCATTGCCTTTCAAATGAAACTTGTTCCATAATGTTAAGGACCTTCAGATCCATATTAAAACCATGTGTTTGCATGTTAGACCAGAACTTTTTTTAAAATATTTAAATGGCTGTCATTTTAAGGCGGGAGAGTTAGACCCCTACATGGGGGGTTTTTTGTCGATAGAATTGGATGAATTAAAAGTCCTTAAATTATAGCAGGTCAAAACCCGGACACTGTATAATTTGCTATTATGTTAATTGCATGTGTCTTAAATTGATGCAGAGATATGATTGATAGATAATTTTGCTATATACATTATTATAATCATTTTCAGCATTTCATGCTCTTTAAATTATTATGCAACTGTTAATAGACATTTCTAAATTGAATCAACAAATTAAGGCGGGCGTATTTAACTTTTAGTCATCTTCCGACGGATTTATTCACAAAACTAAGGAACTTATAAGAAAAATAAAAATACTATTAAAAAATTGATCTTTTATCTAATGTCTCGGTGAAACCAAAACACGATACTAATAACTTGGCTCGATAGAAAAAATTCTTAGAAATAGGTCGTTTTATGATTTTTGGATCGATTTTCTGGAAAGATTTTATATGATACAAGTATGTAAAAATTAAGCAGTTAACTAAAGATCAAAATTTGCTAGTGTCTCGGTGTAAATAAAAATCAATTTTGTTATGTTATTAAGTACCAAAGATTAAAAAACCTCGAAAACCATGCACAAAAGGCGTGCAAGCCGCCCCGCCAGTGTCCAGTAGGACGTCGCCGAGGAAGGACCTGTGTTGTGTTGCGCTCGGACTCCCCCCCCCCTGCACACCATCGCAATAGCTACGAAATTTAATTCTTGTAAATATTTAGTTTTTTTGTGTGGAGCCAGGCATACCTCAACCTCAATTTTACTTTATTTGGTGTTACATCAATGAAATTACAATATAATTACATGTACAAGAAATACTCTGTAAATTTGTTGTAAGTAATACGGTGATAGTACATACATTATTTACAATTTAAAATGTAAAAGTATATTATATATTTAATAATATTTTATAATAATTCGTAATTGCTATGACTATAGTAAACAACCGATTATAAACCCCTATAGACCGTGTCTAGTCTCAAATTAGAGGTATCGACTAGTTCTACACGCTTCTTAGGTTAATTAGTTTATTGACTTTATATTGTAAACCAACGATAATAGACCCCTCGTGTTTGGTCTGTAATGAGTCTCAACAAGTTCTACGCGTTTATTTATTTTATTCTTAAGCACAAAATGTGTAGTAGGCGGACTTAATGCCATTGGTCTCAAATGAGGGATCTCAATAAGTCATACAGGTTTCTTACATATTATTTTTATTTTATTTTATTTATAAAACTAAAATAATATTTACAAACAAAATTTACACGAATCGAATGGCATAGCTTTATAGCTTTACCGCATACCGTTGCCGTTGTATACATATAGATTTAGCTATAATTATTAAACTAACGCTAATGGATCCCTTGACTTTTGGTCTGAAGTAAATTTTGCATGACTAGAGATTTCCCGGGAATTCTCAGTACTGAAATAACTGGTAATTCCCGGGAAAATACATTGCTTTAAGTTACCTATAGTTCCCGCTGCTCGGAAGTACCTAAAAACAGAAGAACGCCCTTTCCCCTTCGTCAAAGGTGTCATTTAAATTTTTAAAGTGAATAATAAGATTACACAAAAATGGCTATATTTTGTAAATAAATCCTCAGTAAAAATCTCTAATTTACACTGAGCTATTTAACACGAGCACGACTAATCAACACAGTATTATTATCTTAGTTTTTTATCCGGTATCGAACGTAACGTATCGAACATATTCTCGGTATTTCCCGGTACTCGCTGACTACTGTACCGAGGATTCAAAAATCAGTTTCAGCACCGGTACTGCACAGCCTACATTCTACTACTTATCTAACCACTGATCCTTACTTTATTTTTTTGCTCCAATGAGAAAACAAATCTCAAATATGACCATTTACAACAACGTGTTTGGGAAACTTTGCTACAGAATGCGCATGTATTTTGTTTATTGTATAAATTGGCATTATCGTTTGAGGACATATACCCGCCATTCTGACGCGTCTGAACTTACAACTATTATCGAAATGAAATTATTTATTCTGTATGTAGGCCCTCCTCCGGGCACTTATACACGTCCCAAAATATAACTTAGCCCTACCACTGCTTCGGGACTACATATAGGCTGGTGATGAGAAGAAACGGCGCAACAAACTCATTCACCTTTGTCAGCCTGATTTTACAGGAAATACATTTTACAAGACAATAGTAAGTGCAAGCTAGGTAGTTTAAGTCCATACACTCTTGTCGTTTAAATAATCTTAAATTTGTAATATCCTTTTGTCATAAGAACTTTTTTAATGTTAATTTTGAACTCATGGATCGGAAGTTCAACAAGAGTTTGTGGTAATTTATTGCAAAATTTTATACCATTCCCCATAAATGAATTACCAACTTTTTTTAATCTGAAGCACGGAACGGCAAGTTTATTTTTATTTCTAGTGTTATAATGATGTGAATCACTTTTTAGACTAAACAAACTTAGAGTTTTTCTTACATACATAATATTTTCAAAAATGTATTGGGAGGCAACGGTTAATATGTTGACCTCTTTAAAAATCTCCCTCAGAGACTCTAAAGGACCAAGACAGTATATTGCACGTACGGCTCTTTTCTGCAACACAAAGGTTGATTCAATGTCAGTAGCTGAACCCCATAGCAATAGACCATACGACAACAAACAATGAAAATAACTAAAGTATACTAGTCTTGCCGTTTCGACATCAGTTAACAGCCTTATTTTCCTCACAGCATAAGCCGCTGAACTGAGCCTTCCTGACAGGGCATTTATATGGGGACCCCATTGCAGTCGTGAGTCTAATGTGATTCCCAAAAATGTTGTTGAATCAACCGCATCTATATGATCGTCTGACATATTTATATGCGTACTGACCTGCCTTACATTGGGCATAGTGAATTTAATGCACTTGGTTTTTTTCGCATTTAGTAAGAGATTGTTGGCAGTAAACCAGCGTACTACTTGTGAGAGCGCATCATTCACATCGTCGAAGGTAGCTTTAACCAGCGTACTACTTGTGAGAGCGCATCATTCACATCGTCGAAGGTAGCTTTACCTCTATCAGTTTTAAAAATCAAAGATGTATCATCTGCAAACAATACTATCTTACAACGGTCTTTAGTAAAGTAAGGAAGGTCATTTATATATATTAGGAATAATAAAGGTCCCAATATAGAGCCCTGGGGCACACCCATGCGTAATGGGGCTTCAGAAGAGTCAGTTCCATTAATACTAACTGTTTGCAATCTGTCAGTGAGGTATGACTCTAACAAATTTCCTGAATCATTCGAGACACCATAATGCCGTAATTTCATTATTAACGCTTTGTGATCTACACAATCGAATGCTTTAGACAAATCACAAAACACTCCTAAAGCATCTTTCTTTTTTTCAAATGCATCGAATTGTATGCTTAATGAGTGCAACTCCCGCATCAGTTGTGTTTCTACCTTTAGTAAAACCAAACTGCTTCTCATGCAATAATTCGTTAATTCTAAAATGTGATAAGAGTTGATTAAATAGAATCTTTTCAAATATTTTACTAAGAGATCATATTTATAAGTACTTAAATGACACTGTCCAAATTGTTTGAAGCTCAGGCCGAAGCTCAAAGAAGTCACGGACATGATATTCAGATAAAAATAATCTTATATATAAAATTCTCGTGTCAAAATGTTCGTTCCCGTACTCCTTCGAAACGGCTTGACCGATTCTCATGAAATTTTGTGAGCATATTGAGTAGGTCTGAGAATCGGCTAACATCTATTTTTCATACCCCTTAGTGATAAGGGTTGTCCACCCTTAACATTTTTCTTCTTAAAAAATATTTATCCGGCAAAACAACGTTTGCCGGGTCAGCTAGTATTGTCTAAAATCTTTAATTATTGAATGTTACTTTAAAAATACATATCTCTGTATCAATCAGCTTTTTTAAGTAATTTAGTTTTTATCTGCACGTCATACTGATTTATTCGCCGCCGTTAACCAGACATTTAAAGAACGCTGACTTAACTAATTTAGTTATTATTCTATGATAGCGAATAGGGAAAATAGGGAATAGGGAAAAGTATATATAAAATAATTTCATTTAATATTATATTTCTCTAAAAGAATTGCAAAAAGGGCAGGGAATAGGAGAAGAAAGATTATTTTTCCCTAAACATCTTGTCCACGCGCAGGCTAAAATTGAACATTTTCCTTTTCTCTTTATTTCAATCTCTTTGCATTTTTTCCAGTGCTGTAATAACATGACGGGTTTTTTGTCGATAGATGAATTAATAGCCCCTAAATTATCGCCGGTCGAAACCCAGACACAGTGTTTTATTTATTGGCTGGAGGGCGTCAACACTTGCGCCTAGACGATTTGTGACGACTTTTTAGAATAGCTTATAGACGTTGCTCAGGAGCGTGATCGGTCTGTAGTTCTTCAAAAGTTTATCTCCTTTTTTGAAAAACCGAGTAACCGCGCCCTCGCTTCACGCCCTCGGCGTAGTCCCATTGCTTAAGACGAGGTTGAACAATCTCCTTAGTTCCCCAAGGATGGGTAGCCCTCTTGCTTTTAGAAGTTCTGAAATGACTCCAGCTTTGCCTTGCTAAGATGTTTGAGAGCCGACTCAATTTCGTCTATGTCTAGTTCTGGGAATCCATCGCTGTAGTGGCGTATACGCGTAAGCGTGGCTCTAGGGTCATTCGCGTCAGGTGGAAGTTTCAGGACATGCGAGGCATATTAGCTGCCATAGAAATCCGAGGACTTCTAGACCGAGATCTAGGCGAGAATTTCCGAAACTGCTGTGATGGTTCTGCCATCATAGGTTTTTAGATTTGTAAAATGCGATCTCCCCATTCTTTGGGAAAAGACTTTTGACACGGGTTTTGCTCAATAACCAAGAATAATAAGTTTACAAATATTTTGCACGGCGCCTAATATCCTATATGAGGCAGGAGTTTCAGCTTTGGAGATCGCGTCTTACCAAGCACCGGATCTTTTTATGAGTGGGATCTGACTGGCCTCTGGCGACCCGTAAAATATATGTGCCAAAAATAATATTTGTTTTGTTATTAATAAGAAACAATTGATAGGATGATTTATATTGTTTTAATGATTTTACGTACAAATTACCAAAAAGAAGGGATAAAATCTAAAATAAATGAAATGGGAATTAACGCGATTATAATTTAGGAACAAAATATAACTTCCTTTGCCTGACGTTTTGACCGGGTTACACAGTGGTGATGTGGTCACAAGCTAACTCAGCCTGTCCTTTTTTTTTTGGCTTACCAGTCAACCTGTGACCACGGTCGGTGTAACCCGATCGAAACGTAATTACGGATAAACTCATTATGTGAATCACTTTCTACAAAGAAAGAACCTTTCATAGTATAATTTGTTGATCTATTCTAATATTATAAAGAGGATAGGTTTCATTGTTTGTTTAAATGGACTGATTAGGCTCCAAAACTACTGAGGCACTTTCATTCTTTCACCATTAGATCCCTACATTATTTCTGATGAACATAGGCTACTTTAAAATCCTAAAAAATGCACCATTCTTTAGGAATACGAGAAATTCCACAATAACTGGCGCTGAATAATATAAGATGTATTATCCGAAATAAGCAACCGCTATTATAGTCTTTAATAAACTAATTAAAGACCACGCAATTTTGGTAAATTACTAATGTTACCTCTACCTTTATACTTATTTAAATACTAATTGGTATTATACAAATTTAATAGTTTACTTACTTGCTACCTACTACTATACAACTTAAATAATCGTATTGTTGAGTTACCATTTTTGAGATTAGTTTTATCTGCCGTAAAGTATCGTAACAACAATATCTCTGAAACTGTAATATATTAACAAATACATGCTGTATAATATATTGTGATAACAAGCTATACTTCGACTATACATAGTAAAAATTTGTACTCCTAGGCAAAAGACAGAAGAACTGCACCCAATAATATATTTAGATGGTGCTCCTGTAAAGTCGGGTTTTAAAACATTATCATGGTTTACGTAACAGGCGTCCAATTGTATATTTGCTGGTATTCGAATCAATGATTTGTCCCGGGAATTTCCGGTTATTTCAGTACCAAGAATTCCGGAGAACAAACTCTACGCGCCCGTGCAAAGCGTTGACCAAATGAGTGCGAAGAACGACCCACCACGCAATTTTATTAAAAATTTGGTTTTCCCTAAGTTTCCCGTACGTCACTACTTCCCACACTTTGTTCTTATCGACACTATCGAATGGTGTAATAATACCGGTTGTTTTACTTTTTAGGATTCCGTAGCCAAAGGGTAAAACGGGACCCTATTAGGTACTGAGGCTCCGCTGTCCGTCTGTCACCAGGCTGTATCTCATGAACTTAGATAGTTGAAATTTCGAAGAGATGATGTATTTTTGTTGTCGCTATAACAACAAATACTAAACAGAATACTCTAAATATTTAAGGGGGCTCCCATACAACAAACGTGATTTTTACGTACGTTACGTACCCTTCGTGCGCGAGTCCGACTCGCACTTGGCCGGCTTTTTCGATTTCAGTTCGATTGCCAGATAGGAATAAGTTCTTTTTTTCAAACATCTAAATATGCAGTTTTAGTTTTTATCAAAATCGGGCCCGAGACAACTTTTGAGTGTTTTTCTTTATTTCTCATAGTTTTGGATTCGACCACCACGACCACGTAAAAAAAAATTGACCGTATGAGTATTGAACATATTACAAAACAATATAAATATATCAAAATGAAACAATAATAGGTATAACCTAGCTTTAATATTACGATAAACTTTAATAATATTGAAATTTTGTCATAATTGCCGTGAGTAGATCAGGGGATAACTTATAATTTTAGCTTATAAAATATAAAGGTTACGATGACAAAATATTAAAATAAAAATACACTTCTGTGCTATAGTCTGAGCTCTTTAAGCTTAATGATAGGAAATTTCAAAGCCGATTTCAAATTTGGCGCTCAGTTGCTTACGCGCCGCGCGCGCCTGGCCGCGCGGGCAGCTCCCCGCAGTGGGCGGAGTTACCCACCCCCGCAATTAGAGTAACATGCCGAATACCCCCGCCTTAAACTATTTTTCGCCTGATGTATTGTCGCTTATGCAATATTTAACACGTCATATTCTAACAAAACTAATATTGTGGGTAAATTAAGGTGATTTGCTAATTAAGAAAAAACCTCGAGAAATACAAAATATTTTTAAATAAGTACATTACTTACATTACTTACAATATTAGTTTTGTTAGAATATGACGTGTTAAATATTGCATAAGCGACAATACATCAGGCGAAAAATAGTTTAAGGTGGGGGTATTCGGCATGTTACTCTACAATCATTGTAAGCATTCTTTTAACATAACAATATTATATGACACTGTAAATTACATGTTCATGCACATTACAATAAATATCAACACACACTATAAAATCCAAATCAAGTCACAATATTGTTTAGTAGGCTTAGTTTCGGGCATCTATTGTACCGTCAAGTACAACCAATGTTTTTGTTAAAGTAAATCATTGCTCATACTTTATACGAATTTGTTGTATGTACAATGTAATACTCGATTTGATTTTAACAAATCCTTTCGATTTGTGCCTTACTGTTACTATGTTACCTAAAGCGATGATTTGTGATCATTATCTTTATTCAAGTTTTGCTTGTTTTGAATACCGTTGATAAACGAAATTTTTAATGGTATTGATTTTTTTAAAAAGTCCTCTAACTTATAAACTAACTTTCATTTGTAAATAAAAGGAAACGGACATATCAAAAAGGGGTATTTTTGTCCTTTCGGGCGTGTATCTGTATTGAGGATAAATTTTACTTGACTAAACAGATAATAATAAGAGAATGTGGCCAACAAAGAAGTCGGGAACTACTACAGATCGATATATGCTAATACACACACCGGCATATTTAGCGGAACATAAAAAAAGGTTTGATATCTGTATCATATAAGGTTGCTGACTGGTTTATACGTTATTTAATTTAAAAAGAAATAATTTCAAATTAAGAAAACAACTGAACATCACATTTTATGCATGGTTTTAATTTTATTCAAATACACCTTATCTGGAGCGAACTTCGAGTATTTCTTCCTTCCGAGTTTGATTTAAAATTTCATTGAAATACGGTTTTTTGTTAGTTTTTTTTTAATGGCGCATCTTTTTGGAGTTGACGACTGAATTATGCCTGACTTAGCCCCAACGGAGGTTGCCAGGGCACTCGAAATGCGAAGAAATGGTCAAAACTACAGAGTGATATCCAGAGATCTTCGTCGACTAGTTTCAACGATCCATCGCAGTATCCAACGGTTCAGAGAGACCGGTACTTATGTAAGAAGAGCAGGACAAGGCAGAAAAAGACGCACTTCGAGTAGGGATGATCGTTTCATTCGGCTTCGTGTACGTAGGAACCTCCGTTTGACGGCCGTCCAAGCCCGACATGAGTTAAAAGTAGTGCGGGGTGTAACATAAGTGAGCGTACGGCACGAAGAAGGTTCGAATAAGCTGGTTTGGGTTTATTTGTGCCCGCAAAGGCTCCAAGGCTCGTAGTAAATCATCGTAGAAACAGGTTAACTTTTGCTCAGGAACATTGAATTTGGAACGCGGACCAATGGAGTAAGTTAATGTTTAGTGATGAGTGCAGAATTCCCTTAATCACATTGACGGCAGGCAAAGAATATACAGACGCAAAGAAGAACGATACATTCAGACAAATTTTAAAACTACAGTTGCATACGGTGGTGAATCAATAATGGTTTGGGCGGGCATTTGTTTGGGAGCTCGCACAGACTTGGTAGTGATTGACAAAGGGAGTCTGATTGCAGACCGCTATATCAGAGAAGTTTTAGAAGAAAATATCGTACCGTTTACCCCATATATCGGTGACGATTTTGTTTTTATGCAGGATAATGTTCGGCCGCATACCGCTCGGGTAACTCAAGCATATCTTAATGATGTGAATATCACTGTTATGGAGTGGCCGGTGAGATCACCGGATATGAACCCAATAGAGCACGTTTGGGACTTGCTGAAAAGAAAAGTTAAGTCCAGAATTCCAGCTCCTGCCAACGTGGGTGAACTGCGAATCGCCGTAGTTGAGGAATGGCGGACACTATCCCAGGAGACCATCGATAACATCATTCTCAGAATGCCTAGAAGGGTAAAAACTTTAATAAGAGCACGTGGAGGAAATACGCGATATCAATCACCATTTTTCTAATTTAATTAATGGTTATTTTAATATCATTTTTCACTTTTCCCGGTTACATAAGAAGTTCAAAAATGTACCATTTTTCACAAAAAGCCTTTACTCGCAAAATGTGTTCTTAATATGATCTCATTTTAATTAAAACAAATGAAACTTTAAATAGCAAAAGAAGTGTAGTAAGTAGATTTTTGAATAAAACCATATTTTTTTAATTATGGACCTTTTTTTTGTGTTCCGCTAAATATGCCGGTGTGTGTATATCCCTAAACACTAACTTGGGCCTCTTCAAGGCAAGAGTGAAAGGCAAGTATGTACATTGTATAACTTAAGGCTGCAAATCACTTAACATCAGTTGTAATTGCAATCAGCTTGATATCATTATTAAATTCTTTGATAGTTTCTAACTACATCAAATTGTTCTTACTCGCTCTGTATCATTAAGCCGTGGTGGAAAAAGCAATACGATAGCGAAAATTGAGCAGTTCTTGATTTAAGGCCCCCATGCTAGCGTCTTTCGAACGTCGACTTTGTGGCTATGTCCAATCAGGGTTAAGTAAATGCTGCTGCGCAATCGTTGCGTCAACGCTGATTGGTCGCTGCCATGACGTCGACGCTTAAAAGACGCTAGTGTGGGGGTCTCTAAAAACGCAAATTGAAAGCAAAAAACAAAAACAAAGCAATCTACTGTCAGTGCTGCCCATAGATTTGACACTAAGCATCAATCGGACGATGAATGCGCGATTATTGCTGATTGCTAAAATTTACGAAATAAGGGTGCGGGTTAAATTGTCTTTAAAATATTGCAAAGTCCATTATAACCAGTGCTCAAGAAATTTTCCTACGTGGACTGGTGACCTCCATAGGTGCGGGCGCACGTGAGGAAGGAGGACGGGCGTTTGCAGGCCTACGGATGGAGTCTACCAGTCAAGGGTTCTCAGGGCCAAAAAGGCCCTAGTCCTTGCACATCCCTATCAGGAGTGCCAGTTCCCGTTCCTGTGTTCTGCAGGTAAGTACCAAATTCAAATATCTTTATTAATTAACTTAGTCTAATTAAATAGGCTTCGTGATTAGAGCTTCCTTTTAAGCATAGGATTTGTCTGTGCTAGGAAGCACTGCTTTTCCATGACATAAGGGTGTCTATAGTAAGTGACTTACATATGCGAATACTAATTATTTTAAGTTGAGGCTCTGTTGTGACTTGCCTGTTGTTGAGGCTCTGTTGATTTTGCACACATATAGATGGATTAACATATAAGATTACTTTTTATTTTTTATACCGGTTAAATGTTTTTGTGGGAAATAATGAAAAAACTAAACCGGAGTCCTAAGCAAAAAAAAAATCTTCTTCCTAGCGTTCTTCCCGCCAGGGTCAGGGACAGGGTCCGCTTATCCACTCTTCCTTCTCCTGTTCGCTCTATCTTGAAAAAAAATATTCCTAAAAAAAATACTTTAGATTATTTAATTCATATTTTAAAGCCTGCCACTTCGTTCTAGCGACTGGTCAAACAAAGAAATAAGATTTTTTTACACATATATATATATATATATATTTAAAACATTATTGCACTGGAAAAAAATATTGTACAAAAGCAGACTAGTTGCCGTAAAGCATTCAATTCTCAAGGCTCGCCAACCGCAGCTCCGGTGAAAAAAGACCTACCGCGCCCGCGTACTCATCTTTAGTCTGCTTTACACAAAGGCTAAACATGTAGGCGGTATAATGATGCGAGCCGAAGAGAGTTCACAAGGTCGGCTTTGTTGATTCATTATTATTTAGTTGGTCTACTGGTTGGACTGCTTTTACATATATATTTTAAATCAAATAGGTCATGGACTAAGTGCTATTCTAAAAGAATCGGTTTCACACCGCTTGACATATTCGCACTGCTCGGCTCGATTGCTCAGTGGTGGAAAATTTCACACCTTTACACAGGTTTGCTACGTCTCTTTGCATTGTACATTTTCCTTGCGTATCTTTGTGCAGAAAACACATCCTGAAAGTTTTATGGACAACTCACGATGTTTTATGGTTTGGCGTTAATGTAATGGTCTTAGTTTTGAGTGTCATTTCGGCTGGGCATTTCAGAACCAGTGGCGCGGGCATTGGTTTTATTTCGAGGTATAGGCAGTATATACTTAGAAATTAGTTTTATTGATGAAAATCTGTGGTTTTTGTCAATAATACACATTTTTTATTTTGTGGTAGGCAGTAGATACTAACGCATGTGTTTTATTGGTGAAAATCAGTCGTTTTCGTCAATAACACATATTTATAAGTACCTTCTGCCTACCTCATTTCATTTACCAGGTAGGCACTGCCTAATTGCCTATATGCACCGCACGGCACTGAATCAGAACCCAAAGCTGTATAAGCCGCAGCCTCAAGCCAGCCAGAACGTTAGAAGGCTGGCCGCAAAGAAGTGCGTTTGAATGGTGCGGTTTTAATGAAACGTTTTATGGAAAAAAATGTGGCCTACGTTCTCTATTGCGGTGGATCTTATATTGCGCTGTAGAGCTTAAAATGATATCTTGTTATGACCTTGATGACATCATTATTACCGTCCACAGGCCGCTAGCAGAGATGGAACCGCGTATGACGCTCCTCTGCGCGGCTGGCGTGAACCTAAGCGGAGGCTGCACACCTGACGGTGGTTGCATGGTGGGAGAGAGCGTGTTCTACGACGAGAAACCTGAAAACACAATGTGCTTGGGTGAGTTTATATCGCAAAAAAAATTTTTAGCCCTGAGTATTAATCTGCTGCCAGCTGCTGCTGTAATACTCAGGGAGTTTTACTATCATGCGGGGATTAGTCCATTCGAGATTGAAACGTATGCTTATCACCCGCAATAGACTAGTTGTAGGCACCACCAACCAATTCACATAATTTTTAATTTTATGACCTGTCAAAACGCACCTCTTCCTAAAGCTCTTTTTAGGCTATTCTATCCTATTGTAATATACTCGTAAAGCACAGAACAAGAAAGTTATACAGTACGTTAAAATTAACGAAAGGCGTTCCCCATAACGCGTAACAGTATAACGTCAGTACATAAAGAGAATTAATATTCCAAACAAAAAAAAGATTTTTGTTTAAAAGATCACAAAAAATATTTTATAAATACGTAAAATTAAACTCCCTATTTATGTCCACATGTACGGACTCCGTTCAACTCGCAACAGCAATCTTCATAGAAGTGCTTCCTCTATGAATAAGCGTACGGATTGGAGCAAAAGAGTACAAAGAGTTACAAATGTGGTCACAGAGTTGAGTAGATTCCTAAAGGACTCCGTACGGACTCCGCTCGACTCGCAACGCAAAATTTCATTAAAGTACTTCCACCATGAACGAGTAAGCGAAGCGGACTGAGCGAGTTAAAATGGGTCCGCTGTGTCATTGTATTGCGAACTAGTTTTAATCGGGCTCTGCTTACACCTCCGCCTCCTCGCCTTCCCTGCTCGCCGGATTTCGTCCTTTGCCTGCCTGGCATTAAGATATTTTTTCTACGCCACCTCGCTCATGTCTGCTGCCAATGGATGGCAAACAACTCGCTCATCTGACTCCTCTCATTTCCCGCCTAGCCCGCTACTCAAAACTCGCCGGCAATGGAAGGCAAAACCCATTTTTCATTTAACTCTTTCTTAATGGATGGTCAAGACTATTTACTTCTTTCCGCTCAGCTATTTCCCATTCAACCCTTTCGGAGTGGAAGGCGGGCATAAACGACTTTGACGACTTCCGCAGCCGAGAGGCGAGCACGGTGGACTATATGTATATGGCGTCGCCATCTCCAAGGTTCCGGGTTCGTTCCCCGGTCGGGTCAAAACGAACTTTTCTATATTGTCTCGGGTCTAGGTGTTGTGTTACCGTCGTTGCTCCTGATTTCTATAACACAAGTCCTTTTTACCTTAGGATCAGAGCGATGTAGGTATATGATGTTCTCCATGTTATTTATTTATCAAATAGGGTGTTAGTTTTAGTAAATGATGTGATCTTAGAACTTTTTATAAATAGGGTCAACATCCAAACTCTATTTCTTATATCACAATAAATGTGCGTTGGTTTGCATGTCATTAAAAACGGCCATAGTATCAATCCTGTATGTGTCGTGTGGTGCCGGCACGTTTAAAGAAAAGCACCACCCCTTCTCTTCCTATGGGTGTCGTAAGAGGCGACTACAAGAGAACCGCCACAAGAAGACGGGCAGCAGCGTCTCCTTTCCACCATTGGCCAAACTGCGATCGCCAACCCGCCTGCCAAGCGTGGCGATTATAGCAAAATCCTTTTGGAGAGGCCTGTGTCCAGCAGTGGACTAATATAGGCTGGTGATGATAGTATCAATCCAACGAATAGTTCTTATCGAGGACGTTATTCATGACAGTCTAAGCCTTAGAGTCTAAGGTGTATAGTGAAGCCGAGGGTAAAATTATTTTTATGTGCTGAGTTATACACTCTGCTTTTCACTTCGACTGTAAAAACACTATCATTTTTTTTACACGTGGCAGGGGCACTTAGCATACTTCGTATCCATTAATATACAATGTGATAGGGGCGGTAGTTCTAATCTGTTAAGGCTTAGTAGGATATACACCGTGAATTTTGAGATACCCGAGAAATTTAACTAACATACTCAGATATCGATATACATCGAATTTGGCGAATAAAAAAAACGGAACGGCGTACGGCGTTGGCGTACGGAAGGAATAACTATGAATGAAAAAAAAATCATTCATAGTTATTCCTTCCGTACGCCAATATTACGCGACTAAATTAGGTGGATTTTGGTTCCGTTAATGTTGGAATGATAATGATTACTATTTGAATTAGCAGGACTTTTATAGTGCATATTTTTTAAGGAATGTTAGGGACCTATTAAATAAATTTCTCAAAAAAAAATAATTTTTTATTCGCCGAATTCGATGTATATCGATATCTGAGTATGTTAGTTAATTTTCTCGGGTATCTCAAAATTCACGGTGTATAATTATATCGACAAAAAAAAAATTGGGGTGTCAAAATCCTACCCTCAATAAATAGCAGCCATTTTGGTTTTTTTCGAATGAATTCCGGTTTGCTTAACATTTTAGACCATAACTAAGGTTTCATGTACCGCAGAAACAAGAGAGAAATAGCACAAGATAGCTTAAATAACAGGTTACTGACCAATTACTTAATTTTTGATGATTACGCATTTTTCAGCTAGTAAAAAGACCACTTATAAAATTATTTTTGAAACAAAAACCAAATTTTTGTATTTTTTGCAGATAACATTGAATTAACCCCCATCAAACAGTTTTTTTTTGCATTATTTTGAAAGTATTTGAGTTTACCTTTCTTATAATACCAAAATTGACCATACCCTCACTACACTAACAAAATTAAGAATGAACGGTCGTTGTTAGCGTAAAGTTTTTAGCTTTAAATAAAAGGACTAAAAACTTATTTTATCACTTACGATAGGTTTATTTTTTTATTTTGAGCAATTAGGACTTAAAAGTTTTTTAAATTCATACAATAACCGTTTAAAATGACCTTTGTTGGCAAGCGGTTGCGTGCTCCGTTTTAACATGCGGTGATTCGACCGAAGTTCATTTGAAGCGTTTTGAACAGTTTATTAATTAATTTATGGATCACATTTTAGATCATATCGCCAACATTAATTATTCAAAATAAAAAAATAAACATAATTAAAGTGGTAAAATAAATTTTTTGTCCTTTCATTTAAAGCTAAAAACTGAACATTAACAACGACCGTTCGTTCTTAATTTTGTTAATGTAAGTATGGTCAATTTTGGTATTATAAGAAAGGTAAACTCAAATACTTTCGAAAAAATGCATATTAAACACTGTTTAATAAGGGTTGTTTAACTAATTTATCAAAATTGCGAAAGAAGTAATGAAATCGATAAGTTTGTAGACACAGGTTTTCAACGATTGAAAACGTCATCAGGGACCTGATATTGCCTTTGTTACTATGATAGTAGGTTATTTGGTGCATTGTACGTATTTTCTATCCTTGTGGGCTACAATTATATCGTTTTACCTCTCGTTAGCAAACAAAATCTACCTTCTTCTTATTATGCGTTGATTAGCATTGAATAGGGTCCTAAAGTGAGTAAAGTTAAATCCCAAACTATTGAACGTATGGTGACAATTTTGATATCGTTAGATAGGTAAACTCAAATAATTGCAAAATAATGCAAATTAAAAACTGTTTAATGGGGGTTATTTTAATCTAATCTGCAAAAAAAAAACAAAATTTTGGTTTTTGTTTCGAAAACAATTTTATACATGTTTTTTTACTAGCTGAAAAAGGCTTAATAAAAAAAATAGTTGTTGGTCAGTTTCTCTGTTCTTTTAGCTATCTTGTGCTATTTCTCTCATATTTCTACGGCACATGAAACCTTAGTTATGGTCTAAAGTGTTAAGCAGAACGGAATTTATCCGAAAAAACTAAAATGGCTGCTATTTATTGAGGGTAGGAGTTTGACACCCCAAATTATTATTTTTTGTCGATAAAATTAGATATCCTACTTAGCCTTAACGGGTTAGAACTACCGCCCCTATCACATTGTATAAGTCAATGGTCGGATCGTAAACCATATGCTCTTGAAATACTTATTTCTTAGAAAACTCATGAATATTGCTTAGTAATATTTTATAGATTAAGTATAAAAATTAGGATACCGAATGAAATAACAAGTTTATTTAACGAAGTTTAATTGCGTGTTTGGCTGTTTACCTGACGACCTTTGTCTTAGAGCCTTAAACTTAGACGACGATTTTACTTTATGCACTAGGATCATAAAAAGCGATTTTATGCTGCAGCCTATACCCAACATAAACATGAACTTTACGAGCATGACAAGTGACAAGTCTATTTTCGTATTGTAGCATACGAGATGAGCAAAGCGCAGTCCGTTCACTCGCCGGAGATAGAAGAGATCAACGAGCAGCTGCAGTCGACGCAGACCGTGCAACGGATCGAGAAGAACCTGTCCTCGCTTGTGTGGATCTGTTCCTGTACGCAGACTAAAGGCGTCGTCATGGTGAGTTGCATCTTGCTCGGTTAGATAAATATTGGACAACATCACATACATTGCTCTGATCCTAAGGTAAGTAGCTAAAGCACTTGTGTTATAGAAAACAGAAACAACGACGGTACCACAACACCCAGATCCGACCCAATATAGAAAAGTTCGTTTTCTACATTGACCCGACCGGGGATCGAACCCGGAACCTCAGAGATGGCGGCGCCATTTAAAATCCGGCGTGCTCGCCTCTCGGCTATGGAGGTCGTCAAAACATTATTACATTCATGTATGCCTCTTCAATAGAGATACGAATACTCTTATAGCACACTAACCAAGTAAATAATGTACTAGAAATACATTTTGAGCACAATTTAGACGGCCTTGCCGGTAAAAGCGATCTGAGATGTACGCGGAAAAAAAAACGTAATAGACGATGTGCGTTGGTAGAAAATAGATTTGATGGTACGCCATCAAATCTATTTTCTTTCTTGATCAACCTCAATGCCTAAAGACGAAAGTCTACAACCAGTGTGTGTTTCCAGTGATGACATACGAAACAGAAACGTGGCCTTTACTATGGGCCTTATAAGGAAGCTCATAGTAGCACAGCGCGCTATGGCTACTCGGTGTTTCTTTACGAGATCAAATCAGAAATGAGGAGATCCGTGAACGAACGAAACTCGCTGACATTGCCCGACGGATTAGCAAGCTGAAGCGGCAGTGGAAGGGACACATATCACGTAGAACTGAGGGCCGATGGGGCAGAAAGGTTCTGGAATGGAGGCCACGTAACGGCAAGCGCAGCTTGTGACGTCCACCCACATGGTGGACAGACGACCTGGTAAAGGTTGCAGGAAGCCGCTGTATGTAGGTCGCTTCCAACTGGCCGATCTGGAAGTCACTGGAAGATAAGCCTATAATTAGCAGTGGGCGTCCTGTGGCTAAAATGATGATGATGATTATTATTATGTGCTTTTTTCTACTCATAATTCGATAAACGTTTATTCGTGCGTGAATCAGCAATGGGGCCAATAGTGACAGCAAGTAAAAAACACTGTTGTTAATATACAAAAGTTGCTATCGACTCAACCTAAATGTAAGGATCAGTGTTTTTCACGTTGTCACGGTAATTTCCAAAGTAAAATTGTTCATAATCATGAGTAAGATTCTCTCAATAAGGTATTGACTAATTTCGATTGCACCTTCGACAATATCCAGTGTAGTGATTTAGAGATACAATCAATTTAAATGATCTCTTTTACTAGATAATCGACGCAAATAATCCAGCCGTAGTGCTAGAATCGTTCCCCGTGCCGGACAAGCATATCCTCTGCGTGGCTTCCGTGCCGGGCGCGATGGCGGAAGACTACCGCGAGTTCGGCGAGCGGATGACCGGCATAGACCGCAGCAATAAGAGGCCTGCGGTAAGTCAATCTTAGAAATTAGACTTTAAGATAACATTTTTATGTGTGCCGCGGTGCTTAAATCGTTCTCATTGCCGGACAAGCATACACTCTGCGGGGCTTTGCAGGGCGCAATGGCTAAGAGGCTGATTTGTACCTGAGTCATGGATGTTTATAAACGTATTTAAGTATATACAATTAAACAATCGTTATCTAGTCGCCATGGTAAAACCTTTAGCCGGTTCGAATAACCTATCTATCCCTAACTGTCTGTTAAAATTTCAACCTCCGGTAGCTAACCGTCAAATTTACTGTCTCAATAATCAAAGATAGATTGATTTTTTTATCCAAAGCCTTGATCTACCTTTAGGATGGTCTATCTTTAACCAGAGATAATAAACTCCATATAAAAAAACTAAATTGGAAGTTTCAATAATGCTTTGACAGCTTACTGATTTTACTGATGATTTCAGATAGCTATGTCCGATCAACTGTAGATAGGATATTAAAACCGGCATCGGCACTATAACTTGGTGTGATTGTGGAGATATTTCTTTTAGTACATTACATTTTTGGTATAACAGTCATTGTTCTGCATGGGTGAGTCAGTGGACGTCCCGCGACCTGCCAACGGAGTGCAGGGTGACACCGAAGCCGGGGATAATAAAGAGGCAATCGTTGGCTCAACTAGATTGGTAAGTGTGTCGTGTGAGTTTTAGTATTACTGTGTCGACTTACGTGTTTAAACTTTTACTCTTTATGGTTTGACTTGTTCTTATAGAGCATGATCCTAGGGCAAGCAGACCTTACTTTCCTGAGTAACAAAATGTGTCGGATTGAATTGTGATAGTTGTACTGTCAACGTGCGTATACCTGTTAGTTTTAGCCTACATAAAATTTTTAGGTACCACATGTTAAAGTTGCTTAAAAACATAATACACTTTTCTTAAAGCCTAAGCAGATTTTTATGTATGTGGTTAAAACATTGTTAAATTATAATAATTAATGTTGACAGACCCTTTTGATCAGAGGATTTAAAACTTGAATAAAAATACATGGTTTGACTTACAATTGCAGTCTTCATTTTATTTGCAAATCTGCACACGTTGACAGTATACACACACTTCTCGATACAAAACATTCAGTTACTCAGAAAATGAGTTGGGTCTGGTGGCTCGGATCTTGTACTATTAATTCTTTAAAACAAATGTTTGTGTGAGCACGAGCATTTGTACCGAAGTCGTTTTTGTTTATTAACATATTCAAGTATGTTTGTCAGTTCTCTAGTCGCTTTAGTACAACCTTTGCTTAGGTTGAGGCTAGTTAATGAGTAACACCAATGTTTTTTTTTGTCAGCATAATAATTTAAATAAAATAAAGTTCTGTAAAAAACTTGCAAAACGGAATTCAAAAATAGACTAAACAGTAACAAATAATATTTAGTAAAACATACCAGATTCAGAAAATCAGTTACTTTTTTGAGTCAGTGCCAGCCATGAAGAGTTAAAATGTGTTAATTGACAAATGTCGCATTTTTTTCTTATCTTTAAAATTATCAATGACTAAGATAGTAAACGTAATACCATAGAGAAAAAAATATACTACGTAAAACAGAGAGTCAGTCTCGGTACTTTGAAAATTTCCACCTTAACTCGCGCGAAAGGCAGCGAAGGTGGTGAGTAAATGGAACTAAAACTTACCTACGCCATCGTTTGTTTCATTCTCTGATTAGATGGCGCTATCTGCGCAATGATAGATAACTTGCACATAATTCATAGAGCATAATTTATTTACATTAATTTCTGTTTCGTTCCGTCAGAGAATGACAAACCACCATAAGGTTTACAATTGTTTGCACACTTCTGTCAAAAAAATATAAACTAACACTTGACAAATTTCGAAAATCGTTCTAACGTCCTCGTAGCTTAGTTGGAAAGGCACTCGCTTGTAGTGTAATGAGACTTGTGGGTTCGGATCCCGCCTGTTGCGGTCTTTTTTTTCTAGTAGTTACATTATCTTGAATAACTTTTTGTGCGCATCCATAAATTTTTAAAGATATTAACTACTATATTTATTTTCATTTTAGTCGGTTTCTGATTTTACTAGAGTATGATCCTAATTTAAAAAAAAAATGAAAACTGATTATGGCGAGCTTTGACCCATTTTCTATTTGTTATTTATTTTGTGAATGTTATGTCTAAAAATATATGCAAAAGTTTAGTAATTACCTAAAAATTGTTTTAAATGTAAATAAACAATTTTACATCATTTTTTTTTAATACAGGTCTGGATTTTGAAAAAGTATTGCCGCCGACCAAGATTCGAAGTCGCGCCCTATAGAATATTATCCCGAATTATTAGCACTTTGGGCATCGATACTTGACAATCAATAACGAAATTACTAATTAGGTTTTAACTTGAAACGACTGTTTATGACAAATTTAAGTCATTTAGACTTGACCTTTGGACGTGACACACAAATGCCTTCAAATAAAATTCATTGATAAATCAAAGTTGATGAAAAAAATTGAAATTGTGATTAGGGTTACCAAATTGTCTTTTTTAGATTCACCGTAAGAATTTATTCCAAAATTATTGCTTTTGGGATCAAATCTCTCTCTCGATCAAAGCAAAACTCTCCTAAAACCCTTTTAGCCATTTCAACCATTTTTAAATTATTATTCCAAGGTAAAACAAACGTCGATGCAACATGATAATTTCAATGTTTGAGCGTAAGCATGTAAATGGTATGCCATGCTATATTTTGCAAAGAGTAAGTTGTGCCAAATGAATTATCTGATTCAATAATATTTGATTAAATGAAACATGACCCCAACAATTATTTGTTATACAATAATATCCCAAAAAAGAGATTTCGTAACTAAAAATTTGCAATGAGTTGTTTTGATAAATGCTTTTTTGCCAAATGAAAATTTGCGTAATATAGATGGGTTGTTATATTTTGGGAAACGTTTTCTGGCCAAACATTCCAATGTTTTCAATTTTTGTCAATTTATAGGAGAAAAATATGGATAACCAAATCCATATTTTTCTCCTAAAAATTGATTTTTAAAAACACTTCCCAAATATTAAAACAAATCCCCATATTATAGAACTACAATGCTCCAACTGGTAGCCCTACAAACAAATATTTGACGGTTGTCGAAAACCAACATTATTTTGAAGCTTCTTGCTTTTGACCGTTAATTACCAGAGAGTATATAATTACTCATTTAAAAAAAATACTTATATTTTAAAATTTGGATTTCCTTTATTTATTTTTATAAATTATTCGATAAAATAATACGAAATGCATATTACCTCTATAATCAACATAAATGCCGTGTTTATTTTTTTTCAATCCAATAACTGACGTTGCATTTCCATAAATGATAGTTTAAGTTAAAACCGATAGATGGCATTATACAGTAAATGTTTTAAATTTTAGTTAAAATGATTTGTTTTGAAATAAAATGTTAAAATTCTATTAACACTTCATTTTTAAAAAATAAAAGTGTTAAAAAAGTGTTTTGATAACGTTTTTATCACGAGTTATCGTTAATTGAAATCAACCCCAATCCTAATGAGCCTTGTAGTGACATCTATTCGTTTTATAATATGTACTAAACCTACGGTATATGGCGTTGACCAGACATGGTAATACGACAGAACTCTCGCAGTGTGAAGTCATCGCAAATTTAAAAACGCGCTGACACATTACAACGCTGTAACTTAGGAAATCCGAGTCGGATTTCGATGAAACAACAATTTGTTATTTGCGCGAATAAGCGCATTAAATGCAGTAAGATTTATTTGCTGGGTAATATAATCTATCGCAGTGCTCATAGTGACCAAAAGTAGAAATAATGTAGGCTCTGTGCATTTTCCACTATATTTTCTAAAACATTATAAGTGACATAACCTTATTAAACACACTTTTTGTAAAAAAATTACTTACCTCATTTAATTTGAATGACGTTTGATGATTTCACAACCCCTTGTCCACCCAAATCACGGTATCACATAAATTTTGTATTATAAATTAATAGATAATATTTTGATTTTCAAATTTTCTTACAATGTCGCGTTTAAATGTCAAAGCGTTTTTGTGTCTGCAAAAATGCGGACGCTAGGTGGCGTTGGGGTCGTGCACAAAGCCAATAGTACCTAATATTATGTTAGTGTTGTATGTTACTCATTGGTTCTCTCAGTGATTGGGGAAAGAATTCGTTTATTAGTTCTTTATACTTACAAGTGTGTGTACAGATGTACGCGACGCTGCTGACGCCGCCGAGCACGCCGGTGAGGGAGCGGCCCCCTGAAGACAAGGTCGAAACTGCCGCGAAGGGCGAGGAGGCCGACGCGCCCGCGCCCGGCAGTCCGCCGCTGAGCTCCACGCCTAACAATGGTCAGTTTATACTATAAGTCACCAACACAACACTTAACGGTTCGCCTGCAGTCTCTAATCTTATCAGCAGGACAGCTTGCCGTCCTAGGCCAAAACGTCCTAGATACTATTGCCTGCCGGCAATGGCCTCCTGCCACCTGTGCGACTACACAGTTACAGACTGCAGTTGGGAGTCGGCACTTTCCTACCGCCTTGTCATAGTCCACAAACGCCAAGCATAGTGGCAAGTCGTCTTCTGTATAACTTGCCGCAGCGTTTGGATGTGGTCTATGGTACTAAAACCATTTCGGAAATCTGCTTGTTCGGGAGGCTGGATGTCATCGAACCTACGCGCAAAACGATTCGTGATGAAAACACGATAAAAATTCGTGCTGCACGCTACCGCGATAAGCAGGAGTTCAGAGACGCGCGCTAGATGGCGTTAGTAGCTTCTTGTAGCAGTCAACCCTAGCGCGTCACTCATTTTATAGTTTTTGTGTATGTTATAATGAATAGTAATTCAGATTTATAAGACACTACCCCCCAGTACCAGTTGGGAGCTCCTTTCTCGAAATTGTTGACATATATGAACTGGGACAAGTGATCCAGTTGGGTAGGTCCAATTTTGAGATGGAGGTCAATTGAAGAAATCAACTACGCTGGGCAGCGTTCGGGAAACTACACAACATCTTCTCGTCCAAAATACCTCAGTGCCTAAAGACGAAAGTCTACAACCAGTGTGTGCTACCACTTCCCAGTGATGAAATATAGAACAGAAACGTGGCCTCTTACTATTAGCGTTATAAGAAAGCTCAAGGTCGCACGGCGCGCTATGGAAAAGGCTATGCTACACACACCGGCATATTTAGCGGAACACAAAAAAAGTACATAATTAAAAAAAATATGGTTTTATTTTAAAATCTACTCACTACACTTCTTTTGTTATTTAAAGTTTCATTTGTTTTAATTAAAATGAGATCACATTAAGAGCACATTTTGCGAGTAAAGGCTTTTTGTGAAAAATGGTACATTTTTGAACTTTTTATGTAACCGGGAAAAGTGAAAATTGATATTAAAATAACAATTTATTAAATTAGAAAAATAGTGATTAATATCGCGTATTTCCTCCACGTGCTCTTATTAATGTTTCTACCCGTCTAGGCATACTGAGAATGATGTTATCGATGGTCTCCGCCATTCCTCAACTTCGGCGATTCGCAGTTCACCCACGTTGGCAGGAGCTGGAATTCTGGACTTAACTTTTCTTTTCAGTAAGTCCCAAACGTGCTCTATTGGGTTCATATCCGGTGATCTCGCCGGCCACTCCATAACAGTGATATTCATATCATTAAGATATGCTTGAGTTACCCGAGCGGTATGCGGCCGAGCATTATCCTGCATAAAAACAAAATCGTCACCGATATATGGGGAAAACGGTACGACATTTTCTTCTAAAACTTCTCTGATATAGCGGTCTGCAGTCAGACTCCCTCTGTCAATCACTACCAAGTCTGTGCGAGCTCCCAAACAAATGCCCGCCCAAAACATTATTGATCCACCACCGTATGCAACTGTAGTTTCAAAATTTGTCTGAATGTATCGTTCTCCTTTGCGTCTGTATATTCTTTGCCTGCCGTCAATTTGATTTAAGAGAATTCTGCACTCATCACTAAACAATACCTTACTCCATTGGTTCGCGTTCCAAATTCGATGTTCCTGAGCAAAAGTGAACCTGTTTCTACGTTGATTTACTTCGAGCCTTGGAGCCTTTGCGGGCACAAATGAACCCAAACCAGCTTCTTCGAACCTTCTTCGTACCGTACGCTCACTAACGGTTACACCCCGCACTGCTTCTAACTTATGCCGGGCTTGGACGGCCGTCAAACGGGGGTTCCTACGTACACGAAGCCGAATGAAACGATCATCCCTACTCGAAGTGCGTCTTTTTCTGCCTTGTCCTGCTCTTCTCACATAAGTACCGGTCTCCCTGAACCGTTGGATACTGCGATGGATCGTTGAAACTGGTCGACGAAGATCTCTGGATATCACTCTGTAGGTTTGACCATTTCTTCGCATTTCGGCATAATTCAGTCCTCAACTCCAAAAAGATGCGTTATTAAAAAAAAACTAACAAAAAACAGTATTTCAATGAAATTTTAAATCAAACTCAGAAGGAAGAAATACTCGAAGTTCGCTCCAGATAAGGTGTATTTGAATAAAATTAAAACAATTGCATAAAAAGTGATGTTCAGTTGTTTTCTTAATTTGAAATTATTGCTTTTTAAATTAAATGACGTATAAACCAGCCAGCAACCTTATATGATACTGATATCAAACCTTTTTTTATGTTCCGCTAAACATGCCGGTGTGTGTAGATGTTACTTTATACGAAATCAAATCAGAAATGAGGAGATCCGTGAACGAACAAAAGTAGCTGACATATCCCGCCGGATTAGCAAGTTAAAGTGGCAGTGGGTGGGGCACATAGCACGTAGAACTGACGGCCGATGGGACAGAAAGGTTCTGGAATGGAGGCTACGTACCGGCAAGTGCAGCGTGGGACGTCCACCCACAAGGTGGACAGACGACCTGGTAAAGGTTGCAGGAAGCCGCTGGTTGCAGGTCGCTTCCAAAAGACCGATCTTGAAGTCACTTGGGGAGGCCTATGTTCAGCAATGGACGTCCTGTGGCTGAAATAATGATGGGTTTCCTACCGTAGCTCCGTGCGCAACAAATTAAACAAGTTGAAAAACATAAAACTGAAGGCGCTCGACTGACACGAGATGACGGACGACAGGCCGCCGGCCAAATATCTGCTAATGTGTGTTTATTTGGCCTCAAGACCACGGACTGCCCGACCGATATCTGTCGACGCTGACCGGAATCGTTAAGCGGTCACACACATTCGGTTCGCATTAGTCATCAGTCTAAGACCTTAAACGGAACTGTTAGTGTTTGACCTATTGCGATTAACTGACAGACTGGTATCTTCCGGCGAACTGTTAATAAGTGGGGGCCCTTAAGGCTTTCGGTAGACGGACGTCCTGGCAGTGGCGGGCATTGATTTTACTTGGAGGTAGGCAATAAATACTTACTAAATGATTTATTGATGAAAATCAGTGGTTTGACACCGAACCACATTTGTAACTAACTACCCACTGCCTATCTAATTTAATTTACCAGGTAGGCACTGCCTAATTGCGCATATTAACCGCACGCCCCTGCGTTCTGGTAAAAGTAGCAGGCCGCTGGATGAATTCTGCTTCTAACCGTTCAATCTGAAAGTGACTGGGGAGGCCTATGTTTAGCAGTAAACGTCCTATGGCTGCAATGATGATGATGAAGGCTTGGGATTCTAGCACTTCTAAGCCTTCCCCAGCAGTGGACTGCAATAAGCTAACATGATGATGATGACTTCTGAGAAAGTCGACGATGCATAAAGTAAAAATACAGTAAAAGTAAAAATGTTAATAATAAAGTTTTGCGGATAGACGGCATGTTTAACTACTCTATAGGTTATGATGTGCTTAATGGGTATCATTCAATTAACTTTAAATCAGAGTACCTATTTTTCGACTAGTTAATAAAGAGACACATTTCTTGACTGACTGTGCATAATAATATTGTATTCTCCATGGTTACAACCATAAAATAGTTTTTTTTTTCTGAATTAGATCGCACGGCATCGCCCGAGCCGGGTGTGGACGCTTTCGCTCAGGAGCAGACAAACGCAGAGAACCGTTCCGACAACCGCTCGGACACTGCCCAGGATCGCAAGATGTCGACCGTGATGGCCACCATGTGGCTCGGCACCAAGAGCGGCAATCTCTACGTGCACTCTGCTATGGGGAACTACAGCAAGTGCTTGGCGAGGTAAGAATATGTAGACACTTTTAATAATAATTAATATCATATTTTATTTCAGGCATCCTAATCCCAATAATTATTACACATTAGCTTTGCCCTTAACTTGGTTTGTGTGGACTACAGAAATCGAGTGGTGTTGCAAATCAAGCAACGCTGTGGACTGCGTTTAGCACTATTTATAATAAAAAGAGCTTTTTACTCTCGAATTTCGACTGAATCTTTTCACTGTGACTCTCCTCGTTTGGCGGTGAAACAAAGTTATAAGATTGAGCAGCTACTTCGGCTGTCTCCGAAATGTATTCCAAATATAACAGATAAGTAATTTGGACTAATACAGACTGGTCACTACGACAGGATTAGAAAAGGAGGGTCGAGCGCCGGACTTTCCTAAAATGTTGCTATTTACATTGAATATTGTGAAAAATAAAGCAAAAAAAATCCATGGAGAGATAAAATTTTATTGCCTAAACACTTTATTGCCAACCAAGAGCTTTGGGAGCGTATGACACCGCTGCAACACAGCCACCTCACGAGGGCTGTTTCGAGCGGCAGGTATGTTGTACCCAGGGTTCAAAACTACTACGGAGATCGTACACTGCATAAACGCTTACCATATTTGGTTAACGCTCTGCCGCCCGAAATAGCTAAATTGACAAGCAAAAAAGAATTTGGCACTAATCTTAAACAGCACTACATAGACATGTTGTAGCATATATTATATAAATGCGTATGTGTGTGTTGTGGCGTGTTTGTGTGTGTACATAAATATGCTGAATTTGTTTACATACACAAATATGCTACTTATACTTATATGAGTTAGTTTAGTAAAATTAAATCTAACTAAGTGAGATTCGCACCCGCAGTCAACCACGGAAGTGGTTTGCGAGACAATTCATTAAGTAATTTTTTGTAAAAGAATAATAATAAATAAATAATAATATTAGATAAAAATAATAACTTATTTCTTTCATTCAGCAACCCTAGGGAGTCAGCAATATTTTGGTAGTTGTTTTCGAGAATGGCGGGAGTGGACTTTCTGGATTTTTTTTATTTTGTGGTCCGGTTAAGCATTCTTGTACGTTCGACTTCGTGCAGTCATGATATCAACTGCACGCGGTCGGCTGCAGTCGAGTGAAGTCAATATCAACTGTATGCAGTCGTGCCTTCAACTTAGCGCGGTCGGCTACAGTTGTGTAGTGTCGCCGCATGCTGTCCATCGCTAACCGCATACAGTTAATGTGCATTTAGTCAAGGAGCAGGACGCACGTTTGTCGCGTTAAACGTCTGAAGGAGTTTAAAAAAAAATGGATGGAATGAATGGAACAGCAACTAACATACTAAAGTAGTTGTAAAATGTGCCTCCATTTTTGGGATACAGTATGAAAAAAATCTCCTTTTGTAACGCAAAATAATAGATAGCAATGGATTAATCCGCTCTGCACGTTGCAGTTTTTGAATTGGATTACACCGCTGCCGGCGGCGGCGCCGTAATAATAAGAGAGGTAACGTCTGTGCTTCCATAGTGACATACACTTATACATTGAGCTCCTGAGCTAGATGCTTTGCATCAACTGCGTAAATTCAGATCCGACTGCAGACAACTGCATGCAGTAAAATATAACGACTGCGTGCGGTTGCTGATGCGACTTCGTGCGGTTGTTGTGGTGTTGTCCGTGTGATGGCGGCCTAAGATCTTTCGTTCAAAATTAAGTCACTTCGAGAAATAAACTTACTTTTTTCTCGTTTCTGGGTGTGTTGGTTTACAACCCCAATACATTAAATTGCAGTTGATACCTCGTAAGCGCCACGTCTGCCCATCATCATCATCATCATCATTTCAGCCACAGAACGTCTACTGCTGAACATAGGCCTTCCCCAGTGACTTCCAGATCGGCCGGTTGGAAGCGGCCTGCATCCAGCGTCGTCCTGCAACCTTTACAAGGCCGTCTGCTCACCTTGTGGGTGGACGTCCCACGTCTGCCCAATACACTGCAAAATATTTTCAGTCGACGAATAAAAGTATCACCTATTAACTGCTATAGCCGTTTAGGATTTTTGTGACTTTCATCATTAGCTCAGCACCATAATATGATAACTGACAGACGCAAACATCTGAATAAGTTATTTAAAGTTAACAAACACACTCTAAGCGCACGGGTGAGCCTAATTTATTTGTAAAAACCGCAAAGAAATCCGTGCAGTATCTTCGGAGATTAGGGTATACTTATGACAGACAGACAAGAATTAAAATAATTGCATTTTTGGCTTCAGTATCGATTATAGAATGCTCCCTAAAAACAATTTTCAAAATCTTTAATGTACAGAATTCGACCTGTTACAGATTTATTATAGTATAGATGACAATTATAAGGCTCATTTAATAAACACCATACAAACTAACATAAAATACAATAATTAAAAGTGTTCTAGTTCTTCTGCGTGGCACCTGAGAGCCCTGCGTGGCACCTGTTATAATGAACTTATTTATAAAATATAGATTGTAAAAGTATAATTTAGAACAAAAAGTATATTAGTCAATCTATTTATAATGTACGTCAGTAATATCAAGACATATTATCTAATTTATCAACATTTAAAACTAGTTGGCAATTCTTTACTCATTGTTAAAATCTAGTCTTTATTTTTATTTTCTAAATATTGATAGACTAAGCTCTTGGACTGCTATTGCTTCTCATTACTACATGACATTATTGTCGATATTATAAGATGTCCACTATGATTAGGGTTGCCATCTCTAAAATTTGGCAACCAGGGCGAGACGTGTGAAAATCCCGGATTTTCAAGCCTAGAACCCGGACAACTGTATCTAGCGTTTGAACGCAGCGCGGGGCCGGTGCCGACCTATAACTTTTTTTTTAACCCGGACTACAATAACCCCGCCCGAACGGATTCTAATCTAGGACAAATCCGGGGAACAGATGGCAACCCTTATCCTGTTTGTATATTACCTCTTTTTTAACTTCCAGACGATTTTAATATTACTATTATTTTTGTGTTCCCCGTTTAGAATCAAGCTGAACGATGCAGTCCTCTCCATCGTGGCTTGCGCGTCTCGCTGCTTAGTAGCTCTTGCGGATGGCACGGTGGCCATCTTCGCACGGCTCGCAAACGGACAGTGGGACTTCTCGCAGTATTGGCTACTCACACTCGGCGACTCTAAATGTTCAGGTAAAATTAAAAAAAAAGAAAGAATAAAAACATTTGCTTTGCAAGAATACATAAAGAGTTTGGTACATGGTGTTCAGTATGTTACGCTACACATCGCATTCAGTCTGTGTACAGACGTGCGAATTTCTTAAAATCTAGTTACTTATATTACACGTTAGTTAAGAGTCGTTTTACATAGTCAGTGGCAGCATCGCGACTGTATCCGTGGCCTTGTTGCTTTTGCAATATTCTACAAAATTTCGTAGCCAGCAACGGCTCGTAAGAGATCACGGAGTAAGAGGCAGTGTGTCAGTCGTTTGACGTATTTGGTACGTTGGACGTAACTCGGTAGAAATTGTACGTAGTATCATATGGTAGTATTTATTTACTCTGAGATAGACATAAACAATCATGGGATGTCATTAAATTATTGTACATCACAGCCGACGGAATAGGCGCGGGATTTTCAAAACGTAAATTTTGAAATGTTTTTTTTATAATCTTAAGATTATAAAAAACATTCTGTCAAGCTCCACGGGCAAACTACCAATCGATGGTAAATAACCCATTGCGTCTCGTTTCCGTAGCCATCGAGCGACTCATCAACAATTAGAGCCAATTTCGAATATACTCGTAAGTAATATGGCATCTTTCTCAGTTCGGTGCCTAAGCGCAGTGGGATGCACGGTGTGGTGCGGATACCGCAACAAGGTGCACGTGGTGGACCCGCGAAGCCGGACGCTGCTGCACACGCTGGAGGCGCACCCGCGCCAGGAGAGCCAGGTGCGCCAGATGGCGTGCGACGGAGACGGCGTCTGGGTAAATATACCTCCCTCTCTCTCAGCCGGCAGTCACTGCGCGGCTCCTCCACAGCGTGGTACGGCTGCCGCAACAAGGTACACGTGGAGCACCCGCAAAGCCGCGCGGAACAGCCGCGCGGAATAATAGATAACATTTTGTCTTCAACTTATACTTATAAAGGTAGATAGTTTAATAATGAATAAGATTAAAAATCATAATTATAATTATGTTGTTACTTCCTAGTAAAACTTCAAACGAGTTTGTGCTGTGAGCCCAAGAAACCAATTTAATGTTTACTCCTATAATCTAAGATATTCTCATCAACAGGTATCGATTAAAATGGACTCGACCCTTCGACTATACCACGCCCACACGTACCAACACCTTAAAGACGTGGACATAGAGCCGTACGTGAGCAAGATGCTCGGGACAGGCAAGCTGGGTTTCTCGCTCGTGCGCATCACGGCGCTGCTGATCAGTTCGGGCCGGCTGTGGATCGGGACCAGCAACGGCGTCGTGATCTCCGTCCCGCTGAGTGAAGGGACAGGCAGGGATTCCCTGCCACCGGCCTCGCGTAATTCTGTCCCGGGTAAGTCGTTTCAAAGCGTCATGCTAAAAAAATGGACTGGAAACTAATAACCTATAGTGATATTGTAATAAGTTGATAAGATACTATTTGTTTATACAGGGTTACTTTTGGAAACCCGCCAAAATTAAATATAATTTAAGGGAAGTAATTAAAAATTTAGTTTATTTTTTATATAACCGGATTTTACCGTCTCTTTTTAAAGGACAAATGATGACAGTCACTTTTTAAATCGTAAATTCGTAGGCGCGTTTGAACCATAGACTTATGATTCGCTACGGCGTTAAAGACTGACAAAGCGTGAAAAAGAGACATCATATCCTTGCGGGCACCCTACAAGATAGAAAAAGACAGATGTCAATGTAGCTATGTGACGCAAAAAAATATTTAACTGACTATAAATGATTTCAATTTCAAACGTCAAAATTAATTTTATTAAAATATACAAAATTACATACGGAAAACTTATTTAAATATTTCTGTAGACATGGGGTGCTGTTCAATTATAAATTGTGATGTGACAAGAACATATAACCCAAATAAATTCACATTTCACAGGTAAATACATTTTTGGATGAAAATATTTTGAAACAAATTTGTGTCTAATTCGTAATTATAATCGACAAAGAACTTGGATTTTACAGAAGAATATGAACTTTGTTTGGTGCGTGTTTGTGTATTTCGTAGTTAAATACATAATTACAATAAATATTAGGTAAAATAGTAAATTGTATGTCTACACTAGGGATTGAACTAGCGGTGACGTCATAAGTATCGATAAAATATCGACAGCCATTTGTGGGTATAGAAGATTAGTAGCAATTACTAAAAAAATATTTATCATGTTTGTTTACAAAAAACACTCCAATACTGTTTTTTTGTGATTACATTATGAGATTTTAGTTTTATTTTTGGGCATCTAAAATATAACTTGTTTATAAACGACTAAAATAATTCTGTATAGTTTAGTCAAATATTTAGTATAATATAAAATATTTTTTTAAGAATACCATCTAAACCTTAAATACGCGAAAAGTGGATAAGAGTTATAAAGTAAAGTCGTTAATTTTATCTATACGGTAAGATTATTTATTTGTAATGTACCGACTTAAAGCATAATAATGGTGATAACAAACAACTTTTCCTAAAAAACTTATTTCCAATTTTAATTTAATTAAGAGTATGACGCCGAGAGGCGAGCATGCTGGACTTTAAATGGCGTCGCCATCTCTGAGGTTCTGGGTTCGATCCCCGGTCGGGTCAATGTAGAAAACGAACTTTTCTATATTGGCCCGGGTCTGTGTGTTGTGGTACTCTCGTTGTTTCTGATTTCTTTAACACAATGGCTTTAGCTTACCTTTGGATCAGAGCAATGTATGTAATGCTGTCACATGCTGTAATACATAGTTTCGTTTACAAACAAAATGAAGTCGTGATGGGGCGAGTAGTTTCTTAAAAAAAATTGTTTGTTAGTATCAGTACAAACAAACAAATTTTAAACTCTAACGAAATTTTCTTAAAAAAAAATTATGGTATAAAAATATTAGAATAGTTTGTTACGGGATTGCTACCATGTACCTTATTTTTGAGTTCCCGATATTTACTGGATTGAGTTTCACAACCCTCAGATCATTTCGACAGAACGCCACTACATACCAAGAATGGTCAGGTAAGCGATTGAAATTACAAAGTACAAAAATTTCAATCGTGAGGATGGGTTTAAATTGTCAAGTGTCTGGAATCCAGTGATTCGTATGTGCAAAAACCGGAAAAAACAACAAACTGCTGTGTCGCGGTCAGATACTGTTAGTGTTGTGTGTCGAGAACATGTAAGAATGTGTGTGTAAGAATGTAAGAAAGTGTAAATATGTATAAAAATAAATATTTTGATTGTTTTATTTATGTTTAAATATGCCTTACATAGTTTTCAGAGTTTACAATTTTAAAATAATAATTTTTTAGCTTGATTTTATTATAAGTTTTAATTTTCAATCCAAGTGACAATTTATATAACATTTAAATTAACTTGAAATTAACCTGTTGTAACTCTATTATTGGTCGGTTTTACATTATGTTGTTCTGTGTCAATAGAGTTAGGAATGAAACACAGGTGTCAGTTAAATAAAATAAAAGCATTTCAAGAATTGTGACATCAAGTATGTTTTAATTTATTTAGAGGATATTAAATAATTTTGACATCATATAAGGAATATGTTGAAATGAAATTATGATATGAAATTGTTTTAAATAGGTTACATATTTAATATTTGAGCAGACAACCTGGAAAAGGTTGCAGGACGACGCTGGATGCAGGTTGCTTCCAACCGGCCGATCTGGGAGTCACTGGGGGAGGCCTATGTTCAGCAGTGGATGTCCTGTGGCTGAAATGATGATGATGATGATGACATATTTAAAACGACCGTTTTCTTATTTTCCATTATATAAACTTGTTCACAATATTCAATTACTCATTTTTCGATTTAATGCAAGTAAACTTGTTTTTCAGATTTCTCAGTTTCCAGACTGTGAAGTTTTCATAACAAAAATATGACCTTTTTTCGACCATATCTTAACTTTACACATACAAGCCCAGAAAGCCCCGTATCCTTTCCGTGATACTGATTTTCACCTCTTTTATGTTTAAAGATTAAGTTTAACTTTAGGTGTTTTAAGATCCGCGGCGATTGTGACTTGTGCCAAATCAATTTGAAGCCGGTTGCAATTTATCGATAAAAAATGTGTGGATTGAACAACACTACTACACACACACATACGTGTCACATTTTTTGTATCATTTGCAATGAGCCTTTGTCTATCTTGTACATTCTATATCTATGGTTTGAACACCCTAGCGCTTGTCATGCCGCAGCGCCTACGCGCGTCGCGTTGCTTAGCAACAAGGCGGCCGCGTCCTGTACTTATTAAACAAAACAAACGAGAGGCAACAATTTTATTTTGTGTTATGAAAAATTGGAAAAAAAAGATTTATAAAAAAATAATGATTTTAATTTCATTTGATGTGCTGCTTCTACAGTATGACATGAAAAAATATGGCTGTGGTCCAAAAGTAACCCTGTATAAATATTTAGATCACGTATCGACTGATACCAAGATTGAAGATGAAGAGCGGCCTTATCCTAGGACAAGTTTTTATAAACTTTATTTGCTGAGGTCCTACCGTGTTTATATCCAATAAATTATTTGTAAATTTCTAAATGTTAATACCAACTGTTGACCACTCTTCGGCAAAAGACGTCATCATCATCATGTATTGCAGTCCACTGCTATACGTAAGTCTCGCCAATGAGCGTCAAAGAGCACGATTTCTCGCTTTTTAGGGTTCCGTACCCAAAGGGTAAAACGGGACCCTATTACTAAGGCTCCGCTGTCCGTCTGTCTGTCTGTCCGTCCGTCCGTCTGTCTGTCACCAGCCCCCTGAGCATGACCAACGAAACACGATATGATATGATGTGATACAGCAATTTATCGACACCGATCTGTCAAAATATGAACTTTTACCAAAACAGCGAGCATGACCATGACGTCACAGGCACTGCTCGCTGTTTCGATAAATGTTCAAGATGGCTGCTATATATATCGTATTTTGACAGTTGGGTGTTGTTAAGCGCTATTTCATATCATACCATATCGTGTTTTATTGGTCATGCTAGGAGGGTTGGCTGTATCTCATGAACCGTGATAGTTAAGACAGTTGAAATTTTCACGAATGATGTATTTCTGTGGCCGCTATAACAACTATAACAACAAAAAAACAGAATAAAACAAATATTTAAGGGGTTCCTATAAAACAGACGTGAAATTTTTTTCCTTTTTTTATAGATATTGGTACGAAACCCTTCGTGCGCAAGTCCGACTCGCACTTAGCCGGTTTTCCATTCAGTTACTGCCAGCCATCTTAGTCAGGTCGTCGATCCATAGAGCTGCGTTTGCCTATACTACGTTTACCGAGGCTACGTTTGGTTTCCAGTCGCGAATCCGTTTACTCCACCTTCCAACATTTATCTTTCATGACTTTTTGTGGATTTCAAATTGTGAATAATCTTGTATCCTGCCAAAAATCTTTATGGTATCATTCATTAATTCAAGTAATCATTAATTCATTGTTCTTTCTGGGTTTGTGGTCGTGACTACGTTTGCAGAGGCACGTTCTCCATTTTTGATGTGTCGTTGTTTCTGAACTACAACCAAAACAATACTCATTTATTCAGTAAATATCTTCCGGGGACTTATACACTATCCCAAAATATAGCTTCTGGCAAGGCAAATATAAAGGCAACCGGAAGTCTAATTTAATTTCCAAAAACTTTTATCATATTTTCTTCTTAGCTCCGCTTTTAAAGTATTGGCATTCATTGACCCATAACTCATATTTTCTATACTTAATTTCAGGTATCGCAAAATATTTATAATAATTCTAATAAACCCGCGTTTTATTCGGAGACCTCACGCGACACTAAGCCCTCTAGTGGCAAATTCACACGCGATAGGTATAGGATAGTTGTGTCACAGTTCATTCTAGTACCGCTGTCAATGTTTACCTCTTGTAATAAATATTATAATATCTGTGTTTATGTTATACATAAAAGGACAAACTCTTGTAGCATTTCACGCCAATAATTATTTCTATTTGTAATTATTAATTGTTTGCGCAGGTCACGCGTCGCTGGTAGCCCGGCCGGCCAGCCCGACCGGCTCGATCCCCTGGTGCTCGATGGCGCACGCGCAGCTTAGCTTCCACGGCCACCGCGACGCAGTCACCTTCTTCGTGGCCGTGCCCGGCGCGCCAGAGGCCAACGCCTCCCCAGCCCACACCCCGGACTCACCGAAACCTGGCAGTTTGATCCTCACCAACCCCCCCATGCTGGTCATATCGGGCGGAGAAGGATACATCGACTTCAGAATAGGTGAGTTAAGACTTTACTACAGCTTTAAATTTAACGCAGTTTAAATACAAGTTCAGCTGAGTTGAGTTTAGTTATAGATTTAACGAAGTAGGTACAACAAGAATTCTAGTTTTACTTTAGTCGAAAGAAATTTAGCCAGGTTGCGAAAACAATTAACTAGCAACTGTTTTAAGTTTCTATATAGTCCAAGTATACTGTCTTTATAAAAAAATATTAGCACTTAATGGCCTTGTTTAAGCCAACGATAGCAACCCTTTTGCGTTGATCTTTTGCGTATTATAAAAAATAAATGCTAACTTTTTCATTGTCACAATCTTTATTTTTTAATTACTTACTTAAAAGTATAATTCGAATCACTGGTATCCTGATCCTCCTAAAACTTGACTTAAAATTAGTATATCTTGACTTATTGGCACTCTTTACGACCCACTGGTTTAAACTGATTGTCATAAACACAACAAGAAACCAAATGACGGAATTATCGTTTTGCAAAACTGGAACCTAGTTGCTATGTGCTAAATCGGTAATGATCTATTTACGATTAATAATTTCAAAAGAATAATTAATGTGTGCTACCAACATTGTCATAGGTTATAGCCAGCACCTATGTTGATGTCTCACTTAAAATTATTACGGATGAGTCAGAGCTGACTAAAGATGTCGCTATTACAACTAATCGTAAACAATGGGCGAGCGCGAGCCCTTATCCTTAACACAATTAACGTGAAAGATTGTGTTTCCATTAAACTACCATGTGACCATATTTATCACACATCTGTGAGAAATAGGTATTTCAAAGCAAGCAATATGCACGTTAGCTCTACAATCAGGGCCGGCCAACACGGGATAGTATTTTAATTCAAGGATAGTAAATTAGTAAGCTGTCGTGTGACATTAAATTACTTTTTGGCAAGATTACTAGTTTAAATTGTTATTCTGACATAAAGACTGCCTAACTGTTGTCCGGCCAATAAGAACGGGGTTAAAATGGAGTCGCGTAATATTTCCGTCTCAGTTGCTCTCAACCGCATAGGAAAACATGCGTCACCAATTTTATCTCATTAAATAAAGGCGCAGGTTGTACCCTACATATACTTTAGAATACAGAAGCTTGTGCTTAGTTATTCAGCAATTAAATATCTATGTAGTGTTTTATTTGACGCTTATTATGCTTACCTCATGCCATTATGCTTATTAGAAATGGTATCGCTTAGTTTCCGGTTTCTGGTTAAAAGTTGCCAGTATCGTATGTGTGCCTATTGTTTGGTTTGAATTGCAGGTGCCGATTTTCTACTAAAATGTGTTGTTGTAACATTATTGCGAGAGTAATATTAATATCATTCATCGCTTACTTACTTTAAATACGCGATTAAGTTCGTTGATTGCTGATTTGTGTGACTATTATTTACATTCATAAAGTATAAAGTTTTTGACTGGAAACTAAATGTTGAAAGAACTAGATAAATAAAGTAGTAAATTTGTTTTGAAATGATAAACATATTTAACATTTTCGCGGCATTATGTATAAAACTAGATAGAATAAAAGTATTGTATATTTCTTTTAAAAAAATATTTTAACTCCTTTCTTCTGAGTCTACCTATGTCACAAAATCAAATCAGCTTCAAAGACCTTAAAATACTACGTTATAATATCATATAAATGTACAATCACATAAACTCCTACATTTTAGTCAAAAAATGTCCTAGCGGCTCTTATTATAATTTTCCCGGTTTTATTTTTTTGCCATTAGAGGAGCATGCGGACGACCGAGATCCAGCCTCACATCTCATGGTTTGGAGGATGTATCGATACGCTGATGCATAGTATTCTCTTAATTTCCCCTTTTTATTAGTACGGTACGTCCATTTTTATAATCATTTGAGGGCATGTACTAAGCTTGGATACACGTAATACCACTAACATCGATATGGATACTAATCATACATTATGCATCACTAACGCAATGATCACCTGTCTAGTTGTTATATTGACGTTGTATTTCTCATCGATTGTTCGTTTTTTTTCTAAAAATAAAATAGGGAAGTACAATTATATTTCTGGTCAGTGCCTGTAGACAAAGCAACATCGCTCTGAAGCGATTCGATTTCTTCAACCTTTTTTGTTGGTAAGTCAATTAATAAAAGGTAGTGGGCGTTACCATAGATAATTTATAAGTTTTAAACAATATATAATTTAGTTATATAGCGCGTAAGCTCTCTGATAGTTATATCAACCGTGTGTTCCTTTGTCTATGCCCACAATAGTCCCGAAGCAGTGGTAGGGAAAAAAATGGGACATGTAAAAGTGCCTTTTATGGCCAATTTACAGAAATAAATGATTTTGATTTGATTTTTTGCCCTCAGACTATAAATCAAAACGAAACCGTTAAATGAACTCAATTAATATTTGGATACTTATTTAACATAACCATGAATTGCTTAGCTTACTTACGTTTAACAACTGAATCTACAATATGCTCAAATATTTTATAACTAAATTATTTTCTGATAATTTAAAAAGGTAAGTAGGGGTAATTTTAAGTTTTTTACCGTACTAAAATAATTAACCTTTTATTAAATTTATCGCTAACGTGTATATTGCTAATATATTAACTGTAAATATTAGGTCCTAACTTATGACATTGCTGTTCAGTATCAAAAAAGGGAAACAACTTTTATTAATGCAATTATTATGTAATCAATCGAAGTATGCGCCGTTTTTATCGATACACTCCTGTCATTTTTTAGGCAGATCATTGATTCCTTTGAAAAATTAATCCTGGGAGCGAAAGTCTATGAACTGTTTGAAGGCGATTTTGACTGCCTCATCAGATTTGAATTTATTCCTTGTAAAAAGTTATCCAAATTTTTAAAAAAGTGGTAATCGGTTGGGGCAAGATCTAGCAAGAGAGTATGGTGGGTGACGCAGAGGTTCCAGTCGCAGCTCTTCTTACTTGGCGAACCGTTTAATGTGCAGTGTGTGGTCTCGCGTTATCCTGAAGGAGCAGTGGGCTAGAGCAATTCACCAGTCTCGGTTGTTTAATGGCGAGCTTTTCCATCAGTGTTTGCAATTTTTGGCAATACAAATCTGCAGTAATCGTCTGGCCTGATCTCAAGAAGCTGTAGTGGATAACGCCAGCACTGCTCCACCAAATAGTAACCAGAATCTTCTTTTTGGTCGGTTTTCGCTTAGAGCAAGGTTTTGCCGGTTCTACAGGGTAAAGCGATTGTGATGACAAGTCACGATACGGTTCAAAATCCCATCATTATTGTGACGATTGCGCAAATAAACGCAGCAAGCGACGCGTGTTTGTTGGTTCAACAGAAACCTTGAAAACGCACCATTAGTTCGTTAGCGGTGCCTGGTCCTTACACGTCGTTAATTATTCGAGTCGTTTCTGCAGCATTGGTGCCTCGGTGGAACTCGTATTCGTAAATACCGTAAATTTTCAATTTGTCCACAGTTCTTGTTATAGCAATGTTGAAGTCAAACAAATAATGCGAGCTCAAACAAATGAAATACGAATTTTAAAATAATATTTTACTGGCTTTATTTCTAAATAAAGTTGAATTTGGAATTCCTAATCAAACGCAAGATATTCGATTTTCAAGTTGCCAGTATTGAGTATTGGCAATTTCACATGTAAGGACCTAATATTAACAGTTATTTATCATTGAAACTATCCTATAATTACTTGTGACGTCTTTTAATGTCGATTGTGTTTGGTTCTTTTGTTAGAATAACATTGTTGTTGACTAAGTATGGCATGGTTTGTACCATGACATACTTAGTCACAATGTTATTATAAGTCAAGATTACGAAATCCTAATAATGCTAAAAGCGAATACGCATGTAACGGACATAATATGAACTATTATAAGGTGCGACAAGTTTAGGTCTTGCTATGTTATATAATGACAACTTCGAAGTCGATGTGTAAGCCGTGGCCTAAACTTCAGGCGGAGGTTTGGCGGGTCGGGAGCGATGGGGGGGAGTGGGAGCATCCGGTACATTAAACACTTGACGCTAGTATGGGGCTGAGGCTGCGCGAAGACTCAAATTCGTCCGGGTCATGCCAACTGGTAGTGCGAAAAACTTAAGCCCGCCTGCCTTCTCAATTTCTTTAAGTGGTTTCTAAGTTCAAATATTTTCGTGCATTACTTTATTCCCCCATAAACATCAACTTGTAACAGCCCTTAAATCAGATTATAACGTTGACAGCTGATTCGGAGATGGAAGACAGCGTGGTGATCGCCGAGGACGGGTCGTCCAGCGGGCAAAGTTCGCTGGCCGAGCGCGCGTCCAAGAGCCACCTGATCGTGTGGCAGGTGGCCTCGGCCTAACGCAAGGCCAGCCGGGCGCGCCTCTCCTCCGACTCGGACTTCGTTTACGTGTGCACGACGACGAAGCCCGCGGTACCTGTCAATGCGTGAGCGATCTCTAGTGAATAGGATGGGGCGGCTTGGGAATGTACAAACATCAGAAATTGCAAATTAAATACGACTGCTGCTATCTCTTGACCAAATAGAGTAGCACTCAGATAATATCAGCTCTAATCTCGGTATTTTTATTCTATCAATAAGAAAGACACCGTTTAAAAATCGTTGAATTACTGCATATCAAAATCAGTGATCTACTTAATAAAGTACCGGTAGTTTTTTTTTGTAAATCTATGTAAGTACGCAAAATCTTGGCATTCGTTTTAAAGATGGGAGTAGACGGCTAAACTTGAACCACGAGAAATAGAGAAACATGCTGTGAGGAGTAACGGAGGAGGAGTTATTTTGGCGAAAATAAAAATATCTGCGAGCTTTTCCCACCTCAATAATTCACCATGTGTTATAACAGCAATATTTTTATGTCCAGATGTGATGTGCTACTCTTAAATTATTGAATTTGGAGGATCATAAATTGTATCTATAGTAGTATTGTATAATAATAATCTTCGGACCTTTTCCTCTGAATGGATTTTGCGTTACTTACGAAGCTTCCAGACGAACGACAGTTAGTCAGCGGCTGCATGAGTCCGTAGTAGTTGGCGACTGTCGCCTGCAGTGGACAACTTGCAACTGATTTTATGGTTCAGTCATTAAAATTAAAATAAAAAGTGCTAACGACATTCGCCGACGCGCCGCGAAATTGTCATTGCCACTGTCGCGAACAGTTTCTACCTAATAGCCAATAGGGTATTATACTATTTTTGGAAATGTGTCTTAATTTGTTCCTTTTATATTTATAGGCGACTAGAATTTTTATTTTTAGTATATAAAACAGTTAAGTACCTTAAAAAAGCATTTTAATTTTACATTTTAAACTCCTGCGCGTATACGCTAGCCGCCATAATACCTTGGTTTGTAATGTCACTACATAGAAAACACTCAACTTTCAACTGTGATTTGCGAACATCAAAGAATTAATTCTTGGCAGATTAGTAGTATCTGATGATATATCTATAATTAGCGCTAGAAATTATTGTAATACTGTGAGAAAATGATACGATTGCAAAGAGAGCAGTTGGCCTTGTTTACGATATAGTGACGTCACATTCAGCATCATGGCGGCTACCTTTTTGCGTGTTTGTCGTACAGAAAAGAAAATCAATCTTTAAAGTCAAATAATAAAATCATTTTGCAATTTTATGAGTTAAAATTAACATATTTCGATTGCCTTTGGTGATAAGCGCTGTTATCGTTTTAAGATTTTTCGCAAGCATAATAAAATCCCCTCTAATTGTCGCTTGTCAGTAAGCTCCCTTAGATCTTTGAACTTTGATAGAACTTAGATGTTTTATATTCATCAAATTTGTGGTTGGACGATGTCTTATACATTCCCAAGCGACCGATGAACCAGGATAATGCGGAGAAAGGTTTCGTGGTCTAAATGATGTAACCTGGAAGTTTAGAGTTTGGTTGCGTATTGCAATTTAGGAATTGATTTCGGTTAAGAGTTGGTCCTTCGTAATCTATTACCTGTTCACCTCATCATACTGCACGCTGTCTTCGGGCAATGTGTGTTCATGTCACGCTCACGTCACATACGGTCTTCGGACGGCAGTGCTCGGCACTCAAGGACTCATTAAATTATATCTATACATATAACACGAGTGTAAACGTTTTATGCTTCGCTGCGAGTCGTTCTTACGCGGGGTGTACTCTGTTTCGATTCGGATACGAGAGTAGTTTTTTTTAAATCTTAAATTGAATTGCTATAGTAACTTTATCTAGCGTCATGAAATTCAGTTAGTCTGGTTCTCGTTAAATTATTCAGCTGTTTTTGGCTCCATAGGATTCACCGATTTTTCGCGTTTTCAGTCGTTAATTTGTTTTTGCAACGAGTTATTATTATTACTTTTCATAAAAAATTACGAGTATAGGGCTATGTCGATCTAATATGTATATTTTATACAGTGGCATCATTTATTTTTACTAGATGCGTTACGTACCGAATTAGAGTACATCTCGTTTCCTTCTATCTTACTCAAGCAAGAAAGATGGCACCGACTGATACAGTGGTTTGGTATCTTTTGTTTCGGCTTAATCTCATCTAGAATAATAATGTACAAGATGTAACCACCAAATAAATTATTCATTTTAGTAGTTTTAATGTAACAAGTTTTTTTTTAATGTAAGGTTTTTGTTTATAAGTTAACTTCCTTTCAGAGGATGATTCTACAGATTAAGTATGTACACCTTTACTAGGGGTCCAACAAGAAAAAAAAACGCATACAACCTGTAAGCTGTAGCTGATCGGTAGTTTAGTATGGAAGTTTTCTACAATTTCAATGATGGTTCAATATAAGGCGGTTTTGTCTCTGAGGAGTAGAATTAACACCTAGATGGAAGTTAACTCATAAAATAGAACGTATTTTGACTAAGAGTTTGTGAAGGGTTTGTGAAGTATGTTTTATACTAGAAAATAAACGTGTAAACTATATGTTAACGTCCCGACAGAAATAGCCAACCCTATTTATTGCAGTAAAATGTTTCTCTTGAGACAAGTCAACATCCGAGCATGCAACCGCATAAGCCCCCGTAACGACATTTCTGTTGTTTTTCGGTTTCGCAGGATTTATCAGTTGGCTACAATACAACACACACTTAACAAACCGTTCTCTAGCTCTGATGTTAGTTGTCATAACTGAGTTTCCACGCGGCTTGACCGCTGACCGTCAGGGCTGTGGTTGTATCATCGGCATCACAATTTATCTTATAATATTATATAATAATTTAAATGTAAGATCATTATGTTTCCACTTTAACGAGTATTGTAGCAATAAATCGCATAATATCGTGTTAGATTTGTCCACACTGGCAATGTTGTGTTTACTAATTAAGTGTGAAGAATTGTTTATGTTTTATAGCAACTGCACCACATTTAGCAGTTGAACTAATAACCTTACAGTAAATTTAATCCCATAGAAAGTGCATCATACTTGTTAGTACGTACTCGCTGTGCCAGTGTCAAAAATGAGACAAACCATGTGACGTTGATGATGTTGTGTTTTTATTATTATTGTCCACCACAAGAGCCCTGGGGCCAGATTTATAACCAATCATCCTTAACTGGCCTTGGAGTTTTGGAGTGGAGATTTTGTATATATTACTAAATCTGATACAGCCTTGTAGTTGTAAAAAGACTAAAAGTAGGATGACTTATGTATTTCAGTATACAAACAATGTATTTTAAATGTATACCCATTGGATAAGTACCAAAATATATAATTATTTATGAATATTCGGCTCGTCCAACAAAATAAGCTCAATGGGTTTTAGTTGAACCATGTAATTTAAACTGACACCTATTCAAATAATTTATTAGTGACAAATTGATATACTGCATATATTTTTTTGTGTTATTGAAAGTACAAGGTGTCTTGCGATAATGATTTATTAAAAAGCAATTGAAACCGAATGGTAATTTATTATAGTTTTTAGTATAATAAATGAAACTCAATTTTTTGAAACGAAAGTTATTAACTGTTGATTTTTCTTGGTTTTATGTTGAGAATGAAATGTATAAATACTAGCTATATTCATTTATTCGGGTTGCCTATAGAAATATGGCCCGAAATATCTTATTTCAACTTTGATTTCATTACATAAATTATATAATTATACAGTTACAATTATTGTATATTTCCGAAGTTATCAATTCTCTTGTGCTTTGTTCTTAGAATTCTACGATTGTTCGGCCATAATATCGTAAGACACCCTGTAACACATAATTATGTATTTCTAATCTGTATTTAGCTAGTTTAAATCATTTTGAGGGATGACTGAAAACTGTGAGCGATTTATTTATAGTGCTTTAAATGATTTTAAATATACTCTTAATTTGTTCAAACTACTTGTAATTAATTGGGTATAATAATTGGTATTGCCTTAATTTACTCCTTCAAAGTGAAATGATTTATTTTTAAAAGTCAAATTGTAATTTATTATAGGCATACTATATACAATAGGCAACTTTGAATAGATCGTTCATCACTTATAACCATATCCCACAAAACGGTAAAAATATAACATTGTTGACGGACACCTCAAGTGTTATAAATAAATATGTGTATAGTGCAGGCGCGACTTATCTTAGTACTTTTACTTATAGAAAATATATACTTATCTTTTTTGTTATGTGTCTATACAACGTCGCAAGACGTATCGATGTAAATGAGTTTTAATTTATTATAATAAGAATACCATTCGCAAAGACTTATTTAATTTCTTAATATGATGATTCATAGTATCTATCTATTTATCCTGGCATGTTAAAATAATAACGGATTCATTGATAGTAACTTTCCGTGATACCTCGCTAAGAAAGAAGTAAAGTGTCCTTAATTCCGTATAGTCGGAATCATAAATTAGAGATCAAAAATGTATGCAAAAATTGACAATGTTCGACTGGCATATCGTTTTTATTGGTCGAATATCTGCAATGTGACCAAATAATAACCATTAGTGAGCTATTCGTTTAGAATTTGAAATAGGTTTTGGCGTTTTTGTCAATTTTAACCTATTTAAAAGTGTAACTTTATATTTTATCAACAATCATGTATTATTTTGGATAAATACCTAATGTTGTGGTTGTTGTAAAAACTTAATTTATCAAAAATATAAAATTAAACGTGGTAATTAGCCAATTTGAATAGTAGCGTCATTGAGTATTGAAAAAGGATTTTTATCACATGTACCTAAAAATAAATCATGCGTACCTTTGCGCGTTTGTTAAACATGATTTTGATTTAAACGATCCAAAGCCAATAAATAAAATTACTAAAATTCTTAGGGTTCACCACTACTTTATTAAAGTTTTTGATCCCGTGTTAATGATCTGTGTCCTAAACACTGTCAAACCTGGTGTCACGGAGAGAGACTTATGTGTAAATAGCAGAAACGCTGAGAGGGATAACGCAGCCAATTTTTTTTATTTATCTATTATATTATCTTATTAAGGCTGAAACACACCAAAAAGTGTCGCAGACGTGCTGCGTGCGTCATGATTTGTAATATTTGTATTTGTACGCTCTTGCTTGCGCTTGCGTGCGACAGTCGCACGGCAATCCGGGAGATACGAACCGAAAGTGGCTGTGGTGCGGTCGCGCATCAGTGGAACGGCAACGTCGCACACACGCTCCGTCATGATGACGTTGTATTTCCTTAGATTTCTTAGTTAAGCCCACACCGCGGTGACGTATACTTCTGCGTGTAGCTGCGACACTGGCTGTCGCACTTCAGTTGTGAATATTTACAAATTTAAAGTGTATAGTGATCATGGATTTTGAAATACGCGAAAAGTTTATCAACATAGTACGTAGATACAGATGTTAATTAATCCACAAGACAAAAATTATAGAACAGCTCGTTATAACTAATTTGATCCGAAACGAACACACGGCGTCGCAGATGCACAACAACGTACTGCAATGCGTGTGTGACGCCGTGGTGCCTGGTGTGAATTGCTTCATGTCGCAGCGTGCTGCAAATGCAACGCATCATGCTGCAGATGCATTCGGTGTGTGGTAGCCTTAAATTAAATTTATTTATCCCATGCATAAAATGTTACAGGCGATCCTACTCGTAGAAGCAGACTGTTTTAGTTTCATGTCCACATTTCTATTTAAATGCAACTTTTAAAATATTACCATTTTGTCATAAAAAAAGTTATCACATGCGATCGCATTATCCCTCTTGGCTGAAATAAGAGTGTCATAATAATAATTGTTTATCATACTTGTTAAAGTGTATAGTTTAAGGAATTTAAAGCCTATTTTTTAGCTTTTCAGATGATATATTTTTAAGCTACCACACTTCTTTTTTAAGATTGTCTATTTATTTACAAGTTAATTTCTTTCCAATTAAGATTTTTACAAGACACACAAATTAAATTATTGTTTTCAAAAGTACAAATGGGTAAGTACGTAATTTACCTGTCTGTATGAATTACCTTAGATTGCCAATGGGCAATATTGTGTATAACGTATTTATGTTTTCTTAAATCAAGTTTATTTATATCAAAATGAAATATCGATTAAGGGCTTTTTTTCTAAAACGGTTTAGCCACAAGTATAATTTATCTGCTCAATGGTCAATATTTGTATATTTATGTTCAAAATGATTGAAAATCTAAGAAATAGGCGATTTTATTGGTCAGTGTTTTAATCTCTATCAAACAACTAATGGTGCAAACATAATTTAAGTGGATGTTTACATTTATTTATTTTTAGCGTTTATTGTGTTAGGGCCCGATTGTGCATGCGGGGACAAAGTAGTAAGAATTTGATTTTGTTGTGATTTATTAACTGTCCTTTATTGTACAGGCGTGCGTATTGAGCATCGTTTTGAGTTCACCTATGTATTGTATATTAAATGTCAGCCGGGCGGCGCTGGCCGAGGGGGCGGCCACGATGTTTAGTGATTAGATTATGTATAAATGCTTGCGCCGCAGGATGTATATTATGCCGTCGCGACCAGCGCCGCCTGCATATCCTAGTCAAAATAAAACAACGTAGTGATGTAAAGTTAGCTAGGTTATGCTGTTTTGCTAATTAGATTTAATTGCATATGTCTAAAGATCGCCTTCTCACTGAGCTACATATGGCCGGGAGCGCGAGTGAGATATATACGAGGGTGATTTAAAAGTGGTGCGGGAGCAAATAAACGTCCATGCTACTTCTTTACACAAACTGTTTCATTCTGTTTGTGAATTTGTCTTAAAGAAAAACAATAACAATAGATTACGTATTTCATCACAAAGACGTTTTAGTAGTTACCGCTTTTATATGCCTGGCTGTATTGAGTGAACTGACAAATGTATAACCAAAGTAATCAAGTGCTTGGAAATAGCTTTCAAGATTTATTACATTACGATTAACAGTTTTGTAGAATCACAAACTCGAGCGTGTGGAAATAAATTAATCATTAAAATATATTATAAAATATAAATGTATATTTTCTCTAATTGAAATTATTTTAAACCATGTCGTTTTGTAGGATTAGTGTTTTATTCGATTGATATTTTTGTGAAGTCTTATTTATAGCGATATTTTTTTTTATTTATATTTTTAATTTGATTTGGAGTTTTTATTACACCTATCTACTAATGATTTTAAAATAAAATAAATTTCATGAAACTCTTTTAATTTAATCTATTTTTCAAACATACACCTATAATGTTTGTTATTGGTTTATTCGTAAGTAGGTATAAACCGAATTATTCAACGAGCCTCATTATTTATTTACTTATAATGCAAGGTGGTTGATTTAGGTACTCGCACTTTTCGCTGGTAGTCTACCTGAAGCCTTAGGCACATAAAATATTAGTTATTGTTTATGGGTATCAGATGTTAAGTCTGATAAGCTTTATTATAATTTTCGTCAAATAAAAAGAACGCTGAAGGGTGGCGCTACTTGTCTTCATCGAACATTTATAGCAGTACTGAAAATGTTCCAAGATGTAACCGTGGGCCATTTCTCTGTGTGCGTTGCTCAAATGCGCATTTTATAAAGATTATGTTATATTCTGGTACCTATTATTTATTCTGTGCTTGGCCACGAGCGCACTGCTATATAGATGTGTCGTTCAGCGCCTTGCGTCTATCCCATCTCCCGTATGAGCAGTGGCGTGCATTAGTTTTATTTCGAGGTAAGCAGAAGATATTTTTATTGCTGAAAATCTGTGGTTTTCATCAATAACACACATTAATAAGTACCTACTACCTACCACATTTAATTTATGTAGGCACTGCCTAAATGCTTATCTTTGATGCCTATATGCTCCGAACGCCCCTCGTATGATGTTCGTAGTATGTGACCTATCTCATTGCGTCACGCCCGGCAATCCGGGGCATCTACCACAATACAGATAACGAACATCTACCATGAGCTCGCGGCGCATGAAATTGAGGAAAGGGTACAAAAACTAGGCCTCTTAGGATTTTTTAAAAGAAATAGGATAAAACTAGTAAATATAAATTACCATCACTTTAATTAGGTTGTTAACATTTCCGTTATAGGCCTACTGGATATTAAGACAGTAAAACAACACATTTATACAATACAGTTTATTTTTATGAATAATGAAAACCAACGTAACGCACAATGCAATTTAACATTAGCCAAAACAAGAAACTTAATCGAAGCCTGAACATGATTATAATTATGGTACATTTCATTTAAATTTTCCCAAAACATAATTTCATATAGAAGGTAATCCTTTGTGCATTGGATGTTTCATTTAATTTCACGCTATAATATAGGTATGTATGACTAGACAAATATGACTAGATTCACCTTACTAATCAATACCCTAATGAAAAAATAGTCAATTGTCAAGTGCATAAAATGGGTTTTATGTACGAGTTATACACTCTGCTTTTCACTTCGATTGTGGGGAAATTATTACAAAAAAAACATTTAAAAACCATTTCAAATTGCAACACAGAAAATACAAGGACTTCCGACTTCCCGCCAATATACTTTTTATACTTGGCCGTGGCACTTACATTCATTGGCCGTAGTAGTCTTTATGCTACAGAAATACTTATTTCTTAGAAAACTCATTATTATTGCCTAGTTTTATTAATTTAGTCATACCCGATGAACTTTACGAGCATGAGAACGGTCAAAGACAAAGGTCGTTATAGGTAAACAGCCACACACGTAACTATAGTTCGTTAAACAAACTTGATATTTCATTCTGTTTCTTTATTTTTATACATAATCCATGTTATAGTACTAAATTAATTTAAAAGGCAATATTATGAGTTTTCTTATAAATAAGTATTTCAAGAGCATATGGACTACGACCTATGTTAAATGCCATTGCTACGTATAAAAAATGTGTATTGGCGGGAAGTCCTTGTATTTATATTCTTTCTTTGTGTTGCAATTTGAAATTGTTTTAAGATTTATAATACAATAATGATAATTATTTTCCTTACAATCGAAGTGAAAAGCAGAGTGTATAATTCGTACATATAACCCAGTTTACTCTCGACTTGAATATCCACCCTCGCCTGCGGCTCGGGTGAATATACCTACGTCGTCTCGGGTAAAATGGCGCGTTTTATGCACTTGTTGTACAATCTACTATTCTAATCAAATGGATTATTGATTAAACTACATGACTCTCAAATAATAACAATCAGTATGTAAAAAAACAGCCTATAATACAGTCACACATAAAAGCTGTCAATCAGCAGCCACGGACCATTCTTCTACTTCTATACAGGACCTTAACTTTCCAGTATTAAATAGTAGTCTTTGGCCTTAACCATGAACTCGTAAGTACCTAAACAGTGTTTTTTTACACAAAACTACAGAAAAGCAAAACAAGTTCCCTGTTCAAGATATATTGCTGCTAGGGCTCATGGTTAGGCCTACAAAATTGGCGGGTGCTGGTTCGAATCCCGCAAAGGCTAATGTTTGTGTGAGCTTTTTTACCAGTCATGCAGATTTATAAAAATGTTTTCTATACGTTAATTTATCGCCATAATTAGTTCAAGCTTTACTTAGTTTGTGGCTAGATTATTCTTCGTGATTGTTGTATTTATTTTTTATGTGTTTGTAACAAAGACAGAAGTCCAACAAATATTGATTTTCATTTTCAACATTAAAAGAGGTTTGTTTTACAAATAAAATCTGTTTCTCTTGATTCAACACGTGACATGACAAGAAACGGTTGCATCATCTACTTCGTTTATTTATGATGTGTGTTATAACAAGTTGGACCTCGAGGAAAATCATATGATTGCTATGGCTTTTGCATTGTATTCCTTTTGTTTATCCTATTTATTTATAGAGTTGTAACAAGTGCAACTGGTACTTAATCATTGTCATGACGATGTAAAATGAAATCAAATAGAACGAGTCAAATATTAAAAAATGTTGCGCTACAGTCATCACTAATAGCATAGAGACTTATTTATTTGAAGTTAGCTAGCTATAGCCACTTCCCTAGCCGTATTTGTCTGTCGTTCGTCATCCATCTTCACAGGCTTATTTCCCTAACTATGTAAGGATTTTAACGGTTTATAGGTACTAATAGATATTCAGATGTACGAGGAAGGTTTGTGTAAATTTATGACCATCGATACCTACTCGGTGCTACCGTTACGAATGTAGGGCGGGTCGTTAGAATAATATCTTCTAAATTTTATGAAATTTCCTTATGACATTTAAGTAAGTACATTTCCTAATCTTTATGAATAGATGATCGTAGTGGACCCTAGGTACTTATTTAGACTAATGTTTCTTTACTTATATACTCAATTAAAGTTATCTGAAAACTTACTCAATTTAAAAATTCGATGGTATACTTAGGTCATATACCTACTTTTTAAATGCTGATAGACGAAATGTTTGTGTTTGTATTGTAGATTAAATTTATCTCCATGTCGCAGCGAAAGTTTAAAATATTATGTAGATTTGGGGTTTCCAGCTAAGTATATCAAACTGTAGCCGAATTATAAGATTGAGCTTATGTAAATGTAGGTTTATAGGAAAACGTTACCAGAGACGGCTAACAGTCTAGGCCGCCCTAGGATGTTCCAGCAGCCTCCTTCTCGGCTCATCATACAATTACTGCGACAATAAATTGATTTAAGTAGGTACACTTTTCTTATTGTAAATTTTTAACTAGTTTTTTTTAATAATTATATTTAATTTTTGACTTTGCATCATTTAATATTGTGCTAGGAAAAGCCAACTAATATCTAGCCGCCCAAGGCCCGGGCCTAGTCGACCTTATGGGAAATCCGCCTTTGAACGTTATTTATTGCACAGTTTCGGTCAAATAAAATAAGGGAATTAAGTACCTAACCATCATTTTAGTTTACCAGGCAGTACTTAACATTTTACAATTTAAAAAAATAGTAGAAGTATTTTTGTTTGCAGTAACGTTATCAAATAAATAGCCGCAGTAATATTTGCCGAGTAATAATAGCTGTTTAATTCTGTATAGGCAGTAATATAAACCTACTAAAACTAATTCCTAGTAGATTTATGTCTTTATGTGTCTAGTGGCTTTTTGGGCTATAATCTGTTTGAATGGGGTTACATAAATTGTTGGCCAGTTCTCCAGGTGCAGTAAAAGGCAATGTAATTTATCTTGGTTTAAAAGAGCGGCAAAGTTCTTCAAATTATTTAAAGCCACATCGTTATCGGTAGTATTATTATGAGACAGTTAGGAGAGCGCAATAAATTATGATTTTTGTTAAATTTTGTTTCTTAATCAATCAACAACACCGAATTTACAATGCTTACGAGTACGAGTAGGTATTTCAGTCTACAATTAAACACACATTAGGAACTGTTGAATAGTGGCGGGCATTGGTATTATTTTGAGGTAGGCAGTAGATGCTTATTTGAGTGTTTTATTGATAAGTGTTTTTCATCCATGACACACATTTGTAAGTACCTACTGCCTACCTCTTTTCATTTACCAGGTAGGCACTGCCTAATTGCCTATCTGCACCGCACGCCCCTGCTGTTGATGTATGTAGTATGATATGATCTGATTTTAATTATTTAGCAAACCGATTCTGATTTTTACGGTAAGTAATATGAACTTTTTTTTTTAATTTCAGCAAATGTTTGTCTAAGAACATTAAATATTTTTAACGAATACGAGTATTACATTATCTTAGGGTTAAGATGACCAATAAACATTGCATTTCATAAAATAGCATATTTATAAACACAAATTAACTTAAAATTGATAGAATCAGGCGTTACTTTGCGGAAATCCATAACTAAATAATTATGAAAATGTAATTATTTTGCTTACAACTTCCGCTTAGTTACGCCGGCATAGGAACCCCAATTACACCACCTGTAACCCACAATCTGAGGAAAATCACAGGCACATGCAAAGAGCACCGCCCTCCCTCCCTCAAATTGCATGCGAAACAGACGAATGCAAAAGTTAGTACCCAACACCGACATAAAAACCTCGACGCGCGTTTCGCCACTTCACGTGGCATCATCAGGAGAGATGTTGTCGCCTCGGCTGCGCTTCGACGACATCGTCGTTTGAGGGAGGGAGGGCGGTGCTCTTTGCATGTGCCTGTGATTTTCCTCAGATTGTGGGTTACAGGTGGTGTAATTGGGGTTCCTATGCCGGCGTAACTAAGCGGAAGTTGTAAGCAAAATAATTACATTTTCATAATTATTTACAAATTAACTTAACTAACATATTTATAAATGTTAATTTATAGTTTATTTTGTTTTTTTATATTGCTGCAGCTCCTGCTGAACAGCCGGTTTTTGCTGTGCTTTCCTTTACTGAACCTGAGCGCGCATCGAAAGTGCGGCGCGCGAAAAAACAAAACTTACGTGCCATTTTCCATAAATATTTGGTAAAGTTGTTGCTGTGTGGTTAATTACTATCAAAAATGTCTACATCAAATAGTGAAGACGAGTAAATTATTAATTCAACCCCGCCGGAAATACTTAACGAGGTACGAAACGCGAGTGATAGCCTGTTGCCGCCAAAATCCAGAGAAAAGTACCTGGTGGGCACGAAACATTCAATCAGTGGAAATACAGCAAAAACGCCAAGTCATACTCGGAGAAGGTGTTTTTAGTTTTAAGTTTGTTGTTTTCCCCGCAATTGTGTTGAAAAACGCGTATGCAACTCGTGTGCATTGATCATTACATTCATATTTACTCATTGTGCTTCCTTACGCGCTCGCCTGCGGCTCGCGCTTACAATAATGCCTCGTGTGTTATAAACGTACTGAATTGGTAATAATTACCACCCTTTTAAATGATGTCATACCAATGAATATTTGTTTTTGATTCGGAAGGTCTTTCGTCACAGCTATTTAATTTTTAAAAATCTAGTCTTAATCGGGTAAGTGGCAATTAATTGGAAGGTGCCATTCATTTTTATTTATGTGGTCTGATAAAATGGAAGAGCTTAGATAGTGTAAGTAACTATTATTTCAGGTTCGAGGTAAGTATGGTATATATTAAGTACCTACCTACTCGTATGCTATACTATATCTGTCGCATTACCTACACCGTCGAGTACTTAGTTAAATGACTTCTTTTTGGTGAATAAACATAACACCGATTTAAAAAAAAATGCTTATTCCATAAAATGCAATACTATAATATGAATACTTATTAAATTACTTTTTCAGGCTTAATTTATATTTTATATAATTATTTTAGGCTATAATCCTATTTTAATATAATACATTAATTCATGCAATGTTACTCTACTATGTAGGTACTTTTGGTACAGGATAATTGCTAATTAGGAAGGAATAAGTGTTTTACAAAATTGACATACTACATTATAAGGGTTATTTAACATTGTTATTTTAATTTTATTTAGGTAGTTTCTACAATTGATTAGTTCAGAACGAAATTTGGTTTACGTACCTACAATAAGTTTTTGGTATTAGTTACTGGGTGATAGGCATTGGAGAAAAAAATCGTATTTGTAGGTATTTAAAGTTTCTTTTAACTGTGACAACGCATAGTTTTATTGTTTGTTACATCGTTGCCTCGCCGTCACAAGTTAGTAGATTCAAATAGCTCTCTGCTTTGATGTGATCTTTTAAATTCGCAGTAGGTATATATGAAGAAATAGTAGGCCTACAAACCATTCAGACAGAAAAACGTCGAAATTGGGTTGCTGTGATTGTTTCCCTGCATGCTATACATTTTTTGGTTTTCATGGAATCGTATTATTCATCTTCTCTAGTCAAAGCATTATTATCAGATACCTATCTCAGTACATTGTCCTATTGTTCCTAGACAGTATCTCCACAGAATATTAATCAAGATATATAAAAAAATTGCAAGCGATGCATTCGTAAAACAAAAGTATTATTTAATTGTAAGATGCAATAAGAATATCAAAAACGAAATACCCAAATGTAATTGACGTTCGTCTGTCGTACGGTGCGGGACATATCTAGTCTTAGGCCGCCACTTCGTTGGACGGAGTGCATGCGGGTGTTGTTTCCGCAAAATAATAGAGAACAGTTGTATTGATGAAACAAATGTTCTGTTAAAATATAAAAAAATGGACAATGGAATGTTACGCACAATCGTCATAGTAGCCGTTTACTTCCATTTTGGGTAGCCAAGTCTATTTAGACTGTTCGTAAAAGTACAGCAGACACACGAAACTGTTATAGAGACTGGTTCATGTTTTTCTGTAAGTATTTATTAATAAGACAATAATTATGTCTCTGGAAAAGTTTTTTTCGCGCTGTGTTACCAATGCCATCAATATTTTGGCAGTTGTTGATATAACTTTTATTTAGTAGGTAAGTCAGTAATCAAATGGTCAACCTTAGATTGAATCTTGGACTAGTGTCCACATGAGTATAATGTATAGGTCTAATTTGAATAATAACAGTCGTTCAATATCCCAGAGGTAGAGTATATGTGAAGGTAAGTAGATATTACGAGATAACTTGAGTAAATGTCTGCTTTAAAATCATCGAGCTTTTTACACAATTCAGTCTGGGTTGTAATCAGTGCTTTTAAGCCGGTGCTACATTACGCTGAAAGTCCGTTATGAACTTTCCGTCAATCAGTTTATCGCTTTAATCATTTTCCGTCTCAATTTTTTTAAACGTGGGATGTAGACTTCAGGTATTCTGCTTGCAAAGGTCACTTTAACTTCCTTATTCAAAGGTTGTAACAAGTAACGACCAACTGGGACAATTTTCTACGCCATGAGTAGAACTAATCTGTATCTCCTTGTCCCTATAAAAAGTGTAAGGCAAACTTAGTACATACCCTTTTTAAACATCTCTGTTGCTAGCATTACCTCTACCAACTACGCACTCTCACACTCTAATCGATGCATCACATTCCTTTCTACCGCTAGGGGTTAGTATAATTTTTTATATGATTTGTAAATCCATCTATTTACTGTCTAGTTCATTCATCTACCTCCTAAGCTATGTTCAAGTCCCCTGTTCAATATTTAGTAATTAAAAAAAATAGCGCTATTTTCTTCAGTTTAAAGTAATCCATAAGTAATCCAAGTTCCAACAAGAAGTCAGATGGTTAGAGTCAATTCTACAGGGTGTTAGGTAAATGGTATATCAAGCCGATACTAGCCTATGTTAACATATGCATATAAATACTATGAAATAGTCAGAAATTTGGTATCATCATTTGTGAAAAGAATATTTTCATACAAATCTGATTCTATTTTTTTTGTTTTGTATGAAAATTTTTAAAATTAAAATGATGATATTAAATTTCTGACTTCATCATAATATTTGTATGCTTATGTTATATTGACTAGTTTCGGCTTGATATACCATTAACATAACCCCTGTAGATATTATAAATGAACTTAAATATCTCATTCAGTTCGCAGTAACATGATTTCAAAGAATTGCTAATGCCTCTTACAAAGTTGTCGTAGGCACTATAATTAAACATACTGCAACTAATTCCAAATAAATACTAACTTATATTTTTATTATAATCATGTTGACCAATTTGATCGTGTTGTTCATGATTAATTTGGACTAATTGGAGCAGCAGTTATTTAAATAAACAATAGTTTCAGCTAAAATCTATAGGGGTCAATCGTTAAAATGGTCAATTGTGATTTTGAAAAAAAAAAGTGTATTTAGTCCATATTTACTTACCTGCATCAATTGTATTATTACACCATCATCAATTAGGAACCTATTAATGACTTTACTCATAATGGAATGTTCATAATTATATCTTAATGATAAACTTAAAGGTAACTATTTTAAAGTAACTTAGATTCGTCGTCACGATATCTATTGCTTAGGACTCTCTACGTTTACGTAGTTAAAAGACTAGACGTAGGTAATTTGGAAACAATTCAACATTTAACATTAAAAACAAAAAAGTTGCTTGATTGTGTACAAATATTGTAGTACATGACCTCTAATGCTAAGAATTACATACTTATATTGATTTAAAAAAAGAATCAAAACCCTGCTATGCAAGATACAGTCGGTTCGTGACTTTATAGGTTATAGGGCCACTTTTGGCAGTTTAAGTAATAACCATTTCTGTCAGAATCGATGACTAGAGTACATTAGTATGCCGCCAAGTTCTTTATAATCACACTATCGTACTCTTAAGTTTACAAATATAATTTTAATTGACTCTGATGGTGTCCTCTAAATATAAAGTTAATATACCTACGGACGGAATTATAACGAAACAAAGGGCTGAACGAGCGAGATGCTACTAGCAGCAACACAGTATGATAAACTACAGAGAAATAAAAAGATAACTGAACTGAGAATTTGAGCTTTGTGAATTTATCTGCTTTACGTGAAATCGTGGATATTTTTGAGAAATAGTGCTTCAGAAACATGGTGACTTATTCAGTTATTGATTATTATAACAACACAGCGAAATAACCCCGAAAAATAAACAAGTAAATTATTCCTAATCGACACCTCCTAAATTAGGGTTTATTTTGCCTATGCGCTTTGAATTTGTTGCTCTTAGTATGATAATTTATTCTCTTTTATAAATATTTATTTATATAAGAAGCAAAGATGATTTCACAAAATGCAGAATTTACAAATATTTTGTGTAAATGTGTAAAAAGAAATAATTTTCGTTTTACACTAGGGCTAGAATTAAGTTTCGTTTCGTTCGATATTTCGTGTCTATTGTCCATAGGTATGTTTATAAATTATCTACTACTGAATACCCTACTGAAACCCATATTACATGGTTTGCTTAGTTTAAGAGTAGATAAAACTGTAATAATACTATGATTTCAATATAGTGATGTACAAGGCTCGAGGCTTCCGAGTTCTTTTATCTAGAGCTCGGTGTCGTTTACAGGGCTCGCCTCGTTAGTATGGAGCTCGATAACTCTGGAGTCATTCGATCAAGATCCACTTTATAAAAACAGATTTTATTTATTTAAACTTTATTGCACAGATTAAACATACAATAGGTGGACTTAATGCCATGAGGCATTTTCTACTTATTGAAGTGAAACTTCTTTATCGGCGTTGGAAAAAAATTTACCGTCACATTTTTCGGTTACGCGTCACATTTTTCCGTTACGCGCCATCTTTTTCTTGCCCCTACCACGGAGGTTTTATTTTAATTCTAATTCCAGTGGATTTTTAACAAAAGTAAGTAATTATATCTCTTTTTCTAATACTTGGGTGGAATTGTGGTATTTAGTTTCACTTCTTACGTGTGTACACTAGTACACGCACACATTTTTTGTATGATTCTACCTATTCTAGATATCTTATTATCAAATGAATCACTGAAACATATGTGCCTGTAAGATTGAGGTGTGAAACGAAATTTTAAATGTAAGTATCTAAACTATCTTTGAGAAATTACTTAAAACAAAATAATCTTTTCCTAGGGCACTAAGAAATGTTAAATAAATGATTTAAAATATCTTCTGTTTTTCATAGGTTTTTCTACTTCACTCCAGAATCGTAGTTTCAGCCATGAAAAATCCTATCCCATCCTATTTCAGTTCTATTAATTCTATGACTGTTACTTATTAACATTTTCGATATCGATATTAATGTGAAAAGCGTCATGGCATACATCACTGACACGCATACATAAACAATTTTACACACACAAATGTCATCCAATTTCAGTTTAGTTTGACAAGTCGCGTTTGTTCCTCTATTCCGTAGGTGTACTTATATTAACTTAATCGGATTCCATTACTCGTCAAAATTAATAAGTAATTCGATTTCGCATAAATCTAACTTATAGAGTGTTACGTAAATACGAATATCTTGGAGATATTAAAAATTTTCCTCAAATTGTGGGTTACAGGTGGTGTACTGGGGTTCCTATGCCGGCGTAATTGAGCGGAGGTTGTTAGCAAAATAATACCATTTTCATAATTATTTAGTTATGGATTTCCGCAAAGTAACGCCTGATTCTATCAATTTTTTAAAGTACGTGATTACCTTCGTATGAAAATGATTCACGTTTCCGTACCAAATGATCCGACAGTCAATAATGTATTTTTTCGTGCAATTAATGATAAAGTAGGTACTTTATATCAGCAGCTGATTAACGCACTTAACAGTTTTAAATGAGTTAATATTCAACCATAGGTAGTCAGTATTTACTTCATCTGTGATAGGTAACCCTATTACGTAACGAATAAGGTAATTGCATGAGTCTTCGAGACTGACAGAAACATGATCCTCTACTATACTAAGTCATACGTTTACAGTGACACAAGCAAGCAATAACAATGTTACACTATTCGTTGTAGTACTTCGTTATGTATTGCTATCATTTTTTTTGGTATTCATATTTTCTCACTCTTCCCTATATTGTATCTTACACACTCTAAAGATATTACAACTGGTTATCACTATCACACTTATCAAAAACTAAACACGGTAGATATTAGATATTACATTACAAAGAAAACTTACAATACTAATCAGGTGTCGATTTAACAATTTGATCCACAGGTCTATTTGCACAACTTTCTTAAAGTTAGATTTAACCTAAACCTGCATTAAACATAATTCTGTCCTGTTAATGTTAAACAACGTAACAGATTTTAAAAAAAAACGGTTTAGGCTAAGAAGTTAGGAAGGTTGTCCAAGTACCAGGCTGTAAGTAATCATATTTCACACAATAAATAAGAGACCTTTTGATGTATAATGTTAAATGTAAGAATCATCATAAAATGTCATTCTAAAAATACTTTTAACCAGTTTTAAGATCTTTAAAACTAGTTTAGTCTGAGATTTATGTAAGTTATAGTTCAATGTTCCTTTAATCTCTTGCGCTTTACTAAGTCTACTTTCTACTAGTTCTAACTTCTATTACATTAAAATAAATAGGACTCTTTTTCAATTTGCTATTAATAAGCGCGATTCTAAGTTAACTACCTTCTGAAACTATTAAATGCGGAACAATTGACTATTACATTACAATATTTTCGAATAAGTACATGTTATTGCACAGTAATTAAATTATAGCGAAACAAAATAGCTAAAGAATGTTTACTTATATTTAATTGTACATAATTAAGTACTCTTAAGTCGAATAATAAATTAGCTTGCCGACCACGATAATTATATTGCTTGTAGTATCACATGACGTAAGTACCTACCACTTACTTTGTTTTAAATGTTTTTTACAGATCCATAGTTTCTTAGGTTCGTCCATCCATACTATAAGATTTGATGAGACCTATTAATATAATCTAAGCGACAATTTTATTATAAAACGAAACAATCTAATATATCACTTCGTTGCAGTCTACTTAAATTAGCAGAGTTCCTTTAAAATTACAATATTATTCGAATGCATCAAATCCATAACTAAGTCTAATAAAACAATATTTTAGTATTGCTTTTCTTACGTTATCCTATAATCTAACTGCTATATTAACCGTCTAGTAATTTTGTATTAAATCTAAAGTTATTGCTTAGTTAAGTATTGCTAATTTGGACATTTTTCAAATTTTATCACTGCTTTGCGTTAACTAATCTATTATATTTTAGTAATAAGTAGAAGATGAAGTACAGCGTATGTACTTTTAGCATATTGTTTCTCTAGGGTCTAGGGCCTTCCATTTATTTTGTATAAAGTACTTGTGAAAGCGCAGGCAGCGTTAATCTATTTTCCGATTACTGCTACTTTCATTTTTCAATTTCAATTAAGAGCAGGTTTTATCAGATTACACCTAGGACTGCGGATGGATCGTCATATTTTATCGGATTATGAGGTTTTTCAATTTTATACTATCGCTACTTAAGAAACGATTCTGAATTGCGACGAAGCCGTAAATAATAATTTAAATTAAATTTACTTTAGACACAGTGCAATACTTGAGTTAGATTTAGGTACTGGAGCAATCATGCTAAAATTATAATGAGTACCTATTGTATTAATTAAATACTTGAACCTCGTTTAAAAAACACTCTTTTTAAAATATTTTATCTAAATTGACTATTAATTTTGTTTGAATCAGTGTGAATTAATTTATTAATATGCATTGTTTTAATCACAAAATTCCCGTAGCAAAAATATTTTTATAAGAATTTTTCGTAATAATAAAATGTATGTTTTAATTTATGGCAATAGCACAGAATACTAACTATGAATATTATATGGAAATGTATTTATGTATTTAACGTAAAAATAGCGAATTCGTTACTTTTAAACGATTATGAATTCGATAGCAGTCCTTGGGCGAGTCCGATATGAGTGAACTATGGTCGTTTTGTATCGACAACAAAAGGCAGGCTTGAATACAAAGTTGCCTTCTATTGTACGATATTTACAAATTCCAACAATGTAAATGTTACAGTTAGGCTAGAACTATTCAACCTCGCACAATTCTACCACTGTGACAAGTCTAAGTGGTCTTAATTTTACCTACATTGTTCTCAATATGTAATCATAAAGTTACAAGTATTATCTACGTCTACGAAAATTGTAAAGAAGGGAAATTTGGTACACAGGGATGTATTTACAATTAAATGTATATATTTTGTATATAATGTTGCTTTCGTTAATGTTAATTGTTAACTAATTACTTATCACTACAATAACGTTAGTATAATAAATATTTGAATAAATATCTCAATTTAGTTTTTTTAGAAGCGATTATATTGCATTTCCTACGAAAGTTAAGATGGGACAGTTAAATAGATGTTAGATACAAATAATAATAATAGGCGAAGGAGTACATGTCGATACTAGACCTAGGGAGCTAATAAGAGGAAAGAATAGAAAAAATAACAAATATCTGTAAGTATAGGAAACGCACTTAAATTTTGTATCAATAAATATAATTTGGACAATGAAATTTCGTCGCAATATAATTTATTCGATGTATTATTCGTTTTAATTTTTCAATAAGTACTCCGAAGCACCAAAATACGCCTAAAATTCTACAAAACCTTAAATAAATGTACCTATTATAAATTCTACCGTAGTATTGCTTATTAATTTACAATATTGCTTTTAAACGCGCAACCTTTGTCCGATAAGCTTATTTAATTTGTATATAAAGAAACAGATTGATTAAAGTGAAGGGAACTATGTAATACCTATATAGGGTTAGTTTAAAAAGTGGCACTACTTCTACCAATAGGAATATTTGAATTAAGGAATATATCTAGGTTTGAGAAGTGCCTCTTTAGGCGGTTCTGTGCGTTGGCCGGTCTGCTCGGTATTTTCATAATGTCACTGTCACCTTTCGTTCATACTTACTAAAGTATTAAAACCGAATGATTGGCTACGGTAAAGGATAATTTTATTTTGAATTTATACTAAATTTACTGCCTCGTCAACCGTCAACAAAATAGCTTAATTATCATTTTTTCTGTTCAAAAATTAAATTTGAGGAACTTTTTTTAAAAGATTTTCCATAATTGACAAGGATTAAACAAAAATTGACTTGCGAGGCACTCACTAATAGTCTAGGGAGCAGCGGCGACTTAGCTAAGATCTTCAATTACAATTTTCATCAATTCCAAACATTTTGCCTTCTATAATACATTTGCTCACTTTGGAACTTCAATTATTGTATCTGTCGGGCAATGATGTTAGAATAATAAATAGTCAGATATTTGTTCTGGACAATAGCTATTTATGCTATGAGCAACAAATTAAAAGTGTTATAAATAGCGATAAGCCATTTTGTATTGCAACTAGGATCCTAGGCTCTAAAAAGTTACTTAAGTATATGTCGCAAGAAAGATTCATTATTAGAGATTACTTAACATATCAGTCCTTTAAGTCCTTGATTTCTTAAAGATTTGCAAAAGTTAAATGAAATTATTAAAAAAAGACCTTGAAAGTACCTTAGACTTCATGTTGTACCATAATGAGATATCTATGAATATATCAGTCTGAATAGGAAAAGTTACGGTTCTGAAATTATAACTGTTTTATTTTTTTATTTGTATTGTTATTACAAAAACAGTAGTTTCTCAGCTAAGTCGCCATTACGTCAGGGTGACTACACACTACAGTCCGCTACTGGTTAAGTCTGCTTGCTGCTTCTGCCGACAGCGGTGCGCGACTCATAACCTACATTATTATTGCTTTTCGAATACCCATTTCTCCCCGAACACCTCGTGCTCGCCTTTCTACTCTAAGATAAATCTAGCTTATGCTAATTTATTTTATTGCTTGTTACTTTACTTGTAACACACGCTTTAGTAAAGGCATGCTTTGGAGGTGCGCCCTGCCACCGCGTACGCAAGCCGAACGCCCTTAACGTTTTGAAATAACTGCTATTCTCATTGACGTATTCTTATATTCGCTTCATTGTCACGTGTAAACTTGTCAGTTTTCGCGTAGTTTTTGTTTGTTGCATATTAAATCATACTTAGGTAGCAAAACAAGAATGTAGTATGCTTTCTTTCTGGATGTTCAAAGTCAAATTTTAAAAGATCTTTTAAACTACTGGCGATAATTTCTATCATGTTGTAAAATTTAACCACGGACTGCATCATGAATCATGAATGTATTTTTCGCGCTGCCTGAAATCAAGCCAGTCAATCTTTGAATTTTATAAGCTAGCTGTAGCTTTTCATTTCATTAATTATTAGAAGGTAATTGCTACATACTTATGATTTAATCAGCGCATCTTTGACGTGTGACATTCACGTGTATGTGTTGTTTAGTTGTTTCACGTCATCCATATTTTACCGATATCTGTCGCGCCTTCAGTCCGGCGCTGACTGCGGAGCGAGTGGGCGTGGGGCGGGCGCTACCGCCGCTGGGTAGGGCTGAGTGATATGCATGCGTCGTCTTAAAGTAACTCTACACTTCACTACCGACCTCGGTGACCAGCTGTGACTTGTGTATTACGCACCTAACTATCATTACACTTACGTCGACGTCGGCTAAGACCGTCTTTGTTACTAGAATCAAAGGCCTCGATGGTTATTTTTTTGTATTATGTACACGCAATCGTCTTAATTTATTTACAACTTAACTTTTTATTACTTGAATTATGTAGCAGATTGTTACAGAGGGAACATGATTCCGGGGTCCGTTATATTTGCGTCGCAGATAGTCACCGATCTGTCTCAGCTATGTCACATAAGTAATACAAAATATAACGTTATCACCCATCGCTACCGCTAAGGCACTGTCGCGGGGCGGCGGCGGCGCGCTCGCTGGTGCTGCGCGTGTGGGGCGCGCGCGCCTTTGTCAGGCCGGCGTCGTGCCGCGTCGGGCGCGCTCGGCCGGCGTCGGGTCGTGCGGTGGCAGGCGCGGCGTGGCGTGTGCGGAGCTTCGGACGGAAAATTTTGGCAAGTTCCTCACCGAGAGGACAACGCGGCGCTCCGCCTCCGTCCACCGACGAGCTCGGCGCTCGGCTCTCGCATCTCGACGCTAAACTTACACCGTAATTACTCTCTAACCTACTTTGCGGTTGTAAAAATCACCTACAAAAGATATTAGTTTCATTCATATTTCAATACTTCTATGTATATAAGGGTATATTTTATCGATGAGTATATACATTAATGTTAAACGTATCGGGACGTCTTCACTACGGCCTTTAACCGCGGCGCTACGGGGTCTTACATGATTCGTTGTTTGCGAAACGTTGCTCGATTGCGCAGCGGCGCCACCGGCAGCACCGCTCGGGTCTGCCGGTCGCGCGCACCGCTTTAAATTTGTATACTTATATAATTACGCTAACAAGCTAAATTCATAATAATACTTTAAGTTTAAGTGTAAAACCATTCGGCGGTGGTTACGGTCCCTAGTTGCGGCGCGCCATGCGCCTACCCGGAGGCGGAGGCGGGCGGGCCCGGCGACGGCGCGTCATCGTCGCGCACGCACGCTGACTCCTGGTGCTTGTTGAGGTAGCTCTTGAGCGCGAACGTTTTGTGGCAGCGCGAGCATTCGAAGTTCTTGTCAGAAGAGTGCGTCTGCATGTGCGCGCGCAGGTTGGATCGGTCCGCGAACGCTTTCCCGCAGTGGGCGCACCCATAGGGCTTTTCACCAGTGTGGGAGCGAAGGTGTCCTTGCAGCAGCCAGGGCCGCGAAAACAGCTTGCCGCAGACGCCGCACACGTGCGACAGCTGGTGCGTGAGCACGTGCATGGCGAGCGCCGGCATAGACACGTACGCCTTGCCGCACTCGCCGCAGCGCTTGGCCGCCACCGAGTCGAGGCTGCGGTGCGTCTGTTTGTGCCGCGAGAGGTTGGAGGACGTCGCGTACCGCTTGCCGCACTCGCTGCAGGTGTATTTGGATTTAACTTCGGGTTGTTGCGCGCACTCGACAGGTGCGTTGGCGAAGTTGCGGCGCTTCGAGCGGCCGTCGGATACGAAGAAGGCGTCGTAGGTGTAGGCTACAGTTTCGCGCGACTTGTCATGATCGGGCTCAGGCTCGGGCTCGGGCTCGGGCTCGGGCTCGGGCGGTGGCGGCGGTGGCGGTGGCTCGGGCGCGTGCTCGGCACGCGGAGTGGTCAGGTAGACCGCGTGTTGGCTGAGGTCGAGGATGGCGTGCGCCGCGTTCAGGTCCTCCTCAGCGCGGTGCAGGTGCGCGGCGCGGTCGCCGAGGCAGTAGGGGCGGTAGATATCCTTCTTCTTGGGCGGCAGAGAGAGGAGCGCGCCCGTGCTCGTATAAATGATGGACTTGCCGCTCGCCGGTGGCGGAGGGGGGGAGACAGGCGAAGACTGGAGCTGCACGTGCAGGAAAGGCGTTTCGGTAGAGTCAGAGGCGGAGAGGTGCAGAAGGGCGTAGGAGAGAGGCTGCGCAGCAGGTGCGGGGGCGGGGACGGTGGCCGGGCTCGCCTCGCCCGGCAGCTGGGCGGTGAACTGCGTGGAAGGCTGCTCCTCGGTGTAACCTGCCGACATACAACACACAGTTAATCAGTGGCGGGCATTGGTTTCATTTCGAGGTAGGAAGTAGATACTTACTATGTAAGTATTTATTGGCAAAAATCAATGGTTTTCATTAATAACACACATTTGTAAGTACCTATTGCCTACCTCATTTCATTGATCAGGTAGGCACTGCCTAATAGTTCCTTAATATTTCCATTTGACTGATGAAAACTAATTACGAGGTAGGTGATATGGTAAGGCTGAAATCTTAGTGGGTATGTATGAACCTATGTCATAGTAACACCCGTATTATGAAATATGATTTAATTTTAAATATCTGTCTGTCTGTCTTTCTGTCCGTCTGTCACTAGGCTGTATCTCATGAACCGTGATAGTTAGACAGTTGAAATTTTCACAGATGTTATTCTGTTGCCGCTATAACAACAAATACTAAAACCCAAATAAAATAAATATTAAAGTGGGCTCCCATACAACAAACGTATTTTTTTTGCCGTTTTTGTAGATAATGGTACTGAACCCTTCGTGTGCGAGTCCGATTTGCACTTGGCCGGTTTGTATTGGACAATATCACATACATACATTGCTCTGATCCTAAGTATTTAAAGCACTTGTATTATAGAAATCAGAAACAACGAACGCGGCGACGAAATCACAACACACCCCGAGGCAATAAAAAAAAGTTCGTTTTGTACATTATTCTTCTTCTTTGCGTGTCAACTCAGGCTCATATATGTGAAGACCAAAACTCAGCCACCGATATACCACTATCGGTGGCCTTTTGTACATTTACCCGACTTGAGATCGAACATATACAGGCTGTCCCAAAATTCAACGATAGAACGGAACCAGCTGGTGGTTTTGCTTATGACTTATCAAGGAAAAATAGAAAATATATATACCTCTTTTATTTTTTAATTTACAAACAACAAATGAAAATATTTGAAATTTGACACCCCTTATTACCTACCATCAAAAATGGAGGTGGACCGGGCATATGATGCGTGACAAACAAGGAAAATGGTGCAAGGCAGTCTCAGAGTGGTATCTAAGAGATGGAAAAAAGAAGCCGTGGAAGAAAGTGTATAAGATGGGAGGATCTAAAATTTTGAAAGACTTTCCTTAAGTAAACTTTCACTGACCGCAGTGTAAAAAAAATGGTCACTACCAAGTTGTTTTTAAAATTGACGCAACTAACCAAGATTCTAAAATGGTGTAATACTTTAAGAAAACTAGCCAAAATAAATTTAACATAAATATTTTTAACAATAACAAAACTTTATAAATTGATAGTAATAACTTTTACTATGTTCCCAAAATAGGTTTTCATTGTTGGAAAAAATTAAAATAAATCAAAACATGAGATTTTTACCTCTTTTAATTTACATGAATTGTATTTTATATTAATTTTAAATCATTTATTACATTATAGTAAATGTTCGAACTGTCTGTCACCGGCATTAATACAGACACGACATCGCCTAAAAAGAGAAAGTTTGATTTGAGGGCACGGACGTAGTTTTTACGTCCGTGCATAAGGGGTTAGAAAATAACAGCGGTATATTTTTAATTTTTCTATTTTTCCTTGAGTAGTCTTACGATAAAACGGAGCCAGCTGGTGGTCCTGCATAAGCAGGCCTACCAGCTGGCTCCGATTTTGAAGTTGTTGTTGAATTTTGGGGCTCCATGTATATAATCTATGCTACTATACTTACTTATATTTATAATAATATTATAAAGAGGAATGATTTAACTGTTTGTTAGTTTGTTTGTAATGAATAGGCTGCGAAACTACTAATAACTTAAGACAGAAGGTCCCTTATGTAGAGACTGAATAAATAAACCGACTTGGTATTACATGGATCTCACAACTTTCCACGGTAGAAGAACTGAGTTGCGAGACTTGGTTTTTTTTTACAAGTTTTGTTTTTGATGGCATAATAATTGTCCGCCGCCATGTTGTACCACAATAACAAAGCGATATCAGCGCCTCTACAGGTGAATAATATAACTGTTTTACGATATGACCACCGACGTTTGGCCATTTCATGAAGTAGTCGGTCATATCGTCAAACGCTGACTGATTCATTGATCTGGCCTATCAACATCATAATGTGATATGATATCGTTTGATTGTATTTTTAATATATTTATTAAATATGATTCCTATTTACCGTATAATTAAATAAATTACAGGACTTACGCAATAGCAAAAGCGACGAAAGTATTGTCGACCGTCTGGTGTAGTTATAGGACTACAATGCCTGGCGGCTGCGGGTTCGAATCCCGCGAGGGGCAAATGTTAGTGTGATGAACACGAGCATTTGTACCTAAGTCATAGATGTTTATATGTATTTAAGTATGTTTATTCGTTATTCTAGTCGCCATAATACAAGCTTTTCTTAGTTTGGGGCTAGATAATTGGTGTGATTGTGAAACAATTTATTTATTATATATTTTATTTTTTACTAGCTGTTACCCGCAACTTCGTTCGCATAGTCTTTAGTTTATTTATATAAAAATATAATAGCGATGGCTAGTAACTGTTATCGTAGAGTCGATGACACGTTTGCTTTACCAATCAACCATAGTCAATAGTAGTAATCAATTTTGGTTATTCCTTGAGCAGTTATATGGACCAAAAGGAAGAATACTTATGGGTCGTTCCTTACCATGTGGAAAACATGTGGGCGATATTCACATGCGCTATATAAACGCTACTGTAGTGTACATACACTATAACCACTTTTACTCTGTTTTTTTCGGAACTCAAAATGAACTACCTACCTATTAGCATAGAGAAAGAATAATACTACGTAACTATTAGCATGTCTGGTCAACGCCATATACCGTAGGTTTAGTACATATTAAAAACGACTAGATGTCACTACAAGGCTCATTAGGATTGGTGTTGATTTCAATGAACGATAACTCTTGATAAAAACGTTATCAAAACACTTTCTTAACACTTTTGTTTTTAAAAAATGATATGTTAATTGAATTTTAACATTTATTTCAAAACAAATCATTTTAACTAAAATTTAAAACACTTTACTGTATAATGCCATCTATCGGTTTTAACTTAAACTATCATTTATGGAAACGCAACGTCAGTTATTGGATTGAAAAAAACTAAACACGGCATTTATGTTGATTATAGAGGTAATATGCATTTCGTATTATTTTATCGAATAATTTATAAAAATAAATAAAGGAAATCCAAATTTTAAAATATAGGTTTTTTTTAATGAGTGATTATATACTCTCTGGTAATTAACAGTCAAAAGCAAGAAGCTTCAAAATAATGTTGGTTTTTGACAACTGTCAAATATTTGTTTGTAGGGGGCTACCAGTGTGAGTATTGTAGTTTTATAATATGGGGATTTGTTTTAATATTTAGGAAGTGATTTTAAAAATCAATTTTTAGGAGAAAAATATCGATTACCAATGTTTAGCTAGAAAACATTTCCCAAAATATTACAACCCATCTATTTTACGCAAATTTTCATTTGGCAAAAAGGCATTTATCAAAACAACTCATTGCAATTTTTTAGTTACGAAATCTCTTATTTGGGATATTATTGTATAACAAATAATTGTTTGGTCATGTTTCATTTAATCAAATATTATTTAATCAGATGATTCATTTGGCACAACTTACTCTTTGCAAAATATTGCATGGCATACGATTTACATGCTTACGCTCAAACATTGAAATTATCATGCTGCATCGACGTTTGTTTTACCTTGGAAAAATAATTTACCGTTAAAAATGGTTGAAATGGCTAAATGGGTTTTAAGAGAGTTTTGCTTTGATCGAGAGAGATACTTGATCCCAAAAGCAATAATTTTGGAATAAATTCTTACGGTGAATCTAAAAAAGACAATTTGGAAACCCTAATCACGATTCCAATTTTTCATCAACTTTGATTAACAATGAATTTTATTTGAAGGCATTTGTGTGAAATTGTGTGTCACGTCCAAAGGTCAAGTCTAAATGACGTAAATATGTCATAAGGTCGTTTCAATTTAAAACCTAATTAGATATTTCGTTATTGATTGTCAAGTATCGATGCCCAAAGTGCTAATAATTCGGGATAATATTCCATGGGACGCGACTTCGAATCTTGGTCGGCGGCAATATTTTTTCGAAATCCAGACTTGTATTAAAAAATGTTGATGAAAATTATTTATTCACATTAAAACCATTTTTAATAACTAAACTCAGTACTGTCCTTTTGATTTTTTTTTTACATATTATGTTTTTTATAAGTTATTAAAATAAATAATTAAAAAAATGGAAAAAAAAATTACATAATATTAACAAAATAAATAACTAATAGAAAATGGGTCCCAGCTCGCCGTCATCAGTTTTCATAAAAAATAGGATCATACTCTAGTGGAATCAGCAACCGACTAAAATGAAGATAAATATAGTACTTAACATCTTAAAAAAGTTATGGATGCGCACAAAAAGTTATTCAAAATAATATAACAACTTGAAAAAAAAAGACCGCATCATGTGGGATCCGAACCCATATCTCTTAGAAACTACGAGCGAGTGCCTTTCCAACTAAGCTACAAGGACGTTAGAACGATTTTCGAAATTTGTCAAGTGTTAGTTTATATTTTTTGACAGAGTGTGCAAACAATTGTAAACCTTATGGTGGTTTGGCATTCTCTGACGGACCGAAACAGAAATTAATGTTCTATTCTGACGTAGTATAATTCTTTCTCTATGGTTCTATGAATAATGGGCAAGTTATCTATCATTGCGCAGATAGTGCCATCTAGTCAGAGAAGGAAACAAACGATGGCGTAGTTATATTTTAGTTCCATTTACTCACCACCTTCGCTGTTTTTCGCGCGAGTTAAGGTAGAAATTTTCAAAGTACCGAGACTGTCCCTCTGTTTTACGTTGTATTATTCTTTCTCTATGCTATTAGTATATTATTTAGCCAACCTCTGTATGATGACGGTTTAGCACGTTTTGGGTTGGTCAAGGTTGTTCGTGTACAGGCTAGGTCTACTATTATATATTCTGTGTTACGCAGTTAGGCGATATGAAATTGGCTTAGAGCATTCAACCAACTGCTCTAAGGAAATTGGTAGTAATATACTATATATTATGGGCGCCACCAGCGCCACCTATTGATGAGTAGTGGCCCTAAATAGCTTACGTTTGTATTTTGGCATGTTGTCATTTCTACAAAAAAGTTCATCTATTCAGCAGCAGATATAGCTCCTTATTTGTATATTCCTTACAAAAATATAATAAAGACCATCTTTATTATAGTTGCATGAACAATTAAAAAAAAAAATACCTTGTTCTTTGTTATTTGTCCTTATACACCGTGCTTTTTTAACCGTCTTAAAGCCGAAAGCTACTTAAAGTATCCAATAACTACATGTCATTTGTATAATAAAACTTGGTAAGTAATTATTAATTATTCATAAACTAAAAAATTTAAATAATTATAAGCAAAATTTAGTTTGAAACAACACGTGTACACGGATATGATAGTTCATTATAAACAGGATAATACATTACTGGTCGGGTCAATGTGGAAAACGAATTTTTCTATATTGACTCGGATCTGGGTTTATGTATAATTCCTTGAGGTATCTGTTTAGGCTGTTTAAGTTAATACATTATTATTTTTCCTCTACAATCAATAAGTTAGCTACAGGTTGTTTAAATAAACAGAGAGACAAAAAATATACTATCTAAGAAATAGAAAACTCCATCTGGTTTTGTGAAATTGTAAGTATAGATCATATTAACTGCTAGTTGACACTAGCAGTTAATATCATCATAACATATAGGGTGCTAATTTACCATATTTATGTCGGTTCTGATAAGTGAAATGATTAAATTCCACAATGCAGCTATATTTTTCTAGACTATAGCCAGGTAGGTAGTATTTATTATTTATATACTTTTAAGTTCTTCACCTATTGAAATGTGAAATCAAGTATCTAAAAGTACAGCGAACTAAGTAAATTAAAATCCCTACTATAGCAGTACTCATACACAGATCACATCTTAATTCCCTGTCACTATTAACAAACTCCTTGCCATAGCAACAGCGCGTCTCTAATTCCTCCCTGCGTGCTTTTGTCCGATTCCTGTAATATTTTAAATTACGCTCCCCCTTCGCTACTAAAGAGCCGTTGTAACTCTGAACTCTAATAACTCAGAAGGGCGACCTGTGGCGCGCGCAACCTGTGGAGTAAGTCGGCGGACTTACGAACTAGTGGTGGCGTAAATGGTTGAAAAAAAATATTCGTTAAAAAATATTGGTTGAATAAAAATATCGATATTTTTAATGGTTGAAAATATCAGTTGATATTTTTATGCATATACATTATTTTTATCAGTAATTGAATATGGTTGAAAATATTCGTAAATATATTTATGCAGATACATTTTTTTGATATTTTTACCTGTTGTTGAATTTGGTTGAAAATATTAGTTAATATATTTATGCAGATTCAGTTTTGATATTTTTCACCGTAGTTAAAATATGTAGTATTACGCGTTACACCTCGTGACCTCGTCTCACTCACGACGCCACTCGTGTCCTAAATTATGCATTCAAATTTAGGCTCTATTCCGTTTACTTAATGCTTAAGTTAACTTACTCAATAAACGAATAAATATATTCGAAAGATTGGTTATGATATTTTTATTCTAGCGTTAAAAATATTCATTAGATAATTTTATCAACCGGTTAGATTTATCTATACGAATAAAAATATTAGTTGCGTTTAATTATCAACGGCTGGAATGAATATTTTTATTCAATAAGGTTAATAATATTTATTGAATAAATGTGATATTTTTTTTTATTAGTTAAATTTAACTGATAATAGATATATTCACCATCTCTATTACGAACCTCGCATCAAATGCACTGTATGGCCTTGGCTTAAACATCGATGACGTAAGCCGAATTTGTAATAAATAAAAACCGAACCAATGGGAGTCCGATTCACCCAACGAGGAAGCCGGTACAAAGTAGGTACATATTATAAAAAAAAATGTAGGTACATATTATCAAAAATAGTTCATTGCGTAAATACCCAGCTTTCCCTATACTTACTTGTAGCGTAAGACGGTATTACTTGCGAAATGTCATAGTTCTAGGTCAACGTTAAGGTCCCTATAAATTTTGATTTGAGTGTCGAAATATACGTTTTTATCGCCGTTTACGGCAGTATCTTTTTTACATTAACCTAGAAGTTTGGTTTTTTCACAGCTTCAAGAGACTGTTGAACTGAGTACCAATATCGTTTTAATTTCAACTCGACACCTTTATGCGTTCCAAAGCTAAAGCAATAAAAACAACCTTACACGTTTCTAATAGCTTACCATATAGCTATGAAGCCTAAATGAAACATTGTACTTCCTCATCCTGTCTGTAGTAACATTGATGAACAGCCTCCTTTTACAAAACTTTTGAGAGCTCTCACGATGTTGATTTGTTTTCAATAACTCTTGACTGACATTTTATTAAGTATTTCTAGACACATGAGAGCACGTCAGCTCAAAATTTTTGATACAGTTGTTTGGGTGAGTTTCCACAAAGCAGAGAAGACAGGCAAGGAGATGTGTTTATATACCAAAATAACAACTAACTTAAATGTATTAATTTACGGTAGGGTATTAAAAACTCGGAAATGACTAACGGCCGCACTTAGAGACGTTCATTAAATTAGTGCTAATGTGGCATTAACTACAATTAAAGTAACTAATGTGCCTTGGCTCGATCTATAATAGCTTAGCGTCACTTAATTAAAGATTAAAAATATTCACTCTCAGAGACAGTTAATGCTACATTAGTGACGTTTATTGACAATCAACTTTAATAAAAGCCATACCCTTACTTAACTTCTTAATGGTGTGATTAACGAGCGAGCACCAAGCACTAGAGGGAACATATTTAAAATAGCTAGATTTTTTGGTGATTTTTAATCATATAAGCAGATCAGAGAAACAGTTCCGAGTCCGAGACGCTATTTACGTGACTTTACAACTCCTTTCACAAAGTATTCCTTACCTGAATTTCATTAGTTTTAAGCCTCGTGCCTTGAATATATTATTAATCTTGCTATTTTATTTAACAAGAGCAACTAACAAATCTTGCACCAATATTAAAATTTACAAGTTTATAATATGTATATCATTTATATCAAGCATCATTTCAATTTACACAACAATAAATTAAAAGGCACGCTCTGTATCTTGCATAATATTAACATTAACCGATTATTATAAGTTATTTTTATAATTAATTTATTATTGGAGTTATGTACTCGCAGCCGTCTTGGTTCCATCAACCGGCAATCTTCCACAAAAGCGACAATTAAACCAGACACTTTGTTCAGTATTCCTCCTCATGGAAAATGCTTTTTCCTGCCAGCTTGCGACGTGCATAGATTGTACAACAAATGCATAAAACGCACCATTTAACCCATAGAGTTCGCTAAGCTTACCCGAGACGATATGGATAGTCAAGTCGAGGGTAAAATGGTTTTTTTAAGAGTTATACTATACACTCTACTTTTCACTTCGATTATAAGGAAATTAAATATCAGGGTTACAAAAAAGATCAACAATAATTTAAAATTGCAACACAAAGATAATACAAGGACTTCCCGCCAATAAAAGTAGTTACGATTTTTATACGTGTGGTAGTGGCACTTAACATCATAGGTCCTAAGTCCATAATTATGCTACTGAAATAATAAATATTTCAAAACTCATTTTATTAATTTAGTATATTTGAAGCCTAGTTTTACTTAAGTGTTAAGCATGGATTATATTTTAAAACTGATGTTCAAATGTTGAAAATAATTATGTGACTTGAAACAGTTTGAGTTATTTGTTTTTTTTCCTGGTGCTCACAACACCGAAGTGTTGAATGAAAATGAAAATCGTTTATTTGGTGTTACTGTGCTTAAAAGTAATGATATGCATCATGCATGCATGCAATTTTATTTATTTATGTTTCTTGTACTTTAACGTAAAAATAATAGTAAAAAAGCAATAAGTAATCAACTAAGAAGGATTATCATGTAATAACTTAAATAAAAACGCTTATTCTAATAAATAATTTTAATTAGTTTGTGAATGTGCAATATCGGAATTCATCTATAAATTAAAATTAATTCATTAAAAAATTTAAAAAAACCGACTGCGTAAAAAGTGAACTTAAAGGATAAAAACAAATTTAAAGAATCAATTTGCAGTCTGAGGCATTAAATCCATGTTACTTGATTCGACTCTTTCTACATGGATTTAAATTACTTAATTAGGTACTAACGCAGTGCATACCAAGTCAATCATCATTATGCTGTTAATGGATATTTTGATGCCTCCGTCTGCAAATTGATTCTTTAAATCTTGTTTTTATCTTTCAAGTTTACTTCATATTATACTTTTATATCCTTTAAAAGGTTTAGGCTGTAGGGCGTGCCAAAGAAATATACATACTTACATACATACGCTCGAAAAACATAAACCTCGTTTGGCAGTCGGGTAACAAGGTGCACCGCCCTACGCTTAAATATCATTTGGCTGCATGGAAACATCCGTGGCTGTAAAACTTAGAAGAAAAAAAAAGATGTGATTAACTAATGAACCATTAATTTCTGTCCCTGGGAGCGGCACATTAGCTTTTTTAATTGTAGTTAGTTAACACCACATTAGCAGTAATTTAATGTACGTCTCCGAGTGCGGCAAATGAGCTTTTGAATAAAGGGCACTGGATGCCTAAAAAAAAAAACCGCCAAACTCAAATTGTCAAAAGTCGTTAGTTCTTTCGTTCGAGATATTTATGTGGTTGGTTTTTTAAAATTAAATAACATGGTAGGTCTGAAGATTTGATCTTATCCGTAAAATTTAATTGAAATTATTTCGCTTTTATTAAAGTTAATTGAACTGTCTCTGAGAGTAAATATTTTTTAATCTATACTTAAGTGAAGCTAATTAATCATTAAAATGAGTCTGAGTGCGGCTCCGGAGTTGAATATGAAGGGTTGGTAGGTACGGCAACGTCGCGCCATTGTGCGAATGAAACAAACATACGTTCCTACTTCAAGTTAAAGTGAGACAACATGCTGTCGCGCATTTCTGCATACATTTGAATGGAAGAGATATTGTATTTTTTTTACAAGCTTTTATTTAGTTTCACCTGTACCGTTGTCTGTAATCAAATCTTGCAAGTTAAATTTGATCCACTTCCAGGTTTCTGATTGAGCTGAAATTTTGTATTATGTGTAAATCGCGTGACAATGCTAATATTATGATGACATGGTGTTGATCTGATGATAGAGCTGGAACGTAGAGGTCTTTCGTAGTGTATTGGGCAGACGTCGCCCCTACGAGGTACCAGACCTACCAGACCGCTATTTTATTACTGGCTTATTGGACTTTTACTTTACTATTTTAACTTTTTGGGTAGTTTGACAAACAGTTAAATGGACATATTATTCTATTATGTGATAATTGAACAATCGTTCTACGAGTATATCTATTCTATTATCACAGAAAATAATATTATCCTATGTGACTTGATGTTTTACCCGTTTCTCTTTCGCGCGTTAAAATGTACCTAGTTATTACTATTTTTGATGAAATGTACTGTCAAACAACGATTAACTTGAATATTTATTACGAATATGATGATAAATAACACAGAATAACACAGAACGACGTTATCGCGCGTCCTGTGGGAACTATTTATGTTTTCATCCCCGAAAGATACGTAGTCTTGTGTTAACTATCTGTCTATAGATATGACAACCAATTTGTTATTATTTTGATACATGATTGAGTAAAAACCACACAGCTGCAGGTAAGTTAGGTGTACCTCTTCTTAATAATGTGACGCGACATAAACAGTAGGATGCTAATATATTGTTGTCTTTTATTTACGCGAACACGATACATTAAAAGGAAGTTAGTTGAACTTGGTATGCCTATAGAATATGCAGAACTATTGGAACATTGCCTAACATCTGGATTTTTACTGTGGGACAATGAATTCGTGGGACAAAGTAGATGGTGTAGCTATGGGCTCTCCAGTATCACCTGTTGTCGCAGACATTTTCATGGAGGACTTCGAGGCCAGAGCTCTAAGCACATCACCTACACCCAGGTTCTATAAACGGTACGCAGATGATACTTTTACAATTTTACCCACCAATAAAGTCTCTGCTTTTCTAGATCATTTAAATTCAATCCACCCAAAAATTACATTTACTATGGAAATTGAGGCAGACAATATACTAGCTTTCTTAGATATTTTACTTACTAGAAATCTGGATCATACTCTTAGTCATACAGTTTTTCGTATAGATAAATACCTCAATTGTGCCTCTCACCATCATCCTCGACAGTTGCTGCCGTAGGCAAATCATTGTTTCAGAGAGCGAGGGGTATCTGTGACGACCAACGCCTGGCTAGTGAGCTCCAGCATTTCAGGAAGGTATACTACGGGAAAACTAGTTTCCGGTACCACGTCGTTCCAGACTCGGGTCAAGCATTCCACCGTCGAACGCCAACATGCCGTACTACCTTATATGAAGGGTGTCACTGACAAGATTAGGAACATTTTGAAGCGCGCTTCAATCAAAACCTACTTCAAGCCGCTGAAAAAGATTACTCAATTTTTACCATCTGTCAAGTGCAACATACCTCTTTAAGATGCGGGGGTGTACACACTGGAATGTGACTGTGGGCTCCTACATCGGTCAAACAAAACAAAGTATAGGCGTGCGGGTAAAAGACCATATAGCCGTCATCAAACGTAGACGGAATACTAAGTCTGCAGTGTGTGAACATGACTTAGATACACCCAACCATTTCATACGATTTGACCAGCCTAAAGTCCTTGCAAGAGAACGACGATTTATTCCTCGCATGTTACGGGAGGCAATTGAAATTAGAAGACACCCGAATTTCAACAGAGAAGATGGTTGGAAAATACCACCAGCATGGGATCCTGTTTTAACGAAATCCCATACTAAGCCCCGCACTGCAAGACCTCAAGATACAGTTAGCTTTTTTTTGCTTAAATAGTAACGGTATTTATAATTTTTTTCAAAATATTGTAAGAAGAATATCCCCTTAGTCTACCTGTGACCACGAACGCTGTAAAGTGTTCGAACGTCAGGTTAAATAAAATGTTAATAAATCGCGAAATAATCCGTAAAAGTAGTTTCATTTAAAGGATAATATCTTTTTATACCTAATAAAATGTGAACTTGGTCTGTTTGGATGTTTGTTATTCAATCGCGGCTAAATTGAATTAGCTAATAGACACTTATAAAAATATTTATCTACCTTAAAGCAAGGGATAATCTCATTATTGTGTTCCCGTGGCATGATTATTCATATAATTCTATGACTTAATTTGGAATTTTCAGAGGAGTTCCCAGGCAGGTGCTTGTCTAGTAATACCTATAACTACTTAGACCTCAAGTGCTTTGTTACAAAATGAATTAAGTATGCATGCAGTACCGTGGCCGTCACTATATGTAAGTAGGTACGGGCGATGCAATCACCGCGACACGCGCTACAGGTTGCCCCTCACACCAGTGAATAAGTGAGTTATAGACACTTGAATACTGGGCATTCACTCGATATTAGCTAGATAGTAAGTAAATATTGAACAATAGAGGACGTATGTTTAAATTGCTAAGTCAAGTTAGTTCTGTATTTTAACACAGGGTACTGAATTCATTTTCATGAGAACACAGAAATACGTCACTATATCGCAATCAAATAACATATTTTTTCATTTCCCATAAACACGATTCGCAGATCTTTACCCGGTGAGCGCTAAATAAATATTTTCGCTAATAAGGTGTGTCATTGTAAACTGTTTTAGTATCTATAGTAACATTAGCTTTGATGATTTTATTACGATTAATTATGAAATACGATAATTGATGCTTCATACATGTTTCGACGTAAGTTTAATTAATGAAATTATAGTTTTATGAAATTAAAATTCGATGCACAGTTTTTCGTGTAAAAAAAGCAAAAGCGAAAAGTATGGGACGGTATCGATTAGTTATTATGTGAATAGAGTTACTTATATAAGTATAGGTATTGAAATTCGTTTAATAGTTTTCTGTGAAATGAACTTCAATATAAAAAAACGATATTTTGGATAGTTGTAATATTATACGATGCCAGTCAATATTAAAAGTGACTGCAGCAAAAGAGTCATTCTTAGGTCCTAAGGGCTCATGCAGCGTTCCGGCGATGTCGCGCTACTACGGTCGCCCCGACTGAACTACCACTGGTCGGTCGTCAGTCACGGACAATCAATTAATCGGGCGGTTAATCAAGTTGCTGCGAGGTGGTGCGACCGAAGTCGCGCGAAATCGCCGGAACGCTGCATGATATTTAGTGGCAGCAATAAGTTACTACATTTTGTCGGTGCTACGCCGTAGTCTATCCGTTTGCTACGAATTTCGTAGTATTGCATTTTAGAAGTATTCAGTTGGTTCCTTTTTTAATACTGTGGTTTTGCAATGCGAGTGTTGTAAGGTAAGATACTTGCATAAAAATCGAATCTTGCAAATAGTAAAATCAACGTAAATTTTTTGAAAGTTTTTTTACTTTTTAAGCGTACGTTATGATTTCACTACGATTTTCGTAGTATTTCTTACTAGTTGCAAATAAAGTTCTGTGTTACAAATGTATTTTGTGGCTGCTGAAAGTTTCAAAATGTATTGAGCATGCTACGCCATAGCATATATCCTTTTGTTACAAATATCGTAGTATTGAATACCGAATCATATAGTGAAGAACTGATATTCAATAGTATTGCGTTTTAAACTGTCATGCTCGTGGCATGTTAGAGAGTAAGATGTAAAAAATTAATAGAAGTTTACACACACTATTACAACCGTTTATATTTACTGACAAGCAATTTACAAAAATAACGGTCTCGATACAATAATAACTTAATCAGTGTCTATTATGATGCAAAAATAGTATTTTATATATTTTTGACTTATTTTGAGGTTTTTGTCTTATTTTCATTACAAGTTTTTTGCTCTTTGAGTTCCTTTTTCATTTAAAAACCTTTAAGTTGCTACATTATATTATCCTCTACTCAACTCTATCCGCGGACATAAGTTGGTTATGGACTTCGTGTTTCATTAAGTGCTTTTAATACCTATAACCTACATGAACCTTATACGCCCCGATTGTTGTAGCGGCGCGGTAGTTTGTTTTAAATGCAAAAGGTCACAGGTTTGATAACCGATTTTGGTCAGAACATTAAGAAAAGATACTTATTTTCTAAATTGGTTCGAGACTGGATGTTCTGGGTGACGACCCAGGTAAAGTTCATTCATAAATATTATATACCAGACCAGATGGTCTGGTATATAATATTTATTGACTTCCATATGTTTATGACGACCTCCGTAACCGAGAGGCGAGCACGCCGGACTATACATATATGGCCGCCACCATCTCTGAGGTTTCGGGTTCGATCCACGGTCGGGTCAAACAAACTTTGTGTTGTGGAAAACAAAATTTTCTATATAGTCTCGGGTCTGGGTGTTGTGTTTCCGTCGTTGTTTCTGATTTCTATAACACAAGTGCTTTAGCTCCTTACCCTAGGATCGGAGCAATGTATGTGATGTTGTCCATAATATTTATTTATTTATTATTTATCTTTGACAATGGGTCTAATTTGGCCCATATTTACTCAATACCGCACTAGTTGAAATAAACACTTTTACTGTTTCACTACAACGTAGTTTAAGAATAGAGGCACCCCACTAAAGACTTGCTACTAGGGCGCGAAAAGGCCTTGGCCAACCTGGAAGTCATTGAACTGACTTCGTTTATATCTTTACTGAAATAGAAAGTATAGCTGAAAGCAAAACTTGTGTTCTCACATACCGGCTTAGACTTGACACCTGCACCCACCTCGTATAGTTTTGTATTAATTTTATTTCACTTGAATCGCTGGTACTTCTTTGTTTGTACTTCTAAAAGTCGGGCAGCCGGTACCACAAACCTACGGCGATGATGGAGCGTACGGAGAAGCGTTTTTGCACGCGTTTGTTTGAATTGTAGCGTCGAGTGGCAGGCGACGCCGCGAAAGACGCAGCCGGTGAAGTTCCTAGCGAGTGCCGCGGCAGGCGCAGCGGAATGAACCGCTAATTCGCACACCCCACTCCTTCATAAACGAAACACCTAGTTACCATATTTTTGTCTTTACGCGTCCAATGTGGTGGGAAGCGACCCGGCCTGTTCACCGCGCCATCCGACGCGCCGCGTCTCCTTGAATGTAACCTTACTGGACTATTATGAGTAGTCAAATCATCCATAAAAATAGTTTAAACTAGTAACATGAGGGTATTTTATTTACAAACCGGAAACACAAACATACGGCGATGTATGGAGCGTTCAAGGTGAAGCGTTTTTGCACGCGTTGTTTGAATTGTAGCGTCGCATAAGACGGGCGACCCCGCGTCGGACGCGCGCCATAAACCGCTTTTCCGTATTTTCATAAACGCCCCGCTCCTTCATTAACGAAACAATTGCTATTTAAAATATGCTTGTCTTAATGCGTCAAATGCGACTGAAAGTGTTGCGCGTTGCCTCACACTTGAAGGCACGCAACCCGCTCCGCGCACCGCGCCGCCCGACGCGTCGCCTCTCCGTGAACGTGGCCTAAGTAAGATATATTTATTTTTTTGCCTCTGTTACGCGAACACCCTGTATAACCCGAGACAATTGAACGGTACCATAACGTCTTTAGTGTAATCTTCACTTTGTGGGATCTTATCCTTCTTAGTGAATAGAAGCTAATGTTATTAACAGCCTGGACGACCGCAGCTAGCTCTAGGGTCTACCGCAACAGACCCCAGAGCTGTATAACATGCCAAATTCAACCGAAAGATTCACACGTTAAAGTACAATTTGGCTAATGAAGGATGGCAATCCACGAAGCGAACTCAGCGCAATGCGGCGTGTGGGATGCAAGATTTTCAAACATCGACATTAAATATATGTGACTATGGTTGATTTTTGTTTAATAATTCAGTATCATGGCATTTATGTAAGAGTGGTTGAAGTTGAAGTTTAGCACTAGGCACACATCTAGATCACTGGAGCGATGCTTTCGATTCAATCAAACAATTTAACTAAGAACTAGCATCGGAACTATAATAAGCAGTGACGTCTGCCCTTATTTCTGTAGTTTTTTTATGTACTTACTCTAATCTCGAATCTAGAAAAGTGTGATGATTTTCTTTAGTCTGTTTTGTATAGACGTAGCAAGGTTGCTTACACCAATCGAATACAAAGAAGAACACGCCTCTGTGAAGCTACGACTTTTTTGGATAGCCTTGGTAATAAGATACCTATGTCTTAAACATAATCTATGGCATTGTTAACAAAGGTCAAAACCTAAGAACTCTTTGAAAATAATTTATGTTCCAAAAATTTCTCGTTTGGGTGATTCCAAATGAGTACCACCTTATTCGGCACGAATTTCAACCATAAAGTAAGAAAATTGAAATGCAGATAATTATTGTATAAAAGGTGTTTTAAAAAGTGATTATGCTAAATAAATAGAGGATAAAGTTTTTTAGATGTATGCTGTATTTTTCAAAGTTAAAAAAAACGATTTTAATTTCTAAATAATTTTATAAACATATTTCTATAGAATAAATCATCATCATCATTTCAGCCACTGGACGTCAACTGCTGAACATAGGCCTCCCCTAGAGACTTCCAGATTGGCTGGTTGAAAGCGGCCTGCATCTAGCGGCTTCTTACAATTTTTATCAGGTCCTTTGTCCACCTTGTGGGTTCACGTCCCACGCTGCGCTTGCTAGTACGTGGCCTCCATTCCAGAACCATTCTGCCCCATCGGCACTCAGTTTTACGTGCAATGTGCCCCGCCCACTGCCACTTTAGTTAGCTTGCTAGTCCGTTATAATAAATAAATAAAAATACCTTATTCGTCGTGCCGTCAAGTAAAAAGAATTGCACCGCCCCTTCTCTTCCTATGGGAGTCGTAAGAGGCGACTACAGGAGAACCGCCACAAGAAGACGGGCAGCAGCGTCTCCTCTCCACCATTGGCCAAACTGCGATCGCCATCCCGCCTGCCAAGCGTGGCGATTATGGCAAAATCCTCCTTTTGGAGAGGCCTGTGTCCAGCAGTAGACTAATATAGGCTGGTGATGATGATGATTCGTTTAGGAGCCACAAAGGAAAAGAAATAACAAACGTACGTACGTACGTATGTCAATTCTAAAATTATACACCGTTACAATACAAGTCATAAATTCTTACTTGGTAGACAAAAGCCTTTTACAGAAGTTTTTATGTTTCAAAGTCATTGTCATTGATGTTGATAGTTCTATTACCCAGTGTTGACTGCGACTTTCACCGCCGGTCACAGTCATGGAAAGTCAACAGTATAAATAGTCGTCTGCATATTTTACTCAATCGAAGTCATGCCTTTTTCTATTTCAAACAGCTGACCCTTTCGGTTTCACTATATAGTGGTGGCTGATTGCTGTTCGATAAAAAATGTAAGACTCGTTTTGCTGGCACGAATAGACGGAATATTAGTTTTATCGCAAAGTTGAGAACTTTTGTTTATTTAAAATATTATTATATTTTACTTACTGATGCGAGAAAATTATTTCATAAAAGTAGTATTATAAATAATATACTTGAATAAAATCAACAATGGGAATTAACCACAGAACAAGTAAGACTCGCTACGATCCCATCAAACAAAAAAAGAATCACTCAAATCGGATCAGAAATAGTTAAGTAATCGGTGTACATATACAAAGTATCGTGAAAATTATATAGTCCAAGTTATTAAAAATGCTCATTAAATAAAAACTACTCGACCAAATTAAACTTCCAAGAACCTCCTCCGTTTTTTCGTCGGTTAATTATGCCAAGCTACCAACAGGAAAGTCAGACAGATAGACAGCTAAGTTAATCCTGGGGGTTAGTGGTAGTTTTACATAATGGGGTACGGCCTTTAAAATGGTCAACTCTTATTTTAACCCATGCCATGTCCAATGAAATTCAACGGCAATCCAACTAATCCATCCGGTAGATACCATAAATAAACGCTACAATTCTACCCGGAAAAAGAGAAAACCGGATAAAACTTAAAAGGCTTATCTGGCCGAGTAAATTAAAGTAGACAGTATAATTTAATCTTTAGCAATCCGAATGAGCTGGGCCGAAAATACACTACCTTACTATGTAAGCTATTGTGAGACCGCACACAGTCAATACTTTAGTCTTTTTTTATACATTTAATGTTTTACGGCCTCAGACGTATTCACTTGGACTGTTGATTCTTTAAACAAAGCCGCGATCACTTCGACATCACTTTACTAATCGACGATTATTAATGTGAACCAATTATGTAAAAAAATAGAGTTTTGTTTGTTTGTACTGTTTAGGTGATACGCACTGTCACTTTGACACAGAAGTCACTCATTGACAATAGTCATTTAAACCCACTTCTTAGCAAAATATAGGTTATGTAAGCTATGTTTGTTTCTATCGCTTAGTAATATTTAGAGCGAGCGATTCTTTTTTTCGAGAATCGACCCCCAGCTGGATTCTAATAAGCTAGGCACTTAGGCAAAGACAAACTGTGGGGTTTCATAATTTTTAACTTGGTCTTCTTATAATTATTATCACTTATTGAGTTGTTCGTTGAATTCATTATAGCAAAATAAATTTACAAAGATTAATGAAAATATTATTCCAAGTATTTTATGATGCTATTACTGGTTAATAAACCAAATAAATACTTTTTCTTTCTTTATCTCTTGGGACACTTGCCATTAAATGAAGGTGGGACAAAGTTGTTATCTCATACCCGTAGTTGGTACATACCCAAATTTTGTTAGACATCTTATTATCTGATTTTATTAACGTTTCTATGACAATTATTTTAGGCTTAATGTTAGCGAACCAACATGATTAAAATATGTAATGGTAAGAAGAATGGATTTTTTTTTAAACATGTTTCACAACTTGTAACACAATATTTTAATAAGCTTTGATAGAATCGCTAATAGCATAGATTGATGTAAATAAATGATAGCCACCAATCGCCTTGGCTTTTAAAGTTTAACCTGATTAAACCGCCGTTATGAGTACAATCGCTGTCATTTAAACAGAAATTAAATTGAATTATGTACCCGGCTGGTCTGCTTGTGATTATTATTATTATTGTGATATTGTTAACTACACAACTTTTACGTATAAGTACAAAAAGTACGTGATCATTTCCTTGCGTAAAAAATATGCATCAATCCATTTGGGTATGTGTCTGGTTTCGCGGTTTCAAGCCAAAACCGCAATTCAGTGTTTCAGCTTTTCTATACTTCATTACATTTTTTGCAGTTTACATTAGGATTGCATTGCAAAGCAATTTAATAATTTATAAGATGCAATGAAGAACATACAATAATAATTAATGTAACATGGCTTAAAAAACATAAAATCGACGTCTTTCAAATAAGTAGTATAGTTCAGCTTTAAGAGTTAGGGGCACTTCAAATATTTCCACCTCATCCCAGTTTTGTGCACGGAAACAGAAAACTCGAGATGAAATGGCACTGCTCATTCGTGACTACTCGTTTCATTTTTGTCCCGAACAAATAAAAAGCCCTTTGTTCTGCAGAGTGAGATTTTTTCTAACATTCGTCTCTCTCACGAGTTCGAGGCTTACCGTTTTTAAGCTGCCTGTGAAATAAAGCCTCAAATGTTTTTATCAACTTACATAATCAGCAATTGTTTAAGTAAAATTTTTACTTATACCTACAAAAAATAATACTTGAATCAAAGAAATACTTTTTAATTTCTCATACTTGGAAATTAGTGTTTGTTTGATCCGAGTAGCACGTGGAAGATGCCACTTCCCACCTTTTTTGGGCGGGAAAGACTCATAGTAATTGCTTCTCTCTCTAGGGTGGTAATGAATTTTAAAAATAGAACTAAATTGGGTTAGGCGTTAGCCCAGTACATATATCCATATATACAGGTTGTCCCAAAATCAACAATAAAACGGTACCAGATGATGGGCCAACTTATGAATACTCGAGAAAAAATATTTGACAATTTGACACTCCTTGTGACATTTATAACTACCATGAACACAATTTTTTCAAATATTTCTTTTTTTTTTCGTATCGTCAACCTAAATTGTATATGCTATCCACCACTATCCTTAAATATCTGTATATACTGTGGCGTTCGGCAGTCGGTTACAAAAATCTTACATAATTAAGAAAAAACTGCTACGGTCTTGTGAGTGTATAAGCAACCAGGTTAAATGAAAAAAAAACTAAGCGGGTCCGCCTGCGGCAGTGACGCGGTGTGTTCCTTAAGTAAAATTTTAAATAGACTTTATACTTGGCGCGTTCCTAAATCTGTAAGCTGTATCGAAATCTCGGTTTAAATTTAGACTTATATCTTATTAAAAATGAGTTCAAGTGATTCTGAAATGTTGACCCCAGATTCTGTTAAAAACGGGGCAGCTAATATTTCTTACTTTCCTTATATTCGAAATGAAAAGTAGAGTGCTTAGCACTGGTGAAAGACATCAATTCCTAATCGGACTATAGCCACCCTCGCTGTGCTCGGCCGTCTAACTAAATACCTCGTATAGGATTTGCTTCCTTTCGACCCTCGTGTAACAATCTACTATTAGGGCGCTCGCCAAGTAAGTTTTCACCGACTTTTGTAAGCGATTTTGTGACGATTAAACGCACACACACGCAACTGATGGACACACACAAAAGACGATAGCTGATAGTTAGATTGAGAAGTGTTTTTTTTGCGTTTTCAATTTATACATTGAAATCGGTACCCTCATTCCGTATCTTGCAAAAGCAATTCGATAGCGAAAATGGAGCAATTATGGCCTTAAAATCGCAAATTGACAGCAAAAATCAAAAACATTGACAGTGCTGCTAATAGATTTTGACACTTATGTCCTGTTTCATATAATGTTCGGATAAAGAGCCAAATAGGAACGTAACAGATAAAAATATATGAGGGTTAAAAGTGCTGGAAATATAAAGCCTTTAAAATCGAAAAGAAATGCTTTAGAGCGATGTGTGGAGTTGATTTTAGGGATAGTTCCAAACCTCTTTATAAAGAATTTAAAATATTGCATCTTCCGTGCATGTAAATTAAGGAAATTTGCATATTTGTGAAAAAATAGCCTCATAATTTTGTGACACACGAAATGTATTAAACAAGTCGCCACAAAGATAGACTATAGGTACTTACCAAAAATTAATTTGACATTGTATAAAAAAATGTTAATTGCATGGCAATATTAGAGTTTTTAACTAACTACCGGCTAAATTGCAAAAAGCTCCATTACCAGAGTTCAAGTATTTAATACCTACATGAATAGTTTACAAGAGAAATGTTTTTACTCGATAAGTGATTTCTTCAAGATGTAAGTGAAACTTTTAGAGCTTTTTGTACGATTTACGGTTTTTTTTCCTATTGACATTATATATAATTCTTTTTTTTTAATATAAATAAATATTGGACAACATCACATACATTGCTCTGATCCTAAGATAAGTAGCTAAAGCACTTGTGTTATAGAAATCAGAAACAACGACGGTACCACAACACCCAGACCCGAGCCAATATAAAAAAAAACGTTTTCTACATTGACCCGACCGGGGATCGAACCCGGAACCTCAGAGATGGCGGCGCCATTTAAAGTCCGGCGTGCTTGCCTCTCGGCTACGGGAGTCGTCAAATCCGTCGTCAAGTCGTTTATCCTTTATAAAAGATATAAGTAGAAGATAGCTTAATCAGAACTTATGTAGAACTTCAGGCCCTAAGCGTCAATCGGGCGATGACTGCGCGATTATTTATGATTGCTAATTTTTAGGGAATAAGAGTGCGGAATACCCCTGTTTTCCCAAAAAATATGTTGATTATTCTTAAGTCCTGAATCCTAGTGTTAGTAGGTAAATATTTTATTCAACTTGAATAAGAATTTAAGTAAAGAGTTCCAACTTGTTTATCCTTTGACAGGTTTTTTTCAGTATAATTTAAGTTAACAATAATCTCACTTCTTACTCCCAAAATCCTCGCGGCCTGGAGCCAACGATAAGCTCTTCACACGTCAACCAGAATCACTAGGGATCTAGTCGTATCCCGTACTCGTCAAAGGTTAAATATAAAAAAAAAATTCTTAAATATCTAGAATAGAGGTGCAATGGAACTTCTGAGTTGAGTGGATTTGAAGTGGTTGCGGGTGTATTTGCGGAGAATCCCTTGTATAAACTTATAATTCCTGGGGGTTTAGAGAAGTAGAAATAGTTCTGTGGCAAACGACGTGATGTACCACGTGATGTTGCGATGTTATTGGATGTCAATATCATACATTTTATTTTTTTCGAACTTCGTTATAATTTTTAAAGCCTCAGTACCTACCTACCTACATACCTATAACTACATGTCTGTGTATTCATTAAATAGTAAATGTATTAGTAAAAATACTTTCTACGACCGGTAATCGTTATTATTTATGTAATTTGTAGCTCAGGGCTCTTTTTTCGCCTCTTATCCGTGGCTCATTGATGTCGGAATCTATCTGCTGATTTAAACCTACCTTAATTGCTTTGAATTAAGTTCACTTCATCACCTATAGGTACATCGGTCACGGATATTTATCAAACTGTTTCATTATAAATTCTGTAAAATCTGCGTGATCCAAATCTACATCCGTAAAAAACAGTCTGGAAATCTTGAAAAACGCTAGAACCAAACACAAACAAACAAACGTTTCATCGAGACAATAGGGATGACGAATGGGTAAGAAAATGAAACTTTAGTCCGTCAGTTAAGATTATCAAAAAATAATGGACTCTTATCTTTTCTTGTGTCAATCAACAAAAAAATACAAAGATAAAGCGCGCGAATGTCAGTGAGAAGGTCCTCGTGACGTCACTTCTAAGTAAATATTGTACCTGAAATCAATAATATGTCAAAAAAAGTACGTCTCCAATACTTTTTAATATTGTGTAAGTTCGTAGGAAAGGTTTAAAAGATTACGCTCGTGGCGCTTAGTTCATGACCTTGACATGCACCTACATATAATATTTAAAATAATTACATAGATTAATACCCGAAGCAGGTAGGTAGGTACCTATGGTGGAGCGACGAAATTGCTTTAATGCAATCGAAGTGGAAGTGCTTTTGTCATATTACGTCACTGGACTCACTGGTCAGTCAATCAAGAAGACCAAAAAGTCTACTTCTTAAGCAATTTGGTTTTGACTTCGTCATTCAAACAATAGCTAAAGATGGCAAGGTCAGATTTAGCTGGACGCTATGTCATCGCGTGACGGCATGAGTACTGACATCAATAATTCCGGACGCCAGAACCGGTCGTTATCTGTCTTAGTCTGAACCGTCAGGGGTTATGCATGACATATTGACATTCGATTAGGCTCAAGTTATTCCCAGTGGTTATCCCAGTCGATAACATTATCCTATAGAGAATTGCAACAGTTAGATTAACTATTAGGTAATAGTGGTAAGATACATGTTACAACGCTCTTAAATATTTTTTATATCCACCATGTGTTGGGCAATTATTTAGACAATTAGGGCTAGAAGCAATACATTTAAAAATAAATTAACAACTTTCAGCTACACTTTTAATTTAGTATTACAAATAACGTTATGGAACTTAATTTGTTAATAACTATAATTTTACTTTTTTTTACATGTTGTCAATACCTTGCCTTATTAATTTCGTAAAGGTTTTGGGAGCTGAAAATGTTATCGCCCGAAACAATAGTATTTCAGAAGGTAAAAGTAGGAAATCCCCTCTAGGAGTTGCAACCCTCTCTATCGTACGAGGGAGGAAAGAGGCAGAGCAGCGTGAACAGATAAAATTTTTGTAAATGCCTATTCACGACGCGTATCGGCAGTCGGCACATCAACTATCACTGTCAATATTTTAACCTTTTCAGTTTTCCGTCGGGCAATGTCTACTCATTTCTGATTTGATCTCACAAAGAAACACCGATCATAGCCCCTTTCCATAGCGCGCTGTGCAACCTTGAGCTTCCTTATAATGCCCATTGTAAGACGCCAAGTTTCTGGTCCCTATGTCAAAATGGTATCACACACTAGTTGTAGACATGTACCTGTATCACCTTCTGCGAGTATCTATTCGATACTTTGAGTATCAGTTATGCAACCCTGCTCGACAGACTTCCGATGGTGACGATGTTGTTAATAAGGGACTTGTTTGCACGAGAAACCCGACGCCACCTTGGGTCAGTTGGTCGCCCTCTCGGTAGTAGAGTATATTGCCGAATTTCAGGATCATCGTGTCCTCGCCCTCTCGTCGGACTTCTGATATTCCGATGGTACCCCAGTGCATCCTAAGCATCACCTCTTCCACCTCCACAATCTTCTCACCGGTCCTCAGCATGCGTACGTTGTTTACCAGGGCCAGTCGTCGTTGCGAATGGTAGCTCGAATTCCTCCTCCGGGGATTCTAAGCAACCCCTGTCCCGCCGCCCGCGGGATTAGCAATCTGAAGTGGCAGTGGGCGGGCCACATAGCATGTAAAACTGACTGCCCCATGTAGAAAGGTTCTGGAATGGAGGCCACGTACCGGCAAGCGCAGCGTAGGACGTCCACATGGTGTACAGACGACCTGGTAAAGGTTGCAGGAAGCCGCTGGATGCAGGTCGCTTCCAACCGGCCGATTTGGAAGTCACTGGGAGAGGCCTATGTTCAGCAGTGGACGTCCTGTGGCTGAAATGATGAATATGATGAATCCGTAGAGCCACTATAGTAGATAAGCTTTATTAAGTGTGATTATTAGAATAATTTATTTTACAAACTATCATAAAATCAGCCAGAATCATAACTTTTCATCAATATTTTTGTCTGCAGCAACGTTTAAATTTTCGCCAGAATAGCTAGGGCCTGATACAAAAGGCATTAAATATTTAATAAAAATAAAACACCGAGAGTCGGGCTTTAGGTTTTAATTGGTGGGGTGTGGTGGCTGTGACCAAGGAACTACTGGAAAGCTCGTTTTATTACACTTAAATTCAGAATTCAATATTGAATCAGAACATCAGAACTATGAACTGTGTAAAGAGGCGATGGACAAAATTAATAGCTAGCTATTAAATTCATATATGTCATTAACATATTTACTTTCGAGAGCAAAAATATTGCACTGACTAAACAATTTCAATTCTGGGCGGTAACTACGAACTCTTAAAACAATCTCAAATCTGACAAACATTATCAAATCTATCAAATTTTGATTGTAATGACGTACCAAAATTGACAGATTTGACAGCTTTGAGATTGTTTTAAGAATTCATGGCTACCCCGTAGTTGACATTAGTAGTTAGTTTGATTGAGTTATAGTTAGCTAAGGTTCTTGCGCAAAGATCAGCAAGGAATCTTGGTAAACAAAATTAAATGTACTCTTGGATCTTTTTGATAGACGTGCGGAGTACACTCGAGTAGCATAAAAACACAATATTCTCATCTTTGCTTCAGCAGAATAGTACCCCAATGGAAGGTCGGGGTCCCTCCGAATAACGTCAGACCACAGAGAGTGAAACTTGTTTGATTTGCAAACTTTTAGGGCACCACAGACTCGGCCGTAGTAGCCTACTTTGGCAATAGCACTTTTTTCGTTACAGAAAAGACGAATTTGGTCATATGGGACTTCTATGGCGATTAGAGAACTACAGGCGCTCACCTTAACTTCATTATATACCTTATGGTCGATTTTCAAGCTCACAATGTAAATTTTCAAAGGATTTTTTTAACGCAGTTGCTCGTAAAATTGACTTTTATTACACCGTTTATTGTTTCATAATTCAGCATTTTACAATACTAACTTGTGCTGTAAAAATAAAAGTAAAAGTAAAGTATGCCTATATACGTCCTACTGCAGGGCACAGGCCTCACCTCAACTATGAGGTGGTTTGGGCCATACTCCACCACGCGGGCCCGGTGCGGATTGGTGGAGGGGTGTTGTAAGGCCAGTGACTAAACCTTACTGTCAGATGTTATCAAGCCGCCTTAAGGCCTCTAGGCTTCACGACCAATATCAAGCGATATTGGCCGGGACCAACTTTTAACGTGCCTTCCGAAGCACGGAGATGCTCGTGATAAATGTCACTAAATATGGTCGGAATGGTCACCCATCCACTCACGACCGCGGCGTTGATTGCTTAACTTTAGTAATCGATACCAAAGCGCTGCCGCCACTGAGCTACGAGCACCTTAAAAATAAGCTGTAAAAATATTACCGTACAAGTACCGTAGATTGTACAACAAGTGCATAAAACGCACCATTTTACCCGAGACGATGTATATCAAGTCGATAGTCAAGTCGACGGTAAAATGGGTTTTATGAAAGAGTTATACACTGCATTTAACTGAGATTGTGAGGAAATTAAACTTTAATATTGCAAAAAAAATCCATAAAACAATAGCAAATTGCAACACAAAGAGAAGAATACAAGACTTCCCGCCAATATACTTTTTTTATACGTGGCAGTGGCACTTAGCATTAAAGGTCGTAGTAGTCCATAATATGCTCTTGAAATACTTATTTCTTAGAAAACTCATTTACTACTCTGTCAAGAAAGTACCGGGAAAAGACTAATAATACACAAAATGTTGATTATTCATCCAAATTTATTTTATCACCTTCAAAGTATGCTCCTTCAGAAGCGGTACACTTACAACAACGAATAATCCAATCATCAAAACATTTTTTAAACGCTTTTTTCGAAATCGAGTTCGCGAATTCTCCTTTATGTCTTCTACCGAATGAAACCGGGTGCCACGAAGTGGTAATTCAAGTTTAGGATAAAAAAAGAAGTTGGCTGGAGCCATATCTGGTAAATAAGGTGACTGCTCGATGGTATTTGTTGAGTTTTTGGTCAAAAATTCGTTTACAATAATGGCCTTGTTTCATTCAACAATATTCATTCCACAAATCTGGCCTTTTTCGTCTAATTTTCTCTCTTAAACGCCGCATAACGCTTAAATAATACTCTTTTTTTTATCGTTTAACCTTCTGGCAAGAATTCTGAGTACACAACACCGCGACAGTCAAGGAAAACAGTCAACATGACTTTGACTTTCGATCGAGCTTGGCGTGGTTTCTTCGGTTTCGGTTCAGTTGGAAGGCGCCACTCCGAAGCTTGTTGACTAGTTTGCATGTTAAACTCGTAAACCCACGTCTCGTCACCAGTAACAATGCGTTTCATTAATGTTGGGTCGGAATTGACTCGTTCTAGCATGTCCTCAGCGACTCTTTTGCGATTGAGTTTTTGGAAAAAAATCGGGTCTTTTGGGACTAGCCGAGCAGCAACATGTTTAATACCCAAATGATTATTTAAAATGGTACGAATCGACTCGTGTGACACAGAAATTTCGACGGCTAGCTCTCTCAAACTTGAATGAGGATTTTCAGTTACTATTCCCTTCACTTTTGCGATGTTATCCTCAGTAGCAGACGTTGATGGCCTACCAGAGCGAAACAAATCTTTCATCACATCTCGACCGCTTTTGAGCGCTTTGTACCACTCATAAACACGTGTTTTTGATAAAGTCGATTCACCGTAAGCCTTCTGAAACATTTTCAGAGACTCCGAACACGAAAGGCATTGGCGATGCAAAATTTAAGACAAACTCTTTGTTCGATGTTTTTGTCCATTATGAAATTCGCAATACACACTAGATATGGTATAACTAAAAACAATACTGTACCTATTTAATCTAATTATCAGATGTAACTCAAACTCCGCGCCAAAATGGAAAACAGTTGCGCTAATATAAAAACAAAGAAAAAAAAATTTTGAACCATAAACAAATTATCAATTCCCGTAACTTTTTAGACATAATGTATATTGCCTAGTTTTATTCATTTAGTATTTGAGCATTGGTTAGGCATAAACATAAAGAAACAGAATGAAATAACAAGTTTGTTTACCTTACGACCTTGGTTTTGGAGCCTGAGACTTAGACGAATTAGTGAAATTTTACTTTATGCACTAGAGCATAAAAAGCGATTTTATGCAGCCTATACCCGACATAAAGATGAACTTTACGAGCATAAGAAATGAAAACATTTTTTAAAATTTTAGCAAATTTTTATGTCTTAGAACATTTAATATTTTTACGAATTAAATTATTTTAGGGTTAGGATTACAAATAAACATTTAATTACTTACTTAAATTGTATATATTTTTAAAAACAAATTAACTTGACTATCGTATTTAGAAAATGTAGGTATAGTTTATTAAATTTTATTTAATATTGCTGCTGCTCCGGCTTAACAGCCGGTTTTTTCTGTGCCTTTATTGAACCTGCGCGCGCATCGAAAGTGCGGCGCGCGAATAAAACAGAACCTAAGTAGGTTAGCGCCATCATTTTCTGTTTTATTAATATTTGGTAAAGTTGTTGCTGTGTGGTTAGTTACTATCAAAAATGTATGTACCTATGTATACTTCAACTCCGCCGGAAATACTTATAAAGGCACAAAACGCGATTACGCGATTGATTCCTACTTAGTCTGCTGAGAAAAATACCTTGTGGCTTACGAAACATTCAATCAGTGGAAAAACAGCAAAAACGCCGAGACATATTCCGAGTAGGTACGTACGTATAGTTTGTTTTTTCCTCGCAATCATGTTGAAAAACGTCGTACTTTGATCTTAACTTACGTATTGATCATTTAACACTCAGCTCATATGCCTCTTGTGTAATGTAATGGCGAACATCACACTTGTTAGGTACTTTGAAACTTTCGCGTTGCAAACTCAATGAATCGGCAATTTACCGCGAATTGTACCTGTATTATGATCACGATAATTCCCGTTTCATTAAGTTTAAAATAAATAAGAACACTTGTATCATACATAATGTACGATTCTATCACTCTCTCCGACTGTGATTGACTTTGCTTGAGTAACTTAAAGTGGAAGTGGCGAAGTCGTGTAGAAAGTGCCATAAATATAAGATAGATTTTTTTTGTGATTTGTCTAAGATTATTTATTACAAAAAACACACTACCTAGTAACAAATAATATGAGAATACTATCGAGAGAGCGTATAGGGTGTCTAACGAGCATTAGGTACAAAACAACAGGTATAAAACACGTATCTATAAAATGTGTCAATACAATTAGGAATCTATTCATGTCACGACGTCTGCACTAAATAAAAAAACCCACTATTATTATTATTGCTGCACTTCACTTAAGTAAAGAAACATAAGAACGACAGCAAAATTGTCAACAATGAAATTTCAAAAACCAAATCAGACTTTAGGGAGCAAATAAATTAAAATGATGTAAATACTAATTTACGCCTTTGCCGTACATACACCGTTTAAATTCATTTTTACTATATGCATGGCCAGCCGGAATAAAATAGCGTTTATAGAACGAATCAATTACGAGAATCTCCTAATTAATGAGAGCCAAATCATTTAGTCAAATTAAAGGACACGCTTTGTAGTGGCCATGCAGTATTATTCTAATTAAAAGTCCTGATTATAACAACATTATTTAAACGTTAAAATTTCAATATTTGTGCAATAATTACTGCGAATGGCGTTTTGATAATCATAATGAATGGTAAAATCATTTAAAATGATGGCACCACGAAGCGTAAAGAAAATATTGCAAGATTAATTCGCCTTGATCTGGAGTTCTGCAGCTGCTTCTGCATAGGTCGTCAAACGGCGCAAATGAGGAAATCCTTGGTGAGACTTACATATTTGGCGATTTTGGATGAAAATTCGGGGACCATGGGGGAGTGTCAACAATCGTTATCGTGAGTTGTCTAAGCGTTTAGTTGAGACATCTCTCGTTTCAAAGGCTGGCTTGTACCCTAGCTAGGCCAACGGATTAGCCTATAGCTACCCAGCGTGGTAATCTTGACAGCCTTTTGGACACCTTTCCATTGAACAGCGTTCTCTCAGTTAGATATTTTTTATAGGATCTTTAATATTTATGAAATATCTGAGTTTTAATATGTACATATAAATGAGTAATATATTTTTATTTCAGTTTGTTAATAATTGTATATTGCTTTCTATAATAAATTGCTACATTCGCCTTTAGCATGGAAGTCACATTTCAATACACCTTTTTCCAAGGGCTCAAAAATATCAGCTTTCGAGAACCTGTACAACAATTTTTTAATATGCATTTAATTCATCGCGTCACAATGGTATGAACCACTGACCTTTACAATTCGAAGCAATGCTTCATTACCTCTATAAAAATGGATTAAAAACAAACATTACTTATTTTACCGCATTTTTCTTGTATTCTTTAGCTGCTTCTTCTTCAGGCAGGGATATTATTGAAAATAATTCCTTAAACATAAACTGATTGCGAGAAATTACGTTTTATTCTTTTTGACGTGATAATAACGTCAATAAATAGATGAGCGGCTGCACAAACCAAAAAAAATCATGTTCCTCGTGCGAGCGAGAGCGTGAAACACGATCGGCCTAAGCGTTCGCCTTGTGAGTTGTGACGCATGGGCGGTAGCACACCTCCACTGCGAAACTATAACAGCGGAACCGCAATGATTGTCAGCAAGTATGAGAAGCGGAATACTAGCGAAATTCCCTGTTCTAGCGCATTGAATTGACTATAATGCTGTCTCTTTCCCCTCGCGGTTTCGCCGATCTGCACCCGACACCTGTCACACTTCCGGCATTTTTTGCGGCCCCGCATAGTTTCCGCATGTGTTTGTCAATGTTATCAATTTTTTATTTTTTTCAAATTAAGAAGCGAAAGTGCGTTTATAATAAAAATGGACATCAAATTCACTGAAAAATTGACCCAAGAGGTCAGAAATAGACCTATTCTGTATTTACTTAGTCATCCAGACTATAATGACGACATTTCACTCCGATTGTCCCAACTAAACTGACTGACTTGCATTACGTTCCGCGCCGCGGAATGCTTGTCACTCTACACTAGATCGCAGCGGAATGCATCCAGCGGTTTCGCTTCTCGTGTTTTGCATCGGAGGTGTAACGTGCTACGGGCTCTTCCACTCCGGCTGATACGTCAGATGTTTTCTTATGACGTTATCACGTAAAATTAACGTCCGTAAACTGATTTTACAGACAATCATTTTTTAAATTTAAGTCTGTTATATGATCTGGATTTAATTAAATCTGACAAGCAATTAAAAAAATTAAAAGCATAGGAGTGTTTTTTGGTTCTTTTTTAATTATTTTAATATTTTTTTCTCCTAAGGTACTCCCTATAAGTACTAGCAACAAATGCTTTGGTCAGATTGCTGTGTAGGTTTTGTCAATTCTTAGCTCTCGACGTAAGAAACCAAAGAAAATATGCCAGAGGCATCTCCTAGGTCAAAGTACAACCAGATCTAAGCCAATTGAAAATAGTTTGCAATTCCAATTTGAGCTCTCATTTTGACGACCTACATAGCCGAGAGGCACGCCGGTATTGGCTTCGCTAGCACTGAAGTGCCCGGTTCGTTTCTCGGTCAGGTAAATGTAGAAATCGAACTTTTCTGTATTGTCTCTGGTGTCGGTGTGTGGTACACGTCGTTGTTTTTGATTTCTCTAATACAAGTGCTTTAGGTACTAAGCACAGGATCATAGCAATGAATATGATGTTGTCCAATAAGTATTTTTTTATAAAGTGTCAATTATCATGTTCAAAGTTCAAATACTTCAAAGCGCTATCGATTTTTTTTAATAGTACAACATTTAAAAGCACCTGTGTACCTGCTGTGTTTCCAGTCTCTGACTCCTGTCACGTAGGTATTGTATAGCGGCCATGGCTTTTGACGATAGGGGGTCTGCCCATCGACATTGCAAAGAGCTATAGGTATGTGTAGTTGTAGTTACCTATTACCTATCGCGTATTTTGTAATACTTACCAATATAACAGACATGCTATGGTAGCCTAGTGGCATGGGCATGGCCATTTGCACAGGAGGGAAAACACCGAGAGAGAAACTTGGACGATGTGTAACCTAAGATCTTGATTCATAATTTTACAAAGTGTGCAAAGTGTTACTACAAGGAACGAAAAGTCTAAATATTTGTAGAGATCTATTTTATAAAATGAGTAGGTATTACACCTCAACATAAGCAGAATAATAATTTCCGTTATAAGATAGAAATTTATAACTTATTTAAGAAATTGGACATTTTTTTACTTTTCTGGTTCTTTTATAGTTGTTTTCGCTTACGCGCGTAATTAGTTTCAATAAAATAAGTTACATTAAATATAACTTGAAAGTTTATTGAATCACAGAGTAAGTATTATACTATTAAATACTACCATCATAGAGAAAGAATAATACTAGCTACCATGTTCACGCTTTAACAGTTAGGTTCTCTGCGACCTTACAAAATACGCGACTCCACGCGGACACGTATTCGTATATGCACCTTCCCTAACTGTCCGCGTGTGCGTGTATCACCTACCTATAGAACATTCCTGAAGGGGAAATCCTTTGAAGTAGGAACATTGCCTGTTAGCAAATTGTCTGCACAAACGAGAACAAAGGGTAAAACTGGTAAGCTGGTGTCATACCTAAGAAATGCTACACAAATCGCCGGTTTCTGTTTTGTAATTGTAATCAGCCTATCACATCTGCTTTACGCATTAAGATTGATAGTTAAGATCTCTTTTAAGTTCACAAGTGAATTATACAAATATTCTAAGTGTTGGAGGCATTACCTTCAGGAATTGTTGAACCTTACCAACGATCTTTGTAAGATCATAGGTTCCGATCCGAGCACTGCGATCACCAATTCACCATGGATATATCTACGTGGAACCCGTGCGTGCGCGATCATTTTGATTTCTAGCTATAGTGGTACCAGCAATAAATAATAATTAAATAATATAAATAAATATTGGATAACATAACTCTTATTATTGGATAACATTGCTCTGATCCTAAGGTTAAAGCACTTGTGAAGAAATCAGAAACAACGAAGGTACCACAACACCCAGACCCGAGACAACATAGAAAAGTTTGTTTTCTACATTTACCCGACCGGGAATCGAACCCGGAACCTCAGAGATGGCGACGACATATAGTCCGGCGTGCTCGCCTGTCGGCTATGGAGGTCGTCGTTTACAGTTTACTTAAGTCTTATTGATTAAGTTTTATGCAGTCTTGGTGGTTGCATGGTTTATACTAAACCAAATTCAAAGAAAATAATATTTACTGGATTTCAACGAGGAGAATACTTTCTTTCATGAATCTACTTCTTTATAAATTAAAATCAAATATTTTTTGTGTTTTGTGAACAAGGCTTTTGCAGTATCAAGGAGTTGTCGAATGCCTTTTTTTCTTTTATAAATATGGCTGCTGTATTAACTCCTAATAATTGTTTTTATATTGAATTAAAAACATATCGTAGACTATCATTGCTTTAATAATATTTAAATCATATATTTTTTTCTAAAATATTATTTCTGAACTAAACAATACATCTTCCAGCTTATCATATTATATGTCTGTACTTTTTGTATTTTATGCAAGTATATTATTATTATTTTATTCGTAAGCGGCTAATACAAGTATAAAACATGAATCCCAACTCCAGTTATTGCATTCACCGTAATTCGCCAGTCAGACATCAATAATTCCGACATGTAATTCGGGACTTCATCCGGCCAAAGCTGCTTTGTTTCATTTGAAAAGCGACGCCAAAGTTCATCATTCAGTATTTTTAGCAACCTCTTCTATGAAGGTGATTTGTGTAGTACTTTATGCTTGTGTCGTTACGCACAGTGGGGTGTTTTTATTGGTTGTCGATATAGTTTTGTTCTAGTTTTCCAACCATTAGTTCGATTAAAAAGATCAGAATGATTTTTTATTTCAAGATAAGCATATTATAATTGATGTTCTATTTTTTTTTCAAGTGTTATTTATTTTTAATTAAACCTTGCATGGAATTGCTAAAAACAAAAATTTTCAATTATTTAAGCATTTCTGATCTTAACCAATAGTCAAATATTTGTAAAAATATTTCTATTGGGTGTTGATAGTAGTATACTACTCAGCTATACATATAGTTACAAGATTGCTTAGAAAACGCTGGCTTCGACAGCGAAAAAACACTTGAGAAATTTCATCGTGTCACGTGACGTCCTCGGTAGCTTAGTTGGTAAAGCACTCGCCCGGCATGCGGTGGGACGTGGGTTCGAGTCTCCCACCTGAGGTCGATGATTTTTTTTACAAGTGTTATTTATCTTCAATTAAACCTTGCATAGAATTGCTAAAAACAAAAATTTTAATTTGTAAGTATTGTTTAAAAATTGATAATCAGGTTTTTACGTAACCTATAATTGAAAAACGTAAAATCTGAAATTAGTTTGTTTAGAATGGAGAGTAGATTAGAATAGTCAACAAATGAAATATTTTATTTATACTAATATAGCAGAACTGTATAGTATAAGCGTATGGTATGCGCCTGTGCTAGTTACCTAAATCCATAAATGATATATCATTCGGTTACATATTGCTCGGCCTGCGTTCTGGCACGGCGCCAGCCGACCAGTGCGACACTGCCAGTGAGCCACTACCCATAAGCTCCAATGACCAATGCTGTTTAATATAGCCAGAAATGGAGTTAAAGCAATACTACATTCAATGAAAAGTATGGACATATTCTTCTACCATCTCATACTGCTTGCTGACTGAGATACAGGAGACAGATTGTATGATTGTGATACGAATAACATTTTGTTGTGTTAAATCCCTACTTCCTTACTTAATATTATAAATGCAAAAGTAACTCTGTTTGTCTGTCTACGAAACAAAGGCTGGAAGAGGTGGAAATAGAGGTTGAATTTTTGTATAGAAGGTCATTTTCGAAGATAAAACTTTGAAACTTTGTATATTGATAAAAAATACATATTTTATGTAGCTTTTTTGAAAATTTGAACTGTGTGGGAATTCTTATTAATATTAAAAATGCGAAAACCCTGTCTGTTTGTCTGTTACGCTTTCACGCCGAAACTACTGAACCGATTGTTGTGAAATTTGGACAAATAGACTAGAGCTCACCAAAAAATTATTATTTATATTATAGCTTTAAAAAAGGCTTAAAGGTTTTGAAATGAAACTTTGTACTTCGGAATTGGAGAAAAATTATAGCGTTTTTGAAATTTTGACCTGTATGGAGATGAAAGGTCGAATGGAAGTAAAGATAGAGTCTAAAATTTAATTTTGTATTTCATTATCATATTTCATGCTTTGTATTTCTGTTCCTAATTACAAAAGCGTACTTTAAGCCCCAGCAATACTTAAGTCATTACTTTTATTAGTTTTAACTTGATTCACACCTTGTAAATCTTTCGTAACTTTAACTAAAGTATGTATTCCTTTTTAATAAAGTTCCGCGGTCCTGAACTATTTTCCCCAACTTCATCTGTATGACTAACAGGTAACGCCTCCGCGAAGGGAGTCTGACAAAGACCGAGTCTATTTGAAAAGTTATTTTTCAAATCCACCACGTATTCGCTGCGTCTTTAAATAAAGTTTCTCCGTTTTTGCCGACTACCAGTAGGAGAGGTTTATAAAATTACCTGAATTCGATGTGTTCGTGTGCTCTTTTGTAGACTCTTAAACTACTTACACAAAGTTCCAAAGGTTTATTATTCTATTTATTGTTTTGACATAAAAATTCTAAAATTATGACGCAAGGCAAAATTGCTTACAAAATTGTAGTAACAGGGCCCTAACCATGAACTGGGCCCTAACCATGAACTGTTAAAACAATCACAAATCTGTCAAACATTATCATTTCTGTCAAATTTTGTATGAAATGACGTACCAAAATTGACAGATTTGACAACTTTGAGATTGTTTTAAGAGTTCATGGTTAGGGCCCTGTTAAAACAATAACAAATCTGTCAAACATTATCATTTCTGTCAAATTTTGTATGAAATGACATACCAAAATTGCCAGATTTGACAACTTTGAGATTGTTTTAAGAGTTCATGGTTTTTTTTTAAATGGCCCTGATGTGGAAAGGAAATAATTAAAAATCACTTTATGAAATGTATTAACTGTGAGGACCATCATCATTTAGACTGCACAAGTATTATGAATAAATTATAATATCTTTGAAGCTTGCAAATCGGAAAAAATTCCAGAGTGATATTTTACGTAGTATTATTCGTTCTCTATGGTGATATGTAATTGTCATAGATATAGAATGTACAAGATAGACAAAGGCTCATTGCAAATGATACAAAAAATGTGACACGTATGTGTGTGTGTAGTAGTGTTGTTCAAGCCACAATTTTTTTATCGATAAATTGCAACCGGCATCAAATTGATTTGGCACAAGTCACAATCGCCGCGGACCTTGAAGCACCTAAAGTTAAACTTAATCTTTAAACAAAAAAGAGGTGAAAATCAGTATCACGGAAAGGATACGGGGCTTTCTGGGCTTGTATGTGTAAAGTTAAGATATGGTCGAAAAAGGTCATATTTTTGTTATGCAAACTTCACAGTCTGGAAACTGAGAAATCTGAAAAACAAGTTCACTCGCATTAAATCGAAAAATGAGTAATTGAATATTGTGAACAAGTTTATATCATGGAAAATAAGAAAACGGTCGTTTTAAATATGCCATCATCATCATCATCATTTCAGCCACAGGACGTCCACTGCTGAACATAGGCCTCCCCCAGTGACTCCCAGATCGGCCGGTTGGAAGCAACCTGCATCCAGCGTCGTCCTGCAACCTTTACCAGGTTGTCTGCTCAAATATTAAATATGTAACCTATTTAAAACAATTTCATATCATAATTTCATTTCAACATATTCCTTATAATCACAGAGTTAATATTATACTACTTACAGTAGGTGGTTCTATGTTCATAGAGTTGGGCATCAAACACAGGTGTCAATCAAATGAAATAAATTCACTTCAATAATTGTGACATAAAGTATGTATTTATTTTTAAGTAGGTATTCTGATTAATTGATTAATTTTGTTTTTGTTTATTTGTAATATTTTTTTTAAATATATCTTTATTAATTTTGTTTTTGACGAGAAAATATTGTTACTTTTCTGTTTTTTTTTAATTTTGTTCCTTATTTTCTTACCATAATATGATGTCAAAATTATTTAATATCCTCTAAATAAATTAAAACATACTTGATGTCACAATTCTTGAAATGCTTTTATTTTATTTAACTGACACCTGTGTTTCATTCCTAACTCTATTGACACAGAACGACATAATGTAAAACCGACCAACAATAGAGTTACAACAGGTTAATTTCAAGTTAATTTAAATGTTATATAAATTGTCACTTGGATTAAAAATTAAAACTTATAATAAAATCAAGCAAAAAAATTATTATTTTAAAATTGTAAATGTTGAAAACTATGTAAGTAAGGCATATTTAAACATAAATAAAACAATCAAAAAATATATATATATATTTCCAAGTTATATTTTAGATGCCCAAAAATAAAACTAAAATCTCATAATGTAATCACAAAAAAACAGTATTGGAGTGTTTTTTTTGTAAACAAACATGATAAATATTTTTTTAGTAATTGCTACTAATCTTCTATACCCACAAATGGCTGTCGATATTTTATCGATACTTATGACGTCACCGCTAGTTCAATCCCTAGTGTAGATATACAATTTACTATTTTACCTAATATTTATTGTAATCATGTCTTTAACTACGAAATACACAAACACACACCAAACAAAGTTCATATTCTTCTGTAAAATCCAAGTTCTTTGTCGATTATAATTACGAATTAGACACAAATTTGTTTCAAAATATTTTCATCAAAAAATGTATTTACCTGTGTAATGTGTATTTATTATTTGAGTTATATGTTCTTGTCACATCACAATTTATAATTGAACAGGACCCCATGTCTACAGAAATATTTAAATAAGTTTTCCGTTTGTAATTTTGTATATTTTAATAAAATTAGTTTTGACGTTTAAAATTAAAATCATTTATAGTCAGTTATATATATTTTTTGTGTCACATAGGTACATTGACATCTGTCTTTTTCTATCTTGTAGGGTGCCCGCAAGGATATGATGTCTCTTTTCCACGCTTTGTCAGTCTTTAAGAGCGTAGCGAATCCTAAGTCTATGGTAATTAGGCATGGCAATGATTGCTATTTTTCAGTCATTGTCATATTACAAAATGACGATTTTTTGTCATATAAAATCACCTGTGATAAATCATTGGCAATGATTTTTTGTCGCAGTGTCATATTGTAACACTTTTGCTATTTGTTACTTAAAATGAAATATGATTTATTGTGAATAGTTGCTCCTTGCTACTTTGCTACTTTTTTATGAAATGTCATATATAGTTCGTGTGTATTATTTAAGCATTTTTTTTAAACAATTAACTTCCCCTCATACTTGTACAGGCTTAGGACTGACAATGTAAAAATTTTCATGTGATTTTTTTTTAAATCCTGAATGTGTGAGTAAACTTATATTTACATTGGCGTATGCACCTATTAGTAATCACCGGGCGACTAGTAAATTTAAAAACAACATCATAAAATCATAATTCACACATAAAACGAAACTTCATTGTAAACAAAACGAGCTCGACGTTCCCTACTATAAAATCATAACAAGATAATCTAAACCTTACGGCGCTCAGCATAAAATTCAACAAACTAGAAGGTTTCAACCTGCCACTCGTAACAAAAATCATGACAAACGAATCTAAACTTTACGGTCATCAGTTTAAAGCTCTTAAAATGCTCTGTATCGTTATCGTTCGTCACCTATGATGGCATAAAAAATAGCACAGCATGTTTGTCTTTTTCTAACACGTATCTGTAGCAAATCATTCCTACTCGCTCGCGCGCTCAAGGCCTGCGCTCGCTAGACCCGCTCTGCTACATGTCATCAACGAATGAAAAGAAATTTGCGCATGACATATGATTTTACAGTCTGTGATTTGTAGCAGTCAATATGACAAAAAGTAGCAGGTGTGACAAATGATTTTCAAGTCATATGATTTTTCACCTGCTCCTCATGATATCGTCCATGCCTAATGGTAATTGTAGATATGATAAAAACCTACGCACATGACATTATATCTCTACGGAAAATTCATTTGAAGGATTTTCAGAGGAGAAAGCTTTTTTCGTTCGATATTAATCGATCGATTCAAATTTTGTAACCGTCCGAGGAAAAAAAAAGACTAAACTAGTTTCTGATTTATCTTCGTCGTTTTTGTTAGCGTGCACTCACGTGCCACGTAATAATATAAAAGAACAAAAATGTAAATAAGCAAAAACGGACTCAAGTAAATTTTCAAGATAGTTAAAAAGTATGTATTTTAATCTACGAGAGGCCGATTTTGATGTTAATAAAAAAATATAAAAAGTTAGTTGAACATGCAATAAGAAAAATATTAACGATTAATTATACAAATATTATTATTTATTTGTGATTACAATTGTTACATCAGATTTAAGTCGGGTAAAATTTAGTGGCATGACTTTTTACGATTTTAAGTGTGATTGCAGTAATTTCGTTCGGCTTCAATCTGCTTTTTGGCGAAAAAGCACCATGCAAGGCGACTATTAACTGGTGCGCAGAATTCAAACGCCGATCAAGTCAATCCTTTAGTTTATTGTAATGCGGATTACATATTAAAGTGAATAAATATGAATATTTTTGTGAATAAAATAATAAAAACTTTTTAGATTATGTACGTAATACGTATATACAAATATACTTACAATTCGTCGAAATGCATACCTAAATCATGCAACAAAATAAATGGGTATTCTAACCAAAATCACTTAAGGCAATGCAGTTTTTTTACAATCAAACCTATCATTTGTAATCATAAATTAGCCACAAAATATGCAAAACTTGTACTATGGCGACTAGATAACAGATGAACATCTTAATAAAATAAGAAATGCAGTAACAAATTTTCAGAAATATTAAATAGGTTTTCAAGTACTTTTCATGAAATCTATGGATCTCTGAGCCTTGTTACAGCAGTGGCTTAATCTGTTGACATTGAGTGACTTCGTCGAGGACTGTTCGAAATATCCTTACGTGGAATAAAGCCCTGAGGCTTTTATAAAAGGTAACATGAATATTAATTGCGTACAGTTTTATCGAGTCTGTTGTCGAATGTAAGCTCTTAACCAGCCTGGCTTTGTCTGCGTACTAAAATAAAGCTATAGAGAATAATTAATCTTTCTCGGGAACCAAAAAACTGGTAAACATTATCAAGATATAAAAAAGTGCTAATATTAACTATTTTGTGATGGATGCTTCTACTGCTCCAATGTAAAAACTTTTTCTTTGAATTCTCCAAAAAATAACTCTTTATACAAATTGATACTAGTAGGTTATTAAAGGAAAGTTTGTTTTTTAGATTTTGTATTGGTCACATTGTTAATATTCTTGAATTTAGGCAATAGGAATACCCCTAGGAGATAGTTCATTAATATAGTAACAACATGTTAACAATTTCCGTTTTCTTCCATTCTCTCGTTAAATTCACCATTATCATTATTTCAGTCACCACTGCTGAACTTGGTCTATGTTCCCCCAAAAACTTCTAGATGACCGGTTGGAAGCGGCCTACATCCAGCGGCTTCCTGCAACCTTTACAGGGTCGTCTGTACCTTGTGGTGGTGGACGTCCTACGCTGCGCTTGCCAGAACTTGCCTCTATTCTAGAACCTTTCTGCCCCAATCGGTCGATGAGTAGCAGACATTCAAACATACATACATTCTGTCAAGAAAATTTCGGGAATTGATGATTTGTTTATGGTTCCAAATTCAAAATTATATATTTTTTGTTGTTGAAGTTAGATTGGAACAGCTGTTTTCCATTCTGGCGCGGAGTTTGAATTACATCTGATAATTAGATTAAATACAGTATTGTTTTTAGTTATACCATATCTAGTGTGTATTGCGAATTTCATAATGGACAAAAACATCGAACAAAGAATTTGTCTTAAATTTTGCATCGCCAATGTGATTTCGTGTTCGGAGTCTCTGAAAATGTTATAGAAGGCTTACGGTGAATCGACTTCATCAAAATTACGTGTTTATGAGTAGTACAAAGCGTTCAAAAGCGGTCGAGATGTGGTAGGACATCAACGTCTGCTCCTGAAGATAACATCGCAAAAGTGAAGGAAATAGTGACTGAAAATCCTCATTCAAGTTTGAGAGAGCTAACCGTCGAACTTTCTGTGTCACACGAGTCGATTCGTACCATTTTAAATAATCAATGGGGTATGAAACATGTTGCCGCTCGGCTAGTCCCAAAAGACCTGAATTTTCTCCAAAAACTCAATTGCAAAAGAGTCGCTGAGGACATGCTAGAACGAGTCAATTCCGACCTAACAATTATGAAACGCATTGTTGCTGGTGACGAGACGTGGGTTTACGAGTTTGACATGCAAACTAGTTAACAAGCTACGGAGTGTCGCCTTCCAACTGAACCGAAACCGAAGAAACTGCGCCCAACTCGATCGAAAATCAAAGTCATGTTGACTGTTTTCTTTGACTGTCGCGGTGTTGTGCACTCAGAATTCTTGCCAGAAGGTCAAACGATAAAAAAGAGTATTATTTAAGCGTTATGCGGCGTTTAAGAGAGCTAATTAGACAAAAAGGCCAGATTTGTGGAATGAAAATTCTTGGATTTTGCACCACGATAATGCGCCTTACCACAAGGCCATCATTGTCACCAACTCATTGTGGCCAACTCAACAAATACCATCGAGCAGCCACCATATTCACCAGATATGGCTCCAGCCGACTTCTTTCTTTTTCCTAAACTCAAATTACCACTTCGTGGCACCCGGTTCCATTCGGTAGAAGACATAAAGGAGAATTCGCGGCGAGAACTGGGCAATGGGGCAAACTGGGAAACAATCACAAATCTGTCAAACATTATCATTTCTGTCAAATTTTGTATGAAATGACGTACCAAAATTGACAGATTTGACAACTTTGAGATTGTTTTAAGAGTTCATGGTTATGGCCCTGAACTGGATTCCGGAAAAAGCGTTTAAAAAATGTTTTGATGATTGGATTATTCGTTGGCATAAGTGTATTGCTTCTTAAGGAGCATACTTTATAGGTGATAAAATAAATTTGGATGAATAACTAACATTTTGTGTATTATTAATCTTTTCCCGGTACTTTCTTGACAGAGTAGTACAAAGTACATTCCGATTTATAATTATTATATTATTGTAACACACATAATGTTTGAAACAGGTTCTGGTTGTTAAACTTAATCTTTATGTATTTTATGTAAGCTAAAAGATACAAGCATCCATCCACGTGGTTAACATTATGGAAGCCGAGTTAATTCACGCATAAATAACTCGGTAGGTAACTGAACGTGCAGCCGCATGGAAAAACGTCGTCTTATACGCCTTTCTGCGCGATGTCGACGACTGGAAACGACTTTAGAAGGTCATATTGAAAATCCGTTTTGCGTTATTTTTTCCTGAATATGCAACGGTTTTTATTAATCGTGAATATTTTATCCAATAACTATTAATACACATTGACTTTATTAAGTTAATCCCCGTTGCAACCTCATAAGAATTAAGAAAAAATATTTCTGAATGCAAAAGGGAACTCTTTGCAATCAGTCAGATACATAGCCTGTACGTACATTGTCTGTTAGTTAGTTGGTTTTTAGGGAACAGTTTTATTTATAATTATTTTTACGAATAATTTTAGTAAATTTTATTATTTACCCTTGTAATCACAATCACTAAGTATACGGCGCAGCGCTCACTCAAGATTATAGGTTCCTATTATCTACCCAAAACAATAATTACAAATTCAAAACGGCGTCTCAATTAACACGGGTAATCTCAATAAACTGTCTCAGCGCAGAGGAGAACGGGGAAAAATAAATGGAATAATAGCGAGCCCGCCCTCATTTAAGGCGCCTGCAAAACAAACGTAACGAAATCAACGCTTAGTGTGCCAACTGTGTCCGTTGGTACAATAGCAAAAACAACCGGTGGGGTGAGCGGGGGAGCGTCGCATTGCACCAGTTGAATCTCGCCCGAAACACCCGCGGGTGGCTTCGGCCCCTCTGCCCGCGTCATGAGTATTTGTTGACGCTAGCGTGGAGCCGAGATTAACAAATAATTTCAGAATAGACGCCTGTATTTTACATCTAATACATTTTTACATATTAACCATGCAATAGTCTTTTTCAGCCTTTTAAGTATAAGTAGGATTAGCAATATCAAATCAAATTAAATTTTATTTCTATACAGTTCTTAATTTGATTTGATTTAGCCTTAGCAATAGGGCTCGAAGCTAACTGCAAAGTGACAAAGAAAACACTTCACATATTTTTTGGGTTGAAAAAGAAAGCAGAACAATAAGACCATTGTAGCGCAAATATAAGTCAATGGCGTGCTAATTAAAATTCTGGATATTGAAAATAAAAATGGATTTTTTCCCTTAGAACCTGTTGCTTTGCATCTACAGTTTTGCTACAATAATTGTTTGAAAACCTTTGCAGTTTCTAAACCTGTGGTTTAAAATATAATACGAGTAGAAATAAAACCGCTCAGGCGAACTTTCTCTTAAACCCTTCACACACCTCTAAAACTTGCAAAGCACGATACATTTGAAACTTTATTGTTACTTGGTCTCATGCCGTTCGACGTTTAATAGATTAAATTACCAAAATTCTGTTATTTATCTTAAGATACGAAGTAAACGTGTACGTCGTTACGGTTTGGCGGATCTCCCATGTCTTATGTAGGCCGTGTCCCCTTTGTGCTATACGATACGCCAGGTCTATCTCCGCAAAGTGCTAATCAATACCGCCAAAGCCGGGGTAATATCACAGTATATGTATATATGTACTGTGGTAATATTGTACTACTGTGCATTTGCTTATCGTTTTGTAAGCACCTTTTTTGGTTTTAATGAGCTAATAATTCAATACATAGAATCTTTGTTTTTTTTTAACATCGAAGATAATTAATTCTAATTATAGGTTATAGGTGTAATCGTTAAGTGTGCCCATGCGGTAATTTTTCAAATATAAGAGAAATGTAATGAATTATATATTTAATTTATTTTATTGGATTATGCATCTTTCCTCCTAAGCTACTACCCATTCCAGAGGACGTTTATTCCCAAAGGATATTAACATTTTAATCTGATTTTGTATAAAAGTTTCGATTGTTAATAGTTTGTCTATAACGGTAAACGAGTGTCGAAGATATACCTATCTTCGACACTCGTTTATCTTAGGGTTTTTTTTATGAGTTTGTAAAAAAGTTACTACTTTTCGGTAAAATTTGGACTATCCATTTACTTGTTATAAGTCATTATTTCTTATTTTCATTTTGATTTACTTATGAGTTGCAAAAATACAGCAATTTAGTATGATATTTTTAAAGCTTAGGATTCTAGACTATTATTTGGTGCTAATTTAAATTTCATACTTTCACGCTATTTTGGTAAAATGGTTAATAGACAGATAAGTATATTGCCGACAGACGAACAACAAAGTAAATATTCAATCAGCGTAAGGGTAGCTTTTGGTAACTATTTAATATCCAATTATTATACTTACTTATTCTTTTCATACAAGTTATATCCGTTAAATTGTTCCTAATGTCGATAATTATTATTAATTCTAATCGCATAGTTAGATATATGAACCTACATTAGAGATTGCTAAATATTATCAGTTTTATGTACTTGGAACTAGCCGAACACAAACTTTATTGATTATTCGTGCAGGTGTTGCCAGGTCACCTTTCTCAGTCCAGAATATTGGAACTTGAAAAACAGAGGAAATATGACAAAAAGATCGGGACGTAGTAAAGCAGCCCTCCCTCCTCTAGCCACACGCTCCGCCCGCTCGCCTTGTAAAGTTTATCCCTTAGCAGATCCCTTTTTTAAACTGTGTTTTATAACTTTTGTTACTAAGAAAAAAGGTTCGGGTGAGATTTCGAGTATTGCTCCGCTGATAAGATGCTTCCTGAGAAGACTGAATAACGAAACGTCCCGCTGAAAGCAAGATACGGCAACACTATTCGTGTCAAATGTCATGTGCCAAATGTATAAGTCATCAAATCTGTACTCTGTGAGCTGTTTTTCTATTTCTCAATCACGGACGTAACATCACATTAAAAAAATGTGAAGCATGCAAGGTACTACAATTTCGTTTGTTGTACATGATCTACACTCACACATACACACTAGGTACGACAACCCGCCGCCATTCCGCTCCGAGTGACAGCGCCAGTGACACGTAGTAAACGCGTTCGTTGCGTCAACGATTTATTTTTCAAAAATGCCGTCTTGTGTTGTTAAATAATGTAAAAACTACATGAGTAAAGTCAGTTAGTAAGTTATTACGAGTCGTGCTAAAAAAATATATTTATGTTTTAAATACTTTGCCGAGAATTCTAGAGGTAAAATGCAACAGTGTTGTCACTTTATTTACGGGAAAATTACCCTAAAGGTGGGGAAATCTATATTTGTATGCAACAAACCATGTATGTGACTCTCTGAAATCAGATTTCGTCAGTTTTTGGGCTGACTAGTAGAATTTTTATTCTTTTTCAATTACGTATTAAGCGTCGGGGGGTTTTCAAAATTTTTCAATTTTACTTTTTTTATTAAGGCGTATATTTTATAGTCATAGCCTTATCACTAATAATGTCATGTGTAAAAATATATTTCTTTATACGTAACATGTGTTTTATTTTCTATCACAGTGATCATTAAAAATATGTTTGGTAGGTCAACATAGATCAACCGTTATTATTTCTGTTAAAAAATATATGTAAATTACATAAGTTAACTGAGATCGATTGGTACCACCAAACAGCAGGGAAATTGATGGTTTATATAGCAACCCTTAAATCACGCACACAGCCTAAACGGGCGGCCATTATTATGCTTCACTTATGGTTAGACGAGGTTACGTCCGTATTTTTTTTACGTCCGTGTTCTCAATTTTACATCAAAACAGCCTTTTATCTATTTATAGATTTTTATTTATTTCGATGAAATATAAAAAAGTGGCAATTTTGTATGGGAATTTAACGGTATGAAGTTCCCCCTGAACTTCAGGTCATAGAGTAATTAATAAATAAGCTGGTTAAAATCCTATGTTCCGTAACCGAAGAGATAAGCCAATCATTAATGATTGGTTGCGCCACTTAACCCACTTTTACCCGTCTGCTAACTGCTTTTATGCACAAAATATCAGAATATCGCAGAAAAAGAAACAAATAAAGTTCACACAACAAAACATCTGACATAGAGTAACTCCATACACAGCGCCGCAAAAAATATTATTTTCCGCTTCTCAACTGAGACAGCCGAAGCAACACAGTTGGGTTGGATGTTTGTTACATTAACAAACGCTCGCGAGGAATGTCTTTGAGAATACACCCCTTTAGAGAATTACGAGAATACAATGGGGGCTATTTTGTTGACTTGTTTCACATGCTCGACATTCTGAGGAAAATAGACATTTAAATCAAGGATCGAGTGGAAATCTTACAATATACAGATGCATGAGTGAACTACACAACGTTTTAAAAACTTGTAAAATTTGGTTTAAGGAAATATTATGGACGAACAGGTTTACGAATACCTACCTACATTAAAGTAGACAAAGTTAATGCTTAAAACTATATGAAACGATTGCAATTTGTTTGTTTTCGCTAAATGAGATGAAATCATACAAGAGGAAAACACAAAGGGGAACTACTTTCCAGTATCTTCTACAAAGGGCTGCAGATGCGGTTAACATGAATTAGAAATTTGTCACGTAACAATAAAGAATCTACTTACTCTTACGGTTGGATATAACAAAGACAGATTTTTAATGAGGATCAAGAGACATCGATGATGTTAAATGTTCAAAAAAGCGCATCTTTGGCCTTTTACCAGGCTTTGACTTTTTTATCATCTAGCTGAACTCACTAGGTAACAGGTTTACGAATACCTACCTACATTAAAGTAGACAAAGTTAATGCTTAAAACTATATGAAACGATTGCAATTTGTATACAAAACAACTATAATGGCATTAAGTCCATATTTTGTACGATTAAGATCATATACGAATATTATTTGAAGGCTATGGATCATACCAGATGTTTTGGGGAGCTTCAGAGATGGCGACTAATTTTGATAATTCGTACGTATATATACGTCATATCTTTAAAAACTCAAATATGAAAATGGAATCGACTGTATATTTTTTTATTTAAGTTTATTAAAAGGAAATTCGTAGATACATCTGACTGTCCTGTATAAACCTGTGATAAAGAAATTGCTCCATTAATTTGATGCGGCTCACTTTGAGTTCCTTCTCGTGTTACCGCCGGAGCCCAGCTGGCGAAAAGACCTGTTTTCTCACGGTTTCCGACATTTGATTCATTTCAACTCTAAACCTTTCGTTTAGAGTCGAGCTTTGAATGGAAAGGATATGAAATAGATTTCAGAGATGAGTTATTTCAAAAGAAATTAAGCAAGGTGTTTTGATCGAGTAAAGACTTATTAGATGAAGCTGAGTTATCGTTATTTGGATAGATATTGCCTAGATGAAATATTAACTAAGAACAATTTTTTCAACACACAGATATTCGCTTTTCTTAGAGTACCTACTACCTACCAGTTTTCTAACTTAAACCATGAACGCTTAAAACAATCTCAAATCTGTCAATTTCGTCATTCGGTACGAAATTTGACAGATTTTAGATTGTTTTAAGAGTTCATGGTTACCTCCTTGAAGCCCCATTACCGTAATTGTCATTCATTGGCAACATAAGACGATTTGATGGGATTTCGGTATTTTTGTTGCTATTTAAACGTCAAATTTGCGCACGAAATATGATCATGAGCGGACTTAGAGCATTGAGCGGACTGTTAAATGATTGTGTCAAAACTAGTTAGTGACAATCATGGATTTAGTAGTAAAAATGGATAGTAAAAATGGAGATAGATAGGGCTGAAGGTGCCGGGTAAGTTGTTCCGATGCAAAAATCAGAAAGAGATAGTTATATGTTTGTATTATTTCCCGTGTTCTGGTTATCCAACGCTTGCCATTTATGTTGCGCCCGAGACTCTGACCGAGCGGTAGTGTGTGTAATGATCCTCCAGCAACACGTGGGTAAATATTTTATCGTTCATACTTTTTGGTCAGAAGTAGGCATATTTGGTGTTAGGGACATGAGAGTTTTACCTACTGATGTATAAGTAATGTATCCAGAAATATTAATCTATGTAATTTTAATACTTTGTACAGAATATTTTGTCAATAATTTGAATTAATTAAAGATTAATATCTTTAATAACCTATATTGTTTCGCTAAATGAGATGAAATCATACAAGAGGAAAACACAAAGGGGAACTACTTTCCAGTATCTTCTACAAAGGGCTGCAGATGCGGTTAACATGAATTAGAAATTTGTCACGTAACAATAAAGAATCTACTTACTCTTACGGTTGGATATAACAAAGACAGATTTTTAATGAGGATCAAGAGACATCGATGATGTTAAATGTTCAAAAAAGCGCATCTTTGGACTTTTACCAGGCTTTGACTTTTTTATCATCTAGCTGAACTCACTAGGTATTAGGAGAAAATTTGATTAATCCTAGTGTCATAGTCTGTAAAGGGTTGTTTTTTATGGATTCTGTCTAATATATCTATTTTGTATTAAATTTAAGCAAAAATTATGAAGAAAATACAATCAGTATCAGATAATTAAAAGAGTAACTGTTGTTGTATTTTGCACTGATGATTATTATAAAAACTACTAAAGTTTATTAAATGTTAATTTTTTTATAATGTATATTTCGAATAAATAGATATCTGAACTAACTATCATTTTCTTTATTCCAAAATCCATGTATTTCATGTAAAAGGCCAAAAATTATAAACGGCACAACCAACCTCAACTGTGGCACAACTTGCCCCAGCGAGGGGTCGCTGATCAAAAATGTAACTCTCTATATTATAAAAAAAACTATTTAAAAAGCACGAAAATTGATTATAAATTCAAAATCTACAAACAATTTTACCTAAGATAGAATAGAACTTTTAACCGTAGCATTCGTCTTACTCGTTTTATCCAGGGATTTGTCAAAATCGGCACTTTCAGCCCCACTCTCACCTACTTTTACTAAAATTTTGATAAGTAACTTATACTTTCGGTCTTAGCAGTAAACTATATATTTATTTGATGCAACTAAATTACAATACTGTTTTTGGTGAGAGGCACAAACCAGAGGAGTTAGTTTTCTCTGTCTATCCAGTGCTCTAACCAGTTTGACTATTAAATCAATGGTGACAATTTCAACAAATCAAGTCAGCATTAAAATTATTCGATTACCATTTGACCAGTTTCCACTCTCAATCATATTACAACATGGATGTAGTAATTAGAACATACATATAAATTCCTTGTATTACGATCACTTTGGATTAATTTGTCAATTTGACATTGTCATTTTCAGGGTCAGATTCAGAGGTGTGCAGGCTCTGGGGCAACGAAGGAATGGAGGCCCTCAAATTATTTTCCGAATAAAAACAATCAAAATCGGTTATTGCGGCGCGCCGCAGCCGCCGAAATTTTTCCTGCACCACCGCAACCGTGAACAAAGCCAACGGCTCTGATGATAATGTCTTTACAGCCACAAGGTGCTGACTCATAGTTCCCAGGATATACTTGGCGCATATGCACTTGTCCCCATTGTGGGCAGCACCTGGGGTGGGTTTTTGAGTCCACAGAAGATGGTGATATGGCTGAGCCCTAGAGGCCATCATTTCATGGACTGATTTTGAGTAATGTACTTGGTGAAAATTGTAAGTATTCTAATCACCTAAAGTAGCTAATTGACCAATCTAACTGAAGTTTTCTGTCCTAACCTTTTTTTTACGACATTTTCATCAAAGTTTGAAATTCGGAACATAATAATAAAATAAAATGTTATGAAATTACCGTGATTCCGTGATCAAAATTAATCACCAAACAGAGTTACCTACCACTGGAACTATTTTATGAGCAAGCATAATAGTGATTATAGATACAAAAAAGTACACATCTTAGTAATTCGGTGTTATCTCGTTCGTAGTTGGGGTGCGCTTGACCATGACCCAAGATGCTACAAATCTAGTTATTACATTTGAAGCGATTGATACAACATACCTTAGTTGCCCTTTGATCTAGAGCATTTTGGATCATGGCCTGCAACGTCATAATTAGCCCAGGCCAGTCTACTGATCGATATATAGAATTCCGATGCACGCCAAACGGGCACACACACACAAGAAACGGGCTCCGTTTCTCGGCTACTCTTTTCTACCTAGCCACTGCTTGTTAAAGTTTAGCTACTGCTAAGTCGCACCCTCCACTAAAAAACACGTCTACTCCATCAGTTATCGATTCTAGGAAAATTTGACCATCCCACTGCGACTTTAGTTTGTTTGTTTGATTGATATCGATGACTTACATTTTATGTCAGATAAACATATTATTTCTTATTTTATTCCATTACTCGATGAACAACTTCAAATTAGTGTACTAAGCGCACCGTGAGTGTTCAAGTCCCGGCTCTGTTAGTCATGTCAGGCAGCAGTCGTATAAGATGTTTCTTCAAACTTTTACGGATTTTCCTAAATGCTGCTCAGCCTAGCGAGTTCTCCTGCGAGCTTCTCTCTCAAACTTTTAAATTACGGGAATATGGGCTTCTGTCTTATAAAAAGGTATAAAATGATCGTATTTTTACAAACAAGCACACGACATATACACGCAATAATATTTTCCCGATAACCGTTTTATTTTACCCTTGAGCTAAAGAGGTTGAGAGAAAAAAAGTAATATATTCGACGTCAGTAGGTATACCGAGGGCTGATATTCTAATATAGCCTCTATGAAAGGGCGATAAGGTACACGAAAACGTGGCTGGTTATAGAAAAACAAGGGTAGTGTCGATGTGTAGGAACGACATCTGTTCAAGGCAATAAATTATTTGGTCTCGAGAGAGTCGAAAGACGCCATCTCTAGCGAAGCATATATTGGCAATACCTACTATCTACAAGACTATCTGTAACAAAATAGGATTAAATGGTAAAATTCATTCGTTCAATATTTATAATCCGTAAGTCTGTGTGAAAAACCGAAAAATTACGGTTACTTCATTGACGAATCCATTACCTATTGCTACTGAAATGTATCTAATAACTAAAGATCATTGAATCCTAAAATAGTCTACTTGCTTTGAAACTCCAATGTCAATCTCTGACAATGTTTAAACAGGTTCCAATCATAGACTTAGACATAGTTACCCTGTTGCAACAACTTCAGCATTTATTAATCGTCTCGTCATTATTAGGGCTAGCGCTAACGAGTAACTTTTGTCACCGTGACTGTTTTGTCACTCTTAGACCCAATTGCTTATCTCAGAATTAGCGAATTTAATCTCGAATTATCCATCAAACATCATTCTATAGGCTTTGACAGTTTTTATGACGACAACAGAGAATGTTTTAATTTTGCACTAAACTTAGCCGGTTGTTTGCAAGTCCGCACGCATATTATAACGTGACAGCTGGGTGACAATAATTCCATGCCATACATATTGATAGAGTGACAAAAAGTAATGGTGACAAAAGTTACTTGTGCGCGCTAGCTCTGAGAATTCAAAAGCCTTCAGCGCTAAAGGGGAACTTTAAAGTTTCACTTGTTTGATTAAGAGCTAGCGCGCACGAGCAACTTTTATCACCATTACTATTTTTTCAATATGTGTCAATATGTATGGTGATTACATAATTGTCACCCAGTTGCACGTCATTACGTGCGTGCATAGAATCTCCATACATATTGCAGAATTATGCTGCTAAACTCTTTGTAATTTTAACTTTTAATTTTTCTTGGACCCTTAGTGGTCTGTCCGTCTGTCCGTCTGTCCGTCTGTCCGTCTGTCCGTCTGTCCGTCTGTCCGTCTGTCCGTCTGTCCGTCTGTCCGTCTGTCCGTCTGTCCGTCTGTCCGTCTGTCCGTCTGTCCGTCTGTCCGTCTGTCCGTCTGTCCGTCTGTCCGTCTGTCCGTCTGTCCGTCTGTCCGTCTGTCCGTCTGTCCGTCTGTCCGTCTGTCCGTCTGTCCGTCTGTCCGTCTGTCCGTCTGTCCGTCTGTCCGTCTGTCCGTCTGTCCGTCTGTCCGTCTGTCCGTCTGTCCGTCTGTCCGTCTGTCCGTCTGTCCGTCTGTCCGTCTGTCCGTCTGTCCGTCTGTCCGTCTGTCCGTCTGCCCGTCTGTCCGTCTGTCCGTCTGTCACCAGGCTGTATCTCATGAACCGTGATACTTAGAGAGTTGAATTTTCAGAGATGTATTTCTGTTACCGCTATAACAACAAATACAAAATCCTAGAATATAATTAATATTTAAGAGGGCTTCCATATCACAAACGTGTTTTTTTGCCGTGTTTATAGATAATGGTACGGAACCTTTGTGCGCGAGTCCGACTCGCACTTGGCCGGTTTTTATTATTATTGTTGTTCTCAGTTCTTAGCAAGACTGTACGTTTTTTTATATATAAGTTCCGATTTTATTAGTGTTCATCCTGTTAACCTGTGACTATATAGGTGAAAAGCAATCGTAAAAACCAATTTTCAAATGTGTACCATAAAAACTAAAAAAGTTAAAAATCAACAACATCGACTTTATATTGCATCAACTCGTCCTATCGTTGCTACGTTTAACCATCTGATTATCCGTCTTATTCCTTCCCCTTTTACAAAGCGAGAAAGAGTTGAAGATAGGACGAGTTTATGCAATATGAAGTCGATGTAGTTATTTTGTAATTTATTCTTAACTTTTTTAGTTTTTATGATAGACATTTGAGAGTTGGTTTTTACGATTGCTTTTCACCTATATAGTCCCAGGTTAACAGGATGAACACTAATAAAATCGGACCTTATATACCAATAATTCTGTTAATCTTTGGAATAAATTACCCCAAAATTCTCTGTACTATTTAATAAGCTGTACAATAAAATAAGTTTTTTTTAGCGTTCTTTATTTACTCAACCCACACGCGAGCCACACATCAAATATTTTTTTTTGTTCTTTGTTTTTTCCGTATTATTTTAATTATATTTTTTGCAACTCTTAATTCTTTCATTTCATTTCTTATGCGCGTGGTGTGGCCTTTAGCGGTCACACCAAACGTAGCAAAATCCATTGACTTGGTGACAGGGACAAAATAGTCACGGTGACAAAAGTAGCTTGTGTGCACTAGCTCTTACAGTAGCTGCTAGTTGAGCTAGTACTATCAAGAAAAGTGTAAACCGGGTGGGGGTGGGTCTTAAGAAAGTAATTTTCTTTGGCAAGCAACAACTACCAACGCCCCCGTATTCCCTTCTTCGTGATAATTTGCTTTGTTAAGGTGGTGGTTTACGAGATAATGTCGACTGCACTTTACATAAAATTGTATTTATTTTTGCCTTATCATTCAGGCTGGCGATATGCGGGCTATTATGAATAAAATTGGTAGGTATATGTCGAGCACTTGAGGTAGGTTTTGATATAATTAACAACAAAGGGCTGATGCCTACCTAAGTAGATATACCTAGTCAACCCCTATTTAGTCGAGTGGGGAACCCAGTGCATCGGAGGGGGAAATGGACGCAGAAGATTTTAAATTTGTTTCAACAAGCTGTTGGAACACACGCTACGGACATTCTGGGTAATAAATAGTACCAGTTAACAGTAGAGAAGCAATACATTATAGAAAATGTTATTGAATATTTCATAAAGGCCCCTATATATTAGAATAGAATAGAATAATATTTATTTGGCACAAACAAAAATAGACATACAGATTACAAACAGAAAAAAAAGTACGAGGTGTGCCAAAAAAGACCCCCCTCAGTATTAGTCGTGGCAACTGAAGGCTGCTACGACACTGATATTCTGCGGGGGCCTATAACACTGAAGCAAAAAACATAAACAACGAGAATATCAGCAGTAATTAATTAAGAATACAATAATAATAAAAAAAACCAAATTTAATTAATTACAACTTAAATTATTTCGCCACATGGCCTAATAGCGAAGAGTCTCGACCAACATCTCAACAGGCCCTCGCTAGACAGTTGGATCAAGGGCCAGATACAGAAGGCAGTTCTGCTTGATACGGTACGTATAGTCAGGAGGTTCCTCACTCTGCAGCCCTAACCGCCAGTAGCTTTGAGCATTGCTCCGGCTGCTGGCGCCGGACTAAAATTAGATTTTTTATAATGTTTTTTATTTTTCTTTTAAAAAATATTGTAAAAATTAAATTTAAGAATTCAAATAAATATTGAGAAAAATTATAAAAAACATCAAACATAATAAAAATACAGTAAAATAACAATAATAACATTAATACATAACATGGAGGCATTCATTCAGACAGAGCTAACCAGAGACCTGCAGAACACAACTAGCTCAGCCGATAGCTCAGCACCAAAACCAATATCTAGTGTGCGTGTGCGCATGCCTTTATAATAGTTGCATTTGTACGGTAAATTATACGGCTATTGCTGAACCGAAGATTTCCTTTGGTGGGATTGGTCCATAAGGCTCCAGGATGGATTTAAGAAGTGGAGCCACCGCGATTTTTGATGTTAGTTTTTTGAGGTTTTGGCAGCTTCTGCTCTGGAGGAAAATAGAGTCTAAAACTGTATAGAGGCATGACTTATGCTACCATTCCAATTTTGGTACCATATTCATATGATTTAAGGATGCCGAATTCATTTCAGGACTCATATTTGCACGATAAAGATGTTAAACTACGTAAAAAAAAGAAAAAAATGTAAATATTCAGGTATTTATTTTAAAAAATCAAACACAAAAATATAAAGAATTGGCGTGACGATTCCTAGCACTCGTCCTCCAATACCTCTGGATCCAATTCTATTTCATCATCGATGAGTGCTTCGCGGTCCATTACACTGTAACAAAACATAAACAATTATTATCCAAAAAAATTGAAACAAGCTATAAGCGAAAGTTATTCAAACATAAATATACCTGGAATTATCGCAGTTGCCATTACAGATCTTGCATAGGAGTGTGCATGGCATTCCTTCTCGCCTACAAGAACAACGGCCTCTACAGCTGTTCTTACACCCACATTTTACCAGCTCTCGCGCCGCATCCCAGATGCTGGACTGGATTGTCCATACTGGCTGCCATTGTCCTTCCTTTTCAGTCCATCCCCAGTTTGATGGGGAGGGAATGTCGGGTGAGGAGTCAAAAGCTTGTCCCCATATATAACCTGCTTAGTAGGCTGCCCGTAGTGTATGCATTTTAAGAGCGTCTCTTGTGGGGGGGATATTTTGTAAAGCCTTATTCTTTGTGAACAAAAACTTACGAGCTTCATTCACGGAAACTATTTCACTGTCTCCACAGTAAAGCTTGATTACGTACTTTTCCAAGCTGATCAGTATGTCATCTGTCAGTTCACTTAATGGATTAGAAAGGGCTTTAAAAGCTGATGTGGCATCAATACACTGCTGCCATGCCTTCCAGGTCAGTGTTTTCCCTTTTGAGTAAAACGCAGAAACGGTGTCACAGCCTGTGAATGCATGATACCCTCTTATGGCTTCTGCTCTCTCTTCACCCATATGATGTGCTAAATCATGCGCAGCTACATAGCTGTGGTGCTTTCCAGTACCAAAAGATACCCACAGCTCTTTGAGACCCAACCGCTCAAGGAAAAAGTAGTAGGATATGGCAATTATGAGTACGTCGGAATCAACAGTATGTATAATTACGTTTGTTGCTCCATTCATCACCATGTCCTTGGCATGCAGTACAATGCGGCTATCAGCCTCCTCGGAAGTTACATTAAGCCCTGTCAACAGCGTTTTCGTTGGTACTGAGGATTTGATTGTCGGACCGATGTTAGTTACTATATGTATACCGAGGTTCCCCTGAAGGGCATAGCATCCAAGCAGTTTAAACAGTTCTTCCTTATTCTGAGAATTCTTAAGAAAGTTTGACCAATTGCTTGGCAATTTGTAGTTCTCATTTACTTGACGACGTATTCCTTGGCCTCTATCATCCCGAACCTGCTTCTTAAGAGACATATTAGAGTAGAGGTCCCAGACGATATCAACTCTCATCGCCTCTATGCTCTCTGTACTTCCCACGATGCACCGACGGAACTCATTGCAGCAGTATTCTTTGAATGTTTTAGAGCTACGTGGAGGATGACTGTGGACAAGGGCAGCTCCATCAAAAATATGACTATTACAATTTTCAGGGTAAACGTTGCCTTCGATTTCTTTCTTCAAAACCGTGACTATGTCAGACTTCTGGCACATTCGCAAATTTCCCATCGACGATAAAGAAGGTGGATTAATTTGATTCTCATGAGAAAAGAACATGTCCAAGTCCAGACTCCTATTCTGACATGATATGAATAGTTTTGAGAATAGGTTCACGTCAGACTTTAAAGCTTTGACAGTTTCAATTTGTTTCGAGGATTTTGGCTTTTTAACATTGGCAAAAATTCTGGTTTTTTGTTTTTTTATTGGTTCAAATAAAGAAGACGTCTTTTTAACAAGCCTTTCTTCAACAAATTCTCTATACAATTCATTTCCATTTTTCTCCAAATTGTATAATGTGCTTACAATATCAGTATCTGCTATTGTCCTTGTATCTAGTACAATTAAATCTTTTGCTTGCTCTTGAAATGGGTTGCCAAACTCTTGTATACTTGCTTCTACGGCACGAACTTGTCGCAGAAATTTATTCTGGAAAGCAGGATACTGTTCGTGATGAAGCTCATCAGAAGATTCAACGTCCTTAAACTCTTGAATAAGACGGCATATTTCAGGTCCAGCAAGCATCCAACGTCGCAAAGCTGTTGGATCTTGGGTAAGGCCAATGGCACCCCCATCGCCTTTAATAATTGCATTATGCTGTTCGTGTGCTTGGTCAACAGCAAGAGCAGAAAATGGTCTTCGGGACTTACGAATCACAAAGTTTCCTTTCAAGAATTCAGCGTAGACGTCTGGGGCACTCGTGGGTAATAAATCCAAGTCAGCTACATGAACAGACAGCCAACGCGCGTAGTTTTGGTGGTCAAATAAGAAAAACCAGGGTAACATTTGCTTCAAGCATTCTTGGAAAAGATTGTAGTTTCCTTCTCGCAATGAGCGCACAAATGATAGGAGAAGAATCTGTAAATTAAGTAAATTTAACCAGAACTTGAACGTTGGTAATTCAGATGCTTGCTCATGTACCCAACTTTCAAATGAAACGTTGGGTGAATTCACTGAGTGGGCTTGATTTACAAGCATGTACAGAGCTGCGGCGGTGATTTCGTGGGCTGTCCTACTTTTTTTGACGTGTGAAACCTTCATAATCGCTTCGGCAGTTCCCTGTGTAGCTAAACCTGCGTTCACAGCAACGCTAATCCAACCACACCCTTCCATGTACTGCCCGATGACTCCGAGAAATGCCTTCTCTATATGAAAAGGGGCAAACATCATCACAAATTTCTCTTGTCCATACAAATCTGGCCAGTTCCATTGGATTAGTTTTGCGATAGTGTAGAGTGGTTGGTCTCCATACATGACTGGTGTTTGGAGGGCGTTGAGGTGGTAAGTTATATTTTTTATGATATTCATTCCGTGACGAACCATGGACACAGAATTTGACTCTTCAAAAAAAAGTGGCAACAGTGAACAAACAGCAGTACGTAAATTCTGGATATTCTGACCACTATTGCTTGCATGATATGCAGCCCAAGACCAATTACTGCGAGTACTATCTTCGTGACTGCTGCAATTAAGGACGTATTCAAGCCACTCGGATTCTGGTTTCCATTCCATAGTTTCTCTAGGGAGCATTTGTGACAAAACTGGAACACAGCAATCTGGAATTTTTGGTTTCGTTTGCACAAGGAACGCATTTGGCACGATTGCAAACGACTCTGGTAACTGAGGAACATCTAATGTTTGAGGTCCGCAACTGTTGTATGTAGATTGGAAAGTGCGCTGGTGGCCTGGCTGAGCATCCGATGGTGTTTGAAACACTGATATACTTGTTCCGTGGAAAGACCCTTCTGAAGTATTGCTTGATGGATTGTGGTCTACATTATCATAGGCGCCAATAGTAAACACACCTTGCAAAAGATTACTGGGACATAGTAATCCTTCCTCTTCAGCTCGATTAATATTTAAGTGACACAGTGCAGATGTCACCTCACGGACACGATTTTTTGACACCGATAAGCCACGTTTGTGCAAATCGTCTATTACAGTCTTACTACGTGTGCGACCGTAAACCTCGAGAGCTGAATAGAGTGGCAGTGGTGGCTCGTGATCTCTGTCATGTCGTACAATATTACCACTAGGTGCTTTATTTTTGTAATTAAACATTACGAGCTGTGCTATAGCCAGAGCTGGCTCAGTAGCCTTGCACTCTTCAGGGTACCATGTTCCATAAATAATCATATTGAGTGAAGCGACAAGAAGAGGAGGAACTGAAGATTCTTGACAGTTTTTATCGAATGTGCCTCTGAAACAGGTTTTCCAGTTTTTCATCTCTTTCCTGAGAGCTGCGCTAAATCTAGAAAAACCAATTGCGTCTTGATGAAGATCGTGAGAATGTGCATGAAGAGATAAGTCTGCAGATTTGCACACTAACTGATACTCCTTGCAAGGACGATGTACTGTCAACTGTGGAAACTCATCCTGAAGCTTTTCCCGAAGCGAAGTTGATCGTGTTTCTGGAAGCTCACACTCGGGAATGCCAAGTAACTGCGCTAATCGTATTCTATACATCGTTGTTAGTGTGCTCATTTGAAATACGACATCACGATCTTCGCTTTCTAATTCAGCCTCCATATAAGCCACAAGTTCAGCGTAGGCTACGGCCTCGCAAGCGGTAGATTTACTATCAGCAGAACGGTTGTCTTTCCTGCACTTATTTCTTAAATTTTGTAAACAGTTTTTGTGATATTTTGCATTAGACGCTACCAAATCTTTGGTTTGCAGCAACCCAATAAGTCGCGCATCCATTAAATACTGGGCCCATTCTTTAACGCTCTCATTTAGTTGTAAAGATGTGACTAGTTGAAGTTTGTTATTTCTTGATTCTGGCATAGAACAAATGAAACAAATCGGTACCTCTAAATTGCCAGTTGGTGGCACAGCCGTAGAAGACCTAGTTAATCTACTGCTTTTAATATTTTGGGCCTTAGTTGCTTCAAACTTTTTAAGTGCTCGCTGAAGTTTTGTAGAATTATACTGCATGGCGCAATTTTTGTGCCATTTTGCCTCACGACTACTCAGAGTATCAGCAATTCCTAAACCTTCATTCAGCTTGTCAAAATGTTTAATAGAATCCAGTTCACCTATTTCCTTAAATGCACATAAATTGTCCGCTAATGTATTGTAGCCACTCAATAATTTTGAACGGTTTTTATTACGGGCCGGACATACGAGATTTTCTTTATTTTTTGATTGACAAATACAAGATATTGCTGGACTCTCCGGTTAGGGACTGTGGGTCAGCAACCACTAGCAATTTTTCCCGTTTTGCCATTTTAAAAAAAGACAAGTTAAAAAGTTGCGCGCGTAAGTAGCGACTCGCGTCAACCGATCGAGGGCAAACGAACGCGGGCTCACGCAGTAAGCTACTCCGCGCGACTGTCAAACGATGAAACGAGCAAACGCGGGCCGCGGGGTGAGTGAGGTATGAGGCGAGTGAGGGGAGAGAGCGGCTGCGCGGGCGGTACTGCAAAGCCCAATCCGTTCGAGTGCGAGGCAATGTGGAATATACCTACATACCTAAATAGAATAACTTATTATTTGAAATTCATATCACAAATTTTTAATTTTATTAAATTTTCTATCTATATGACCTAAATATTATTCCAGAACTGACGTTAAGATATTCGATTAAATCGAAAATGATACCAAACTCTATTATATACCTAAACCCTACGCAGTTATTAACCTCAGGCTTTGTTAAGGTTAAAACCCCCCCTCCCCCCACCTGCATGAAAAATTCAGGTGGCTCCACTTCATAAACCCATCTTAGGGATCCAAAGATCAATCCTGCCAAAGGAAATCTTTGGTTCAGCAAAAGCCGTATTCTTCGTTTTTTTGTAGTGTACAACTGCAACTATAAGCATCGACCCGGCCAGAGTGGTTGCATTCTCTCTGGCTAAGCTCTTCCGTCCGCCGCCGCATGTCGCAATTTTTATTTTGCCCACGCCCTACCTATTATGGTGCGACGAGCCACGTTATTAGCCACGTCAGTAGCCACGTCAGTAATCATGTGTGCACATGTTTCGCATTTCAATTCGTGGAATGGAGAGTTGATTAGTTCCTTTATTTACAACAACACGAATGTGTGTGCTCGTAATACTCATAATGAGCAATGAATGGACAACGCCGCCCGTCACCGTGAGTACCTGCACTGTAACTACGCTGTTTGTTACATAATGTAGCTAGTGTTTCATGTGTGATAGCTAGCAACAATAACTACAATGCAATTTCCGTTTCCAACTGCTGGACTCAGGGTCACTACTAGATTGATGAACCGAGAGATGACGTTTCGCTTAGCGACCACCAATGTGCTGGGAAGCGACCCCATCACACCCGTCGTCGCCGTAATAAAATTATTACCTTTATTATTATTAAGGGACATTATCGCGAAACCTTGAAGGTTGCAGTAATTCCAATAACCATAAAACGTCTTAGTATTTCAGCCCGCCCACGAAATGCAATCGGCTTACAAAGGCTTCAGTGATTTTAAATATTCCTATACTTTTAAACGCAGTGTGATATAAGTATGGCAAGTTTCGAGACGAAAGTACAGACATTAGACAATCTACACAGAATTAATAGAAGTTATGCTTTGAACGGTGGACTAGGATCGCTCAGATTTAAACTGTCAAGAGTGTTTTGAGAAATCTATGTGTGCGTTACTTTAGTAAGGACCTTAATTTCAGAACCTATAACTTTATTGCCCTATAACCTATAGGTATTAAGTACGTGCCATCTAGGTACCTAATGCAATACTTAAAATTTAGTCAATTGCTTTGAACTCTAACAATTAGTTTTAAATTGAAAATCCCTCGAAAAAAATTGTCGTTTTGTGGCAGGTTGACCTGCTATTGACTGTTATTGGAAAATAGGTTCTACGCTACTACGAAACATCAGTAGCAAATTACACGGCTTGCCTGTCACAAAACGATCTACGCATTTAATCTTTTGTGATCATATTAACTGGACATTAGGATTTAGGATTCCTAAATGAATCTCAACTTAATTATAAATAATAAACCTGTCTCCACTAAAGTATTTCTTCATTTATTCTTATTTCTTCTTTGTTAATGAATTCCTCTTGATCTCTCGTACGATGTTAAGCATTTCATTTGAGGTTTGAAGTAGAAAAAAAGGGTAACTACAAAATCGCCATGTTTTCTACGTCAGACCATAAATAAAATGCAATTCTTCTACGGTTTAAGTCTTCTTGATTTTCTTTGCCGCTGCAGTTTGGTATCTAAAGGCCCTAGTCAAAGGTTGGATTTTGGGTATGTTTTTTTTTACATAATACCTATAGGAATCCGATACTTTTAACTGAATATATGTTTATTGTTTGTAAATAAAAATATAACAACTTTCGCACACGGACGTAAACAAATACGGACGTAACCTCGTCTAACCATAAGTGAAGGATAATAATGGCCGCCCGTTTAGGCTGTGTGCGTGATTTAAGGGTTGCTATATAAACCATCAATTTCCCTGCTGTTTGGTGGTACCAAATGATCTCAGTTAACTTATGTAATTTACATTTATTCTTTAACAGAAATAATAACGGTTGATCTATGTTGACCTACCAAACATATTTTTGACGTGACAACGTCTTATAAATTGGTTTGCCGGGTGACACTTCAAGAAACTGCGTTACGCTCCGCTCACGTTATGCGCTCACAATGAGAGCGAGTGAGAGGCACGCGTCCCTTCCACTCGGGCATAGTTAGCCCGCCTAAGAGCGAGAGAGACAGACATAAAAAGTGAAAGGCACGCGTCCCTTCCACTCGAGCACAGTTAGCCCGCCTAAGAGCGTAAGTCGTTGTCACGTAAAACTTTCGCCCGTATACCGACTTTACAGGCAACCAATTTTTTATGATCACTGTGATAGAAAATAAAACACATGTTACGTATAAAGAAATATATTTTTACACATGATATTATTAGTGATAAGGCTATGACTATCTATAAAATATACGCCTTAATAACAAAAAGTAAAATTGAAAAATTTTGAAAACCCCACGACGCTTATTACGTAATTGAATAAGGATAAAAATTCTACTTGTCAGCCCAAAAACTGACGAAATCACGAGTCGACGAGATGACGAGTCACATACATGGTTTGTTGCATACAAATATAGATTTCCCCACCTTTAGGGTAATTTTCCCGTAAATAAAGTGACAACACTGTTGCATTTTACCTCTAGAATTCTCGGCAAAGTATTCAAACATATTTTTTTTATCACGAATCGTAATAACTTGCTAACTGACTTTTTACGTTAACTCATGTAGTTTTTACATTATTTAACACCACAAGACGGCATTTTTGAAAAATAAATCGTTGACGCAACGAACGCATTTTCTACGTGTCACTGGCGCTGTCACTCGGGGCTAAATGGCGGCGGGTTGTCATACCTAGTGTGTATGTGTGAGTGTAGATCATGTACAACAAACGAAATTGTAGTAGCTTGCATGCTTCACATTTTTTTAATGTGATGTTACGTCCGTATTTTTTTTACGTCCGTGCTTTCGCATTGTATTTTTTAATGTTTTAGATTTAATCAACTAAGGCGGGATTCTATCAAGCTGGAGTAAGTCGTAACTCGAGAATAAACCACTTAACCTAGAAATAAGCAAATTTTTCATTTTACCATCCACAAATCTAATGAACATTGAGGTATAATGTACTAGCGTACTAGAAAACACATCTCGAACAAATGTTTCAGCCAAACATTGTAGTCCAAAGCTTCAGTCAGTGTCAATGGTGTCAATAAATTGAAGTTGTCAAAACTGCTTCTTTATTTTTCACCGTTTAAACGTTGTTCCACAGGGCTAGAATGCTTGGCTGAAACATTTAGTTCGAGATGAGTTCTCTAACGCTAGTACATTATACCTCAACGGTAATGAACGAACATATTTTTATACGGTTAATGTCAAAGGTGGCTTTCGCCAAATTGACATTGGTCCCTTAGAAACTGACAAGTAGTCAATAATTGGCATTAACACTCTATAAACAAAATTAAATTGGCAAGCCAATTGGCTAGAAGAAAATAGATTTCATAAATTTTGGTAGGTTTATACATTCGTTCATGATTCACACTTGAACCATAGAACAACAATATTAAGAGCAGTGTGTACCTTATAGTATAGGATCCCACTATAGAACGACCTTCACCGAGCTGGTTAATGGATGAAAAGTATTTTATATCCAATTAAATATGTCAATAAAAATATTGCAAATGGGTTTTCTAAAAAATTTCAGTCCAAAATAAGATTAATTAACAATTTAATTTTTTTAAACATTTCACTGGTTTGGTTAATAGACAAATTCCATACCAATCGAAAGTATGAAGCCCAAAGAATATGCAAACGTTAGGTTCACTATTAATTTCCCGTCACAGCTCTTCGGTAGGCAAGTATAAACAGGTAAATCGATACTAGTAACTTGCACCGGTGTAGTTAGTAAATTTAAGTAAAATACTTTTCATCCATTAACCAGCTCGGTGAAGGTCGTTCTATGGTGGGATCTTAGACTATTATGTAAGTAGAAAAAACTTAAACGAAACGGGTTAAGATATTCTCATAATAGCTAAACTGGGATAACTTAATGTTTCGTCGAAGTTTTTATTAAATGTTGTGTTAAATTAGAAACTAATTACAATGAAGATTTAACAAAAAAATCGAAAACCCATCATGAAACACAAACTATAACATACTTAACTAATTTCAAAAATAATTTAAAACATCAAAATTTATAGGTTTTTTATACAATGTTCTATAGCAATAAAATATTTAATATATTTTATAAAACTGTAACTTGGTTTTAAAATATTAGTAGGATAAGTGTATTACTACCATTCGACAAAAGACAGCTAAGCGGTATCACTATATTTACAAATGTTAACATTCGTTTACTTAAAAATTTCAGCAAACAATTCTGTCGTTCGTACTGTAGCGGCTCGACGTTCGCACTTTTTGCATCGTGTGCAGTTTCGGGACGCACGATGTAAATCCGGCAGTCGTCACCCGCCGCGCTTCCCGACCACTCATTACCATCCAAAATAATTATAATTATGTATTTGTACTGGTGCACCAGTAAACTTATTCTGATGAATAAGTCCAGTGAAGTCCAGATTTACTGATGTACATCTGGACTTCTCATTCACCACCACCGCACAGTCGAGCCACACATATGAGCCTCAACAGTACCTACTCGTATATTAATAAATAAAGAAAACGTTATTTTTGGAGTCGGTGCTCCAAGGAATGTTAAAATGTGTTTATTCGCACCGACTCTAAAAATAGCTGATTAGCTAGTTAGTTTAAAAAATATATTTTTTCGCCTTTTAGTAAATTTTTGAAATCGGTTCTTAGTTTTTTTTATTTAACTATTTTAAGTGTTAGGACTTTACCAATACATTATCGTCCAATTGAGAATCTATAAAAATAGGAAAAGATATTGCTTTCAATGCCTAAGTCATGTTAAAAAGCGAACTAAGATATTTTTTCTCGTTTCTGGGTGTAAGCCCCCAGTAAATAAAATTACTGTCTGGTTTGTATTATCTGTTGACTTCTAACCGTTAAGGTGTTCTGTGGCCTCCATCATCAGGTCAGCAGTTGGTTTGATGCTCTGAGGGTCAGCAGTATGATATGCATACTAAAACCTTCTCCAGAATGTAACAAATACTTTTCTGAAAACCACATTAAAATCGGATGAGCCAAACGTGAGAAAATCGCGGACAAACATACATACAAACAGACGAGTCAAACCATAGATATAGAAGCGTAGCGAATCCTAAGTCTATGAGTCAAACTGAGAACCTCCTTTTTTAAAGTCTGTTAAAAATGACACTTTCCGTGTGCGAGCGAGAGCGCGGACCAAGTGATAAACAGGCACGACCGTCCATCTATCTCTCTTCCGCTCAATCGGCCGATGCGTCCGAGTAGCATCAATGTCTTTTTATTATTTAGACGTAAGTTATATAAAACGTTGTTTGTGTGTATACCTGCGATATCGCAGTAAGACCCAAAGGTTGCCTGGAAGAAAGTGTCCGCCTTTCTGTGACGGACGGAAAGCGTGGAAGCCGCGGCGCGGGAAAGCCACCTCCGCCGACAATTTCGGACAATTTAGTTTACCTAATAAGTACTTTGCGGGATTTTGGTATAACTTCATAAGATATGCCCCATTCTTTCTTATTTTGCATTTCGTTGATTGAACATTTTTATTACAAGATTTTAGTTAGTTCCAACTTCCCCGTTACTGATTGACCTGAAATTTTGCACACATGTGTGAACCGCGTGACAATGCAATATTATGATGAAATGTTACTGATCTGATAATGGAGCTGCAAGATGGCCATATGAACTTCACATTGAAACGAAACAACCTCATCGAGTTTGGGCTCGTTTGAATCGTCTTGACGAGTAGTTTGTCTTTCAATGGTAACCAGGGCCTGATGATGGAGCTGGAAGATGGTAATAGGAACTCTGTAATGAAACGACGCAACCCCATCGAGTTTCGGCTCGTTTAATTCGTCTTGACGAGTACTTTGCTTTAAGATGGTTACCAGGGTCTGATTTGATGATGGAGCCGAAAGGTGGTCATAGGAACTCAGTAAAGAAACGACGCAATCCCATCGAGTCTCAGCTAGTTTGATTTATCTTGACGAGTACTTTGGTGCTAGATGGTAACCAGGGTCCGATGATGGAGCTGATAGGAAGTGAGTGTGGTGACAGGTGATGGTTTCGTGGAAGAGAATATGCGACCCAATTATGTTTGGGAAAAAAAGTTCGTTCGTTCGTTCGTTCCGTTTGTTATGAACGTGGATTCTGACTATGATAAGATGTTTGCTACGTACTTTAAAATATGCTAAATGTTCTTTAATGTTCCATCAAAACACAAATTTTATTTAAGTTTGTTTGCGCAACGAACTACGCCGTAGTCGCCGATGCCGTATTTTTGATGCAAGATTTTCGCGTAAAAAGTTCTAAAAACAAAAATAAAATAAAAAAAACAAGCTTATATTACTAACTTGTTATAAAAAGAACTAAAAGGTTAAAAATAAATTTACCTGATGAGATTTCGTTTCGTTTCATTTCGTTACTTGGGGAGCACCATTTCATCAAAGTGCGACATTAATTGATGCCGAAATTAAGAGCAGAATCGGTGCTGCTGCAGCAGCCTTTGGCAAATTAAACACCAAGGTCTTGCGCTCGCATGACTTGAAGTTAGCCACTAAAGTTGTTCGTTTTCTACATTGCCCCGACCGGGGATCGAATCCGGAACCTCAGAGATGGCTACGCCTTAAATAGTCCAGCGTGCTCGCCTCTCGGCTACGGAGGTCGTCATGTGCGTATGTCGGAGGAGAGAGTGGCGAAGCGCATCTTTTACTCTGAGCTACAGGAGGGCAAGCGCAAGCATGGGGGACAACTTTTGAGGTATTTACAAAGATGTGCTGAAGCGCCATATTAAGGGATGTGACATAGATCCTTCCCCTTTAGGGGGATTTAGCATCTAACCGTGGAGAGTTGAGAACGCGCGTGAATGTCAAAGTCGCTGACTTTGAATCCCGGCGGCTTTCTCATCTTGACGCCAAGCGCGATGAATTGAAAGCCCGACCACCTGCGGCTATAAGTTATAATTTTAATAACGGTGTGCTAACATGTCCTCAATGTACGCGTACCTTTGTCAATAAAGTTGGGTACGTAACCCATGTTAGGGCACACGAACGACAGCAGCAAAATAGGGAGTAGAAGTGGTCGCCGTAGCCGAACTCGGTTAGGAGGATTATTAACAAGTATTAAAAGCATGTTTAAAAGAAACCTTTTAATTTTATTACAAGTTACCATTGAACATAATTCATAAACGCAAATGTAACTTTGTAATCCTATTTATTTATATGGGATTACAAAGTTATTTATGCAGTTGGTGTATCTAGAAAACTGGACTGAAATTGCAAAATATTTTAGTTTTTCCTTGATTTCTAGACTAAACACTAATTGAATTCAAAATTTGAAGCTTCTATGTTTACTACGAGTGCCTTAGAGTTTTGATGATCGGTCAGTCAGTAAGTGACAAAATTAAGAACTTTGACTTGTTATAATTCTTACCCTACTGGTTCAAATTGAATGAAATTTGAAATATACCGTGTTTATACAATGCTTGCCTGGTTACTAGAAATACAGGCTTCTAGTTAAATCCACAACGAAGTTATAGGGGGTTAAAATGGCCTGAACTGCTTCAAAAAAAGAATAGTACGGCCGTGCCCCTTTTTTTGCTCGACTTGGCGGGGGCACTACCGTGCCCCCAGATTTGCTTGCGTTTTATTTTAATTTTGGAGTCGGTTTTTAGTTTATGAAACTATTTTATTAACGTTTAGTGGTAAGCCCTTTACAAAAAAATATAATTAAGAAACTATTATTATCATTAGGTCGATTAGATAGAGGTCGCTAAAAGATGTTTAATAGAAGTGAGATCCAGTTAATAAGCCTGCCATTCTTGTTTCGTAACTACAGTTACGTTCAATATTAAGTAATTTTAAGAAATAAACTTATAATTTTTTCTCGTTTCTGGGTGTGTTGGTATACACCCCCAATAAATAAAATTGCTGTCAATACTTCGTAAGCGCCACGTCTGCCCAATACACTACAACATATTATCTGTCGACGTCTGTTAAGGATTTTTTTGACTTTCATCTTCAGCTCAGCAGTATGATATGATAACTGACAGACGCAAACATCTTAATAAGTTATTTATAAGTCAATGTTTAAAGTTGACAAACACACTCTATGTGCCTACATTTTTTGAGTTTTTTTTTATTTCCGTGTTATTCCTCCATCAAATACTAACTTGGTGAAAATGGAACGACCTCAGAAGTCTACTCTTTCAAACAAAAAAAAAGGAATTTTGATATCTGTTCATAATTGACCTTAGAGCAATCAACCAACAATACTCTAAGTAATTGACGGAGTAATCGCGTAACAATCATACAACATACAAAAAAAAACATTGAGACGAATTGAAAATCTCCTTCTTTTTTGAAATCTGTTAAAAATATCTTCAATGTAATAAGGTTTAATAAAGTAATAGATTTTTGGTTCCTTCTTATTCTATATTGGAATCAATCCTTACAGTGTCATTTTACCATGAGTTTTTTTAGCAGGCGCGGCAAATTGGAAATGTTTATTCTGAAATATTTTTTACAGCCATCAGAATTTAATGAAACAAAGCCTAATATAAGCGCATGGGTGAGCTTAATCTATTTTGTAAAAACCGCAAAGGAATCCGTACAGTATCTCCGGAGATTAGCGTATACATACAGCAGACAGACAGACAGACAGACAAGAATTAAATAATTGCATTATTGGATTCAGTATCGATTATAGAGTGCTCCTCAAAAACATTTTTTTGAATATCTTCAATGTACGGACATCGACCCGTTACAGATTTATTATAGTATAGATGACGTTATCACGTAAAATTAACGTCGGTAAACCGATTTTACAGACCACAAATTTTGATCGAACCCAAATGGCTGGTGATGTCGCGAAAGTAAAGTGTCATGTCAGGCCAGTTGTTCGCCCAGCAGCGATTCATTTGCACACGTGTTAAATAAATTAGTATTATTAATATCCATTTAATTACATCCATATTTTAACAGGATATTAAATACTGATTTAGAGTAGGTAGTTTATTTGGGTTATCAAAATCTTTGAATTAATACAAAATGTAATACAATTAAGTAAAAAAATATTGGGGCAGTGGAGTTTCACCCATCATTACCTAAATTAATTTCACTCCACAGATTAAGCAACAATTTATTTTTTCTGTATTTATCAATATTATGGCCCACTTGCGCATCTCAGGATTAGCGAGTTTAATCCCGAACTATCAACTGACACGGTAATAAAGGTCATTCTACAGCTGTCAGTTTGTATGACGATGACAGAGACAGAATGATGTCTTAATCTCGTACAAAACTAATCCGGTTGTGGGCAAGTTAACCAGGGTTCTGAACGGAAAGAGTAAATAACCGAAACCCAGGACCACTCGTGGGTCCGTCTTTCAGTTGGTCATAGTCAATTTGCTTCGAATCTTGTGGACCGATTATGTTGAAATTGACCCAAAACGGACATGTAGCGTAAAAATCAATTTAGAATGTGACCACATTTCAAACCGTACCGTGCAATACACAGGCGTACACGTACAACACAATTGCGAGTTGCACTCGCGTACTCTCACGCGAGTGCAACTCGCAATTGGTTTTATACTTACTTGTTTGCTAGCTAGCAACCTTAATACTTACCTACCTATTATAAGCTTATAATAGTAGGTATTAAGGTAGTAAGTGCAAGTTTGATAACCACTTAAATCTTAGCCAAGATATAAATTGAATAAATTGTTTTCCACAATCACAACAATTATCTAGCCCCAAACTCAGCAAAGCTTGTGCTATGGCGACTAGATAACGGATAAACATACTTAAATACGTTTATAAACAACCATGACTTAGGTGCAAATGCTCGAGCTCATCACACTAACATTTGCCCCTCGCGGGATTCGAACCCGCAACCGCTGGGCATTGTAGTCCGGAGCGCGAACCACTACACCAGACGGTCATCATATAATTTCTCATTGTAACTTGAGATACTGAAAACGTGATTTTAGAAGTGTTCTTTTTATACACCTCGTATATAAAAAGTGTAAGTCCTTTCATGTGTAATTGGAAAAAATAGTACACAATGTAGTAATTCAAATAGGCATTTTTTTATACACCCTGCGGAGTGCGGTCGGTCTCGGGAAGGGCTGTTACCGTTTCAGGTCTCCCTCACACTAGCGTCCTGCGAGCGTCGACGTCGTGGCAGTGTCCAATCAGCGTTAAGTAAATGTCGCTGCGCAAGCATTGCGTCAACACTGATTGGATACTGTCACGATTCGACGCTCGAAAGACGCTAGTGTGGGGTAGGCCTAAAGGGCACGGGAGAGTGCATGTAGTCTATGCATGGCCATCAGCGCGGTTATGTACCCTTCTAAGAGTCTAATGTAATGGTTTAAGGGCTGGCTAGCTCAACATTTGTAAAAATAAATAAATTATTTCAACAATCACACCAGTTTATCTAGCCCCAGGCTAAGCATAGTGTGCGTGCTACCTAACAGAGAGGTGAGCACGCCGGACTTGGTGAAAACATCTCTGAGGTCCCGGGCTCGATACCCGGTCGGGTCAAGGTAGAAAACCCAAGTAAGTATTGCATGACTTAGGCGCTTTGCAGACGGCGGGGCGGGCCAGGCCGGTCAATTTTACCGCGAACGATAGCGCAAAGGGAATCCGATACTACCAACGCACACGGAGGACAAAAAGACCGCGCCGCAGGTGCCCGCGCGGCGGTGTGCTTTGTGTTCGTGGCGAGGGCAGCCGCGGACATCGACGGGCAGACGCGGTCTTTATTGCTTCGCGGACAGATCGACCCGGTCCGCCCTGCCGTCTGCAAAACGCCTTAAGGTCAGAGCAATTAATGTGATGTCACCTAAACTGACACTGCATTGATATTATATGTATTAGAGGTACTCGTGACGAAATCAATAAGTGTTTGTAAATAAACCAATTACGTATTTATATTGACAATAAAGGTGAAGGTTTAGGTAATTCACAAAATTACATCAAAATACGTAATTTCTAATAAATGATATATTACATCCATCGAACATCCATCCATTCACGATCCGAAAAATGAGCAATTCATCATTGTTGAGACGTACACCTAACTTTTAAGACAGTAACATTGTCAACCCTCTTTCAATAGCTTTTATTACGGTCTATTCTATACTTAGTGTGGCTTTCTAAAAAAAGCTTCGCAAGTGAAATGCCTAGAATTACTGCCAAACAGGCTTTTACGGAACGCGGATCTCTTTGTTTTAGGAGATCTTAATTTACGTGAGACGTAAATTGCGTTTAGCACGTGGGCTGTCTTTGTCGGCTTTTAATGCCTTAACACGCTTGAATGACCTTTACGCGTCGTGCCCATACAATTACGCGCGTGCGGATGACCTAAAATCGGAAAAACATGTTTTTTTTTTTAATGAAATTAATGCCAATAAAAAGAATATATTCAAATAAAACTCTAAAGGAAAACAAACTTATGCAACTATTTACAAATTAAAATAAAACTCTTAATATATGTACATATAATAACTAAACTTTTTATAAGCAGTCAGATATTTTATTTATAGGATATTTATAAAATATCTGACTTAGATCGCTGTTCAAGGGAAAGGTACCCAAAAGGCTGGAAACTTTACCACGTTAGATAGTTAGGTAATGTTACTTAGCTCTTAAAATACTTATTATATTCAGAAAACTCATTTATATTGCCTACTTTTATTAATTTAGTATTATAACATGGATTTTGTAAAAAATTAAGAAACAGAATGAAAGAACAAGTTTATTTAAACGAATTTTAATTGCGTGTGTTTACCTGACGAACTTTGTCTTAGTGCCTCGTACTTATACGAAGATTTTACTTTATGCACTAGTAAGCATAAAAAGCGATTTTATGCAGCCTATACCCGAACCCGAACCCGAACCCAAACCCGAAGGGCAGTGCGGGGTGATACAGGGGGAAGGGGAGGGGGCTTGACGTATCCCAAGCTCTTTAACGTGTACGTGAACGACCTCATTGTGGAGCTGAGAAGCATGCACGTCGGATGTCGCATAGACGGTGCTAGCATTAATAATATACGTTACGCTGACGAATATAGTGCTGCTCAGCCCGACGGTAGTAACTTAAGAGAAATGTTAAAGGTGTGTGAGACGTATGCTACTGAACATGGGCTCACATACAGTGGCCGCTGGTAAATGTCACAATTTTGCAGAAAATGTTACCCTTAATTTCTTGAGCGTGAAACGTGTCACTCAATTTAAATATCTGGGACATATTTATTACCTGTGACCTCAAAGATGATGCAGACATTGAAAGGGAGCCCAGGGCTCTAGGTAACATGTTGGCCCGCAGGTTTTTCCGTTGTAAAAACCAGGTAAAGGTTCCGCTTGTTAAAGCATACTGCCAGAACATGTACACGGGGACCCTGTGGGTCAGATACACCAAAAGATCGCTTGAAGCCCTGCGCGTTCAATATATTCAGAATGAATCAAGGATGTTTGCGGATTAACAAACGGACATTTTTAAGGCCATTATACTTAAAAAATCTGCATCCCTGATTACCAGGGTGCGAGCCAGACACAACAGCATTCTGAGCACACTAGCGGACAGATACACATCGCCGCTGTGGAAATGTCTTGTGCAGAGACTGATCACGGAGCCTTCAACTCCCATGATGGTCCGTCTCCGCACAGGGAATCATTTTCTCTCTTGTAACTCGTGCTTACCAAGATTTTCTAACATTAGATTTGAGTCAATTTTTGTATTACGAACCTTTAAATGGATTAAGTTACCCGAAATAAACAATTTCTATTTTATTTTTATTTTTTAATAATGATTTCGACATACTCTACCGCTGCCACGTATAAGTAGTCCTTGTATATTCTTTATGTTGCAATTTGAGATTGTTTTATGTTTTTTTGATTTGCTGTTTTAATTTGCTGACAATCGAAGTGAAAAGCAGAGTGTATAACTCGTACATAAAACCCATTTTACCCTCGACTTGAGGTAGGACTTGATCGCCTAAGGCTCGAGTGGATACGTCGTCTCGGGTAAAATGGTGCGTTTTATGCACTTTTTGTACAATAAGGCCTTAGTATTACACTAAATAATATTTAATAAAGAAGTAACTTAAATAATTTCTTCCGAGAATTATAATTATCTAGCCTATCATACCTTCTGTTCCGTATTTTGTAACAAAAGACAGTAACGAGTGCTGCCCTTTAAAAAAAAACTCTTCACATTCTTTCTTCAACCGTCAACGCGGCGCGCGGACACCTTTTTGCTTATTAACGCTCAATCAAACACGAACAACAACTTTGAAAGACCAGAACTGGACACCAGATTGAAGGTACCTCCTAAGAAGACATCGCGAGGATATCAGGTGAGTGCCTCTGCTTTATAAAATTAGAAGTAGGTAATATTTATCGTTTTATCATACACCTTCTTAAGTACATTTATAAATATGCATGAATTAAGTACAAATGCTCATGATCACACAAACATTTTGCCCCTTGCGGAATTTAAACCCGCCACAGCCAGCGGGTATGTAGCCCGGACAGTCTGGCAAACGGTATCCCTCCCTTTGGCTAAATTATTATTGTTCGTCAAATTTCATATCGCCTATGTTTCATTTCCCAAATGAATCCTTAGCAAATGTACATTTCACACTTTATTCATTTGGTCAAATTATCATTTGGCGAAATTATGCTTCGTCAAGTTTCATTACACAAATGTTAACATAGCAAATGTTATGTTTTGGCAAATATTATATTCCAAACAAAATATTGGTCAAATTTTCACTCCACTTATACTCAGAAACAAACTGCTGCCGGAAGAGTTGCATGGTTGTTGACTGGTACTCATTATTATTATAACTTACTCAATTGACCAAAACTTACTTTACAGACATATTTCCTACAGAGGCTAGGTTAGGTTAGGTTAGAACAGTGAGGGGTGTCAGAGTAACCTCCTCGTGCGGCGGGGTGTTACTAATTACATTCTGTTACGATCGGGTGTAAGGAGTAGCATCCTGTCCTGGTTCATCCTGGGCAACAGGGGTTAGTAATTTCCTTCGGGTTATTGCTAGCTCACGGCTAAACTCTGCGGGAGACGCTCCCGGTGGGCTTTGGCAGCCCGCTTGTGGATGCGTCTCGGGCGGCACTTTCGGGGGGTGATGGCTCCCTACTCGTGCTGCCTAGACGGTGGTCGCGGAGATGACCCGCGACCTGGCCGTAGGGTGCTGACCCTGCGGTTGGTGGTGTCTCTCGCTTCCCAGTATGGTTCAAGCTATGCTGGGCAGCGAGTGGGAGTAAGACGTGGGCGGCCTTTTGCTGCGACACTATGTCGTCGGCCATATTCCATATATTTTTGGCCAAACATTAGTAATCCCTGGCAAACACTAGCGCGTCACCTCTACACTAAAAGTCAATATAGAAAGCATTAGGAAGTTATTATGACTAGCGCCAGAGGCGATACGTATGAGTGTTATTATGTTATGTTATTATGAATGCGTTTTCCGTATGAGTGTCCAATCATTTGATAAATATCCTACAGTAAGCTGCTAAAAAACTAATCGATTACAACCAACAGGAGAGGAGATGGAATATGTGTTGCACAAAGACTTACTTACTACGCTAAATAAATAAATAAATCGTTTATTTGCATAAAACACGCTAAAAATGATATAAAACGCTTAAATTAATAAATCAGCAAGACGGAATAGAAAAAGAAATAAAATAGCTTTCTCTCCAACTTATCATTTGTATGGAAAAGTTTTAATATTTTTGATTATAAAGCAGAATTATTATGAAACAGAATTAATAACAACATATATTTTCTGTGAATTTTTATTTTAAGCCACTCAATTTATTCATTCATCGCAACATTTATTTTATAGTTAACACGTAATTACATTAATTAACACTTCAATATGAATACATTATTGACGGAATAAGCCAGAAACCCGTGCCAGAAACAATTTCATAAAATGGTTGTAAAATTTCTCGGAAATTTAATGACTTTTTCATCGAAATGATTAAATTACACATTCAACAAAGTCGTATTCGGCCTTCCTTTCCGGCACTGGTTATTCTCTGTAGAATTTCGCCAGTATTGTCTGTGGCAGTTAACCGCCGGGTGCAACAAAGCCGGTTGGATTCGGCAAAGTTGGCCCGCCGTTCCGATTCGGCTGAAATCCGCCGTTTGGCCCGAAATTCGACGAAGTGGACGCCTGTCGCGCCGGCACAATGAATCAGACTCGACCGAGTTGAGCTTTTCAACGCATTGAGCTAATCTTTTAGGAATTACAGACCCAAAGACTGGTTAGGAATGTCGTTTTTAACACATAAATTTGCGCTTTGGACTTGTTTTTATAACATTGTCTAATTAACAATCGGATACAATATCCTCAAGGTATCCGGTATCCGTAAGCGATTCTATCAATTTAGTCTATCCTCCTTTCTATGAAGACTTTGTAAGTGCATAGGTGGGTCCGCAGCGCCAATTTTCTAATGTTTGTTGTTATTGTTTTTGTTTCATTTCAAAAATGAGTTCCGCCGAAGTAGACGTGCAAGCTGTTATAGCAATACTTAGTAGATTTAGTTCTCCAAAGAATACAGTAAAGATTATAGATCTTTGCTATTTCCAACAGGGCATCTAGTTTTTTTTTATGTTTATCTCTGTGATCTTCCAACGTAACATCAAGCACCGGTTCTTTTCTAATCAGATTTATAAAAAGCAAAGTATTTTCTTTATTCCACTCTATCACAAACCAAAGTGAATAGTCACACACAATCTCCTTTAAGTCTTCCTTTAGTGAGCGCAAACACAACATGCGTCACTTCCCCTCCCCGCAGGTACACGCGGGGGATGTTATCCATTCGTGACGGCAAACATGTTATTGTGTTTTTACGGGTGCGCTTTTTTTCACATAACTTTTTAAGTCCTATTATCGGAAGTCCGAAAATATTTCTCATACTACTTTACATCATAATGATCAAGAGTGATCATATATATTTTTTTAATGCTTATGATCGAAACTCATAATCATCGGAATTCATAATATCACTAGTAATACAACTCGTTTATACTAATATTTGTTTTCATATAATATAATTCTTAATCATAAGTGTTATTTTTTCTAATTGTTAATATTCATAATGTTAATAATCATACATTTGTTTGACTTATATTTATTTTTTATATAGTTTTTAATCGTAAGATTAAGTTAAATACCCTGGTTAGTTTAAATAACCATACGGGCGGAAGGCTTAATTTTAAGAAATCAAATAAGTTGTCGTTAAACGGTTAGGACTGTTGTTAGGTCTACGTTTACAATGTCTTAGTTTAAATCGTCTCACGACGGAAAAGCATTTGAGGGTGTCAAATCAATTTATTTATGGCTAAATTTGTCACAAATCTCATCTAGGCTAGGTTAGAACAGTGACCACACAAAAGTAAATTACAATGTTAGTTCAAAATTGAATCATTGAAATTAGTACTAGCACTATACTATAAGTATACATAACGGTTTACAATGACATAATTTTTACACGAAAAATATAATTTATTTTTCGTGTAAATATAATTATGAGTTCAAATAGTTTCTAAGTAATGCCATTATTAATAAGAAAATTATGATTACGGACTGTTATGAAAAATAATTGTAAAGTTTAAAAACTATAACCCGACTACGACAAGTGGACCGCGCGAACTGTACGACCGCATTTTAAAGATATATTTTAAATTAAACAATATAATATATATTTATATTTGTAATGTGCTCGCCAAGACCTTTCTTTTGATACCAAACACTTGGTGATTATCTCAGTTTTTTTTCGAGGTTAGAATCTGAGGTATAAATTCCGTCATATAAGAATTTGATAAAATTAATATAGCCTATTTTACCTGGGCCATTACTACGAATCTACCGACACCTTGTTTGTTAAAATCGGTTCAGTAGTTTCGGCGCTACGGTGGAACATAAAAACATACATACATACTTACTTACATACATATGCATATGGTATGATTGTGGCAGTCTATGTAAGACTGCCACAATCATACCATATGCCGCTATCATTTTTTTACCCTTCCTTTTGGCTTCGCCGTAGTCGGGTAAAAAAAATATGATCTGAAACATTTCTTAGTAATGACAGTATTAATAAAAATGATCTATGAGACCTGTCTGTTAAGAGTTCCGATGGTAGTAATAAAAATTTATAAACAAAAAAGTATGAGAAAAATATGAAGAGTGATTAATATTAATTCAAAAAGGTAGTAAAAAATAAAATATGAAAAATAATTTTATGAGCCAGTATGGACCCGTTTTTACTAACAAAACTGTTAAGCCGCGTGGCTTAACGGGCGTAATAGGGGCGTCCCTATTCGATTAGTAAACAATGGTATCCTGTTTGCAAACACGAAAACACGGCGTTGCGGAGCCAGCTTAGATAAACAGTTTTTATAAAATATTTTATACCTTCATACTATTTGAATTTTTGTAAAAAAAACCCTTTAAATGAATCGTTGTGTAATGTATGTAATGTGTAATAACTTGTGTTTATCATTTCTTATTTTTGTTTGTTACTCATTCAAGCCCGAACGGCTGAACGGATCTAAATGCATTTAACACAAAGATAGATTATTATATTAAATATATAATATTATAGATAAAAAATATGTCGCGTGGGATATATTTGTTTTTGATTTTTACAGAGGTCTGAGAATGAGATTGGGCAACACCCTATGGCAACACCACATACATTGCTCTGATCCTAAGGTAAGTTATAGCTAAAGCACTTATGATATAAGTATATTAGTATGCGTCCACACTGAATGCGCGAAACACAAAGAGTTTTAATTTTTAAAACTAAAACTCGACTTTAAAATTAAACTAAAAAGCAAAAAATATTATTGACACAATGCGAATGAACACATTTGGCACCGACTCAAAAAAGAACTGATTCGGTATGTTATAGATATTATTTTTCGCTTTTTTAGTTTAATTTTGAAGTCGCGTTTTAGTAGTTTATAAAACTTTATGTTTTTTTAGGATTTTACACGATGCACGTACGCCGAGCGACAAGACCGAAATGGTTTGCAACCCCCGCGCATTAGGCCACTTGCATAAATTAAACATCGCGGTTGTTAACAAGAAAAGAACAGAAAGATAACGCCATCACTCTCAGTAAGTAGGTAGATCATATTATTAACAAATTTTTTGAACATCTAGACAAGCCAATTTCACCCCTTATGCAATGCAATAGTGCTGTATATCATATTCCGCACATCACAATGACAAGCTCGCTACGGGTTTTTGGCGGTAACACGCGCTAAACGCGTATCTATCTCGCCGCTCTTTAGTTGACGCGGTGAACACGGGTTTGTAGGGAATTTGTATTTGAAGAGCTGAAAAGCCGTATTTAGCACGTCCCCTCGAGCGACCAGGTGAAAACGGGTTTCTAGACGTTTTTGCTCAGAAAAGGCGTATCCACGTCGTCTCACATCGAGAGGACGTGGTGATAACGGAAAGCTATATACGCGTCCCGTCGCGCTAGGCTTCCGCCTTAGTCGCTACACAATGGTCGCAAAGGCGTTTTTCATAATATGTTTTATATTTCGCGCCCGTCGTCGCAACGGCGCTAGGTGGTGCAGTGTGGACCACCACTAGTGTACAGCTTAGCAATCTGCTATTTTGATTTGAATTCATATCTTAAGGTAGTAATATAGAGAATTACAAGCCGTATTCCACGTGTGCATAGCTACGGAATATAACATAAATATTAGCAAGTTGCCAGCACTGATAAAATAAAACTATGGTTGCCAGAGTATATATAAGTCAATGTTGCCAGCGCTGATCAAATGCCTGCAACACACAAAAGTACCAACTTATCCGATTATAAAAACTTCCGCCAAACGCTTGCTGTCTTATATTAGCTATTGGTTCCAAAGCTGAGTATGGTTAGTGCTAGAGGCTGTTTTAAGTGGGCAATGACAAAGATATGGAATAATTTACCACCCCCGGTTCGTTCAGCGCTAGAACTTTTGGCACTCATTAGCACTAGCTAATTATAAATTTAAATAGGCATTTCCCTTGCTACAAAACCGCTTTTAAGATAGATGTAAGTGTATTTTTTTTACAATTTATACAGCAACTTATAAAAAGCTCATGGGATAATAACAGATTTTCGGGTTTCCTGCATCCACTGAGCCACAGACCATTTTGTCTTATAGCATTAAGTTTGCATATTATGTTGTTTCTGTAATCTGCCTTGAGACAAATAAATACATTCTATTCTATTATTATTCGTTACACCTAGTTGCCAGTGACAACGAGCAAGTGATCGCGCGTCGTTACGTAACACAAAGCCTTTAGGTAAGTCTCATCAAACTTAACGAAAATCTACATTATTGTCGAAAACTTTATGATTTGTTTGATGTATAGCATAAAACATTTATATCAATGTACAAAATCTGCAAGAACGTTCTTCATGACTTCGCTTAATACAAAACAAAACCTACTATCCTATTTTTACCCGACTGCCAAACGAGGGTTATGTTTTTCGAGCGTATGTATGTATGTTAGTATGTCTATTTCTTTGGCACGCCCTACAGCCTAAACCGTTTCATCATCTCAGCCACAGGACGTCCACTGCTGAACATAGGCCTCCCCCAGTGACTTCCAGATCGGCCGATTGGCAGCGGCCTGCATCCAGCGTCGTCCTGCAACCTTTACCAGGTCGTCTGCCCACCTTGTGGGAGGGCGTCCTACGCTGCGCTTGCCGGTACGCGGCCTCCATTCCAGAACCTTTCTGCTCCATCGGTCGTCAGTTCTACGTGCTATGTGCCCCGCTCACTGCCACTTCAGCCGGCTAATCCATCGGGCTAAACCGTTTAACGGATTTTAAAGTATAATATATCAATAGATTCGTCTCAATTGTGGGAGTGACAAGGGGTATGTTATTTTCCGAAATTCCCGCAGGAACAGAACTTACGCAGGAAAAACGGATACTGATAAACCGATTTTGAAACTTTCTTTTATTAACTAAGGGTCACATATTTTCAGTGCTAATAGTATTGAATACTTTATTTTCCAAAATTCTTACGGGAACAGGCAAAGAACAAACACTGAAAAAATAGGAAGGAAAAACCGTTTTTAACGGATTTCAACATATGATATGTCATTAGATTCGTCTCAGTTGTAAGAGTGACGTAGGCTATGTTATTACCCGGAATCCCTATTGGTACATGAATTAAACGGGAAAAACCGATTTCAGATACTACTTACTCGAGTTTCAGTTACCTTTTTTTTTCAATAAAGAGTTACAAATAAGGATTTATAGTTCATTAAAAAGTAGGAGCAGAACACTACAAACTAAAAAGTCAAAAATAAAATAAATTAATAAAAAAACCCAAATGCGTAAAAAGTGAACTTAAAAGATGAAAACAAGATTTAAAGAATCAATTTGCAGCTATCACATCTATTAACAGCATAATGATGATTGACTTGGTATGCAATGCGTTAGTACCTCTTTAATTAATTAAAATCCGTTTAGAAAAAGTCGAATCAAGTAACATGGATTTGATGCCTTAGACTGCAAATTTCTTTAAATCTTGTTTTCATCTTGAAGTTCACTTTTTACGCAGTCGGGTTTTTTTAAATTTTTTAAATCAATTAATCAATCAATCAATCAATCAATTAAAGCACTCGCCCGGCATGCGATGGGACGTGGGTTCGAGTCCCACCTGAGGTCGATGATTTTTTCAAGTGTTATTTATCTTTAATAATTAATTTTATTATTATCGTGTATCTTAATCTGGAGGTAAGGTATTTAATGCATGAACCATTAATCAAAATACTGTATTGAATATTATGTCTGAATAAATGATAATAAATATGTTAATCTAACAATATTGTAAGCATATGATGAGCCAAGGCTTAGCAGGTTAAGGTTTATGTTTAACTTGATGGACTAAAATAATGATAGTTTTGCTATTTTGAATTGAAATATTTTTAAATTAAATAGGTAACATAAATCTTCGTAAATAAAACATTATTATCCGCAAATCGTTTTCCGGCTCGTTCCGACTTGCATACACATGCCACTATCCCAAGACAAGCGAGAAAGACAGACCAAATATAGCAAAATCGTTTAACAGAGGATATCTATCGTTTAACAGGGTATATCAAGGAAAGAAAGTTTTTCAAAATATTTACAGTGGTTGTAGAGATAGGCCAATTTAATACGGATTGAAATGTCATTTTGTTCATATGACGTAGACATAAATATCTGAGTCAGTTAGAAACTGAATAAAAGTAATATCTGAATAACTATCTTTAGTAATCTCTGAATAACTAAAATTTAAACGCATTGTAGCGTTGACCTAAGTGGCGCGACTAGTTCGTGACATAATGAACAACCAGTTTGTGAAATAACAGGCAAGCGCGTTGGTGGCGCTTGCAACGAGGGAAGCATTACGGAACAATTTGCCTTTCAGACGCGACATTGTCTAGTCTAAGCGCATCCCAAACTATACGCGCATTCGGTCCGCCTAAAGTGAAAACACTGCATTTTGGTACAACGTAGAAAATAAAGAAGAAATAAATCGAATAAAATGAACAACAGTGCATCAAAACTAGGATTTTCTTATGACCTTTTTTATTCCAACAAAAACGCTTTTCGTGTAAAGTTTGGAAAATATCCGAGCGGAAAACTGAAGTTAAGGCTGACGTAGATCAACGATTCAAATAAATGTCAATGGCGTTAACAAGTTTATCCTGGAATATTTCGCGTCAGTCGAAATTTTCGTTGACTTTTTTACTGTTTGTTTTGTTCACCGATCCCACTAGATTGGTTAACGAGTTTTTGCGATACTGTATTTGCTACGGTCCGGTATAAAGTAGATGATCTGGATCATGAATGACAAGCAAAATAACGACACGCTATATTTGATCGATAGTGGGATATCTACTTACCTGTTGAGGGTAGATAAGTATTTTCCTTTGTATTCAGACAAGAAGGCGACAAAAGGCGACTAACAACTCAGTAGGTCGCCAAGTTTTCGTCTACAATCTAATTGACCAATGCTTTTGTCACTATAGAAGAATTAGAGATACAAATAACTTAATAACTCATCACAAAAACTAAAATACTCGCAATTGAACTCTAAGTGGTTAAACTTGAAGTTGAAAATCGATCAAGAAAATCTCTTCTCGGTGATGTTGATACCACTTGCTCGGCGGTTAGGAAAAACATCGTAAAAAAACCTGGACACTTAGATTAGTGTTGCTGAACTATAGATAATTTTGACCCTGAAATGCAGATAACCTTACTAAGAATATCGATAGGCTGTTTGTTCTAAGGGATCAATCCTATTGATAGCATTGTGTTGTGTTAAATCAATATCATCGGCACAAATTACGTATAGCGGCGGCGCGCTAGACAGATAGGCCACTCGGAACTAAGCGTCAAAATCGTTACACACAAATTGACAATTGCGTTTATATGCAATCTCGGACGATCCGGGGCAATACTACAGCGGACTGTCACTCACGACAGTTTACTACGCATTGATCATTGTTATGCGAAAAATTGATATAAGCGTTTTTATTAGGTACTGCTGCAGTGTGTTTGGATATTTGAATACAACACAAAATTGTGATTACACGTTCTTTAAATTTCGAAAATAATAATAAAAGGTATATAAAACTAGGTCTAGGTTTTCTCTTGTAAGTAAATTAAAGTAAGTAAGTAGTAAAGGTAAAGATAAGTTGTTATAGCGAGCAATCATTCATTTCATTACATCACACATTCAGCAGGAATGAGCTTTTAAATTTTACTGAAATCGTCATTGGTTTAACACCAGTGTTTTAGGTAAGCGTTGAATAAAAGATTATAAACATATTAAATATTTCATTGATTTTTTTTACATTGTCGTTGCTCGGATAAATACGCCACCTAGAAATGTCAGTATATGTCATAACAGTACCTTAGTACGTATAATTTCTAACAGCGCGCAGCTGCCGCCGCTGTTAAAATCGACAGTAATTTAAGAAGCCAAGTTGGGGAGAGTTATTGCTCTGTCTTCCCATTTAGGCCTGGACGTATGATAAGATGAATGAATAAACTAATCGTTGTATCGGTGTAATAAGGCACGCTTATTTATTTCAAAAATCAGAATACTATAGCAACCCTAGGCAGTCAGCCCAATTTGGGCAGTTGGTTTCGAGAAAGGCGGGAGTGGACCTTCTGTATTTTTTCTATTTTGTGTCATCGGTGTAATATGACAATCGATACTATCTATAGTATCGATAGGTCTATAGATAGTTTAAATTTTATTGATCGATAGTGGGATATTAATAGGCAACACTGATTTAGATAAAATTAAATGTTTAGCATAGTCCAAAAATCGTCTTTTGTGTCCTTTATATAAGGGTCACGAAGGACTGTATAGCTTTCGTTTTAGTAAATAAAATTGTTTAAGGTTGGGTTGCTCCATAGCATCAGTTAAAGTTAAGGTCAAAGTCAAATTTTACTTTAACTGTAACGCTAACTTTAACTATTTGAGCGACATGGGTTGCACCATCATATTTGGTAGCATAGTTAAAGTTACCAGGGTTACAAATCTAATGACGCCTAATTTACACTAAACTAGCTGTGGAAAACTATTTGTGACATGACAATACTCCACGTAACGTCAAAAAGCCGCTACAGTGTTATCTGTCTATTTGATCAGTGGTGTTATCAGTCATTGAATTGTCAAATAATTCAGCTGTCAAACTATAACAAAGTTTTTCAATTTCATTATTTTCATTACTAATTTATCCACTAAATTTGCGAAGAGCATCGTGAGACTTGTTAAATAAAATAAATTGTATCAAATCGACGCTAGGTACGGAAATTAATGGACACCTTGCTCACAAACATTCTAACAAAGTAAGTATCTATGAGTTGCGTGTTATTTTTTGCACTGTTATGTCACTTCAGTCATTTAATTTTTAACGTTTCAGGGAACTTCAGGAAAGTGGAGATGTAGAGATTGCAATTAATTGTTGCTAAACATAAAAACATATTATTCTGCAAAAAGACAGACGGTGTTAGCTCGAAACAAAAAGACAGTGCGTGAAGTGTGATCCATTGTGAATTCAATGCTCTCGGAGACACTCCACGCACAATGAGCTTAAACTGCAGGAGCTGGAGCTCCAGAAAATATGGGATTCAATCAGACACGCTCAGGAGGTCCATGACGTTACAATAAAGAGAATTAAAATTACAATTCGAAAATTTACTTTTAGAAATAGAATTATTAAATAAGTAAATATTAATTAGTACCTATGTTCTATTTTTTTATCCCATACTAATAGTAGAAACTAGCCGTGCCCTGCGGCTTCGCTCCCGTGGGTTTTCGGGATACTACTTATACATATATAGCATTTCCTCATAAATATCGCTATCGAGCTCGGTAGCAGAGAGGTGAGCATGCCAAACTAGGCGTCGCAATCTCTAAGGTCCCGGGACTCCCGGATCAGTGTAGAAACCGAAATTCTCTATATTGTCTTGGCTCTGGGTGTTATGGTACCTACCGTCGTTGTTTCTGATTTCTGTAACACAAGTAATTTCGCTACTTACCATAGGATGAGAGCAATCTATTTGATATTGTCTTATATTTATTATTAGGTATGCAAATCCGTCACCAGCAAACTCTTCAGCTTTATAATATTAGTTTAATTAAATATAAAGTATTATGTTTGTTTGTGGCTGGTTCATACTAAAACGGCTCAAAGAATTAAGATGAAATTTGGTGCACAGGTAGAGTATATCCGAAATTACTATTTATCTCAGTAAACCCATAAAATGAAATCCACGGGGTAAAAGTAATTTATGTAATAAAACTACAAGTAAATTATAAATTATATTTATTTGTATCAAACAAAAAAAAAACATCACTTCGGCTCGCATACACAAAAGTTATTGGCTCAGCCTACTATAGTAAACTGTTGCAATCATCATTCTGGCCCACTCTAAACACAACACATAAACACATTAACATCTTCCTCATCGGATGATAATTTTTTGAGACTCGAAATATCGCTAGGAACAAATCTTCGCCACATTTGGCAAATCGATCGGTTCTTGGGATATATACTTTTCTTTTTCTGGGCCTTATATTGACCACCAAATCACTATCGTCTTCAGAAGTAGTTTCCGCGAATATTTCTCGTATCGACATTTTTGGAGGTTAGAATATTCGACATGCATGACAGATACTTGACAATAACTTTAACTTTAACTGGTCGATCTTGGGCGGTTACGGTTAGAGTTAAGTTATGACGTCATTTGACCATTGTCAAAATGGTGCAACGCATTTTTTACCTAACCGGTGTTTTAACTGAACAGTTAAAGTTAAAGTAAGTTCGTGCAACCCAACCTAAGACACACATTATTTATAAAGCGTAAACGACTGGTAGCTGCATCATTTGAATTAAAATTTAAAATGGTGTATTTACTGTTCAAAAAGTCTATCAACCCAAGAACATATTTTAATGTATACGAAAATTACTACTTTACTAAACCTAACCGCAACTAAATTACAATACTGTCACAAACTGCATCACATAGATGATAAAATCTCTGGGCAACCATAATAGCAAATTAATTAATACTTACAGTCGCGATTTAAAACCGAAATAGGTTTTAATTAAATTTTACGGCATTATTAATCAACATTAGTTAACAGGTTGTTTAGATATCGGAAAAATATAACACTATTATTCATTTGTCTGCTAACTGTCGGTATTTCCGTTTGTCCCTGACCGTCTATACAGTATTCATAATAGTCTCACAGCATAAGTTCAATAAAAAGTCTGTCAATTATTAATTTGTAGTATGAATCACCCAAAAAACATTTTTCCGCAACTTTTTTCAGTTTTAGTCCATTTTGAAGCTTCGAACATAGTTTGATTGCCAATCCTGTATCCAATAAACACCAATAAAAAAGGTATGGACAAAATTCGGCGACCCTGAGTTGCAATTCTTCTTTTTGTATTACATTTTACACATAGGATGGACTATTGGGTAGTAGGGCACAAAAAAGTTAACGATTGGAGACTCTGCTCTCTCTCTCTCTCTCTCTCTCACTCGGAGTCCAATAGACTGAGAATATAGAAAAAACTTCAGAAAGCCATACACTACATGACAGACGTAAGCTTGAGTAATACAGAATTCGTAGCGGCAAGCAACTACGAGCGTAGCAATTGCGTAGCCCTGTCGTAGGTTCGTAGTACCCATACTACGATACGAACAGGTTATGAACGGAGATGTTGTTTGCCTCATGACTTGGCATTTCCATTCGGACTCGATATTGGGTTAAGTGGAAAGCGACAAGCGTGTCTTTTTAAGGCTTGTCTATACAAAGTGGCACTGCTTTTGTTTTATTTCTTTTTTACTGAAATTACTTTTTTATGAATGATATTTTGGAGTTTTACGAGAAATCGATTTATTACGAAAGTACGGTTTAGCTGAATTAAAGTTAAATGGGTTTAACTTTAAAATATTCCGATCTTACACAAATAAATTAAATATGAACTAATTTTAAACTGATCTGAGAAGATCAACCTACTGCTAATTAACAAACTTCTTCGCCTAAAATGCAACTTAAAGTCGACCCAATAGAGTTTAATATCTATTTTAAACAAACAGACAGTGGCATCGCAAAGATGTTCAATGTACTGAAACCGTATTAGCGTTATTTTCTAAATGAAGGACAGTCTAGTTTATTCGATAATCTTCTTTAGACATTAATTAGGTATTCCTGTCTGTTAATTTAAGAAACAAGTTCTAAAACTCACCAAACGAATGTAGCCTCTATTTTTGTTATGAATTGGGATTATATTACTTACAACTAACGACAGTAGCGACCCGGAAGTTGAGCGCTTGGCGAAAGTTGCGCAAAAGACCATACGATTACGTGATTGGCTAATTGCGCACCGCGTCTGCACCGCCGACCTCGATTGGTTGTTAGCGCCGCGCACACGCGTCGGTGATTAGATAATCGTCTCGATGCGCCAAGCGATCTTCACTTTGCCCTAGCGCACAACATCGATGCCACATACTGTATTGTCGATAAATTCAGAGTATGAGATCTGTGTTTTGTCATATTCGCAACGCTGTTCTGCCGTCACTGAATACTCCGGACAGCACCAGAAGGCAGCGACGCGCATCGTGCCCACCCCCAGAAGGTTAAAGGGTGCTAGCTGTTTTGAGCTAAACTATAGCTAAACACTATGGTCTATCGAATAGGACTAGAAATACAGATTGTACCAAACTGTCCAGAAATCCAGGAATAGACTACCCCTAAAGCTAATTTTAATCACTTCTATAATCTCGTGTATATTGTAATTTGTACCTCTCGCTGTAGTAAAACAACTTGCCGTTCTTGAGTTTCAATCGTCACCTCATTAGAACGAAGTGAATAAGATATTATATAAAAAGTTAAAGTAAATATGTACGGTATAAAAGTTTTTAAAAATATTATTATATAATTTACGGCCTACATACTAAAACGCCACGTCAAAATATTGAGATCGTATCCTACCGTTGGAATGGGCTTCTCAAGAGATTACCCATAAAATAGCATACCAATAGACTGATTAGTACTGGGAATATAATTTATTTATGTAAGCGTCCGAACAAATTAGATGTACATTAAATTTATGAAATGTACCTAATATTTCGCCAGTCTGTAACCAGCCTCAGGGAGCTAGATTTCTCAGTAACTCTATCATTATCACGACATGTCATCTAGCATTTTTTTATTCGTAGGTACTATATCAACAGTTTAATTACTAATTCTAGTGACAAATTAGTGTAAGAATAATACGGCAATCCAAATTGCTGTGTACGTTTTCAAATTTCATATTCATATTTTAATCTTAAACCTGTTTTCATTTTGACAATGTTCAAAATATTTATAAGCTTATTATCTCTTATACCTGCGAGTTCGTTTTTAATAAGCAAGCAAAAGCGCTTGTAGGTCAATACCCTACGTCAGTAGGTAGGTCGGTATGTATTCGATTGAAGTGGGAAAGTGCTTTTCAACGGTGTGCGCACATCGTTATTATTTTATTCTGGTTGCGCCCATTCTGCGGCAAATAACAAAACTGGATATGCCCCCTTTCGGTTTTGATCAAACATTTGCATCGGAATTGGATGAATGACAAGACAGGCAACCTTAATTAGTTTCAGGGCCATAACCATGAACTCTTAAAACAATCTCAAAGTTGTCAAATCTGTCAATTTTAGTACGTCATTTCATACAAAATTTGACAGAAATGATAATGTTTGACAGATTTGTGATTGTTTTAACAGTTCATGGTTAGGGCCCAGGAATATAATAACTTTCACCAAGTCACAGTTAAATAAATTAGATAATAGCTTTAATGCACTTTAGACTGAGAATTACTTAACAACACTAATTTTTAAACATTTAACACAACAAGGTCTTTAAAAACTTGCTAAACCAAACCATTTTTACTTAGTACTACTCACTAAAAACCGGCCAATTGCGAGTCGGACTCGCGCACGAAGGGTTCCGCACCATTATCTAATGGGGAGGAGCACGCAAAGCTTTTTGTAGATGGCGCGATCGGCGCTTGTACCCTGTTGACTGCTAGTGTCAAGTGTGTATTTGCGAAATATCGCATTTAAAGTTTTTCAGCGTTTAAAATGTATTCATTAATGTCTTTTTCTGAGCTTCAAAGCGGACTTCGTAAAGAACAGAACAATTAACGGAAACGTTGTGATTTGATAGAGAGGTATAAGCATTGAAAATATTGAATGTTACATTTTTTTTTCAATTTGGACTATATCTGTTATTTCTTCTAGTTTGGAGGCTTATGAGCGGAACCGAAACTTTGGCGCTGACTATAACATTACAGATGATGTTGCATATGCCTCTCTGGCGATAGAAAAATTCAGAGACATTGATGCCGATTTTCCCCTTCCTAGCTTAAGGAAACATGAAATACATCGTTATTTAGAAAGGTAAGGAAGTATGAACTTATATTCAAATAATTTCCTGATAGGTATTTATTCAATACACTTTTTAAATAATAAGTATTCATCATCTGATGCTTTTTGTTTCACAGATACAACAGCAAGCAAGAAAAAGTTCTGTATGAAGCATGTCATCTCCTAACTGTTCACCTCTACTCTGCTGTTGATATCACATACATGAAAGGATAATGTAAAGCAAGGATGGAGAAAGTTAATTTTATACCATTGTGAGCGCTGCGGATAGTGGCATGTATGCATGATGTAAACATGTATCTCTAATTCAATACCAGAGGTCATGAAAGTTCTCCAGATTATGGGAAGTGTTTTTAGGATATGTGGTGGACAAGCGTGGATTGGATTGTGAATTTCTAAGGAGTCTTGATAAACTTCTAAGCAAAGATACAATAATTAAATTAAGCACCCGTATAAAGCTAAAAAAAAGGTTGATATATGAAATTACTCCGCCTTAGTTAAGTATTAGTGTTAGAGAGTTGTCCTTTAAAAAAAAAATCCTTACTATACACAAACACATAGATATTTATTTTGTACTAGTAGGAAATTCTGCAATTTGATTGATGCATAGCATGTAGTCGTGATACTATTTCTTTATTAATAAGTATGATACTCATATTTGTGAAGTGTTATTTTTTTTTATAATTATCATTATGAATTAATGGTATATTTAAAGTAAGTAACATGTTTGAAGGTTATTTGAAAATAATAATAAAAAAACAGATATAACTTCCTAGACTTTTATTGATTTTTTTTATAAATAGATTCCCTAAAATTGTAGCACTTGAAAGTTTCTCAGTTCTTCATAATAGTGAGGCCTAGTAAGTAATTGAGATTTTCCTTTATGAAAAGGAGGTACCTGTTCTAACTATTACATTTTTTTTCTGTTTCTTTTGTAAGTCCATTATCAGCGAGTATATTGCCTCCGCTTTGTCATTTAGTTAAAAGTTCACAGCACTCTACAGTCGAGAGACAGGCAAGTAGTGGAGTCCTTCATAAATTCAAGAAGAAGACAGGGTAAAGCACTAACTAATATTTTCAATGTATTAGTATGTTTAAAACTGCTCCATGAAGCTGGTCATGATTTGGGCTTTTTAGGTTTCTGTACTTTTGTTTCAGTGCCAGTGAATTCACTAAACTGTTACCCGTTTAGTATATTATACTTTTTCCAAAATAGTCTTCTTCTATGAAATATGCTGTGAGTAATCGTGCATGTTTTATTCCGTAAAGCAGATTCCCACTGATTTCTGCGTTTATAGTCCTTAGGGAATAAATGAACTACTTCAATTTTACAGTTTAAAGCACCACACTGTTGTATTGCGACTTTAATCCTCGAAAATATGGTAAACAAACAGAAATGATTGCAAATTTCCATACAATCTGACAGATGTTATGTCAGATCTAGGTACAAGACAATAAGCGCCCCTGGCGTGATAAAAAGTTAGTTTTTCTCCCCATTGCGGTTTACTACTTACTAGATCTCGTTCAAACCAATTTGCGGTGGAAGTTTACATGGTAGTGCACATCATATTTTTTTTTAGTTTTATCATTCTTTTATTTAAGAAGTTACTGGGGGCGGGTACACACATTTTACCATTTTGGAAGTGTTTCTCGCACAACCTATTCAGTTTAGAAAAAAATGATATGAGAAACCTCAATATCATTATTAAAGACCTATTCATAGATATCACACACTTATGGGTTTGATGAAAAAAAAATTGAGTTTCCGTTGTAAGTATTTGGAACCCCCATTTTCTATTTTTGTGTGAAAATCTTATTGCGGTTCACAGAATACATCTACTTACTAAGTTTCTTATAGTTTCGGACAAAAGTGGCTATGACATACGGACGGATAGACAGAAAGACATTACGAATCCATAAGGGTTCCGTCCGTTTTTTTGCCATTTAGCTACGGAACCCTAAATATGTGTAATATGTATATGTGAGTCAAGTGTAATACAGTCAATTCATGTGTGTTTAGTCCGTAATATAAATAGATATTATCTTTTAGAACGTCACATAGGTTGCAGGGGCGTGCTTTGATTTTTGTGCTGGGTAGGCACTAAGTAGTAATTTTATAAAAAAAAAAAAAACTATCACATTTTCCGGTTAAACCATGCGTCGGAAAGAAAAAGTCACAAGTTTAAAAAGCGTTTAGTTTATGCCCCTCTATAGGACGAAAAACATAGATTTCAATTTTATGAAGTTTTATAATTTTATCACCATTTTTTTCTAAGTGTTTGAACACTTTATATTCTATCGCATTTTCCGGTTAAACCATGCGTCGGAAAGAAAAAGTCACAAGTATAAAAAGCATTTAGTTTATGCCCCTCTATAGGACGAAAAACAAAGATTTCAATTTTATGAAGTTTTATAATTTTATCACCATTTTTTTCTAAGTGTTTGAACACTTTATATTCTTTCGCATTTTCCGGTTAAACCATGCGTCGGAAAGAAAAAGTCACAAGTATAAAAAGCATTTAATTAGAGCCCCCTTATACATTGAAAAACAAAGATTTGACTTTTATTATGTTTCATATTTTTAATGAAAAATTTTCTAAGTGCCAAACGCCTTGCACACTTTGCTACACTCCAACCAAATAAAGACTTACCAGGCATTCTTGCTTTCCGAGACAAGCAAAGAAAATTGACTGAGTGAAGATTTATATGGAGCACCACAACTATCCAATTGATATTTATAACTCCTCAGCGACATTTCGTGGTTATTACTTTTTCGCGAACTTTGAACATGTCAGTAATCTTTTATCGTAAAATGTTTGCAACGGTAAGCATTATATACTTCAATTAATTAAATAAACTTGTTAGTTTAGTGACAAAAACTTAACTTGTCTCCGACGTAAACACACACAAAACCGGCGCCCCATCGGCTATTTTGTTGATTTTAACATGGTATTTACCTACTTTTAAGATTGTATTATTTGTTCACTACATTTTAATACACTTTACACTATTAGAACAATTATCTTTTGACAACTTAACACCCGATTATTCACTAATATTTTTAAAAATCTCCTTTAACTGAGGTGAGGTTAAGTTACACTCGTAAATATTATGGCCACAGAATAAACAAGGACATCTCTTTGTTTGTTCCGAATTAAGCTAAAATAAGCTTTGGCGTATTCAAACTATGCAAATAAATTTAAGTTCTATGTGAGCGATTACGTTACAACTCAATTCGGAACTTAAATTACCCGGCTAATGAAAATAGGCTACTAGGTTGTCCACAAATGAAAATTGATTTAAGGGATTGGCGCGTAATTTGTCAAAACAAATAGAATTTTCATTACATACTGTACATTCTAGTTTCTCCATTTTATAGAACACAACAACACAACACTGAATTTTGAAATAACTATAATAGCACTCAAAAGAAGCAGTTTATGATCCGTAAGAGTAAAAACAACTTTTCAAAACACTCGCGGGATGAAAGCCAAAGCAAACTAAAGAAAAAAAATATGGCCGATCGAAATGATCTCTGTTTACATTATTTTTAGGATAGTTTTAGCAAACAATTAATTATTCGTTTTAAAACTTAAAACTATTTACTATAAATATAATTAGGATTTTAGGGTTTGAAATTTTATTTTAACAAGTTGTAATGTAAAGTTTACTTAAAATAAGACTTTAAATTTTAAAATTGGAGGCGGAAATTGAGCGCCATCTGGTGGGAGCTAAGCAGGTAAGCGCCGCATAATGCTTACCAAAAATTGGTGTTTTGTAACTGTGTACGTATGCGCACAGATTATATAAGTGTGTGTGAAAATTAAGGAAGTGTGCGTGAAATAGTAAGCGGTTTCGCGACCGCCTACCGTGGGTCATTTGTATTGAAAGTATTGAAACGAGCGCGCTTTAGTTTGAAAGTTTAATAAAGACGACAAAATGGTAACTTAGACTTTATTATAGATTGTCAATTTGGCAAATAAAGATGGTTAGCTGTCCTGTAGGATTTTTCTGGCACTGGTAGGCACTGCATAATTGCCTATATGCACCGCACGCCACTGATAGGTTGCTGTTATGTCAAATAATGGTAGAGTATTTTTTCAACCTTTTTTAGATTTTATTCCACAAACGCGCCTATCAGTAATATATAAGTCAATGCGCCTATTATAAAATCCCTGAGAGGTTTTTATTTGTGAGCTTCAAGTATATTAAAATCGTTTAGATCCAAAAACTAAGCGTAGCGAGCGAATTCTAAGTCTATGCTAAAAACGGATAGCTTTGACGATCTCTTTAAACTTTAGTTAGTTTATACAGCTTTCGTTACATTATTTACAGGTTCAAATTGGTCCGTAGACTAGAAACCGGATTATTCTAAGAAATATCTATCTTTAAGACTTCAATTGTTAGTTGAAATATTAAAGTGGCTATTAAGTAAGGTTAATGGAGAATGTTAACTAATTTTGAATATTAGCTCTCCATATTCTCTGCCAAAAATAAAAAAAACAAGTGAACGAATTACTTCGATACGTCAATTAGTTTCCGATTTATAGAAGTAAACGTGTGACGGTGTGACGACATCTATTCTCACAACACTCGCTCAGTCCGCTCGCGCTCTCATCAACACGGTTTCTGGCGAATTGCTACTAAGCAGAGCGTTGTAAATTGACGTCACATGAGGTCACGTAACTGTTGGCGGGACTATATTTATCGTAAGTTTAAATGCCTGTAAAATCAAAACTAATAGGTATTTTTGACTACAACAAAAACTAGTGTATTTGTATATATAGGTACGCCATACTGTAACAAAATTTCTACCGATTTGGCCCGAAACGTGTTATATCCATTATAATATTGTAATCTAATCACATAATTCGATAGCTATGTAAAATGTATTGTAAAATGATTATAAGGGTATTTTTTAAATATTTTTTTGAAAGTAAAACCAATTAAGGAAACTAATTTAAATAAAAACAAAATGTTTTTAGCACTGTAGTTATTTTTTTATAATTTACTTATATTTTTGACATGATGACGTAGTTTGTAGGCTTGTACAAAGTTGATCAGTGAACTCAAGTTTACTCACTCATTTACATTTGCATTTGCTGTCATCCAAATCATGCACAGACACGGGACACCCACATACTCTGTGACGTACGATGTTAGCTTCACCGTGATTAGAGGTCGTATGAATGTCAAATAAACTTTGATTTTTGTAAAAATAAACACCACTCTGTAATTTTAAGTGATGTAAATGCCAAAATACAGTATATATGCTTAAAATCTTGAAATGATTTTGGAATTATATTTTTCTTTAGTTACATACCGAATCACTACCTACTAGATACAGCAAACGCAGTTTCCGTCCGCTTGCAGTCGACATACAGTCAACGACTGCACTTCAGCAGAGTAGCTGCATAGTTCCGTCGAACTGCATATAAACTGCAACTAAGCAGTTGCCGGACAGTTTAAATGCAGTCTGCCTGTACGGGCCCAAAGATTTAGGCAGATTATTTATATCTAGTTTTATATTTCACTTTGAAGGCAACACGACTTTTCCAAATATCCTATAGATCTAAGATCGAAAAATATTGCGGACATGACAAGCCGTAAACCGTAAACTATTAATAGGGCGTAATGTAATAATTATCTGTCAGATTTTATCGTGGACGCGTTTATGCCGGCTGTTGGATTGTTAGTATTGAAATTGTGATTAATCTGTGTCATATAATATTAATATTCCTACCCTAAGATTTACAAGCCATTTTAGTATTATAGTTATTGGCAATATTACTTACTTGCTTAATAGTTGTACACAAAGCTTACACCACACAGAGTTAGTGATACCTAGACTTTAGATAGAATTTTTACTTTTGAAGAAATTTAGAAGACTGCCACTAGAAGCAACATATTAGATTCTAGCTAATCATATGAATAAAATTTCTAGAGTTGGCAAGAACTTTGCACAATGCTAACCGGTACCCCTATTCTCTAAAATTTAGCAATTAGCAAACATCGCGCAGTCATCGCCCGGTTGACGGTTCTTGTCAAAATCTATGGGCAGCACTGACAGAAGATTGCTTTGTTTTTGCTGTCAATTTGCGATTTTAAAGCTAGAATTGCTTTTGATACGGAATCAGGGTACGAAATTAAAATTTTGTTGGTAAATATTTTGATTATTTTCTTGTATGTAATATCAACATTGTAAATGAATGTTTTTTTATTCAATTGTTATCTATTGTAACACGCATGAGGGATTAATCTATTCATAGTTGAGGTTACACTTGACCATTATCCTTAAAGCTTGACATTTTTGAGCATGGCTCCAGTGACAACTGTAGCGTTAACGTAAACCATTTGTATGAAAATCTGACAGCGCCTCTATTGGACGTAAAGCAAACTAAATTTGGCAGCACGAATGAATTTCGTATCGTAAAGTAAGCGTACGGTAATCGTAACGTTAATGTCTACTAACTTTGCGAGCACAAACCTTTTTTGACGTATAGACGTATAGTATCGTGACTGACGATAGCTGGCTATCGTGAACTTACGAATGTTTTGTCACCTAAGATTTGTCGGTGAGAAAATTTGCGTCGGAACTTAGTTTTTATAAATATTTCCAGTGTTGTTATGAAAGCTTATTTTTACTAAAAACAATGTTAGGAACGCGTAAAGTTAAACGTAGTACATTGTTTCATTATTATGCATCGATATTAATTGATTAATATTAATAAATAATATTGGACAATACAAATATAGGACAACATTACATATTTTTTTGCTCCATATAATGGTAAGCTAATTAGCTAAAGCACTTGTATTATAAAAATAAGAAGCGACGATAGTACCACAACACCCAGACCCGAGACATTATAGAAAAGATCGTTTTCTATATTGACCCGACCGGGAATCGAACCCAGGACATCACAGATGGCGATGCCAAGTCCAGCGTGCTCGCCTCTCGGATACGGAGGTCGTCGAATATAAATAATTATGAAAAGAGAGAAACTAGGTAAATTAAGTAATTCTAAACAAGTACCTTCCCTTTAAGTGACAAAGTTTTTCTATTATAATTAACACATATTTATCCGCTTTACCTATATTTTAATTATCATGGCGGAATCGGTGGAGGATTTGCAAAATATGCTGCATAGTCTCAACGCTGATTTGGGACATGTAGGTCTAGGAATGAACTTGGACAAGACTAAAGTCATGTTCAATGACCATACCATCCTCGGACCGTCTAAAGCGTGGCGCCCGAGGTTGTCATGGCCATGTCATCTCGGGCAAGTGCTACAGAGACAACTTTGAGCGGGCAATCTTGGAAATCTTGAGAGTGCAGCTTGGCTGGGCAGCATTTGGGAATCTGCGTCACACATTCTCGTCGCCACTACCACAATGACTCAGTGCCTCCTACTGGTGATGACCTACGATGCCGAAACGTGCAACATGACAGTAAAGATGGCCCACCAACTTCACGTCACTCAGCGAGCTAAGGAAGGATCGATGCTTGAGAATTTGTTAAGGGATAAAATTCAAAACGAGATCATTAGACAGAAGCCCAAAGTAACGGATATAGTTCAAAAACATAAGCTTAAGTGGCAGTGGGCTGGCAGTGGCCACATTTGTCGCAGAACCGATGAAAGGTGGATTAAACGGATTCTCGAGAGAAGACCAAGCCATGGCAAACGTAGAACTACCCCCAGCCCGATAGACCGACAACCGAAGGAAGATAGCTGGCAGTGGTTTGATGAAAAAAGCAAAATATTATGCTTTTTGGCGCTCTTTAGAGGAGATTTACGCCTAGCAGTGGACTGCAATAGGCTGAATAGATAGATAGTGCCCGGCCGACGACGCCCGAACCTGCCATGTGCATCTCGTTTTCTATTCAATAAAAATAATATTTTAATAAGCTCTTTAACCTACAAGGGTTCTCTTATGTCGACGAAGAAGAAGTAAAAGCAACAGCTTTCTAAAACGAAGTCGACTGCTTGCCGCAAACGTTTCGACGACTAGCCGCCGACAGTGACGGCCGACTAAAGTCACCTTTGCCGTAGTCAACATGCCGCTCGTGTGTTAAATCCCTAATATTTTGAAATGTGTATTAAGCCAGTGTACTATTTTTATTGCACTTGTATTATACACAAAATATCATTACACATAAGTTAATAATAATAATAATAATTTTTATGTAGATCTTCAGTTTAAAGGATGAGTAACCTCTTGATATACATAATTACATTTTGTTATAAAATTCTTGTACAAAATTTTTAATCATTGACTTGACACTTGGCTTTTGACACTGATTGAGTTTGAAAACATCAAACTGGCGTTTAGAGTTGTAATATTTCATATTTATCATTTCATAACTACCAAGAAAGATTATGATTGCTAACATTGCTTGCCTTTTAAAAATAATGAGCGAAGTACTAATTAATTAGTACTATATTTCCTATATTTTTTAATCTCATGCTCAGTTTATGTATTTCTAATTTAATTTAATTAAAAAAAAATGTTTCCACAATCACACCAATTAACTAACCTCAAACTAAGCAAAGCTTATGCTATGACGATTAGAAAACGGAAAAACATACTTAAATACGTTTTTAAACATCCTTGACTTCGGTGCAAATGCTCGTGCCCATCACACTAGCATTTGTCCCTCGCGGGATTTGAACCCGCAACTGCCAGGCATTGTAGTCCGAAGCACGAATCACTACACCAGACGGTTGTCAACTTATGAACAACCTGTATTTTATCGATCTAATATAATTAAATCGATAAATATTTTTATTTCTCTGTATCCATAAAATCAACCAAACTTAAAGATTAAGAAAAATATTAAACTGTCACTTATAAGGGACCTTGTGAGAAGTACTCAATCCAGTTTGATAAAACATTACAGACACTAAAAAGTAAAAAATAAAAATAAACTGCGTTTAAAAAAACCGACTTCAAAAACAAAAAAGCAAAAAATAACTTTTTGTTTTAAGCACTGTTACTACTTTTAATATAAATAAAATACTTAATTTGTATGTACTACCTACTCAAAAAGGATTGAAGTCGGTGCCAAACCCTAAACAAAATAAAACTTAATAAGTAATAAACAGCTTAAAATAATACCTACCAAAAAATACTGTAACGCAATTCCTACAATAAAGATTAACTTGCGTAAAAAAGCTAGAGAACAATGTTAAACATATGAAAACTGGTATGATAATAAATACCTTATAACTAAAACTTAATAACAGCCGTCAACGACTCCTGCCTGCGCCTGGCTGTGTGCTTGGGCTTGGCACCGACTTCAAACCTTTGAGTAGGTAGTGCATACAAATTAAGTATTTTATTTGTATTAAAAGTAGTAACAGAGTTTATAACAAAAAAAATATTTTGCTTTTTTGTTTTTAAAGCCGTTTTTTTTAAATGCAGTTTATTTTTATTTGATGACAAATCAAAGGGAATTTGCCGCAAGCGCTTGCTATTGCGACTCGTCCACACGTTTGTGAGCGTTCAGTCTCGATAGTGCACTCGTGGTGAACAGTGCGTACGTTGTGCCGTGTAAAATAAGTGACAGGTCAAATAAAGACATATTAAACTTCCTGGAATGCCAGGAATTCTAAATAAGCATTTGGGATCCGCCACAGTGATCACAAAGAAAATAATAAAAAATAAAACTTTTAAATACAAGCTTATAATACTTACTACTACAATACTTGTTAATTAAAAGAACTAAAAAGTTTAAAATAATTAAAGCCTGGTAAGAAAAACACCATTAGGTATTTAGGTGCATTAAACAAAATAAAAGCGTGTTATATTTTAATGGAACAATAAATAAAATTATTTAGCATATTACACCGTCATTATTTTTCATTTGCAATTACAAAAAAAAACACACTTTTATTTATAAAAATGCTATGTAGGCATACCTAAATACCTAATGGTATTTTTCTAATCAGGCATAAATTATTTTAACTTTTTAATTCATTTATTAACAAGTAATAAAAGTTTGTTTTTAAAAAAGTTATTTTTTCCTTATAATTTTTATCTTTTTTGTATTTTTGATGCGAGTTTGACTACGGTGTAGTTCGTAGCGCGTACTGAGTTTCTATGGCTACCTTCCAGCTCCATCGTCAGACCTGGGTTACCATCTAGAACCAAAGCATTCGTCAATACGAATCATACGAGCACAAACTCGATGGGGTTATGTCATTTAAATACTGAGTTCCTATGGACATCTTCCAGCTCCATCATTAGACCCTGGTTACCATCTAGCATCAAAGTACTCGTCAAGATGAACAATACGAGCCTAAACTCGATGGGGGTGTGTCGTTTGATAACTGAGTTCCTATGAAGTGGATCAAACTTAATTTGCAAGATTTGATGACAAACATCTGATCGGGACAGGCGAAACACGTCCGTGGGCGAAACTAATAAAAGCTTATAAAAAAATGGTCGATGCATGGAGTCGCCTAAAAAACCAAGATTTTTTCTTGAATTTTATGTATAATAAAAATAGCTCAAGCCTAATGTTATTGCCGATACAACATCTTCGACGTCCGTCATGCTTGCCTATTTAGAACAAACTACGCACTCGCAAGCTTATGGATGGCGATGTTTGTTTCGTTTGCAAACGCCAAACGTTTGTAGCGATTTGGAGTTTGCGGCAAATGCTAAGCGTGTGGTCCCGGCATTTTTTTATGCCTAGTTAACCGTAAAGTGTCGAATTATAAATAGAGGTAAATCTTGACTACTCTAATCCGAACAAAAATTTAAACATAACCAATTGCTTTCCTGTATTTTTTTTAAGTAGTAAACTCATAATACATTTACATTTTTAAATAAACTTTCATATTGAACAATACTTCCTAAAAACCATCGAGCCCTTGTTGATATTTGTTATTGAAATGTTGACAGATCCCAAATGAATGCATACGATGATATTTTTAAACACCGGATAACCGTGATCAAATGAATTAACTAGCTTATCGCTTATTTTCCAATATATGTACATTGAATTTATTCATTAACTTATATCAATTGAATATTTAGCGCGTCGGTTTTGGGTTCAAACGGCATGAAATTTATTTTGAATTGGGTCATTAATATTGCGGCTTTACTTGTACTGTTGCAAGAGTCTTCAGCTACTTTATGTAAACAGTTTAAGTAAGATTGAAAATATATTTTAAAATATGTATCATTGCGCAATACATAAAGCCAGCCGAAACTTGCAACGTTACATGAAATATAAAAAATAAAACTCGCATGCGCATAGCATAACGTTAATTGATTATATTAAATTCGCAAATCATTTGGCACTCGCTATTGTGCTAGAGCTAGTCTAAGCTTACGAGCTAGTGATGAAATTTGTGGTAGGTAGCTCGTCGAGGAGCTAGAAGGGCCAGTGGCGGGGCGAGGAGGGGAGAAGCGGCGACTCACCGTTGTAGAGGAGCGTGGGCTCGGGATCGCGGGGCGAAGGCCCCGGCGCGGTGGCGGCGGGCGCCGGGCTTCGGCCGCGCCCCTCGCCGACCACGTCGATTTCTTCGTCCGACTCGTCGGCCAGCTCGGCCGCCGGGGCCACCTTCCACTTCTTGGCCATGAGGCAGCGCGGCATGGCGGCGCCCGCATCAGCCTCAGCGCGACCGCATGAGCGAGAGACAGACGAACAGAGAAAGATAGAGAGTAGAAAGAGCAGGCGCCCCAGGCGAGCGGCTTGGCAGGCGATCGCGCGCGGTCTCTGGTAGTTGTGACCGGCGGGCGGCGAAACCGCGGTATTTATGCGGCGAGAGGGGTGCGCGCGCCGCGGCTTCGATCGATGGGGTGGGTTCCGCACCACGCTCGCAAACTTTGCCCGCCGACAACTTGGAGCTACACTTGCCGATGCCAACCCCACCGCGTTCAACCAGTGGGAAACTACCCCACATGTCGTCCACATACCTACGCTACGGTCGAGCCCGCTCCAAATGCATTTCTCACACAAATGAAAATGCTACGTTGCTGACCGCTTTCTTAAGCATCAAACTTTACTTACAAAAGTTTGGTTTACATTTTTCGTTAGGGATTGAATTACAAACATGAAAGTTTTTACTTATTACTTTAATTTAAAAAGTAGTTACTGAAAAATTCAATTTGTCTGATTCGTTCCTTTGATGTTTATTGCCCTCTTATTGTTAAAATGTTTCTGAAGATAAGAACGTAGGTACCGGAGCGAATGCGCGCTTCGCCTTCGCCCCTATTCCCTAAAGACGCCCCGAGATAAGACAAGCTTTAGACGCTACGGCATACAGATTTACTTCGCATTTTTACAACCATCGTATTAAGAAAAGCGTCGAGTTGAAGCTGTTCACGTTACATTTAAAATACTTTATTCTTGCCAAGTACTTACAATTAGCGCTAGGACCTGTAGGTACTAAGTACAAATAACTGATGTTATTATCAAATAACTTATTCATTGATGTTAGCGGTATTCGTAATAATTACAACAGAATTATAAGCAAATGTAGTTGCTGTAAAAAGGTATTTCAATCGCAAAAAAAAGTCGTTACCAGAGCACGGGGTGAGTAGGAGCGCTGGCCTCTAAAGTTCAAGGTTGTCCTGAAGTCTAGCTTGTTTCCATCAAAGCTAAATTAGATTTGATGCAATTACTTTATGTAAATTGAAAGATACAGAATTAAAAAAGACTCTGTAGCTGCAAAAGAAGTAGTTAAATAAAACACAAATGTATTTACTACAACTTATTTTATTGAAATATTGCTAATTACAATGTTATACGTTAAGCAGTACTTAATCTTAGTTATTGCTGTATTTGTGGGTTGTTCATTGAACTTACACTAAGTGCTTTTCTATGTTAAATATTATATTTATATATGTGCATGATTTTTTTCTATAACCTAATTCTAAATCGTTGTATATGATATTCGAAAATCGGGAAAATTTTCTTTAGCTAGCGGAACTAATTTTTATAAACGTGACTTTTAATTTATGAAAAGTCTGGTGGTTTCAAAAACTGCCGTTCTGAAGACTAGTCCGGAAAGACAGATAGACAGGCAAACTTAACTACAACATTGTATGGTATGAGTGTTGTTAGCATGCAAGAAACCATCCATATGAGATCACTTTAAGGCAACAATCACAGATAAACTCTTCCATTTTAACTATTTAAGTATTTAATTAAATAAAACTCTTTCTGTATGGTTCACATGTTTTTAAACAAATAACTCTGCTTTTAAGGTGGAAATCATTACTTTCTATAAACATGACGTAGAAAAAATAAGTGAATGAGTGTAAACTACAAACAGTTCATTGAATGAGTTGTAACGATTGTTATGTTCTTGTACAAACAAACGTAACAGCAAGCTATTCCGAGCGGCTCGTAGTCTGAAATAGTACGATACTAGAATATGAGTAGAGTTCTAAATGTAACCGCGTCGGGGAAAGTGGTCAGGGAAAGTGGGACCGTTTAAAAATTTAAAACTAACCTTCTTTTGTCTATAGCCGATCTAGTTTTAACTCGACAAACATGTAATCAAACTGTTTTCATTGGATTGATACTTTGTTGACTAGTAGCTACGAGTAGTAACAGCAAACAGTCATAGAATTAAATTCCTCTGTTTCAGCGACCACGTACGAAATACATGTTAAATAAAATACAGTACTAAATTCTATGATTGCAATAATTATTTTGTCATAAATATTAACGCCATATAATCATTAATCTCATAACAAAAATTACTGGTAGGAAAACTAATTTTATTTATGATAGAATTGACATAAGGTAGACTTCCCACTTTGTCAGGCCCACTCTGACAAAGCCAAGACCGAAGATTGCGACGAGTGATTTAATATTATATATAAGGTGTTTTAAAAATATCTTCCGCGGCTGCTATGGATTAAAGTATTACTAATTAAGATTACGATAGTTAACGGATATAATGCCCTGTCACATTATATTTTTTCCTGCCTACACCCATATTTTTAGGCCCCCTCACTTTTTGATGCTTTCCTTATGAACAACACGATGTTAGTTTTCTAGCTCGACACCTCGTGAGTTACACGATAGCCAGAAATTGACGAATTTCGTCATTTAAGTGTAATATAGAAGGAAAAAACTCCTCGGGTTTGTCTTCTCTATCGGCACGTTTACTTCGCATAGTGCTCTATCCAGTTTGACTACCAATACCATGGTTCATTCCGTTTATTGTTTTATTTTTACAGGCCATAGTACTAACCACATGGCATTACTGCATATTGTGTAAATATACGTTTTAACTTTTTGGCTGTCTTTACGATTTTAAAAAATAAACTTTCAAAAATTAATGGAAGTTTACTGTGGGAAATATTTTTCGCGTGCGTTTGCAGTACAAGACGCTCAAACAATACATATAAATAGCTCGCATGCCTTTCGCGGCATAGCGGCATATGACATATGCTAGAACATCCTTCGGTTTCGAATTCTATTTACCATGTATTTTGTAATGTATGTGTTTATACATATAATTTGAAGGCACAGAATACTTTTTACCCATTAATGCATTTTTACAATAAATTGGAAACATGATAATATTAAATACAACAAAAGTACTAAATAATATATGTGCCAGCCAATAAACTAATGCTACTATCTCGACGCATACAAGGTATATTATAATATGTGCCAGACACTGAATGTCGCCAAGTTACATACGAAAAACAAATATGGTTATAGCAATGCAAATATTTATTTAATACCTTCTCAAATTATAAATGAATTTTAGTCATGTTACCGTTAAACTATTACTAAATCCTCTATGGTTGTATGAAAATGCAGTATAGCATCCTTATTTAAACGTAAATTTTGTTGTTCAGCAATTAATACGCTTTCAATATTCCAACGTAAAAACGAGATCTTATGATTAATTTGACTAGTTCTAAAATAGCTCTACAGCTTTGAGCTTCTTTGTAAAATTGACTAGTTGGTTTTAAGATTTAACACAAGGAAGCAGATAACTAATAATTCATTACCTTACTTGCTTGATTGAAATATTTTGATCAGCTTGTTATTTTGATAACGCAATAAATTGTTAGTTTTACGGCAATGGCTTCTGTAGTTGGTGTCGAGGCATTTTGATAATTGTATACTTGCAGTTAATTTTGGAACTTTATTTTAATAAGTTAGTATCATTTATCACTCTTTAATTGAATTGAAACTATAATATTGTTTAACACAAATGTTATAATTTGATCACAACATTATATGCATTCTGAAATACCTGAAAACAAAATCTCACTATTTATGTTTGTACTATACAATGCAATAACGTAAATATATATATATATATATTGGTAGAATGTGGGTTGATTAAACAATTTTTTAATTCCATCTGACAAATGTTGTTATATTTTTATAGTCATTTTTCAAAATAAGTACCTATATCGGTTTATCTTTGAAGCCGCATTTGCACACGTTCCTCGCGACCCACTTCGCCAATCATCAAAATTTTCTACAAAACCTTCGTGTCGCTTATGAGTACATCACACACGGGCAATTCGTGTTTCCTACTTCAATTTGTAACAATGGACCATATTCTAGATGCGTTGGGTTGTATTTGCTGATTCTACATAAGATTCTATATCATAAGTTAGCTTCCTTTTGGAAAATTAAATGCTACAACTTTCGATATTGAAATCTCAAAAAGAACACTGCGTTAATCAACATACCCTACAACTTCAACATCTGATTTGCTATGTAGTATAGCGACGTGTATTTTTGACCATTTCAATGTTGGTCAAATGTATTATCTCGAACAAGTTATATATATTTTTTAAATAAATTTCAATTTAAGTATATTTTATGCGGTCGCTCTTGGAAATGACAGCGCGAATGTGTTAACAGAAAGTTTGCGTTTACCACTCTTCCCTCTAACTTGCGACCAAAATTTCGCCAAATTGAACCGGTTCGCCATTCGTGTAAGTGTGTAAATGCAGCTTTAGATATGGTGTTTGTATAAAATAATACAAGAGATTTATCAACATTTTACAAAAAGTACTTCAAAATGTTGTTGGTTACTAAATTTTATTTGTAAACATCGTTACTCAGCTTTTTTCAAAACTTTTATAACAAACTTAACGACACAAAGCATATAATTTCTTGAAGCATTATGTATAAAATAAAGTTTAAGTGACAATTTCATTATATGCTTAAATTAAAGACACTGATAATAATAATTCTAAACCTAATTATTTTATCAAGTCACGTAACAAAATAATATCATTTTTAAAATAAATAAACAATCACTGTAGGTTAACTAGATTAAAGTATAGCTGTATATGAACCTTTTCGTAAATAAATATTTCAATCGAATAAAATGTTCTGCTATTATTGCCGACTAAGCACTTTTGCATCAAACAATAGACTACACTATTTACCATACATGGAAGCCAATATTAATAATCAGAATAAAACAGTTTATAGAATTATGACAAGCATTAAACCAGATTCATTTTAATCCAGTTCATCAACTTATTATTCAACTACTTATTATGCAAAACGACAAAGTAGATTCACGGCCCGTACAAAAAGTACCAAAAATTAAAAGTTCCGGCCGAAAAAAGATATCTAAGTAATTATTTTTATAGAAGATATTCTTAGCATTTATCATTATGACACCTAAGCTGTAAGATCATTACTAGAGGTGTGATTGAAGTTTGAAATCGGGAATTTTTAATTATTTACAATCTGACAGTTATTTTTTAATGAAAAACAGTATGATTATTATTTATCTATTATATATACAATAATTATCGACATTCTCTCACATTTCTTCTATTCTTATTAATAACGTCTACTAAACCTTCTCTGCTGGAGGTCTTATTACGTCCTCTTGATGTCGCGCGTGTCGATATAATACCACACTATGCACATAGTATGTAAACTACATCCTAGTGCTCGTTTTCCAATATTGCATGTGCAATAATAATGTTTTATTGCTTGCCGACCAGCATAAAATGCATATAATCAAAATAATTACATATTCTATAGATCCAACTTACTTTTAAAATTATGCAAAAACTAGATTTACGAACTTAAATAACAACTTTAGTAATAGCATAGCAGTACAGGTTAGCTGTCATAATAACAAATGTTTCTATCGAAAAAGTTACTTTAAATTTATTGGCCGGCACTTCCAACTTTTGGTACTTTTTGGGTGATCTGCCTTCCGCCGAATCGCCCAAGGCAGCCCGCGAAAAGAAACAAAATGTTTGATTGCGACTATGAATGTGTGATTTGCGGCTGCAATAAGTTACATAACAAATACTTAAATAATAACCTTAATGACATAAACTTCAATAATATGACTTACGCATTAAAATATATTATATTCAACTACTTAAATAACTCAAAGGAGTAAATTGACTGTCGAAATATTTAGTATTCAATAAAATATCCCTACTTTATCAGTAATATAAAGCTTATATAAGGAAATTTCATATTTTACAGTAGTTTATGAGCCGTTTGCAATGTTTTATTTAATATCCATACAGTTTTATATAAGTTGTGTAGTAATATTTTCTATTTCGAGTCGTTGTACGATAAATTCGCCGCACGAATCGATATTATAACAAATACATTTCCGTATTCCCTAATTATTTTACAAAATGACATTCGTTGTGAAGTTTTACGTATAAATATTTTTTCTCTATGTACAGACATCCGTGAATAACCTATCCAATTTTAATTTTGAAATGTATATCATTAATTGTGAATACGTGCAGAGCTACCCTTCTTTATAAGCAAGTACGGCCGTAACCATGTAAGAACAGGCCCATTGCAATGTGAATGACGGTTCCACCACACAAAATCAGTGGTATTTGGTTGCTTCCACAACACAAAATCAGTGAAAATGTTGTCAGTCCAAATGATAACATTTTCGCTGCTTTATTAAAAAAAATATATAAATTTTTATTTATATTCTATGCCACTACATGCATAGGTAAAAAACATGATCTCCAAATGCTTTTCATGTAGCGGACCTTATAATAGAATAACTTTATTTTTCTGTAACTACATATTTAGATTTAAATATCCGCCAATCAACAAAAAATAAAATGATAATGCTTATTATTAGAAAAATTGATAATGATCTAGCTACCTAGTAGGTACTATTCGTTTTATAAAATTATTAAAACGAAAAACAAATTCCTGAAGCGCACATTTTTAGGGTTCCGTAGTCCTGACAAGGAACCCAGTTTCGTCATGTCCATCTGTCTTTCTGTCTGTATGTCCATCCGAGGTTTTTCTTGGAGACTGTTGACCCTAGAGAGCTGTAATTTTGTGAAGATATATCAATCACGCCGACAAAGTGGTAAAATAAAATTTAGAAAAATATTTTTTTTTTAGGTTAGCTTCCATACATGTAATGTGGGGATGTTTTTTTTTTCATCGTCTACTCCAACGAGTGGTATTGTTGAAAAGTCCTTTAAAATAACTAAGGGGTTGCTAAAACTATTGTTCAATTTAGGGATCCGTTTGCGAAATATAAGGCTTTAGTGCTAACTATTGGCTTGAAAAATCTTGAAAAATTCATGATAATAGTGCTTTTCATGAACTTTTAAGAAAAATCATAACGGTTACTATAGATATGTTAGTTTAAGAGTAAAAGTCGTTCAGCTTAGTCGTTCAAAAATTCGTTAGAGAAAGTGACTTAAATGAAGTAATTGCCGAAATATAATGTGGAACGATGGACAACTACGCAACCCTGCATTGCGCGTGGCACGACACGCACTTAGCCGGTTTTTTAAGAGCCATTTCACATTTTTCCAAAATTAAGTATTTGATAATATTTGTAACTTGTAGCGTAAGAAAACTTAGTACCATGTTTCGGTATTTACCATAATAAATGAACTAAAGTCACCTCATATTAGTATAATGTCTCCTGCAGTCTTCAGTAATTTCCACTCATGTCAGTTTATAACATGATGAAATAATTTAAGGATTGTGGTTGTGGTGCATTTAGGTTGCCGACACAAAAAAAAATTATAAATATTTGAAAAATTGTGGTCATGGTAGCTCTAAATGTCATAAGGGGTTTTAAGGATTATCATTTTTTGTTTGAATATTAAAAAATAGAAGAGGTAAGTATATATTTTTTTCTATTTTTTCTCGAGTAAGTAGTACTGTATAATGCGTATGTTGTAAATAATACACGTTGAGTTCACACGGCAAGTTTTTTTAGTTTCCGCTGTCCGTCTGTCTGTCTGTCTGTCCGTCTGTCCGTCTGTCCGTCTGTCCGTATTTTCTATATCTCATGAATTTCTGTATCTCATGTATAAAATCTCATATCTGTATAAAATTCTGTATCTCATGAACCGTGATAGTTATCACGGTTCATGAGGTACAGCCTGGTGACAGACAGTTGAAATTTTCACAGATGATGTATTTCTGTTGCCGCTATAACAACAAATACTAAAAACCAGAATAAACTTAATATTAAGGGGGCTCCCATATAACAAACGTGATTTTTTGTTCGATTTTATAAATAGTGGTGGCGGTTTTTTGTCGTAAACCAGATGTTAAGTTAAACGTTTTGTTGTTTTTTTGTTTTGTTAATGTATAACTGTCGCCAAATTCACGACGTTTAAACAGGATGCTTAGACATTATGGTTGTGGACACCAATCATAAATAATTCTAAGACATCATTTATTGAAACGGACACCTTATTTTAGGCCCAATAACCCGGTACATTATCTTTTATGAGAAGAATCTGATTTTTGTTTGCTTCAAAACCAATAAAAAGTTAGCCAGTTGAGTCCGGTAAACAATGACGTCAAAACTTGCTATCGCCATATAAATTATATGGAAGAGGTGCGTTTTGACAGCACATAAAAAGTATGTCAGTTAATTGGTGGTGTCAACTAGTATATTGGCAATTGGAATCTATCGAAATTCGTCATCGCTTGTCAGATATATGATAATGTTACAATTTATCACGTGATTTTACAACAGCATTTGTCAATAACTAACAGTTTTTTAGTTTCGTACTTCGTTTCTTTGGCCACGGCCTCTGGCTTAAATGCCACTTCTTTCGAAATAGTTACTGCAAAAACGTACCCATGTGAACCCAGCATAACTTTTCAACAAATTTTAAGTTTTCAATTAAAATGTAATAATCATTAAAGTACAATATTTTATACATCTATCATAATATATCATTTAGTATAACAATATTATTATAAAACGATTTATGACTTTGTATAGCTTAAAAAAAATACTGTTCACATTAAACAATCTTAATTTTAAAAAAATTGTGTTTGTCAACTATTGCTATTTGCTATTTGGTGTTTGAACCTATCCTTATATCTAGTAATTCGATCCAGGCAGACATCAATATTGTTGACAATGTCAGAGTGGATTTAAATTGGGGTAACCCAAAATTAAACAATAATACTGGTTGTCCCAAAAATATGCGCCAAGCAAGTGCAGTGATAGAACAGGGTTGCCGACATTTTTTTTTAGTTGATTCTTAAATTTCGTAGATTCGGATCGACCCACAATCTGTTTTGTAACTGTAAGGAAAACTATACCTGTTTTGGGAAAAAAAATCTCTGAGGTTCCGGGTTCGATCCCCGGTCGGGTCAATGTAGAAAACGCACTTTTCTATCTCGGGTCTGGGTGTTGTGGTACCGTCGTTGTTTCTGATTTCTATAACACAAGTGCTTTAGCTACTTACCTTAGGATCAGAGCAATGTATGTGATGTTGTCCAATATATATGTATTATTTATTTATAAATAAATATAAGTATTTATAGTACAAATAAAGAGGTAAGTACTAAAATTACATGTACTCAATAAATATGGATCTGACCGATTTTGCAGCATTTTGTGATTTTGAATACAATAAAATTGTAATAAACGCCAACTGGCGCGTTTTTTGTTAAAACAAACGTCTAGAATGGTATGTACCTACCTATCAGATAAATCGGATACAAGATTAGTAATAATAGCCCCAATAAATTACGCGCACACTCGACAAAAGGACCCTTTTGTTATGTATTTGTCCATGATTGTTTTCCGCCGATGGGGCAGAATACCTACAAGGTGGACAGACGACCTGGTAAAGGAAACCGCTAGATGCATATGGAAGTCACTGGGGGAGGCCTATGTTCAGCAGTGGACGTCCTATGACTGAAATGATGATGATGATGATACATTGTTTTAGGATTTTATCTGTATTCATACTTTGATAAGTGGCGACTTAACGTATAAGATACATCATAGAGATATGAATCAAATACATGAGAAGTAAGCACATAGGTTTTTACTAACCAAACCTATCTGAAGACGTGTTTGAATGCTATAAATTAATTCTTAATGCTATTCTGACTAGAGACACGTTTCTATAAACTACAATGAATAAAAATGCGTAGTAAAAAATCCTAAACATTCATGGGTGGATTAGAATTTCCATATTCCATTGTACTATGGTCACTAGTTTTTTTTTTGTTTTTTTTTATTTGAGATGGGCTTACTCTTGACCCCAATCTTGCTCTAGAGCATAGATGGGATCTACGATGGAGCGAGCTTGCCCAAAAGATGCCTATTCACTCTGGACTTAAAATATCGGATAAACATACTTAAATACGTTTTATAAACATCTATGACTTAGGTACAAATACTCGTGCTCTCACACAAACATTTGGCCCTTGCGGGATTCTAACTCGACCGCCAGGCATTGTAGTCCGGAGCGCGACCCACTACACCAGACGGTCGTCGAATATGTCGATAATGAAACCTATGTTTAATATTATATAAAACCGAAGTGCTAAAAACATTTTCCCGATTGAATAATCGAAATCGCTTTTGAATGATAGCAAATTCTTAAACGAGCAATCGTACTCGGTCCACAATCAATAATTGGAAGACTGTACTCGATGGGAAGAGCGAACGTTAACGTTTTGAGGTAAAGCCTATTGGAATAATCAACACAACTTTACATAGTATTCTCAGTGACTTAATGATGTGATTTAAAATATATTAAAACTGCAGCAACTAGATGTCTAAATTGAACACTACTGTCACTCACATTGTTATTATTTTTATTAGTGTGTCATTCCCTTATGGATAGCATAAGTTTTAAATTGCCATTTCTTCTTGCAAATATAATTTCCGAGCGCAGAAAAATAAATGAATGCCTATTAAAATTATGTCATTTTAGGTTTGTAATTTTGCATAGACACAAAAAAAAATCCATGGAGTAACTTTGATACTACTGAAGAGTATTTTTGGACTCTAATTCGAATACGAAACTACAAGAGTCTTCTACGATTTCCAAGGAAAATGCATATGATTCTTGAAATTCCGCAAATTTAACTTCCAATGATAATAATTGGAATGTTACGTTATTATTAGTTATATATTTACGAAATTATCGAAACGATTTAGTATTTTTAAGTAGCCTGCGAGTATCCAAATATCCATCACAAATTAAATTTGCCCGATCTCTTACCCTTTCTCCAAACGGCTTCCGAAAAAGTCTTGAACAGTTCGTCTTTTAGTTCCTAGTTATAGTTAAACTAGCTAAGAAGCAACAAAACACGTTCGATCCGATATTAAGAGAACGGGCAACCCTTCTATAATAAAACATTATAAGTAGGTATGCTATGTAATTGACGAAAAATAACGAATTGACCATCGTGCCACTAATTTACGTGCAGCTATCCAAATACTATGATAATGTTCACAGTACTTACTTATCTAACGTTTATTTACCACTTAACTAAGATTAATTATTTTAATTTAGTACAGTCCATAGCATAACAACTGACATTATTCTACTTTTTTTAAACACTTGCCCCTCTAGCACGATCAACAAAACACGATATGATATAGCGATTTATCGCCTATTTACTTAAAAAATATGATAGAATAGCCGCCATCTTGAACTTTTATTGAAACAGTAAGGATGTCCGCGCCGGCGACGTCACGGTTATGCTCGCTTTTTTGATAGAAGTTCATATTTTGACAAGAAATATGCGATAAATCGCTATATCGTATCGTATCATATCGTGTTTTGTTCTACATGCTAGAGGGGCTGATGTTATATCAGGTGTTTAAATATTTGATGTAAAAAAATCATTACCGATTATTTTAAACTAAAACATTTCTGCAAAACGTCTTAGGCCCCATTAAAGCGGAATAAAACTCTATTCTATCTTATTTTATTGAGCAACGTAATTTACTGTATAACATTTAATTTACCTATATCAAATTTAAGTTCGATTTAAAATAAATATTCATATTATTTGGTAAATATCCGAATAGCATAACGTTAATAATTTTCCTATCGCTTTTCGTTGAGTTGTCGTACTGTTATTTATTTTTTGTATCAAAGAGACGTTGTTATTCTTTAACGCTTTTAAATAGGTATATTTATTTATGTGTTTTATGTGTTTGGCATGATTAAGTAGTTATTTATATTAGATAAACCCGTAGATTAAAATTATGTAGTCACGAAAGGGTGCTTTTTAACATGAAAAGTTTAAAAAACATGATATAACGAAACTACCTGGATTCTATGTACATTTAAAACATATTGTACACCGTTTTACGTAACCAACCAATATTAAGTACCCAAACCACACGTAAATATTAAATCTATATATATTCCAATAATGAGCCTTTATTTATAGTGTGATTTGAAATTAAATAAATTTTCAACACTGTTGCTCGTAAATTGACTTTTAAACACCGTTTATAGTTTCATTATTCAGCATATTACGCACTTGTGCTGTAATAATATTACCGTACAAGAGCGGTAATATAAACTTTTTTTAAATTTCAGCAAAAGTTTATTAAATTATTTTAGGGTTAAGATCACAAATAAACATTTCATTTCATCAAATTGTATATTTATAATCACAAATTAACCAAATTTTCATTTTTAGAAACATTTTTTTTTTTTTTTTTTTATATTGCTGCTGCTCCGGCGGAACAGCCGATTCTTCCTGTGCCTTTATTGCACCTGCGCGCGCATTGAAAGTGCGGCGCGCGTAAAAAAACAAAACTTACGTGCCATTTTCCCTGAATATTTGGTAAAGTTGTTGCTTGGTTAATTATATCAAAAATGTCTACTTCAATTAGTTAAGACGAGTAAAATATTAATTCAACGCCGCCGGAAATTACTTATTGAGGCACAAAACGCGAATGATAACCTGTTGCCGCCAAAATTCAGAGAAAAATACCTGGTAGCTTACGAAACATTCAATCAGTAAAAAAACAGCAAAATCGCCAAGTCATATTCGGAGAAGGTATTTTAGTTTGTTTTTCCTTGCAATTGTGTTGAAAAACGTCGTATGCAACTCGTGTGCATTGATTATTACACACTCGGCTTCGTTATACTCGTGATTAACATACCATCAGCATAGCGGTATAATACAAAAAACGTCGGCTTTGAGGGAATCCGATTTCGTCTGATTATGTAAAACTAAACTACTGCTAATTTACTGCGCCCTTCACTGGTAGGGACGTACCTATTAGGTTATTTACTTTTGTCATTATATCGACCACTTGACTTCTATTTTGCTATGGCAAATGCTTGAAGGTTAACAAGGTTCAAGTACGGTCAATGTTTTTGTAAATCTTTAGCAAACTTCTACCGACGCAAACTTGAGTATGACTGTACTATGACCTAATTTGTTTGGCATGACATGTTGACCCACCTCTTCATTTTACCATTTCTATGTATGTTACAATGTTTAAACTAACGTTTTTATAATATTAGGTGGATGTTATTTGTTTTTTTTTTTCATTTACACAGAGGTCACTTCAATTACTTGTTTCTCTAATGCAAGGAGGTGTCCTCTGATAAGAATCTGGTTAATATCAGTCTTTGGTTAAACGTATCAAAGCTAAACAAAACAGTAAGGATCAGTTTTTAATATAATTCAAGAAAAATGCTACTTAACGATATTAAATGCTGTAATTGCAATTTGTGTATTGTAAATGTAATATTAGTCATTGAGTAATTGCAAGGCCACCGATAGTGGTATATCGGTGGCTGAGTTTTGGTCTTTACATATATGAAAGCCTGAGTCGACACGCAAAGAAGAAGAAGAATGTAATATTAAATTTTATCAAAATGTTCTGCATTCTAATGATATTTTCATGAAATTAAAATACAAAACCATGTGATATGAGAAATATAACTTTAACGTTTTGATACAAAGATCACAATAAAGTAACTTAAATTTGCTCTAGCCCTCTACATCTGTTTCTACTATGCCTCTTTTCTCCAATTATTACTTTATGATTACCTATATGAGCCCGCATAGGTACTGTTGCGTCTGCAATTGCATGTTTTTATTCGTACGTAAACGTATTGAAACTTCGGGTGACGTAGATGTTATCGATATTTTCAATACACTTCTAAAATGTACTCGTAGTAATCCTCTTTTTTGGCCCACACTGTACGCAAGCTAAAACAGTTTGCGGTCCACAAATTTATCAAAGGAAAATCTTTTTACGGCTTGCATAACATAGCTATGGATGTAGTAAACACGTTGCTATGAAGTTGCTACGACACCATGCTACCCTGTGTTGCTATGAAGCATGAGTCTAGAGATCTTTATCACAAAATTCGTCTCATTACTAAATCTCTACCTGCTAAAACCTGGACAATTGAGAACGACAAGAATGAAGTGGTAACAGAACTCGAAAAAATCTCTGAAACGTGGAAGAGCTACTGTCAGTCATTATTCCTGGACCCGCAGTCGCGACAGTTTGCAAGTACAGACCCAGAACAAGAGAATTTGGAACCAGACATCCTTCTGTCCGAAGTAAGAGCTGCCATAAAACACCTGAAAAGCAAAAAAGCAACTGGTAGAGATGCAATTCCTATAGAGACAATTAAAGCCTTAGGAGAACGTGGCGACCAGATGTTTCATATTATCTGCAACAAGGTATGGCAGACAGGAGTTTGGCCTTCGGAATGGACACATACCGTATTCACACCCCTGCACAAGAAAGGCTCGACGAAGAAGTGTAACAACTACCGCCTCATTGCCCTGATATCACACGCTAGCAAAATTATGTTACATATTCTCAACGAGCGATTGAAAACTTACCTCTCTAAGGAGATTGCTCCGGAACAAGCCGGTTTTGTAAAGGGGAGGGGCACTCGAGAACAAATTCTCATCGTACGTCAGATCATCGAGAAGTCAAGAGAATTCAATAAGCCCATATTCCTTTGCTTTGTTGATTTCTCCAAAGCATTCGACTCGGTGAAATGGCCGGTATTATGGAAGACCTTGCTAGACATGGGCACACCAAAACATCTTGTTCACCTTTTGAGACGTCTATACGAAGAAGGCACGGCCTCAGTTCGCACAGATGATGTCCTGTCAAATGACTTCCATCCTAGTGCCGGAGTACGCCAGGGGTGCATTATATCACCGCTCTTATTTAATGCTTACACAGAGCTAATAATGCGTATCACCTTGGAAGACTGGACGGATGGTGTCACAATTGGTGGATACAAGATTGCAAACTTGCGTTATGCAGATGACACCACCTTATTTGCAACCAGTTCGCAACACTTGGAAGAGCTACTGTCAAAAATGGAACGAGTGAGCCAGGAGTTTGGATTAAAAATTAATCGTAGCAAGACCAAGGTGATGATTGTTGACCGTGCCAGGAATAATTCGCCTGATGTGACTCAAATCGCGAATTGCAACGTGGTCCAATCTTACATCTATCTTGGGGCTCTAATTTCAAACAATGGTGGGTGCATCGATGAGATCAAACGACGTATGGGCATCACAAGAACAGCGATGGACAAGATGCGGAAAATATGGAGGAATAGAAACATAACTAAAGCCACGAAGACCAGGCTCGTGAGGACGCTTATATTCCCCATATTTCTTTACGCGGCTGAAACGTGGACCTTGCGAGATGTGGAAAGGCAGAAAATAGACTCTCTGGAAATGTGGTGCTGGAGAAGAATGCTTGGGGTTTCGTGGACCGAGTTTCGCACGAACGTCTCGATACTTCAAGAACTCGGTATCAAGCAGCGTCTGTTTTCGATAGTACAATCTCGCATCCTAACATTCTTCGGACATGTTTCCCGGCGTGACAATCAGTCCATAGAACGTCTTGTCGTCCAAGGGAAGGTAGAAGGCACTAGACCGCGCGGAAGGTCACCCACGCGTTGGACTGACCAGATCAAGTCTGCCATTGGGGATTCCGTTAATGAGTGCAGCAGGATGACCTTTAGCAGGCAGCGGTGGCGAAATGTCGTGAAGCGTATCACATCTGCCCCATCCAATGCTACTACGAGTACATAGCGATCACGACCGCTCTGTCAAGAGCGTACCGGATAAGAAGAAGTAGTAAACACATTGAAAATACTAGTAAAGTGGAGGGAAGGGAAAACGTTTATGTCATACTCATAGGTAGTTGATCTATACTACCATTAATTATAATATTCTGTTGCTACGCGTGTTTATCGCAATTATACAATATACAAGATGACTTGTTGACGAAACAGTAACTATAACATGATATTGTTCCCTTTAACATAAACAACTTTAGGAAGGTAAGGTGGAAAGTTAAGTTGTTCATGTTAATGAAAAACAATCCTGTTAAAGCGATTTTTTTGTTTGTTTTTGTACTCTGTATATTTTAAAGTCCCGGTACGTACAGCTGTTTAAGGCTGTGGGCTAAGGCAAAATGAAGATCTAGGTACATATGACATCTGAATCAGAAGCTAATGGTATTTAACTATTTACAAATCGGCGATGAATAATAATACAGTTATTAATTATATTTATTGATCTATAATATTTAATGCCACGGAAAATATATGGCTAACTGCGATCACACTATACCAAGACATTTTCAATTAACCTACAATAATTGGGCGATGATTTAATCAATGGCTGTTACAGTACCCGGCGGTAAATATTGCACATCGACCTTTGAAAAGAGACAATCGGCTTAAGCTTTGCTTATCCACCCACGAGTGTTTTGGGAGATTTATTGAGTGCTATTTATAGTTTTCGGAGTTCAGTGCCGTGTTGTTATGGTAAACATCAGCAAATGCGATTATTGCCGATGTGCAATATTTATTGCCGGGTACTGTATGTTGACCAATCAGATAATCATTCATTTGGGCACAATATTGGTAATATCGCAGCTTCCTCTAAAGGTGTAATTTATTATTGGTACCTTATTATATTAATATTAAGCTACTATGATGTTGCTTAAAAACAATAAAATATGCATTATAAGGTTGTGTATTATTGGTCACCCCGCTTGAAAGTGGTTATTACGCTAACAACACGTAATAAGTATCAGTTAAACACTTTTGAGATTTAACATGAATCTGGTATTTAACCTTAACATTAACACTTAAAAACGTACTCGGCAAGTCACTCAATTTTGAACCACTTTGAACACGATGAGCCCCGCATCGTGTTCAAAGTGGTTCAAAATTGAGTGACTTGCCGAGTACGTTTATAAGTGTTTTCTTTTCAGGGTTCCGTAAACAAAGGGTAAAACGAGACCCTATTACTAAGACTACGCTGGCCGTCTGTCTGTCTATCTGCCTGTCTGTCTGTCGATGCGTCTGTCACCAGGCTGTATTACTCATGAACCGTGATAGTTATAGTATAGTATTGGATGTATTTCTGTTGCCACTTTATAGTGGCTTGTAGTGTTGTTATCAACAAATACTAGAAATCAGAATAAAATAAATATATAAGAGGGCTCCCATACAAAAAACACTATCACCTCGCCGGTTTTTTTTTATTCCCTTCATTGTCCAAAAAAATCGTTTCAAACGGGTTGACAAAAATACAGCACAAATAGGTTAAATAGGTAATTTGTTATACACTTGTTTGTTTGGATAGTTTAGTAATAAAGTTTTTCTTTGAGTAATCCATGTTGACGAACGGAAAACAGTTGTTTCATAATAGCAAAAGAATCGATCCTTAAAATTAAGTTCGCAAATCAATGTGATCTTTAAAATAAATTAAATAACAAAATATTTAAAATAATTTTCTACGAAATATGTACGCAAAATTACGTAGTAGTGATAAAAGATTTTAATACTTAAATTATAAAACATATATTTTCACTAATTACTATTTTCTGATTAATAAGAAATAATCAGTCCATGAAATAAGTTATCTGTAGAACTAATATAATACATCTGCCTTGTACTAAAATTACCTTTGAGACAAACTTAAAGTAAGTAGCTAACTTAAAACCACTCTTAGCCCACCGTTGGCTTACAAAGATCGCGCTTAAAACTTTTGGAATAAAACTTGCATGAAAACTTTTGATATCGAAAATATTCGGCTATCTTCGGGAAACATCGTTAGAAAAGTAAGTAGCTACATCTACATCCTTTGCACTGTAACACACAGTATATAATGTACTGTGACTGTCAACTGCGTTAAGTATGTCTTACTTACTATATACTGTATAGAATTCAAACAGCACTATCGTTACCGATTACATTACTTATTTTACACAATGTGTCAAAATAACTTTTGTATTTTTTATGTTATTTTACTCAGAATAATAATTCAGGAGTTTCACAACAAAACTTCGTACTTTGTCCTATAGTTAATTTGTTAAAAGAGACAGATGGGGCAATAGAAGACACATTGCCAAGCCTTATACATACAGCCTAGGTTACCTGAAGGCCTAGTACGAAAATGATTCGTTCGTACGAACCTACTAACCTAAATTTAAATAACCATTCAATTGTATCAATCCTTTGACAAAATAAATCTAAAAAACACGACCCTTTTCTATTGTTCATAAATTATCAAAAGTTGGACACAAGTAGATGTTAACTTTTATTTATTAGGTTTAAATGTATGATCGAACAAAACACTTCCGTAGTAAGCCTTCTGTAACATGATTCGTAACACATTTTGATTAAGAGTTTCACACGAGCCGGGCTCCAGAAATAATCCTTTTGCAGATTTATTTTAATGCGTGCCAAAGGTGTGTGCTCGAACTAAGGCAGGCTTTACGAACTTATTCCTAGTCAGACGAGGACAACGCTATAGGATGATTAATGTAAAAAGCCTCACTATAAAACGTTAGTTAACTGAACTGTGAAACACACACTTCTAGCCGTCACTTTGAAAGGACTGTTAAAAGGTTGCGACTGTGTAATCAAAAGCTAGATCGTTTTATCACCAATAACCATTTATTTTGTAGCTATAGGTAAGCGGCAAACAAGCTGAGTCAGAATTTAATAATTCGAACTTAATTAAACAGCCCAGCCAAAGTGATTGTCGTGTTAAAATTCTACGGCATTCTTTGGTTAAAAGATTTGGTCAATAATTCCGCTGACTATTTGTAAACGTGTCGAAATTAGCATAAACTAATCGCTTAGGGCCTAAGTACATATGTAACTAATAAGAGATCGAAGTTGCTTATAGAACCGGCCCACAATGGAAAAGGTACTATGAAGAAGGTTTTACACGGCTTTGAACAGCTGATGATTTGAAATGTTTGGAAGACGATAGATAAAGTACAAAGCACCAGAACATGATGTATAAACAGTTGAGAAGTATAAATGTAAGCTTTGTAGGCCAAATCTATAAATACTTTGAGGGCGTATAAAAACGAGCCATGTCACTGTTTTAGGACGTCAAAATACGATTGGGAAAAAGAACAGGGCGACCCTACCAAAATGTGTTTTATTTCAATTATTCCATATATTTTGGCCATCAAACGCGTACAAAATCTAAGGTTTCATTAAAAAGGCAACTCTTACAGAGCCCAGACACCTGTAAAGTTTTTATCCGAGATTTTGTTTAGGATTGATGGTCAGATGAGACTTAAAACGCAGCTTGTGTAGGGTGGCCCCGCGAGTCCAGCCAGTGAGACGGCTCCGAGTGAGGCGCCCGGTGAGGCAGGCGGCGCCCGAGCAACAGTTTGGTCCTCCCGTGGCGCTTTTCGCCAAGCTACTCACTACTCGCATCACGCTACGCTATCACTGTCGCCTACGCACGTTACTTTATTGCTCTCTTTGTACCACAGCACGACGGTTTCATTAAGTCTCTACGTATATCACCGTAACTACACCTAACTTTGCCACAAACCGTGAATGCGACGCTAACTTATTCTATTTATCAAGTACTATAAAACATTACGCTACGCTGTAACATTGCAGGCTCTTGCCACAAATTGACTCGATTACTTCCGTCGATGCCGGACTAATAATTGAAAAAATACAATTTATTATTAATTTTTTTTATACTTTTTATATATTTTTTAGAATAAATTATGGAAAGAGCCATAACGATATCCTATTAGGTACATTATTATTGCTTATTATTTTTCTTCGACGCTTTCGAAACCGCGAGCATCTACGCTATAAAAATCTTGTTTGATTAAAAGGTGTAAAGAAGTTCATAGAGAAATCTTTCGTTGCAATCGTTCGTCGGCATGCGCGCTCAGTCCTCGTCCGAGCGCACGCAGGCCGCCTCCTGGTGTTTGTTGAGGTAGCTCTTGAGGGCGAAGGTCTTTTGGCACCGCGCGCACTCGTACTTCTTGTCGGAGGAGTGTGTCTGGAGGTGAGCGCGGAGGTTGGACCGGTCGGCGAAGGCCTTGCCGCAGGAGGCGCAGCTGTACGGCTTTTCGCCCGTGTGCGAGCGCAGGTGGCCCCTGAGCAGCCAGGGCCGCGAGAACTGCTTGCCGCAGACGCCGCACACGTGGCCCATGCGGTGCGTGAGCACGTGCATGGCGAGCGCCGGCATGGACACATACGCCTTGCCGCACTCGCCGCAGCGCTTGGCCGCCACTGAGTCGAGGCTCCGGTGCGTCTGCTTGTGGCGCGACAGGTTCGACGAGGTCGCGTATCGTTTGCCGCACTCGTTACAGTCATACTTAGCTGCTTTCTCCTTTGGTTGCGGCTCGGGCTCGGACTCTTCGATGACGAGCTCGATCTCCTGGTCGGTATCGGGCTCAAACTCGACTTCCTTGTTTTCAGGTTGCGTTTGTTCCTGGGGCAGTGGTGTCGGTTGGTAGACGTAGTTGACCTGTGGCTCGACTGTGTACTCGACTGGTTGCAACGGGGTGACTGTTTGCACGGTTTGGTAGAAGGGCTCGGGGGGGTCCTCGGCTAGGATGAAGATGTTTGTGGGCTGTATGGTGTAGGTGTAGACGGGGAGGAGGGGAGCAGGTTCTGGGGGATGGAGGACGGTGACGACGTGCGCGGGGGGGAGCGGGGGCAGGCTCTGGGCGAGGGAGAGCAGCTCGTGGGCTGCCTCGGTGTCGGCCGCGGAGCGCTCTGGCATGGGCCCGCCCAGTTCAGCGTACTCGGCCACACGAGGTTCTGTTGGCAAAACAAGTTCATGTAAAAAAAGTGCTTAGTTCTCTAATTTCTGGCAATACAAAGTACGGAACGATTAAAATGATAAATGGCTTAATGGCTTAGGGATACGTATAAGAAAAATAAACTATTATTATTTGTTATGCAGGACGACTCTAAGGTCAGTCCCGTACGACAAGATACAGAAAAATGGCATGGAATCTCGATTTTGTCAAAAAATCTAAACTACATTTTCGCGTTTTAGAAAATTACAGGTGCCTGGGTACCAGGTCACCGGAAAATTCGGGAACCGAACACTTAAAATTTTGTAATAATATTAAAACACAATAATTGACAGTGTTGGTTTATGACTCTATGTCCATAATGAACTCTAGTTATCCTAACTCTGTGAACTTAACAATTATGACTATCCTACGATAGAGATGCATGAGCTAACAAGTTGAATAAAGGGAATATGTTTTTTTTTAAACGTTTCTGCTAAATATTATTAAATTACCAAAAATTAATATAATGCATCCAAAATATTAACCACATGGTTAAAAAAATATTTATAAATAAACACCATCGTTTTCGACTTACTTCGCGGTCATTTTGGCGCGCTTGATCTGTGACGTCAGCTGACACGAGTTTAATGTAAACAACGAAGTGTTTGGTTCAAAAAAGTTAAAAGTGATTGATAAAATCAACTTACTACTATGGAAAAGCACAAAAAAACTTATTATAAATATTGTGTCGTTCGTATGTGCCAAAATAACATAAAAAATTGCACCTGATAAAGTATATTGCCTGTTGCCGACAATAGTCACGGAAACGCGGAATGAAGAATGCTGCCAATTGTAGTATGTTGGTTGGGCTTATACAGTACAGAAATTGCAAGGTAGTACTGTCGACTACGCCGTTATTTAGGTACTTAGGCTCGAAGCTCTTTGCTGCTGGTCAAGCATACGTGGCCTTAAGTAGGGTAAAATTATTAGAAGGTCTCCTTATTGAAAAGCTGGATTGTTCGAAATTAACCGGCAAACAATCTTGCAACAATGATGCGTTAAATGAGATGAACAGACTTAAAAACTAGGCAGCGATACCCAAAAAGTAAAAAATAAATTAAAAGCAAAAAAAACTTTTAAAAAAAGCTTTTATTTAAACGCTCTAAAAAGAAGAAAATAAAATTTTCCTTTTAAATTTTAACTATGTACATACAACCTCTTTTTACACAACTTAAATGATCATAAAAGCTTGTCGCGCGATTTTCTTGTGTAAATAAAATAGTACCTACTAATTGATTAATGTAAAATCTTGTATGTTTAAATTAATAAAATTTTAATTAATTAAATATGGATCATCGCGACAAGCTTTTATGGTTATATAAGTTGTGTATAAAGAGGTTGTAAGTATATAGTTAAAATTTAAAAGGAAAATTTTATTTTCTTCTTTTTAAAATTTTAAATTAAAGCTTTTTTTTTTAAGTCGTTTTTGCGTTCAATTTTTGTACGGTTATATTGAAGTTCAAATACGCAATAAATAAGATAAATGTGGGATAAAAACAAAGGCAACCTAAGAGACGTTTAGGGATCATAATGACACTGATTTATATGTCTTACAACGGTTGGTCAATACAAATCAGTCGAAAAAAGCCCAGTCCGTTGGTCGATCAACGGGAACCGCTAGTTATCCATAAAAAGAGTAGCGTCAATATTTTGATGGTTACCACTTAATTACGGGGTATCCAGGCGAGAAATTCAAGATACCAAATTGAAGTTTAAATAACAAGATTTAAGCCGATAATTCCTGGTAGCAGGAACTTCGTCCCCTAGCAACAGGTACGTCGTAATTAGCAAACTGTTGCGTTGTGTAAGTACCTACGCATTCTTCGCTGCTGTTCTCACAATGTATTTGGAATATGTTTTAATTCCGGGAGTTGCACTGCCATATTATGGACTTTAAATGGCGCCACCATCTCTGAGTTTCCGGGTTCGATCCCCGGTCGGGTCAACGTAGAAAACGAACTTTTCTATATTGGCTCGGGTCTGGGTGTTGTGGTACCGTCGTTGTTTCTGATTTCTATACCACAAGTGCTTTAGCAACTAACCTTAGGATCAGAGCAATGTATGTGATGTTGTCCAATATTTAATATTACTTAGTACCGACAAAAAGGTCAAAGGCACATCAATCTAATACAAAATGTTTATTCAATACATATAAAGCTATATTTGCTTGACTTGGCTTGCTTTTCATGGAAGGTTTGTGATCCGTTGACTGTACCAGGGGCGCCAAGCCCTCCAACCTTTTCGCATTGACTGCTGATCTTAGGCTGATGAACCATACATGCTATATACTATATAGCATATAGGCCTATATAGTAATAGGCTCAAGCCCAAGCCGCAAGGACTGAAGGCCTCTTCAGCATTTTTATATCATCGCATATTATTTTTATGATTTTGCACCCCGGATTCGCAATGCAATACTTTAGCCAGCATAGGCTTAAAAAATTTAAGAACACGATTCATAATAATATCAATGGGACTCGCAAAACAATGTAAATGATTGTACACAAGCTGGACAGAATCGGTGTCAGGGGTGTTACACTAAAATTACTCTCGGACTACCTTGCAAATAGGAATCAGAAGGTAAAACTAGAAAATTGTACTAGTGATTGCACTAATGTTTCGTTTGGTGTCCCGCAGGGGAGTGTTCTTGGCCCCACGTTGTTCCTAATTTATCTTAATGATTTATGTGACATGACCTTTGAATGTGCCAAAATATTCTCTTATGCGGATGACACTGCCGTCGTTTTCACCGGAAGAACCTGGGACAGTGCTAAAAAGAATGCAGAGAAAGGTCTTCAGCAAATAGTAAAATGGCTGCGATATAATCTCCTTACGCTCAATACGGCCAAAACCTGTTATATATGCTTTAGCATTTATAACAACAGTCAACCAGATACAGATTTTGCTGTGAGGATACATCGCTGCCATACCACAACAGATAGACAAGATTGTCATTGCCCCACTATACAAAAAGTAGCTGAAGCTAAATATTTGGGAGTGTGGTTGGATCAGATACTCTCTTGGTATCCTCAGCTTGAACGTGTGACTCAGAGAATAAGAAATCTCACATGGGTTTTTAAGATGTGGAGACACACGGTACCTAAGACGGATTTGGGAGCGGGGACTGAGGATAGGGGCTTCTAAGGGATATATATGTATCCCTGGTACAGTCTGTTCTTGTTTACTGCTTGCCTGTATGAGGAGATGCAGCTAGGACGCGCTTTCTCGAGGTGGAACGTGCGCAACATAGTTTGATAAAGGTAATGTATTTTAAAAAACAAAGGTTTTCAACTGATAAACTTTATCAAACTACCCGAATTCCTTCAATCCGAAAGCTTTACATTATACATACAAAACCCTGAAATTTGATGCTACTAATGCTGCAAGAAGGAGGCATAAGTTAGAAACCCTCAAGTGTAATTCTGTTTTTGCTTTCAGACAATACAAAGCTCGCTCGGCCTACCTCTACAAAATATATCACAACACACACACACACACACACACACACATATGCACGCTAAAAATGTAAAAAAAGCCACAATGAGTGGCTCTATTGTATTGCTATTTACTATTTGTATATTAAAATAAACATTCTAGAACCTTATCTTTTAAATATATAACTTTTCAAATCATCTACTTAACTTTAAACTCATTACTTTTAAACTGTACATTCTTCTAAAAACGACTTAAAAATGGAAGAGCGCTGCTCCCTGATACAGGCTCAATAGCTTAAAAGGGCGCTACGGTCACTAATATAATATTATGTACCCATTTTTATGAAATAAATATTATTATTATTTGTATCTCTCCTGCGGAAAAATCACGGCACGGAGGCCGGTCCTTTTGGAAGGCGTTCGTGGGGATACAGATCCAACCCGAAGAGGCCCCTTTGAGATACGTTACTGAGTTGGGTATGTACACCTAGCGAATACTATCTCTGCCTGCACTATTGAGAAGATACACCCAAAGACAGCACCCGCTAGGTGCAAGGACTATTGCAGATAAAGTGGAAACTAAACGGGGTCTATGGAAAGGGACTTGATGGACTGGGTATTGGGTTATTGATAGAGACTACCGGTGACCTGCCTGGTCCATAGTCTTAGACTGAAAAAATTGGCAGGTGGTGACTCGCCGCCAATTATTATTATTATTATTATTAAAATGATAGTCATAAATAAATCTTAAATTATGCAACGCGAAAGTTTAAACGTAACATCTTTTAGGTTTTACCTATGCTACTCTGTCAAGAAAGTACCGGGAAAAGATTCATAAAACACAAAATGTTAGTTATTCATCTTAATTTATTTTATCACCTTCAAAGTATGCTCCTTCAGAAGCGATACACTTACGCCAGCGAATAATCCAATCATCAAAACATTTTTAACGCTTTTTCCGGAATCGAGTTTAGTTCTCGCCGCGAATTCTCCTTTATGTCTTCTACCGAATGAAACCGGGTGCCACGAAGTGGTAATTTGAGTTTAGGAAAAAGAAAGAAGTCGGCTGGAGCCATATCTGATGAATAAGGTGGCTGCTTGATGGTATTTGTTGAGTTTTTGGTAAAAAATTCGTTCACTTTGATGGCCTTGTGGAAAGGCGCATTATTGTGGTGCAAAATTCAAGAATTTTCATTCCACAAATCTGGCCTTTTTCGTCAAATTTGCTCTCTTAAACGCCGCATAACTCTTAAATAATACTCTTTTTTATCGTTTGACATTCTGGCAAGAATTCTGAGTGCATAACACCGCGACAGTCAAAGAAAACAGTCAACATGACTTTAACTTTCCATCGAGTTTGGTGCGGTTTCTTCGGTTTCGGTTCAGTTGGAAGGCGCCACTCCGAAGCTTGTTGACTAGTTTGCATGTAAAACTCGTAAACCCACGTCTCGTCACCAGTAACAATGCATTTCATTAATGTTGGGTCTTGGACTCTTTTGCGATTGAGTTTTTGGAGAAAATTCATGTCTTTTGGGACTAGCCGAGCGGCAACATGTTTCATACCCAATTGCTTATTTAAAATGGTACGAATCGACTCGTGTGACACAGAAAGTTCGACGACTAGCTCTCGATTCACCGTAAGCCTTCTGTAACATTTTCAATTTTCTTGTGTAAATAATCTAGTACCTACTTATTGATTTATGTAAAATCTGCTTAGTTTAAATTAATAAAATTTCAATTAATTAAATATTAATTATCGCGACAGGATTTTATGATCATATAAGTTGTGTATGATAAGGTTGTAAGTTCATAGTTAAAATTGAAAAGGAAAATTTTTTTTTTTTTTTTAAAGCGTTTAAATAAAATCATTTTGTAAAAATTTTTTTTTGCTTTAATTTTTTACTTTTTAGTTATCGCTGGCTAGGTTTTTTTAGTCTGTTCATCTCATTCAACGCATAATTATTGTAAGGTCGTTTGCCGGTTAATTTAGAACCATCCAGCTCTTCAATAAGGAGACTTTCTAATAATTTTTCCCTACTTATGGCCACCCGGAATCTATCCACATTTTCTTCTTCCGAGAGTGAGATCAACTCTCCCAAGATGGCGTAGGTTTCCTTGTCTATAAAGATCTCCGTGACAACGTGTTTGAGATATCCAGCGTGTTGACCCGGGTAGCGTACCTTGTACTAATAATGACCGAGAGGTCTGCCTCAAAGTCATACAAGTATATACGCCGACGTCGACAGGGCATTCGGGTGATGTGGTCGAGGCCATGTATGAAGATATATCTAAGGCCATACACCATACAACCAAGACCCACTTCACCGTTGTCATGGGTGACTTCAACGCCAAAGTAGGAGTACAGGAACGCGACGAATCGTGTGTAGGACAGCACGGCTTTGGAACCAGGAACACACACACACAGGGGGCGAATGCTGGTAAAGTTTATGAGTATGCCGGGGCTCTTCTGCATGAACACCTTTTTCCAGAAGAAGCCCCAGAGAAAGTGGACCTGGCTAAGCCCCGATAGTAAGACGAAGAATGAGATAGACTTCATGACGGACAAGAAGCATATATTTAGGGATGTCTCTGTGGTAAATCTGGTAGGTAAAATGTGGTAGGTTTAACACCGGTAGCGACCACTGACTGGTAAGAGGCACTCTAAATATCAACATTAAGCTGGCCGCATTAAGAAGCCGCATGATGAGGTCGACTCTTCGTCCGACACTGGTCCAGGCCGGCCAAGACTACAAAACATTACAGTTGGAGCTCCAAACCGATTCGCTGCTTTGGAAACTACTGAGGACGTGGACAGTGGACCTTGATGGTGTGATTGGAGTCATACGCGAAGTGGGAAACAGGCTCTTTAAGAGAAAGCGAGCGTGCCGAGAGGCTTGACTTTCGGGCGGGACTTTGGAACTGATGAAACGTCGACGGGAAATGCCAGAGGCAGCTTTGTCTGGCACCTATACAAAGATCCGGAGATTGGTGAGACGCGACCTCCGCAGCTACAATACTCGCCTCATAGAGGAGGCGATTGAGCAGAATCGGGGGTCTAAGGTCTTCACTAAAAGACTGGGAAAAACTCACCTGACGAAGCTGAAAACCTTGGATGGCAGAATCGTCTTATCGGTTCCGGAGATTCTGGCCGAAATCGAAGGCTTTTACGGCCGATTTGTACGCATTGCATTACCTACAGCCGCAGCCCGACGCGAACGATTCAAGAGTCAAGCTTACCCGCCACTTCACTGAAGATCTCCCAGACGTGGAGGAGGATGAGATTGAGGCGGCCCTCGAAATCTTAGTAATGGGAAGGCTCCCGGCGAAGACGGAATCACATCTGAGCTCTTAAAAGCTGCAGGCCAACCTGTGCTTGGCGAACTTAAGAGGCTCTTCAATTCCGTCATAGCCAATGGGACAACTCCGGAAGCGTGGAGTGGGGGCGTGGTGGCATTGTTTTTCAAGAAAGGAGATAAAAGTCTCCTGAAAAACTATAGACGAATCACGCTCCTGAGTCACGTTTACAAGCTGTTCTCGAGGGTCATCACAAACCGTCTTTCCACAAGATTTGACGTTTTCCAACCAAGGCTGGGTTTAAAAAGGTTACAGTACCATAGGCCACATTCACACGGTGCGGCAGGTTATGGATAGGTAAAAATAAATATTACGTCATCTTGGATGGTCCGCTATATTGGATTTAGAATGCAGTCACATTAGTTTTCGAGTTACTCTCAACGAGCCCTTTCATTTGATACTTATATTGTAGAAGTGCATTAAAAAAACCTATTCCGCCATGTTGGATGGTCCGCCATATTTGATTTAAAATGACGTCACGTACCTTATCGTGCATCGTCATCCAAACTTAATGTGTATACAAAATTTCAGCTCAATCGTTTGAAGATATCTACTTCAAAATTGAGGTCAAAGATTCCACCCGAACAAATAACATACACATTGCAAGTTAAATAAAAGCTTTTAGTAATAAAAAAAACAATACTGTATTTAATCTAATTATCAGATGTAACTCAAACTCCGCGCCTAAATGGAAAACAGTTGTGCCAATCTAACAACAACAAATGAAAATATAATTTTGAATTTGGAACCATAAACAAAACATTCCAATAATCAATTCCCGAAACTTTTTTGACAGAATGTATAATTAGCACAAGTAATGTGTTCACAAAAATACTTCAAATTTTATTATAACTAAAATATTCGTGGACGAAAATATATATTTTTAATTAATTCATATTTTTAAATCATAACTTGGCGTTATAATAACTTAAAATACTTCTACTTGACTACTGTAGGTACTACTCTAATCGTAACTTAATCGAAAAAATTGTAAGCATCTCATCTTTTACCCATTTAAAAATGCAAACCTTTTTAAAGTCCTTAAGCACATTTTCGAGTAAGTGTTTAACACAAAATCGTACTTTGATTAGTAAATACCAAAGCCACAAGATGGACGTAGCTTACAAAGGTACAATCATTAACCTCACTCATCAAACAAAGTTAATCTTAGTCTAAAATCTCGCCGAGCTATGAAGCTTGCATTTTCGAATGAGAATATTTCCCTTTTCAATTTGTTTGTTTACATTCTGAGTTCGAGGTATTGTGTTCGTCCCGGGCATCGAAAATGCACAGTCAACAGGGTTCATTTCGATGCAGACCAAGGTTGCAGTTAGGGGTGGCTCACAACAAAATTACTATAACAACTAGCACTGTTCCCCTGATTTAGAACTATTTGAGGCCGGATTCGATCAAACTGGAGTAAGTTCTTACTCGAGGGTAAACCACTTCATAATCCAGAAATAGGCCTATTTTTTATTTTAACAACACAAATCTAAAAATAAGTTATGATGACAAGCAACCGGGGCGCTGCGTTTCGGGCGCTCTGCTAAATTGTATAAAGTTGTATGGAACGGATTATGTCTAAAAACTAAATTTGACTGTGTCGGTCCTTTCCCATTTTTAGTTGCAGCGATGCATAAATCACGGCACATCAACCAGATCATGTTACGAGAACCATTCAAGTGTCAGCACAAATGGCCTTTCTACAAAAAAGATAGACTAGCAATTTGAAATATTGACACATCTGACATTCGAGACATATTACTAACAAACATTTCAAATTGGGTGACTAATATCTGTAAACAGGTGTTCAACACGTGTTCAACACTAGTCTATCTTTTTACTTAAGGCCGTTAGTGTCTAAATGGTTACGTCATGTAACCAAAAATGGCTATATGGCTAGGATTTCCCTAGTGACTTCCAGATTGGCCTGTTGGAAGCTGCCTGCATCCATCGGCTTCCTGCAACCTTTACCAGGTCATCTATCAACCTTGTAGATGGATGTCCTACGCTAATACCTCCGCAAAATGGTTCAAAATACAACTAACATAATAAAAACTCTCAAACGATTCGAGTCATATAAGCATTATGAGCAGCAAATGTATACTTGTTAAACCTTATTTAACAATTTGTCCTCAGCTTTGGACTCGGAGGTGATAAAAATTACCTCGCGCTTGCTTTCGGGCTGTAATCCCACGAAACTTGCAGCAAGTTTCAGCCGCTATTTATAATTAATATATAGTAGCTTAACTAGGTATTAAAACAACTTAAAGTCTAATGGCTTTACTACAATAAAGATAGACTAGTGTTAAACACTTGTTTATAATAAGTCAACCAATTTGAAATGTTGACACATTAGACATTCGAGACATGTTATCAACAAACATTTTTAATTGGTTGGTTGTTCTTTAAATCTAATACAGGTAAATATAATTTCTTACTTTTCTTGAAATTTCATTTTTGAAGTGAATGACGCACAAAATAGCGAAACTCAATAAAATCAGCTTTTCTCAGTGTTCAAACCACAGAACAAGTAAGACTCGCTCTCGCTACGCTCCGCTACTCTAACCCTATACACAAATACAGGTTTACGCCGTTCGCCGATAGATGGCGTCGTTGAGCAGTAATCCGCGGTAGTGACCCAATTTTCCATTTTTATATTGTCTCGATGTTTACTTTAGTCAGGCTAAATGGTGATTCCATAATATCTAATACCTTATCCGGTACTAGCAATACCAGGCCATCAATCAATACATCTATCTATAGGTACTACTCGTGTAATAAATCTGTAACGGGTCGAATTCTGTACATAGAAATATTTTGAAAATTGTTTTTGTGGGGCACTCTATAATCGATACTGAACTGCAGCCAAAAATGCAATTATTTTAATTGTTGTCTGTCGGTCTGTCGCGATTTCTTTACGGTTTTTACAAATAAATTAAGCTCATCCGCAAATATAAGGCTTACAAAGCAAATATAACCGTAACGGGTCAAATTCTGTACATTGAAGATATTTTTAACCGATTACAAAAAAAAGGAGGAGGTTCTCTCACCAGAATTTTTTTTTAGGTATATAATTTGTTACGTGTTTTTTTTTGTTTGAAAGCGTATTCTCCTGTAGTTGTCCCATTTACACCAAGTAAAATTCAAAAAATGTAGGCACATAGAATGTGTTTGTTAACTTTAAATAACTTATTCAAATGTTTACGTCTGGCAGTTATCATATCATACTGCTGAGCTGATGATGAAAGTTACAGAAATCCTTAACGATTAGGAGTTAATAAATGATAATTTGATTTGTCGACAGAAAGTATTTAGTTTTTTTTACTTTATTTTCATAATATTCAATGTAAATAGCAAAATTTCAGGACAGTCCCAAGCACATACATAAAAATCCAATTCCTTCTATTCTAAACTTAATAGAAAGAAAGGCGGAAGAATTAATATATGAAAATAGTAACAGAACACAAATATTACGTGTTAAATTTTTTGTTTGTTTATTTTTATGTACATGCTAATCTCCGAGAGTACCTACTGCACGGATTTTTTTCGTGTTTTTTACATATAGATTAAGCTCAGCTAGTCGACATCAATGGTTTGCACAATCGCCTAACTGTCTTAATAGATCGGTTGATTTAATACTGAGAAGTTCCGATGGCCAGCTGCGATGATATTCATCAATTCCATGATATTAATCAAATGATACTTTATGAATGCAAATACTAAATTAATGTATTGCTATTATTAAATAAATATTAATTTTAGGTTAGTCCTTAGCACTTATATGAAAATCCTATTCCGTTATTCTAAACTTACTCGCGATAGAGAAGAGTCAAGAAGGCGGGAAGAAAAGTGCGAGTCACAAATTCCAAAGTGAAAAGCTACTGTCTTAATAAAAGTAGTCCACAACGCGGCAAAGTTGTTTGATATGACACATACCAAACATCAGTGCCGGATTAAGCAAGCGCGGGGCCTGTAGCAAATTCTATTGGGTCCCTGGTAGGGTGGATCTAGTCTCTAGTCTCGTTTGGGGGGGGGAGGTTCATATTTCTGGTCAGGCCATCTCTAATTGGATTAATCATTCTGAATTAAGCCATGTCATAAAAGAAATCCAATGTTATTGGAATCGGATAGCATATTGCCGCACAAGCGCGAGCGAAGCGAGCGCGCAATTTTTTTGCGTTTTAAATCTTTTAAAGATATGAATTTCATTACTAATATGTGTGTTAAAAGAACTATTTTAATGTAGCCGGAATAACTGCGAAATGAAGTGGGCGCTAAAAATTTTCGAGATATTTAGCATTTTTTTAAAAGAGGGCACGGTAATATGGCGACAGTATTGGCAAATGCGACAGAAGCAGCGGATAAAAACCGTCTAAACAGTTGCTCATTCATATATTAATTTTTCCACCATTGCCAGAATTTGAATATAATTAAAGGATTAACTGACAGTTTTAAGAAATCGGTAAATAATTTATTGCGTGAGAAAACATAATCCGCGAGCGAAGCGAGTGCGATTTTTTTAATAAAACCTGAAATATCTCTCTCCTTAAACTGCCGTCCAGCTGAACTAACCATAATTTTATGAGAGATAAACAATGAGCTTTAGAGTGTTTTCTTTAATTTTAAGAAAATCAACATATAATCTATTTCGGTACGAAACAACTCTAAAATATATTCGTCTTTTATTAAGAATAGAATTAGGGTCAAAGAATATTTTAGTAGTGATGACTTTTTAATAAAATAGAACAATGTTTTAACTTAGTAACTTTGAGCACGATTTTTGCAGCATTGGTTTTATATTAATTTGTTAAACTAAGAAGTAAGATGCAGTATCATACACTAAAAAGCGGTTCAGCTCAGCTATCATAAAAGTAAATTTAACTTTTTTTTTTATTTTCGATGTTGGTGCAATATGACTTTGTCGACTAACCAAAATTGCGAACTGGAAAACCACTTCATTGTTTATAATATTTGTAGCAATCATTTTTAATTAGATATTTATTTGTTTTACACTTGCATATTCTTACAAAAATATATAATATTCAGCTTTTTAAATAGATCGTGCTGAATACTTTTGATTCAACTGTAGTTCTCCGAATCATGTCATATCTTATTTCACTTTAATAATATAAAGTGAAATAGTTGAAGTAAAAAAGTAAAGTATGCCTATATACGTCCCACTGCAGGGCACAGGCCTCACCTCAACTATAAGGTGGTTTGAGCCATACTTTACCACGCGGGCCCGGTGCGGATTGGTGGAGGGGTGTTGTAAGGCCAGTGATTAAACCTTACTGTCAGATGTTATCAAGCCGCCTTAAGGCCTCTGACTAGGCTTCACGATCAATATCAAGCGATATTGGCCGGGACCAACTTTTAACGTGCCTTCCGAAGCACGGAGATGCTCGTGATAAATGTCACTAAATATGGTCGGAATGGTCACCCATCCACTCACGACCGCGGCGTTGGTTGCTTAACTTTAGTAATCGATACCATAGCGCTGCCGCCACTGAGCTACGAGCACCAAGATGGTTATTTTTACAAAATTAAATAACTGTAACCCGCTTTAACAGTTATTTTTAGGAATGATTACAGGTATTAACTAATGAGCTCAATTTATGTTTCTATTAACTAACCTAACCTAGCATTTAACTACGAACAGATTTGCAAGGCCTACCAATTCTCTATTTTATGGCTACACTAAGGTGTGATGCCGTTAATTACCGCAATAATGGGCACTAAACATAGGTGCGCCTAAACGACTAAAGCGCTTAAACTACGAGGTAGGCACCCCATAATAAGACACATTTCTAAGCAATTTTGACATCCATCAACATTTGGACTGTCTTTGATCCAGTTATAAAATGTATTTGGTTCATTCAACGGAGCATCAATCTATTTCAAAATGCCAAACCGATTTTCATTTTAAATTTGATCGCGTAGAGTACCATATTGATTGAAAATATTTGAGGATTTGTGTTAGGCGGTTAACTCAAACGTTAGGCTACTGAAGATAAATAGCACTTGAAAAAAATCATCGACCTCAGGTGGGACTCGAACCCACGTCCCATCGCATACCGGGCGAGTGCTTTGACCACTAAGCTACCGAGGACGTCACGTGACAAGATGAAATTCCTCAAGTGTTTTTTCTCGCTGTCAAAGCCAGCGTATTCTGATCAATGTTGTAGCTATACAGGGTGTAAAAAAAGGCTAAACGAAGCCTTAAACCACGAATTCTATACATAAAACCAAGTAGAATGCAATAAAAATTATTGCTGGGAAATGACTTTTATTTTTGGGTATCAAAAAAAATTACTTATTTCTAACCCGCAATGTATAGCGCGCACGCCACAGACTTTGCCTGTGTGTGTAAGCGAATCATATTTCTTTGTAAAAATGTTTAGTATTATCAAACAGAAGTCAGTTTTGTAAAAAATCTTTGAAAAAAATTTTTAACTTTGGCTGTCAATAACTCTGTAACCCGTCATTTCCCAGGTATAGTGTAAAAGAAAAAAATGATCGTAATAATCCGTAGAATATGTGGTATTCGGCTTCGTTAAGCCTTTTTTTACACCCGATATGTATAGCTGAGTAGTATACTACCGTCAACCCCCTATAGAAATTAATCAATTAAACCTTGCATGGAATTGCTAAAAACAAAAAAAAATACAACGTTAGGCTACTCTTTGATTCGCACTAAATTAAAATTACTAAGTTAAGGTTTCACTGTGATTAGACTGATCAAGCCTCGGAAACGAAAGATAATGGATAAGTTATGCTACCGGTGCTTGGTTTGAGCTTGACAGATTAAATTGGAATCTATTAACTCTTTGCAGACTTTAGAACAGGAAATTCATTCATTGATTTTAAAAACTGCTCGGGTGTTTCGTTTTTCGTGCCTCATTTTGCTGTTTGATATTGACGCCTATAGAAACGTTCTAGGATGGACCAGAGTTCGTACCGGGGGGGCGCAGCGTTGGACGTTCACTCACAAGGAAAACAAACGCCTTGGTTGAGGTTGTAAGAAGCCGCTGGCTGCAGGCCACTTCCAACCGGTCAATCTGGAAGTCATTGGCCTAAGGTCAGTGGACGTCCTATGGCTGAAATGATGATGATGAGTGAGGTATACCTGTGACTGCCGAGTCTCCAGTGGGGCTGTAGCAGGGCGGGGCCACGCTGGCCTCCGTCGGGCTGCAGGGGGGCGGGCCCTCATGCCGCTGGTTGGCTTTCTTTACCATGTAGCAGCGCGGCATCGCGCCCAACGCTGAAATAATATTAATTTTAAGAACCAGGCTCAATTCGTACTTGATTTATTTGGTTTACAGTAATAGTTAAACTAGGATAATTCTGTGTTTGGTCGAATCGGTCCTTAATACATCAATCTTTAAACTTGCAGTAGTAAAAAATAAATTAAAACCAAACGCTTAATTTTGTGATTGGGTAAGATAAGATAAAATAAGTTGGATTAGTCCCCTCTATATCCCTTAACGGGAAAAAATCGACTTATAAGTTACCCTGTACACAGAATATCGTCGTTCTGTCGGCTAATCATTTTATTTTCACAACTAAGCATTGAGCCATTAAACTTTTCCGTTTCCTACTGACACGGGTTGTGGCGGGAACTGATCGAAAGCAGTCCAGCTTTAGTCATGAAATAAGTACAAAATAGTACTTGTGATAGCTTTAGTCGGACCAAATTCCGCCAAAATATCAAAGCTACACGTGAAGAGCAACCAGTGGAATCTACTCAGTCAGCCGTTCGAGGTTTGTTAAGGCGAGTACTGATCCTAATCAGCGACTGGGTGCGTGTCAGTATGAATATCGCACAAATATTTATTGACTAGCTGTGCCCGCAACTTCGTTTGCGTGGACTACAGGAATCGAGTGGTATTAAAACGATGTGGACTGCGTGAAGCACTATTTATAACTAAAAAAACCTTTTACTCCCGTTTCTACTGAATCTTTTTACTGTGACTCTTCTCATTTGGCGGTGAAACAAAGTTATAAGATGAGCAGCTCCTTTGGCTGTCTCCGAAATGTATTCGAAAAATAACAGATAATTTGGACTAATGCAGACTGGTCACTACGACAGAAGTAGAAAAGGCGGGTCGGGCGCCGGACTTTCCTAAAATGTTGCTATTTAGATACATTGTATAAGTAAAGCAATCATGCTAGTGAAGTACATATGTCATAAACATGTCGAAGCTATTAGAATTTAAATCTTCTTACGTTATCAGCATGAGCTCATTATGCTGAACAACCTTTCCTTAGACGTTATTTTAATAGCTCTCAAAGTCTAGCTGGTCTGCTGGGTTCCACATCAGGTAGACCAGACCCTCGTTTTTCTTTATGTCAACAGCAAGTGCTGATGACGTTGACCAACTTTTCCTTAGGCGTTATATAAATTCCTAATAAAAATTAGACGGGCCACTGCTGTTCCACATTAGGTATTCAGACCCTCAAAATGAAAAAAAAGCCTATATGTTGCCGAGGACTCAAAGCTATATAATAAAAAAAAATTCATCAAAATCCGTCTAGTAGTTTTTGCGTGAAAGGCAAACACAGACAGACAGACATAAATTTAAGAAACCATATTTTTGCCTATTTTGTACGTCATATGAAGATCCCTAGTAGTATATTTTTTTAATTATCTTCCATGTACACAATTTACCCTCTCTACATTTTTATTATATATATAGATATATAAAAGGTAATTATAACGACAATCGCACTTGTTGATAAGTCGTTGTTGTAAATAAGACAATCGCTGCGTCGTTAGGATAAATAATGCTTACTTTTATAGCTTTCAAGTTAGCTTATTATTCTACGTATAAACGAATTGAATCAGTCAAACGGTTCAAAAGAAGAAAGAAAATGAAGAAATATTTTTGTTTGTTTGGTCAACGATTTTAATTATAACAACTACTGTTGTGTACGCATTGACAATTTCGAAGCATCGTCATCATATTACAGGCATTTTAGCTAGGCAGGTTGGAAGCGGACTGCATCCTGGCTTCTGCAACCGTCACCAGGACCACCGCCTTATCCTATGTTGCACTTGAATAACATTTTTAAGTATTATCCTTACATTTTAAGCTGTAGTCTTTTGACATGGTAATTTACATTGGGTGACTAATAATATTTTCCTACTTAAGGTGAGTTCTCGTGGACTTATTAAAACTCACAATCACGACAAGCTCGGGCGAATTATTGACCGTATGTTTGAATCCAAGCTTTTATCGTTTCGGGATCAATGTTACATGTTTAGTTTCTGACCATAAAGATTTAGGTTACTTTGGTTCAACTAGTTTGCGTAGTTCTATTGTAAGATCTATGTGGTAGTCTATTCTCGTGCACCGCTTTGCTGTTCTCCGGCTTCAGACGGCAAACGCTAAAATTGTCAGCCTCTAATGCATCACATTTTACCTCTAAAAGCTTTTACTTATCCCGATCATTCGCTAAACGACAGTGTCTGTCGGGCTGTGTACGTGCAGAAATAATTCACTTCAAGTAATGAGTTGCGGGATGTATTAAGATTTTTATAAAACCGATAACTAAACGTTTGATTAGAATACTTTATGTTAACGGCATATGATAGCCATGTAGGTATTTAATGGAGACAAATAATCGAAACCATTTGAAGATACAAAAAAACACTACGGTAAATTCATACTTTAAGTTATTTTTTTTTAAATACACTAGAACTTTTAACTCTTAATAAACTAGATTAGTGATCCAAAGCCCAGACTGGTTTAAATTGTATTAATTTGTTCTTGTAAAATGAATTATTTTTTTAAAACAAGATAAATTAAGTTACGAGCTGGGGAGCTCCCTATAATAATGCCACCCTATTGCGATAAATTCAAATACATTCTGTCAAAAAAGTTTCGGGAATTGATGATTTGTTTATGGTTCCAAATTCAAAGTATATAAATAACTTAGTTGTGCCAACTTATTTACCAGAATGTATGTTTTTGATGTAGCTATGTATACCTACCTATTACCTACCACGCGATCCACCAAACATATTCACAGAACTCGCAAGTAGTAACCCTAAATCGTGCAAACGAGCGAGCGTTTTGGGACTGCCATAGAAATTGATATTCTCGTTCGTAGATATTGGATACATTTTTGCTTGTTTAAGCGAACTTTAGGTAATTATAGCAGTAGGCAAGCGATAACAATGCGACCGGTATTAGACTTTATTTTTGTGCGGCAGGGTTTATTTTTATTTGAATGAGTTTGAAGAGTGCGTCTTTTTTACTTGTACTATTATCTATTCTGTGCTATTAGTCAGTTGTTACACACACTGGTTTTTTAACCTAGCAGTTCTATCTCGGCTAAAGTCATTGGGAATCATAATAATCTATGCAAATAGTCTAAATGTTCAGTTGGTCAATATATTGTCAGCCTTTCAAATATGATAACAACAATATAAGTGCCGATGCGAGCTGGACAATTTTAACTTCACACAGTTCAAATAATCATTTAGTAGTAAACCAACTCTTTATCATTGAATTCATCGTTGCATGCAATATAAGTTTATATCACACGTAATTCAGCAATAGACTGGCAATGTGCTCAAAATGTGAATGCGTTTCGCCTGAAAGATTTAAGTACCATTTCATTTAACATACAGTTTATGCCAAGTTTAAAAGTTTTTATGACAAGTTTCTTTTTACACCCGTCTTAAAGTTATGTGTATATTACACACGTTTTGCAGACGTATATAATTAATAAACTGGTGGTAAATAACTTATTTTTTGGCCAACGAACAGTGACAGCAACGTCAATTAGAGCCCTTTATACTGACATTTATCTCTCATCCTTTAGGAAATATTATGTTCATCCTGAATTTTAAGGACCTATCAGAACTAAATAAAAATATATAATAAAATAATAAATTATTTGAAATTATGAACCGAATTATTAACTATAAATTTAATAAAAATACCACTTTATTAATTTTTATTGGTAATAGGGGCAATGTAAGCAAAAATGAATTAGCAAAATATTTAGACACATTACATTTGTTGAACGTAAACAAAATTGTAATGTTTACATTCCCTTATTGTAAAAACTTTTAAAGAGTTAAATATGAAAAAAAAAAGAAGATTTATGGGGCATTTCAGTTAAATTAATCAACTATATAATTGATAGTATAGCATCGCATCTTGCTTGTATATTTATTCCAGTGTATTGATGAAGGTTCGTTTTCTAATTTGATGAAGTACAGCAAAATCATACCCTTATTTAAATCCGGAGATAAAAGTGATCCCTCTAACTATAGACCGATATCAATTTTACCAGCTCTTAGTAAAATATTTGAAAAGTTAATCTTCAATCAACTCTTATCTCACTTCAGAATAAACAAACTACTGCATGAGAATCAGTTTGGTTTCACAAAGGGGATAAACACAACTGATGCGGGAGTTGCACTCATTAAGCATATCTTTGATGCATTTGAAAGTAAGCAGGATGCTTTAGGGTTTTTTTGCGATTTGTCTAAGGTTTTCCATTGTGTAGATCACAAAACGTTATTAATGAAATTACGGCATTATGGTGTCTCAAATGAGTCAGGAAAATTGTTAGAGTCATACCTCACAGATAGAACGCAAACAGTTAATGTCAATGGAACTGACTCATCCGGGGCTCCATTACGCATGGGTGTGCCCCAGGGCTCTATATTGGGACCTTTATTATTCCTCATATATGTAAATGACCTTCCTTACTTTACTAAATATCTGTGTGAGATAGTATTGTTTGCAGATGATACGTCATTGATTTTTAAAACTGACAGAGGTAAAGCAGCCTTTGACGATGTAAATAATGCTATCTCTCAAGTACTACGATGGTTTACTGCTAACAATCTTTTACTTAATGCAAAAAAACCAAGCTCATCAAATTCACTATGCCCAATGTGAGGCAGGTCAGTACGCATATTAATATGTCAGACGATCACATAGATGCATTCGATTCAACAACCTTTACATGGAAAAAGGATATTACAAAGTTGAAGATTACTTGAACGACAAGAGTGCATGGACTTAATAACCTGCCTAGCTCATTGCACACTATCTTGTAATTGTATTTCCTGTAATAAAACCAGACTGACGAAGGTGACTGAGTTTGTTGCGCCGTATCTTCTTATCACCAGCCGATATGTTGTCCCGAAGCGGTGGTAGGAAAAAAAATTGGGACATGTAAAAGTGCCATTGAAAGCCAATTTGCAAAAATAAATGACTTTGACTTTGAGAACGTGTCAGGAAAAAATATATTTACAAATCCATCTAATTTACAACAAGTCACTTTTACAAAACCAAATAAACTTTAAATGCATTTAAACTCTGCATAAATCAATATTTTATTTTAGAGAGTACAGTGATTACTAAGGAACCTGCAATTTAAATAAAATTAAATTTCCATTAGAAAAAAATATAAATAAAATGAGGGATATTTTCAAAGTATCAAATAAAAAATCATAAATCTTAATCGGATGGGAAGATCCTGGCATGGTCTGATAGGACCCTAAGCTAACTACCTAAAAATAATTATATCCGTCTGGTCTGGGCCACCCTGTACCCAAATAATTGTTACCTACCTCTTTACAATACCTATTAGGATTGATTAAAAACCACTATTATTATATTAATTTCAATATTTCATCGGGGTTTAAATGTCTGTAAATCGTGTAACTTATATCTTCGGTAATGACCTATAAACGGGTCTACCTTGTATCGCAGAACTTTTGATGTCATAATTTTATTAAGCATATCAGCGGATGGCATCAACTTAATTTCGCAGAAAATCATTTGGCATTCACTCATTTATCAGACGTTCAAAAATCATCACCTCGTAACCCAGAATCAACTTAAGGCATAAATTTACTATCCAGAATAATGAAAAAGCAGAACCATCATAACGCAGAAAGTTTACAGCCAGAATCGTTTTCTGGCATACAATTCATAACTATAGTCATCAAAAGGCGGAACCATCATATCGTAGAAAGATCACAGTTAGAATCGTTATTTGGCATACATTTCATATCTTTAGTCACTGAAAGGCAGAACTATCATACATAATATCTCAGAATGTTTTAATTCAAAATCATCGTTTGGCATACATTCTATATCCTTAGTACCTTATTGAAAAACTCATTTAAGTTTTTTTTATAATATAGTTTTTATTCCATTCGAGATACAATACAATGACCGTGTGATGTACTCTTGCCTGGGCTCTGGATTGGATTCAATTTGGCGGTCAAGCAGTATGTAGGCCGGCTTAAGCCGGTCAATTGATACCGTGACCTCTCTACTGTTACAATCTTAAAAACATTTCATCTCGACTGACCACACTGTGAGGCCCAGTGTACACTGGTTGGAGTGAACCACGTGATGCGTTAACCCGCAGGAAAACATGATCACATGTGGCAAGATCCTTGAAAATAAACACTTTGGGCTTACTGTGATGTGAAGCAGGTGCTGGACGAAGTTTGCTGGTAAAATTCCTCAGCCGGGCAGAAAATTCAGTGGTATCAGTGGTACCGTCCACAGTGGCTTCAAAAAATTCACCAGGTAGTCTTAGAGGCTCGCCATTGACGAGCTCAGCCGAAGATGATTGAAGGTCGTCTTTATAAGCAGAACGAATGCCTAACAAGACCCACGGAAACGATTCGGTCCACCTATCATCCGCGTGGCAAACAATAGCCACTTTAAGCTGACGGTGGAATCTCTCCACCAAACCGTTGCAGGCCGTCGTCCGCTTGTGCTCAAATCCGGCTAGTTTCGACAACCATTGAAAAAGAGCGGACTCGAACTGCCGTCCGCGGTCGGTTGTAATCACTGTTGGACAGCCGAATCGTGCGATCCATGAAGACAGGAGGACTTTGGCAACTGTTTCTGCCGTAATGTCTGCTATTGGCACTACTTCTGGGCACCGACTAAAACGATCAACCGCCGTGAGGCAGTACCGATAGCCTTGCGAAACAGGTAAAGGACCGATAATATCAATATGGATCTGCTTGAAACGCGATCTGGGCAAGTTGAATGATTGCAATGGAGCAGATACATGCCGATTGACTTTAGCCCGTTGACACGCAATACAACCACGGGCCCACTCCCTGCAGTCTTTTCTGATGCCAGGCCAGACAAAACGTTCATCAATAAGCTTGGCAGAAGCGTTGCCGCCGGGGTGGCTATGGGAATGCAAGCTATCAAATACTTGCTTTCGAAAGTTCTTGGGAACGTAAGGCCAGGAGGTTGGTGTACTGACGTCGCAGTACAGGTAATAACGACTTCCAGGAACCTGAAGCTTCTAAGAATCTAAGTGTCTATACTGCCTAGGCAAACAGTTTTTCTTCCGTTCGTGGAATGCAAAACTGATTGGCTTGTGGTCGGTGTAAACAATGAAGTGACGGGCTTCGACCGTGTGCCGAAAATATTTTATCGCCTAATAGATGGCGAGTAACTCCCTGACGTATGCCGAGTACTTAGCCTGGGAAGAACTTAGCTTGCGTGAAAAAAATGCTAACAGCTGCCAAGCACCGTCCTTCAACTGCTGTAGCACTGCGTCAATCGCTTTATCTGAAGCGTCAGTCACCAACGCGAGCGTTGCTAAGCAGTCGGGATGCGCTAGTAGGGCTGTGTTACACAAGCTCTCTTTACAAGCTTCAAGCCTGAGTTTTCTTAACCACGCCAGTCAACAAGGCGTGCAGAGGAGCTTGAATTTGGGCAGCTTGCGGAAGAAATCTCTTGTAAGAGTTGAGCATACCCAAGAGTTTCTCAGCTGACTCACGTTTGACGGGGTTGGAAACTCCTTGAGATAGTGTAACCTAAAAACGTTACCTTCTTAGCCCCGAGAACGCACTTAGCAGTGTTGAGTAACATACCATAGTCTTTGAGCTTGGTAAATATCTCGCGCAGGTGCTGTTCATGCTGAGCCTCATCACGAGAAAAGATCAGAAAATCATCCAAATACGTATAGACAAAATCGAGACCTCGAGTCAACTCGTCGACAAATCTTTGGAAAGTCTGGGCCGTATTCCTAAGTCCGAAGGTCATAAACGGAAACTCGAACATTCCGAACGGTGTGGTAATCACTGTCTTTGGAAATGTCCTCAGGGCTGAGAGGTATCTGATTGTACGCCTTTACCAGATCTAGGGTGCTGAAGACCTTAAACCCTAAACTGTGGGCAAAGTCGTGAATATGCTTGATGGGATACCTCTCTGGGACTGTGCGAGATTTAAGCATGCGATTATCACCGCAAGGACGCCATCTGTTGTCCTTCTTCGGAGCCAGATGAAGAGGTGAGGACCATGGGCTTTTCGAAGGTCTAGCAGTTCCGTCAGCTAGCATTGACTGGAACTCCTGCTTAACTATTTTGAGTTTGTCCGGCGCAAGGCGACGGGAGCTGCGGCAACAGGAGGGCCTGGAGTGGTGCGAATGTAATGAACTGTGTTATGATGTATGCTGCGGTGAGTGCCAGCTAGTTGGGTTATTTCAGGAAACTCGTATAAAACGCGATGATACCGACCCGTGCCAGGTAACACCCTAACCGAATAAATGCTATTGTCTACTACTGGTTTGGTGATGGTTGACAGCGAGGTGACGTTATCAACTAACCGCTTATTACGACAGTCAACCATAATATTGTAAAAATTTAGAAAATCAACGCCAATTATTGCTTTGGTAACGTCAGCTACGACAAATCGCCTTGTGAATTTTCTACGTAAGCCAAAATCTAAATTTAAATGCACAAAACCGTATGAAGATATTTCGGTACATAACTTAAAGTTCGTACAACTACGTCGATCACGAAGCGCCGACCGAGGGAAGACACACAAGTCGCTGCTAGTGTCGACCAAAAACTGCACCTTCGAGTGTCGATCGGTGATGAAAAGGCGACCAGTTGTAGAGGATTGGCAATCATCGGTCGCCATTACTGATTGCCGGCTGCATTTCCCGTATGCTGGTCACATGGCTTGATGCACTTCTTTGCCTTCTCGCCGAATTTGTAGTGGTACCAACACGTGGGGTGTTTCCGGTAGCTGGCTTGAGATCGGCTGTCGGACCGACTACGCGCGTTTTCGCCGGAGCGCTGCCTAGGTCGTGAGTCTCGGTTCACTTGAGTAGACAGCTTTTGTACCTGCCGGGTGAGTTCTGCAATCATCTCTTTCTCTGTGTTGTGACGTCTATAGAGCTGCCAGCTGCGGCGGAGTGAGATGTGGAGGCCACCTGAGGAGCCGCAGGCATGACGTCGTGAATTCGGTCCGCTAGATCCGCTAACACTTCGAGATTCGCTGTTGTTTGGGCAACTATGATGGTTTGCGTACTGCTGAGTAGACGGCTAGTCCAGATGGAACGCAAAAAGTCTTCAGAAAAGCCAGGTCCGGCAAGGTGTTGTAAGTGCCGAAGGAACTGTGACGGCTTACGATCACCAAGCTCTTCATGCCTCAAGAGTTGCTGTACCTTCTTCTCACGCGATGCATACAGTCGCCTAATTAGCTCTAATTTGAGTTTGTCATACATCCCAGTCTCAGGCGGGTTGATTATGACGTCCTCTACCTCCGCTGCGTACTGAGGGTCTAGCTGGCCAATGATGTTATAAAACTTGGTTGAATCGGCAGTTATGCCCGAAATCGCGAACTGTCCCTCTATCTGCGCGAACCATATCGCCGGTTTCTCCGGCCAAAACGGTGAAATACGAACACACTTAAATTAATCGGATGACTTCGGAGCGCAGTCTGCGTATTGAGCGTTTGTATCAGAGTCGTTATTTACCTCCATTCCTTTATTGTGTTCGGTTCGGGGTCACCAATATAGCACGTGTTGTGCTGAGATATGTAGGAGTGTAAGGAACGGAGAAATATAAATTAAAATCTGAATTACTTTTTCGTAAGCGTGATAGCCAACGAATAAACATAATACATAAAAATATAAAAATATTCGAAAACACTGATTATTATTAAAACTCGAAATATTATTAATTATGTAAGCACAATGCGCTTTACGTCATGCTCCGCGAGTAGGCTATGCTGACACCGCCTACATCGTAGCGCGAAATTCACACGATTAAAGCTATTCTGTACAGCGACTAAAATACTTAAAAAATTGAGAGTTGGGTTGATCGTAATACAGATAAATTAAAAAGAACGTTACTTTCATACAATAAAACCTGACAGTTGACATTCGCAACTTATCCTCATAAAGAATGCGGCGCTTACCGCGTCTAAATTAAAGAGTCAGTAACAGCCTAGTAGCTAAGTTCCGAATTGAGTCGTAAACGTAATCGATCTCACATAGAACTAAAATTTATTTGCATATTTTGAATACGCCAAAGCTTATTATAGCTTAATTCGGAACAAACAAAGAGATGTCCTAGTTTATTCTGTGGCCATAATATTTACGAGTGTACTCACGCACCTCACTCAGTTAAAGATGATTTTTAAAAATATTAGTGAATAATCGGGTGTTAGGTTGTCAAAAGATAATTGTTCTAATAGTGTAAAGTGTATTAAAATGTGGTGAACAAATAATACAATCTTAAAAGTAGGTAAACACCATGTTACAATCAACAAAATAGCCGATGGGGCGCTGGTTTTGTGTGTGTTTACGTCGGAGACAAGTTAAGTTTTTGTCACTAAACCAACAACTTTATTAAATTAATTGAAGTATAGAATGCTTACCGTTGCAAACATTTTACAATAAAAGATTACTGACATGTTTAAAGTTCGCGAAAAGGTAATAACCACGAAATGTCGTTTAGGCGTTAAAAATAACAACAAAATGACATGAATACCTAATTTATGCATTTTTTGAATACGTGTGGTGCGCCATATAAATCTTCACTCAGTCAATTTTCTTTACTTGCCTCGAAAAGCAAGAATGCCTGAGTGGTGAGTCTTTATTTGGTTGGAGTGTAGCAAAGGTTGTGCAAGGCGTTTGGAACTTAAAATATTTTTCATCAAAAATATAAAACATAATAAAACTCAAATCTTTGTTTTTCAATGTATAAGAGGGCTCAAATTAAATTCTTTTTATACTTGTAACTTTTTCTTTCCGACGCATAGTTTAACTGGAAATTGCGACAGAGTATAAAGAGTGGTCAAACAAAAATTTTGTGATATAATTATAAAACTTTATAAAATTCAAAGCTTGGTTTTTCGTCGTATAGAGGGGCATAAACTTAACGCTTTTTATACTTGTGACTTTTTCTTTCCGACACACAGGTTAGCGAGTGAACTTGCCAAATGAACTTCGGAGCAACAAAATTCTGCCAGATAGAGGGAACCCCCTATAAACAGCATCCATTATCATATTCATTATAAATCGAAGTACACTTACACATACTTTATGTGCAGGAACGTATTTAGGAACAGCACTAATAATTTATTTAAATAGGTACCACCGCAGTTAAAATAGATAGTCAAACTGAGGTACAAAACGCGAGGCAAATTGGGCTAAATATAGTTCATACTCGTACATTTCGTTCCATACCTAAACGATACAAATGCGATACGTCAACTGCTACACTTAGTTGGTCACTGAAATGTTGTCGCATCCGATCGCATACAAATTTGCAGACCGCAGCTGAATTACAGCGGAAGCCGTGAGCGCGCCAGCAGCCAACAGCATCCACCGTGTATCCCAATCAGTCCGTAAATCAATACCGTTAGATCGAAAATCGAATAATCCGCGGACATCTCAATTTCTTACTTGTCGGGAGTGTACGCTGAAATCTGATAGACACTAGGCTGTTGCAATATCCATCACCGGCTATTTATCCTGATCGAATCGATCTTCTGTAAGTGAATTTGGGGGCATGAATAGGGTTGCGGACGCTGACCGTAATTGGACTAACCTACCTATCTTACAATTAAAATTTATATAATATTAGTAAGCTGTGATTAAAATTCGAAATCATATCATCAAATCGGGAAAAGGACTAGGATACTCAAACTTTGTTGCACTAATCGAAAAATAAAATGTGATGCAAGATGTCATTAATGAATAGATAGATGTTATGTATGTATAATTAATTAATTATTGTTCAGAAATACCAAACCCTTTTAAGGCATGATTTCACGAATAACAGCAAACTTATAAAATTTTATGCTTGCCATGTGAATCATAACAGAGTTTAGCTTTTTTCAATTTGATGTTGAATGGTGGTTGGTATTATGAAAATAGTTGTGAAAGTATTCAACAGAGTTTTGCGTTATTTAATACAGCTTTTATTACTATCTCAGTTATCTGCCTAAAAAGTAGTAAAACGTTTTATTAATAAAGGCCACTCAACAGCAGCACAGCGCAGTTGAAGCTGCAAAATAGGGCTTTTCTTTTTGTAAATATTCCTATTTGTCTCTATCCCTCCACCAAAGTTCTATACACAACGTCTGTGTTCTCGTGAAACGCTTCGTATTATCGATAACAGCCGTATTCTGTAATTCAACGTAATACTAGAGGGCAAACTTCCAGTCGGTCCTCACAGCTCTACGGTGACATAAAGTGCAATGCGGTAACAATAAACTAGATTATTCCTTTAATAGATAAGCTAGAGATATTGATGGCTAGTGCAGATCGAAAATAGTCTTCTTAAGTATTATTGAGTTTATTTGCCGACATAAAACAAGATTTCATCTTGGAACCGGACTAGTTATAAGGCAGCTTTGACCTATATTTGATTTATTTATGATTAACAACGAAAATAACGATATTAGATTAACCATAAGACATGGTTAAACTAATATCGTTATTTTAGTAGAATCAGAAAAGTAGGTCAACTTCATACATGTGCACCGAGCCCGGCTTGTTTGTGAACGCGCCCGTGCATACGCGCCGCGCACGCACACTGACAAAATTTCTCGGTGCTATCGGTGCGCCATTCGTGGCTGCGATGCCATACGTAACACCGGCCGCGAGGTAATAATTTATAGGTTTGTGAAGATGGCAAACAATTCAAGTAGAAAAATATTGCAGTGCTTATGGATGTCTCAATAGCAGTTTGTCAAATCCAGAATTGTCTTTCTTCACATTACCTAGCGAACCAGAACGATGAGTATCTAATCTACTTACAATTGAAACTTATTTGTCGAAAATGTTTAAGAAATATCTGATGGGGATTTCATGAACAGATTTATTAAATGAATCATTATCGCTAACATGTAGGTCTGTAGGTATCTCACTCGGCTAAGTACATTCGAAGAAATGTGTAAGTTTTTTTTAAATTTATACCTATCTCTCATACTTTTTATAATATAATGTATCGTATATTGAGTATACAATTTAGATAAAGGGTTATTTATTTTCCTACTTACAAATAAGGTAGGTAGAAATAAAACGTTCAGAAAATAAAACGTTCTTACATATAGACGGAGAGCCAGACTTTTAATCGGGTTAAAACTAAGATTAATAAATTAAATCGTAACTTGTTTTCTTTTGAGCATGGGTAATGGATTAATAAACCGAAAGCATATTAAGAAACCAATTTTAGCATGCCAGGGTAAACCTATAGACAGGGAGCCACATTTTTTAACATATTACAAATTGACTACCTGACAATTTTATACAAAGCTAGTAAGGCATATTAAAGTTTAGAACTTTTCAGCTTAGTATTTTAACATCTAACAATTTACCTAATTTTACCCTTGAAAAAAATTCATTTTTATATAAGAAATTATGTTTTTCATATTTAAATTCAAATGTAGCGTGTAAATGGTCAGTGACGGGACATTTTGACTGTTGACATCGTATTTTATTAAACAACAATTTTTTACTATTGCGACGTTGACGCAGTTTATAGTAATATACATCTAGGTATTTAACTGATTTTGTGCAAATGAAAACCTACAGGAAAAACGTCGTGCCTATGTAATGTGACAATAACACAATACGTGATTTCACATCACGCACTACAGACATTATGGCCGCGCGTTTCGGTCTATCTAGTCAACAGATAAAAATCGTAAATTTATTTTATATAAACTATAAAAACTTAATTGATAAATTATAAATATTGTTTACTAAACTACCTATTACTACACAGATAAAATGACGTAGGTTATGACAAAAATGTAGTCAGCTCCTGCGGGGTAACCATGAACTCTTAAAACAATCTCAAAGCTGTCAAATCTGTCAATTTTGGTACGTCATTACTCACAAAATTTGTCAGATTTGATAATGTTTGACAGATTTGATATTGTTTTAAGAGTTCGTGGTTACCGCCCTGGTCTATGCACAAAAAATCATTTTAAAACTCAGATGTTTTCTATGCATTTTTCACAATTGAATAAACTATTGATTTATTTAAAGGTAGGCACAGTAAGAGAACATAGATTATAACATGAATAAAATAGGTACCTCTAAAGAATACTTAAAGATTAGGTACACAATTATACACATTCTGATTATAGCTGCACACGACATTTTGATAAGGTAAAAGAGAAAAAACGACTATTTAAACATCAAAAAATTATGCAGAAGTGTTTGGTATTATTTTAATAAGCGACAGCCCTACAAGTTTAGGTAATTATCACTCGTTTGGGGCTCGAGTTGGCGTACTTTTCTGATTCTACTATGACCATGTGCCATTACTGTAAAGACTGACGGGAGAGACTTCATCAAAAGTCATCTAGAATTTTCATACATACGGAAAGAAGTTTAACTAACGATCGGCGATGACTTAACTAACTCATATTTAGTGCCAGATTTACGGCAGGCAGCGGTGCCCGGGCCCGGCTCTCCACAAGAGAGATAAAAAAAATATCTGAGTTTCGAAGAAATTACACGTTTTTTTTCATCAGTATATTTTTTCGCAATTTTTCCGACAATACCTGCACAAACAATTATTATTATTCTTTGAATAAAAACATAAGAAGCCAAGCTACAAGTTTCCAGTAACAATCGATTTTTGATTTACATCTCGTTAGTAGATATGAGCGCCGATGGTTTTAGGCTATTTTTTATCAGGCGTTATATTTGAACTCTCATTAAATTATAGTTATTTTAACAGATCTCTTTTGTCCATGTTCATCTGAAGACCTACCGGTTGAGAAACTCTATTAACTCTATGGGCGGGGCACATAGCACGTAGAACTGACGGCCGATGAGGCAGAAAGGTTCTAGAATGGAGGCCACGTACCGACAAGCGCAGCGTGGGACGTCCACCCACAAGGTAGGCAGACGACCTAGCAAAGGTTGCAGGACGACGCTGGATGCAGGCCGCTTTCAATCAGCCGATCTGGAAGTCACTGGGGGAGGCCTATGTTTAGCAGTGGACGTCCTGTGGCTGAAATGATGATGATGATTACAGAACTGTAGTTTAAGAAGAGATATTGTAGCATTTACAAGTTTTAATCGAGCTCTCTTCGCTCGTGGGTTTTGTTTTTATTAGATAAAGAAAAAAATAGGGTCGTTATCGTTTAGTTCGCAATATGTTCATGCTCCTTACGATAAAGTTAATTCACCGTTTTTTTTATAAAAATCCCTCGTTAAAATCAATATTTTTTTGCGCTCGCTTCGCTCACGCTGATTGCGGTATGTCGTATGTTTTAAATTACGGCGGGGGGTACGGTCTTGGATGCCTTGGACAGATTTCCTTTGGCTACGTCCTATTGTTAGCCGAAGTCTTTAAAAATATTAAATGCTTCTTTTGACAAGGTTTAATTTTTTTTTTTTTTTTTTATTTTTTTTTTTACGTCATGGAGAAATGCCATTACGCATATCACGACAGCCACGGGGGTAACTATGTGGGATTTCGAACCTCAGGCTAAGGCCCGTCTACCAACTATAAATCTGACGGTGTCCTCCGGTGCCATAAAGTGAGTTAGAACTGCGGGTTATCGCCCCGGGAAAGCCCTCGGGCATTCGTTCGAGTTCTGCCTCTAACTGTGGATAGCGAGCGCCAGCCGGTTTCAGAGGGGAAGATGGTTTCCCTCGCGGTTACCCAGCAAACGATGCGCGGAACACACGTAACACCGCCGCAGGGCCTCCTTTAGCGGACGGCCGACACTCCCGTGTCGGTAGGTTTAATTTTGCCTGTCCTAACTAGACCTAGACAATGCGACTCCCTCCCCCCTTTTACACTTGTGGGGGAGAGTCGCATAGTGTAGGTCCTTGTCAGGACTACGGAACTCTAAATAAAGAAATACCCAGCAACATTAATGAAAATACCGGTCCACCGACGCGAATGACGCTTGGTCAAAACATTCCTTGGTAATATAACTTGTAATAAAGTTGAAGGGCCAAGAAGTAACAAATAATAACTTAAATTTTATTTTAGACTTTTTGAATGCTTTTTTGTGACGGGGGTTTTTAAATGTTGAATTTCTGTATTATTTCATACTTTTTAAGTTACTAGCCTCAAGGCCTCAGACATTATCAATCTAACACCCACTCATTCGAATAATTCATAAGAGCCCGAATACGGTGTATCGGCTGTAAATTGCCACGGTATTGGGGATCCAGACTACTTGATGTGCAGCATCAGCTTAATACCTCTGTTATCATCTATCTAACACCTGCTGATTATAACCATTTTTATAAACCCAAGCACTATATCTGCTGTAAGTTGCTGAGAAGTTAGGAATCCAGTAGTCTCTGGTGTGCAGCATCAACTTAAGGTCTCTAACATCTATCAAACACCTACTCATTTAAACCATGCCTATAAGCCCAAACATGCTATATCGTCTGTGAGTTGCCGATTAGTTGGAAATCCTGCAAACTTTTTGATGTGCAACATCAGCTCAAGGTTTTGATCATCTTTTGTTTAGCACTCATTTAGACCATTCTTATAAGCCCAAACCCGCTATATATGCTATAATTTACTAAGGAGTTGAGAATCCCGCAGATTCCTTGATGCTGCACCATCAGCTCAATGTTGTCATGTCTAGGAAATACTAATGAAGTAAAAGTGCATCAAATTTCAAATCTATCAGACCTGTAAACGTTTGTATCGAGCCGATAATCCTTTGTCGAGTAGGAAATAAGCTGATAACTTTATAAAATATACTTCAGAACAATCTTTGTAACATCAACTTTTAAACAAAAAATACATGCATCGAAATCGGTCTACTCGTTTGGGAGCTACGATGCCACAGATAGATAGATAGATACACTTATAATACCCCTCTTTTTGGGTCGGGGTTTAAAAATGCAAAGTAGAACATAGATACTGAATTGAACAAGTTTTCTTTATCAGTCATACATAGTGAAAAAGGTAAGTATTTATTTAACCAAATACGAATATTGACTCTGTTCTCTTTGTTTGTGGTACTACCATTTTCTTTTCATCTTAATATACAGGGTATATATTATTTTGAACAACAACGCCGGACTCAGGGGTAATAGTCATGAAAGTAATTACAAGAAAAATAAATATTTAACTATTCATCATCATCACCAGCCTATATCAGTCCACTGCTGGACTCAGGCCTCTGGGTCATTGTCAAATAAAGAATTTCGGTAGTCCAGAAAATAAAAAGCGGCTAATTTAATGAGAAGTGTTTTATTTATGTTTAATATCACGTTAATTATATATTGCAATGTAGAAATGAGATCGTTACACATTACTTCTTCTTAAAAATTAAAAAAAATGTCAGACAGCACCACAGAAAAGATGCACTTGACCACCGAAATGCTTAAAATCTAAGTTATCTTTAATCACAGTACAAAAATAATAAAACTCTTAGTAATAATCAGTCTTAATACAAGTTTTTTTTGCAATACTAATCAACTCGCATCTTCTCTTATAAGAATCATTTGAAAAATCACAAATATATTCGTGACTACCGAAGAGACTATCTTTTCGGTGACACGGATTGATTATAAAATATTTTCATCAAAAGAGTTCCATTCTTCCTGTTCCTTCGCACGGGTATTATCTTTCACTTGTGTTATGGTATACCATCTTCTTTAATTTTCGATGATCTCTAGGGGGTAAGTTTTTAATAGTCTAAACAAGACCTTTTTCATTTTTCTTATAATAATACTCTCCATCTTTTTTTCTTTTCTCTGCTAAAGCTACAGGATTTCGTTTTATTTTTTATACCTTTGCATTACTATTTTTTTTTACGTAGCCTATTTTTTCGTTCTTCTTCTGTTAGTTTTTTTCTTGTTAAATCCATCTTCCAAAGCACTAAGCAACAAAAATAGAAAAAAGCTAAATCTAAATCACATACTGAAAAAGCAACCTTCATATTATTGTGAATGTCCAGTTTAAATATTAATTAGTAGCAAATCCAAGACTATTGTTTGGAATGTTATCTGTATTTTATGCTTTATGTACTTATTTTCAAATTGTCAAACAAGTTTTAAGTTATTGCAAACAAAATGGTGAAAAAAATAAAAATAAGCAGCAAAGGCAAACAAAACTTTATTTTGTGAAATTGCAATGGTAATTAGTTGATATTATTTTGTGAGACTTGTTTGTTATATAAATAAAATATAATCAGTATTGTATGGACTGTATGCAAAGTTTTACTTTAATTATTTTTATTTTAGAAGCGCATTGTTCATTGAAATAATTCAATAACAATGAAAAAAAAATTACTGAATATTACTCTCTATCAAGCCAAAATATCACACACAGCTTATGAACGTTAGAAAAATGTAAAAAAGTTAAATATTATCCATTACTCCCCTCAATTAGTCTTAAATGTATCTATCTATAACATTCGATGAGCCTGTTATAAAAATAACCGACATTTTAAAGCTAGCCATAGTAAAAATAACTTTTTGATGGTCTTAAGTCTTGTTGGTGGTCTAACACAACCACCGAAAAGATGACCACCGAATGGAAAAATGTAGGTTAAACCAGTACAAAACACAAATGTTTTAGGTTAGAATGCAATACGCCATATATTCATATAAAAGACGCATTATTTTACGATGCCCATGCAATATTATTGAACTTTGATTTAAAAAAAAACAGTAACCGGAAAGATTCAATGAGGTTTTACAAAAAAACAAGATGAAACATGCGCAACACGTCTTTAACCTCTGCACAAAATTGACACATAATATGGACGCAACGTGAGTTTGGAACTGTCAAACTAAATGTCAAAGGAATGGATGCGTTGAGGTACTGAATATTTTTAGAAATATTCGTCAATTTATATGTATTACCGAAAAGTCGGTCATTCTTTGCGACAGATGACAATGCCTTGTAATTTTATTTTAAAAGCTTTAAACACAATTGCTTTGTTTAGAAATTAAATAGACTTTACTCAGAACCATTTTAAAGAAACAAATCAAATAACAAGGTAATATTTGACTTGTTTATCTGGTTCTTAATTTGATTAAGTGGTATTGCGACGGACCACCGAAGCGGACTTTTGAAGCTTACTTATGAAATAATGTAAAAAATATTAGTATTTTTAATTGTTAACGAATATAAGGTACTTCATTGAACCATATTTGTTAAGTTTTGACACATAGTTCGTTTTATTTGTTTTGACTTCCAAAGATATACGTTTGCGACAACATTTTTGACCATTTTGACAATGACCCCTCTCCAAAAGGAGGATTTTGCCTTAATCGCCACGCTTGGCAGGCGGGTTGGCGATCGCAGTTTGGCCAATGGTGGCGAGGAGACGCTGCTGCCCGTCTTCTAATGGCGGTTCTCCGGTAGTCGCCTCTTACGACACCCATAGGAAGAGAAGGGGTGGTGCTATTCTTTTAACGTGCCGGAACCACACGACACTAATTTAACTATTACTTCATAAGTAAAAAACCTTTTTCAAAAGTATCCTAAAACTGTTCGAGACGTGTGACTAACTCGAACGGGAGGCTTATTACCGCCCGCACAACCCTCGCATACCCACCACCGAGTATGCGGCAGCCGCCCCGAAAGAATGACCGATAGCTCGCAAGCGTAATAATACCATAATTTCCTGATTTCATGGATTTTTCCATGAAAATTTGAGGTATTTTGAGATGGGCGTTGTTTTATAAAACCATACCTTGTATAAAACGAAATCGGGTTTGTTACAACACTTAATACTCGAGATTGGCTGGACCTATTTTCATGGATATTGATTATTTTAGATTTTTCTCCGGCCAGAATAGCAGATAAATAAAAAAACGTACGAAAGGCTGGCGGAAAAAATTATGAAAAAAAAAGTCACACAAAATTTCCCTGGTTTTGTATAAAAGCCTAATTAAATTCAGTTAACACACGTTAAACGATATTCATTGACTGTCAGGCGATACAAAGTTCGCTAAGCCAGCTCATATAGGTATAAGTGTGTAATATTTAATATAAGTACTTTTGACCTATAATTTAAGTGATATAAATTCATTTAATATATTCATATATAATATAACAGCTCATTTAATATAATAAACGTTTAATATAAATTTATATTATCTAATATCATTTGCTATAACAATCGATAACTCTACAGTTCATTTTATCTAACTTTTGATTTTGAAATTTCTTTATTACGATTATAGAAACTCCGTTCATTCTGCTAAAGGTTTTTCACCTGCTGAATTAGTGTTTGGACATAAACTCAGGTCACGCCTAGATATTATTTCACCAGTGCAGTCGTCATCCTCGTTCACTTCCTCAGCTATTAATGTAAAACGTAATCAGTGTTCGCAGATAAACAACTATAAAGGATCTAACAACAGAATCCTTTACGTGGGCGATAAAGTGATTTTAAAAAAAAACACAAATAACAAACAATATCAGTGGACTTTAGGTACTATAACAAAAATAATTGGAAATGTGATGTATCTTGTACGAGACACTCTATCATCTGCTATCGTAAAGAAGCACAAAAATCAAATTATACCATTTAAGGGGAAGAGTGATGATGTGGTTGTTCAACACTGGGACTTTGACGACTATCAATTGGCCGATAGCGATAACTCATCGAATACTCCAACAGAGGCCACAACCACGCCCGCGCCCAGTACCACTACCACCACTACCGACATCACAACTTCTGCTAATAGACCTAGCAGATTGCGAGATATACCCAGAGTTGATTATCGACCCTTTTTGTTATTGTTTAGTTTTAATTTGTTTTCTTATTTTGTTAATTTGGGGGAGGATTGTTATATATGAACTTAGGTAGTAGGCTCACCACCATTTTGTGACAGTTAAATCAGTGTGCTATTAGCCGTCGTTAGTTTCACTCGTGACCCGTATTCGCATATATAACACTTTTAAATATTATAAATATCGTTTAATATAAAATTAAAGTTTTAAGCACATGGAAGAATACACTGAATATCAATTGAAAAAAGTTTTAGCTTCAAACCTTAAAAAATAACACTTAATATACTATAAAATAAACAAATGTTAATTACATAGACTATTATATTTTAATGAAATAATATAGTATAAAATGACACAATTTTCTAAGAAAATATGAGTATATTATTATAAGCATTATAAATATTCACGGTTTAAAATGGTTCCTTTTAAGCAAGATTTGGAGTGTGACTTGTGTGTGGTCACTGTTCTAACCTAACCTAACCCAGACGAGATTTTTAACATGTTTTGACTTATTGACAAGTTGACCTTCCGCGCCTCCGCCTTATTGAATTAGGGCAGACAAGTACCCTAAAATAAAAATAATGTTCAAGTTTTTATAGCAATTATGATTATTATATTACATTATAACATTAAGGCATTATATAAAGTGAATTTTATATTATAAGAGTTGTATGCAAAATGTTATTATAGCACTTGTATCTTATATCAAACAATAATGAAATTATACGTAATGAAATTAGAACAACTGTATTTAGTTCAAGTAAAAATTATATCAAATGAGCGTTATATCGGTTAAAATTAGTTCATTTTATTTTCTAACAATTGAACCGCACCCATAGAAGCCTGATTGTAAGGTAGGGCCCACCTGAGGTCGATGATTTTTTTCAAGTGTTATTTATCTTCAGTAGGGCTTAAAATTAAAATTTTAGTCTTTGATAAAAAGTTACGCCAATTTCTTGACTTTTCATTCATTCATTCACGCATCGCAGTGTGCATCTACTGAACCACAGCTACTTGCAATGTGCACTTGTCCTGAAAATGTTCATTTCCAGCAATACCACTCGGCCAATCAACTCGAAAATTGTCTGCGCTATTTTCATTCCACTCAAATGAACGAACGATTGGAAAGGGGAATTCCGAACAAAGTGGACGGTGGACATTGTGTACGGCTCATTATTTCTAAATTATTATTATACAGATCACCGTACCTAGTAACAACTTAGCAAAAATATAAGACGGCTGGTGTGCAAAAGCAGTTGCAGAATGGTGGCCAAGAGATGGACAAAGAGACAAATAATAGTGGGACGACCAACAACTCGCCTCCGATGATATTGTGCGAGTGGCTAGGACTAATTAAACAAGATTGGCACAAGACTGCCTGAGAATTGGTGTAGTTAAACATTAGTACATTATGATTCAAGTGTGCAAAGTTGTAAGCGCGAGCCGCAGGCGAGCGCGGTAAGGAAGCCGAGTGTGTAATAATCAATGCACACAAGTTCCATACGACGTTTTTCAACACAATTGCGAGGAAAAAACCAAAGTAAAATCTAAAATATCTTCTCCCTGTTTTTCTCTGGATTTTGCCGGTAAAAGGCTATCACTTGCGTTTCTTGCCTCGATAAGTATTTCCGACGGGGTTGAATAACATTTTACTCGTATTCACTATTTAAAGTAAATATTTTTGATAGTAATTAACCACACAACAACAACTTTACCAAATATTTAGGGAAAATAGCACGTGTAAGTTTTGTTTTTTTCGCGGGCCGCAATTTTGATACGCATGCAGGTGCAATAATGGCACAGGAAAAACTGGCTGTTTAGCCGGAGTAGCGGAAATTTAAGAAATAAAATAAACTATAAATTTGTGTTTCTAAAAATGATAGTTCAGTTAATTTGTGTTTATTAATATACAATTTGATAAAATGAAATATTTATTTGTCATCTTCACCCTAAAATAATTTAGTAAAATAATAAGTTTTTTCTTATTAGTAAAGTAAAGTAAGTAAGGTAGTTAAGATAAAGATAAGTTTTGATAGCGATCAATCATTTATTTCAGTACACATTTAGCAGAAATGGGCTTTTAAATTTTCCTTTACATATTCGTCGCTGGTATAACCACCAGTGTTTTAGGTAAGCGGTGAATAAAAGATAATAAACATATTAAATTATTCATTGAGTATTTTAACATTGTCGTTGCTAGGATAAACACGTCTCCTAGATATGTCAGTATACAACAGTAAGTAATGTCGTTAGTACGTATAATTTCTGTCAACACACAGCTGGCGCCGCTGTTAAAAACGACAGTCATTGAAGAAGCCAAGTTGGGGAGAGTGAATATTGCTCTGTCTTCCCATTTAAGCCTGAATGTATGATAAGATGAATGTATAATCTAATCGATGTATCGGTGTAATAAAACACACTAACTTATGAAACTTGAAAAATACAGAATAGCAACCCTAGGTATTCAGCCCAATTTAGGCAGTTGTTTTCGAGAACGGTGGGAGTGGACCGTATGGTTTTTTTCTATTTTGTGACTCTATAAACAGACGACGGGCTTAGATGCAATCTTTCAGCCACAACACGCTAAGTCCAGAATCCAGCACTGCCACCACTTGGGCGGCTTCTGCGAGCGAAGTATCTATATGTTTTAGAAAAATAACTTTTTCAGACGTCCCAAAGTAACATGCAGTTTACAGAACACAGAACAAAATTTTTTAAAATAAGCGCTAATTTTTAGTTTTAAAATGTGAAATGTATTCCAACTCTAAACACACATTTGTCTCAAAACAGTGAATTATTTCATTTATATTAGGATAAACGAATGAAATTCTTATTTTGAATTTTCGCTTATCACTATAATGGCCAAACTGCTAGCTATACAATCATAAATGTATTATGAACAATGGCTGATTTTAACCGTGCATAGCTTAGGGTGTTCAATTTGTCCGGTCTTTCCCTACTGCTCATAAAACCGAAATAAATTAGGGTCTTAAAAAGTAAAAAGTCTCTAGATTGATATTACGTATAAAATGCAACCTGTACAAGTTTTTAATAAAATAAATCATAGGCGAATTAATTGGTGTACGAGGCCTGTCTATCTAAGCATAGGTTTTAATATTCCTTGGTAAAGGTTATTTTCTTGTTTTATACTTATAATCATTTTTATATCTTGTTCTCTTACAAAATTTATCAGCTCTAAGTTAGGCTTACTTGGATTCAGATTAATTACATAATTTATTGGTCTAAAAAACTTATATAAAAACAAAAATTTCATTTCTATAGCTAAACTTACCTACAATAAAAAAATGACGAGGCAAGCAGGCGAGAATGCTTGCAGCGTTTTCTCGCTGAATAGCTACTTATTGTTCTTTTTACAAGATTGTCGATTGGTGATAAATACGACTATTCGTTGCGAGCAGTTAAGTAAAGATGGGTTTAAACCAAATCAACTGAAACAAGAGCAAACATACGTTGCTTTATATTTTTGTTCCTTATAGCTACTGTTCGCATGCTTGTCCGTTATTTACACTAAGCGAGCGTGCATGCTTAGAACATTCTATAGAATCCGCGCGAACAAATATGAAAGAATGCTCGGTTTCTGTTTACACAAAGAGAATTTAAAAGAGCGGGGTAGAATGTGCATTCGCTAGTTTGAACTTACTTTACCTTAAGATGAATACGGTTTTCGGAATGTTATATCGTTCAAAATGTTACGGATTTGAAACTTGAAAATATTTCAACTTACGTTGTTATATAACTTACAAGTTGAAATATTTTCAAGTTTCAACTATAACTAACGTTAGCTGGTGTCTCAAATTAACAGTGTAGGTGTCAGAACCAAGACGTGTTTTCCGCAAAAAGAAGTCTTAAAGAATGCAAGGTCGCTCAGCGCCCTATCGAAAGGGCTTTGCGTGTCTTTGCGAGATCGAATCAAAAATGAGGACACCTAATGAAAAACGGAAGTCGCGTCGCAGGTAGGACACAATGCTTTTTCTCGGCGCGCCGCTAGCTCACAATATTGTCACGAAGCAGTGGTAGGGTTATAAAAATACAGGGTGTAGATTTCAATCTGAACAGTACTAGTGGGGTGATTTTATCGTTCGTTCATCGTTTCAGCTACAGGACGTCCACTGCTGAACATAGGCCTCCCCCAGTGACTTATGTCATCGGGGGGTTTTTGCCATACTCGCCACTCTTGGCAGGCGGGTTGGCGAGCGCAGTTTTTTTATTATTTCGCACGCAGACGCTGCTCCCTGTCTAGTGCTACTTTTAAAACGCGACGCGATGCTACGCCACGCGTGTGGAGTTCATCATCATTAATTGCGGGTACTTACGTAACAATATGTTTTGATCATACATGTTAATATTCGACCACTATAATTAGGTGTATGATAACTAAGATTAACTTAAAAATATAAAATAACCAAAAAGCTTGTTTTTATGTGATACATTACTTATTTTGCAGGTACAAGTATAGCTAGTAGGTAGACTTGGGAGCTCAGTGAGTACCTTCAACACCTGAAACATCTCGCAAGTAAGTGTAACTTCGGGGACAGGCTGGAAGAAAATGTGAGAGACCAATTTGTGTCTGACCTCGCGAGTGACTAGATGCAGAGTCGGCTATTTGCAGAGAAAGATTTGGACTACAAGCGATCGGTGGAATTGGCGTTAGCGCTGGAGGCAGCGGCACGCCGAGACGAGCGGTACGGCGCGGGCGCAGGACTCGAGCGCGCGAAATCGATACTGGCAGCGAAATTTCCGCAATCAATGAACATTATTATAATAAATATTTTAAGCATTGTCAACTGCAAGAAAGTAATATTAAATTTAAAGCCTATACGGAAAGTAGAATTTTACTTATAGGTTTCATTTGCGTGTCAGTTTGTTATTCGGGTGCAGATAAGGCTGTAGTACGACCTGTACAGCCAATAAGATGAGGAGGCCTTGGCTATATTCTTTGGAGTCGTAAAGAACCACCAATATTTATTTGGACGGCAGTTTAAAATTCGCACGGATCATAAACCGCTATCGTACATATTTGGTAAAAACGATACATATGCTGGCCTGATAGTACCGATGTTGAACAAGAAAGGCCATATTTTAATAGGAATGATCATTTATTAGTCGAACAGGGTTGTATTGTTTTTAGTTTCCGTGTCGTAATACCGACTAAATATAGAAAGTATATTTTACGCGAATTGCACGAAGGTCATTTAGGCATCGTAAAGATGAAAACCATCGCTCGTAGTTATATTTACTGGCCCGGGATCGACGTACAGATTTAGCAGGTCTGCCGCGCGTGCGAGCCCTGCCACCAGCAGTGCGACGCGCCGCCGCACGCGCTGCTCACGCCCTGGGAGTATCCCTCTCGACCATGGCTGCGACTACACGCTGATTTCGCCGAATTTAATGGTAAACATTATCTTATAATCATTGATGCACACAGTAAGTAATAAGAGGTTTTTCTGATGAATAGTACCACGGCTCGGTTTGCCATTACAAATCGTTACCGATAACGGACCTTCATTTTCTTCACAGGAAATGAGATATTATTTTAGTAAAAACGGCATTATTTATACTCCAACTAGCCCTTATAGGCCGAAAGGTAACGGCGCAGCAGAGAACGCTGTAAGAGAACCGTTAAAAATTGTATTAAAAAAGGTCTCAGCAAAGGCGTTGTCGCTATGCTGGCGATTTGTAAATTTTTGTTTCAATATGGAAACTGTGAACACGCCACCACAGGCGTGGCGCTGCTGGACGCGCTGCTGCGCCCGGGCACCGACGAGCTCCGCGTTTGCCAGCTGCGGCAGGTGCAGCGCGCGGGGGGCACGCCGAGACACGTTCAGATAGGCGATACTGTTTACGTTCGAAACTATAGTAAGAATAGGGATAAATGGAAAGAAGAGCAATTTGAAGAACAAGTAGGTCCAGCATCGTTTTCACTTAGTTTGCCTAGTGGTTCCGTTAAACGCCATATATATCAAATTATCGTCCCCAGAACAAGTGGAAAACGATTCTCATTATCATGTACGTCCATGTTTAACGATGTAAACGATAAGCCAGTCACGCCGGGTAGCGATCTCTCTTCCCCGTTGGGCTCGCCCAAGCATGCACTGGGGTCGCCTAGTGGTAGCACCGATATCATAAACAAAGATAGTCTCGGATTGTCTCCCTCATCACTAGACTCTCCGAAGGTGACGCCACATGACTTTGCGCCCCCGTCGTGACCGGAATACGTGGTCATCAGTAATAATTTGTAAAGTTTGTTTTAAAGTCAAGTCCCGTAAATTTAAAGTAGTTGTACTAAATCTACTTATGTTTGTTTATATTTATTGTAAATTTGGTAAGGAGGTGTTGGGTATTCTAATAGTTTTTATTTTGTTAACCACCGTCGAACCTCTGAATAAACAGTCTGCATTCAACCATCGCTTGTATTTTCCTGTAGTATCCTACTTATTCCTTATACTGTATTTTAAAATATTCAATCAGTGTGCTGTGCATGATATGCAAAGATTATGGAGCGAAATTTCACTTAGTAATCAAATTAATTAAAGATTGAGCCAGTATGGCTCGTACATTAGACTATAAACCCTATCAGACAGACTATCGCAATGGAATTAGTCTTCGTCTATGCGTCCTGGGCCCGTCATTGTCTAATGAGCTTAGAAACTTATCGACAGGGGCACAATGCGCTCGCTTTGACTGGTATTCAGTACATAGACGTTTCAGAACGTTAAGCATTGACAGCAACAGATTTGAGCATCAGGGTTATTCAACCTGTGTTATGTTTGTATACCTACAATATCGTTTAATGTTACATCATTCACCATGGTCGAAATCAGTTCGACATGGTATCCCTACACAAGATTTTGCACGGTGTGATTGACTGCCCTGTTTTCTTGTAAATTTTCCGGGATATGTTACTTGTTTCACTATTCAATGACAGTGCTTGTGTGCTTAAATATATAAATTAAAATAAATTTCTGGCTTCGCTAGTTTCATAGTGTGAAGCAGTGAGAGAGCCGTGGCTGTTTTTAACCGACTCCATATATTTAGATGTTGATAAAACTTTGAAAACAAAAGTTTTTAAAAGAGAGTCTCTTTAGAACGCTGGTTATGTTGTGCACAAAATTTCACTAGTGAAATTTCAAATATATTTAGAAATAATCATAAATTACTCATATTAATACTGTAAGTATCTAATGAAAAATGGAGCAAATTTAATGTAATCTTTAGAGTAAAGTTGGTAAAAAAATAAGAAAGGATCGCGACTCTTTTGCACAGCTTACGTAGGACAAACGGCTGTGCTTCACAGAACCCTCAGGCTCGACTAAATGCGGTTCGCTTAACCAAATTAGCTAACAATTGCGAACTTTTTTAGATTCACTACGACAAACGTTTGCCAGAAAAGGATTGCGGTAAAAGTTGATTATGAAAAGGCTTTATCTCATCCGAGTCACATGGAGAAATAGATATTCTGTGCATATTTAACATTAAGTTGTAGCGAACGCTCTTTAGGACTAAAAAACAACGAGACGTGATAAAACTCTATACACAAACTAGATTCTCAACCTTTGAGGTATCTTTTATTTTAATAAAGCTTAATGTGAACATCCATAATGAAAATCTATACAATATTTTTTTTTCTTGAAAATTATTGTATTGTTTGGATTTATTATTAGGTAACCCAATAATTTTTAAATAGTTTTAGGTTATAAACTTAATTTGATCTCTTTGTTGTTTGTTATCTGGTAGGCATAATCTTGTTCTCATTTTGTAGTGTAGTATGCACTCTGAAATGAAATGAAATGAAAATGAAATGAAATGAAATGAATAATGGTTTATAGCTTTCATGGCGTTACAAACATACATTCACTTATATACTAATTTTAACTTATTTGGAAAGCAATTGGACGTGGCTCAGCTTTTGCTGATGTGGGAACGCGATCCCACCCAGCGCTGGTTTTCAGCCACCTCCACTTCTCTTCTGATGTTAGGCGAGAAGCCATGTTACGTACGAGGGCCTAAACATTTTTAAATTTTTGACATGAAATATAAAAATTAACTAGAAACATAATAAAAATTATTTTTTTATAGAATCAATAAAACTATTGCAACTTTACAAGAGCACTCTTTGTGTGTGTGTGTGTTTGTGTGTGTGTGTGTGTGTGTGGTGTGTATGTGTGTGTGTTTGTGTGTGTTTGTGTGTGTATGTGTGATAGAAACTCAAAAGTATACTTTTAGGGGTAGTGATTTCCAATAACTATGGGCAATATTTTCTGCAGCAAGCTGTTTCTTTAGTAGCGCTGTTTTGTATTTACTCTTGAAACAATCGATATTATTTTTTAGTTTTAACGGAGGAGGCAGGTCGTTCCATATGCTTGCTGCGTAGAATTTAAGCGATCCTTAGGCTTTTCTTTACATTTTTCTTGACCCATATAAGTTTTTCGAATAAATATTTAGGTTTTTTGTTCCAGATAACCCTTTGAAGAGTGCAAGCATACTGTAGTTCTCATCGCGCCTTCATGTTGAGAATACCTTTCTTGTTTAAATATGGGGTAAGGAATTCTCTCCTTGGCACAATATAGCAGAAACGGATACAAGCATTTTGTACACGTTCTATGGCCTTTTCAGTGTAGGCATTTAGTCTAGGACTAAAACACGGGGCTACAGAAATTAAAAGGAGATAGAACAAGAGAATCAGCTAAGAGTAATTGTAATTCTTCTCTTAAAAATGGTCTTAGTTTGTACAACGTTTTCAGTTTCAAAAAGGCGTTCTTTATTTTTCCATTTACATGGTAAACATATTTTTGCTCCCCATCCAATACTAGTCCCAGATTATGGGCAGCATTAACCTTTTCAAGGACAATCTCATTTATTGTTATCTTTTTATCACAGTTCGATACTTTTTCAATTTGGTGCTTTATTCCTAGAATTAACATCTGTGATTTACAAGGGTTTAAAATCAAGGCGTCTGCATCACTGCGCTGTTACAATTTTCAAAGATAGCGTAAGACTCGGAGGACGCTTCCTTGACTGTAAAAAAAAACGCCATCCCGTCTCGGTTTGGCGCGTTTACATCTGATAGATATCATTATACTCGCATTTCAGACAACACCGGTAAGTTGAAATTGATTTCAGCTTTTCATCAACAGTATAATCCTAAGTTTTAGATACATAGTGGCTAAATAGATACATGTCTCTAGAGTCTTCACGGGAGGTTGACCGTGAGAACAATTTCGTCCCATTTTACCTACCTGGCAACAGGCTGACGCAATATTTAACTCGATAAAAAAAAAACCAAAAGCTACCTCTTTTTGTAATGTTTTATCAATTTTATGGCTATACTTCTCATGTTTTACTTTTATTTTTTATACTCAAATAAAGCCATTGAATATAGGTAGACAAAATTGCAGTGCTTAAATCGATAAAATGATTGTCTTACTTACTATGCTTAATTATCAACTAAAAGTGCGAGCGCGGCGGCCCGGCAACCTCGAACAGTCGCTTGCTGGCGCTTTTGCAGGAATATCTGGCCTTAAATACATTTATAAACATCTATGACTTAGGTACAAATACTCGTGCTCATCACACTAACATTTGCCCCTTGCGGGATTCGAACCCGCAACCGCCAGGCATTGTAGTCCGAAGCGCGAACCACTATACCAGACGGTCATCGATGTAATCTCATATAAACTCATAGAGAAAATATGGGAACCAGCACTGCTGCGTGCTGCTGAATTCGGAATCATACCTTTTGTTTCATTTCAAGAGATAATTAGAGAGAGAAATTGTTTTTTTTTAGCTTCTATAATTATATGTATGGATTAGTCATCACAAAGTAATAAGTAAAAAATAACAAATTTTATCTTCAATTCAAGATGGCGGCTATCGCTGTGACCTCTCGAGGTCTAAACCTTAAATTTTTCATGACTAGCTTGTACTTGCAATACAAATGAAAACAGTTTTTAGGTACACCACCTTTTGAAGGGCAAAAATACCTGAATACTGAACTATTAACTTTGAAGACCTCCGTAGTCGAGAGGCGAGCATTCCGGACATGGCGTCGCCATCTCTGAGGTTCCGGGTTCGACTCCCAGTCGGGTCAATGTGGAAAACAAACTTTTCTATATAGTCTCGTCTCGGGTCTGGGTGTTGTGGTACCATCGTTGTTTCTGATTTCCAATATTAACTGTATTGACAAATGGCCTCGAAGCAGACACAAAGGAAAAAACATTTTAAAAAACATGATCTACCTTTACTCATTGTGGACCACTGTTGCCACTCAATGATGAGGTGTGTAGCTATAAACGATAGTGGGGTCAAACGTGACAAGCGTCTCATTGACATGCAAACAGTCTTGGCAGCAGCTATCACACGAATAGAAAAGACTCTTAATAAATTAATATTATCAACAAATCATAACACAGATGACAGAACACAGTAACAGGTCACTGTGCAGTGTGACCATTTGTGGCAGATTTCTGCCGTTTTGGCAGATTTCGCTTCTAAATTTTGCCTGTGGCAGATCATGCTGACGATTTACAAAAGTGGCAGGTTTCAGCAGATCTAAAAGATTTCAAGAAAATTCACAGTATGTAATTCGAATTTTTAATGAATTTATCATTTTTAAAGTATATTCATCAGGTTTTATATATAATAATATATAAGATTACAAATGATTTTATCGAACTGGCAACTTTTGTTTCCATGGCCAAAGCGGGGATTTCCCGCTTACTCTGTTTTTAAACAAGTATGTCATACCCTATGATTATGAACTGATATCAAACTGGATTAATGTTCTGTCTGCTTTAATTACAACAAAAGAATTAAACACGGAGACTGTGCCTCCTTTAAAACAACTAAAAGCGTGATCAAAAAGAATTCAAAATCTTTGCTCACCGAAAATGACGAAAATTTTGAGGCAAATGCGGATACGTAGAGTAAGAAGTGTTTTAGGTATAATAATGCACAAGAAAACTGTTAAATATTTTTGTTGTTTAAAGAAATTTCATTGAATTCGTTGGGTATTTTTGTCAGTTTCCATGAAGGCATATTTATGGCATTTTGGCGCCAAGTGTGGCAGATTTTGGCAGATTTCTTGCCCAGTCTGTGGCAGATTTGCCATTTATACGATGGTCACACAGTCACACTGTCACTGTGTGACCTTAGTGATTTACAGGTTTGTTTTATTCCTGACTTCTCTTCTAGCCTTTTTCATCTGAAGGTGTCGAAAAAATCCAACAGAGGCAGCACTAGTCGGGGTTACAAATGTTTTGAATTTCCTATTGACAGGTAAAATCTATGACCTGGTATTAAAATAAATCGATAAATTGATTAATTATTTGTTACAAAATAGCAATTATCATGTTCACTAAGCATTGTTCTTCGCAAATTGCATTTCAGAAATTTGCAAAACCTCAATTTGACAAAAAAAAGAGTTTGGAGTGGATCCGTTTATGGATAACAGATGTAATAATTGAAAAATATAATGAAACATTTATGTGTGAACTTAATCCCATTGGTCTATACGTAGAGACGTTAGTTAATTATGCTCATCGTTCATCGTTTCAGCCACAGGACGTCCACTGCTGAACAATGGCCTCCCCCAGTGACTTCTGTCATCGGGGGTTTTTGCCATAGGTACTCGCCACGCTTGGCAGGCGGGTTGGCGAGCGCAGTTTTTTTATTATTTCGCACGCAGACGCTGCTCCCCGTCGCACTGGACGGGGAGTGCAACAGGGTTAAGTCACCTCTTACGACACGCCTCCTGTTGGCAGTGGGGAAGTGTATTTTTTACGGCCGTCCCCACACGGCACGCCAATTTTGCTATTTAACTTTATTAAAAATACTTGTATGATTTTGCTATATTTACATTTTAAATGGCAGTGCCCACAAAAAAACGCATGGACTACAATTTTTTTGTCATATTAAGCAACGCAGTGGACTGCAGTAAAGCACTCTTATTAAGATAGGACCTTTTTTCCTTTGGAATTTTGAAAAGATTCTCCTCATTTGGCGGTAAAACAAATATGGGTATATAAGATTGAGCAGTTCCATTCCACAGTACCCGAAATGTATCCGATAAATAACAGATAGTTTAGACTAAGACAGATTGAGTACGTCACGAATAGAGGTACCCACCTTCGGTACACACTTAAGGGTTTTTTCTCGTAAAATTCATTTTAATGTTGGGTATAGGCTGCATAAAAACACTTTCCATGTTTTAGCTAGTGCATAAAGTAAAATCATAATCGTCCAAGTCTCAGACTCTAAGACAAAGGTCGTCAGGTAAACAGCCACACTCGCAATTAAACTTCGATAAGTAAACTATTTCATTCTGTTTCTTCATTTTAATACATAATGCATGTTATAATACCCAATCAATAAATCATGACAATAATAAGTTTTCTAAGAAATAATGATTTCGAGAACATTATGGATTACGACCTATATGTTAAGTGCCACTGCCACTTATAAAAAAAGTATCTTATTGCAATAATGCTGTTTAATTTCCTCACAATCGAAGTAAAAAGCATAGAGTATAACTCGTACATATAACCTGTTTTACCATCGACTTGACTATTCACGCTCGCGGCTGGCTTACGCGGCTCGGGTGGGATACGACTCGCGTTTTATGCACTTGTTGTACCATCTCATATTATTTTTCCAATTGTTACATCTGTTCTTTGCGATAAATGAACTCTAAACACTTTTTAGTCAACTTGAGTTTCACAATCATACCATACCAATTTATACCATCCTGCCAAATATACCTACATATCGACTGACACTCGAAGAGCAATTTGCGAATGAATAATGCTTAGAGGAAATGATAATTTATATTTTTAACATTTATTCACTTAATTTATTGATTTATTTTATTATCAAGTCATGGATTTACTTACTGTCATTAGGGAATTCAAAATATTTGTACCCCCCACTAGTAATGCCTCTGGTGGATTTTTGACACCTTCAGAGGTAAAGGCTAATTGGATAAAGTTGTTCGCTGATGAAAACGATTGTTACAAATGTGTTGTTTGAACTTGTCTGAACGCTTCCAGCCTTTACAAACACCCCGAAAGTTGCTACATGTGAGTGTTCGCAGTTTTCAATTATTCTGTACACTACACTGCAAACCTAATTGCCAGACGCGTGCCAATTTAACCGTCAGCAATTATTGTTTGTCACCGTTTGGACGCAAATTTGATTGATGGATTGGAGCTACTGTACGTTTTACCTCGTTTTATTCTTTACTTGTAACTTTAAGTGTATAATAAAATCGTGGAAGTCAAGTTTGACTTTTGTCGTATCGATTTGAAACTGTATAATTATTTGTAATCTAGAAGACAAAACAATGATTTGTTACCATCGAGTCAGGAGGTGGATCTTAAATTGCCACTAGTAGTTTAAAACCCTTTATAAGTTTACCAATACAGTTGTATCTGATGTAAAAACGTAATTTTACACAAAACGCTTTTTGACAACTAATTTTAAGGACTTTTTCCATTTCGAGATATTTTGTGGTACCTAGGTACTTGTATAGTTGCCGACAATTGCTAATCAACTGTTTCCACAAAATTTTGTGAGATAGTAGAGCTATGTGATAACGAGTTTTGCTCTGTACCTAGTATCTACACCGATACTGTTTGATAAATAGTCAAAAACTCAAGTGAGGTCCAACATTGCTTTCCTCTTTGATCCATTTTCGGTATTTCGACGAACGCTGAAAATCCTTAATGAATAATCAGGACCAAATGCATCAAAGGATTTTCCAGTCAGTAATAAAAGTTCCGGAGTGTTTTAATTTAATAACTTAATTATCCGTTAGCAAAATGTTAAACTTAAAAGTCCTAATTTTTGTTCGAGTAGAGCGTGTCACCTTGTTCCCTACAACTTCACATAAATATGTGCCTCTTAAAATAAAAATACCCCTAAATGACTCCCTACCTAAGAATACGTTTCACTTACTGAACCCCCCTCTTAGTAGGGGACCCTTACTTATGTTACAGGTGTTTGTCATTCATATGGATGTGGCAACCGTGTAACTCTTAACCCGTTTTTATTAAAATTGAAGATAGCTTAATTTAAGCTTATTATTTTAAGTCATTCTGGTCTACTGTAATAATATTTATTATAATAATACAATATTTTATGTATACGGTTCATAAATTAAATAAAAATAAATAAAAATTTTCGTATTATGACGTGGCTGTTTATTGAATTCCTTTGCCCGCTAAGCCATGTTTTAAAAAATCATAATGAGATTTGTCAAACTGTCATTCATTCATCATGACCATAGACTTAGCATTCGCATTCTATATCTATGATCATGACACTGACCCCACAGAGTTTTTTTCGCTTGTCGGTAGATGGTGTGGTTTTCGCCTTCGCCTAAATAATACATTTTTAAAAAAATAATTCAAACTTAAAAGCTTTCTACAAATTCACTTATGTCGCCCATTTCATAGATATAAACTGCCTATTTTATCAAAATTATTCTTGAAACAAAGCTCAAATAAACTGTCACCTAGCGTTATGAGCTGCATATTCCATTCCTTAAACTAAAAGGCCTTTTAACACAGTAGGGGTAACCATTGGTGAAGCGCACGAGCGAAGTTAGGTGTCCCATTAACAGATCAGAGGCGCAATTAGCATTTTCAGTCTTTAAGCGTAACATAAAAAAGCGACTGATTATGTGGTTCCAAAAAGTATTCCACTCTATTGTATATATCCGACTATTATCATACTTATAATAATAATTATAAGTACTCATAAATGCGAAAGTTTGTGAGGATGTTTGGATGTTTATATGTTTGTGACTCAATCACACATAAACGGCTGAACGGATTTGGATGAAATTTTGCACACATATAGAATAAGATTTTATCCCGGTTCAATGTTCCTGGGGTATAGATGTAGTATCCAAACATCCTGTAGTTTACGCAAACGAAGTTGCGGGCACAGCTAGTAGTAATAAATTAATTAATTAAGCGAAGCTATAAAACTGACTCTTTCTATCTTTCATGCGCTCGCTCGCATCCTTTGTACACATTACACACGCGGCATCACTCACCCGCTGGATGATGACTCACATGTCTCTCAAATTCGCAATCGCACAAATCTCTTGCTTGTTTTGTACGTACAAAGACCTCGCTCCGATAAACCCTTTTCGACTAAAACTGCGCAGAGCGTTGCTTGGAAAATGGAATAATCCTATTGGTAGATTTTTTGCTTGCACAATAGAAAACTATTGTTTTGGTAACCCACCCTATAGGATCGGCGGGAGTTAAAGGATTAACGGTAGGAGTGCACTGAGTAACGGTTTTAATAACCTACCCCTGAAATAATAAAAAGTTTTATGAAGAAGTCATAGAAAACCAGTAGTACCTATACATATAAAATAAACAACCTTATAATGAACAATCTAGTAAGATGAACATTGTGTTTCTTAAAGTTTGAAGGGTTTCATAACAACAATACAACATAAACTAACTAAGCTCCAACGAACTTTTATAATCTTGATGCGGTGTTTTCAGGCCTTTAATTAATATCATAGGCACAAATTAAATGTTAGAAGTATGTAGATAGTAGTTGTATTTTAATATTTGTTTCTTTTACATCCAGCCAGAAAGCAACCAGAGCAGCAAAAAGAAAAATACCGCGAAAAAAAAAATAGAAATGATTATTTTCTTTAACACAAACCAATTAATAACTAATAAATAACACAGCTTTTAAGATGAACAAAAGTCCTATAACTAGACCGATTACATTTGAAGTTGTAACTCAAAACGTGTCGAATAAAGTTACAAGTGCGAGTTTCGTAGTCGTGCTACGAGCTCGTAGCCGACTACGGCTATGACTACGAATCTGCCGTTACGTTCTTGTTTGCACATTTTGTAGACAAAAGTAAGAAGATAAAACGTACTTATTTTTACACGACTCGAGAAAATGAAGGTTAAATAAGTCCTCTAAGGTTTGTCTTTGGTCTTTGTACTTATACATAGATTTAACTATGGCTATGCACAATGGTGTGTCGTCCTATAGCCTAAACAGCTTGAATTTTTCAGCGGTATCTTTTCAACTGTCTTTCTTGTCTTCTTTCAATTTGTTATCTATAACAGAATACATGATAATTATAATCTCAGGAATAGCATTGTCATAGGGTTTGCGAAGCGTATGAGATGACACCAGACAAATTGTAATGCGTTTATATAATAACCTTCGTGGAACAAACAATACGTGTATAGTAGGGCGAGCAGGGGATCTAGACATGTAAACAACTCACTTACACACTGTAATAACAACTTTAACTGAGGAGCAATGGTTCTCAAAGTCAATTTTTACATTTATATGACAAATTAAATAATAATTTGTTTGCCTTACTGGCTCTGTCTGTTGGTAAATTATTATCATACTACATAGCTATAATATGAAATCAAAAAAGTGACAACCTTAACAATTATTAAAAAACAGGTGGTTTACGTATTAAAATATTATAAATGGTGTACAAGAGAAAAAAACACTCCCTAAAACCGTATGTATTGTCATATTAGTGCTTCGCTTAACTGTACCTTAAACATATTTACGTACTGGTATTTACAGTTTTAGGCTTTTACTTAGCCAAAAACCTTTATCTTTACCAATACCAGCCTGGACTAAGCGGCTTGTATGGTAGGGAAAGACTTCTAAGGGCCCGCCACACCACAACGGCGTAGCACTGAAACGGCATGATACCACGACGTAAGATATTGCCATGCCGTATTTTAATTTTCTTTACACAGTAATTTAACCGTCCGAAAATTTCTACGACTTCGTTATTTATTAGAACTTCCTTCTAGATGTCGATTCTAATGTCAAATTTCGAACAACATCGAAATCGTATAACAAAAATTCACTTTCTACTAAACCGCAGACCAGCTGACGTTAGTTTGTATGGAGAGGTAATTGAGATTCCAATGTTGTCCTATAGAAAAAGGTTTTTTTATTTGCTGTAGAATCACCCCCTATAAAGAAGTTAATAGTAAATTAGGAGCATTTATACGGCACGATGACTTGCCCTTGTACTGTGACGGAGCCGCGATAGTTGCGATATGGCCAGTCTGTCGATTCCGTAAGTTACATGACGAATTATAGCAGATAAATGACTTTGTTTTTTTTAGAGCTAAATTCCGAATTGGTTCTATATTCAATGTTTCCTAAATAGATTATTTTAAACGTTATTAAAAGCTTCAGTTCTATCTAGCTAGAATTTATTTATCTTTATGGTATATGCTTGGAGAATTTTATACTTTTTTGAATCTAGACTAAAACCAACTTTGAACAAAAGGATGTCCTTAAAATAGACTAGATGTTGATATATTTTAATCCAGGTATATACATATTAATTTTCTTCACCAATCTTGATAATACTTATCGTTGTTTTAACTATGAATAATAAACCTAACTAATAAAATTAAATAATAAACCTAATTTAACTAATAAAGAAGCGATTGTTCTAAAATTTTAAGAGTATAAACAAAAGGATCCTACATTAAGGTAAAAATAATTCTGTTTGTTCCCTATAGTCAGGGTTTGTTTATGAAACTGTTTTTCTGAATTCCGCTGTTTGTAGATGCACATTTTTTCCTTTAAGGGTCGTCCCCAATAAACGGTCAGCGGAATTTTGCAGGATCGCTTCAAAAGGTCGCGGTTAGAGAATCCGTATACTATTGAAATCTATTTTACAGGCGTATTTTTTAACTATTTTCTAGGGAGTGCTACTTTATGCTAGTAGAAACACGGGCTAAACATTGTTTTACAAATTGTGGATGTGGATAACAGTAAGATGTTAGTGGTAACACCGAGAAATAAAATATCGTATCGTATCGATCTTACTGTCATGAGTTCAAAATATTATTTTGTTATTTTCATGCAATTGATTGTTTTATTGATGATTTAAATCGTGGGCTTAAAACGAGGGCACTTTTGCGCTCGTTTCACTCTGAGTTAAAATTTGACATTACCACAAATTATTTATTTAAACTTTCTTTCTAGGTATATTCATTCACATACCTATTTTATATTTCCTGTCTTACAATTATGATATTAGCAGACGATATGTATTTCTAAAATCTTTCGCGCTTGTTAACGATAGACTTAGCGAGTTTTGTTAATTTCATTCAGCCTTCTCGACGATCTCCTGCAATTAAAAGTTACCCGCAACCCCGAGTGTTTGCGTTTAACCACTTCAACAGATACACTTGGAGATCAATGTTGCTATCTTATTTAGTAATCATTAGTTTTTAAAATATGTATTTATAAATATGTGTATATAAATATATATACATGCATTTTATGGAAGCTAAAAATGTTCCATAACCTTTGCCTAACTGTAAAACAGTTTTCATTTTAAGTCAAACTATACAAAAATAACTATATGAGGTATTCTGCTAAAGAAGATCAAAGTTAGACGGAACAAAGATCTTAGGACGTGTTATTTCTTAGAATATCATAATAATTTCCAGAGCTTTAAAATTATTTTCCTCTATAAGAGGCTTGGCGCAAAGTTTTCTTGTGCCAAAGTTTCTCTTTGAAAATCAAACTTAAATAAAATATCTCTTTACAAGCATTGTTGAATTATTTACTTATAATATGGGTAGTGCTCATTTAAAAAAAAATTGGTGTTTTCGCAAGTTTTTGTATTATAAATACATAAATAAACTTTCATACCTAAACCACCGTATATCTAGTACGATTCAGTACATAAAGCTCACTCTCATACAAACACGTCATTTACATTCAAGAATGGTGCCACTTCCTCTATCACATAACTCATATTCACTTGCATCTAAAGATTGTCACACTTATTGTAATGCTGGGGCCACACTACCTTACCTTTTACCGCATTGATTATTATGGCATTAATTTACTGCCTAAATTATCACGTGAAGTGGTGTGGTTACACTAGACTAGAGATTACCGGGTTATGACAATAAACTACGCAGGCAATAAATATGTAATTTTTCAAGATGGAGGCTGAAGCTTCGGCGGTGTTATACTATATGGGTGTTAATTACTATTACATGAATCTTTTACAGTATTACAAAACTAAACCACGGCTAAGAAGATGGTGGATAATTAAAATACACAGAAAGCGCAATAGGTTAGTCTTTTTCATATTTCATTTGACCATTCCATGTCGGTCAGCACGTGCTTTTCAGTCCATCTCATCTCGCACGCACACTGAACAAATTTTAGTGTGGCCACTTCACGCAAAAGTTACCACGGTAAACGTCTTTGATATGCAAAAAAGACCCCCACCGTCAAAAGTCATATTGATTGACATTGATAAATAAGGGCCATAAATCGTGGCTACAGGTATAGGTGTAGTCACGATTATTATGGTCAAATGCAAATCATTAAGTAACCTAACAAAAAAAACTAACCAGATGTTGATTCATATGTACCGAACATGTGCGTTTATGTGGTCTACTTAAACTTTATGCTTTTATCTAGAAGGCTTTAACGGAAACTAAACGCGGCCACAAGAAAGATGTTATCGTATGTTAAGTACTCGTACCATTAAAAGTGCATCGGCATTGACTTCCAAACAAAATGGTCTTTATCTATTTAGTTGATAAACTGTCGTTAACCGTCGTTAATCAACTATAAATGAAGATAATTTTACGGACGGAAATGCTTTTTTTCATCTATCCCATGGCTTAGGGTGTTGTTAGCCAATATAGAAAAGTTCGTTTTCTACATTAACCCGACCGGGAATCGAACCCGGAAGCCCGGAACCACAGAGATGGCGACGCCAAGTCCGGCATGCTCGCCTCTCGGCTACGGATGTCGTCAAATATAATATTGTAGGTAATATTAGGTCCTTACATATGAAATTGCCGTTTGTATCAAAAAAGTAAAACAACTTTTTTTAATGAAATTATTATTTAATCAAGAATCGTGAAGTATGCGCCGTTGTTATCGATACACTTCCGCCATTTTATAGGCAGATCATTGATCCCTTTGGAAAAAAAATTCTAGGAGCGAGAGTCTATGAACTGTTTGAAGGCTGTTTTGACTGCCGCATTAGATTTGATATTGACTTTCCTTGTAAAAAGTTATCCAAATTATGAAAAAAGTTGTAATTTGTTGGATCAAGATCTGGAGAGTATGGCGAGTGACGCAGAGGTTCCAGACGTAGCTCCTCTAACTTGGCGTGCAGTGTGTGGTCTCGCGTTATCCTAAAGGAGCATTGCGCTAGAGCAATTCACCAGTCTCGGTTGTTTAATGGCGAGCTTTTCCAACATTGTTTGCAATTAATGGCAATACATGTCTGCAGTAATCATCTGCCCAGATCTCAAGAAGCTGTAGTTGATAACACCAGCACTGGTCCACCAAACTCTAACCAGAATCTTTTTTTTAGGTCAGTTTTTGCTTTCGGTTTTGCCGGTTCTCCTGGGCTAAGCCATTGTGATGATCGCCTCCAATTGTCGTACAGGATTTATTTCTCATCACAAGTCATGATACCGTTTAAAATCCCCTCGTTATTGTAACGATTGAGCAAAAAAACGCAGCAAGCGACGTGTGTTTGTTGGTTTGCTTCAGTCAATTCATATGGTAGGTACCCACTTTTAGAGTTTTTTTCGATTTGGCGCAAATGGATTAGTATCATTTTGTCACTTAGGCCAAAGGCTGCTGCTAATTCAGAAGTGGTTTGAGATGGATCCGCTTCCATTATCGCGTTCAATTCTTCGTTATTCACTTAAGTATCAGGTCATCCACGAGGCTCATTGTGTAAATCGAAATTTCCAGAACGAAAACGTTGAAACCAAAAACGCACCGTTCGTTCGTTAGCGGTGCCTGGTACACGTCGTTAATTCGAGTCGTTTCTGCAGCATTGGTGCTACGGTGGAACTCGTATTCCTAATATCGCGATTTTTTTATTTGTCCAAAGTTGTTGTTATAGCAATGTTGAAGCTCAAACAAATAATGTGAAAACAAATGAAATACGAATTTTAAAAACAATACTTATTGGCTTAATTTCGGAATAAATTTGAATTTGAAATTCCTAATCAAATTCAAGATATTTGATTTTCAATTTGCCAGTATTGATTGAGTCATTTGTTTTCTCGATAGTCACTTGTTTTCTAATTTTCATTTGTTTTCCTGGATGTCATTTGTTTTCTCGATAGTCACTTGTTTTCTTTATTTTCATTCATTTTTGTGGTTGTCATTTGTTTTCTCGATTTTCGCTTGTTTTCTTAATATTCATTTATTTATTTTGGTTATGAAAAAATATGGTTACGAAAACGAGAATTTAATTCAGTTTCCGTAACTGATTATCAAGCAAGACAAAAATTCCATATTCGTATCTGGTTATCAAAGATCAGTTACGAACGTGGACTTAAGGCCCACTCTGTCAGTTGTATTAATAAATGTGAAAAAACAAGGCCCACTCTGTCAGTTGTATTAATAAATGTGAAAAAACATGACAGTAGTAATAATGAAGTTAAATGGAAACTATCACATTTACCGACCGAGTTAAAAAAATATTAAGACTAATATGTTAATTATGTACAGTCAACAGCACGTCGACCTACCCCAAAAGTCAAAAATTCTCCAATAGGTTTTCAACTTTAAGCCTGAGAGATAGAGTTCATTTTCAAATGAGAAAAATTGTCATTTTGTGGTAGGTCCACGTGCTGTTGTCCGTACCTAAATGCCTACAAATCCTACAATGTACGTGGCCCGATGCGACAATATATCCAACTTTAAGGCACATTTAATTTTTTCTCTTTATTTCACAGTTCATTTCCATTTATTGTTTTTTTTTAATCGATACAACATTTCTCTCTATGGAACTAACATGACTAAACGCAACCTGTGCTAGATTAAAACTTAGCTTCGATGATCCATAAGCCAGCTGGCTATAACCAATGGTACAAGTGGCGTAGTGACGCGGTGATATGCAAAGGGTCCCCGGTTCGGATCAATTTATAAAACGATCTTAGAGTAAGAAGATCAATCTACATTATTTAAACACAGGTATTGTGGTACAAAACAACTAACTACAAGATAAATTATTACTTAAATTGTAACTTAAAAGTTCGTTTTTGTTCGATAAAAAAATTTGGTAAACAAGTTTGTTTTTGTCAGACAGTATAAGGCAATCACTTTATAGAATCACGCCACTTCACATTTGCGCCCGCAAGGTTCTGGTTGTACCAACATTTATTTATTTACAAAGACACACAAAATGGAGAGAAACACTCAATATCTCAATCTCTCTCTACTCAATAAATTTACGGACCATATTTTTATTAAATCACGGCATCAAAGTGAATTTTAAAACGTAAACCATTAAAACGGACTTTTGCCATTTGTGTGCACACCAACAAAAAATATTTGTATATTTTAAAGTTTTTTTGCATAACATTGCTTGTGTTGTGTTTAATCCAAGTTTATTTATTATGCGTAAAAATCAATTCCACGAAAAGTATTTAAATTTGAAGTGAACAGAATTTTTACTAAGCAAAGATATAAGGCGGGAAAAAGCTCCCGAACACCGTCTTTAACTATTTCTCTCCCAAAACCAGAGTAATCTAAGCAATTTATTTTACTAAATAAGGAAGAAAATGTTTAAGTCAAAGTTAGTTAGCGATTTGGTAATTCGCCTCCGCAAAAGAATTCGCATTATTTTAAAAGTAAAACTTACGCGCGAAGTTCTTAGGCGAGTTCGCTTGCACTTGCATCAACAGGTAGGCTATGTTGGCGCTGCACTCGCTTCACCTGTAGCCGCGACCGCCTCGCTCGGCGGTGCACCATAGACTAGGTATAGGAATATAGGACCTGCATGCGTGCGCCTCACCTGGCGCGGCACTAACACTGCTCGGTGATGATTAAAGGGCGAATATTTGCATGGAAGAAAAACTATATATATATTTTAAATGTATAAATACGTGAGTTAAGATTTTATGTCCAATGCCCTGAGTAGATTACAGAATAAATATTATTAAGTATAAAAAGATTAACGCCTTAACATTCCGAAATCTTTCAGACAGTATCATTAATTTATAAAATCAGATTTTTTATTGCTTCGAAATCAATAAGTAAATAAGCCAGGCAGTTAAGCTAGGTGAACAGTGACGTCATAGTTCGATCTTCATACAAATAATTTTTATTTTGAGAAAGAGATGCCTCAAAAAAAGTATGTCAATTGATTGGTGGTGTCAACTCATAGATGTATATCTATGAGTTGTGTACACACACTGTATAGTGTGTCTGGGTTTCGACGGCTATAATTTAAGAGCTTTTAATTAATCAAATTTTATTGACAAAAAACCCCTCATGTTGGGGTCTAACTCTCCCCCCCCCCCCCCTTGAAATTTCCCTATCATATAAAACAAAGACCAACAAAAAAAAAAGCTGTGATAGAGAAAAAAAATAAGAAACTTGCTTAAAAACTTACTAAACTTACCAGATTTTTAAACGTTTTACAAAAACTAGCCCCATAAATGTACATTATTTTTTAATTATGTGATACATTTTGAGATTATCTACAAACCGATACTAAAATTACTATTTTGGGTGCCATACTTTAGGAGCCACAGTAGTTTGAATTTAAAATTGCGCGAGCGCAAAACTGTACTTATTTATTTTTATTTTATTTATTTATATCACCAACAAAGTCACACCAACAATATGCCAATTCAGAATACTTTTAATCACACATGTTCTAAACGTTGATTTTAGGAGTGATTTTCTAAAAAAATCATCATTTAGTGCATGTGCAATGTCATATTCAAATTACAGCAGCTCCTGAAGTATGGCACCCAATATAGTAATTTTGGTATCGGTTTGTAAATAATCTCATAATGTATCACATTAGTTTTTGTAATACGTTTAAAAAACTGCTAAATTTAGTAAATTTTTTAGCATGATTCTTTTAATTTCATTTTTTTCTCTATGACAGTTATTAATTTTGGAATTGATCTTTGTTTTATAAGATAGGCAAAATCATTGCCTTTCAAATGAATTTTGTTACATAATGTTTAGGACCTTCAGATCCATATGAAAACCATGTGTTTGCATGTTAGACCAGAGTTTTTTTTAAATATTTAAATGGCTGCCATTTCAAAGGGGGAGAGTTAGACCCCTACATGGGGAGTTTTTCGTCGATAGAATTGGATGAATTCAAAGTCCCTAAATTATAGCCGGTAAAAACCCGGACACACTGTATAATGTACTAGCCAGCGAATTCTAAGTCTATGTGTCAACTAGCCTATTAAATGTCCGTACAATAATCCGACGCCTGCGTGAATCGCCTCTGGCTCTGGAAAACAGAAAGCCTCACGTAAAAATTGCATATTGAAATAGCTTACATCGTCCGCTAATATAACTCAGTTCCATGCGCCATTGGGAACTTAACGTAGTTAAACCTATTTGGGATATAGTTACTACGCACCGCAATTATATCGAACAGTATTTACGTTGGCGTGTTTTTATTGCTTTTTCTTTATTAGTACTTTTGACCTACTAAAAGTTAATATTACCTATTTATATACTTAACAAACAAGGAAACTTTCTACCTTGTCCTAGATGGTAAGGCGGCTGTCTATATCTTTATACAACTAGAAGTTTTTCAAACTATTTAATACTAAGTTTTCAACTTCCACTAACTAAATCAAAGAAGAAGTATAAAAATAACCGCTTGTGTAAGTAGTCGAAATAATACATTGAAATATTTACATCTACACATGCATACAACATGTATCATCTCATCATCATCATCATCACATATAATATAGTTATAGGCACTATAGGTCTTTAGTTGTACCACAGAGAAAGAATTATACTACGTAAAATTTGTAGGTAACTATCAGTGTACATGACTGTTAGTTGCCATAAATAAACATGTCAGCCTTTTGAAGTCCACTACTGGACGTAAAAGCAACATTTAAATTTAAGATAAAAACCAATTATTATCAACCTGAGGTCCACGGACCCTCAGGAGTGCCAGAAAAAAGTTAAGTTAGAACGGCGAATTCGGCTGAACGTTTTTGGATGGCGTTAAGGGTGCCACAATGCAACAACTTGATGCTATTCTCAAATTCGCGGCCACAAATATGGATACCTAGAGGCACAAAAAATAAGACTACTCACAAGCCTCATTGGGTTGATTCTTAAGCTTAATAAACACAACAACATTTTCTAGGAGAGAAACATCGTCAAAAAATCGAAGTCTCATAGCTCATACTAATAGCGGCTCCGGGGGCCCACTTTCGACTTGACGACGGGAAATACCCTATTAATCTATTATTAATGAGTGAATTTGCGTGTAGAGACTGTAGCACTGCCCAAGTCTGCTACAGTCTCTACAGCGGTGCCATATTGACTATCGGTACATCGAGGTGCTGAAATGTTTATATAAAAACGCCACCATGACGGTCCGAGTACAGGAGCAGAGCACGAAAGCTATTCCTCTGCAGCGAGGCGTAAGGCAGGGAGACGTTATTTCTCCGAAACTGTTTACCGCCGCATTGGAAGATGCTTTTAAACTCCTGGAATGGGAAGGATTCGGCATCAACATTAATGGCGAATACATTACTCACCTTCGGTTTGCCGACGATATTGTGGTCATGGCAGAGTCGCTGGAAGACCTCGGTACAATGCTCGATGGCCTTAATAGAGTTTCCCAACAGGTAGGTCTTCAGATGAACATGGACAAAACAAAGATTATGTCGAATGCCCATGTTGCGCCCCACCCAGTACCAGTTGGTAGCTCTATTCTCGAAATTGTTGACAAATATGTTTACCTGGGACAAGTGATCCAGTTGGGTAGGTCCAATTTTGAGAAAGAGGTCAATCGACGAATCCAACTCGGATGGGCAGCGTTCGGGAAACTACGCAACATCTTCTCGTCCAAAATACCTCAGTGCCTAAAGACGAAAGTATACAACCAGTGTGTGTTACCAGTGATGACATACGGAACTGAAACGTGGCCTCTTACTATGGGCCTTATTAAGAAGCTTAAAGTTGCACAGCGCGCTATGGAAAGGGCTATGCTCGGTGTTTCTTTGCGAGATCAAATCAGAAATGAGGAGATCCGTGAACGAACCAAAGTCGCTGACATAGCCCGACGGATTAGCCGGCTGAAGTGGCAGTGGGCGGGGCACATAGCACGTAGAACTGACGGCCGATGGGGCTGGGAAAGGTTCTGGAATGGAGGCCGCGTATCGGCAAGCGCAGCGTAGGACGCCCACCCACAAGGTGGGCAGACGACCTGGTAAAGGTTGCAGGACGACGCTGGATGCAGCCCGCTTCCAATCGGCCGATCTGGAAGTCACTGGGGGAGGCCTATGTTCAGCAGTGGACGTCCTGTGGCTGAGATGATGATGATGATGAATTTGCGTGTATCAATATTTGTCACATAATATGGCTGTATCTTTCGGTTGTGGTGATTTTTTTTTTCACCTCCGAGGAACTTTTGCATTAATACAGACGGGCCTAAGAATTAGAAAACAATATGATCCTAAAACAATTGAATTTTGAACATCCGCCTTTTTGAAACTGGGTTAAAAATAGCCTCCATTCCATGATCCTTTGCCTCCATTATCCGCGAATCTTTGGAAATGGCTCGCCATTTTCAAAGTTGACGCAAATACAATCCTTAGTAATCATTTTTTGCTTATTTTAATTATAAGAGGCCTCGGCCAAGCTTTGCATTTGGGTACGCCCACATTAAATGGGTTGGTAAAAGTCCCTTGGCAACCGATTTTCTCCGGGAGGTACAGAGGCAAAAACATGAGCTATTTTGAGCACTATAAAAGCGGACTCTCAACGGTTGCGTAATATTTCATTTGTCAAGAAAATCAAGGCAATTAAATGATCGAATGTATGATTTTTTACGATTGATATCCTTGAATTGAATCCTATAGTGTTCACTCACGTCTGGAAACTTTATTCAGTGGCAGTTACTTTGTTCTTTATTCATATATGTATTTAAAAATGACACTAGCTGTTGCCTGTCACCTGCGATTTCGTTTCTGGTCGCGTGGTCTTAAGTTTATTCATAAAAGAATATAATAGCGATAGCGGTGACTCGTAACTTTTTATCGTAGAGTTAATGACATGTTTTCTTTACCAATCAACTATTTATGTATAGGTTAATTTATTTAGCCAACATATGTGTATGATGACGGTTTAGCGCGTTTTATGTTGATCAAGATTGTTTGTGTGCAGGTGGCTAGGTGTACTATTATATATTTTGTGCTACGCGGGAGGCGATATGGAAATTTTGAGGTGGTCTTTTTCTTTCTTTCTCTGCCATAAATATAACTCTAGATTATCAGAGATTACCTATTCGGTCATCATTGCAGTAGGGAAAGTTCATTTAACTCTACGATAAAAAGTTACGAGTCACCGCTATCGCTATTATATTCTTTTATGAATAAACTTAAGACCACGCGACCAGAAACGAATCATGTATCTTAGACTCCAAAATGACAGGCCTACCTCATTCTTATTATATTAGCACTAATTGTGAACGACAACTTAATATTCTTAGATGTTTATCTGGTGTGTGGTGGGGAGCCCATCCCTTTTGTTTAAAACTTTTATACAATGCTCTTATCTGGAGTATTCTCGATTATGGGACTTACTTTCTAGAGCCTTGTAATGTAGTTAGTATTAGAAAACTAGATTTAATCCAAAGTAAGAGCCTCGGTTTGATAGCTGGAGCGATGAAGTCTAGTCCAAACAATGCTCTTCAGGTCGAATGTGTAGATCCTCCACTTAAACTACGAAGACAATACCTATCTGACAGATTTCTGTTTCGTGCTTTTCAGTTTGCACATAACTCACTCCGTTCTAAACTCCATTCCTTGTCTAAATGTGTAGAATCTGCTCCATATTGGCGTTACAAATCTCTTCCTTGCCTTGTTATCAGCTATCGCAAATTCATATCCCTTCAGGCTCCTACCTATAGATCCTCGTATTTACCAATTTTTTGTTTGAAATATGAAGACTTACTTTTATCCCCAGAAATTCATCTTAATTTAGGTGTGGCGATAGAAATGCCCTTACCAATTTCAGCAATATTATTATTAAAGATTGGTTGGACTGGCATCACCTATATACTGACGCTTCAAAGTACTCTGATAACACCGATGTGGGCGTTGGTGTTTACCATGAACAATTAAATAGTGTACAAAAAATTAAATTTCCTCCCGAAACATCAGTCTTCACAGCAGAGTGCTATGGTATTTTCAAATCCCTTGAATATATTTTGATAATAAAGTTACAAAATGCTATAATTTTTAAAGACTCTAAAAGCGCTCTACAAGCTCTTGGTAAATTTCCTTTCAAGTTCAACTCTTTTTATCCTGTTATTATGGATTGTAGACGATTGCTTTACAAATGTTCAATGAAAGATTTTAGAGTCTCATTTGGGTGGATCCCAAGCCACAATAATATTCCTGGAAACGAAAAGGCAGATAGTTTAGCATCTGATACAATTATTTGCGGTGATCGTTTTCCTTACAAAAATTATTGCCATGATTTCCTAACTCTTCCTAACCTTTATCTATATACATCTTGGAAAGAGGACTGGGACAATCAAACAAAGGTAAAGTTTTATAGAAACATCCAGCCAAATATTCCCTCCAAACCATGGTTTTTCAAATCCAAGCCAGATAAGATCGGTACTAGTTGTCTAATTCGTATGAGACTGGGTCATGTCTGTCTACCTTTTCATTTAGCAAGACTAAATATTGCAAATACTGATAAATGTGACTGTGGGGATGAAGTGGGTGATTTAAATCATCTGTTTTTTCCTGTCCTAAATATGACCGTTCCTCCTTTTTAGTTTCACTAATATCCCTCAGAGTCCCATTTCCTACTAATATATCTTGTTTATTATATTTTAATCATTATTCTACATATCAATGTATAACTTCATTTTTATCTGAAAACAATATTAAAATTTAATTAGTATATACTACTATTTGTTTTATGTATTTTCCACATCTTTTGTTCCTGATTTAAACCTTCCTACCTTCCTGATCTAATCAATTCCACATTTCCGTTTATTTTCTATATACGATTCCTTAGCTTTTAACCCCGTTGTAGCTATGCACAAGCAGTGTAGGCCGGAGAAAAAAAAAAAAGATAGACAAAGGCCCATTGCAAATGATACCAAAAATGTGACACGTATGTGTGTGTGTAGTAGTGTTGTTCAAGCCACAATTTTTTTATCGATAAATTGCAACCGGCATCAAATTGATTTGGCACAATTCAATCGCCGCGGACCTTGAAGCACCTAAAGTTAAACTTAATCTTGAAACAAAAAAGAGGTAAACATCAGTATCACGGAAAGGATATGAGGCTTTCTGGGCTTGTATGTGTATGTGTACAGTTAAGATATGGTCGAAAAAGGTCATATTTTTGCTATGCAAACTTTATAGTCTGGAAACTGAGAAATTTGAAAAACAAGTTTACTCGCATTAAATCGAAAAATGAGTAATTGAATATTGTGAACAAGTTTCCGCGGAGTCCAATCTGGCCTGTTTATAACTCTTATCCACTTTTCGCGTATTTCAGGTTTAGTTGGTATTCTTTAAAAAATATATATATCATACTAAATATTTGACTAAACTATACAGAATTCTTTTAGACGTTATAAACAAGTTATATTTTAGATGCCCAAAAATAAAACAAAAATCTCATAATGTAATCACAAAAAAACAGTATTGGAGTGTTTTTTTGTAAGCAAACATGATAAATCTTTTTTTAGTATTTGGTAAAAATCTTCTATACCAACAAATGGCTGTCGATATTTTATCAATACTCATGACGTCACCGCTAGTTCAACCCCTAGTGTATAATACAATTTACTATTTTACCTAATATTTATTGTAATTATGCCTTTAACTAAGAAATACACAAACACACAAGAAACAAAGTTCATATTCTTCTGTAAAATCCAAGTTCTTTGTCGATTATTGTTACGAATTAGACACAAATTTGTTTCAAAATATTTTCTTCAAAAAATGTGTTTACCTGTGAAATGTGTATTTATTGGGGTTATATTTTCTTGTCACATCACAATTTATAATTAAACACCACCCCATGTATACAGAAATATTTAAATAAGTTTTCCGTTTGTAATTTTGTGTATTTAAATAGGTACATTGCCATCTGTCTTTTTCTATCTTGTATGGTGTCCGCAAGGATATGATGTCGAAGCAAAGACCCTCCTGTTCGAATCCGTTAAATCATCACAGAAAAAAGTGGATAGGCGTAGCGACGGAAAAAAGAAAAGGAACATTGAAGACATTATTTGTTTCTTCAAAGAAGTAGATCCAGACGTTATCCCTGTTTTTGTGGCTCGGAATCTGCAAAAAGACGTCATAGCACTGCGCAACGAAATAACGGTCATCAAGGATAGCTATGCACAACCAGACAATTGCAAGAATTGCAGATGGACTTTGAGAATATGAAATTAGCATCAATCGTAAATCAGCATCATAATGTTAATACAAAAAAAAGAGGCGCATATTTGGATGAAAGTGGCCCAATCGGCTTATCACCCTCTATAAATTATGAACATGGAGGTACCGGAATATCAGCTGATCAAGTATGTAACGGTTTCATTGATTTAGATAGTTTGTCCCACTCACACATACTCGAAGTTAGCAGCAACCAAAATCATCCTGTTCTTTTCACTCCTCTAGCCAATCGCGAAACATCGCCGGCGCCCGAGCTGGCTCGATCTGACACGAGGAGTGCACGAACAACGAAGAAAGCGCACGAGCAAGCGCGATCTCGTACGACAGAGCCCGAAGAAGCGCGATGTACTGCGGCAGCGCACGATGGTTTACGGCTTCACACGACGACGACGCACGAACTAACTGGAGAAACAATCACGAAAAATAAACTTCCACTATTTGATCAGTGTAACTTGCAACGGCCAACTAAAGCGGAAATTGCTAGAAAAGAGGGTGAATGGTACAGCGAAAGAGACATCGTAATCGCTTTATCGACAAAACTGGAAAAGCGGTTATAGATCCAGAAATGAAGTTTAGAGCAGCTGAGTTCAAGATTCCTCTGTTTATATCTAACGTAGATAAGGATTCGTCTAAAAAATATATTTGTACCTACATTCAAGCGAAGACTAATGAGAGTGTTACATTAGAAAAAATTACCATGATGTCCGAAAAACCTTACAATGCTTTGAAAATATTTGTAATACAACATAAACTAGACCTATATCTAGATGATCAGATATGGCCGGACGGAATAAGGTTTAGGCGTTTTGTAAACTTTAAGAAAAAGATACCTATTGAGAAAAGGATTGCAGATGCAAATGGTACGAAAACATTTTCTAAACTGAGTTGATGAAACACAACGGACATAATACCAGTACTTTGATCACGTTCAACTGTAAAAATGTAAAAAGAAGTGTAAATTGCGTGAGATCATTGTGTAGGAAGGCGGATGTCGTGGCGCTGCAGGAAACCTGGCTGTTGCCCCATGACCTGTCGTTCTTTGGGGACATTGATCCCGATTTCAACTATACTGGGAAGTCGTCCGTGGACCTGGCGGCGGGCGTGCTGCGGGGTCGTCCTCACGGTGTAGTCGCGATATTGTGGCGCTACTACGCCATTCGTTTCATAGCGTAACGGTGATAGAGTGTAAAAATGAACGTATCGCGGCGATACGAGCGGTTACCAGTGATCTACGTGAAATTATGGTTTTTAGTGTCTATATGCCCTCTGACCAGTGAAAACTTGCCTACATTCTCGCAGTGTATGGGGGAAATGACTGCTATTATTGAGGACAATAATAAAGAAACAGTGTATATATTGGGAGATTTCAATGCCCATCCGTCGGCCCCGTTTGGTGATGAAATGCTTAATTTTTGTAACTTAAGGCAATGGATGTGCGCGGACATTGAGAAATTGGGCTGAGTTCAGATACACATACATATGTTAGCGAAGTACATGGTTGCAAACGATGGCTGGATCATTGTTTGGTAAGTAAATGTGCCTGGCTTACTATATCTGACATTCAAGTGCTATATAATACATACTGGTCTGACCAATATCCAATGCAATTCGAGTGTGACCTATCATTAATTAGAAATAAATTAACAAGTAATAATGTACAACCTAATAATAAAATTATCTGGGGATTGAGGACGGATGAGGAAATTAGTAAATATAAAGAATGTTGTAACAAAAGATTGAAACTAGTGGATTTTCCGGATGAATTTTATAATTGTGCCGACAGGATGTGTGATGTTGTGAGTCATAGGTGTATTATTGACAGATTTTACAATAATATTATCGATATACTTAGTCAGGCATCAGTAGAGGTTACTACTAACAATTTAAATAAAAATATCAAGAAAAAAATTATTTTAGAGTGGAACAAACACGTAGCTCAAGCGCATAAGCAGGCAAGGGAGGACTTTCGTTTGTATGTTTTATACGGCAAACCCCATAGTGGTTGGATATATGATCGTATGTGTTTAAGCAGAAATAATATTTAAATCAAGACTTAAATATTGTCAATCTCACCAAGAACAAATTAAAATGGATGTGCTTGCAACACAACATTCCACAAAACAGTTTGGTAAATTCTGGAGGAGCACTAAGAAACTTAACACGACGACGACGACGACGACCTCCGTAGCCGAGAGGCGAGCACGCCGAACTGTAAATGGCGCCGCCATCTCTGAGGTTCCGGGTTCGATTCCCGGTCGTGTCAATGTAGAAAACGAACTTTTCTTTATTGGATCGGGTCTGGGTGTTGTGGTTCCGTCGTTGTTTCTGATTTCTATAACACAAGTGCTTAGCTACTTACCTTAGGATCAGAGCAATGTATGTGATGTTGTCCAATATTTATTTATTAACAGCAGGGCGAGTTTACCGGTTAGCGTAGAGGGCACTAGTGATCGCAAAAATATTGCAAATATTTTTAAACAGCACTTTAGGGTCCAGTCACCGTTGCACTCGTCACATTCTTTATCTTATAGTGTTGTTAATTGTCATGTGGATAATCCTATTAGAATTACTAGTAAAGAGGTAGGCAGGGCTATTGCAAATATGAAAAATGGAAAATCTCCTGGGCATGATTGGCTCAGCATAGAACATTTAAAGCATGCAGGCCCTCACATTAGTAGAGTGCTATCCTTGTTATATACTTTTTGTTTGAGACACTCATATTTGCCGTCTGATCTTATGAGGACTATTGTGTTACCTCTAATTAAAAACCCAACAGGTGACATAGCTGACAAATCAAATTACAGGCCTATTTCGTTAGCCAAGGTCATGGCCAAGGTGCTAGATAGAATATTGGATGATCACATTGACAAGTACACACAACTTCAGGATGCCCAGTTTGGCTTTAGGAAAGGTCTGTCGACTGAAAGTGCAATATTGACCTTGAAACATACTGTTGCCTATTATACAAACAGACAAACACCTGTATATGCTTGCTTTTTAGATTTATCAAAAGCTTTTGATTTGGTATCATATGACATTCTTTGTAAACTAAAAAATGTAGGTATATCCCCAGAAGTGATCAAAATATTTTCTTTTTGGTATAATAATCAAAAAAATGTTGTAAAATGGTCAAATGTCCATTCAGACGAATATACACTAAATTGTGGAGTGAGACAGGGTGGGCTCACCTCCCCAAGGTTCTTTAATTTATATGTAAACCAGCTGATTGAGGAACTGAGCAGCATGCAGGTCGGCTGTCGTATTGATAACGTAAGCGTAAACAACCTGAGCTACGCAGACGATATGGTGCTGCTCAGCCCCTCAATCGGTGGTTTGAGGCAACTAGTAAGGGTATGTGAACCTTACGCTGAGCGGCACGGTTTAAAATACAACGGGAAAAAGAGCGAATTCTTGGTTTTCTTAGGAAAAAATAAGTTACCGAATCATATACCACCGCTAACACTGAACGGGACTATTTTGAAGCGTGTATCTCAGTTTAAGTACCTTTGTCACATTGTGACCGAGGATTTAAAAGATGATAAGGATATAGAGAGAGAGCGCAGGGCATTGGCGATTCGTGGTGGTGTGCTGGCCCACAGGTTTGGTCGTTGTAATTCAGAAGTAAAACTTACTTTATTTAGAGCCTACTGTCAAGGTGTAAAGCACTAGCGGTCTGTGGACGAGTTTTACGAAGCGTTCACTCAGTGCTCTGCGGGTACAGTATAATAACGTTTTCAGGGCTCTCTTTAGGCTACCTCGGTACTGTAGTGCATCTGGTATGTTTGCGGATGCACATATCGACGATTTTATGCGATAATGCGCAAAACAACTGCGGCTGTGATTGCGAGGCTGAGGGTGAGCAGGAATGGGGTCCTGAAGATGATAGCAGAAAGGCTTGACTCTGCCATATACCGTCGTTTCATTGATATACATGTCAAGCGTGTCAATCAATGAAATGACGTCACCCGTCTCCCGTTTCCCAGTGTACACTGTTTGTTACTAACATAGTTATAAGTTTATTGCTACTAACGTTAACATAGTCTAGGCTACTAACATAGTCTATAAGGTAAAATTGTTACTAACAAGATATGGGCTTGTAATTGTGTGAAAATAAATGATTTTTATTTTATTTTTATTTTTTTATAATCCTGATGACGTTTTCATTCGTTGAAAACTGTGTCTACAAACTCAGTCATTTCATTACTTCTGTCGCATTTTAAATAAATAACCCCTATTAAAAAGTATTGAATTTGTATTGTTTCGATAGTATTTGAGTTTACCTTTCTTACAATACCAAAATTGACCATACTTACATTAACAAAATTAAGAATGAAAGGTCGTTGTTAACGTAAAGTTTTTATCTTTAAATAAAAGGACAAAAAGCCTTTTTTATACATTTATGTATGTTTATTTTAAGCAATGATTTATTAAAAGTTTTTAAATTAATGTTATTTGAGTTGAACTAAAATGATAGACGATATAAAATATTCAAAGACTAAAAGTACATTTCCTTCAAAGTGTTCTTCAAAATGTTTAAGATTATAATGTGAATTAAACATCGCGCAGTATGTACATATTTTTGTCTAATTCTATTATCTTTGTTTGTAAGTAGGTACCTACCAACGGGCCGGCTTATTATTCATCTTTCTATCTTTACTACCTACATTTAAGTAACTTTTTTATTTAAAGATTGTTTAATATGATGATCAACGTAATTTTAATACTTTAGATATTTACAAATCTTAGTGGTTTTGCTATGCTAAGTTAAAAATAGCTACTTTCTGATTATTGAGATCTTTTATGTGACAATAAATTCATGGGTTCATTTCGAAATACGTTTCGTCGAATTACAATTGATCGATGACACCTCGTCGATCACTTATTTTATCGATGACTTAATTGGACGATATTTATTACATCGAATCGAACCCGGGTCATCATGGATGGTGACGCCAAGTTCAGCGTGCTCGCCTCTCGAATATGAAGGTCGTCGAATTTATATAATTATGAAAAGAGAGAAACTAGGTAAGTTATGTACCTATAACGTTTTTCTATTAAAATTTTACCTATTGTTTTTTTATTGCAATTTTATTTAAAAATAATAATTAGTTGTCACATAAAATAACTCAAAAATCATTAAGTAGATATTTTACTGAGCTCAGCAAAACCACTAAAATTTGTAATGATCTAAAGTATAAAGTTTTTGTTGATTAACATATTAAACAAATCTTTAAACAATATTAAACAAATATTTAAACAAAAGAGTTACTTAATGCAGGTACGTAGTAAGATAGAAAGATGAATAATAAGCCAGCCTGTTGGTAGGTTCTTGCAACAAATACACAAAAGAATTGGAAAACTAGGTATGAAATGAATACACATATACACATTATAATCTTAAACATTTTGAATAGAACTAAGAAGGAAATGTACTTAAGACTGTACTGCACGAAATTGTGAAAATTAAGATATTTAGAAACAACTTTTTCTGCTGAATTGATTAAATACATTAAAACCACCTTTGTAGGCTAGCCTGATCCTGGATCTAGGTCGCCGCCTTGTTAAAATTTTGAAAAAATACCTTAAAAATAAAAAAAATACACTTTAAAGGTAATTACTTCTAAAAACATTTTTTTTTTCGATTACTTTATCAATTTTACGCATTAAACAATGATTCTCAATTGAAAATGTTTGTATTGCTATTCCGCAGACCGCCCGCTTAATATTTAGTATAAATATAAAAAATATAAATTTTTTAAGATTTCTTAATATAAAAAACAAACGCCTGATATATTTAAAAATGAAACATTGCTCTTATTAATTAACTAGGCGCACTTAATTGAATGGTGTGATGCGTATTTTCAATAAATTCCTTGGTGAGGTCAAGCACATGAAGCACAGATATTATTTCAAGCCAGCCTGCCTGCTGGACGATCATCCCCGAATTCTTCCCCGATGTCCCCAACTAAAGGCAGAAGTGTTACATATCTATACTTTGCAGTACATTTTAGTGTTTTTGCTGTCTTTCAACTCAAATGTCAAGTCTTATCCCGTACGGAGTAGTGCAAACGCAAAGCATGCAAACCAATAGGTATGTAGCTAAAACATAAAAGAGTCTATGATAATATTGGATGTCATCAATAATGTATAAATAATAATAAAAATTGTAAATTCAATGTTTCGTTCACTTTTTCGTCAGCTGTGAGATTTATTATAAGCAAACGGTGCATATTTTTATTTCAGGCTAATTTAACCTCCTGCGGCCCAGTTTAATAGAGGGTACTTCCAAGGAAGACCCAATGTCCTAATATTAGAACTAAATAATAAAGTACTGAACGCCCAGACCAAAAATTTTTTGTAGCTGGTTAACCCCAATATTTACAGGTGTCATATTTTAGGGCTGTTATAATATTGATTTAGGCTTGTCAGACAAAAAGCAAAATTACCAAAATCTTTTGTTCGTTATTTATCACATTAGGCTGTTACATATAGTTTAAAGCCAATTGAACAGTCTTAGAAATCTTATAATAACTTAGTATTATACAACTAATACTAGAAGAGTTCAACAAAATAAACCTTCAGCTTCATAGAAGATGCAATAATTAGTTTTCTTTCACAAAAATAACTCAAAATTGCCCTCGACTATGTTGCAAGACTGGTGTTGGGCTCGCAGGCTCTGATTCAGAGTTGATACTGCTGTCGTTATCGCTGGCTCTGGTACCACGTGGAAGGTACTCATCTTCTAGATCATCGCCTCGGAAAAGATCGTCCTCATCGTCTTCGAAATCGGACTGTTGAAGATGATCAAATACTTGACCACCTTTTAACGCTGTAAAAAAGTGAATGTATGAACCCGACAAACTAATACTATGACAAATTAAACTACTAGGTGCAAAAATAAATATCCCTTTATTGCTTTCTCTATCACACGAATGCAAAAACTTATTAGAATGAGCAGGATGCGACATCATTAAAAAAAAGTATTTTATAGTATACCCAGCATACTATTACTAGTACAAATAAATTATCAACAAAAATAAATGTCGAAAATGACGACATTACGGTAAAATAACATTTGTTAGATAGATATGATCTTTGACGTTAGGAACACACCTACATTGCTTAGACAACAGTGAGTGCTTGTAATTTAATATGAACTTTATACAATAGCAATAAAGCTGAAATTGACTACGTTTTAGTTAGAAAACATTTATATGGGAAAAAGAAAAGGGCTGTTTTTATGGTTTTTCCGGCAATTATTCGAATTTTTCTCGCCGTAAAAACCATCCTTGAACTTCAACGAACATTTTAAAAAGAATTTGCCAAATTGGTCTAGGTGTTATTGAGTTATGCGCTTACCAACACATTTTGCGATTCATTTTTATATTATAGATGTAGAAAGCTTTTTCTGTAGCCAATGATAATTGCGGCTCCTGATAAAGTTATTTATGTTTTTCTATACGACATAATGTAGTAATAAAAAAAGTTAAGTAGGCAGTGACGAAGTAAAAAAACCAGCCAAGTGCGTGTCGTGCCACGTGCAGTATAGGGTTTCGTAGTTGCTACTTGCTACAATATATTTAAGCAATTACTTCATTTAAGTCACTTTAAACTTTTTCCTCTAAGGAATTTTTGAACGGTTAAGCTGAACGAATATTACTTATAAACCAACTGATCTGTCTTAACCGTTATAATTTTTCTTGAAAGTTCATGAAAAGTAGGTACTATATAATCATGATTTTTTCTAGATTTTTTAAGTCAATAGTTTAACTTTTAGAGGAGGGGGGACGCCCTACTCAAGCAAAAATTGGCACTTTAAAGTTTAATGTATCGCAAACGGATCCCTTAATCGAAAAATTGTTTTTGCTACTCCTAAAATAAATCATTTTATGAGATCTATTCATCGATACTCCACAGGATGGGATAAAGGATGAAAAAAAATCATCTCCCCACTATACATGTATGGAAGCTATCCTGAAAAAATATGCACCGAGACATTTTAGTGGTTGTTTTCCCGTGGCAGAACGATTGACCTATAGTAGTACTATCGAAGCATGCGAGCTATTATTATTTTTTAATTAATTTTTTTTCCCAATTAATCAAATAAATAATCATCAACTCGAAAGCGTGAGAAACGACATTTCCTTTAACGAGATGTGACATATTTGGGTACTGCCTGCCGCACAAAATAAATGTTTAAAGTAAAAGAAGCTCCCGCACAAAGTAATACAGCATAAACTACATCGCACGCGCTGCAGGCGATTTGAATTTGAATGCCTACAGGTGATTTGAATAAAAAAAACTTCATCAATCTATTGTACTACTAAGATAGAATCATTTTACTGCGGGAAAAAAACCACTAAAATGTCACGGTGTATTTTTCATCATTTTATTCTACTGTTTTGTCGGCGTGATTGATATACATCTCTCCACAAAATTACAACTCTCTAGGGTCAACAGTCTCCAAGCAAAATCTCGAACATATAGACGAACAGAAAGACAGACAGACAGACGGACATGACGAAACTATAAGGGTTCCTTGTCAAGACTACGGAACCCCAAAAAGATGATTATGATTACCCAGCAACATTAATGAAAATCCAAGCGTTCCCTTGACGCGAATGATGATTGGATCAAAATATAACTGATGTAACGTTTCTTGTAATAAATTTGAACAACCAAAAAGTTACCGAATACCTTACATATTATTTTTTTACTTTTTTAGTCGGGTGTTTAATTTTTTTATGATCAATGTTGCGATATAATACCATCAATATCTGATAGAAATATTTTTACAAATAGTTAAATATTGATTAAGATCAGAAAAGCTTTAAAAAAAATTGTGATTCTTTTGGCACTTGAAAAATTTGTCAGCTCTGCTAACGTCTCAGTAGCTTAGTTGGAAAAACACTCACCCGGTATGCAATGGTCCAGGGTTCGGGTCCCATTTGATACGGACCACCAAAATTTTATAATACCTACTTGAGAAAAATCTATTTTCCAAGTAGGTATTATAACATTTTAACCTCCTGGGGTTCAAAGTACTAGTACTAGGACAAAATCAGTTTGTAGTCAAAGCCCAAGTATGAAAACAGACACAAGAAGTAATGACCCACTGTGATAATACTAGAACAAAATATTTATTGACACCTAGTATATAAACATTTATTTTGTGCGGCAGGCAGTACCCAAATATGTCACATCTCGTTAAAGGAAATGTCGTTTCTCACGCTTTCGAGTTGATGATTATTTATTTGATTAATTGGGAAAAAAAATTAATTAAAAAATAATAATAGCTCGCATGGTTCGATAGTACTACTATAGGTCAATCGTTCTGCCACGGGAAAACAACCACTAAAATGTCTCGGTGCATATTTTTTCAGGATAGCTTCCATACATGTATAGTGGGGAGATGATTTTTTTTCATCCTTTATCCCATCCTGTGGAGTATCGATGAATAGATCTCATAAAATGATTTATTTTAGGAGTAGCAAAAACAATTTTTCGATTAAGGGATCCGTTTGCGATACATTAAACTTTAAAGTGCCAATTTTTGCTTGAGTAGGGCGTCCCCCCTCCTCTAAAAGTTAAACTATTGACTTAAAAAATCTAGAAAAAATCATGATTATATAGTACCTACTTTTCATGAACTTTCAAGAAAAATTATAACGGTTAAGACAGATCAGTTGGTTTATAAGTAATATTCGTTCAGCTTAACCGTTCAAAAATTCCTTAGAGGAAAAAGTTTAAAGTGACTTAAATGAAGTAATTGCTTAAATATATTGTAGCAAGTAGCAACTACGAAACCCTATACTGCACGTGGCACGACACGCACTTGGCTGGTTTTTTTACTTCGTCACTGCCTACTTAACTTTTTTTATTACTACATTATGTCGTATAGAAAAACATAAATAACTTTATCAGGAGCCGCAATTATCATTGGCTACAGAAAAAGCTTTCTACATCTATAATATAAAAATGAATCGCAAAATGTGTTGGTAAGCGCATAACTCAATAACACCTAGACCAATTTGGCAAATTCTTTTTAAAATGTTCGTTGAAGTTCAAGGATGGTTTTTACGGCGAGAAAAATTCGAATAATTGCCGGAAAAACCATAAAAACAGCCCTTTTCTTTTTCCCATATAAATGTTTTCTAACTAAAACGTAGTCAATTTCAGCTTTATTGCTATTGTATAAAGTTCATATTAAATTACAAGCACTCACTGTTGTCTAAGCAATGTAGGTGTGTTCCTAACGTCTAAGATCATATCTATCAACAGGGCAGCGGTAATATGTTAAGCGATTTAAAATAAGGCTCACATGAAACATCCGGTGCTATATTGCATATAGATCTGATACAGCGTTTTTGGGAGACAAATAGTAGTTTCTTGATGTTAGTGCCATTTCCCCATATTGCCAAACCGTATCTTAAAACCGATTCAACATAAGGAAAATAAGCAGTGATAGCCATACGTACAGTAGCTACTTTGGTTAATTTGTATAAAGCAAAGGCGAATCCATTAATTTTATTTGATACCATTTCAATTTGCTCTTTCCAGGACAATTTTGGATCAATAATTAAGCCCAGAAATGTCGTGTTAGTAGCATTTTGCAAAAAATGTCCGTTATAATAAATGTCAGCAGATTGGTTCTTTAAGTTCTTTAAAATTAATAAGTTTTGTTTTCGATAAATTATTTTTATTAAGCCATTCAATTAGCAATGTCAGGGTAATAATATTGTCATTTTTATGCTGTTCCAATGAGGATTTTTTATCAGAAGTGTCAATAACAGACACGTCGTCTGCAATAAAACTGTGTCCTGTTCCGTTGCATCTGAAAGGTCATTAATGTATAATATGATTAATAACTGACCAAGTACGCTACCTTGACACCAGCCTTTATTTTTTTGAATTCAGATCTATAACTTTCCGCTGTACACTTAGAATTAAGCTGAACTATCTCAACGCATTGGGTTCGGTTTTCCAGATAGGATCCTAGCCAACTCAGAGCAGGTCCTCTAATGCCATTTAGTTCTAACTTCTTTAAAAGTTTCGCATGATCAACGCAGTCGAAGGCTTTGGACATATCAAGAAATAGCACTGATGTAATTTTTTTCATATTTATATTTTGCATGACTACTTACCAACTCGAATCCAGCATGGGTAGTTGATTTGTTTTTTTGGAACCCGAACTGATTTTGCTTTATTACGTAATTTTTTTTAAAGAATTCTGAATGCTTACCATGCATGACCTTTTCAAAAATTTTTGATAAAACTGGTACGAGTGCTATTGGACGATAATTCGTCACATCGGTCGTTTGACGTTTAAACTCAAATGGCACATCAGTCGGAATCATTGGGATGCGCGGTATGAGAACATCTTCTCTCTTCTACTTTCCTTTGAGTATAGTTGCTTCTATCACGTTGTTTAGTAATTTTTTATCGCTAACCGTGTACCGTTGCAAAGACGCGGTTGCTTGATATTTCGCAACATTATAACTATTGATCCAACCTTTAATTGAAGATTGTGAGGTGGCAATCCTGGCAAATCCAGCGAGTTTAAAAATTCCGGTGGATAGTTGACTACATCATCTTGGTTATTAGCTGAATCAACTGATTTATATATCCTCGATTCGCCTGTAATTTGTTCTTCAATTTTGAAATTTAATTTATTTACATCTATGTTTCTTGCAGCCAATATAGCTCGTTCGCTCAACCAATCATGGTTTCTGTAATTTTGAGAAACATCTGGAAACACCTTCTCAATAAGTTCATCTTTGATTGCGTTAACTGACAAAATCTTTGAGGAAAGTTAATGCAGCCAGTCAATATGTCTATAGGAAATTTGCCATTACTAATGTAAATGAGTTGTTTAGAGAATATGTTTCCAGATTGGTCATTTTGCAACTCGACACGCATATTCTTATTTATTGCTTAAATGAAGTACGTTTACATGTTTCCACAAATTGGAGGACTTTAAACATGCATTAATTTTATCAGCTGGCGTTGATCGTGGAATTACTGGCAATTTTTGACGAAAATCTCCTGCTAATAAAATCATTGCACCACCAAATCGGTTATTATTGCTTCGTAGATCTTTTAAGGTTCTAAAGTAATTCATAAGTAACGCGAGTTTCGGAACGCGACATTAAACTCCTCCAACGATGTATTCTGTGCTCCAACGCACACACGCACACTGTTTTGATAGATATGATCTTTGACATTAGGAACACACCTACATTGCTTAGACAACAGTGAGTGCTTGTAATTAAATATGAACTTTATACAATAGCAATAAAGCTCAAATTGACTACGTTTTAGTTAGAAAACATTTATATGGGAAAAAGAAAAGGGCTGTTTTTATGGTTTTTCCGGCAATTATTCGATTTTTTCTCGCCGTAAAAACCATCCTTGAACTTCAACGAACATTTTAAAAAAAGAATTGGCCAAATTGGTCTAGGCGTTGTTGAGTTATGCGCTTACCAACACATTTTGCGATTCATTTTTATATTATAGATATGTTGTTCGATTAATATCAGTTTTGTTTAGATAGTATTTATAGCGATATTTTCTATTTGTTACACTACTTTTTTTAAGACCATTTGATAACCTCTGAAGCTTACTAGACGATGTACGTTTAATTTTTAATATAGGAAAACATAGTTTATAAAGCAAAACAAGGATATCATTAAGCTCTTTAAAAGCGACATTTAGGTCTCTTTGGTCAAACACATCTGAGAAGGAAAGACTACCTATATGTTTCTTGAATAGGTTTATGTATTCTGGCCGGTAACATCGTCTATAAATTAACACAGAGTTGGGTATTTCTTCTTTGTGTTCTACGTTGAATTTTAAGATCTGAGCCGTATCGTGGTCTGATAGCAACAATGTTATAACTGAGCCAACTGCGTAACTCATATTACTTGCCATCAAATCTAGACACGCAGTTCCTCTGGTAGCTACATTAATATGCAAATTAAAATTATATTTTATTAAAATGTCCCTAAATCGGGAGGTGTTTGGGTTGTTTTCAAGCATATTAATGTTGAAATCCCCAGTAATAATAATTTTCTTTTTTGAAAAACTTTGCAATCATTTATACAACATCATATCAAGTCTATCAAAAAAATTATCAACATATCTCTTTACCTTAGATGGAATTCTATAAATGCATATAATTATTATATTATTCGCTGTAAGATTAATTGCGCAGCATTCAAAGTGATATAACATAGGTAGTCAACTCGTCAAAAACCAATATATTTTTTAAATTCTAAGTTTTTCTTCACCATAATACAAGAACCTCCCCTTTTTGTTGGTCTGGAAAACGTAGATGCTAACTTAAAGTTGTTAATATTTATATATTTTTCCTCGCCGAGTTTAACAAAGGTTTCAGTAAAACATAGAACATCAGGATCTGTTTTACTTTTCATATTTGATAAAGTTAGTTCCACAATCTCTCTCTTTGAGAGAAGACCATGTATGTTCTGATGAAGAACAGTGAAACCGTGATCTTGTTTAGCTTCGAAAAAACGGTCCACTGTTGATCTAGCTAGCTTTCGATACCTGTGTTGTTTGTTTTTGGGAGTTTACTAATATGGTTCGGAAATAATACGGTATGGTTCCTATTTTCGGGGATGCGTTATTTAAACGAGAATTATTTTTAGATAGTAAAGTACTCTTCCTTATTTGATTTCTAATACAGGCAATCGATAAATATTGTTTTTTATATTTAAGATACTCGATGTAAAGATTTATCTTAAAACACAAATGTTTTATGAGATTGACTCTGTTATACCGAAGAGACATATCAATGTGTGAGCAGAATGTAAAATGCTTTGTCCATAATTTTATATAATAATTTAAAGTGTTTTCATTTAAAAATGGATTGTTCATAATCGGCAAAAAAATGACAGTTGCGTTACTTAACATACTCAAAGTTATACAAATTTTGGAATGTAATCTATGTATATTAGCTTCATGACCACCAAAACTAAGAATCACAATGTCTTCTTCCGAAAAGCTTCGTTCCGAACAATGATTCAATATGTGAGTGCTAGTTGCTTCGGGTATAATGTGAGCATATATTGTATATCCATCATTTGGTCGTCCAACACTAGATTTATTTAATATGGAAAAGAGCCCTCTCAGTTGCTCATCTCCAAGAATGTATATTTGTTTGCCCATTCTTTCAGATACATTCGTGCTTTCCATCGATTCTTTCGATAAGATTAATGGGTAATCCTGCTGCCTCGGGATATCCATAACATTAAGATTTAGAGGAGAGTTTGTTTATTTCTGGTCTGGTGAAAGCTGCCTTGATTAAGATACATTCAACTCTTGGCCACAATTAGCCTTAAGTTTTTTATTGCATGTGACAGTTGTGGGTGTTTTGCAAATATGTGTTAATTTTTCAATTCTCAGTTCATACTCTACAAGTTTCTTTCTTAAAACATAATTATCCGAAACCAAATTGGATATCTCATTCTCCGCAATTTCCAATTTTTCTTCCATTTCCCGCAATTTTACTTTCAGCGCATCCATTTCTTCCTTGCAATTTGAACGCAGTGTTGTGTAGCTTCTATTCAAATCAAGCGTAGGTGTGGAAGTAAGAGAGGAGTACTCCAATTCCTTCTCCGATAAAGCTTGAAAAGAATTTTCAGTAGAGATATTAACGCTTTTTACGATGTGTTATATTTTCTCTATCATTAGTAGCAGTTAGAGGTTCCGATGTTTTCTTATTTTGTGGTGTTGAGCGACATGAAGGAAAACATTTGTAGTTTTTTCTATTAGCCGGTGTCATGATTTTAAATCGTTGAAATGACACACTCGTGCTGTCAGTGTGAAATTGTTTGTCACACAATGAACAAGTCAGGGCCCTAACCATAAACTGTTAACAATCCCAAATCTGTCAAACATTATCATTTCTGTCAAATTTTGTATGAAATGACGTACCAAAATTGACAGATTTGACAACTTTGAGATTGTTTTAAGAGTTCATGGTTATGGCCCAGGGCCCTAACCATGAACTGTTAAAACAAACACAAATCTGTCAAACATTATCATTTCTGTCAAATTTTGTATGAAATGACGTACCAAAATTGACAGATTTGACAACTTTGAGATTGTTTTAAGAGTTCATGGTTATGGCCCAGGTATTGTTTATTAGTAATGGACTTGCTGCATTTTTGACAATTAAGAGCCATCTTTCGATTAGAAAACAAATGGAAAAAGAAAAAAATATATAATAAAAATTACAAAAACGAAAAAAAATTGATTTTCTCAGATTCGATCCAGGATCCTTCGGATCAATAGTTTATAGTTAGTGCGTTTATACGTTGCGCCAAATGATCACAGAGTAAGGAACTTAATTTATGGAACTGTTTGTGTGAAGATTAACCACTGTTCTTTTTTGTCGTAAAATTAATGAGTCATATTAGCAGACAACCGTTGAGAACACTGTTTGTTTACCGTCACATTCAACACAAGTCTAACACTTCGAAAATGTTTATCGTAATAACTTTACGTACACATAAACTTTAAGTAGTAACTCGAGGTTCTACTATTTTATTGCAATTTTTATCGTGGAGCTTCGGTACAAAATTATTCTTTCTCTATGGTACAACTAGGGCGCGGGGCGCGCGGTGTCACGTACAACACTTGAAAGTTTTCTCAACATGTTCACTGTTAATCAAACTAGCATGATGTTTTTACATACTAAGGTAGACATTTCATGGTAAACTAAATGAATTTACTAGGTATACCAATTAAATATCTATATAATTTGCAGTCTCGTAATAGGCAGGAGGCGGAATTTGAACGCATAACTTCTTGCTTCCTACGCGTACTTAACTGAAACAACTAAGACATTGAGATGCCAGCTACCCAACGTAAATTGTGCAGTGGCACTTAAATGTTACAAAAATGTTTCATTTATTCGCATGCATAAACTTAATAAATTAATTATGATATACTTGTGTCAATCAAACTTTTCAAAACATGCTTATTTAAAACAAGTATTTAAAGACCGTCTCACCAGACAGTCTTCACTACACCTAGTGACTAACGCTCTGACTGAACTACAAAGTCGGGCGGTTCCGGCCTTGAGGATCAGTTGACTCCACAGCCTTCGAATCCCACAAGAGGCAACTGTTTGCGTAACGAGCAACGAGCATAACTAATTGTTAGTGTCCGACCGGAGATTCGGTTTCGGTTTCGGCCAGTTGCAGCCTAAAAATCATGTTTCATCCAAAGGTTCGGTTTCGGCCAAAAAACAGCCGAACCTTTCCGCCGTGCCGAAACTTAGAACATCGTACCTTTGGGTCACGTTTCGTCTCTGTCGGGTGCACTCATCATGGCTGCCGGCCGCTGAATCACTTTATTTCACAATGAAATGTTCAAACAGATTAACGGATATATTGGTTATTTAGGAAGTAATTGCGAAGTTTTACTTATTTCATTAAACGGCTTTATAATTCGTCTTAGTTGTGTGGTAAATGATTACTTAATGCATTTCGTTTTATATTGACGCGTAACGTTAATTTCATTTCATTCATTATCATCATCATGGCAGCCTATTGCAGTCCACTCCTAGACTAAGCCAGGGGAGGGTCTGCAAGGAGCACGATCTCCCGCGTTTTTGATCAAGTCACTGCCAACCATCTTCCTAAGGCCGTCGGTCCATCGGGCTGGGAGGGGCGTTTGCCGACGCGCGGTCTCCACCTGAGACCCGTTTATTCCACCTTTCATTAGTTCTGCGATAGATATGGCTAGCCCACTGCCACGTCAGCTTGCTAAATATTTGGACTATATCCGTTATTTTAGTCTTCTGCCCGATGACCTCGTTTTGGATTTTATCCCTTAACGAAATCGTAAGCTGAGTGACGTTAAATCGGATGGCTAGTTTGACGGTCATGTTCCACGTTTTGACCCCGCAAGTCTTTACTGATAATACGTACCTACTAATCGAATACTTTGTTCATAAGCATTGTGGCAGTGGCAACTATAAGATGTGACGCAGTTTTACAAATGCTGCTCAGCCAAGCTGTACTCTCCTAGCGATATTCCACTCGAAGTTTTCTTCTTCTTTGTCCAAGCCTCAGCATTTGTCCAAGGTCCTTGATAATCGAGCGCCACACTTTCGACGGACACCGGCCCGGGGATGTCATGGTATGTTCATATAGAATGAGGCAGCGTTGAGGATATACAACTATTTTGCCAATTCTCCGGCAATTCTGAGTAGGGATTTTGACGATTTTTTACGCTTATGGTTAGTCGGCATTGATAATTCCCATTAAGTCGGCAATAAGCACATTTTTCTCAAGATATAGTTTAAACGTAAATTTTACATGTACCTATTTTGTTTAATTGATCATTTTAAACAGGTTCATTCATTGTACTATTCTTGTCTTAGCTAATATTAAAAACTTATAGAAAAAAATCTGATTTGGCAATATTGCAAAAACTTTAGACCCAGCTTCACTATATCAGTTTTGGAATTTCAATTCGATAAAAGTAAAACGTAGGACCCTGTAATATTAAGCAAGCGAGATATTTCATTATTCATGTATCCGGAAAAAATGGCCCAATTACATTAAATTCAACGTTTTAATCACGTTTATAAAAGGTTCGGTTTCGGCCGAAACTGAAATCAAAACTGAACATTCGGTTTCGGTTTCTGTTTCGGCAAAAAAACCTGTTTCGGTCGGACACTACTAATTGTGGTTGTTTATAAATGTATTTAAGTATGTTTACCCGTTGTCTAGTCGCTAAGCTATGGTATAAGTTTCGCTTAGTGCAGGTGGGAAATGCCAGAGGAAGCTTTGTCTGGCACCAATAAAAAGATCCGGAAATTGGTAAGACGCAACCTCCGCAGACTCGCCTCATAGGAGAAGCGATTGAGCAGAATCGGGGATCGAAGGTCTTTACTAAAAGACTGGGAAAAGTCACCTGACAAAGCTGAAAACCTCGGATGGCAGAATCGTCTCATCGGTTCCGGAGATTCTGGCCGAAATCGAAGGCTTTTACGGCCGATTATATGCATTGCATTCCCTACAGCCGCAGCCCGATGAGAATGATTCAAGAGCCAAGCTTACCCGCCACTTCACGGAAGATCTCCCAGACGTGGAGGAGGATGAGATTGAGGCAGCCCTTGGACAGCTTAGTAATGGGAAGGCTCCCGGCGAAGACGGAATCACATCTGAGCTCTTAAAAGCTGCAGGCCAATCTGTGCTTGGCAAACTTAAGAGGCTCTTCAACTCCGTCATAGCGAATGCAACATTTCCGGAAGCGTGGAGTGGGGTTGTGGTGGCATTGTTTTTCAAGAAAGGAGACAAATGTCTCCTGAAAAACTATAGACCAATCACGCTCCTGAGTCACGTTTACAAGCTGTTCTCGAGGGTCATCACAACACAAACCGTCTCCACAAAATTTGACGCTTTCCAGCCACCGGAACGGGCTAGGTTTCGCAAAGGTTACAGTACCATAGACCACATTCACACGGTGCGGCAGGTTATACAGAAGTCCGAAGAGTATAACCAGTCCCTGTGCCTGGCCTTTGTGGACTATGAGAAAGCCTTCGACTCGGTCGAAACCTGGCATGTTCTAGAATCCTTGCAGCGATGCCAAGTCGATTGGCGGTACGTAAAGGTGCTAAAAAGCTTGTACAGTATGGCATCAATGTCCCAAGTACAAAACCACCGAACAAAACCCATCCAGCTGCTCCGAGGTGTTAGACAGGGAGATGTTATATCTCCGAAACTGTTGACCAACGCACTGGAGAATGTGTTTAAGACGCTTGATTGGAACGAACTGGACATCAATGTAAATGGCGAATATCTTACGCATCTTTGCTTTGCCGATGACATAGTTATTATGGCAGAATCGCTGCAGGATTTGCAAAAAATACTGCACAGTCTTAATGCTGCCTCGAGACGTGTGGGGCTTGGGATGAATTTGGACAAGACTAAGGTAATGTTTAATGAACATGTCATCCCGGAACCAATTTCCGTCGAAGGCACTACGCTCGAGGTTGTCCAAGAGTACGTCTACCATGGACAAGTACTACAGCTCGGTAGAGACACCTTCGAGCGGGAAATCGCCAGAAGAGAGCAGCTTGGCTGGGCAGCATTTGGGAAATTGCGTCATATCTTCACGTCGACACTGCCGCAGTGCCTGAAAAGCCGGGTGTTTAACCAATGCGTCCTACCAGTTTTAACCTACGGAGCCGAAACGTGGAACATGACAGTCAAGTTGGCCCACCGACTACACGTCACTCAGCGTGCTATGGAAAGGTCTATGTTGGGGATCTTGTTAAGGGATAAGATCCGGAACGAGGTCATACGACATAAGACTAAGGTGACTGATATTGTGCAAAAATGTAGCAAGCTGAAGTGGCAGTGGGCTTGGCTGGACAGACATCGCAGAACCGACGAGAGGTGGAGCAGGAAGGTTCTCGAATGGTGACCACGCTTAGGCAAACGTAGTGTAGGACGCCCCCCGGCTAGATGGACCGATGACCTGAAGAAGGCAGCAGGCAGCGACTGGATGCAAAGGGCGGGAGATCGTGCACTGTGGCGCTCCTCGGGGGAGGCCTATGTCCAGCTGTGGACTGCAACAGGCTGATATGATGATGATAGTGTAGGTGAAGCCGTGTAATTGGGTGTACTGTTTATTTTTTTTATTAATTTAAAATTCTGACTACGATGTGGATGATTTTTAATACTTGAAAAAAAATCCGAACCCACGACCATCGCATACCGGGCGAGTGCTTTTCCAACTCAGCTACCGAGCCGAGACGCTAGCTTATCATAAATAAACCTAGCATGGTAATTGGTAAAAAAACCTAATTTTAATACGATGTCGATGTTAGAAGTAATCTCTGAAACCACCATTCGTTTCAAAGAACTCTACGATCAATATTTTAAAGAACATTCCGGTGACAACTTTATATCCCAAAAAATACATTTCCCGAATAATGCGCAATAAATGACGCTAATTATAAAGTTGAATAGTTGTACTTTTTTAATGTTAACAAAATTATTATTATTTACTACCCGTACAGCACGTATTGCAGCAGCCGCGAGCACAACTAGTTTCGTATAATTCTGGTGTAGCAATATCATTTTTCAATTTGTAAATCGAAACTACTAATTATGGTCTTGATGATGAAAGATTGATGTATTATTTGCATTTTGGTATTTAGTAAAACAGCAAAATCATACTTAAATATTCAGTAACTAGTAGTTGGGGTCAGTAACGTAATAGCACGGAACGTGTTAAAGTGGTATTTCGTCTAAGTTAAGGAAACTGGAAATTTTACGGCACTTTAGTTGGAAATTTACACTTGCTGACAAACTGAAACTTGTTGAAACAAAATTTTGTTCAACGCAAAGCTAGACGTAAACCATTCCACAATCGGTCTCCCTCTTTTTCTCGACAACGTCTTTGACTAACAGCATTTGTTAGCCAGCATCGGCTCGTCGGAATACAAAGCGCATTGAGAACAATGCAATAGTATGGGTTCGGGACAACTAGATCCCTTGAGTGGTGTAATAAATCGATTACTTAAGCAACAAACATGCCAGTATTTTTACCATTACCGGGATGCGATGGACCTATTTAGTCTTACTGGAATTGCGTTTGCATAGTAATGATACTCGCTAGCTCAAAACAATAGATAGTATCGGAATCATGAAAAATAAAAAGAATATAACTAGCTGACCCGGCGAACTTCGTAACGCCTCCCTGAGAATCATATAATGTGACAAGGTACGAACAGTTTACAAGATATACCTATGCTTTTACTTAAAACTTTTTTAAGTAGTAGTAAATATTGGTGAATTTTACCTTTATTACCTTTATTTAATAAGAACTGTTCTTTTAAAATCTGGTGAAATTTTATTTCATTTATATTTTTCGTCTTTAAAATCAGAGAACAAAATGAACGGAAATGAGACGATTCCTAAGGACGGCCTCTTAACCCATTAACCGCCGCAGTCATATATATCCAACTAATGATTTTGCGCCCTTAGCGCCGCAGTCGTAAATTTCCAACTAAAATCTCCAAAGGGATTTTTAGGCATAACTTCAAATTAATAACTACAATTTTACAATGATAATAAAGACACACTATGGAATAAGAATCTTTTATTTCTTTCTTCCTTTTATCACCTACGCTAAGCCTAAAATTTCAGATGAAAAAACAAATAAAATCTTATCGCAAAATGAATATTATTCCCAAACATACACCGCCACAGATATATTAAACAGTAGTGATGTAACCAATTAGCTTCTAAATCACGTAATATAAACTTTACTACACTCAAGACACTATGTAGGTAAATGAATTACAAATGGAGAATTAATAAGAAATACAATTATTGCTTTTAATTCAAATTGAATTATTAATTATAAAAAACCGAATACTAAATGGTTTAAGGTAGAATCATAATTAACTATCATACACAGTTTTAATCAAAATGACACTTATTTACAACACTAGCACTTTTAATAATATCAACAATGTCCAGCGCCGGAGTGGCATGTATCCAACCGCTTGTGACGTCACAAGCGGACATCATATGATGAAAGTGAGGTAGATGTGTCATAATTACTTAGAATTATAAATTTATTTTTACCATACCTAAAAAATGAACTTAATAATAAACCTTCAGTTTTTTAAAAATTGGGATTATGCAACTTTGTATATTAATAAAACAAATTACATCTTAATATATAAAACAAAGTCGTGTTTGTTCTAAAACTTATAACAAGCGAACGGATGGACTGATTTTCATGGTTTGTGATTTGTTAAATTTTTCTTTGTCCCGAATAGCAATATAAATAATAAAAACATGATAAAAGCTGCCGAAAAAAAATGTGAAAGAAAAATCATTTTCCCATATAAAATATTCTAAGGTATTGTACCTGTCAAACATTTGTTAATAATCCCGTCGATACATTAAACATTCCTCTCTAATTAAAGAACGTATTTAAATAAGGGTTTCGAATCGACAAGACATATTCATATTAACGCGTATTTTAGATTTTTAAATTGTAAACTAATATCTGTCATTGATGTTATTTATATATTATTTAAATAAGGTTTCTAAATACTTGATTTTCCCTACAAGTGAAGACATGAGTAATCTTTGAGCGAATTACTTGATTACGTAGGTTTATAATGACTTAGGTGTTTTGAGATTAGATATTTCGTTTATAGGTGTATTGTCCTTAGGTTAATCGACCTTAGGTAAACCATCCATTAGGTTTTTCAACTATTATATGTTATACACTTAGGTATTATGAGCATTAGATGTTTTAAAAATTAGGTCTTTCGTCCATAGGTATTATGACCTTAGGCCTTTCAACTTTAGGCCTTGTATGTCCCTGCCCCGGATGTATGGGTTTTTATAATTTTCATTTGTTTTCCTGATGGTCATTTGTTTTATAGATAGTCACTTGTTTTCTTAATTTTCATTCGTTTTTCTGGTTGTCATTTGTTTTCTCGATTGTCACTTGTTTTCTTAATATTCATTTATTTATTTTGGTTATGAAATATGGTTACGAAAACGACAGTTAAATTCCGGTTCCGTAACTGGTTATCAAGCAAGAAAATATTTCCATATTCGTATCTGGTTATCAAAGATCAGTTACGAACGTGGACTAAAGGCTTTTTAATGGTTAAATAATTTTTAAAATTGCCCCGGTAGTTCTTTCGTTTGTTGATTTCAAACATCCAAAAATACAAAAATACAAATCTTTCCTCTATATAATAATAGTATAGATTTATAACAACAATAAAGCTTACTGATATTTAATGAAACTGCTAAACTTACCCGATAAAGTAATTGCTAAACCTATGTTTTACTTTAATAAAAACAATGCTGAATAGCATTAAGTACTAACCTGTGCAATAAAGTTTAAATAAAAAAATAGCAGCACTGCTCGGCCATTTTTCTTTTGTTTTTTAAGTAGGTTGGTATGTAATATGTTTTTTTTTTTCAATTATTATTAAAGTTTGTGTTCTGTTCTGTTATTCGTTATAGTCGTTGTGATGTCCTATTTGCAATAAATGTTCTTTATCTTTACAAGATTTAAGCAGTTGTTTTATAAACCCATAATTAAGCCCCAGACTTTTTGTTTCATTTTAAAGGCTTGGCTTCCTTGATGTGGGAAGGTAGTTACTTAAGCCCGGTTCCTATATTCGAGAAACGGTTGGTTTTGCTAACGGAAGGTAGGAATTGTCAACTGACATATAATAATATATAATACTCAAAGGCGTTCCTATAAATGACGCTTCGTCAAATTTTATAGGAACGACTATAACGGCTCGTTACTTTTGACACCAATACGATCAGTTGCTGATGTACACTTACGCATAGTAAGGAACCCGGTTAGCCAATTTAAAGAGAAACCACAGCATTTATATACCTAGCTTTAAAGTTTTCACGTCGTACAAAAACAATGGTTTAAAAAATCGCTTTATCTCCCATTCACAAAACAAAATTACGTTCGCTAAACTAAACAAGGTTTATTTGTACCTGATGCATTTAAAATTCAACTTGTTTTTATTTTAATCACCGAAAATGAATAATAAAACCTTAGAGCCATTTCACCAAAACTTACGTTATTTACTAAGTAGGTAATTCAGGTTGTTTATTTCTCAAGAGATAAAATATTATTTGAGGATTTCAAGTACCCAGTCCTGATATTAACTCCTTCTTTGTTAGCGAATAACAGAGCTTGTTGAAAATGGTTCTTACGAGACTAAGTAAAATGTACTAAGGTACCATTAAATTTGATCATATTGGACTACGTCTTTTAGTATAACGAGTAATAAAAACACCAACATTCAGGATTCGTACAATAAATGTAAATTATTGATAGGAATCCTTTGTAAAATTCAACGCAATTTCTAATAACTTTTTTTGAAAAGGTGGAGCACAAATACAAATATACAAGAAACAAGCAGCAATGTAAGTGCTGAAATCTAATTAGGAGAGTTTTAAAATTCAGTTCAACCGTGCCATGAAGTTGTTGCCGCCGTTAGAAATTTTAAATACATACGTTAAATGTAAAAAGTATGTCAAGTTAAGTGTGACGCATAGCCAAATCGCATATTTTAATCACATCAATTTCCAGCGTGAAGAAAAACAACAGGCCGTTCGACCGCAGTGTCGCACGCACACAAATAAAACGCGCGCAAAAACAAGGTCACTAGCGGCACCCGCGCGGTTTAAAATTGTTGTAAACTTTTTTATGCCAGTGAAGTATGGTGTAAGTCGCGTCGGCTGGTACCTGGAAGGTGTGGGAGGCGTACTCACCTGGGGTTCACGGCACTTCCATGGGTTAACAGGTGGCCCTTGCAACAAGTCGCGCGGCCGCGCCACAGGTCGCAGGCGGGCGTGCGTCGCTCGCGACGGTCAGGCGGAGACACGAGGGCGGCGCGTGCGGGACGCAAGCGCGCCCCCATCTCCGCACCCCCCATCGATTTTCGATGTACCTCTGCCTAAGGCGCGGTGTTTACTAATGCAGAGAACTGCCAGCCCCTGTTCCCCTTCTAACACTTTTCCCTAATATAAAAAACGCTGTCCCGGCGTTGCCGCGACCGATGCATCGCCTTCCGACTTTGAACAGCGGCAGCCGGCAACTCGAGATCGTTCGAGGTTTCAGATCACATTTGAGACATATGAATCGGACGGTCCACTCGGCTGTACTTTATACATAACTAACTTTTAGTTTGTTAATTACGAATAATTCTTTGTAAGGCAACCGTTACTGACTGACTGTACTGATAACAACTGAACAGATTGCGCTGAAATTTGGTACACATAAAGCTATTATGACGGAAGCGTGCGCTAAGAAAAGTTTTTTCAAAAATCCTTCGATGGGATGAAAAGGAGATGAAGTTGTGAAAAGTCCTTCGTTTTCAAAGTAAAAATCACTAAAATTATTGTTTATGCTTACAGGTAGGAACTCACTCAAAGTATATCGGTGTTGTTGGAATTTGAACCCTTAAGGGGGTAAAAAGGGGATAAAAGGTTGTTTTTGATGATTTGATTCTATATTTCCGAATTAAAAATCACTACATATCGTCAATCGTAATATGAATTGCTGTAACCGCCAAAATGGCGATATTGAGTTATACATACAGTTCGACTGCAAATTTTCCGCTCTATCGATCGGTGTGTTTAAAATCTCGATGTCTTGAAAAAATTGTCGAAAACGTTAACAAAATTTAGGTAGTTTTTATTCATTTACACTTATTCTTGTGGCTTTAGTCCGTTTTATAAATAAATTCAATTTGGTGCTTACGTTAAATTTCAATGATATATATTTTTAAGTCAAACACTAAATCTGTGCATGAATATGTTTTTACTGGCTATTAAAACATTAGTAATTAGTATGATGATGTTATTTTAATAAATTTAGATCTCGTTTTTTGAATTATGTTGCATTAAAGATATTTTTTTATTACTTATATCACGCGCCTCACCAATAAAGCGTTACGGTTCACGAGATAGGTCTTGTCTGGTGACTTGGACTTGAAATGCAATTGATGCAATTTTGTGCAGGCTTCATAGCACTTCGATATATCGCCAAAAAATTTGCATCGCTGTAAGAATTCCAGAACAGTCCAGGTCACGTTGTAGTCGAAGGCTTTCTCGTAATCCACAAAGGCAAATTACGAGGCCTGATTACATTCTTCTGACTTCTGTATAATTTGCCTTACTCTGGATGTTCTTTAGTGTTCCCATGGCTGGAAAGGATTCAATCAATCTTGTGTTAAGATAATTCAGTACGACTCTCGAAAACAGCTTATAGACATGACTTAGGGCAAACGAGGTCTGTAAATCTTTAGAAGAGTTTTATCTTGTTTTTTGATCCACCACAATGTTATTGAAGTACGGAACAGAAAAATCTGTTTAGTTCCTTAGAACGTAAGTTAGCTGGCTTTGGCGGTTGGCGTTGGTTGGCCCCTGGCTTAAAAAGCTTTGACTCCATTTCCCCTGGGCGTTTTTCTACTACCAAGCTGAGAGCCGCGGCCACTTAATATCTTCTATGTCCAGTTTTGGGAGATTGTTGGTATAGTGGCGTGTTTGCGTAGTTCTGGAGTCATTGACGTCAGGTAGAGGACTGATGGTTTCCTGTATCTTGCTGTTATCCACTGGTTATTATTGCTGGCATAATAAAAGAAAATCTTTATATAATACTTCCATTAATCACAAATTATTAAAACATGATTTTTCTAAAATCTTTCAAAATATCTCTCTTAATGCGTAACCTACGTGATACTTTATAGTCCACTATTTCAAAGAGGCACAATGCGAAAACTTAAATTGAAATACCTATATAATCGTTACTATTGAGTCTAATGAATTTATCTTATATGATTTAAATTTAGTTAAAAACCGACTAAGTGCAAGTCGGACTCGCGCACGAAGGGTTCCGCACCATTATCTATAAAAACGAGCAAAAAAAAATCACGTTTGTTGTATGGGTGCCCCCTTAAATATATTTTTTATCTGGTTCTTAGTATTTGCTGTTATAGCGGCAACAAAAATACATCATCTGTGACAATTTCAACTGTCTTACTATCACGGTTCATGAGATACAGCCTGGTGACAGACGGACAGACAGACAGACGGACAGCGGAGCCTTAGTAATAGGATCCCGTTTTACCCTTTGGGTGCGGAACCCTAAAAACAAAATAAAATATAGTGTAACTAATATTATTAAAACAGTTTTTCTCGCTTTTTAATGGCTATATTTATATTGCCGGCCCTTTTTCTCGAGTTAGCCAAAAATAATTAATAATCTCAATATTATTCTATATTAGACCTTAATATAAGGGAATAAGTATGGTAATACTATAATAACCTTACTACAGCGTATGTCCACGCCTTAAAAACTGTGGTTACATACGTTATGAAATTATATTTCGTTTGTGATTTACGTTCAACTATGGTTGCATGTAATGTGAGTTACTTTAAAGCGTTTGATACTTTTTTCTACAAAAATTAAGGTAACGCAATATTTTTAATAAAAAAATAACGTAAGCACCATGTCATCTTCAAAACCATAATAGAATGTTTTATTACAGCTGAGCATTGCAATCGGATAAGATCACAAAAAGTTACAACTGTTTTTGCGATTGTAATTTTGTTTTTCGCCTCTCCTGTAAAGTTGCCATTTGGCGGTTACCGCAATTCATATTACGATCGAAGTCTTCGACCGCGCCCAATTTGGTTTTGATCTGGTCTCGCTTTGGCTTCGTGACAATCTTCTTACCCTAAATACTCTAAAAACGCACTATATCACTTTCTCAATTTATCAAATTCCCCCTGACCACCTAGATGGCCTTCGCATCATCGCGCACTTACACCCTAACTGCCGCGCCTACTCTTGCCTCTGTCCCGCACTGACCTAGGTTGTCTCTTTCAAGTACTTAGGCATCATAGTTAACTCTATGCTCTCTTTCTAACAACACATCGAACTCACTGCATGTAGACTACGCAAGCTCATGTACGTGTTTAGGAACCTCAGGCAAGTTGCTGATGCTAACATTGATAAGAGGGTTTACAAAGCTTTATGCCAGTCCCTCTTGATATACTGTCTTTCATCATGGGGTGGTGCCTGCAAGACCAATCTTATCAAACTTAAAAGAGCTCAAAGAGCTGTACTAAAAGTCTGTACCTTCAAACCTCTGCTTTTTCCTACGTCGGAACTTTATCAGTACTGCCAAGTTTTAACAGTCCGCCAACTTTTTGTATTGCATACCTATCGTCGTGAAACAACACTCTCTTACAAAGTATAACGCTAACATATCAGTCAGAAGCCGCAGTCGCTGTGTGGCTAAGTCCTCGTTCTTCAATACTTACTTCTCGCATCGGTTCTTCTGCTTCCTTGGCCCTTACCTTTACAATTCTCTTAACCGTACCCTAAACATTTATGCCTCACTTAATTTCCACTGCAAGTCCAAAGTCACTAGCTATCTCAAAAACCTGAACTACTCCGGAACGGAGAATCTACTAATTCCTCCAAGGTAATTTAGTACATTCACAAATTACTCCACACACACACGCGCGCACACACACACACACACATACACACACACACGCGCGCGCGCTAAAGCGCGCTCACACAAGCAGTAATTTATATAATTTTACTCTCCCTTGTTTTAAATTTCTCTTTTGGCTGGTATGTATCCCGAGTGTCACCGAGAGAGGGGAACACTGGCGTTCTGTAATACAGGCTCGCACCTAGTACAGACGTCAGTCTCTTCCAATCTTCACCTTCTGTATCCACCTATTTAACCTTACTGTAACTAAGATTGTTAGGAGAAATAAACGTTTTTATTATTATTATTATTAAGAACATTTTTCAGTTCAAAGTGAATATCGTTTGTGTAAGAGCTTTGGGAATAGCCGAATGCTTAATTAAGTTGAGTACGGACCCTTAAAATAATAAACGCTTAATAAACTCTGTATTTCTGTCCTTCCCCGCTTTACGCTTAATAACCAGTCTCTTTAAGATTATTACACAGACGTTACTAAGCATTACATATTCCAGGTTGCTTAAATCTGAAAGACAGTCCCGTCGGCAGACTTTAACCGAATAACAACAATCTGTATTGCTATTATTAAAGCAGCACTAAGAGAGTAGCATTTGACACAGCTAATTGCTGCATAAAGTATCACCCTCTGAATAATTATACTAGTATATAGCTTGATACTGAATAATTGTTTTTATTTTATCTTTTAACTGTGTAAGATTCTATGTTTTACTAATTATTCAGCTGCTGAATAAACGTGAAAGTATTTGTGTTTATTAAGCTTATTCTGTATAATAAAGAGTTTCAAACTAACTTATTCAAATTAAAGACCATATTTGATTTGTTAAATTTGAAAAAGATTGCTTTTAGCAATAAGAACGCCTAAATTGTACAACTCAAACATATGTCTTTTTGTTTGTTATATTTGTGTGGTGTGTAATAAATAATATTTATCTACCTTTATTCTGATTTTGATATCATAAATTAACATGTAAGTATCGGAAACAAACAACTACCACAATCACTTTAAATATCACTACAAATCTATACTAATATTATAAAGAGGAAAGATTTGTATTTTTGAAGATAAATAACACTTGAAAAAAAATCATCGACCTCAGGTGGGACTCGAACCCACGTCCCATCGCAAACCGGGCGAGTGCTTTACCAACTAAGCTACCGAGGACGTCACGTGACAAGATGAAATACCTCAAGTGTTTTTTTTTTATTCTCGCTGTCAAAGCCAGCGTATTCTGATCAATGTTGTAGCTATATGTATAGCTGAGTAGTATACTACCGTCAACACCCTATAGAAATATTTTTACAAATATTTGACTATTGGTTAAGATCAGAAATACCGTCAACACCCTATAGAAATATTTTTACAAATATTTGACTATTGGTTGTGATCAGAAATGCTTAAACATTGTAATTTTTTTTTTTTTAGCAATTTCATGCAAGGTTTAATTGAAGATAAATAACACTTGAAAAAAAACATCGACCTCAGTGTTATTTATCTTCAATTAAACCTGGCATGAAATTGTTAAAAAAAAAATTTACAATTTGTATTTTTGGTTTGTTATGAAATAACTCGAAAATTACTACGCCGATTTCAAAAATTCTTTTCAAACAAAATTCCACACTGTAGGTAAAATAAATAGGTTTTTGTTCGTTTTATTAGAGAACCCTAAAAATCTGAATAAAGTAGGTATGTAAGAAAGAAATGTGGTCAACTATACAATGGTTGTTCAGAAGTTAGTGTAGTGAAACTACTCTTTTTAACTCCAGACGCAAAAACGACGGGGTGTTATAAGTTTGACGTGTCTGTGTGTGTGTCTGTCTGTGGCATCGTAGCTCCCGAACGGATGAACCGATTTTGTTTTTTTTTTTTGTTCGAATGATTAATTAGTCGGGAGTGTTCTTAGCTATGTTTGATGAAAAACGGTCCAAGATGGCCGCCGTAATAAAATGGCGGATTACATATTTTTTTAAACTCCCTCAATATGGGTATCCAAAGAAAGGGCTGACTAGTAGAATACTATACACTATGCTAAATTTCAAATCCAAGATGGTCGCTATCACCAAATTGCGAATTGAGCCGTTGGGGCTAATCGTATAAAAAGTATTAAATAAAAATAAAAATAAAATTTTAAAAAACCCCCGACGCAAAAAGCAATATGTAAACTATTTGTTAACTCTTTGGCCCTTCAACTTTATTACAAGAAATGTTGCCTAGTTATGTTTTGATCCAAGCGTCATCGTGTCGGGGGACCGCTCGAATCGAGTTCAGTTCTCGCCGCGAATTCTCCTTTATGTCTTCTACCGAATGAAACCGGGTGCCACGAATGGTAATTTGAGTTTAGGAAAAGAAAGAACTCGGCTGGAGCCATATTTGGTGAATAAGGTGGCTGCTCGATGGCATTTGATGAGTTTTGGTCAAAAATTCGTTCACAATGATGGCCTTGTGGGAAGGCGCATAATCGTGGTGCAATATCCAAGAATTTTCATTCCACAAAACTGGCTTTTTTCGTCTAATTTGCTCTCTTAAACGCCGCACAACGCCTAAATAATACTCTTTTTTTTCGTTTGACCTTCTGGCAAAAATTCGGAGTGCACAACACCGCGACATTCAAAGAAAACAGTCAACATGATTTTGACTTTCGATCGAGTTTGGCGCGGTTTCTTCGGTTTTGGTCCAGTTGGATTGGAAGGCGCCACTCCGAAGCTCGTTTACTAGTTTGCATGTCAAATTAGTAAACCCACGTCTCGTCACCAGTGACAATGCGTTTCATGAATGTTGGGTCGGAATTGACTCGTTCTAGCATGTCTTCGGCGACTCTTTTGCGATTAAGTTTTTGGAGAAAATTCAGGTCTTTTGGGACTAGCCGAGCGACAAAATGTTTCAAACTCAATTGATTATTTAAAATGGTACGAATCGACTCGTGTAACACAGAAAGTTCGACGGCTAGCTCTCTCAAACTTGAATGAGGATTTTCAGTTGATGTTTTTGTCCATTATGAAATTCGCAATACACACTAGATATGGTATAACTAAAAACAATACTGTATTTAATCTAATTATCAGATGTAACTCAAACTCCGCGCCAAAATGGAAAACAGTTGTGCCAATCTAACAACAACAAAAAAAATATAATTTTGAATTTAGAACCATCAACAAATCATCAACATTGCTTTGATCTTAAGGTAAGTAGCTCAAGCACTTGAATTATAGGAATCAGAAACAACGACGGTACTACAACACCCAGACCCGAGCCAATACAGAAAAGTTCGGTTTCTACATTGACCCGACCGGGGATCGAACCCGGAACCTCAGAGATGGCGCTGCCATTTAAAGTCCGGCGTGCTCGCCTCTCGGCTATGGAGGTCGTCATATACAGGGTGTATAGGGCAGCATGTAGGTAAATTAAAGTCAAGGTAAAATGAGAAGTCAAGATAATAGATAAAAATATTTCATTGAATAAATTTAGACATGTATGAAATTATCACATCGGAAACCATTCCGCAAAACAACCGAAACTTATGGGTGCAACGTTACCCAAGTAACACAGATGTGCTGAATAAAGTTTGAGTAAGAGCAACCATCACGAGCATTAGCTGAATACTAAGCCTCAAATTACGTATAGCGGCGGCACTAAGCTGAATAACATCTGAGTACCGTCTATTCAGCTGCAATTCAAGCAAAAAAGGCCCCAATTTTGAATGCTTAACGCTGAATAACATCTGAGCAACGTCTGAGTAGGAGCTTAATACCGTTTCAATTTACCTTAATAGCTTTTGAATTACAGCTCACATAATTCTTATTAGGCTTTTACAACACAGTTATTCCGCTAATTCAAATTACAATATTCAGAATATATTAAGCATTTAGCTTACGTTTATTATTTATGCAAACAATATTCATACTAATGGGGAAAAGAAGAATTAATAAAATGTTTTAATGGTTGATATTTTGTTGTGAATAGTATGTGTTTTTTTCATTGCTTGGACGCGCCGCGTGAATAGTCAAGAATAGTGTAAACAGTGTTTTATTACGTACATACTAGGTCTGACAAAAGTACTTGTGATGCAATAGCTAATTCTAGCAATTTTAATGCAACACAATAAAATTAATCAAGTCGAAAATATTTTAGTTGTAAGATTAAGCATATTGGTGTTCTCGTAAATTCCTTGTAAGTATAAATTACAAAGGATTTAATGGCGATCATTATTTTGATTTTTATTGCTGAATAAAAGTGCACATGTGTTTGTTATTTAGCTGTAACTTAAAAAATAAAAATAAAATTTTAAAAAACCCCCGACGCAAAAAGCAATATGTAAACTATTTGTTAACTCTTTGGCCCTTCAACTTTATTACAAGAAATGTTGCCTAGTTATGTTTTGATCCAAGCGTCATCGTGTCGGGGGACCGCTTAAGAAAATAAAATAAATACTAAACAGGTGCTAATAAAAAGAGTACAGGAGGCAGTGACGAAGGTAAAATAAGATGATTACAATTACCCAGCAACATTAATAAAAATACAAAACATAACTAGGCAACATTTCTTGTAATAAAGTTGAAGGGCCAAAGAGTTAACAAATAGTTTACATATTGCTTTTTGCGTCGGGGGTTTTTTAAAATTTTATTTTTATTTTTTAAGTTACAGCTAAATAACAAACACATGTGCACTTTTATTCAGCAATAAAAATCAAAATAATGATCGCCATTAAAACCTTTGTAATTTATACTTACAAGGAATTTACGAGAACACCAATATGCTTAATCTTACAACTAAAATATTTTCGACTTGATTAATTTTATTGTGTTGCATTAAAATTGCTAGAATTAGCTATTGCATCACAAGTACTTTTGTCAGACCTAGTATGTACGTGATAAAACACTGTTTACACTATTCTTGACTATTCACGCGGCGCGTCCAAGCAATGAAAAAAACACATACTATTCACAACAAAATATCAACCATTAAAACATTTTATTAATTCTTCTTTTCCCCATTTGTATGAATATTGTTTGCATAAATAATAAACGTAAGCTAAATGCTTAATATATTCTGAATATTGTAATTTGAATTAGCGGAATAACTGTGTTGTAAAAGCCTAATAAGAATTATGTGAGCTGTAATTCAAAAGCTATTAAGGTAAATTGAAACGGTATTAAGCTCCTACTCAGACGTTGCTCAGATGTTATTCAGCGTTAAGCATTCAAAATTGGGGCCTTTTTTGCTTGAATTGCAGCTGAATAGACGGTACTCAGATGTTATTCAGCTTAGTGCCGCCGCTATATGTAATTTGAGGCTTAGTATTCAGCTAATGCTCGTGATGGTTGCTCTTACTCAAACTTTATTCAGCACATCTGTGTTACTTGGGTAACGTTGCACCCATAAGTTTCGGTTGTTTTGCGGAATGGTTTCCGATGTGATAATTTCATACATGTCTAAATTTATTCAATGAAATATTTTTATCTATTATCTTGACTTCTCATTTTACCTTGACTTTAATTTACCTACATGCTGCCCTATACACCCTGTATATGACGACCTCCATAGCCGAGAGGCGAGCACGCCGGACTTTAAATGGCAGCGCCATCTCTGAGGTTCCGGGTTCGATCCCCGGTCGGGTCAATGTAGAAACCGAACTTTTCTGTATTGGCTCGGGTCTGGGTGTTGTAGTACCGTCGTTGTTTCTGATTCCTATAATTCAAGTGCTTGAGCTACTTACCTTAAGATCAAAGCAATGTTGATGATTTGTTGATGGTTCTAAATTCAAAATTATATTTTTTTTGTTGTTGTTAGATTGGCACAACTGTTTTCCATTTTGGCGCGGAGTTTGAGTTACATCTGATAATTAGATTAAATACAGTATTGTTTTTAGTTATACCATATCTAGTGTGTATTGCGAATTTCATAATGGACAAAAACATCAACTGAAAATCCTCATTCAAGTTTGAGAGAGCTAGCCGTCGAACTTTCTGTGTTACACGAGTCGATTCGTACCATTTTAAATAATCAATTGAGTTTGAAACATTTTGCCGCTCGGCTAGTCCCAAAAGACCTGAATTTTCTCCAAAAACTTAATCGCAAAAGAGTCGCCGAAGACATGCTAGAACGAGTCAATTCCGACCCAACATTCATGAAACGCATTGTCACTGGTGACGAGACGTGGGTTTACTAATTTGACATGCAAACTAGTAAACGAGCTTCGGAGTGGCGCCTTCCAATCCAACTGGACCAAAACCGAAGAAACCGCGCCAAACTCGATCGAAAGTCAAAATCATGTTGACTGTTTTCTTTGAATGTCGCGGTGTTGTGCACTCCGAATTTTTGCCAGAAGGTCAAACGAAAAAAAAGAGTATTATTTAGGCGTTGTGCGGCGTTTAAGAGAGCAAATTAGACGAAAAAAGCCAGATTTGTGGAATGAAAATTCTTGGATATTGCACCACGATTATGCGCCTTCCCACAAGGCCATCATTGTGAACGAATTTTTGACCAAAACTCATCAAATGCCATCGAGCAGCCACCTTATTCACCAAATATGGCTCCAGCCGAGTTCTTTCTTTTCCTAAACTCAAATTACCATTCGTGGCACCCGGTTTCATTCGGTAGAAGACATAAAGGAGAATTCGCGGCGAGAACTGAACTCGATTCCGGAAATAGCGTTTAAAAAATATTTAAATGATTGGATTATTCGTTGGCGTAAGTGTATCGCTTCTGAAGGAGCATACTTTGAAGGTGATAAAATAAATTTGGATGAATAACTAACATTTTGTGTATTATTAATCTTTCCCCGGTACTTTCTTGACAGAGTAGTATACTTTTATAATTATCGTTAAAAAACATGCTCTAATTTCATTCAACTCCGCGAGAAAATCACTAGTCGCAGTTCCCCTCCACTTTAAATCAAAATGAAGAACCGTAGCTAAATATGTAACTCGTTATTCATACCTCCATTTAATCATAATTACCAGAGTAAATTATTATTGTCCTACTGGCATGTCTTAGCGAAACAATCGGCAAAAAACCGTTCGTCCACAGAAATTCTTCATTCGCCGCGCGAAAAATAAATGTATTTATATATCACGCTAAACTGTACCATTTCGGGGCTACTGCAGGTTAAAACTTGCTATGGGTTCATTAGAAGGTTAGATTGCAAGCAGGTGCGTGCGGTGCATAAAGGCAATTAGGCAGTGCCTACCTGGTAAATGAAATGAGGTAGGCAGTAGGTACTTACAAATGTATGACATTGATGAAAACCACTGATTTTCATCAAAAATACCAAAGTAAGTATCTACTGCCTACCTCGACATAAAACCAATGCCCACCACTGATTGCAAGTCGTTTCCAATTGATGGACATGTGTTGTTTGTAGTTTGAAATATTTGCGTTCTCTTGGGTCACTCTGGAGTTTGCCACGTTTAAGCGCTAATTACCATCCATCGCATAAAACAGTAAGTACAAATATAATATTATTCATCAACACTTACTCTGTTGACTTAGAAAATTCAAAATCAATATCACACCGAGTTTTGCTACCAAAACTTCATATTATGTGCCTTTCTAAAACACAGTGTTGGGTGAAGAAGCAGTCGTAGATCTTTGCCTAATTTTGTATATTGAATAGAAAACTTACCGATATTGTCCTTGATTAGGTGTAGGTTTACCTTACTTGACACCAGAGGGCGCCACTTTGTATGCAGGTATGACGAGTCGAAACCTGTCAAACTTAATAGCGTTGTGATTTTTGCCGCGTAAACAGCAAAAATTTTTCTAAAGTTATAAAACAGTGATTTAAGTGATAAAACACAGTTATCTATAGTTATTCAAGTGCAATGGAGAAGGTTGGTGACAGTGCGAGGTCTGAGTCTGTTGCCCCGGCCGGGATACGGGCTTCGGCTCACTTGGATTCGGAATCCATATCTTCATCTTCGGAAGATGAAAGATTTGCCTCCACCTTCTAACAAAAGACGTGAGTACCTTAAATCGAGATCATCTACACAATCTCGCAACTACTACGATCCACGAGTCGATACTTTAATTACTCAGATGGATTATTATTCAAATTATAATGCACACAATGTGCCTTCTACATCTTGGCAACAATTAGATTATTTACATAATGCACAATGCGGCGTCGAACCGCAAAGTACCCTTATATTAGTTATGACTACTACCTCAACTCAATCGAATTTTTCACTAGGTGAGGTTAGAATTGATCTTGATGGTAGCAAAATTTTCCTGCAAACCCAGAGCGACTTAGGGAACTTAAAGCTGCAAAAAAATTCGATTCACATGCCTGGAAGAGTATTCGCTTTAAAAAAGCTTAACAAGCACATTAATTTTGCTTCACCTGGGTTTACAGACTTAAAATTAAACTGTGAGTCAATCCTATTTGAATATAACTAAAGCCTATTTAGCTTCCACAGAGACCCTTGATTCAAAAATCTTGGTTTGGGCTGCACGAATCCCAACTAACTTAAATGTTAAAAATTTATCTGACAAATTGTCAACCAAGTGAGGCCCTGATTCTCCTACTTGCAAAAGTATTGAAGTAAATTTGCAAATGATATGTGGTAAGAGTGCAGAGAGCATCTCACTAAGATGTGATCACATATTAAAAAAGATAGGTAACACTAACCTACGGACAACCTTGTAGAATATCCTTCGAGCGAATATTTGTTTAGCCGAGGAGCCCTGCAATGACTCATTTTGTCTTAGGTGGGTAGCAGTCCTGGTTATATACCCCAAATTGTCTTAAAAGGAAACCTCGCCAAGCTACTGGACCTACTTCCTTTATAAGACACAATAAACTAACTTACAAATAATTTCAAGATTAGGATAAAAATCTAAGTTTGTTCCTAAGCGAGGGCCCCTTCATAAAAACTATAACTTGACACAATACCCATTCTTAAGAGAATTGGCCGGTCGGTCAGTAAAGAAACTTCAATGGGAGGTGTCTCAGAAACCATGTAGACAAATGATGGGTGTGAACCAATTCATTCTGGAAATAATTTCAAATTCCATTCAAAATAAAACCCCCATTGCAGTTTCCTTATCAAAGCAAAAAATGTTTTAACAAAGTTTCACCTTGTTTTCAAATTAGAATGAGACCAATATTCAACCTTTGTATTCTCAATTGGTTTTCCAAATTGATTTGATTTGATGTAGACTTCTTGTAGGACCAGAACTGGTTAGTAAGATTTACCTTCATAATGCCTATTTTGCCCATAGCAGAGGCTCACAGAGGGTTTCTCAGAGTCATTTACGACCAAGAGATATTACAACTAACGGCCAGTAAAGACTACCATTTGGTCTGTTTTCGGCACAACTGACTTTGTCAGCTGTGTCGAATTGGGTTGCGGAAACCCTATGTGCCAAGGGTATTTGAATGCTCATTTTATTTGGCACTTACTTACTGGCACATCAGGAACGGTCAGTTCTAGACTCTCAGGTTGCGGAGACGCTGAGATTGTTAGAGACTTTGGGATTTCATTTAATCTACCTACCTACCCAAAGTGTATTGTAGAACCTACACATGAACTGGAATATTTAGGCTTAATGTGGAATACTCTCAGAAACACAATGACTTTAAAAAATAATAATAATAATAAAAAATGCAAAGATAGACACAGCAAATTTAATGTACATGTACAGTGAGGAAGGCCCAGAGTCTTTAAGGTTATTTGCTTAGATTGGTTGGCTAGATATTGGAGTTCTTATAATTCCTACTTTTTGCAACAATGACCGTTCGCGGAGGACAGCTTCACTGTTGCAGGATGCAATATTTCTGAGAAGATTTCACAAAAGCCATTGGAGAGAGTGAAAAGTTCTGCCTCCAACAGTTGCACCAGGACCTAAAATAGCGGTGCAGATCAGTAGACTGTGCTACCAAACCTTAACGCCAAAACAAAGTCACACACTTTCTGTCCACCGATGCAGCGGATGCAGGGTGGGGCGCTCAACTAAACAGGTAGTACCCATTAGGAAATGGGACGCCCAGTCAAAGCAAATGGCACTCCAACCTTAAGGAGATGTATGCCGTGTACAGTACAGTCTTAGACCAAAAGATGTACTGACCTGTTAGCAGCCCACATTCTGATTCAATCTGTTAACAGGACGCTAGTAGCGTACATCAGGAGCGAGGGAGGTACTTCCTCATTGACTCTTCTGAATCTGACCACTAAACTGCTACAGTTAACAGACCAGCTTGAAATAATTCTCTCGGCGAGATATCTACCGAAAGCAGACCACCTTTTTAGAGGTCAAGCAGTTCACGAGTGGCTTCGGGTGCCCCAGGCCACGGAGGCTATATTCAGAGTATGGGGTGTTTCCAGACTTAAATCTACCGAAAGCAGACCACCTTTTTAGAGGTCGAGCAGTTCCCGAGTGACTTCGGGACTTGCGTGCCCCAGGCCACGGAGGCTATATTCAGAGTATGGGGTATTTTCAGACTTAAGACTTGTTTGCGTCAGAGGCCACAGCCGTCGAGCTACGTCACTCTGGACTCGACAGATGGGTCCGCAATTTTTAGAACGACTCCAGTCGTCCTTTAGACTGTCAGTTGGGACGGGTCTTCCTACCCCCCAACCTGATCCCACAGGTTCTGGCACACCTGAATGTATCCAAAGGGATATTCATTCTAGTAGCTCCCTTAGGGCTACTATGCTTTTGGCTCCCAGCTCTCCGGAGTAGAGATCTAGAAGACCCACTGCCGATAGAAGGTCTGCGGAAGACCTTAGTAGATCAGTCAACGGGTCAAAGCCCTCCCACAAGTAGACAGGCATTTTCTCCTAGCGAGGAGAATTGGGGGTGGGGAGAGGAAATAAACCACTAGGCTTCAGAGTGGATAAAGTTATTAAAACGTAGTTTGCGGAAATCTACCTTATCCACTTATAAAGGACCGATGGTTTTCTTGATGCAAGTTGCACAAGATGAATCCAAAAATGACACACCTGGTTGCTAGATTCAGAGCAATATTTTCTTGAAGATAGACATGCTTAAAAATCTATACTTCACATAAATCAGCAGTGTCTACCTTCTGTACTACTTTGAAAGAAAAGATTGCATACTCCTTTGGTTACAATTTCTCTCGCCCACCCAAATATACTAAGGCCTTCGGTTTTTGACATTAAGATATTATTTACTGGCTACAAATCAGTTCTTTAAGCGGTCACATTATTTGACTTATCGCAAAGATTGCTATGCCCTGATTGAGGAAGCAGTCACACACACACACACACACACACACACACACACACACACACACACACACACACACACACATACACACACACACACACACACACACACACACACACACACACACGCACGCACGCACGCACACGCGCACACACACAAATTTTAACATAGGTACTTGTGTTTAGGCAATAAGTTAGCAAACAAAACATTGTAACTGTATCTTAAGGTATCTTTTATCAAAATAAATTAATGAATGGAGAGCGGGGTTTTCTAACACAAGTAATTAATTACTTAAAAGAAATCCCCAATCGTAAAGCAGAAATGTAAAAACCTGATACTGAATAAAGAATTTGAATTTGAATTTGAATTTGAATTGAATTTGATTGTTCTTTTGGAATAATCTGAAGGCAGCTTAGACTGGTAGAATGACATTATGGCCAACATTTTAATCCTAAAACATACTCTTCCAATCACAGGCAATCGGGTTGGCTGTTGATTAAACATCTGGAGGATCTTATGCCTTGTAAGCCATATTCAGGAACTCATTCAGAACTCCATGGTGAGATAATCTCAGACAGAGATCAAAAGTATGTTCTCATTTGTTACTGGTATTGTTAGACCAGCATGTACTGGTATTGTTAGACCAGCTTCTACTGGCATTGTTAATCCAGTTTCTAAAATAAATATAGGAAATTGGATCAAAGTGGTTGAAATTGATGCCCCTCCAACCGTGGATCGGTTTGATCTCAAGGTTGGTTACAAAATAAACTAGTAGTAGAGATCCTAGAAAGAGCAGATCAGAGAAGACAAAACATTTAAAAATATTTATTGTCATGGAGTTCAAGATAATTCACACATTAATAATTCTTGTGCTGATTTATTATGTAATAATTTTAAAAGTGACTAGTTCAAACACTAAATATCTGTTTTATTATTTTTAAAATTATTTAAATTTATAATAAAAAGAGGCACTATCTTACTATTAAGTTTCTTAATTTTCTCTAAGTTATTGTTGATTAAATTTAGAGAAAGTTAATTCCTTTGTTTTTACTATTATTTCATTGATCTCAATGAAAGCTGTGATTTTTGTTCAATATTGTGATATACAATTATAGACAAAGTTTCTATAAATAATGTTACTTAATTTGTTTTTACTACAATAATGTGATTATTTATTATAGTTTTTATCACATCAATAGCGTTGTCCTTGACACCAGCAGATAACAAACAGGTCTTCACCCAACACTGTGTTTTAGAAAGGCACATAATATAACTGTTTTACATTACAACAAAACAATTATTATGTGTCGGATAAAACACAGTGTTGCAGCAAGGCCTTGCTGGTGAAAGACTATTGAGTTTGACAGGTTTCGACTCGTCATACCTGCATACAAAGTGGCGCCCTCTGGTGTCAAGTAAGGTAAACCTACACCTAATCAAGGACAATATCGGTAAGTTTTCTATTCAATATACAAAATTAGGCAAAGATATACGACTGCTTCTTCACCCAACACTGTGTTTTATCCGACACATAATAATTGTTTTGTTGTAATGCAAAACAGTTATATTTCTCATTCATCTCTGTCGCATTACCTATTCTCCGCTCCAATTTTTGGACGGAAGGTAAGGATACGTTTTGGAAGGAAATGAAAATCGTTAAGACTACTAGACTAAGATTAAAAGTGTTAAAATGTAATGAATATTTAATGAAATGGTTGTTTTATTTTATCAAAATGTGTTGTTTAACAGTAGTATTTACATAGAATAGGGCAGTTTTCTTCATTTCAAACTTTTCTGCCCTATCGGCCATAAGTTCTACGTGCTATGTGCCCCACCCACTGCCACATCAGCTTGCTTATCCGTCGGGCTATGTCAGCGATTTTTGTTCGTTCACGGATACCCTTATTTTTGATTTGATCTCGCAAAGAAACACCGAGAATAGCCCTTTTCATAGCGCGCTGTGCATCTTTAAGCTTTCTTATAAGACTCATAGTATGAGGCCACGTTTCTGTTCCGTATCACTGGTAGCACGTAGCACACACTGATTCTAAACGTTCGTCTTTAGGCACTGAGGTATTTTGGACGAGAAAATGTGTAGTTTTCCGAACGCTGTCCAACCGAGTTAGATTTGTCGATTGACCTCCTTCTCAATATTGGACGTAGGTCCACGAGGCCCAGGAAGCAGGGGCGTGCTTTGCATATAGGCTGTTAGGCTGTGCCTACCTCCGTCCAAATGAAACTAATAGCAGAGATGTTTAAGTACATATAAAAATAAGTGTCATTGAAAAAATATCCTCTAAATAATAATAAAACAATGAATGTTTAACTAATAAACATAAGACATAAAAATATAAACAGTCCATATACGAAATACCGACTACTATTAAAACTCGAAATATTAATACCTAACAATGCGCTTTACGTCATGCTCCGCGAGTGAGTAGGCAATGCCGAGACCGCCTACATCGTAGCGCGAAATTCACGCGATTAACGCTCTTCCGTACAGCGAATAAAATACTTAGAAAAATAAGAGTTGGGTTGATCGTAATACGGATAAATTAAAAAGAACGTTACTTTCATACAATAAAACCTGACAGTTGACATTCCTAACTTAACCTCATAAAGAATGCGGCGCCTACCGCGTCTAAATGAAAGAGTCAGTGACAGCCTAGTAGCCTTTTTTCATTAGCCGGGTAATTTAAGTTCCGAATTGAGTTGTAACGTAATCGATCTCACATAGAACTAACATTTGTTTGCATAGTTTGAATACGCTAAAGCTTATTTTAGCTTAATTCGGAGTTAGTGTAGTTTATTCTGTGGCCATAATATTTACGAGTGTAACATAACCTCACCTCAGTTAAAGGAGATTTTTAAAAATATTAGTGAATAATCGGGTGTTAAGTTGTCAAAAGATAATTGTTCTAATAGTGTAAAGTGTATTAAAATGTGGTGAACAAATAATACAATCTAAAAGTAGGTAAATATCATGTTATTAATATTATCAACAAAATAGCCGATGGGGCGCCGGTTTTGTGTGTGTTTACGTCGGAGACAAGTTAAGTTTTTGTCACTAAACTAACAACTTTAATTAATTGAAGTATATAATGCTTACCGTTGCAAACATTTTACGATAAAAGATTACTGACCTCTGAGCCTCTTACCATTTTCGGTTTTATGGTTAAAGATCTTTATTTTCTCATAAGAATTACAAATTCACTTACTGAAAATACAATTTAACAATAACAAAAAATATAATCGCCTTCGATGAGCTTATTACAAAAAAACATAACCCTCGTTTGGCAGTCGGGTAATAATAAATTAACTAAGGGGTAGATACAAACAGTTGACGCACGGCCGTCGCTGGCCGATACAAGTTCCTACGTACAAAACAAAACACTGATGAGAGAAGCGGGATGCGCGTGGATGCGACATTGATGATGATTTTCACCCTGTGAATCACGAAGACACCATTGATCACTAGTTTTTTTTGTGCTCATGATAAAGTCAATCTTATTTTTCGCTGACCCATCGGGTCTAATCCAGGTCCACTTTTTCTGAGGGGGCTTTTGAAAGAAGTAATTTATCGCAAAGAGATCCTCCTTCTCCAGAGATTTGGCCAGCGTTTGCCCCTTGGGTTCCGATGTCCATTCCGAAATTGCCCCACACTCAACTCATTATCGCTTCGCATGCCCAATTTCGCGTTGTAGTCCCCCATGACAACATTGAAGTAGGTGTTATTGGTATGTAATTAAACGATGTATCATATCAAAGTGCCCTTAACTGATCAGCAATGGTTTCCGTGTCCTTGATTGTGTTATGGTACAAAAACACAGATTTTTAGTAAAAATTACTTTTCGAGAGGACGCTTCCGATTTGCACGAAATGGTAGAACGATCCATTTATATCACATGTCCACATCATGTATGTGCTTAGAGCATTTTAGATGCTTTAAGTGTATGTGGGTCTAACACATGGACGAACTCGAGCACCTCAAAGTCGAACACAATCCTTAGAGCACTCTCAGGTCTCAGCTCAGCCAAATTAATAACTCTAGAAGAAGCTAGTTGACTATATAATACTTACTTACGTAGTACTTACGAACTGCATGAATAATAGTTATGCCTCAAAAGTAAATAAAAGTACCTTAGGATCGGACTATACCCAGCCGGAAACCGGTCCGGGTAAATACGGTTTCAATTCAGCGCTTAAACAATAAGGTCGTTTTTAGAACAGATTCTAACGGATTCCGGCTGCATAAAGTCCGAGCTTTACTACCAAGCTTACTACATATTTATTCTGTACTCTAGCCAAGTAGGTACATATAAATTCCATGGCTAACGTAGTGATTATTTGCTTTCATTATGCTTGTCATAGTGTATAAGTCGCAAGGAAATGAGGATATTAGGGATTTCACGGAATCCCTAGGGATACCACGAAATCACGGAAGATGTCGAATATTCTTGTTTATTACGTCTTCTTACTAACAATGTTTAGTGATAAGGTAGTCGTTTTACTAAACCAAATCTAGTAAAATGTAAAAAAGCAGACACTGGCAAATAGGATTCGAGCCATGCATTTGTCTCGCTCCCACTGTTAATAGTGGATGCGAGACAAATGCATGGGGTAACTTATCTTAGGTTTTCCGTTTTTATCAGACTAATTTAAAGTATTATTCGAACCATGCATACATTTTGAAATCGATTTCATTATTTTAAATGTTATTTTTGTTGTGAACGAATTCAAATATTAAAGGCATGTCATCATCAGTCATCATCAGAACATGTTAAGTTGCGTCAGTTAATTTGCAATTTTGTTTTATTATTTTACCTATCAACACGAAACATTTTCATAGATTGTTTAGTGAAACGACATATCGCTAAACATTTTTATTAAGAAGACGTAATAAACAAGAATATTTGACTTCTTCCGTAATTTCGTGGTATCCCTAGGGATTCTGTGAAATTCCTAATATCCTCATTTCCCTGCGACATATATAAACGTAGCATGAAATGTAGTGATTAGTTGAACAGTGGTCATTGTAACGTAGTCTACGTAGTTTATTTGATCAGTGTAACGTAATTTTATTCAATTTGATCAGTAAGTGGTCATGTGTTTGTCACACAAAATGTCAGGAAAATTCGTGTCTCGTGTCATTTGATAGGGTCAATAGGGTATTTACTTTTAATAAACATATTTTTCGCCATGGTCGTGTCACAGAACAATGTAGCCCCTTTTGGGTCCAGCGCAAAAAGGTTTGGACGAATCACTGTTCATCCCAACTTGGACCCGAGTGGCCTGTACACTGTTAGGCCTCCGGCTTGCGACCCTTGTCTGTACCACCCGCAGCCTCTTCACAAAATCTTTGAAGTAAACAGGAACAGTAAAACTGACAAAGATCCATGGCGGTACAAGAAAGAACTGGAGGAATGGGCAAAGAATTTAGGTTATAGAAACCAATCTATTCTTGATCAGCGACGCTGGCAACAATCTCTCCTGGGACCGGCGTGGTGCGAGGTTCCACAAGAAACGAAATATGAACCTGCGTGCAAAAACGTGGGGTTTGGAAGGACGCCCCGACACAGACCATCGAAAAATAGAATACCTGGCCCGGGAACCTACTACAAGGCTGTTCCTTTCAAAGCCCCATACGGTCCCCACTCGGCACATCCATCTTTCGAACGCGAGGAACCCTGCCGGTTTAAGAACACCTGCCCTCAGTGGTCTCTAGCCCCCGATCGTTACAGAATTGTAGACAAGGAAAGTATTGAACAGAAATCTAATAAAATCGTATCTCTCCGGGGTCCGTACGATCTTTTCACGGGCAAGAGAGACGGCAACTCCATTAAGAATCATTTTAACAGGTCTATGAGAGTTTCTGCTGCTACATGGCCTCTAGCCTTACCAAGTACCTTGGAAAAGTATAAGAAGAGTCGTTTCGGTACAATGAATAAGACGAATCGGAGCCAGCCGTATAGAGGGCGTAATGCGTTGGTCGATTTGGCAATGTGTATAAAAAGTCCGGAGGAGCCTGGGCCGGCGCATTTGAACCTGAATAAGCCAAAGACGTTTAAGCAAAACAAGTATGGTTTCAACAGCTCCTACGACAAGCCGCCGGGGTACAAACGGGTGATCGTGTGGCCAGGCGTTGGGAGGTATAATGACAAACCCCTCAGCTGTGGTCTTCCCGGGCAAGGCCACCGCCACGTGTTCCTGAGTAAGCAGGGCAGGACTATCGGCGCAATTATACCAGGACCTATGAATTCATTTTAATTGATTAAGTATATATGCTCAGTTGCTTCATTTTTATTTTTCATGTAACTAGCATATTTTGCATAACTCAAGTAAAATTATATTTTGCACATACATGCACTTGTATATTACTAGTATATCCTTTGTATTTCATGTGAATTTAGACCCTTCGACGGAAGACGAGATCGTTTTTAACAATAAGACCACATACATTGTACAGCCCAAAGTAAATAGAATTTCATGTAGGTAAATAATTATTTTTAAACAGACTTCAAAAAAAGAGGAGGTTCTCAATTCGACTGTTTTTTTTTTGTATGTTTACGCGATTACGCCGTCAATAATTTAGGACCATTTTGTGACGAAGAACCCTTTCGGCTAACTCAGGCCCGAGTTCCTCGTCAACATATGTTCTTGCCACAGCCCGCGGTGCGTGCGGTGAGGGGATGTGTACCAGATTACAGGTTCAGGATAACAGGGAATTAACCAGAGAAACCAACAGGACGTTTGCACTCTCTATATTGAATAACACACAAATGTTCCTTATAACTAGCTCACTTCTTAATCTACCTAAACCTGTGACTGCTGTCTTACTCTTAACTTATTCTACACGGACGGACGGAAGCAGGGCGACGTGATTCAGCCCGGTTCCCACGGGACGGATTCGAGAATTACAATCGGCGCGTAGCGAGGCGAGTATTCGTTTATCTACTTTCAACTACCTGGTCATGAAGGCTGGTATGCCGAGTCGTGTGCGACGCGAAGCCGCAAGAGCGCCCGGGCCGGAGATGGGTTCACCGAAGGAGCGCGGTCAAGGTTTAGGAACGAAGGTTTGTGTCACACGACGCGAAGCCGCTATCACAACAGAACATTCGGGTCAGGGATGATTCGGGTATCTTAACTAAGTTAGTAAGGAACACGGGTCAGCGAATCGTCAGAGTTCCAACACGCAGAGGCAATGCGAAAGTGACGTGCGCGCACGCGGATGCGTCTTGCCACGGCTGCAGAACTCAGACGACTGCTCCGGAGCATTTTTTTCGGACGGACCTGTCGCTGGCGGCCCATGAAATGGCCTCGTCAGCTACAACCGGGCAGTTTTGGCGAACGTTGAACTCTGATCAGCCTAGGTCCGCCCCACTAGCGGTCTCCGCGACCTGTCCGAGCCTCAGGCTCGTACGTGTCGGGCCCCATACTAGCGGGACGTGATCGGGCCAGTGTGGAATGCAAAAGGCACCCACCCTACCAAGCGGCGAACCCGCCAGTAGTGGCGCCGACGCGTCCGGAACTGACTAGGCAGGCCGGACCGCAGTCGGGCTTCTTTCTGGCGGGCCCGCCCGATCTGGGGGTGAACCGGACTCAGGCCTCAAGGGCGCCTCTGTAGGCCTGGACCTTGGCTTGGGCCGTCGTCCGAAGGGTGGACAGGGGAGAAACGGCCAGGCACATGTCTGTGTTGGCCGAAATGAAAAACGAAACCTCGCGCCCTTCGGAGGGCGCGGTGAAACGAGCTACTATGTAGTAGTTGAACTGCAGGCGGTGTCGGCTGTTGTGACAAACGCGGTGATAGGATCAACCTGGTCATCGAGTACGTGGCGAGGCCGACGGAATCAGCGAGCGACATCCGTCTGGGGCGTATACGTGGCGGCTTTGACTACGAGTGAATTGGGGTGGTTTATGGCCTTATCAAAGAAGCGCTGCGGCGCTTCTTTGATAAGGCCCGTAGGGTTGTCGATTTGCCGGTTCGCGTGCTAGGGATGTCGCGCCGCCGGATCCTCGTCACAATTTTAAAATTTCTTTTTTTTTAAAGGATATACTCGCGAGGTGGTCTCATTTTCACCAAGTCAAATTCTGATGATGGGATCTCTGGGAAATCGAGAGCAACCCTCAATTTTTTTAGGCACACAACGTTTTGCATATTATATTTTCTGACTCAATGCTGATTTTTGGGTCTGGTGATAATTATCTCATGTTGCTGACCTGGTGATGAAAGCCGCAGAACTCCTTAACAGATAAGAGGTAGAAGATAATACTGCGATTTGTCGACGGAACGTATTTCGCAGTGTGTTGAGAAAACGTGGAGCTTATGAGGTATTTTTATTTACTGCGGGCGCGGCACACCCGGTAACAAAAAAAATACGTTCCTTTCTCAAACTGAGTTTGTATTGGGCGCAAAATGCCGATCGCCAGATCTCATATATTTTTATTGGATGGTTTCCTAACATAACCACTGCCACACCAGTAACACCGCGGAAAATCCTTAATCTTGATTCAAAATGCAACCCCATGCATGTATCTCCAAAACGGTACATTCTAGCGCAAAAATTCCCCCCTCCCCAACACCCGTCACACCACCTAAACCAAAAATAATGAAAAACTAAAAAAAACTTTCTTATTTTCCATATTAAACAAGTACAAGTCCCAATTCCCACGTTTTTTAACGTTTCGTTATAAAAATTCTAAAGCCTTGTATCCACTATGTTCGCGAACTTCTTCCCTCCGCGCTTCTGCAACTGTATATGGCTTAACACAAACATTTCCCCTTGCGGGATTCGTACCCACAACCGCCAGGCTTTGTAATCCGGAGCGCGAACCATTTGTCATTGGTGCGCTGTGTAGCATTAAACATCCAAAATCACGAAAACGAAAAAAAATTGCTTACTCCTCTATCAGCTGTAGTTCTGCTTACATTTAATTGTACTACCCGTTCACCACCATGATAATTTATAAGGTTTCTTTATTATGACTAAATGAAAATGGTTCTTATATAAGGTTTTTTTTCCATTTCTAATTACACACCTGTTGGATTTTTTTTTAAAACGAAATACTTAATCGTTCTTAACAGGACGGCAAATCTTTAAATACGCCTCTGCTAGAGAGAAATGTAATTTATATATTTTCAAAAGGCTTTTATTGAGCACCCAAAGCATTCCTTCCTGAAACTATAGAACTACTTATGCCTGCCGAACCAAATACAGAGCCAATAGAGGAATATTTTGCAGAAGGTAATATTCAGGTATAGTTGTGTTATTGTGTATGTTATTTAAGAGTTAATTTGTATAGAAATTCGAATTATTTTGTTTTTAATTTTTTCCTTCTTAATTATGCCTCTTTGTGTAAAATAATGTATATTAAGACTAATAAAGTATATTTTGTGTTAAAATGTATTTCTAATCATTATTTATAGTAAGGTAGAATCATTAGGAACAATAAAATATTTTGACCACCCAAATCTCTAAAATCTACCTATGTTCGGTGGTAAATTATGTGGCATCTTAATTTATCAAGGAATTAAGGATGGTATCTATCAAATAAAACAACAACTTTAATTTTAATGGCCGTTTTAATTGAGGAACAAAGCTAAAGATTTTAAAAAATCAACGATTTTATTAATTTCCATTATTATTTACATTTTCAATAATATCAAGTAGTATACAATTTTAGTTTTGCTCCCCAATCTTCCTTACTCCTTTATTGTTATGTTCACTGAGATAATACAGTTTGTTTCTTCAAATAGTGCACTTATTTATTAGATTAGGGGAATATATACCCAATTTTATCGACAGGGAAAAGAACGTGGTTTTAAAGACCTAACTTTTTTTTTAAACTAAATACTAAAACGATAAACAAAAAAAAGGTGCACGCATAGAAAAGATTAATGTTAATGGGCAAACTGTTGTTTCTTTCATAACCAATTTATAAGTTTTGCAGTCGTCACAAAATAATTATGATTTCATTTTTTTTTAATATCTAATAACGGTACATTTTACATAAGTTAATTTTTACAAGTAAATCTTTAAAGCTTACTTAGTATTTCTATTATTGTTTTCTATGTAGACGACGGTACTTTGAAACTCATATTTTTGTATAGTTTATTTTTTATTTACTAGTTTAGTAGTAGTTTACTAGTTTATTAGAAAGCGAGCAAAGTGGCTGTGACACATGCATGGCGAAAATATAAGGCACAAGGGTTCCTACTAGTATACAATGGAATTTTGCTAATGACAACTGTCCATCAAAACACAGTTTTGTAATATTTTCCAATTATTTTTCTCGTTGATGAAATGAGGTACACTGACACCTAATTTCATAAAGTGCACTTTATGAAAATACACTCTGTTTATATTATACCAATAAAATAATTTTACAGTAAATGTTGACTATGTTTAAGCGCATTAGTATTCGTCGAAATAAACCTGTTTCGTTATTAAGGTCCAAATGCGACTATACAATATGGTTACAGCGGAATGAACACCCTTTAACTATGAAATACAACCATTTCTTTTATGCGGTGAAACAATAATATTCGGGACTTTGAAGAAGTTTGCGAGGTATGGCAATGTTAACTTTACAATAATCTGCAACCGAGGCTATGTGTTTGAGTTGTAACATTTATTCCATTAACCATTACACTTTTTATGGTGATATAATTTTTAAAATATTAAGTAATTCGCTTTGAAAGAGCCCTGTCTACATAAATAGCTTATGTCTACATAACATTCCTACTAAAATACATTGTATCAAAAATTAAAACAATTAATAACACAAGTATAACATTGAAACTTGTATAATATTAAATAAAGTGGAAGGCATATCTTATTTATGTGGACAGTCTCTATAGTGCAAAGAATGAAGGCTATTTCTATCCGAAATGAAGTTGCACCTAAAAGTATAAAATTATCGTCAGAGTTTTTAGGTGTATACAAATTACGACTAGTTCCAGCTAGTCGTGAAAGTCACTGATTGGTGTATTGGTGCTTTAGGAGACTTCCAAAGTGCAAAATCCTTTTCCGCATGTAAAGCAAAATGCATAGTTTAAAGTGCGAATTTTACGTACATTACTTTTCGTTTTAGTAAAATAGAATAGCAAATATAATAATAGAAATACTTCTACGAACTCTATCGATAAATATTTTTTTAGCAAATATACAAATAATTTTGAAGGGACATGTAGTTTGGAAATCTCACTTAGAACTCAATAATGAACAAATAAATTCATTTGCATATTAACTAATATAACTATGTACAAAACTGACACTAGTCAAAAAGCAAAAGATCGTAGCAGTCATATGAAGAACAGACGTATAAATATTATTTTTAAATTACACTTTACTTTGTTTAATAAAATCAATATACAAAAGATACCAATAGTCGTCATGTCTGATACAATATTTTGCTGAACATTTTCGCTCCTAAAAGATACATCTAAACTTATAGTAAACATTAAAACTAAGATCTCAACAAAGAGCCCTTCTCGCCCCAGTAGTGATGGCATGAACTTCACATAAGCGAACAAAAGTGGGTATGTTCTTTGGATAAAGAGACTGGTGCGAGAATGAGGGATCTGAAAAGCGAGATCTCATCGTTCTAGATCATTGTTAATCTATGTAGCTGTGTGACCTTTCGCATCGCGTCTATGGTGATAACAAGTCTCACGCAACGGCTTCGGCTCAAAGCTCATAACGAAATAAAGGCGGATTAGCATCCGGTGGCTTAATCAATGATCAAAAATATTAAACTACTAATTACTTACATGTATTTAATCCTGTTACAACTGGCAGCGCTAATTTTATTACAATTCATACAGTAACGTTTTGTCAACAAGCATAGCCAACCAATTATTTGTAGTGCTCGTAAGACCAACTTCTAAAATCGTGTTACACTAAATAAGGCGACATCGGAACTTAACATCTAGTCAGAGTTTAATCTTGTGTATTATACCATAAAACACTTACATTATTGGGTTACAATATGTTGTTTTGATACATACAATGTTGCGTTATACATATTTTGTATTTGTCTTTGTATTTTTTTCTAATAAAGTTTTTATATTACCCAAAAAATCATTATCTTCCTTTATTACATGGGTAATTTTAAATTTAGCGCCATAGAGACAAAATTCTGCATCGTAAATATACAAACTTTATTATTAGATCAACTATGAGTGTGGTTTCAGATAAGAAGAATCCTTATTTTAAAAACATACTATTTCGATGTTACTTCCAAAGTGAATCTGGTTATCATGTATATCCAGCCATTTTATATAAACTACCTGAATTATAGAAAGTGATTATTAGGCGGTATTATTCAAATTATCTAGATTTTATTTAACATCTAGCAATGGAACAAATCAAAGTGATAAAATAAAGTATTGTTTGGTCAGAACCCTGATGGAACCCACTTAGGATTAGGTTCAACAGTGACTACAGAGATCCCTTTCGACGCATATCACTACATACTTAGTCTTTTATAAGCAAATTCGTGAACATTAATGTTACCCATATTACTCTGAATTGTTGTTTTCTGATGTGTTGCTGGTGAATCTGTTTCAATTAATAAACAGCAATTTTTGATGAAATAAACAAACTAGTTGGCATTTGGTGGCGAAATTATTACTTTGATGTTGTACATAATGACTTGATGATTAATTTATCATATTTAGAGCCTGTTTTACAATGTACGGATAAATTCTGCAAAAGTTCTGTCATCTATTTGTTACTTACCTTTAGGATAAACACTATTTTTGCGTTTCACGACCGTCAAATAGCGCTATATGACACAATTCAAGCACTTTTATCTTTTACAGATCTGTTTGGCACTTTATCCGTACGTAGTGAAACAGGCCCTTATATCTAATCAATCAATTTATTCAATGTACATTTTATCTAGCTAATATGGTTAATACATTAAATAAATAAAACTAAATTAAATTAACTACATTAAATAAACTAATTTAAATTTTAAAAATGTAAGCAGAAGTAATTTTTTTGCAATTTTTGATTTGATGACGGACTTTGTATGCCTGTACTATCTATCTTCACTCACGCATTCACATTTGACATTTGCTGCATTCAAATCTGTGACATTTTTCATGCACAGCCACGGGACACCCACGCACACACGCGCAAACTCTGTGCCGTTAGATGTAAGCTTCTCCGTGATTAAATACGTATGAAAGGCGAATATTTTTTTGTATTTTTGTAAAAGTAAAGGTCATCTTGTAATATTTTCTCAGTGATTAAATAGCAAAATACAGTTTATAAGCACAAAACCTCCAAATGGTTTCGGGATTAGTATAAGTAATATTTTTCTTTACAAACTGAATTGCTTATTAATTCACTTCAACTGTAACATCAATAACAATTAACACAATAATGTATGTATGAATGTATGTCCATGATTAATAATTTGGTATTTTGGGTATCAAATGTAGGGGTCAGTATAACCTTCGTGTCCATTGCCCATTCTAGTGTCGTGAGAAAACTAAATGTATCAGATAGAAATATGTATTTAAATGGAAACTACGCACATTACTCCACTCCCATACTAGCGATCGCTCGTAATTGAAAAAGTGATCGGTAAGTAAAATGGTTAATATTATTTATGATTATTGTAAAGAGAACTTACTGCAAGGTAATAATATATTAAAACTTTATTCAGTATATTTTTATTTTATAACATGTCATGTTAATGTCTTGTCATTGTCACAATGATTACTTTTAAAATTTCGCGTTGCATAATTTAAAACTCAATGAACCGTTTCATTGAGTTTTAAATTACACCGAATTAACGCGATCATAATTTAGGTACAAAATGTTGCCTCTTTTGCCTGACGTTTCGATCGGGTTACACCGACCGTGGTCACAGGCTGACTGGAACAGCGATGTCTTCACTCCGTATGAGAGGCAGATTCTTCATCTACCCTCATAATATTATTTTCAGGCCAAGTACCGTCACACACTACACTCACTGTGTCCCTATTCAGCACACTAACCACCGCGTCCGTATTCAGGTGAGAACTCGATCGCGAAACAAAACGAGATTGTCTATTTTTAATCACTGGATTCCATGTCGCGGATAATTTGAAACCGTCTTCCCGATTGAAATTTTTATACTTTTTGATTTCAACAGCTTCACGCACAACTCTTGAATAAAAGTGGCGATCCGTGGAAAGAACTTGCGTTTGATGAAATTCAATCCAGTGATTAGTGCCCGATTCAAGGTGTTCGGCAATCGCTGATTTCGCAGTATGGCGGTTTTTTACAGCAGCTATATGCTCTTTAACCCTTTCAGCGATGGTTCGTTTCGTTTGGCGTATGTAGGAATAGGCAGCTACAGTTTATCTTGTAAACACCTGGTGTTTGTAGCGGCAAGATATCCTTTGGTGTGCCTAGTAAAGTCTGTACTTTTAACCCCGGTGTGTAAATCGTGGGAATGGACCATTCAGGTAACATTTTGTACCTAAATTATGATCGCGTTAATTCCCGTTTCATTGAGTTTTAAATTATCACAATGGCACTGCAATAATAGAATTTTATCATTTTGCTGTTTAAATATATTAAAATGTATGTGTCTGAGGATAGGATTCTGAAAATTATGGAGCTTCGTAATGAAGATGGGTTTAAAAAAACACAATATTTTTATTGTAATGCTAACTGACAGTTTTAACATAAAATGATCGTAAATTATGAACTGTATTCGTTTGCTTTTTTTTTCTTTAAAATCTTCAGAAAACCCGGATAAAAAATTCTCAACATATTTTTTTAAATGTGCTAGCTAGACTTTCATAATGCTAAATAAATGATATTAGACACAATATGAGGCGCGGAAGAAAGTTGGAATTTTTCAGACACATTTTTAACCTTTATTTGGTTGACTTTTAATCTCATAGGTTTGGTTTTTAATCTCATATACCATACTTACTGTAAATAAAATTTCCTTCATGCAACAAAGATAGCACTTAAAAAACTTAAATTAAAAGTACAATATACTAATAAGCTCTGTCTGTTGCATGAACGTTTGCTCGATTAAAATTGTAACTTTATTAACTCGCTTTTTACGAAACCTCAAGGGTTCCGTAGTCCTGACAAGGAACCCTTATGGTTTTGTCATGTCCGTCTGTCTGTCCGTCCGAGGTTTTGCTTGGAGACTGTTGATCTTAGAGAGCTGTAATTTTGTGAAGATATGTATAACAATCACGCCGACAAATGGGGAAGAATAAAATTTTGAAAAATACATACATGTAACGAGGGGATGATTTTTTTTTCCATCGTCTACCCCATCGTGGGTTATCGTTGAGTATAATATAATATCGATCTTTAAAATGACTTAGGGGTTTTTCGATTTAGGGATCCGTTTGCGAAATAATAAACTTTAAAGTGCCAATTTTTGTTCGAGTAGGGCGGCGTCGTCATCGTCGTCGTCCCTCTAAAAACTAAACTATTGGCTTGAAAAATCTGGAAAAATTCGTGATAATAGTGCTTTTCATGAACTTTTAAGGAAAATAATAGTTAAAATAGATCAGTTAGTTTAAGAGTAATGCTTATTCAACTTAGTCGTTCGAAAATTCCTTAAGGAAAACGTTAAAAGTGACTTAAATGAAGTAAATGTTGAAATATATCGGGTGTAAAAAAAGCTTAACGATGCCGAATACCGCATATTCTACGTATTATTACGATCATTTTTTTCTTTGACATTATACCTGGGAAATGACGGGTTACAGAGTTATTGACAGTCAAAGTTACAATTTTTTTTTCGAAGATTTTTACTAAATTGACCTCTGTTTGATAATACAAAACTTTTTTACAAGGAAGCATGATAAAAATTTTTAGTACTTCTTTCATAAAAGGCCTTTAAAGGGCACATCCGGCAATGAATCGTGCGCACGCACACAACTACGCTGTCTTTCAAACCGGGCGCAGTGCTCTCGCGTCTTGCGACACCCGCTCGCCCGCCGACCGCTTACACACACAGGCATAGTATGTGGCGTGCGCGCTATACATTGCGGGTTAGAAATAAGTTATTTTTTTATACCCAAAAATAAAAGTCATTTCCCAGCATTTTTTTTTTTTGTATTCTACTTGGTTTTATGTATAGAATTCGTGGTTTAAGGCTTCGTTAAGCCTTTTTTTACACCGTGTATTTTGGTAAAGACGGGCAACTACGGAACCCTTTACTGCGCGTGGCACTTGCCCGGTTTTTTTATTTCGTCGAGTAAAAACCAGCGCATCCCTAAAGTCCTAGAAATATCTATATAGTGATAAGGTCATATATTTACAGTGTATGGTGATTTTATGATTTATTGAATTACGAGCGATCGCTTCTATGCGATGGAGCACTGTGCAACGTGTCCTAAATCATAGTATGCAATATGCATACGCAATAAGGAAGTCGTCTTAATGCCCCGTTGTTAAAAAAATAAAATATTCGTTTAAGTTAAACAGGTTGCTAGACGTATGGTTAGTTTGATAAACAGTAATAATAATCCGATCAAATTAGCCCAAAAATTAGTAGTAAAGAACAATAATTCGAACCAAGCTCAAAGTTGGTAGGATTGTTCAGAACATCTTTATAAATGATGTCTAAAAATTCCTTATAGATCCAGTACCTAAAAAAAATATTACTCGACGTCAAAGGTCACACAAATAGGATTTTCGCAGTTTTCCGAAAATGGTAAAGTTTAATCATAAAAAATTGATCCAAAAATTGAAGATCATTTATAACTATCAATAAAAATGTCCCAATACTTTTTTTCGTAAGAGCCACCGTTTCTTAGATATAACGATACAAAAAGTTTAAAAGGATAATGTCATAATATGCATAAGTTCACCACGTATTATTATTTTACATCTTTAAAGCAGTGTAAAGTAAAAATATTTTTCTGTCGGTCATTGTAAAATGTAACTTACATCTTCTAGTCTCCTTTATAAAATTCTCGTGTCAGTGTTTGTAACACTGACAGTTGTTCCTTAAACGATTCTTATGAAAAATTTCATAAGAATCGTTCAAGCCGTTTCGGTGTGTGTGTATATTCCGTAGGTCTGAGAAGAGGACGTAACCTATTTTTTATACCCCTAAGTGATAAGGGTGGTCTACACCATTTTTTATGATTCAAAATTTAAAATTTCACCCTTATTTTTAATAGAGGTATCAGTACTTTAATAATTAATTTATTTACCAATAAAACGTTAGCCGTTACAACGTTTACTATATAAAATAGTATAATTATGAGAATATCAGGTAAAAAGAAACTCTATCAGTCTATCCTTTTATACGCGAGTGTAACCTTGAGCAACATCTGTTTCCTACCTAATTATTCATATTTCCGAAAAAATGTTCCAACCATATTAAGTCTGTCACGTCAATTAAGCTGACTTTTGATCACGGATGCGTCCCAATCTGGCAAATGCGCCGCGAACGCGCAGCTCGCACGCAGACCACGCGTTGCACGCGATTGACGTGCGATCTGCGCGCGTGCATTTGGTTTGTGAGATGCGCGCGAGCCGTACGCGCGAAGCTACGCGCTGCGCGGTTCTTTTGCATTTTATTTATTGTATTTAAGCAAATAAATTATCTTTCTCTTTAATCTTTCTTTATCTTTGACTAACTTGCCCCTCTAGCATGATCAACTAAACAAGATATGATACAATATGATTTATCGCATATTTTTTGTAAAAATATGATTTTTTATCGAAAAATCGAGCATAACCGTAAAGTCGCCGGCACGGACATGATCACTGTTTCAATAAAAAGTCGAGATGGTGGCTATGTTATCATATTTTCAAAGTAATAAGGCGATAAATCGCTATATCATATCGTATCATATCGTGGTTTGTTGCGCGTGCTAGAGGGGCTGGAACGTGAACTAGAACCGCACGCACGCTAATCGCGCGCCGCTTGCGCGCATTGTACAAACCTTGCATGAGTTGCGCTAAACGTAACGGAATGCGTGTTGCACGCGACCTGCGCATTCGCGGCGCGTTCGCCAGATCTGGACGTACCCTTTAGTTTTATGTGTTCAGAGTTGTGTTTCTATGATGATTTTATATTTTATCATTCAAATTCATTATTATTTTCGGACATGAGATCTTTAAGCCCCCTTTCGGTTTTAGAGATATTTTTGTAACAGCCTGTATAACTTTTGCCTTCGGGCTATCAGCTGGACCCAAAAAAGACTGGGGTTGGAAGTTGGTCGACAATACATTAGAACCAGTTCAGACTTTACTCTTCTGTTTTAGAAACTGTGGCTCTTAGGAAAAAGTATTGGGACATTTTTATAGATATGATCTACAATTTTTTTTTTACAATTTTTATGATAAAACTTACCGTTTTGCGAAAACCCCATTTTTTGTGACTTTTGACCTCGAGTTTTTTTTTCCAGATACTGGATCGATGAGGACTTTTCAGACATCATTTGTCTATGTCAATCCTACCAAATTTGAGCTGGATGCGAATTATTGTACACCCATTTTCAACTTTAAGTTCAGCTTAGAGATAAATCTCAATTGATACAATTTGACGTTTTGTTATAGGTTGATTGATGTGGTGTTGTCTGTACCTTCAGATGTCTAAATTCACCGGACTGGAATAGTGGATAGTACTAAAATAATTTCCTCTTGAGATCTGACATGATCACAGTTCCTTTAAGACTTCTCTACTGACGCCTAGGCATGCAGGTTACAATACAAATAATACAATTGTATTAAAATATCAATATATGATCTTTTTTTCATTTCATCTAAAGGATATGTTAAATTAAATTGCCTACATGGTGTTATCGACAGTTGACTTATTATTTTATAATTAATTATGCGTTTTAGTTGCAACATGGCAACGTTTTTATAAAGTATAGCTGTTTTTTTCGCTGTCATTATAGGTCATGTAGAGGGTATAATCATAAGTAGAAGCCTTCTTAAAAATTTGACGAATGTTTTCGGTGTTCACAAATATAAAATTCGCCAGATCTAGACGCTGCCTAACGCTCGTGGCACAGTATATATATATCTATATATAAGGTGTAAGTGAATTAGTGTCAGATATTTTTAGGAGTAACTTAGACTATCACATAGATAACATATAAGATAAATTAAAAATTATAGAACAAACTGAAAAACATCGAAAAAATAAAAAGTTTTAAAATAAAGAATCTACACCATCCTGTACATGAACCCAAACACCACAAGTAGATTACTCACACAACGCTAGCCGATTTATTACCTCTCCAGAATTACATTAATGCACTCAAATAATCATATTACTGTTCAATTACTTGGTGCGTGAATTAAAGTTTGTTCTATAATTTTAAATTTATCTTATATGTGATCCATGTGATAGTCTAAGTTACTCCTAAAAATATCTGACACTAATTCACTTACACCTTATATACAGGGTGTCCCAAAATTAGCACGTCTCAGTAACACCGGAGATAGATGTGCCTAAGACGCATCGAACAAGCCTAACATGTCCATAGAATCGTTTTATCAGTTTTGAGTATGACCAATTTTGTTTTTTTTTAAATATTCCCAATTTTTCATAAAGTTTGAATCAGAATTATTTATAAAGCTCTGTCTTTTACTTTTTTTGTAAGCCTACGTCTTTGGCAATAGTTGTTTATGATGAGACAATCATTATCCTGGATAGTGGACTGGATAGTCGATAAATAGTGTGAAATACCGACCATCGATAGTCAATCTCAAGTTAATTTTTACCCCAAGAAAATGGTTTTGACTTTGAGGGACAACCGTGAAAAAAAATTATATGCAACATAATGAACAAATACCATTAAAAACTTCCCTATGCTATGGCAATTCCAAAATGCCATAACACATATCGCATTTAAAAAAATCTAACAAATTTAGTCATCTCTTATCAAACTCGTCGTACCCAAGTCAAATTATTATTAAAACAAACTAGGAAGTCCTGCAGTTCCCACGATCAAGTAGATAAGAAATGGCATGATACTTTTTTTTTTACCTGGCTAAGTAATTGGGAGCAAGAAGGATAATAAAACCGGTCAAGTGCAAGTCGGATTCACGCACAAAGGGTTCCGTACATTATCTGTAAAAACGGCAAAAAATCACGTTTGTTGTATGGGAGCCTCCTTAAATATATTTTTTTTATTCTAGTTTTTTTTTTTTGTTATAGCAGCAACAAAAATACATCATCTGTGATAATTTCAACTGTCTTAACTATTACGGTTCATGAGATACAGCCTGGTGACAGATGGATAGTCAGACGGACAGCGTAGCCTTAGTAATAGGGTCCCGTTTTTACCCTTTGGGCACAGAACCCTAAGAACTAAGTCGCTGCTCACGCCAAAATGGCACCTGTTTTGGATGTACACAGTATTTGAATAGTGCCAGAGCAGATTGGTGTGAACTGCAGCGTAGTGTATCTTTTAATAGACGGGCTGCAGGAAGCTGCTAGATGTAGGCCGTCTATTAAAGCAGACACTACGCCGCAGTTCACACCAATCTGCTCTGGGACTATTTAAATACTGTCTACATCCACAACATGTGCCATGTTGACGTGAGAAGCGACTTGTTTTTATCCCTTTCACTCCTAATAACTTAGCCCAGTAAAAAAAAGAAAATTTATTAGATCAATTCTTACCTACTTGATCGTGGAAACTGCAGGATATTCTAGTTTTTTTTTTTTTTTTTGGGATACGACTGATGAGAAATGACTCAAAACAGTTCGTTTTTTTTTTTAAATTGCGATATAAATGTTATACCATTTTGGAATTGCCATAGCATAGGGAAGTGTTTAATGGTATTTGTACATTATGTTTGATATAACATTTTTTCACGGTTGTTGCTTAAATTCGCAACCATTTTCTAAAAATAAAATTGAGATTGAAAATCGATTGTCGTTATTTCACACTATTTATCGACTAGATAATGATTGTTTCATCATAAACAACTATTGCCAAAGGCGTAGGCTTACAAAAAAGTTAAAAAAAGACCTTTATAAAAAATACTCTGATACAAACTTTAAGAAAAATTGGAGGTTTTTTTTAAAAAATACTAAAATTGGTCATACCCAAAACTAATAAAACTTTTCTATGGACATGTTAGGCTGGTTCGATACGTCTTAGGCACATCTATCTCCGGTGACTTGTTAATTTTGGGACATCCTGTATATGTACTGAGCGTAGCCAGTCTTACTTATTCTGCGTGTACTGTGCTCTTAGGCTAAGTTTTTATGACCGCGCGGCGCGCACCAACCCCCGCGCGCAAAATATTGTATAGCTCGGTCGGTAGTTCCGCGCGGTTATATTAACTTAGCCTAAAAGAGACATAACTGTCATGTTATTTGTAACACACTGTGGGGACCAGTGAAGTATCATTCAGCACGAGCCTAACTAGTAGGAATCTCGACCTTTCGATAACACGGTTTTACTGTTGGAATTGCTTTACTGATTTTTACTTTGTCCTAAGCTACCTAACAAGGGTAACACGAAGCGAATCACCTACGTACCTCGGTGGTTTGGTCTTACCGGAGGGTTGCAACAAAAAGACACTTAACGAGTTTGAATACGTGAAGTTGAATATTGGTTGACTATATTTAAAAAAAAAACCTTGTAGTAAAAATATCTATAAAAAAATAAACATAATAAGGAAAAGATGACTATCACCGTGAATGCATTTAATGAAAAAAGTAGGGGTTGTGCCGCAATTATATGCATCACAATCATTGTGTAAGTAATAGTAAAAGAGCCCCCGGTTTAACGTAGGCTGATCAAGTAATCGGCTTGTCAGATCAAAGAAAGATTGCCTTGTACCAGTTAACAGTTGCACAAAACAACCAAGTCACTTTGTCGATCGAAAAGTAATACAAATTAACATTGACGTTTCGAAAAAAGTAAGCGACACAACCATTTTATTGTACTCGCACTAGGCCATCTGTCTGTGAATCACTGTCAGAGTTTACTTGTCAATCTATCTTTTATCAACAAACGTCAGCAAAATGTCATCATCTTCCGGCATGATGGTTGAGTATTGCTATTCTATTGTTTTTTAAATTGTTTCTTCTAAGAAACGAAGCAATTCTAGAAAAATTGAATTGTAACAAAGAGTAAGAGATGTAATTACATTACCTAACTTTTGATAACTGTACAGATTCTGGGCCAAGAGTCCATATAATTTAGGACATCTCCTTTGTTGCATTAATAATCGTTTAAAAAAAGTGCAACAAAACAGGTTTTAAATATTACCCTGCGAAAGTAGCTTAGACCCAGAAGTAGCTCGCGTACAAAGGGTATTAATTTTTAGGGTTCCGTACCCAAAGGCTAAAACGTGACCCTATTACTAAGGCTCCGCTGTCAGTCTATCGTCTCTGTCTGTCTGTCTGTCCGTCTGTCATCAGGCTGTATCTCATGAACCGTGACAGTTGGAGTTGAAAATTTTACAGATGATGTATTTTTGTTGCCGCTATAACAACAATAAATACTGAAAAACAGAATACAATTAATATTTAAGGGGGCTCCCATACAACGAACGTGTTTTTTTGCCGTTTTTATAGATAATGGTACCGAACCCTTCGTGCGGAGTCCGACTCGCACTGGGCCGGTTTTTTTTTCTCGTTTTTATAGATAATGATGCGGAACCCTTCGTGCGCGTCTTGCACTTGGCCGGTTTTTTTTTATGTGACAAGCTGATCACCCAATCAGAGTACGGGAAACTGGCCGTAAGCCAATCCATCGCCAAGTTTGAAACACACAAATGTATCAATAGATATTTCTAAAAGCATTGGATAAGTCTATAAGTAGTAAGTATAACAACTGACTCCTATAATGGCATCATAGCAGTTTCTATAGACTACGCCATTGACATACTATTTCCTATGGTATCTCATAATAATTATGTTTTATCATGATAAATTTTTAGCAATTGTAGACAAATATAACGATTTGAATACGTCACGGTATACACGAAAAGTATGAACTCAATATTGACAAATCGAATTTTAATAGTTAACCTTCTTGTAGTGATTCTACTACTCGGATAGAACAGCTTTCACTGTGAGACTATTTTGCAGAAGCGAAATCGATTTTTGGTCTCTTAAATCTTTTGTCTTAGCAGTAATATCACCCTTTGCAAGCAAATTTACTAAAAAAATGTACCTTACTTTAACAAAGTAAAAAATACAGAGTTAAACAATACCTAACTATAATCGTAAACAAAGAAGTAAACTCATTGTTTAACCTAACAGAATAGTTAAAATTTAATAGTCAAAATGTTATAATAACCATAAAAATCAAATTTAATTTTAATAATTACCGTGATTTAACAACCACTTAAGAATTAAGACAGTTCGTTCGAGTCAAGTCTGTTGATTTTATACATCTAAAAAAATATTGGCTAGATTACAATAGAGCCACCTTTAAGGATTGTGCATTGTGGGTGGAGCACGTCCTTGTAGGTTTACATGTATTTAGCTAGGACACTTACAGTACGCGGGCGTGGTAGTATTCATCGCTGGGGGTTCCTGCGGAAGGCCTTGCGCACGCGCCGGCCGGTGCTGGGCGCGCTGCCCATGGTGAACTGGACTTGTGGGGCGCCGGGCGCCGCGCCGAAACTGTACACGCCGGCTTGCTGCGGTTGCTGGCTTTGTGGTTGCTGGGGACAAATATATTATAACATCATGCGCCAGAACGCTAACTGTCGTGCTCTTGAAGTAACAAACCCATGTTACGAGGTAGCCATGTTCTTTCCAGCACACCCAGAAGCGGGCCAATTAAGAAAATTTCCTTTCTAAATGGAATCCGAGACCCATCGTGTTTGATGCGAACAACCGCTCTACTACACCTATGGGGTTGTTTGGAAAATTTTGAAGCAATTAATTCTAACAACCAAAACTAGTTGCTGAACAAATTTTGTTCCTAGTTATTGTGAATTAAAATAAATGTGATAAAATCAACATTAAATCATTTACAAAAAAATAATAACATTTTAATATGAATATTCAGCATTGTAAATTAAAAAAAATAACGGTCGTGTATTTGTTCTCTAACGAAAATGTAACTGAAATCTAACATGAATATAGTTGTAAAACCACGGTTGTTATCCGATATTTATCCAAAGCAGCGGTTGAAAACGATAAATAGCGGTTGAAAACCGGATATTTACCCGACCAGAACAACGAAGAATAATAAGTTTTTTATTCGTTTTTTACTGTAGATCACGCCTATTTCTACTAAATAGTTATAAGTACTATCATTTTGAGTAAAATCCGAAAATAAGCATTCATATAATTTAAAAAAAAACGTAGGAGGTCAGAGCTATGTAGGTAATACTCATAGATGATAATTAGGTATAGGTAGGTAGATATATCAAGCTCTAGAATTATTTCAAGAAAGTTAGGTATTTGTTTGATTCACTTCTACTTCTAACTTACTACCTAAATACCTACACAATATACATTCTGTCAAAAAAGTTTCGGAAATCGATTTTTTATATGGTTCCAAATTAAAAATTATATTTTTTTTGTTGTTGTTAGATTGGCACAACTGTTTTCCATTTTGGCGCGGAGTTTGAGTTACATCTGATCTGACTTAGATTAAATACAGTATTGTTTTTAGTTATACCATATCTAGTGTGTATTGCGAATTTCATAATGGACAACAACATCGAACAAAAAGTTTGTTTTAAATTTTGCATCGCCAATGGGATTTCGTGTTCGGAGTCTATGAAAATGTTACAGAAGGCTTACGGTGAATCGACTTTATCAAAAACACGTGTTTATGAGTAGTACAAAGCGTTCAAAAGCGGTCTAGATGTGATGGAAAATTTGCCTCGCTCTGGTAGGCCATCAACGTCTGCTACTGAAGATAACATCGCAAAAGTGAAGGAAATAGTGACTGAAAATCCTCATTTAAGTTTGAGAGAGCTAGCCGTCGTATTTTCTGTGTCACACGAGTCGTTTCGTACCATTTTAAATAATCAATTGTGTATAAAACATGTTGCCGCTCGGCTAGTCCCTGAACTTGAACTGAATTTCATCCAAAAACTCATCAAAACATTACAAAAGAGTCGCTGAAGACATGCTAGAACGAGTCAATTCCGGCCCAACATTCATGGAACGCATTGTTACTGGTGACGAGACGTGGGTTTACGAGTTTGACATGCAAACTAGTCAACAAGCTTCGGAGTGGCGCCTTCCAACTGAACCGAAACCGAAGAAACCGCGCCGAACTCGATCGAAAGTCAAGGTCATGTTGACTGTTTTCTTTGACTGTCGCAGTGTTGTGCACTGAGAATTCTTGCCAGAAGGTCAAACGATAAAAAAAAGAAAATTATTTAAGCGTTATGCGGCGTTTAAGAGAGCAAATTATACGAAAAAGGCTAGATTTGTGGAATGAAAATTCTTTGATTTTGCATCACGATTATGCGCCTTCCCACAAGGCCATCATTGTGAACGAATTTTTGACCAAAAGCTCAACAAATACCATCGAGCAGCCACCTTATTCACCAGATATGGCTCCAGCCGACTTCTTTCGTTTTTCTAAACTCAAATTACCACTTCGTGGCACCCGGTTTCATTCGGTAGAAGACATAAAGGAGAATTCCTGGCGAGAACTGAGCTCGATTCCGGAAAAAGCGTTTAAAAAATATTTTGATGATTGGATTATTCGTTGGCGTAAGTGTATCGCTTCTGAAGGAGCATACTTTGAAGGTGATAATATAAATTTGGATGATTAACCAACATTTTGTGTATTATTAATCTTTTCCCGGTACTTTCTTGACAGAGTAGTATATTATGTTAGATACTTAAATTGTACTCATAAAACTGAAAAATAATTTATTAGATAACCGATGGGAACAGCATTCTCCAAAAACAAACGAATAGATAAACGTTCATCTCATACTTGGTTGGTTAGTTTTGTTTGATGTTAAAACTTATACCTATTTAAAGCGGAAAACCTTTAAAAACATCTTAGTTTTCGGAATAAAGCATATACATATAGCTATTTATAAACACACCGGCTACATTCGCCAAAAATGGTTTTTATCCGTTTTTAACGTTTTTATCCGCTTGGTTGAAAACGTTTTCATCCGGCTTTTCATCTATAAACATGAATAGTTTCTTACCTGCCCAAATCCAAACACACCAGCGCCTTGCTGAGGCGCGCCGAAGTTGAAGGCAGGCGCCGAAGCGGGGTTCAGCGAGGGTGCCTCGAAGGATGGTATAGACGAGTTGGGGGTCCCGAAGGCGGGGGTCGCGCCTACGCTGGGGGAGCTGAAGAGATTCATCGCCGGCGCGGAGTTGCTGGCCGGCTGCGGGCTGCCGAACATGCTCGGCGCCGGCTGGCTCGGTACAGCGCTCGAGAACATAGAAGACTGGGCATTCGCGCTCTGATTCATCCCAAACATATTCTGAGTGGGGGCCGCGTTGGCTCCAAACGCCGGTGCAGCATTATTCTGAGAAGGCGCAGAGTTACTGCCGAAAGCGGGCGGCGGATTGTTTTGAGTCGCAGCCGTGTTAGCCCCGAATGCCGGCGTCGGATTGTTGAACGGCGTCGACGACCCAAAAGTAAAGGCAGGGGGTTTCTGTAACGAATTACTCGAGGCGTTCGACACATACAGATGGGTTGAGCTATTATTAGACCACAGGTTCTCCTTCTGAGTTGGTACTCCGAACAAATTGGCTCCAGAAGGCATATCATTTCCCAATGACAAGGGATTTGAAGCCAATTCGTTAGTTCCTCCCAATTTCACAGGTCCGAGACTATTACCCCCGCCCAAAGGATTCGCAGGAGACAGCCCATTGCCACCCAATCCACTTTCGGAAATGCCAAATTTGTTCGTATTGGAATTGTCAGTTGTACTAAATGTACTGTTGTTGAATAGCGGAGTGTTATTTGAAAATGAAAAGTTAAACTTGGGTTTCTCGGGTTGAGGAGCAGCGCTCGGGGCGCTATTCGTACCGAAACTGAATAAATTCTGATTGGTGGCCAGAGGTGACGGAGCCGCGGTTGTAGCCGTTTCAGTCTTTTGGAACAATGACACGGTAGAGGCTGTCGGAGTGGGAGTCTGGAACATTGAAGATGTAGCAGTCGTCTCCGGTTTCTCAAATAGCGACATCGCCGACGTCGTTGGCGGGCTCGTTACGGGCGACGAGAAAGAGGGCGCTGTGGATGCCGGCGCAGCGAACATGTCCTGAGGCGGTTTGAGCCGTATGCCTGTGAACGAGAACGTGCTCTGTTGCGGCAATGATTCACTGCTCGTCGCTTTAGGAAGTATCGTCATAGTGTTTACTGTCGATTCCTTGTTTTCTGTGCTGGTGTTACTGACAACTGGGTTCAAAAGAGATAGCGTTGGAGCCAAGGGCTTTTCTACATTGACTTGAGAGGTTACTGGAGGCGCGAATGCACCAGTCAACGCTTTTGGCGGCTCCGACTCCTTTGTAGTCGGAAGTTTAAAGTCAACCTTGGGTACTTCTTGAGGTTTTTCTTTTTTATTGTTTAGTTTCTCCTGAGTCGACTCAGCTATCTTCTTTGGTGCACCGAATACGGGAATTGCAGCAGGCTCTGTCGGTGTCTGCGCTTTTGGTATACCGAAATTAAAACCTATAGGTTTGTTAACATTTTCTGGGGCGGCATCTGTTTGGTCATCAGGTTTTTTAGCATATGCACCAAGCAATGAAGAACTAGAGCGGTTTGCAGAGTTCTTGTAGATATTGTTATTTGTCTCTGAATCTTCAAATTTGGCCAATCCATCACCAAGTTTTATTTCAGGGAGTTTTGTAGAACTAGACTCTTGTGCTTTCGGATCAATACCAAATTTAAATGATGTAGCTGTTACAGAACCAAAGTTGAATGATTTTTTGTTGTCTAATGCTTTAATAGTACCAGGTTTATTTTCATCACAGCAGACACATTTGGTTCTGTTATTTTCATTTCTGACTAAACAGCTAGTGCACTCCCATTTGTCTGATTGGGCTTTTGCTATATTTTTTAAATTGTTATCTGTCCTAAACAAGGAGGATCCGAAATCGTTTTTTGGTAATGTTGGGGCACTCTTCGGCTTGGCCTCGGGGCGGGCGCCCCCGCAGGCGACACATTTGTCAACACTACTCTTATTTTTGATCCAACAGTCTTCGCATTTCCATTCGCTTTTAGCGCTGACTGCGGTAGCACTTGCAGGTTTTGAGGTATTTTTAGGATTCTTACCGCCGCAACACACGCACTTTTCAGCACTCTCATCATTGCTGACCCAACAATCTTCACATTTCCATTTAGATACGTCTGCAGGCACGAAATTCGTTTTAGTGTTATTATTTAACTGCACCTTCTCACAATTTATACATTTCTCAGACTTGGACTGGCTATCAGCCAGCTTACAAACGGTGCACTTTGCAGGTTTAGCACTCTCTTTCGATGGTTGCTTGGCTCCACAGCAAACGCAATTTTTTACATCTGGCTTATTAGACACCCAGCAGTCTGAACATTTCCAGTCTGCAGATTTGGGCATAGGTAATTTTTCAGTCACCTTAGGTTGACCTATAACATGAGAAGGATTGTCATCTTTCTTATTATCAGGATTAGGATTGTCTATTCCGTGTTCAGGACTACCAAATGTAAATTTAGGAGGAGTAGAAGAAATTTTTGTTAATTCACTGGATATTCTAACTGGACTTGAGAATTTGTATAAATCATTATTAGAAACTGTTGTAGGCTTACATAAATCTGTATCTCCAATTTTGCCACTAGCTGGAGGTTTATCTGCCATATTTGTGGTTCCTAGCATTGTAAATTTGGGAGTAGATTCGGATGTTGGTTTTGATGCTGGATTACCAAATGTGAATTTAGGCAAGTTGTCCTTGTCAATTTGCAAAACTGCTGTAGGCAAATTCACAGGTGTGGCTGTTTGTTCCTCAATGTCGATACTTTCTCCCCGTTTGGGCCTTGTCAACCTATTTTTCATTTTCGTAGTCAATTTGCAGCTAGGTTCTGTGTCAGTTTGTTCTCTGTAACACAACACAAGTATTTAAAGAGATCTATACCAAAATCGTATTTTAAAAATATTTTTGCGTTTAGAAATATGATTTTAGTTATTTTTAATAAAAAAATCATTTTCGATTTATTAGTACATTAATTTTTGTTGTAAAAGTTTGTAAAAAAAATACTAAAATACTAAACAACTTAATTGACATAAAAAGTTGTGGTAAGCCCACTGACCCTTAAGATACCTGGATCTGTGGGCGCAACTGTATGACTTGGGGGTTATATGTAGCAAAAACTAGAGCAAGAGAAAGCAAAATATTGATTAAAAGTTAGAAAAAGGTATTCAAGTTGCCTATAGACATATTATTACTAGTAATTTATGAATGATTTTAATCGCTCCATGGGTTAAATATTTGACTGTCATGCACTCTTGGCTGTATGGCTGTGTACCATTGCCTTTCTCTTAGTGGATAGAAAAAATACTACTACTCTCATTCACATCACATATTAATATTAAAATCTGTGTATTCCAGTTTGCTTTACATATTGATATCATTGAGGTATAATGTACTAGCGTACTAGAGAACACATCTCGAACTAAATGTTTCAGATAAGCATTGTAGCCCGGTGGACAACAAAGTTTGAACGGTGAACAGTAAAGAAGCAGTTTTGACAACTTCAATTATTGACACTGACTACAGCTTTGACTACAATGCTTGGCTGAAACATTAAGTTCGAGATGTGCTCTCTAGTACGCTAGTACATTATAACTCAATGATTAATATATGCTTTGCCTCTGCCATGTGTTTTCTAATGTTTTAGTGTAATTATTGCGATTACTTTACGCACATAACAGGTCACTGGTGGCATTATACCCTTAACTTACGTGTTTCAGAATATTTTTATGAATTTCGCACATAACAAAGTGTTAAACTTATTATTACCTCAAAAAACTAAAAATTATATATCTTTTTACTGCCACATTATAGACTTATAATTTTCAGATATAGTTGCGCAGGAGCTGGAGCTAAATAATTTAAGATATTTTTAAATTTCTAAACGCAAAATATTAACATTAATAAGACAATTTTGTTGCATGTAAATTTAAATTTCCATGTTACTTACTTTTGGGAGTTGACTGATGGATAGGGCTTGCTAAAATAATCTGATGTGCTACTATGTGAAGCAATAATTTGCCTAGCCGTATTCGTAGTATCCATGAGACGTGATCTTTGTTTCAACCGCAAAATAGTTGCAATGTTTGGCACATGAAGTTCCTGGGTTTTGTACGCTGAAAAAAATATCACAATATTGATGAAATAATTGTTGTGTCGCATCACATATAATAAAAATAAGACATTATTACATAACTTACATAAAACTTTATTAGCATATGGCGAGCCACTTATAGTGGTGTTATTTAAAGTGTCATTTTGGGAGCTGTTGCTGCTGCTTCTTATCAGCTGCGAAATTCTTCTAGCTTCTGTCAGGGGTGAGGAGTAATTCTCTAGCAGGTCCATAACACGTCTTGCAGAATGACTCATGGCAGAATTATCACTGCTACTTGACTCATTTACTAGAGCCACCTTTCTCTGTTTGATATTTGGTTGATTGATGTACATCGACGTAGAAGCACCTCCGTACATTGTCCGACCTGGATAGAAGGGAGATCCGAACAAACTAGGCTTGAAACAAGGAGCTTTTGGATCGACCATGGTGTTACTGGCTGTTGTTTTTACTGAAAAAAAAATGTATTCTGTATTATACAGAATGTATAAATGTTTTTCTTATAAAATCTGACATTATAATTACAGATATATACATAGTTATTCTACTATTAAGCAAAATATGGTTGTTTTAACTATTCATAATTGATATTGTTAGCTTAGTTTTTGTGCAGTGGAAATTAAAGAAATTTATATTAACTTACAGGCTTGCATGGATGCTTCTCTGCTGGCAGGTGTGTCATCAAATAGTGACTTTCTTTTGGTAGCAACAGACAGACCAACATTAGAGACAGAATGTTGTGACTTGTTGGATGAAGTGCTGTCCCTTTCACTTCTTTCAGTGCTAGATTCTTCATTTAAAGCCCGAATGGGAGTGGAAACGTAATTTGTTTCCCTTCTAAAAGTGGTCCTACCAGGTGGAGATTGCACAGTTGAGTAGGGAGTACATTGCTCTATAGTGTCAATATTTGTAGGAACGCAATTAGGCTGAAACAAGAAACGTGTCATTTAATAGTGTACGACTTTTTCAATGGATTGCATTTAATAACCCAATCGTCCTTTATCCCCTTTCAATTGTAATCAAATGACGTAGTTTACGACTCGATCTAGCACAAAATATTATGAATTCAATATTTAAACATGCCCCTCCAAAAAGTATTGAAACCAAAATAGCGGTAGGCAAGCCACCTTACTAATCCACACAAATATCGGTGTATGACTATTTAGTCTATAACCATTTGGTCGGGACGGAGAGGTAGAAGAAATAGTTTTAAGAGGTAAGCAGAAGAAAACTGGGTTAATTAAGCACAGGAACGAAAAAATAAAGTAAAATGGAGGAGGCTTTCCCAAACTCAAAACAACACAATAAACACTAATTCATGTAGGTAGTTGTGTAAACAAAACTTATAAACCTGATAAAAAGTTAATTTATATTTCATAACTTACATCATTTGGGCCAAAATGCTTAAACTTGCCCGGAGAACTAAATCTCATGCGCTTGGATGGTGGCTGTGTTGTGATGGGACTTTCTTGAGCCTCGTCTTCAGTCGAGGAGTCCGTGGCATCAGCAGCCGGGGTAGATCCATTGGCATTGGATGAGCTGGGGCTACTGAACCACTTGGTGATTGTTGCAGGCAGCAACCCCGTTACTTTCGATGTTACATTCTTCACAAATGACTGTAAATGTGTAAAATAAAGATAATATACATAGGACATTCTGCAGAACAAGTCATTTTTATCTTGTAAACTGGCTAATAAAATAGTTAAATAACTGCATCTGTTGCACTAGGCTTGCAGGCCTATATCGCAACCAGGGCCTGATTAACCCTCAGGCTAATTAGGCTGTAGCCTAGGGTGCGAGGATCTGGGGGGCGCTGAAATCGTGTCTTCACATGCACTAATCTAGCATCATTGCATCTACCCTACATACATATTTCAACTAGACCGAGACAAAGCACTTAAACTAAATGTGCTTGAGAGTTCCTGATTTTAACAATACATTTTGAAATTTTAAAACGCGCCTGTATAACAAACAGTGACTTGTTACTCGAATCGGTGGGTGGTCGAGCGAGTGGGTGAGCTGGCAACAGAGTGCCCAGTGCGAGTTTTGTTAATTCTGCCTCGTTTGCTCACATTTTGGGGCACATTGGGAGTAGTTATGACAAGCGCCCGGGTCGCGTGCCGGGGCGCTGCGTACTGGGCGCGCGTCGGGCTCGCGGACGAAACCAACGTCATCAATGTCAAATGCACGTCAGACGCGATACTATGACCACACTTCGTGGTACTTTTGAACCATCAACATGTTTACTTCTACTGTAGATATATTAGGTATATTGTTAATACAGATAAATGGCAAGAGATAACCCAAAAAAATAATCATCTATGAAGATATATATATATAATATTATCTCCACATTCTATGTGGAGATAATATTAAGAATTTTTTGACAATGAGTGTCTAACTGCTGCAGCGAAAGGTCTTTTTCAGCACTTAAAAGAGTAAAAAATTAATTAAACTTTTTTTTGTTTCACCATTTTTAGTGTTAGGACTTTAACAATACTTTATCGTCCAATTAAGGATCTTAGATCACTAAAGAAGACGTTTAAAAATATCGTTATTAACAGAAGTGACGTAACCATGGGTCTCGCGTTCTATACCTAAGTCAATTTAAATAAAAGAGGAAATATTTTTTTCTCGTTTCTGGGTGTACTGGTTTACGCCCCCAGTAAATAAAATTACTGTCTGGTGGTACCTTGCGCCACGTCTACCCAATACACTACGAAATACGTTCTGTTGACAAATTGCAGTATTATCTATTGACTCCTAACCGTTAAGGAGTTCTGTAGCCTCCAACATCAGCTCAGCAGTATGATATGCATACTAAAACCTTCTCCAGAATGTAACAAAATACTTTTATGAAAACCGCATCAAAATCGGATGAGCTACACGCGATAAAATTGCGGACAAACATACGGGTCAAACTGAGAACCTCCTTTTTTTGAAGTCGGTAAAAAAATGGTTTGCCACCCTAAGGTCGAAGGTCGTGCAGATTAATTAAAGGACAACGTTAGTTTCGCTTGCAGATCGAACTGAAAGCTTTATAGGTAGTACGAACAATGTTAAAATTTTCACACTACTTTACTCTACTCACTTAGGTACTACTTTTTAGGCCGTCCGTAACACACCTGGCGGGGGCGCGACCTCATAATAAACCTAGGGCGGTCAGAACTCTTGATCAGTCGCTGATCACAACAGCCATTGATTATCTTTACAATTATAATTAAAAACCATATTGCTCTGGTTCATGAGTTAAATGGTCATGGAAGTTTTTGTTACATATAGGTATTAGGTATACCTTCCTGTAACCAAATTTAAAACAATTTTACCTAATAGACCCGTGTATAATACTGTTTTTGCAAAAAACTAAATTATTTGCTTACATCATAATCAACTAACATCAACTCCACAAAGCTTTATTTATCAGTATTGCCAGTGGCCCATTGACGTTTTAACGAGAAAAGTAACATCATCTTAGTTTGTGTGGAAAACTAACTTTAGCCTGCAACAGGGGAGCAGTCAGTCCAAGCATCAGAAACTACCAAAAAGAAACTAGTTTTTGCTTGTGACTAAAGCAGAACGATTTATTAACGTTAGTTTAAGTGTGATAAATAGTAATTGACAAAGTAGTTTCATAGTAGAATCAACAAGCAGTCAGTACTATGAAATCATGCAAAATGTAAAAAATATCAGCGCGAGCCTTAGAGAATTCAACCAACAGGAGACGACAAGCTCGCTAATTTCTATGCGAAAAAGTCTGTCATTTCTTGCGGGGGGAAGGGAATAACGCACACATAGGGAATTAACACTAACGCATTTTCAATGACGTTGCTACGCTCGCACACAACAAATATTATCTAACACTAGCTTAAACTAGACGCACACAAGGGCAACTTATCCATGCACGAATGTGACGTCAGTTTTAAATAAACGAAGATAGTGCTTAACACTATCGATAAATTTTATCGATTAGTTCTGCCAGTATTATGATAAGGTTTTATTCAATTCAGACTCTTTATTGTGTGTAAGATAGAAACTTCATGTAGAGGAGACTACAGGAGAACCGCCATAAGAAGACGGGCAGCAGCGTCTTATCTCCACCATTGGCCAAACTGCGATCGCCAACCCACCTGCCAAGCGTGGCGATTATGGCAAAATCCTCATTTTGGAGAGGCCTGTGTCCAGTAGTGGACTGATATAGGCTTGTGGTGGTGATGATAGAAACTTTCCTTTTGGCTGTCATTAAGATCTACAGGGTTATTTATTAATATACGTCAGTATGGTAGAGTCTAAAGCTTGGACTATACCCAGCCGGAAAACCGGTCCGAGTAAGTACGGTTTCAATCCATCGCTTAAGCAATAAGGTCGTCGTGAACGAATACTAGCGGATTCTAACAGATTCCGGCTGGTTAAAGTCCAAGCCTAAAACTGCAAGAAATACCTGCAAAAATTGGATTTCAGGTGAATTGTCATCATTATGATAAAAAAATACTGGGCTATAACCCGCAAATATTGTTAATATAATTGAAGGTAAAGTTAGAAGGTTGAATTTTGTAAAGTAGGATTTGCAAAATTAGGTGTTAACTATTTTAGCTGTATTCGCGCTGTATACTATTTCGAAATTTTACGATATAGAACTCTAAATCGTTGTGGATATAATTTTCACTCCGATATGCATGCCATCTAGCCCCTCCCTCTTCGGGTAAAGGCCTTCTCCAGATAGATTGATAAAGATAATTAAAAGACCTGTAAAATGAATATCAATCTTTATTTTTCCACATTTGACTAGCCCAACTCCCGGTTCAGGCAGAAAACTTTATAAAAATATTACAAACAATTTTCATCTCTTAAATCGAAAACATGAAATTAGTCTAGAGAAATAATGAAATTCGAGTTGGATTCGACGATCGATCGACGATCTCTTTCTGGAAGTTGGACTTACCTAGCTGGACTGTTTGTGTAGAGCCTGCGACCATAAGAGGAGTGGGTGCGACATGGGAGTTAGCCATGATTTTCGTCTTTTCCATGTTCATTAAGACCCATTAAGACCCACTCGTTAGGAGACTCTATTCATCGAGCATTGCTCCAAGATCCTCCAGGGTCTCAGCCATAACCACGATATCATCGGCAAAACGAACGAAAACGGAGTTTCCCTTCGCGATCGAATCAGACATGAGACGATCCGGAGGCAAACCAAATTCTCCGACGTAGCTCTGAAAATTGCAAACCCTAAGTGGCAGTGGGCGGGGCATATTGCTCGCAGGACTGATGGCCGTTGGGGCAGAAAGGTCCTTGAATGGCAGCCGCGGGCCGGAAGGCGTAGTGTTGGTAGGCCCTCCACAAGGTGGACCGACGATCTGGTGAAGGTCGCGTGAAGCCGCTGGATGCGGGTGGCACAAGACCGATCTTTGTGGAAATCCTTGGGGGCGGCCTACGTCCAGCAGTGGACGTCTTTCGGCTGATAGATGGATGGATGGAATCATGAAATAAGAATAACATGATACCAATTATTTTTCTTGCTTAGAAAGACTAAGTTGTAAATGAATTCAAATATTTTTGGTCTGGGTCTGTCTGTGGTGGTGACTGGGGATGGTTGGCTCGGAAACTTTATAATATAAAGTTTTGTTTCTTTGAAATGGATTGATTTCTATGACTCAATTAGTAATTGAGAAGGTGGTGAATAATAATGAATAAAAAACATTATCCGAAACATTATCCAATCCGCAAGAATCCGTTCAAAACACGACCCTATTTAAGCAATGGATTGAAATCGTACTTACCCGGACCGGTTTCCGAATGGGTATAGTCCGAGCCTGAACATACGCTTAAATATTAAATAATCTGTAAACTTTTAGCAACAAGCAAAATTTCTAAGTACAAAACACATGTTTCTCTAGAGTTTAAGATAAATGATAAGATATTTTAGGTGCCTCAAAGATTTAATCGTAACCTTTTGTAATGTTATATTTTCGCAAAAATAATGATAATTAATATTTAGTGACATCTTAATATGGAAACATTATAATAATGCATATTGTTATATAAATAATACGGATCTTACAGTAAAGCAACCAAATTAAACAAAATTAATAACACCATACTATTTTTATTGTATGTGTAAATAAATAACAACAAAAATGCTTGTAACTTGAGACTTAACATCATTTTTGTGTTAAATAAATTCATATAAACAATAAAATTGAATCCACCCGTTTATTTTCCCAACGGGTGGGTTTATTGAGAATGTTCCGAATATATTCCCATTTGGTAATGGTATCCTTGCATGAAAAACTTTGGATTTATATATTTTTTTACCTATATTAGATATGATGCTTTCATCGTTTTACTTTCTGGAACCCCGAACACCCCTTACGGTACGGAACCCTAAAAAACAATGTAGGTAACCTATATCATGGTATTTTTCATATCAGGCTTAAATAATTTTTAATTGTTTTTTCTTTTTATTCACAAGTAATGAATACTTATTTTAAAAAAGCTTATTTCATTTTATTTTTACTTTTTAGTATTTTTGATACGAGATTGACCACGGCGTAGTTTGATAGGCATAGTAAAGAAACTTAAAACGAATCAAACGCGACGCGGTTATGTCGCTTAATTACTGAGTTCCTATGGGCATCTACCATTTCAATCATTAGACCCTGGTTACCGTCTAGCAAAAAAAAAACGTCAATACGAATTATACGAGCCCAAACTCGGTGGGGTTATGTCGTTTAATTACCGAGTTCCTATGGCCATCTTCCAGCTTCATCATCAGACCCTAATTACGATCTTGCACCAAATTATTCGGCAAGACAAATCAAATGAGCCCAAACTCGATGGGGTTATGTCGTTTAATTACTGAGTTCCTATGGCCATCTTCCAGCTCCATCATCAGACCCTGGTTACCATCTAACACCAAAGCACTCGTCAAGACGAATCATACGAGCCCCAACTTGATGGGGGTGTGTCGTTTAATTACCAAGTTCCTATGACCATCTTTCAGCTGCATCATCAGACCCTGGTTACCATTGAAAGACAAACTACTCGTCAAGACGATTCAAACGAGCCCAAACTCTATGAGGTTGTGTCGTTTCATTACGAAGTTCCTATGGCCACCTTCCAGCTCCATCATCAGATCAGCGTCGAATAACACAAAAAAATACAGTATTCCTGTGTTACAGAATAATGATTCAAATTTTTAATAAGGCATTTGGAAATAGCTCTTCAGCTTTTAAGACCTGGGTAATTTAGTATCTAGTTTTCTTGATTTGCGTAGTCCATAGTGAATATAGGTGCTAAGACTGGTATCAGGTCCCAGCTTCGGTTAATTAAGAAGTACTAAGGTACACTACGATTTTGTAAATTGGATCAGGTCTTAGTGTTTTTTTGTTTTTTTACTATATATTATAATTTTTAAGTCTTATCTGAACTCTGGGCCAAGAAGGACAAGAACTTGCTAATTTAATTGTTTTATTTTATTTACTAACTTAGATACGATTAGATAGCCTACAGACATCAAAAGGTTAAAAAAGAAACAATAAAAGGAAAAATATGTTGTTAAGCGCCATGTATGTTAAGTACCAAAAATATGTGATATGAATACATAATTAGTACGTGGTTGCCTTGGAACGCTCAATAAGTTGATAAAATAAACAAAATCACCCGCTACCCACCCGAAATGAATCTGACTTAATAATACAGGCATCTGCTGTTAGGTTGGCTGTGTAAAAGCTAAAAGCATAATAACTTAAGGACTTAAAATTATCTTTTAACAAAATCTTAATAAAAAAAGACACACCTTTTGAATTTACTCAACAGTTAGACTTCCGGTTCGCGGATAGACTTCCGGTTCGCGCTGTCAAGCGGAGTACGTGCTATAAACGCTCCGCTGTTTTTAATTCCAATTTGGTGTAAAAACTCGACGATCATTTCCAAAAGTGCAAGTTATTGTGAGATTGTGACTGACGTTATGTGGTTTCGTGAGTTTTCGCCGAAACAAAAGCCTCCAACAGGAAAACTCAACGGAAAATGCACGTAATTGTTGCCGGCGTACCATAGACAAGAGACGGTGACAGCAGGAAATACTAACAACATAACGAACACTTACACTAGTAGCTGCAATAACTGGGGTGCCACACGGACAGCTCACGAATTACGTTCCGTTACACATAGTGAAAAATAAAATGGACCAACAACTTATAGAACATTTGATAGAAAGACTGAGCAAGCAATGGAACGAACAACTACAAAACCAAACAAAAGAACTAACGAAAAATCTGACCAAGACTCTCACAACAACACTCGAAGAAAGAATTTCTCCGCTCGTGGAAGAAAATAAAGCACTTAAGAAAGAAGTGGTGAACCTGAAATCAAGGATCTCAACTTAAGAACGGGAAGAAAGGAAGCACAATCTCATTATTCACGGGATCCCCGAAACAGAAAATGACTACAAAGAACTGCTGGATTGTGTACTGGAGACCCTCAACACAGTAAGCGAAAAGGCAAACACCGACAAATGGGACAAATGGGAAATTAATAAGGCTCAAAGAATAGGAATAAAGAATGACAAGAATACAAGACCAGTCCTCATCTCCGTCTCACTAGAGTGGAGGAAAATAGAAGTTATGAAGAACAAAAAATACCTGACTAAAAATGTCTACATCACAGAAGACAATCCCAAAGAAATTTTAAAAATTAGAAACGAACTAAAGCCCAAACTACAGGAAGAACTAAAGAAAGGAAACATTGCACACATTAAATATGACAAGCTAGTAATAAAAGAGAATAGGAACTCAGAAAAAAGAAAAAGAACCCCACCCACACCAGACACAGGGAGCAGCCTACCTGACGATAAGAACACAACACCCACTTCCAAGTTCAGCAATGTGAATGCATTTGACCTACTAAGAAACAGAACCACTAAATAGCAACCAAGTACCGGAGTCCTATCACAGCAGAAAAACCAACATCGAAACATTAAAATCCCCAATACGGCTGGTCCCCGCGGGGAAGTAGACCAACACCCCCCAACTAAATACAACCTTTATATCTCAACTAGAACCAATGAGAGCCTTCTCGAACTCAGCCTAGCCTTACAACAAATAAACTGGGATATACTCGGCCTAAGCGAGGTCAGACGACTTGGAGAACAGATTGAAGAGCACCCGGACTATATCCTGTTCTTCAAAGGAGAAACCTCAGGCAGAAACGGAGTAGGCTTCCTGATCAAAAAACACCTAGCAAAACAAATAGAAGAGGTATTTGGAGTATCAGACCGGATTGCAGTACTCAAAATAAAACTTTAACCATATGGAGCAACATGGTCAATTATTCAAATCTATTCACCAACGGAACAAGCCAGCAAGGAAGATTTAGACAAATTTTACAGCGACCTCAACACAACTTTAGAAAACCATACACTCAAAAACTTGGTGGTCATGGGCGATTTCAACGCACAAATAGGGAAGAGAAAAGAAAACGAAGAAACAATCATCGGCCCCCACAGTTATGGCAGAAAGAGAAGCAAAAATGGTGAAAGACTAGTCAACCTTGCCTGGGAAAATAAACTATCGATCCTAAATAGCTGTTTCAAGAAAAACGAAAAGCAAAAATGGACATGGATGTCACCCGATGGGCGATATAAAAACGAAATTGACTTCATATTGACTAACCGCCCGAAATTCTTCAAAGACCTAAATGTTATAAACAGATTTAACTTCAACACTAACCACCGAATGGTAAGGGCCGAGCTACACTCAAACCAGCCGAAAAATCCAAGACCAAAGAATAAGACGAATACTAATGAATCTGCCAGAGGCCAATAAGGACAGGAAAAATATAGCAAAGCTGAGCAAAGAAATAAACCTAAGCAAAAGGAAAGACAAAAATCAGCATCGTATGGAAGTCATCGAGAGACACATCTTTCAAACAGGTGGAGTACGAAAGGCCTACAAACAACTGCAGGAAAAGAAGGAATGGATCCCTAAAATGAACGACAAAACCGGAAAAGAAAGGAGACGACGGTCAGATATCATGGACGTGGCCACTAATTTCTATCAAGAGCTATACAAGAGTACAAGTAACAATGTTCCGGATGTATTACTACACAACAACTGGTTGGCGCCTGCAATTATGGACAGAGAAATCGAAACGGCTATCGACTCACTTAAAAGAGGAAAAGCTCCAGGTCCTGATGGAATAACCAACGAAATACTTCTGGCTGCAAAAAACTTCATCATACCAGCACTCAGAAAAATCTTTAACGAAATCCTGAATACAGAGATAATTCCTTCTCAGTGGGCTGATTCCTGTATCATTTTGCTTCATAAAAAGGGAGACAAACAAAATATCGCCAACTATCGCCCAATTAGCTTAATGTCAAACATATACAAAGTATTCGCAAAAGTACTGCTGAAACGAATAGAAAAGAAATTGGATGAAAACCAACCAATAGAACAAGCAGGTTTCCGAAGGGGTTTCTCAGTTATAGATCATATACATGTAGTAAAGCAAGTCATAGAAAAGTACAAAGAATACAACCAGACATTTTTCATCGCCTTCGTAGACTACTGCAAGGCTTTTGACTCACTCATTCGCCAAGGCGCCCCACTATCGCCTAACCTGTTCTCAGCAGTGCTAGAGGAAATATTCCGAGAATTGGACTGGAGTGAGTGTGGCATAAGTATCACGGGAAACGTCTGACACACCTGAGGTTTGCTGATGACATAGTGCTTTTTTCAAATTCAGCTCCCGAACTCCAACGAATGCTGAACGATCTCACGAACGCAAGCGAAGAAGTGGGCTTAAAAATGAACCTTGACAAGACTAAGCTAATGACCAATGGCTTGCCTGAAGCTACCACAATAGGACAAACATCCATAGAATTTGTCAATGAATACACCTACCTCGGCCAAACCATATCACCCACAAATCTCTATGGAAAGGAAATTGAACAGAGAACGGCAGGAGCTTGGAAGCGCTATTGGGCCCTAAAGGAAATTATGAAGGACAAACACCTAAGTAACAAAGCGAAGAGCAAGGTATTCGACATATGCATCTTGCCAGTGCTCACATATGGGAGCCAAACATGGGCCCTGACAAAGAATCAAAGCTCAAAGCTAAGATCGTGCCAACGCGCCATGGAAAGGAGTATGACAGGTATAAAAAAGATGGAAAAACGGAAAAGCCAGGATATCCGAAAAATAAACAAAGTACAAGACGTGCTGGAAAAAAAAATGAAATGGAACTGGTCAGGCCACTTAATAAGAGGCCCAGACAAGTGGAGCAAAATTATCACCTGCTGGTATCCCAAGAATGGAACAAGAAAAAGAGTTGGACAACACAGGAGATGGTCAGACGAAATTCAGAGAACTGCGGGAAAACTTTGGACCAGAAGAGCTAGAGAGAGAGGAACTTGGAAGGTGTTGGGGGAGGCCTTTGCTAAAGAGCAATCAGATACGGACCCGGTACAATAACCTAAACGAATCTGACTAATAATTCAACACAATGATGACTAAGAATTGACTAATAATTTAAATAAAATGTTGACTAAGAATATAACTGACTAAGAAATAAAAATGAATGTAAAAAGTGACATAATTTAATGTAGTAATAACGATACAATTTAAATTTAATCTTGTACCAAATAGATGTAATGATATTAATTGTAATTATCTGAATAAAGACTATAATAATAATAATAGTCTTTTTTAAGACGGGTTTATAAAGACAACGTCTTTGCAAACGTAGTGTAGGACGCCCCCCAGCTCGGCGGACCGACCTTAGAAAGATGGCTGGCAGTGGATAGATGAAAAAGTAGAAGATCGTGCTCTTTGGGGGAGGCTTACGTCCAGCAGTAGACTGCAATATGATGATGATGAGTCACCGGCATGGAAATGCTTGCCGTTTCGATAAAAGTTCAAGATGGCGGCTATGTATATCATATTTTGACAGTTGGGTGTCGATCATAATATTGCATTGTCATGCAATTTACACATGTATGCAAAATGACAGCTCGATTGGTAACCGGGAAGTGGGTCAAATTATATTTTCAATTGTCAATATATTTGGGGTTTAGGTATATTTTCACTTTCATTTGGTCAAATCATATCGCAGTTTGTCTTTTATTCTTTGACCACACAAAATGTAATTTATTTGCAAAGAAAATATTATCAATTACTAATCAACAGATAAAACCATAACTAAGTACTGGTATTAATTAAAATATTTTCAAATCAGTATAAACACATTAAAACTTAAAATCAAAGTTAACGAAATTGCTCCGACAGCGACGCGCGGTCCACCCTCGACAATGTCCGGAAACGGACTGCGCAGAGCGCGCGGGGTATGACATGACGAGTCAAAGCAAGCGCGCTCACGCGAATACAGAAAAACCAAATGTTTGATGAATTTAATGCAAAATATAGATAAAACTGTGAAGTCAATGCATTTATATTTGCATAACCTTGCTTAGTGTGAAAACAGCAACGAAAAAGCTTGCGCCATTTGAGCAACAATTTGAAATTTATGAAATACATAAGACACTTTTTTAGGATTGTTTTACTATAAAACAAAATTAAAGAACTGGAAATGTTTATTGTATCCTCTTCTAGCATATCTCATTTGAAGTTTATGGATTTAAGTTATAGGTATTCAAAGAAATTGATTTATAAATCCGACATTTTTGACATTTCATCCATCTTAAGGCCCTAACATGCTACTTAAGAAAATTTACTGGATGTTACAGAAACAATCACAACTGTCCTTACAATCAAAGCTTATGGTTTATAAATGTATCATTACACTTAATTGGACATATTTGGGTTACTAGCTTCAAATCCAATATCAACATCATACAAAGCGGTTGGGCGCATTATGTCCAATTCGCAAAATGTCCAATGGTTCAATTCTCAATTGGTCCAGTTCGCAATTGATCCATTCCGCAATTGGTCTAGTTTGCAATTAGGCGGTGGTCCATATTCTAAGGGTGGTTTTGATGACACCCAACTTGAGAATGAAAAGCATATATAATTTACAATCAACACTTTTGTTATAAAAAAACATCTGTATAAACAATTTAAGCTGGTTCTGGTTCATCATAATACCAAATACAATCAGATGCATGATAAATTACATAATATAGGTAGTAATGTAGGTAAGGTAGTTAATAAGTGTTTTATTTTTTAATTATGTATGTATATATTATGTAAATAAGTATTGAAGTTTTAATACAATAATTTAAATCAACATAAATATGGGTACCCGACTTACTAGCTATCTGGAAATAATGATAATGACGACCTCCGTGGCCGAGAGGCGAGCATGCCGGACTTTGAATGGCGCCGCCATCTCTGAGGTTCCAGGTTCGATCCCCGGTCGGGTCAATGTAGAAAACGAACTTTTCTATATTGTCTCGGGTCTGGGTGTTGTGGTACCGTCGTTTTTACTGATTTCTATAACACAAGTGCTTTAGCAACTTACCTTAGGATCAGAGCAATGTATGTGATGTTGTCCAATATTTATATTTATATTTATATTTATATAATGATAATTTCGCTATTAAATAAGAACAAAAATTATCACGTAAAAATCACGTACTGTAGTAATTAACGAAACATATGAACTGTCAGATTACTGAATTGGAGAAAAAACCAGCTAAGTGAGAGACGGACTCGCGCACGAAGGGTTCCATACCATTATCTATAAAAACGGCAAAAAATATTTATTTTATTCTGGTTTTTAGTATTTGTTGTTATAGCGGCAACAGAAATACATCATCTGTGAAAATTTCAAGTGTCTAACTATCACGGATAATGAGATACAGCTTGGCGACAGACGGACAGACAGACAGACAGACACCGGAGTCCTTAGTAAAACATCACAAAAACGAAACTAAAATCTATCTCTATCTGTATAGAGATAGGTTTTAGTTTCGTTTATTTATTGCCTGTGCAAAGAGAATAAATAAGGCACTTGTACCGCCAAGTGGTTTGACGACTGATATTTGAATTGGTCAATGTGCGAATTGGACAATTTGCTGATTGGACCATTTAAGATTTGAACATTGTGAGAATTGTACGTTTTGAGCGCACTGGACATTTTACGAATTGGACATAATGCGACAACCGATACACTGCGTATGATAGGTAAAGCGCAATATTATATAACAAACAAAAATCATAGAGAGATATAAAAAAAGGAATAGACAGTCACCCCAGTAAGCAGGCTTAAAATCTCATGGCAGAGTCTCTACTTGCTAGGAGACTTAAACGAAAAATACACAAGACTTATATGATGGAGGGAAAGTCATGGAGCGAAGCTACAGATAATGCATTTATAATTAAATAATTTTCAGCAACACCACTGGACTCATGCCTAGCAAGACATATTTTACGCAACAGTCACAAAAATTGCCGAATGTCCTGAAGAGAGACAGATTACAATCTAAAGGAAAAAAAAACATGCCGAATAGTGAGATGCACAGTAATATTTATATTTTATTTTTGGGTAGTTAAAAATAAAATATAATTATTACTGACCAAATAATATTTCTATAGTTTCGTGACAAGGGAAGAGAAGTGTATAATTTATAATAATAATAATTTTAAACATATTCTCAACATAATCCAGGTATTAGTGAGAACCTAGTTTGAAGTTGGTTAAAAATCATAAACACTTTACAGTATTTACAGTAACTATGGTAAAGGTTAATCAAAATAGATTAAGCATTAGAATCGGCTAGGAATTTACCAGACTACATTTTACATCTTGTACATCCATACAACAACATAGGTTCTTTTAAAGAACCTATGTTGTATGCCAACTAAGCTACCGAGGACGTCACGTGACACGATGAAATTTGGTAAAGCACTCGCCTGGCATGCGATGGGACGTGGTTTCGAGTCCCACCTGAGGCTGGTTATTTTTAAGTGTTATTTATCATCAATTAAACCTTGCATGGAATTGCTAAAAACAAAAATTTACAATTTACAACCTTATCAAACACCTCTACTCTGTGGTTGTGATAATAATTATTTACTTTTACGGGTAGGTATGAAATTCATTCAAATAACCTTTAGAAACATTGGTTACTTTTGTTAGTGAGTTGGTCTTAGATGCTTGAACAAACAAGAAAATGTTATCTGTAAGAGACAGAGTTATTTTGACAACGGTAAAAATTAAACAAAATATGTCCTTTAGAGCCATTGGTGTTTTGTTTGGTATAAACAGGCAGACCTAATTATTTTATAAAATGTGCCCCATGCTGAGTAGTATTCCTACTCACAGTTATTATTCCTTGGCCTGATATCAAAATCAACTTACCTAAATCATTCCAAAAATATTAATACAAGAATAATATAGGCTGTGCCGAATCTGTGATTGAAAAATGTTAATGTTTAAAATGTAAATATTGACGTTCTCTCAATATTAAAAATAAACAATACAGTGAAGTTTAATATCTGAACAACTCCTTCTAGCCTAATACCTAAAATGAGTGCATCTTATGGTGGTCGAGCATCAAACATATTGTAAATGAATCAGGAATCATTAAATTCAGCAAGAAACCACATAAATCAGATTTATATTTAAAAAATAAAATTTTCTGTGAGGTAAATTGTATCAAGTACTGTCAAAGTGTTATTCTTAAACAGCTTCACAATTTTGAAACTTAGGGCGCTAGTTAGAATCTTTGCATCGCCAATAGAATAAATGGATGGGTAGTAGGAGTTCACAGCACCCAATAATTAATTAAAGGATTTGTCTACAGATTACTTACAATATAGGTGTTTTTTTTTACAGCGAGTCAGTATTTAATTGTACAAAGCAGCTCAATCCTCAAATAAAGCAAATTAACCAAAACTTTGTATAAAACATAATTGATGATGAACAAATACCATGCTTAGCAAATTTTTCAAGACTATTAAAATAAAAATATATCAATCTGCGCTATTATTGTGATGTTTAATTTGGTTTATTCCAACCAGATGGAAAAATATGAATTTATACACAGCACAACAATTTTTTATGATATCTGCTTATACCCTACCCTGTGCTTAGTAAAGCAGGTCTTCTATGGTATTTTTAAGAATGCAGGATACATTTATCATTGAATTGGCAAGGAAATCGCAATCAGACGCTGAATAAGGAGTTTAATTAAATAATATAACCTAAAACATTCGCAAAGCAAAAACACATTTCAGTTACAAATGGAAAAATAAGCATCTCCGCGTGAGGTCAAGTTGCTGAAAATCTGTAACGACAATTAATTTTGTCGCAGAGCGGGAATAGTGACAACTTACATTGTTAGCTTCGTTAGACGATGACCGCGAACGCTTTTCCTTGTTTTTCGAAAACACTGTACTCATCTTGAATCAATTCTTGAGCAACGAAAAATAAATGCATGCGGTGACGCTACTGCAAATTGAATTTTTGGCTAAATTTATTCACAATCACAACTGGCAAAAACGTGACAAACATGGCGTCCCGCAAGTGTCAGAAGCGCTTGGACAGGACGGACGTCAGTGTGATTTTTATTTCTGCACATTTACGCGATTCAGCTTATACCAAAATTAATACAAGAATTAGGATATACAATGACAAAATTATTCAAGCAAAATTGCAAGATTCCGATACATTTGACACACAAATACGACTAATTTCACGTTACCGACCGACCGACATCAGACATGCGGTGTTGCTATCAGAGAAAAAATACCAAAAGAGAAGGGAACCACTGATCAAATAATAATGGAACTACGTAGCACTGATCAAACAAACTATGTAGACCACGTAGTTTATTTGATCAGTGCCACTATTGTTGGAAACACCTTGATCAGTGGAAACACCACAGACTAGACCACAGATTAGTCAGAGTACGACCAGTCTCAATGACTAAATAACCTACTTTAGTCATTGACCAGACTAGACAGATAGTACAGAGTATGGGCCGGACTAAAACTTTTCGCCATAAGGACAAAACACGCTTGAATGACCTTGACACGTCACGCCCATACAATTTCGCGCGTGCGGATGACATCGGAAAAAACATGTTTTATATGAAATTAATGCCTTTAACAAGAATTTTCAAATAAAATTCTAAATTCAAAACATGTATATTTTCAGAATCTTGTTTTGTGTGAACACAGTAATGAAATAGCTTGTGCCGTTAAAGAGAACATTTGCAATTTATAAAAAAATTGACACTTTTTTGTGCATGTTTGAATCTAAGGGACTTAACGGAAAATCAAAATTATTCAATTCATATCATCAATTCTTCTAGCATATCGTATTTTAAATATTTAGATTCAATTAACAGGTATTGATACAAATGAGAACGCAACGCCTTTAGGAATTAGGCTTTAATCAACTTAATAATTAAGCTACATTATTTATTTGCAAGACATATTGGAAATAGATGACACGTTGTCAGTTAACACTTCATAGACACCACCATAGATACTTATACGCTAAAAAGGTTGTTATCATTCTCCTCTGCTGTATTTGTTATCATACATTAATAATAACAAAACGTAATCTGTAAGATAGGCTGGTGTTCTGCGAGACCTACTGGAGTGCTGGCCTTGAGTTGCCTCAGGTTTGTGATCTATACCAGCAAATGTCTATTAGAAATCGTAGTTTCTCTACCGTCTGGAAGTCTTACAAACGAATAAGATGCTGTTTACTCTTTTTTTACCATATTAAATGCTTTATCTTGTTCCAGCTTCCAGTATTCTTCAATATTAGCATTTTTGGCAATTTTTTTCCGCAAAAGTTGTTTCAACGGTTCGGTACATGTAGCTAGATTTGGTATACACTTATTTATGTAGTTTACTAAGCTTAAAAAACTCTGTAGTTCTTCGATAGTTTTTGGTATACTAAACTTCTCGATACTGTCTAAGTACTTTTTCAAAGGTTTGACGTCTTAGGTAGCAGATTATCCATCGTCGGTAAAGGGTGATTTTCTCTTAGAATAGCAGCATTCGCTCTTCTCATGTCAATACAAAGGCGCAATTCACCATTCTCTTTAAGTATTGGTACGGTAGGCGAAACCCATTTAGATGGTTGCTTCACAGGTTCGATTATGTCACAATCCGATAATTCTTGTATCTTTTCACTCACTTTTTTCTCGAGAGGAATTGGTATCCGTCGGTATGGTTGAGATACTGGTTGTACTGTTTCGTCGATTGGGATCTCGTCAAGGATATTTTTGAACTTGGGGAATTCTTTAGTCTCTACTTTATTTATTTCCACTAATACTCGTAAAACCCCTAATTCTATAGCCGAGTCCTTTCCCAGTAAATCTCTTGTCCCTCAATTGATTACGTAAAATGTACCATTTGTTTTACTGATTTCGGTTTGAATAGTCGCTTGAAATGAACCTTCAACATCCAGAGGGGTTTTGCTTCCGTAGGGAACCAGTCTCTTTTCTGGTCTCTTGACTTGGTTAAAAACGTTTGAATGTTTCCCTTTTAGATAGTCCCACGTCATATCCGAAATCAAATTGACTTAACACCCGGAGTTCACTAGCAGGTCGACACTTATGCCTCCAATTAGACACTTTACGGAACAGTCATTGTCATTACAGATATTAAAAACGTATTCGACGTCTTCATCTACACAATTTATTTGAGCATCTTCCTTCATCCTCTCTCTTCCTTTAAAGTCTGTTCCCCTATTTTCTGTCATATTTTTACCTTCCTAATCCTCAAATTTCCTTTTCTGACCTTTTCTGCTTCGACACCAGCGTGCAAAGTGTCCTATTTTTCCACACAAATGGCATTTTTGATTTTTTGCTGCACAGAACTGTCTTGTGAATCGTGTTTTTTATTTCTGCACCTTCCACACTGTACACAATGTTACAATGAGTCAGATATTGCTCCATATGTTGTTCATGTGCAAAAAGTCTTAGCCTCTCCTAATGACGGAGCCACTTTGCACCCGATTGAGGTTGGGAAATTCTTAAAAAAGTATTCCTTCAAAAATATAATTGATGGCAGTGTTAAAAGTATTGGCCGTAATAAAATATAAGTATCATTCTCGAAGTTCTCTGATGCTAACTTCTTTATGGGCCATTATAGCTTGGAATCTAACAAATTGAAAGCCTTTGTACCTACATTCAATGTCACCAGAATGGGACTTGTTCGTGGTGTTCCTGCGGATTGGTCACCTAATGAAGTTAAAGCTAACATGTCTGTACCAATTGGACGTGGAAAAATAATGAAAGTAAGACGCCTTAATTTCAAAACTTTTATTGATGTTCTGCATCTTGGAAGCCAACCCAAACAGTAGTTATCACATTCGATGGACAAACTTTGCCCAAACGAGTCTTCATTTGTTACAATGCTTTACCAGTAGATTTGTACATTTTCCCTACAATTCAGTGTTTTAACTGCTGCCGGTTTGGCCATACAAAAACACAATGCAGATTAAAGCCCCGCTGCTTTAAGTGTGGACAGAGCCATTTTAGAAATTCTTGTGCTATTAATGATCATCATGCCTCTTGTTGTTTGTGTTCTGGTTCACATTTTGCAACCAGTAAGTCTTTTCCAGAATTCTTGCGCCAAAAAAATATTAGGACTTATATGGCTGAAAATTCAATTTCTTATGTAGAAGCTTCCAAACTTCACCCTCCGGCTTCCAAGTCATATGCTGATATTTTGTCCTCCAGTCCTGAAAATGTAACACAAGTGATCAGTCCTCGGGATACTTCTGCTAAAATTAAAACTTCCAAGGCAATAAATTCTTATAAAAATACAGTTCTTTTGACCCCTCGCCCTTCACCATCGTTTTCTAAGGGCTATGACAAAAAAGCTCATAGTGATCTCATTAAGGATTATTCCTTCCCCTCCCGAAGGGATGGTTGTGCCATTATGAGCCAGCCCCAAGATCAGCAAAAATCGAATCTTACAGACCTTATTGTAGTCCTAATTAATTTAGTTTCCCAATTTAATTCAAACTCACCGTCCAACGCTGCCCCCATAATTGAAAGTTGCATTCGATTCCTCCAAGATGGATTTACGCGCCAAAATAATTCAATGGAATTGCCAGAGTATTTCAAGCAAAAAGAGTGATTTTTATTATTTAATTAATATGTATAAGCCATTTGTTTTTGCTCTGTCAGAAACGTGGCTCAAACCTAACGTTAAGTTTAAAGTAAGTGGTTTTGATTCTATTAAGGAAGATAGACTGGATGGATATGGCGCGGTTGCCATATTTATTAACAAGTCTATTCCTTTCTCCCCAATTGCAATACCCAATCATAGTAATGATTTTTCTATAACTGCTGTCAGTGTTTACAATATTTGCCTAGTCTCTTTGTATATTCCTTATCCCTCTTTCTCAATTTTTAATGAAATCAGTCAAATAATTACCACACTCCCTAAACCTTTGTTGATTCTTGGTGATTTTAATTCTCATCACTGTGCATGGGGTAGTGGTAAATCCAATGCTGCGGGAGAAATGTTAATTGATATCATAGATAGGCATAATTTATGTACTTTAAACTCTGGTTCACCAACACGCCGCACAGCTCCAGGCCAAAATAAAAGTGCTGTTGATCTCTCTATTTGTTCTCCAAATTTAGCATCATCACTAACTTGGCAAACTCTTTCCTCAACATTTGGCAGTGATCATTTTCCCATCTTGATTTCTTTCCCATTTAATAATCCTTCTATTCCAAAATATGTTCCACAGCTGAAACATAGGCTCCCAGATAGAAACAATAGTTCCTGGAATACTTTTAGGGAAAGTGTAGAGCATTAACTTTCTTCTCTTCCGAGTATTTCCCCTGGCAATGAAAACATTTGTGCCGATACCTTGGCTAGTTTATTGATAGAATCTGCAAATAAAGCTTTTCCATTAAAAAACTCCAGTCATAAAGTTCCCTCTCCACCTTGGTGGGATAAAGAATGCACTAAGGCTATTAAAAAACGTGAAGCAGCCGAACGAAAATATAAATATTGTATGTCAAATGCGAATTTTATAGAACTTAACAACATCAGCGCTGCAACTCGCAAACTTTTTAAAAAGAAAAAGTTTGAGAGCTGGAGGAAGTTTTGTGCATCAATCTCACCTAATACTCCATCCACCATAGTTTGGCCAAATATCCGTTGATTTAAATCAGCAATGGCTGACTCTTCTCGTCCTTCTATTCCTTTAGATATTGCTGATGATTTTTTAGATAAACTAGCCCCTCCGTGGGTTCCACAGAAGTTAGATTTTAATATTCCAGTTCCCATTGTCACAGGTTCGTGTTTTGATTCCCCGTTTTAATTTTTTGAACTAAAAGGAATCATTCAAAATCTCTCTGATTCTTCGCCAGGTAAAGATGGGATCCCATACTTCTTTTTCTTTGATCTTAATGATCAGGTTTTTAGTTTTTATTTATAGTTAATTAATTCTATTATGAACTCTGGATATGTTTCACCATCTTGGAAGTCACAAATTGTGTTGCCAGTTCCTAAACCAAATAAATCTCCATCTGACCCCTCCTCATACCGACCAATAGTCCTTTCCTCCGTTTTGATCAAATTAGCTGAACATTTGATAGAAAACCGCCTTGAGTGGTTTCTCGAAAGTAATAACTTGCTAGCAGACAGCCAGTTCGGATTTAGGAAAGGAAAAGGAACAGGTGATAATATTAGTTTACTGATTTCTGATATCAGGATCGCTTTTACTGATAATGTTTCAGTCGTAGCAGCTTTCTTAGACATAAATTCAGCATACGACAACGTTTTAATTTCTGTTTTACTACACAAACTGTACTCTTTAAATACGTATTTGTAATTTTATTAAAAAAATCTTATCCGAAAGATTTATTGAGTTATCTCAAGGTGCTTCATCATACAAACGCACATCTTGGAAAGGCCTTCCTCAGGGTTCAGTTCTCAGTCCCTTGTTATACAACGTCTATACTTATGATTAAGCATTATCATTTGATAATATTACAAACATTTTGCAATATGCTGATGACTTAGTGTTGTATAATGTTAACAACCAACTCATTAACTTCCTCATTGTCAGATTTGAAATTCTGGATGGATCAAAATGGTCTTGAACTATCTGCTTCCAAAAGTACAGTTGTGATATTTTCTAGAGTAAGAAATCCTCCTCCAGCTCAAGTTTTGTATGATCAAGTTTCCATTCCGATTAAAACCCATCACAAATTTTTGGGAGTTATACTTGACTCTAAACTTTCAGGCAGTCCTCACTGTAAATACGTCGTAGAAAAATGTGAAAGGATACTTAATTTACTTAGATGTTTATCGGGAGTATGGTGGGGTGCTCACCCCTTTTCAATGAAGCTTGTGTACAATGCTCTCATCAGGAGTGTTTTAGATTACGGAACTTTCTTGCTTGAGCCAGGTAATTTAACAGCTTTCAAAAAACTGGATCTAATTCAATTAAAAGCTCTTAGAATCGTAACAGGTGCAATGAGATCTAGCCCTGTTAATGCACTTCAGGTAGAGTGCTGCGATTCTCCTGTCAGACTTAGGCGTCAGTTCCTATCTGACAAATTCCTTTTTCGCTTATTCCATTTTTCAAACCATCCAATTTTCCTAAAACTGCAGTGCTTATTACAAAAAGTGTCCACATCAGCTTACTGGAGGCATAAGTCTGAACCTAACATTTTAATCAGCTACAGAAAGTTAACGTCTCTGTCTTCTTCTACTCACCGTTCAAAACACTTACCTTTGTTTCACTGCAGTCTCGATTCTCTAATATTTCCCATAAATATTCGGCCACTTTCTATTGATAAACAAGATCCGAATATTCAGTCAAAATTTATTGAAATACTAAATTCTAAGTTTAATGGCTTTCACTATATCTATACTGATGCTTCCAAACATTCTCATAATGAAGCCACTGGTGTGGGTGTGTATCACACTCAGTATGATATTGTGCAAAAAATTAAGTTACCCCCAGAAACGTTTGTCTTTACAGGTGAATGCTATGGCCTTTTAAAAGCCATAAAATACATAAAATTAATGCATCTTAAACATACAGTCATTGTAGACGCTGGCACGCAGTAAGTGAAACACACCGAGTAGACGATAAAGCTATAATAGGTATTAAATCGAAATATAAATTTACATGAACGTTTGCGTGATATTATTCCAGTGACACTTAAGCAAAGACACTGACTCCAGATGTCATACCATAGTTTCTTAAAAAAATAACAAAAAGGTTTTAAGCGAGCGCGTTGGCAACATTCCCCACCCTAGTGCTGAATCCTCATTCAACACTCAACATCTAAGGATATAGGTGCGACGCGCGCTGCAGACCGACGCCTAATCCTGGTCTTCGTTTTGACGTCCACCATTCTAATACGATCGTCCTGACCAGGATAGACCTTTACTACGACGCCCTTTGGCCACGTATTACGAGGTGAGCTTGGGTCAACCACTAGTACGTAATTGCCTACCTTCAGAGGGACCTTTTCCATGTTCCATTTTTTCCGTGGCAGCATGTCTGGTAATATTTCTCTTATCCACCTGTTCCAAAACATGTCTGCCAAACGTTGCGCTTAATGCCACTGCTTCCTCGTGCACATGTCCGACTCATCAAATTCGCCAAGAATAGGTAAGTTCGACGAAGTCCCTTAAATAAAATGGTTAGGAGTCAAGGTTTCAACGGTTGATGGATCTACGGACACGTGTAACAATGCGTGAATAGACGCTGGTGGTGTGCCAATCGAGCGCGAGGTAAATCACCCATAAGTGGAAGTCGCGGTGAACATTTTCTTATTCTGTAAAATATACACTGGGACACAATGACATTTAAGGTTGGTCTCAATCTTATTAACTAATATCTTTGTTTTAGCTCACTTACTACAGTCTCTTGACACCCGTGAGCGGCCTTAATATGATAGTGTCGCAAGATGAGCCTTGACACTGGATGCCGTCCGTCGAGAATGACAGGTCTTTTTAAGTCTAAAGTGACATCTATTGCAGCATCGATGCGGCCTCCAACACGCAGAAAACCCTTCTCGCCCATAACTGGAGATAAGGTAAGTAATAGGCTGTTGCGACTAGCACATTTTCCATCCTGTATTACAGTTACCTCTTCATCAAACGAATTATACTGCGCCTGCTTTATCTTCAGATATTCCGTTCGTCGCATCGCGTTGCAATCTACATTACCGGTAAGCTTTCTGTACTTATCAAAAAACTTGAGTACGAACGGCGAGTCTTTCGCTGCAAAAATTAAAATAGTCATAGCATACGATATTACAGGCTCCCTTGAGTTACTTCTCCAAATGAACAAACAAGCTTGCTGATCCTCTGGATGAATCCTCACTCTCAAAAACATGTCTTTAATGTCACCAGTTACTGCAATTATATTTTCCCTGAAGCGCAGCATAACACCAAACAGCGACAGCCTGTAAATAAAACATCGTTATGACAATATCCATCTATCTTGTCGGCAGCATCATAAACAAGCCTGAGCTTTTTCTTATTAGGATTGTCATCTCCAAAATGAGGTAACACCCACGTCTTAGGAGTGACAGAAGTATCTTTGAGTTCTTCAGCAAAGTCATTTTCCAATAAATGCTGTATTCTCTCTTCGTACCTAGATGCAAAACCTGCGTCTTTCGACATCTTTCGTTCTATTCCTTTCAATCGTTTCAGAGCGTTATTATACGAGTCCGGCATCTGACAGTCCATTTTACGCCAAGGCAATCCAACATACCAGCGCCCATTGACAAGTTGAGCGCTTTCCTCCAACATCGCGGTGGCACGAACATCATAAGAGTTTTGGCGAGGCTTACCTAAAACGCCCAGAGAGTCCAAGGTGAAGAATCGCCTGACCTCGTCGTGGATGTCCTGCAGCAGCTGATCAGCCTGTGTTGTTGAGTCTCTACCCTCCGAGATGAAGAGATTGACTTGAGGAGCAGGGCTGATATCACGCGGCACACGGACGCTACCATGGAAGCACCAACCTAGGGGAGTGAGCGTTGCCGACGGCTCATTTAGTTTTCCTAGCCTAACTTCAAAAGGAAAAAGTAAGTGATAATTATCTTGCCCTAAGAGCAACTCAGGTTTGACATCAGATGTACAAAGATTATGTTGAATATCAAGTAAACTTAAATATTCACTACAATTTACATTAGACATTCTGTGCATCGGCAAACTTAATTGACTTACACTTCGCGCATGAATAGAATAAATCTTATTGTCCATACCAGAAATGTCCACGTTCACTATAGTCGAATCCAAAACTAGCTCGTTGTCAGCCCACGCGCCGCTTACGCGCATGGACTTCTGGCGACCACGCAGTCCTGCGCGCTCCGCCAATGCGTTGCTTACTAAGGACACCGTCGAGCCATCATCGAGGAGAGCATTCGTACTTATAGTTCCATTCGGCCCATGAATACGTACAGGTACAACTTTCAGTAAAACTTTCCGCTCAGTCGAGTTTATGTGTGTGACGGTCTCTGTAGATGCGTCCTGATGACTCGGTGGCTGAACAGCAAGGTTGTCGCGTCGATTGGAGACTGGATAGTGCAACAATTTATGATGGGCTTGACCATAATTGTCTTCGTCGCAAACTGGGGCAGTACAAGTTTCGCGGCTGTGGCCAGATGCTAAACATTTGAAACATAGCCCAGTTCGCTTCACGTGCTGCCATCTAGTCGTACGCAAAGCCTTTCTAAACCGCTTGCATTCCAATAGCGTATGATTCGCAAAACGGCAAAACTGACAGTTGCTAACGTCACTATTTTCAGAATGTAGCAGCACTGCATGCGGACGGTTAGTCGAGTTTTCATGATGTTTGAACTTAGTCTGGTCGTATCGTGTTTCCAAAAAGTAGGTATTGGACGTAGTAGAAATCTTCAAAGCTTCGATCTTTAGAAAATCTGACAGCATAAGCAAGCGAGGCACTTTAGCTTCGGTGATCAGAGGGAAGCTGTAGTCTGACCATTTTGATATAAGAATTGTAGGTAGCTTCGTTAATATATTAGAGACAATGTTCATACCTTGTAGATACTCCTCTCGCTTCAAACATCGAATTGCTTCTATCAGATTTTGCACTTTGACTGAAAACGGCACAATATCCTTCTGATAATCATTCGGCAAGGGTGGTAATTTCTTAATGTCAAACAGTACCCTTGAAATAATCAGTTCCGGGTTGCCAAATCTCAGTTCAAGTGTTGACATAATGGTGTCCGGCGAGGATGCGCTGATTAGTAGAGCCGAGACTGCTTCTTTAGCGGCTCCGCGTAGGCACTTTCTCAGGCGCCATAAGTTTTCCTTTGGGGTAAAGGTACATACTTCGCTCGACTCGTTATATGCTTCTCTAAACGGTAGCCATTCCATTGGGTCGCCGTGAAACTCTGGAAGATCCCGCGGCACGCATAAGCGACTCATAAAGTTACCGTTAGGTGCAGTTGCAGCAGATGCAGCTGCAAAATCCTTGAGGGCTGCAGCCAACATGTGCACCGTTCCAGCACTATCAACAGGTGCTGTTGAGCCATAATATGGTGAAGGAGGACACAACTCGCCCGGTTGTTTACCATAATCGTGGGCAGGCTGCTCCTTCTTTACAGTCTGACTGCTGCTCTCTAACCATTGATCTACGTGTGAGGTGCGCTCATTATCCTGCAGTGCGCTGCATTCCTCATCCTCAAGGTCGGCCATGTCTGCTTCCAATTGTTTATCAAGCAAATCCATTTCAATCTTTGCCATTCGCATTTCGATCTCGGCCTTTCGTTTAGCCATCTCTAGTTTCAGCCGATTCTTCCTATCCAGTAAAGATGATGCAGACGCTTTTGACATATTATGCTCTGATATCGGTCTCTCCGATTCTGTTCCATGATGTGGCATAATCGATATCTCGGCGTTATTTTGCATCATAGTATTTGTTCCATTATTGTTAGCTAAGGATGAAATTGTACCTTGGAGTGGCTGAACTATTTCTTGCAGTTGCAGTTGATCGTCATTTTTTTCTTGTCCTCGACGTGTAGTACTACGTGTATTTACCATATTGGGTGGCGTGTAAAACATAGATCCGATGGATCCGGCTCGAACTTGTAGACGCTGGCACGCAGTAAGTGAAACACACCGAGTAGACGATAAAGCTATAATAGGTATTAAATCGAAATATAAATTTACATGAACGTTTGCGTGATATTATTCTAGTGACACTTAAGCAAAGACACTGACTCCAGATGTCATACCATAGTTTCTTAAAAAAATAACAAAAAGGTTTTAAGCGAGCGCGTCGGCAACAGTCATATTTACCGATAGTATGAGTGCCCTCTTAGCTCTAAGCAAGTTTCCATTTAAATTTAAAACACAATTTCCAGTTATATATGACATCAGAATGGCTTATCATAACTGCGTTTTACGAGGATTTAATGCTTGTTTTTCCTGGATTCCGAGACATTCTGGCATCAAGGGTAACGAAGTGGCTGACCGGATAGCAAACAAGGCAATACTTTTTGGAGACATGTTTCCTTATAAAAACTACTGTTACGACCTCTTATCACTACCTAAGACTTCATTACTTGACTCTTGGCAATCGGAGTGGGAAAACAGCAGCCAACTCAAAGGTAAATAGTTTGCCCAAATTCAACCGCGAATTCCAGTAAGACCTTGGTTTTTCAAGGCGAAGTTTGGCAATTTAGTGACTTTTATTTTAACTCGTTTAAGATTGGGCCATACATGTTCCCCAGCCCACCTTGCCAGGCTTCGTCTTATTGAAGACGATATTTGTAAGTGCGGCACTGACATTGGTGATATAAATCACATTATTTTAGCCTGTTCGAAATATGACCGTTCCATGTTTTATGCTGAACTTGTTTCCCTTAAAATTCCCTTCCCTACATCTACTATTTCATTGATTTGTACAAAAGACCCTGCTGTAAAATAACTGTTTAGCTGCATTTATTATCTTAAATAATATAAAACTATAATCCTATACATTGTTATACATTTACATTATTTTTAACATATTTATTTTATTCCCATGTAATAGAAGTTATTCTACCTTTCCTTAGTCTCCTGATCCTTGTAACTCCTTTTTTTCCAAATTTCGATCTTAGGCCTTAATTTTTCCCTGATTCCCCGTTTTTTACTCGACACTGGTAGAGGGCAATCCGCCCGTAGCCATAAAGACAAAAAAAAAGTCTGTCATTTCTTGCGGGGGGAAGGGAATAACGCACACATAGGGAATTAACACTCACGCATTTTCAATGACGTTGCTACGCTCGCACACAACAAAAATTGTCTAACACTAGCTTAAACTAGACGCCCACAAATATATTCACGCACAAGGGCAATTTATCCATGCACGAATGTGACGTCAGTTTTAAATAAACGAAGATAGTGCTTAACACTATCGATAAATTTTATCGATGAGTTCTGCCAGTATTATGATAAGGTTTTATTCAATTCAGACTCTTTATAGTGTATAAGATAGAAACTTTATGTAGAGGCGACTACAGGAGAACCGCCATAAGAAGACGGGCAGCAGCGTCTTATCTCCACCATGGCCAAACTGCGATCGCCAACCCGGCTGCCAAGCGTGGCGATTATGGCAAAATCCTCATTTTGGAGAGGCCTGTGTCCAGTAGTGGACTGATATAGGCTGGCTGTCATTAAGATCTTCAGTTGGCTCGAAAACTTTAAAATATAAAGTTATGTTTCTTTGGAATGGATTGATTTCTATGACTTTATCAGTAATTGAGAAGGTGGTGAATAATAATGAATAAAAAACATTATCCGAAACATGAATGAATGAATCCATTAAGAACATGACCCTATTGCTTAAACGATGGATTGAAACCGTACTTACCCGGACCGGTTTTCGAATCCATACTACGGACGGACTATACCCGAGCCTTAACATACGCTTAATAATAAATACTCTGTTAACTTTAAGCAACAAGCAAAATTTCTTAGTGCATAACACATGTTTCTCTAGAGTTTAAGATAAATGATAAGATATTTTAGGTGCCTCAAAGATTGTGTCGTAACCTTTTGTAATGTTATATTTTCGCAAAAATAATGAAAATTAATATTTTGTGACATCTTAATATGGAGTATGGACACATTAAAATAATGCCTATTGTTATGTAAATAATACGTATCTTATAGTAAAGCAACCAAATTAAACAAAATGTATAACACCATACTGTTTTTATTGTATGTGTTAATAAATAACAACAAAAATGATTGTTACCTGGAGCCTTAACATCATTTATGTGTTAAATAAATTTATATAAACAATAAAACCGAATCCACCCGTTTATTTTCCCAACGGGTGGGTTTATTGAGAATGTTCCGAATATATTCCCATTTTTTAAATACATTCGGGTGGAATGCCAACTCTAGGTGACCTAAAGGTCAAGTGGTTAAATCGATATCGATATTTTGTTTTTGTGCTATCCCATCACCAACTTTGATGCAGGGTGGCCAGCGTATATCAATAAAAAAATTCAGAATAAGGTGAAGTTCGCAAATATATTATATTATTGAAGAAGACCGGATTATATGCAAATTTTCATAGTATTTTAAAATTAAGTATTAAGTCCAAAAAAATGCGCAAAACTTGAACAAGAATCATAATTTGTTAACTGTGATATATCATTATTTAAATACGCATCTATTGTAATTGAAATTAATAACAATATCAAAGGTGGAATACCAGTGTGATTTCAAAGTTTGGTACTTCAGTATAAAAATTACGCTAAATAGGATTTTTTACCTTTTACTGGTATCACTTTTTGATTGACAAATTTAATAAGGTTTTTGCTATTTTAAGGCATTATTTGCTAATATTGAGACTCAATAATACTTTAGATAGAGACTCTAAGGTAAGGCTCTAAGGTAGTACATGATCTACACTCACACATACAGACTAGGTACGACAACCCTCCGCCATTTCGCCCCGAGTGACAGCGCCAGTGACACGTAGTAAATGCGTTCGTTGCCTCAATTATTTATTATTCAAAAATGTAGTCTTGTGTTGTTAAAGCATGTAAAAACTACATAAGTAAACGTAAAAAGTCACATGGAATCACCTATCATATGTAAGTTATTACGATTAGTGATAACAAAAATGATTTATGTTTTAAATACTTTGCCGAAAATTCTAGAGGTTTTTTTTTTTTTAATCACGTTTTACGGCTCTGGGTTCTTGCCCTTTTGAGCCTGTCGTATATAGTCATTTTCCTTATTACTTGATCACAATAACACTGTCATTTTGCTTTCACTTCATTAAATAGTTTCTATAGTTTTTGTAATGTATCTATAAATTGGTTTGAAGAACGTAGGATTTGTTAGAATTGTTTGGACGGTTTGTGGTAGTTGCGGAGGTTGCGTAACATCACTCATTTTATCACTTTGACAAGCTGTCAATAGTTCATCGACCAGCACCAATCTGTCAATACCATAGACTTAGCATTCGCTACGCTCTGTACATTCTATATCTATGGTCAATACCGAATCGATTGCATTTAAGGATGAGGTGATCTAACTAAATCTGCTTGTGGTTCTTTGTTGCAGTGAGGACAAGCGGCATTTGGTACGAGATTTAACCGTTTTAAGTGTGCTGGTGTTCGGCAATGTCCAAATCTTAGTCTGCAAATTGTTGTTATGAAGTTTCTCTCATTGATGATTGTATCATTCCGATGGTACCACGGGTGGGCGGGCAACGTCTTCTGTATTTGGCGGTACCATCTGCCCTTTTCTTGACTTGCACTATTCCAGTGAAAATCCCACAGCTGGTTTTGGGCTTGGGAGATATGTGTAATAGTCACTGAATGGTACTTTGACAGATAAAGAATGGTCCTCATCAGGGGACCCTCGAGCTGCGACGTCAGCTTCTTCATTTCCCGTAATGCCATGGTGTGAAGGTACCCACATAAACTTTACATTTTTACCAATAGATTTCAGTTTAAAGACCTCATGCTTTATAAAGATAACTAAATAATTTACATTGTGCTTAAGATTATTGCTACTAATAGCTGCTATGGCACTGTGCGAATCTGTCAGTATTAAGAAATCTGAGTTGTTTACAATTTCATTTGCATAAATAAGAGCACAGTAAATGGCATAACATTCAGCAGTGAAAATACTGCAATCAGAATCTAGTTTGAAACAATTAGTGACTTTTTGCTGAGAGTCATAAAATGCTGAGGTGACAATGTCAGAAGTTTTAGAACCATCTGTATAAATTCTATAGAAGGTAGGATACATTTCTAATAATTCCAACAACTGATTCTGGTTGTATATCTTAGTATCTACTAGGTCTATAGAAGTATTAATCAAATCATATTCTAATTTATACATAAGAAAATCATCACTTTTATACATATTTACAGCAATAGTTTGTAAGTGTAATATAACCCTTAATAACTCAGGAAAATGACCAGATATAAGGTCATTGACATTGACATAAGAGCCAATCATGCTCCGAGGTAGTTGCTGATGTGGCAAAATTCTATTTAGGAGGCATCTATTATTGCAAGCTATTATTTTCAAACAAAATCTTTCAATTATCTTTTAACGATGGAGTACTAGAGGTGGAATACAAGTTTCACACTCTAATGCAATAATAGGAGTAGAGCACATGGCACCAGTAATTATTCGTAGTGCTTTATTTTGAATTATGTCTAGTTTTCTGAGTAATGTAGCATTAGCATTTGTGTATGCAATTGCACTATAATCAAAATGGCTTCTTACAATACTCTTGTAGAGCATTGACAGGATTTTTGGATCAGCACCCCAATGTACTCCAGCCAAAGATCTTAGTATATTTAAACCTTTACAGGCATTCTTAAAATATAATTTATATGATTAGTGAATGTGAGTTTCTGATCCAAAAATACTCCCAAAAACTTTTTCTCGGTTAACAAAGGAAGTGAAGTATTATTGTAAACAATATCAATATTATTCATGCAAGACTTTTTACTATATATTACAGCACCACTTTTGCCAGCATTAATTTTCAACTTTAATTTATTTTCATAATAATTATGAATTTGTGTAAGGCCTCTATTTACATTATTAACAGCAATATCTACATTTCTATTTACACTATATACAACTATATCATCAGCAAATTGCAAGAATTTAACACCTTCTTGTGTTAAATACCTACAAATTTGGGATGTATAAATATTGTAAAGCAAGGGTGAAATTGTTGCACCTTGCATACTTCCTTTGTAAACCTTTTTGGGTCCATGAATAATGTTATTATGTCTTATATACATTTCTCTGTTGTATAAAAATGAAAATATCCAATTGCAGATTTTTCCTGGAATGCCTATCTCCGAGAGGATACTCACAAGGACAGTTGGATTGAGGTTGTCAAATGCACCCTGTATATCCAGGAATGCACAGACTGTTGATGAGTGACTATGAAATGAGTTTTTAATATCGGAAACTAAAGAAATAAAACTTTCAGCTGCACTTCTTCCTTTCCGGAAGCCAAATTTCTGTGGTGGTAATATATTGTTAGACTCAACGAACCAATCTAATCGTGTTTTAAGCATGAATTCAAATATTTTACCCACACAGGAGGTTAATGCAATGGGCCTATATGAATCACAATCATTGGGAGATTTATTTGGCTTAACTATTGGAATTACACACTGTGATTTCCAGGAATCAGGAATATTTAAAGTATCCCACAATAAGTTATAAACTTGAAGAAGCTTGTTTTGTGCTATTGGGTGCATATGTCTTAGAACATCATAGGTAATATTATCTAAACCTGGACTAGTGTTTTTTCTTTTAGAAATAGCAACAGTAAATTCTTGCCATGAAAAAGGTTTTAATAGGAAGCTAGTTTCGTTATTATTATTTTGTTTAAAAATGTTATCTAAAATGACTTTATCAATCTGCTTTTCAGGTGGATCAGAAGGAGCATATTTCTCCATAAATGCTGGCAGCCACTCATCATTTTTTGGTTGTTTAGTTAATGATATACCTTTGAATCTTCTAATATAATTCCAGACTGTACTGACAGGTGTGTACCTATTAAATGATTCTGATAGTGTTTTCCAACTATTTTTTTTTTCTTATTTCTCAGTAATAGTTTTTTCTGTGCATCATTTTTTTATACTGAATGTAACTTTGTATGGTGCCATTAGATTGGTATTGCTTTAAGGCCTCTTTACTTTTCTTCACAGCAGCATCACATTCACTGTCCCACCATGGCACAGGTTTCCTTACAGTATACTGTGAGGTCTTAATAAATTTGGGAATACATGTGTCCATTGTTTTAGTTAATGTGTTATAAAAATCATTATAAGTTTCGATAGGTTTTTCGGTATCTATGATAAAGTGTGTGAAATTGTTTTCTGTTTCAGATTTAAATTTTGTCCAGTCAGCGTGTTTATAAATATAACGATTACAAGGATCACCAATTACATATTGATCAGAAGAGATTTGAATATCTGTGATAGTTGGGTAGTGAGGACTACCCATGGCGTCATCATAAACTTCCCACTGACACAAATGGGCTAGTGATGAACTAATGCAGCTAATATCTATAGAAGATTGACGATGGGTGGCAGTACCAACTGTAGTTGAAGAACCTGTGTTAAGGATACACAAATCACATTCGTCCAGGAGATCATAGATAGCATTACCTCTTGAGGATGTTGAATGGCAACCAAAAGCAACATGATGCGCATTTAGGTCTCCAGCTATCATAAGTGGTTTGGGTAAATTGTCAATTATTCTTTTCAACTGATTAACTCTAAACTGACTTCCACTTGGTGGGCTATATGCAGTCATAATGGATAATTTACCCACTTTCGTGTACAAAATTATAACAGCTGTTTGTAAATGTTCATAGTAATGTGTTGATACAATATCATATTTAAAGTAATTTTTTATTAGTATGCCTATTCCTCCTCTACCTTTAGGGCCATTTTGTTAAATAAAATTATATCCAGTTATGTTAAAGTTATGTCTGGACTGAAGCCAAGTTTCATTTATCAAACAAACATCAATATCTCTGTCTTGAAGAAAATTTATTAAAAGTGGTTTTTTACTGTTAATACTTTGTACATTAAATTGAACAACTCTAATAAAACTTTTATCCATGTTGTGTTAGTGTTTTAATTAATACTTCTTTGATAACTGCAGAGGTCAATTTCCTTTTTTCATTACCAAGTGTTACTAAAGTGCCAATTAGACCTTTTAAGATACTATCACTTTTTAAAATTTCGCCTATTAAATTGTCTGTTGTGAGCTCCTTTTCTTGGGGTTTGGAGGATTTACTATTTATGGGTAAGGAAGGGAAATTGGCATCATAGTTTTTGGTTACATTTACTTCAGCTTTCTTAACTACATTGGCGTAGCTGATTTTATTATTTTTCTTGGAGATTTTAGTCTTTTTCACTGGACATTCTCTTGAAATAGCAAGTAATCGTAAGTAATAAAACCTCCACAGTTAATACATTTTTGAATATTTTCACTTTTACATGTGGTATAGTGGTGGTCTTCTGCACATATGGAACACTTTAGTATGGAGTTGCAAGTTTTGGCTCCATGATTAAATTTAAAACATTTGTAACACTGTAAAGTGGAGGGATGTATTCGTGGACTTTGAACCTAAATAGGTCCAAAAAGACATAGTCAGGTAGAGAATTGGAAAGAAAAGTTACGCTCACCGATCCTAGAGGCTGCACAGTGCCATTTACATTTTTAGTGAACCTGCGTACACTTATAATCTCGTAGCATGAGGTCAGTTTTTTGAACAGTTCTTCGTTACCTATACTGTTCGGTACAAACCGAAGAACTCCAATTTTCTCCACGGCGCGGGCTTGTATAAAGGCTTTGTATGAGTGTTTTGACAGGAAATCTTCATTCTTTAACAGGTTGTTTGCGTTGCTCGCCTGGTTGAAAGTTATGGCTACTTTGTCGCTGTTTATTCTTCTTATGTCTGTAATACCTTTTACTTCATTTTTGAAAATGCTGTCTATGACTAGCGGGTTCTTGTTGCCTAGCTTGTCCCCCTCAATAAAAACGCAAAATGAATCACTAAGAGATTGTTCAGGAAAAACACGTTTATATCCGGGTTTAATAAATAGTTTATAAAAGTTTGGGTCTGCATTGGCAGAAGTCTTTGAGTGTTCGTCGGCACTAAGATCTTTCCTCCTCTTGGAAGGACGGAGATCCTCCGCCCCGGGGCCGTCACCCCCGGGGTTCTCCGGCATTGTCACACTAAATTTAAAAGTTTAGTCACAATTTAAACAATATTATTATCAAACTTTAGAAAATCGCGCCCTCAGTTTACAAAAGCCCGTCAAAAAGTCTCTAGAGGTAAAATGCAACAGTGTTGTCACTTTATTTACGGGAAAATTACCCTAAAGGTGGGGAAATCTATATTTGTATGCAACAAACCATGTATGTGACTAGTAGAATTTTTACTCTTTTTCAATTACGTATCTACCGTCGGGGGGTTTTCAAAATTTTTCAATTTTACTTTTTTGTTATTAAGGTGTATATTTTGTAGATAGTCATAGCCTTATCACTTATAATGTTATGTGTAAAAATATATTTCTTTATACGTAACATGTGTTTCATTTTCTATCACAGTGAACATAAAAAATATGTTCGGTAGGTCAACATAGATCAACCGTTTATATTTCTGTTAAAAAATATATGTAACATAAGTTAACTGAGATCGATTGGTACCTCCAAACAGCAGGGAAATTGATGGTTTTTTTATAGCAACCCTTAAATCACGAACACAGTCTAAACGGGCGGCCATGCCGGCCATGCCGGCCATTATTATGCTTCACTTATGGTAAGACGAGGTTACGTCCGTAATTAAGGTCTTAAATCTAGGTTTGTTCTGCATATTCTGCCAGGTTTGGCGTAGAAATATCACATTATTTCATGAAATTTTTTCAAGAGCCAGTTCGTTAGTGTATAATCAAACTTACACATTGGCAATGCTCTAACTTCAATAGGCAGTTTATTATAAATCTTTATTGCACGACAATACACATTATTTGAGTATAATTTTAACCTCTGGGACGGAATACAACTTATAAATGTCTCTGCTGTTTTTCTTTTCAATCACCGTGTCATGCAAAGGAAAAAGATGTGGATTTTTCCTTACAAACATGCAGATATCGAGAATGTACTGGCAGGGTAGTGGTAGGATTTTAAGCTGCTTAAATAAAGGCGTACAATGGTCTATGTATCCAGCACCACATAAGGCCCTTATGCATTTTTTTATACTTTGAATGCACGTTCCATGTCAACTAATTACACCCAAAAACAGTGTCGAGTTACTTTGCTTTATCAGAGTGCTGTTATGTTCTATTTCTAAGCAGGCATCCACACTATTATAAGGCCTAAAGTGTATGATACCCGTCTTATCAAGATTAGGCTTAAGTTTATTCTGCTCTAGCCACTCAATGACGTTTCCAAGGTCATGATTAGCAGCAAATTCGAGTAAGGTTCGATCCTTACATCTTATAACCAATGTGGTATCATCCGCGAACAAAATACATTCGTGGAGGTCATTGATATACAGTAAGAATAGCAGAGGTCCTAATATGCTTCCTTGGGGTACGCCGAAATCGTTAATTCTGGAGGAAGATTGGGCCGTTATCATTTTATTATTAATTATTTTTGCTATTACTGTTGATTACGTTCGGATAAGTAACTTTGTAACTATTCGTGGGGTTTACCCCTTATACGATAACGTTGGAGTTTACAAAGCAATCTGGAATGGCACACAAAATCAAAACCTTTGCTCATGTTAAGAAAAATGCTTATTAATACTGCTTCTTTATTATTTAATGATTCCGTAATTTTCTTAACTAATGAGAAATATGCATATATAAGTAGTAGAGCTGCCCTTTCGAAAACCGATTTGACTTTGATCTAAAACATTATTTTTACTTAAAAAGCTATCCAGCCTCTGTAGCATTGCTTTTTCAAACACTTTTGACAAAATAGGTACTAAGGTAATTGGTCTATAATTTCCCATCTCATTGGGATCTCCTTTTTTATATGTATAATGGCTTTATAACAGATGTTTTTAGTCGGTTAGGAAAGAGACCTTGTTCAAAGTAAAGATTTATTATATGTGACAACGGACATGATATGAAATCTGCGCATATTTTTAATATTTTAGTATTAATATCATCATAGCCTGTTGAATTGGTGTTGCGCAATGATTTGATGATATTTTGTGTACTTCCGGCCGTCTGAGCCAGAGTCCTAGAGAGATCTCGCATATGTAGGCTGATAACGAATCGTAGGTGACGCCAATATACCTAGGTTTCATCGTTTGTGACGCAATAGATTTTTTGAAAATTGAAAAAAACCTGGCGCAGACAGCCAGAATTTCACGTTTTACGACACTCTGGATCTCAAATTCTAGAGGGTTTTAGGGCCCCGTTTCTTATCAAAAGTTTAGTGACGCGATATGTGACGGCATCTAAAGTAGTTTCATCCATTTTGATGCAATGGTTTTCGCGGAATCATGAAAAACGTGTGGTCAGACAGCCTGATATCCGGCTGTCTGAGCCATTTTGTTTTTGCAGATATATAACGAAATATCACATTTCAGACTCATCTTTATGGATTTTACTTTAGTGACGCGATATGTGACAGCTCTCGACCAGATTTGAACCTTCGTTACCCACGCGTTTAGGAGACATTCTGAAAAAACTGTTGGCACAGACAGCCGGAATCCGGCTGTCTGAGCCATCCAGTTCTACCACTTCCAGGTGTTCTTGGTAGCTGAAAACTCATCTAATCTTTAGTGACGGTGATGGTTAATACGAATTATCGTTTGTGACGGCTCTATATGCCGGCAAACAAAAGATATAAGCAAATCAATTGTTCTCCATACATCGCTGCATTAGGGTGACCACACTTCCCACTTTATTAGGTTAATTATGCAAATACTAGTATAGTAGAAAATCGAGGCAACTTGTTTTACGACAGCTGCTTGCCGTGTTCTTTAAATACGTATTTGCGTATACGTTGGTATGAAGGACCAATCAACACTAATAATTGCTTTTTGGGTTAAGTGTGACTTGTTTAGGGCTTACCCTAAGTGATTCAAGAGGAAAATTTGTTTGACCACTCTTATTCAGAGTAATTTGCTGTGTTTTACTGGAAATGCTGGAACGGCCCATTAGGGACAAGATGCAAAAAATGAAATTAAATAATACCTTTATTTTGCAAGTCGTTCTCCCGTTTCATTGAGTAATTTATCAACTCGTCCCACATGCCTACGGCCCATTTGGGTCAAGATGCAGAAAATAAGAAATTCATGTTTTTTTAGAGTTCCGTACCCAAAGGGTAAAACGGGACCCTATTACTGAGGCTCCGTTGTCCGTCTGTCTGTCCGTCCGTCTGTCACCAGGCTGTATCTCATGAACCGTGATAGTTAGAGAGTTAAAAATTTAACAGATGATGTATATCTGTTGCCGCTATAACAGCAAATACTAAAAGACAGAATACAATAATTATTTAAGGGGGCTCCCATACAACCCACCTTTTTGCCGTTTTTAAATGATACGGAACCCTTCGTGCGCGAGTGCTAGTGCTATTTCTAAAGTATGGTAAATATTGTTAAATCAAATATCACATTCACAGATAAAATGGACATGGTAATAATCACAGATAAATACGTATTTAAAGAACACGGCAAGCAGCTGTCGTAAAACGAGTTGCCTCGATTTTCTACTATACTAGTATTTGCATAATTAACCTAATAAAGTGGGACGTGTGGTCACCCTAATGCAGCGATGTATGGAGAACAATTGATTTGCTTATATCTTTTGTTTGCCGGCATATAGAGCCGTCACAAACGATAATTCGTATTAACCATCACCGTCACTAAAGATTGGATGAGTTTCCAGCTACCAAGAACACCTGGAAGTGGTAGAACTGGATGGCTCAGACAGCCGGATTCCGGCTGTCTGTGCCAACAGTTTTTTCAGAATGTCTCCTAAACGCGTGGGTAACGAAGGTTCAAATCTGGTCGAGAGCTGTCACATATCGCGTCACTAAAGTAAAATCCATAAAGATGAGTCTGAAATGTGATATTTCGTTATATATCTGCAAAAACAAAATGGCTCAGACAGCCGGATATCAGGCTGTCTGACCACACGTTTTTCATGATTCCGCGAAAACCATTGCATCAAAATGGATGAAACTACTTTAGATGCCGTCACATATCGCGTCACTAAACTTTTGATAAGAAACGGGGCCCTAAAACCCTCTAGAATTTGAGATCCAGAGTGTCGTAAAACGTGAAATTCTGGCTGTCTGCGCCAGGTTTTTTTCAATTTTCAAAAATCTATTGCGTCACAAACGATGAAACCTAGGTATATTGGCGTCACCTACGATTCGTTATCAGCCTACATATGCGAGATCTCTCTAGGACTCTGGCTCAGACGGCCGGAAGTACACGATATTTTTGACGCCAATCTCATTTATTGGGGTTAGGAACATACTACTCCCAACATTCCTGATTGGATTTTCGTTAATTTTGTTGGTACTAGAATTAATATTACTTTAACATGTCAAATCAATATAAAAAATAATAAATAATTTCGCTAAAATCAAAATCATTTATTTCTGTAAATTGGTCTTAAAAGCCACTTTTTTATGTCCCCATTTTTTTTCCCTACCACTGCTTCGGGACTATTGTGTGCTAGTGCCGAGAAGAAGCAGCGCCAGAAACTCGGTCACTATTGTCAGCCTTTTTTAAAAATAAATAAATACTTTACAAGATTTGTTGTGAGCTAAGCAGGTTTAAATCCACACATTTTTATCATTTACATAATCACTAAGGTTGGGTTGCACGAACTTACTTTAACTTTAACTGTTCAGTTAAAACACCGGTAAGGTAAAAAATGGGTTGCACCATTTTGACAATGGTCAAATGACGTCATAACTTAACTTTAACTGTAACCGCCCAAGATCGACCAGTTAAAGTCAAAGTTATTGTCAAGTATCTGTCATGCATGTCGAATATTCTAACCTCCAAAAATGTCGATACGAGAAATATTCGCGGAAACTACTTCTGAAGACGATAGTGATTTGGTGGTCAATATAAGGCCCAGAAAAAGAAAAGTATATATCCCAAGAACCGATCGATTTGCCAAATGAGGCGAAGATTCGTTCCTAGCGACATTTCGAATCTCAAAAAATTCTCATTCGATGAGGAAGATGTTGTGTTTATGTGTTGTGTTTAGAGTGGGCCAGAATGATGATTGCAACAGTTTACTATAGTAGGCTGAGCCAATAACTTTTGTGTATGCGAGCCGAAGTGATGTTTTTTTGTTTGATACAAATAAATATAATTTACTTGTAGTTTTGTTACATAAATTACTTTTACCCCGTGGATTTCATTTTATGTGTTTACTGAGATAAATAGTAATTTCGGATATACTCTACCTGTACACCAAATTTCATCTAAATCCTTTGAGCCGTTTTAGTATGAACCAGGCACAAACAAACATAATACTTTACATTAAACTAATATTATAAAGCTGAAGAGTTTGCTGGTGACGTATTTGCATACCTAATAATAAATATAAGACAATATCACATAGATTGCTCTCATCCTATGGTAAGTAGCGAAATTACTTGTGTTACAGAAATCAGAAACAACGACGGTAGGTACCATAACACCCAGAGCCAAGACAATATAGCGAATTTCGATTTCTACACTGACCCGGGAGTCCCGGGACCTTAGAGATTGCGACGCCTAGTCTGGCATGCTCACCTCTCTGCTACCGAGGTCGATAGCGATATTCATGTGGAAAGGCTATATAAATTATAAGTAGTATCACGAAAACCCACGGGAGCGCAGCCGCATGGCACGGCTAGTTTCTACTATTAGTGTGGGATAAAAAAAAAGAACATAGGTACTCATTAATATTTACTTCTTTAATAATTCTATTTCTAAATGTAAATTTTCGAATTGTAATTTTATTTCTCTTCATTGTAACGTCATGGACCTCCTGAGCGTGTCTGATTGAATCCCTTATTTTCTGGAGCTCCAGCTCCTGCAGTTTAAGCTGTCTCATTGTGCGTGGAGTCTTTCCGAGAGCATTGAATTCACAATGGATCACACTCCATCCACGCACTGTATTTTTGTTTCGAGCTAACACCGTCTGTCTTTTTGCAGAATAATATGTTTTTATGTTTAGCAACAATTGATTGCAATCTCGCCATCTTCACTTTCCTGAAGTTCCCTGAAACGTTAAGAATTAAATGACTGAAGTTACAATACATAACAGTGCAAAAAATAACACGCAACTCATAGATACTTACTTTGTAGGAATGTTTGTGAGCAAGTTGTCCATTAATTTCCGTACCTAGCGTCGATTTGATACAATTTATTTTATTTAACAACTTAACAAGTCTCACGATGCTCTTCGCAAATTCAGTGGTTAAATTAGTAATTTTAGTAGAAATTGAAAAACTTTATTATAGCTTGACAGCTGAATGATTTGACAATTCAATGACTGATAACACCACTGATCAAATAAACTGATAACACCGTATCAGCTTTTTGACGTTACGTGGAACATTGCCATGTCACAAATAGTTTTCTACAACGAGTTAGGTGTAAATAAGGCGTCATTAGACTTGTAATCCTGCTAACTTTAACTATGCTACCGAATACAATGGTGCAACCCATGTCGCTCAAATAGTTAAAGTTAGCGTTACAGTTAATGTTAAATTTGACTTTGACCTTAACTTTAACTGATACTATGGAGCAACCCAACCTAACGGTGTAATATCCCTTTTTCATTAGAGCCCTTTTAACATGCAATTTGAATTCATATACAGGCATGTCAACAATGGATTGTAGTAATTTATTAAAAAAACGAATTGTCCAAAAAAAATGGTTACTGATTTATATTTATTTTTTTAAAAATTGAGCATTTTAAGAAACTAATTTAAATATTTCATTAAATAGATGCGTATATTTTTAAATATTTTTTTGATATTTTAGGGCTTGTGACGTGATCAATGGCAAGATAAGGCGAGATGAGTTTGACTAGAAAGAAAAATAGGTTGTGCTTTGAGATCTGTCAACGTCAGGAAAGCGCGGAACCAGGCCGTCGACATACCAAACAATCGCAATTTTAGTATTTTTAGTATGTATTTATGAACTTACTTCGTCCTATCATTGATATATCAAAATACCCTATCATAATAAAATGAGTATTGATTCCTTGGGCTTACCAGTTCCATGATTACTATTAAATTTAGACGTATTATAATAATTATGTTTAGTGTTGGTAACATTGTAAAGTTTCTTTGACTAATCTGTAGAATTTTGTCATCGTCGCGCCAATTTTGGATAATTGTTTGAGTTGTTTGCGATTTTAAAATTTTTATTAAATTTCGTGCCAATCAATACAAAATGGGAAATTCTTTACGAAAATGTGAAGTTTGTGGGATCAGACGCGTTAATAAAAGTGCTTGTAATATATTTATGGCCAGATTTCCACTTGACCCTACCAGGTTTGTTAATATGCGATATTTTAAAATATTTCTTATCCTTCGAGTTTATGTATTGTTTTGACCGTGTTAATAGCAATTTGCAACGACAAAGTGCACTCCTAGATTTGATATTTTCTCATAAATCTGCATAAATCGTGCCTTATTATTGAAACGATAGTGATGAAATTAAATTATCGATAAATGAAATTTATTTTGTAGTACACCAATACATTTACTTAATTTGACGATACAATATTTACTATTTATTTTAGATGCCGTTTGTGGGTAAAATTAACTGGAAACGAAGATGTTGCCTATTTACCTATACAAAAGTTAAATGTTTTTTTTTTGTGTGGAAACCACTTTTTATGCGCCTTTAATAAACAAGGCAATCGATTAAAAAGGAATGCCGTACCTTCCTTGCAATTGAACATGCCACCACTACCTGATCAAACCCTTTTGGAATTTCCCATTCCCATTTTTGTTTTACCTGATAAAACCAAAAAAGGTAATTTATTTGATTTTATGTTTGTTTTTTAGGGTTCCGTACCCAAAGGGTAAAATAGGGTCCCCCTATTACTAAGGCTCCGCTGTCCGTCTGTCTGTCTGTATTTCTGTCTGTCTGTCTGTATCTCTGTCTGTATCTCTGTCTGTCCATCTGTCACCAGGCCGTATCTCATGAACCGTGATAGAAAGTTTAAATTTTCACAGATGATGTCCCTAAATGAAGAAAGGGAAAACTCAAGGATAAAAATTCTGGATAATGGGTTGTTTTATACAAGCTAACTTTAACAGACTTATGTATTTTTCAGTTTTAAAGTCAACCAAATATAATTATACACTTACAACAATAGTTGTACTATGTCAATATTAAACTGCAATTTCTGATAACTGCGGTCCATACGAAAGCAGAATATGTGTATAGTGTGTGGGAAATCTCCACTTATATTAAGAGGTAAAAGTTTGTAACTTTCCAAGTAATAAACTCTACTCAAGGACAATAATGCTGGATAAATGGTTGTTTAGTACAAGCTGACATTAACGGACTCATCTATTTTTCAGTTTTATGGTCAACCAAATATAATTATACACATACCTACAGCAATAGTTGTACCTACGATGTAAATACTAAACTGCAATTTGTGTTAGCTGCCGGTCTATACGAAAACGTGTTTGGGAAATCTCCACTAATAATAAGAGGTAAGAGTTTGTAACTTTCCAAGTAAGGGATATATTCTACTCAAGGATAAAAATGCAGGATGATGTTTTGTACAAGCTTACTTAGGAGGACTATCTATTTTTCAGTTTTAAGGTCAACCAAATATGGTATTGGAAAGAAATCAAGCTCCCCACTCTCTCCCTCCCCCAAACCAGCCGCGCTTTTGCCCCGACAGCGATTTTTTACAACGAGTGAACTTCACGGCTTACGTGGCATGCGCCGAAGATACAGCATTCATTAGAGTAATAATAACTCATAATAATGTAAAAAAAAAATAGCTTTGGTATGTTTTGTATGACAAAATGTAATAAATACGTTAAATTTAATTGTTGTTTTTAGTTTAGTACATACAACTGACATATCTTAATGGTAAAAAGTACCCACCCGACCTACCGATTGATTTCGGATTTATCGATATCGATAGATAAGAACGATACAGCTTCGTCAAGCCCTATTTGTCAATTAGTGTGACAGTTGTGTTTTTAAATGTTGGTACAATTTCAAATTACCAGTGCGGTAAAATTTTCTTCCATAAATCGGTTCAGTGGCTACTACTAGAATGCCGACTCTGATTACGTAGTATTTAAATCCTCATTGCGCGGAACCTTTGTGACGAAAGGCGCCTAAATTAAATTTAATTTTGAAAGTTTGTTATTATTTTATATTTCTCTGTCAATATAACTCTAGTTGTAAATATAGTTGTCAATTAGCCTTATTGAATAATAGGGTTAGTCAAAAATGGGAAGAAAAAAGCGGAAAAAGGATCCGCCTGATGACCCTGCATCAGTGACTACAGTAACTTCATCCTCGGATTCTGATGAAGATAGCAGCAAGAAGTATCAAGTATTTAAGGTCCCAGGATACACACGGAAGTATCCAGAAAATAGTTCAAAGACTGAGTATATAGTGTTCTTGTCTCATAAAGATGAAAAACCATTTAATGATAAATACAGATTGGGAATTTCACATGCTATACGCAAATATTGTGTCACTGGTATACTCCATCTTAAATCAATTAATATACATAAAATTGGAATCACATTCGACTTATCAAACAATGCAAATATATTTCTTTAAAACAAAAAATTTTTGGATGAACTGGGTCTAAAAGCAACGGTACCGGCAATTGATACTGAGGTGACTGGGGTTCTTACAGCGGTCCCTACAGAACTATCAAATAAAAGAATATCGACTCTGATAGGAAGCTCGCGTAATATTATACAAGTGAGGCGTTTTATGCGTCGTGTGCGGAGTGATAGTGGCGCTGTCTCGTACCAGCCCACTCAGACAGTCGCCGTGACCTTCGCCTCTACCGAGTTACCACAGTATGTTTATCTTGACTCCTAGAGACACGAGGTAAGCGTATACGTTCCCCCAGTCAAACAATGTTTACACTGTCTCAAGTTTGGGCACATAGCAAAGTATTGTAGAAATGCAGAGGTATGCTCTATAAATGCTCATTGGACCACAACTACAAAAATAAGTTTAATAAAAAACTAAAAACCGACTTCAAAATGAAACTAAAAAGTGAAAAATAATATTGACTAAAACATACCTAATCAGTTCTTTTTGGAGTCGGTGCGAATGAACACATTTTAACTCTCGATGGCAGGCACCGAGTGATACCGGCGAAATAAGTATTGAAACGGTTTTTCTACACTCCAACCAGAACGGCGGCTATTTTGGTGTCGTAACCTTAGGATAAGGTCTTCCGTTAAATACCAAGTCAATATAAGAAAGGAACTTTTACATTTTTTTTCGTTACTGGGTGTGCGGGTAGGCCCCCAGTAAATAAAAATTAACAGTATGGTACCTCATAAGCTCCACGTCTGCTCAACACACTGCGAAATACGTTCTGTCAACAAATTGCAGTATGATCTTCTAACTCCTATCCGTTAAGGAGTTCTGTGGCTTCCATCATCAGGTCAGCAACGTGTGGGTTGCCCTCGATTTCCCAGGGATCCCATCATCAGAATCTGACTTGGTGTAAATGGGACCACCTCGGAGGTATACCCTATCAACTAAAGAAAAAAAATTGAAATTGGTCCATAATTGACGGTGTAATCGCGTAACATACATACAAAATAAAAAAACATTCCGACGAATTGAGAACCTCATCCTTTTTTTTGAAGTCAGTTAAAAATTGCAAACAAGATCCTAAAAATGCGAAATGCTCCAACTGTGGTGGCAATCATGTTGCCATTTCAAATATGTGTCCCCAAAAAAACTTAAGATTGAGGAAAATAAAATAAAATCCAGAACTACAAAATATTCAGAATTATTAAATGAAAATTCATTTTCATAAATAATTATGCGTAACATTGATACACAAATACAAAATTTAACAAAATCAGACTTTTTCATGAATTTGTTCACAAATGCTATAACAAAAATTGTTTTAAATCAAAAAGAAACTCCAATAAATTCATCTGCAATTAAAGAAATTCTTCGACAAACATTCCGAAATAGTTCTTCCTCTCCCAATAATGGATCTTAATATCATGCAGTGGAATGCTCAAAGTATTTCCAGTAATAAAATTCTACTTACTCAATACCTTTACGACCATAACATTCATGTAGCAATTATATCCGAAACTTGGTTAACTCCTATTAAAGATTTTAACATAAAAAGTTTTCAAATAGAAAGAAATGACATTGGTAGCAAACATAATGGCGTAGCCATTTTAATTCATAATAAGATAAATTATAAAAAAGATAAAACATACTCTGATAATTCTTTACAAATATTTGTGTAATAATTACTATTAATAATAAAGAAATAAGTATTGTTAGTTTTTATTGTCCAACTAATTCCACTCCATCTTTTGACAAACATAAATTCGAATTATTAGTAAAATCAGTGCCCGAACCGATGATATTTGCTGGTGATTTGAATGCCCATCACACATCTTGGGGGTGTAATTCTATAAATCTTCGAGGTAGGGATATTTTGGAGATTGTCGATGATAACAATTTGGTCTTATTGAATAATGGTCAAGTAACAACAGTTGGTTCTTTGACATGGCGTCCAAATGCCTTAGATTTGTCCTTAGTTTCGTCATCATTAGCTTTATCATGTGATTGGTCTTAATTCGATGATCCCCTTGGCAGCTATTATCATCCTGTAAATATCAAAGTTTTTGTAAATAGTAGTGTTGTAAATGATAAAAGTAACTTACAGTTGCGCATCTACCCTAACTTTAAAATGGTAGATTGGAAATTGTATGAACATAATGTAGATTTAGAATTATCCAACTTTTAGGTTCAAAATTTTGCTCCTTTGGATGCTTATACTGCGTTTTTTGAAATTTTGCATTCTTCAATAGTTAAATGTCCTCCTAGCCATAATACCCCCATCTCCCATACTACAAATTCTTCTATCCACAACTCCTCTCGAATTAAGTTGATTAAAAACGCTTCCCTCCCGTGGTGGAATAAAAAGTGTTCAGAAGCAGTTCAAAATTCTGAGTCAGCTTATCTGCATTTAAAAACAATCCGTCAGACGAAACATATATAGAATTTAAAAGATTACAAGCACTCAAAAAACTTACTTTAAAAACAGAAAGAAGAAATAGTTGGGTTGATCTGTGTAGTTCTTCTAATCGTTGTACACCTCTTTCGTGAATCTGGAAATACATGCGAAAATTTAATAAAACCTATTCTTGTAACAATAATAACGATAGCTGCTGGGTCCAAGATTTTTTGCAGAAGTATACTCTAGATTTTGTAAATAATAAATCAAATTTGACCTTTCCCAGTGAGTCTAATTCTAAACACAGTTGTTTATCCAAACCTTTTTCAATATAAAAAAGTTTAATAAAAAACTAAAAACCGACTTCAAAATGAAACTAAAAAGCGAAAAATAATATTGACTAAAACATACCTAATCAGTTCTTTTTGGAGTCGGTGCCAGCCATCGAGAGTTAAAATGTGTTCATTCGCACCGACTCCAAAAAGAACTGATTAGGTATGTTTTAGTCAATATTATTTTTCGCTTTTTAGTTTCATTTTGAAGTCGGTTTTTAGTTTTTTATTAAACTTTTTTATTTTACAATTTTAAGTGTTAAGTCCTCTATTTTTTCCCTCCTAACTTCGCCAAAAATTACTTTACAGCAAAGTAACCTTAACTAATATTGGTCCTCTATGGACCCCCCATCCAATGGTATGATAAAAATAAGGTGTTATATAGGGTCAATTTTTCGACGAAAATTTTTAAGTCTTAAGAAAAGGGTTTACCTACACTCCAACCAGAACGGCGGCTATTTTGGTGTCGTAACCATAGGATAAGGTCTCGCGTTAAATAACAGGATAAATTAAGAAAGGAACTTTCAATTTTTTTTTCGTTACTGGGTGTGCGGGTACGCCCCTAGTAAATAAAAATTGGCGGTCTGGTACCTCATAAGCTCCACGTCTGCTCAACACACTGCGAAATACGTTCTGTCGACAAATTGCAGTATTATCTTCTAACTCCTATCCGTTAAGGAGTTCTGTGGCTTCCATCATCAGGTCAGCAACATGACATGATGATTACCAGACCCAAAAATCAGCATCGAGTCAGAAAATATATGCAAAACATTATGGGTGCCTATAAAAAATGAGGGTTGCCCTCGATTTCCCAGGGATCCCATCATCAGAATCTGACTTCGTGGAAATGGGACCACCTTTGGAGTATACCCTTTCAAACTAAAAAATAAATTTTGAAATCGGTCCATAATTGACGGCGTAATCGCGTAACATACATACAAAAAAAAAAAAAAAAAAAAAAAAAAAAACAACAACATTCAGACGAATTGAGAACCTCCTCCTTTTTTTGAAGTCGGTTAAAAAGAGTTATTGTCTGCTATATTATATTCTAGAAAAGATAGTGTCTTTGGTCTGGATGGTATCCCCTATATTATGCTAAAAAAACTAAACCAAATCAAATCCAAATTCCTACCGTCCTATTGCTTTAACATTTTGTGTTAGTAAGGTTTTTGAGCAATTACTAAAACAAAGATTAGAATTTTTTATAGAACAAAATAACACTTTACCTGCAAATCAATTTAGTTTTTCAAGAGGAATGTCTGCTCGTGAATCTATTTGTCAACTACAGCTGGATATACAAAATAGTTTAATTAATAAGAATTACTTAATGTCAGTATTCTTTGATGTTGCTGGAGTTTTAACAGTGTTAAGTGTTAATATTGATGGACTTTGTTCTGAATTATTGTCTCTTGGAATTCCAAACAAAATAATTCACTGGGTGGGGGACCCAGTGAATTCCATGGTGGGATGCAGAATGTGCTGAAGCGATTAATAAAAGAAAACAAGCAGAAAGAGCATTTAGAGCATATTCATCTTTTGAAAATTTTGATGTTTTGTCCCAGCTTAATAATAGTACCCGTAAATTATTCAAACAAAAGAAATGGGAAGGATGGAAATCGTTCTGTTTTTCTATCTCTCCAGATGTTTCTCCTTCTGAGGTATGGAAGAATATTCGTAAATACAGATCTTGTTTCCGAGAAAGTTCTCCTTTATTTCGTCATAAATCTTTAGCTGACAGTTTCTTAAATAAATTAGCTCCACCTTCTGTCCCGCATATGGAAATAGTTTTACATCAATTAAATTACCCAGTAACAGAAAACTTAACTGACCTCAATTCTCCCTTTACTCTCTCTTAATTGAAAGGTGTTTTATCTTATGTTATGTGATAGGTTGCGACTTCTGTTGTCAAAGATGTACCAATTGAAATACAAAGTGCCATTTAAAATACTTCGTAACCTTTATGTTGCGTTGGCTGAGTCTATTATTGCTTACGGTATTACTAGCTACGGCCGTACCTTCAAAACCTACCTCGATAAAATATATGACTACAAATAAGATTGCTCAAATTAATAGTACCAAAAAAGATAAAAAATAGTTTTAGAGATAATTATCATGCATTATTTAATTACTGTGAGGTCCTACCGGTACATGAAAAAGTTAAATATGCCCTACTAACCGAATATTTCTCCGGATCACAGCAACAACAGTTTCTGCGTCCAATAAGCCACAATATCCCTACTAGGCGAGTCAGGAAGAATGACATGGATACTAACACGATATCAAAAACTACCAATTTCTATGGTAAGAGGACACGTGAATATCTCATGCCAAGACTGTACAACAAACTGCCTGTGGATTGAAGAGAAACACTAAATGAAAAAAATGAAAAAAATAAGTTAAGGAAATATTTCATAGAACTTGTATTTTTCTTTATATATATATATATATATATATATATATATATATATATATATATTTATACTTATATACATATTTATTAGTAAATGTATATGAACACGTATTCCTTAATGCTTACTTACTACCTTAATTATACAAATACCGTAAATTAATTCACCCCATCACATTCCAACTTACAAAACATACATCATCCTGTATTGTGCAACGTGCATGCAGCTAAACTTGTCTCCGTGTTGTTGTCAGACGGCTCGGCCAGTGCATGCGCAGGGCGCGTGGGCTAGTGGACAGTTAGCGGTGATGTGCTGATGTGCGAACGAGACGTAACTATGCGTAGGTACTGGCCGGGCCGCTGCGCCCGCCGCGACTTGGTCAAGTTTTAACATCGACTTGATAGTTAATTTTTACTCCATGATAAAATTATGCTCAGCGTATTCGATGGTAACTTTTGTTGTTTACATTTTGTAGCCTTTACAATCTGTTGAGCAGTATTGGGTTTCGTGTGTAGATGTAAATTACCTATTTCTTTTTCTTAATTAAATAATACCTACTAATAAATGTACGTTGAAGGATGTAATTAATATAAATATAAACTAATTGTAGCTTCGAATGTAAATGCCAATTCAAACCTATAATAAGGTTTCATGGTATTTTTGAAACTGTATTGTGTTTATATTGTAACTGTCCTTTAATAATAAATAAAAATAAAATAAAAAATGTAAAGGATTCGGCCCCGGGCATCTGTGGAGTCCCGTATTCTTTTTTCATTCATTTGAGTGATTCTTCCCTTTCTTACTTTCTATCTATAATGGGCTCTATAATGGTTAATGGTAATATTCCACCTTCATGGAAATCGCAAGAAATCATTCCAATTCTAAAACCAAATGCTCCCTCATGTGATGCCTCTTCATATCGACCTATTGCTTTGTCTTCGGTTCTTCTTAAAATCTCTGAGCATTTGGTGAAGAATAGACTGGAGTGGTGCTTGGAGGATAAACGATTGTTAGCGCCTAGTCAGTATGGGTTTAGGAAGGGAAAAAGTGCTATGGATGGTTTGGGTATTTTCACTACAGGTGTTCGTTTGGCTTTTTCTATCAATCAATGCACCCTTGCAGCTTTTTTAGATGTATCTGCTGCATGTGACTGTGTGGATTTGACAATACTTGAAAATAAACTTTTGAAGTTACAAATTCCTGTAACATTAACCAATTTTATTATTAATATTTTATCAGAAAGGTACATTGGCGTCACGGCTCGGGATGCAAATACTCTGTCCCGTGTTCTATACCGGGGGCTGCCCCAAGGGTCAGTTTTGGGCCCAATGCTCTATGGTGTATATTGGTGGTATATGGGTGGGTCACTCAAAGTTTTGTGATTGCATTCTAATAGTGAAAATAAGTAATGCTACGTAAAAAAAAGTCAAATTGAGTTGTGTCTTTAGCCCGCGCATGCGGTTCAAAGTTGATAATTTTTTTTATTAAACAAAGTAAAATCAAATTCCATTATTTAATATTATTTCTAAAATGTTTAGTATAAAATCAATGTTTATTAAAGTTATGAGCAAAAAATTCATAAAAACTAAAATTTAGACAGCCTTAAAATCATTTTACTTCGGAAAAACATAAAAAAAAAGTTACTTTTTGGTCAAACAATCTTGTTTGCTTTCAAATCTAGGCATTATTATTTTGAGACGCCAGCTTTGCTTGCATTAAGCCTTCCTTTGATTTTTATTAAAACCGACAACCTGCGTGTATGCATAGTAATTTAAAATATTAAAATCATATTCTTATTTCCGCAAGCTTTGATGACATCATCAGTGCCGTAAATAGCCTTTTCTGCGCTCTGTGCGAGCTTCTATAATTGCGCCCTTGATTTTTTAGATATAATAGGTACCCTAGAGCAATGCTATGCATCCAGGCGAACGTCTTCGAAGACTTGCCTACTACTACTACAGCCTGACTGCTTGACAAGTCCGAGGCTCTCCCTTTCCATCCCACAGGGTCCCGCCCACCTTATTGTAAGTGGCACCAGAATTGAGATTGGCCAGACTCTTAAATATCTTGAGTTGACCCTAGACGGGCTTTGGAATTTACACGCACATTTTGAGTGCCTAGCGCCAATGTTGCTAACGGCGGCGGGAGCGTTGAGCCAGCTCATGCCCAACCTTGGAGGCCCTTCCGCATCTAGCCGGCGCTTGTATATGGGCGTTGTAAGGTCTATGGCGCTCTATGGCGCGCCAGTGTGGTACGACGCCCTAGCCACAACGCCACGCTGTTGCGAAGGGTGCAACGCCACTTGGCCATTTGTGTCATCCGCGGCTACCGCACCGTCTCCGTGGACACGGCGCTAGCTCTAGCCGGAAGCATGCCCTGGGATCTCGACGCCCTAGTACTCGCTGCTGTATACTAGTGGCGGGGAGACCAAAGGTAACCGGGGCAAGAACCCGCCCAGAGAAATAAGGGGGAAGCGCGCTCAGCTATTAGAGCAGATAGCGGCTCTCGAAAGCTGGCGGAAGCGCCTGGCCGACAGCCGAATTGCTCGTCGCACCGTTGCAAACACAGTCGCCTGTTATTCAGGTTGATCCAAATCCTGTCGGGCTATGGATGCTTTGGGGCGTACCTCGCCAAAATAGGGCGCGAGCCATCAGCTGCGTGTCAGCACTACAGCGTGATGTTCTGTCTAATCTAAAAGTTTTTGATGTTACTGGCATGAAGTACGTATGTGTTGGAATCGACTACTAGGGGCGCAGCGGGAACTTATCAGGAGCAAACCGAAAAAATAATAGGCCTGCCTGGTCTGGATTTTTGCGCCCCCCAGAGTCTACGCCCTGTGCCTGGGCACCGGTAGCACCGCCCTATTTACGGCACTGGACATAATTTCTTCATTCGTGATTTTAAGAAGCATACGTGGTTCAAAACTTCTTTGTTTTGTAACAACATTATGTGACTAATTTTAGATACATTGGTACGCAACTTCAATATTTAGACCTGGCACATGAAACACACAAGGTTGTCTTTCTATATGGAGCACATTTCATACTTTCGGTATTCTACTTGCAGCAAGTCCCGTACCGTTTGTTATTCATTTAAATAACACCGGCAGATGTAATTTCTGATGAGCTAAATAATAATGAAGTCGAATTAAGGTAGGTATTTACTAATTGCTTAAGGTTTTCTGGCAAATATCAAGAGATTTGAATCAATTCCGATAATTTTTGCACCCATCTGTATGTTTCATGTATCTTTCTTTCAAACCAAACTAGGGCGTAAGCTTTGACACAAAATTTGGCTAAACCTCATAAATTGTCTAAATGAATTGAGGAAGAAACACGAAGACGTAATATTTTATTAAATTTATAATTATGTTATTATATTTTTTATCTACGGAAATTTTTATTTCACTTTATAAGCTTCTATGATTTGTAATACTTGTTTTCGGTTGCGACACAGTAGAAAGTGATGCTTTTCTCCAAATTCTTTCTTTTTAACCGACTTCAAAAAAAAGGAGGAGGTTCTCAATTCGTCTGAATGTTGTTTTTTTTTTGTATGTATGTTACGCGATTACGCCGTCAATTATGGACCGATTTCAAAATTTATTTTTTAGTTTGAAAGGGTATACTCCCGAGGTAGTCCCATTTCCACCAAGTCAGATTCTGATGATGGGATCCCTAGGAAATCGAGGGCAACCCTCAATTTTTATAGGCACCCATAATGTTTTGCATATATTTTCTGACTCGATTGTGATTTTTGGGTCTGGTAATCATCATGTCATGTTGCTGACCTGATGATGGAAGCCACAGAACTCCTTAACGGATAGGAGTTAGAAGATTATACTGCAATTTGTCGACAGAACGTATTTCGCAGTGTGTTAAGCAGACGTGGATCTTATGAGGTACCAGACCGCCAATTTTTATTTACTGGGAGCGTACCCTCACACCCAGTAACGAAAAAAAATTTGAAAGTTCCTTTCTTAATTTAACCTGTTATTTAATACGAGACCTTATCCTATGGTTACGACACCAAAATAGCCGCCGTTCTGGTTGGAGTGTAGGTAAACCCTTTTTTTAAGACTTACAAATTTTCGTCGAAAAATTGACCCTATATAACACCTTATTTTTATCATACCATTGGATGGGGGGTCCATAGAGGACCAATATTAGTTAAGGTTACTTTGCTGTAAAGTAATTTTTGGCGAAGTTAGGCGGGAAAAAATAGAGGACTTAACACTTAAAATTGTAAAATAAAAAAAGTTTAATAAAAAACTAAAAACCGACTTCAAAATGAAACAAAAAAGCGAAAAATAATATTGACTAAAACATACCTAATCAGTTCTTTTTGGAGTCGGTGCGAATGAACACACTTTAACTCTCGATGGCTGGGACCGACTCCAAAAAGAACTGATTAGGTATGTTTTAGTCAATATTATTTTTCGCTTTTTTGTTTCATTTTGAAGTCGGTTTTTAGTTTTTTATTAATTTAAGCCACAAGTTCAGAAATATCTAAAAAGTTAGTTCTCTATTTGTATTCTTTCTATTTTTTCGTTGTAGCCTATTCCATTATAATATTTTCATTCGTTAGTAACTTATTGACCTTGTGAATTTAAAGATTTTGAAAATGGGAAATTAATAAGTTTGTCTCCTTTTTTTTGGTTTTTAATTTAATAATATTTTAATCAATTTTACGTTTATCAATAACACTCTTTTTCTTGCACAAGTAAATCCAAAATAAGAAATCAAATCAGTGCTGAAGTAAGCCTACGACCACTTAATAATACACCCTCTATAAGTATGTAACAAAACTAACCTAGGCTAGTAATCACTAGAAGTTTTATTAGCAATTATTAATAATAGTTTTTATTATCATATTATTTATTTTTTAATGTATGAAAAATAATAATTGAGATGTTAGTATTGTTTGTTCAGTAACATTATTATAATTACATAAAAGTCCAATGCGCGGGCTGTTCCACTAAAAATATTTAAATAATATTTTACAGGGTTGTTTTTTATCGACTAAGACAGAATATTTTCACTATTAGAACAGAAAAACAGAAAAAAAATTTTTTTGACCCACCCTATTGTATATACATGTGATCTTGAAACGGTTTTGGTAGATAAAGTTAGTGTCCTTCAATACGCTGATGACTTGCTTCTGTGCGTCTCTGGTTTCTCAGTTGATCGGTTATGCCACCGCTTAACATCTGCTTTAAGCTCTCTTAAGATCTGGTTGGATGGTGGCGAATTATCATTATCGGTTCCTAAAGGCTCTGTAGTTCTTTTTAGTAGAATGCGAATGCCCCCTCCAGTGTTTGTTTATTGCGATGATAATATTATTAAAGTGTGTCGGGAGGCTAAGTTTTTGGGTATTATTTTGGACAGTAAACTTTTAGGTCTCTCTCATTGTTACTATGTTGCAGCTGAATGTGAACGGTTTTTGAATATTCTGCGATGTCTTTCCGGAGTCTGGTGGGGTGCTCATTCCTCCTCCTTAAAATTACTTTGCGGTGCCTTAATGCGCAGTGTTCTTGATTGTGGTTTCTATTTCCTGGAACCTTGTAATCTTCTTGCTTTGAAGAAGTTGGACAGTGTCCAATCAAAGGCTCTTCGATTGGTATCCGGAGCTATGAAATCAGGCCCTGTCAGCGCTCTACAGGTGGAGTGCGTTGACCCTCCACTTGGTCTGGGACGGCGGATTTTATCGGATAAATTTTTGTTTAGTTTTTCAATTTTCGGGGCACCTACTTTTTAATTAATTACAGCGGTTATCCGACTTAATAGAGGCGTCTCTTGCTGGGCCCACAAAGGGTTGCCTTGTTTAGTTATAAGTTACCGCAAGTTAATTTCTTTTGGTGCTCCTACTCACAGATCTCTGACACTTCCTATATTTTCTAGCAGCTTTGATTCCTTGGTTTTTTGTCCTGAAATCTTATATGACTTGGATATTCCCAAAACTTCATCTAACGCTAATAATAGGTTTGATTCTGTTATTGATAGAAATTGGCCTGACTGGAATTGCATTTTTTCCGATGCATCTAAACACTCTGATGATGGTGTGGTCGGGGTGTGACTATACCATCATCAATATAATGTTGTTGAAAAAGTTAAATTGCCTCCTGAAACATCTGTTTTTACAGGGGAGTGTTATGGCATCTTTAAAGCTATGGAATATGTCCATATTATGAAACTTAAGAACACTGCTATTTTTGTAGATTCTAAGAGCGCTTTACAAGCCTTAGATAGATTTCCATTTAAGTGCAATATTCAATATCCCGTTATCATTCAATGTAGAGACTTGTTGTATAAATGTTTTGTTCTGGGTCTCAAAATAATTTTTGCATGGATACCAAGTCACAAATATTTTTGGAAATGAAAAAGCAGACAAAATAGCTAATGAGGCTGTGAATCATGGTGATCTGTTCCCCTATAAGAATTTCTGTCATGATCTTATTGCTCTTCCCAAAACTTAAGTAAGTAATTATGATATTTATAACACCCTGTCTATATATATGACTCTTAATAATATTAAAATATAATTTTTGTATTTTTAAAGTAAGTTTATGTATTTTGTAATGACTCCTATAAACCTACTTTCCTGATCCCTTTTCTGCTCCGTTCCTTTCCATACTTTTCATTTCCTAAGTCGTATCCCAACCTTTTGACCCATCGTCTTGGCTGACGCACAAGCCGTGCATGCCAAAATAAGGAGAAAAAAAAATGGGATCTGGTGTATTATTTGATCAGTGTCTGGTGTCAAAATCGTAAATAAAATTGTAACCTCTCCGTTCTATCTGGTTCTCGTCTTCAAAGTCCAACTGTAAAGTTTTCCGGGTTCTCATTGTTTGTTCTAACTGTACTTAGGTTGGGTTGCTCCATAGTATCAGTTAAAGTTAAGGTCAAAGTCAAATTTAACTTTAACTGTAACGCTAACTTTAACTATTTCAGCGACATGGGTTGCACCATCGTATTCGGTAGCACAGTTAAAGTTACCAGGGTTACAAGTCTAATGACGCCTTATTTACACCTAACTCGTTGTAGAAAACTATTTGTGACATGGCAATGTTCCACGTAACGTCAAAAAGCTGATACGGTGTTATCAGTTTATTTGATCAGTGGTGTTATCAGTCATTGAATTGTCAAATCATTCAGCTGTCAAACTACAACAAAGTTTTTAAATTTCTTTAATTTAATTAATAATTTAACCACTGAATTTGCGAAGAGCATCATGAGACTTGTTAAATAAAATAAATTGTATCAAATCGACGCTAGGTACGGAAATTTATGGACACCTTGCTCACAAACATTCCAACAAAGTAAGTATCTATGAGTTGCGTGTTATTTTTTGCACTGTTATTTTATGTATTGTAACTTTAGTTATTTAATTCTTAACGTTTCAGGGAACTTTAGGAAAGTGGAGATGGAGAGATGGCAATCAATTGTTGCTAAACTAAAAACATATTATTTTGCAAAAAGACAGACGGTGTTAGCTCGAAACAAAAACACAGTGCGTGGAGTGTGATCCATTGTGAATTCAATGCTCACGGAGACACTCCACGCACAATGAGACAGCTTAAACTGCAGGAGCTGGAGCTCCAGAAAATAAGGGATTCAATCAGACAAGCTCAGGAGGTCCATGACGTTACAATGATGAGAAATACAAATTACAATTCGAAAATATACATTTAGAAATAGAATTATTAAATAAGTAAATATTAATGAGTACCTATGTTCTATTTTTTTATCCCATACTAATAGTAGAGACTAGCCGTGCCCTGCGGCTTCGCTCCCGTGGGTTTTCGGGATACTACTTATACATATATAGCATTTCCTCATGAATATCGCTATCGACCTCGGTAGCAGAGAGGTGAGCATGCCAAACTAGGCGTCGCAATCTCTAAGGTCCCGGGACTCCGGGATCCGTGTAGAAACCGAAATTCTCTATATTGTCTTGGCTCTGGGAGTTATGGTACTTACCGTCGTTGTTTCTGATTTCTGTAACACAAGTAATTTCGCTACTTACCATAGGATGAGAGAATTCTATGTGATATTGTCTTATATTTGTTATTAGGTATGCAAATCCGTCACCAGCAAACTCTTCAGCTTTATAATATTAGTTTAATTAGATGTAAAGTATTTTGTTTGTTTGTGCCTGGTGCAAAACGGCTCAAAGAATTAAGATGAAATTTGGTGCACAGGTAGAGTATATCCGAAATGTTTATTACTATTTATCTCAGTAAACCCATGAAATGAAATCCACGGGGTAAAAGTAATTTATGTAATAAAGCTACAAGAAAATATAAATTATATTTATTTGTATCAAACAAAAAAAACATCACTTCGGCTCGCATACACAAAAGTTATTGGCTCCGCCTACTAGAGTAAACTGTTGCAATCATCATTCTGGCCCACGCTAAACACAACACAAACCACAACATCTTCCTCATCGGATGATAATTTTTTGAGACTCGAAATGACGCTAGAAACGAATCTTCGCCACATTAGGCAAATCGATCGGTTCTTGGGATATATACTTTTCTTTTTCTGTGCCTTATATTGACCACCAAATTACCATCGTCTTTAGAAGTAGTTTCCGCGAATATTTCTCGTATTGACATTTTTGGAGGTTAGAATATTCGACATGCATGACAGATACTTGACAATAACTAACTTTAACTGGTCGATCTTGGGCGGTTACGGTTAGAGTTAAGTTATGACGTCATATTTTGACCATTGTCAAAATGGTGCAACGCATTTTTTACCTAACTGGTGTTTTAACTGAACAGTTAAAGTTAAAGTAAGTTCGTGCAACCCAACCTTAGTATTTTTTTCTTATATGTTATTTATACCTACCTGCATTGAGTTCAATACACTAGAGAAGCAAACTTCACTGTCTCGCGGCAACAAAAGTCTTCTACATGTCAGTTTGAAAGCCGTAGCTTGGAAACGACTAAACATTTAGATAAAAACATATATTTGTCTCACTTTCACTAGTGTCTGGAAACGAGCTGTCATTCTAAAAAGAAAAAGATGGCGATATTAACTTTTTTGGCGGGCTCAGTGTTGCTAGCTATATGAATTTACCCCATTTTAAATAAATAAATAGTAATATGAGTCGATTAATTTTGTATGAAATACTATTAATATGGTGTGTTTATAATTATTAAAAGAAAAGTTTGAAAAAAGTTGATAAATAAATAAGTGTTGTCAGAGTGCTTTATTAAATACATTAAAACGTGACCGTTGTTGTTTTATAAAATAAACAGTTAGAGTGCCTTTCCAGATTTGTGTGTGTGAAAGTATAAACGCGAAATATTTGCGGTGGAGCCGCCTGGTGTCAATTTAACGAAACCTTTTTTCTATCTAAACCAGCGAGAACTTTTTCATCTGAATAATACAAATGATTATAATTCCATAGAATTATAAATATGCGTTTCTTATCTTTAAAATGGCTGTAACGATTAAGATGAAATTTTGTAATTAGATAAGGTTTGAATTTTAAACTTACTTATAAAGTTATACTTCATACTAGCTGTGCACGCAACTTCGTTCGCGAGGACTACAGGTTGTGTAGTATATAGCAACGTTGTAGACTGGAGACGCACTCTTATTAAAGAACGAACTTTTTCCTTTGGTTTTGCAAACAAAACAAGACTGTTTTTTGATTAACACGGGTTGTGTTAATCACAGTCACTCAGTTAACTCTCTACTTTTCAACCGACGAAAAAAACGGAGGAGGTTCTCAAGTCGACTACACGGTAAAACTACAAGGTAAAATACAAATGACTATGTAAATCTATTATTATTAAATTATTAGCTCTTGCCCGCAAGTTCGAATGCGTGGTCTTCAAATCAACATAAAAAGTTCTTTAAGTGATGGCAATCTGTTTCCAGTGAAAATCTTCTAATCATGTTGTATTTTTTGTGATAACTTAATTTGACAGCTCTTAAGAAAAACATTCAATCTGTCACTTTTCGTTTAATCGAGAGAGAGAAAGGACTGTCTAAACCTAATCAAAAAAGGTTAATTATTGATTTATTACTGTAATACCGTAGTGACGAGCTCCTGGCCTAGGCGTCACCATTTTCGTGGTTCTGGGTTCGATTCCCGGTCAAATCAATGTATAAAACGAACTTTTCTATATTGTTTTGGCTCTGGGTATTGTGGTACCGTCGTTGTTTCTGATTTCTGTAACAAGTGCTTTCGCTACTTCCCATAGGATCAGAGCAATGTATGTGATGTTGTCAAATTTTTATTTTTAATATACAAAATAACTGAATATTACTAACAAAAAGCATAGGTCTTGCTTCACTGGACAAGTGTATACGATCGCAGTCGGTTTTAGGGTCAATTTTGTTTTGCTCCTGGAAATGCTAAGAGCAAATAATTGTAGCCTTATAAGGTAACCAATCTGTTTCTTTTCTTAGTAATCTTATGACTTTAATCCACTTCTCGCGTCGTATTGCATCTTTAGGTACTCTGTGAAATAATTATAACGCCAATAAAAAATACTACGGTTACCAATTAAATAATTTTTTCAACATAAAAAATCTCCCATAGATATGGGAAAACCAAATGATGTTTTTACTGGCAACACTGAACTTCAAATATGCTCTGTGATATTTTATTTAGTAAATTGAGTTATTTACATTAATATTCCACAAAAACGAATTAATTACCTTTGAAAAGTGATCCCACATGCTTTGTTATTGGTCTGAGACCTCGAACCACAATCTTTAACGACGCATTTACCCATTTTTTATTTTTTTATTGTGACGCCTCACTCGGTCAACGCCTCTCTAAGCACTAGTTATACATTGACTGTGCTGATGCCTGCGGCCATCAGCGCAGTAGCGCGCGTTTAGCGCGGCAACTGCTGATCTAGTGTTAACATATATATCAATGCCTACCTGCCTACGCCTCAAAATATGACCGATAATTTCGTTAAAGCCTACTCCTGTAACAACTTACCCAAGGTTGAAAGTGTGATGCTTTCTGAATACATTGCTTATCTAGCGGTAAGCGCAATGAGCTAAAATGTTTATGCAAGTACAAAGAATCTTTTATGTTTAGTAAATTATAAATATAACACCTATTTAATTTTGTCATGTTCAACTCCATAACTAAAGTATCTAGGTAATTACACAATATTATGGACTTTATTGTCAATGATCCAACCTTTTGAACTGTTAGTCTTACCCACTCTAAACCAAATGTCACATGTAGTGTATCTGAATTATTCTTAAACATTGTCTTGTTTCAGGTCTTCTCGAGATTCTTACCTGTAGGTACTGCCATTGGATAAATATGTTAATGTGAAGAGGACTAGCAGTGAATGTACAGTCAAGGAAAAGTTGTTACTGAACACAAAATCAGTAATAAGTTGTACATATTTTGTGGGAAGATTATAACCAAAATGCCATCAAAAGGCAAAAGGGAGGATTACATATTTATCAAATTGTTAGAAAGTGCAAAATCAAATAAAAAACTGGTTACTTTTAACATTTTTTTATTGTTATCTCCTTGCAAATTAATTCACTCACAATCAGTGTGTGTTCGCGCAGCAAAAAGTATTGGTATTATTCTTTCTCTATGGTATCGCCTTTCAAGGATTGGATGATGCAGATAATTAGTGCCCTATATCGTGTAAATGTGCCTGAAATTTTATATTTGTGCGTCCAACAGCTTCAGATTAATGTAAGAAAAACGGATTCTGCTGCACGATCGTTCGCCCAGCAAATTTTTTTTTAATTGATGGGGCTAGCTGTATATTAAATATGCAAAAAGATAGGTTATATACGATCATAAATGTGCCGTGAAAGCCAGATTTGTGCCTCTTAAGATATCAGAGTTATTTTGTTTTTTGCTGGGCGAACGTTTTGGTGATTGCTGTATATCGGAAACGGTTGAACGCACATTCATGATTTTTTGTATACAGATTCGGTACATTTGTGCCGTGTACGTTCGCGCAGCAAAAAGTATCGCCTTTTCAAGGATTGGATGATGCAGATAATTAGTGCCCTATATCGTGTAAATGTGCCCGAAATTTTATATTTGTGCGTCCAACAGCTTCAGATTAATTTAAGAAAAACGGATTCTGCTGCACGAACGTTTGCCCAGCAAATATTAAATATGCAAAAAGATGGCTTATATACAATCATAAATGTGCCGTGAAAGCCATATCTGTGCCTCTTAAGATATCAGAGTAATTTAGTTTTTTGCTGGGCGAACGTTTTGGTGATTGCTGTATATTGGAAACGGTTGAACGCACATTCATGATTTTTTGTATACAGATTCGGTACATTTGTGCCTATTTGTGCCGGAATTTTCATTAACATGACTAGCATGGTTCAGATGTAGTAGGCCGGCGAAACTTTACAGGATCATGTGAATATATAATGGGTACCAGTCGGCACTAACGTGAAGTCCTTGGTCTTGTTCGTTCGGGAGCCAGAGCATTTTTCCGTTTTTTAGGAAATAAAAGAATTGGATCTGAACCATGCTAGTCATGTTAATGAAAATTCCGGCACAAATAGGCACAAATGTACCGAATCTGTATACAAACAATCATGAATGTGCGTTCAACCGTTTCCGATATACAGCAATCACCAGAACGTTCGCCCAGCAAAAAACTAAATTACTCTGATATCTTAAGAGGCACAAATATGGCTTTCACGGCACATTTATGATCGTATATAAGCTATCTTTTTGCATATTTAATATACAGCTAGGCCCATCATTAAAAAAAAAATTTGCTGGGCGAACGTTCGTGCAGCAGAATCCGTTTTTCTTAAATTAATCTGAAGCTGTTGGACGCACAAATATAAAATTTCGGGCACATTTACACGATATAGGGCACTAATTATCTGCATCATCCAATCCTTGAAAAGGCGATACTTTTTGCTGCGCGAACGTACACATTTGTGCCTATTTGTGCCGGAATTTTCATTACAATCAAGCTCCAAAGAAACCTCCTGTCAGCGGACTTTTTCTCCTAAGGACGTTATTAATGCAGCTTTTACACTAAATTAATAAAATTTTAACTATTTACGACTTTTTTTCTTTAATTACCTATTTGTACAATGTACATCTTGTATTAAAATTAAATGAAGTTTAAATTTTATTAATTTAGTGTAAAAGCTGCAATAATGTCCTTAGGAGAAAAACTCTACTGACTGGAGGACTTTAACGTAGTATTATTCTTTCTCTATGCTGGAGGTTTCTTTGGAGCTTGATTGTGACTGAATTAAGGACATTAGAAGGATGTTTTTTATTAATGAACAGAACACATTTAGATCTAGAAGTTGATACCAATTTATAGTGCATCAGACATAGTTTTGGTAAATATCCCGCTGGCTGGAGGTCGGTTAGAATAGCTTTTATTTCCGTTTATAATAGGGAACAAATTCTGAATTCAGTAGAACAAATCCAGATCTTATTCTCTGTATCACTCGTAAGTCTCCCAGACATGGGATCTCGCTGAGTGTAGAGACACGTCGAATAGCAGCATTTGACTCCAAATATATCAAAACTTTAGCATGAATAGTTGAGGAGCTACGAACCGATAAGTATGTGTAAACTGGAGACCCATGTCTCCAGCTTACACATGGTGAATTAGTAACTGTATAAGTAGCTGACAGCTGCTCAGGAGCGTGAGACAAGGAGATGTCATATCCCCGAAGTTGTTCACGAACACACTGGAAGACGTCTTTAAGACACTGGATTGGAAAGGAACGGGCATCAATGTCAACGGCAAACACCTCACGCAGGTGCGTTAGCGATTCCGCCATAATGACAATATCATCGGCAAACGGAGGTCCGTTTGCCGATGATATTGTCATCATGGCGGAATCGCTGGAGGATTTGCAGAAAAAGCTGCATAGTCTCAAAGCAGCCTCACGACGCGTGGGCCTAGGGATGAACTTGGACAAGACTAAAGTTATATTCAATGACCATTCCATCCCCGGACCGGTCTCCGTCGAAAGCGTGGCGCTCAGGTTGTCAATGAGTATGTCTACCTTAGGCAAGTGATGCAGATGGGCAGAGACAACTTCGAGCAGGAAATCACTAGGAGAATGCAGCTTGGTTGGGCAGTTAGACATGAACAAAGTCAGAGGCATTAGTTATTTCTTGAAAACAAAATACAAATTAGATTTACAATACTTTATTTGGGTATATAAGCTTTTTCTATACGGACATCATCTACTGGGCAGTCGTTTTTGTCACACTCCACTAAGCCAATTCTTTTAGCAACTGTCATGCCACTCTGTACTCGACCAAATATTGTGTGTTTTCCATCAAGCCACTGTGTTGGAGCAAGTGTTATAAAAAATTGAGATCCATTTGTGTTTGGCCCTGCATTTGCCATTGATAAAATTCCGGCTCCTGTATGTTTCAAGTCTGTAGTGATTTCATCATCAAATTGAGGTCCATATATTGATTGTCCACCTTTTCCTGTGCCTGTTGGGTCACCGCCTTGAATCATGAAGTCTCTAATGACCCGATGGAACTTAGTGTTGTTGTAATAACCTCTTCGGATTAGCTCCATAAAGTTTCTACATGTGATGGGAGTATGTTTCCAATACATTTCAACTATCATTGTACCCATTCTGAAATGTTTCAAAGATTATTATAAACAAATTTTTATACCAGAAAATCATCAGTGTTTATGTATTATGATTTTGAAAAGTCACACGTTATTTCACAAAAAAAAACAATGAGTTATTTTGGCAAGTAACTACGTACATAAATATTGTAGGTAAACAATTACAGAGTCGATTACAAATAAAAATAATATGTCCAGCCGTGAAAAAATCCCAAAGGGTGATGATAATACAAAAATAGTCAAAATGCTCTCACGTTGTCTCAATAACTGCTACTGGTGGCTGCCAAGATCTATCCGGGACTCCAGCGTTTGAATAGCCAAGCATCTTTGATTCTAACCTTTAAATGTATGGCTTGCTAAATGCAAATACGAGTTTACTGGTTGGTGATATAAAAAAGCGAACAAAAAAAATATGACTCGGCGTTTAGTGCCTATAGTTATCCTTGATGAATTGGGGTCAATTTTTCAGCCCTTAGCTTGATGGCCAATCATACTATTAAGCGGACTTTTGCTTAAAAGTAAATAATGCTCATTGCTCGCTCTGTGTTTTAGTGGTTTTAATCACAGATTAGTCAGAGTATGTGGTTTTAATAAATTGATAGATAGGTAGTACACTTTAGACATATATTAATCTGTGGGTACACTGATCAAATAATACTACGATAGGTAGGTGGTCTTTTTTTTTCTTTCCTTTAGGAACAGGCTAAAGTCAGGGACCATGCTGCCTAGTCATTAGTTGATTTAATTTCATAGTAAAGTAAGTCCAGTTAAAGTCATTAGTGATAAGTCATATAGGTATTTTCATTATTATTTTTTATAATATCAAGACCATTTTTTTATATTGATATACTTTATCTTTATGTATTAGTACCTTATGTAAATTCAAAAATTTCCTTAATGTTGGGGCTTCACCTGCGTCTAATGTCGTTAATTAGTGCTCTATTTGACGTAATACGCAGGTGTGGCCGGTCTTTGTTCGCTAATTTGCTTCAATAACATTAGACGCTAGGCGATAGCTCGGACGGCGGTAACTTTTGACACATATACTACACTAAACATGTTAAAACACGGTCACATTCAAAAACTTTCTGCGAATTAAATGTTAAAGTGCATAGTTATTAAGTGAGGATGGAGTAGACAAAATAAGAAAAGTATTGAGTTCTTGGAAGCATTTTATTTTATTTTAAAGACACACTCACAGATCACACTCTAACTAAGTCGCACGTCGAATAAGTATGGCCACGCACTTAGCGCGTAGCTTAATGCTTTAATTTAGTAAACGCTAATCATGCCTTTATTTGAACGTTAGGCGTCACGCAGGTGAAGCCCCAGCATAAAAAAGACGTGTCAATGTCACATCCTTTTGTTTGACAAGTCAAACAACAACAAACAACTTTGTTACCTTTTCAATCATTTTCGAGAATTCGAGAAACACAATCAAATTAACTTATATTAATTATTGAACAAGCAGAAATTCTTAATTAAAAGATAAATATATATACACAACACTTTGTACATAACTAAATTTGCCCAACTGTGTTAATAATAAAGTTATACAAGGGTATATAATAGGGTAAGTTAAAAAAAAAAATCTGTTCTAATAGTGAAAATATTCTGTCTTACTGTTAAAACAACCCTGTAAAATATTATTGAAATATTTTTAGTGGAACAGCCCGCGCATTGGTCTTTTATGAAATTATAATAATGTTACTGAGCAAACAATACTAACATCTCAATTTTTTTGAATAAATTAAAAAAATAAATATGAAAATAAAAACTATTAATAGTCAAAGTCAAAGTCATTTATTTTTGCAAATTGGCCATCAATGGCACTTTTACATGTCCCAATTTTTTTTTTATTATTAATTAATAATAATAATTGCTAATAACACTTTTAGTGATTACTAGCATAGGTTAGTTTTGTGACATACTTATAGAGGGTGTATTAATAAGTGGTCATAGGCTTACTTCAGCACTAATTTAATTTCTTATTTTGGATTTACTTTTGTACAAGAAAAAGAGTGTTATTGATAAACGTATAATTGATTAAAATCGGCCGCGTATAAAACATTTGATTCGTTGTTTTGAATAGGCAAAAAAAGGATACTAATTTATTAATTTCCCATTTTCAAAATTTTTAAATACACAAGGGCAATAAGTTACTAACGAATGAAAATATTATAATGGAATAGGCTTCAACGAAAAAAATAGAAAGAATACAAATAGAGTTTCTTCCTCAATTCATTTAGACAATTTATGAGTTTTAGCTAAATTTTGTGTCAAAGCTTACGCCCTAGTTTGGTTTGAAAGAAAGATACATGAAACATACAGATGGGTGCAAAAATTTATTTGAATGGATCCAAATCTCTTGATATTTGCCAGAAAACTTTAAGTAATTAGTAAATACCTTAATTCGACGTCATTATTATTTAGCTCATTCAGAAATTACATCTGCCGATGTTATTTAAATGAATAACAAACGGAAAGGGACTTGCTGCAAGTAGAATACCGAAAGTATGAAATGTGCTCCATATAGGAAGACAACCTTGTGTGTTTCATGTGCCAGGTCTAAATATTGAAGTTGCGTAGGTACCAATGTATCTAAAATTAGTCACATAATTTTGTTACAAAACATTGAGGTATAATGTACTAGCGTACAGTACATTATACCTAAATGTTACCAAACAAAGAAGTTTTGAACCACATATGCTTCTTAAAATTACGAATGAAGAAATTATGTCATCAAAGCTTGCGGAACTAAGAACATGATTTTAATATTTTTAATTTCTATGCATACACGCAGGTTGTCGGTTTTGATAAAAATCGAAAGATGGCTTAATGCAAGCAAAGCTGGCGTCTTAAAAAAATAATGCCTAGATTTGAAAGCAAACAAGATTGTTTGACCAAAAAGTAACGTTTCTTTTCTGTTTTTCCTAAGTAAAATAAATTTAAAGCTGTCTAAACTTTAGTTTTTGTTAATTTTTGTGCTCTTAACTTGATTAAACATTAATTTTATACTGAAAGTTTTAGAAATTTCATTAAATAATTGATTTTTATTTTACCTTGTTGATCAAAGTTGATAAATATTTATACAAATTTTTATCAACTTTGAACCGCATGCGCGGGCTAAAGATACAACTCAATTTGACTTTTTTTTACGTAGCATTACTTGTTTACTTACTAGACAGTAAAATATCACTATTAGAATGCAATCACAAAACTTTTTTTTTTCATACATGAGTGACCCACCCTAGTATATAAGTCAGACTATTTACAATAAGAACCTGGATGGAGCGCGCTACCGAACTAGGATTACCATATATTTCCATCAGCTCATCCATCAGCACAAGGCGCTGAATGCCAAAAGATAAGTTACTAAAAAATATGTGTGATAATGACTGCTTACCATTATGAGTCTAAAAAGATGGAAATTTAATTTACAGTGTCCAAAACGAAGCCTTAAAATTGTAGAATAAAATCTCCTGTTAAAGTAAGTATTATTTTTGCAGACCCAGGGATCAGTGCCAATTAGTACATTATATGTGGCATACCCATTGACTTATATATTACTTCGTAAGGACAGGGCGGACCACACGTCTGGGTGTTGGACCTAAAGAGACCCGAAAATGACCCGACCGAGGCCGATGTGACGTAGTCAGTGGTCGGCGGTCATCGTGATCTGACATTTGTATGAAAAAATAAAAATGCCTAAATGTTCACTGAAAGGTTGCATAAATTACGACAGAAAGGTCATTAAAACAAATTCAAATTTTACTTCTCACCAATAATCCGTAAACTATTTATATAACACTTAACATATTTGATAAACACTTAACTTTATTTACATTACTTTAACAATTTTCCAACTTCTTTGTCAATTTTACGAAGCAACGCCATATTTACCGTGCAAAACCGATACAACTTTGTAGCGGCGTGCATTAGTGCTCACAGTGCACTGAGTGCAGTCCAGTACATGCGATGTAATATAAATGTTTTATTTTATGATGATTTATTGAATACTTATTTTAAGTTTACGTGATAAAGCACTATGAGTCAAAAATTGAAAACATGTCCAAAATAACAAAAGGCATAAGTAAAAAAAAATGTTTTATTCGAAGGACAGTGAAATGTAATTAATAAATATATATAAATTATCTGATATAGTTTTTTTAGACAAGTTTTAAGGTATGATTCCGTATACTTATAAAAATAAATTGTATCCACAAACACCCAATTATCTAGCCCCAAACTAAGCAAATCTTGTGCTATTGCCACTAGATAAACATACTTAAATATATTTATAAACTACTTAAATACATTTATAAACATCCATGACTTAGGTGCAAATGCTCGTGCTCATCACACTAACATTTGCCCCTCGCGGGAGTCGAACCCGCATTGTAGTCCGGAGCGCTACTACACCAGATGGTTGTCGATGTAATCTCATATAACCTCATATAGAAAATATGGGGACCAGCACTACTGCGTGCTGCTGAATTTGGGATCATACCTTTTGTTTCATTTCGAGAGATAGAGAGAGAAATTATTTTTTGTTTTATAGCTTCAATTATATGTATAGATTAGTCATCATTACAACTTATATGAAAAGTATAGTTTTATTTAAAAGTAATGTTGATGTTAAAGTATTTACTGATTACTTACATACAATTAAACAGAAACAAAAATATTGATATTCATTATAAAGACACGAAAATTAACGAAGTAAAACAAACGAAGTTCCTAGGTTTAACTATAGAACAAGACGTAAATTGGAAAACGCATATAGATAATGTTTGAACATCAGGCGCAGCGCGAGAGCTGCGCGCGAGCCGGAGCTGCGCGCGAGCCGGAGCTGCGCGCGAGCCGCGCGAACGCGACATTTAAACTGGCTCGAACGTAAACCAGAACTGCACGCGCGCAGATCGCGCGCATTGTACAAGCCTTGCATGAGTTGCCCCTCCACGAACATCATGTCGTCCTCTATTTGCACAGTTGCAATTAATAACATTGACGTCCCTGTATATATTTGAAACATGTGTATTTGTAATGCAAACTGTGCATATTTTTAATAGGGCATTTGACATTTATCCACGGAACACAAGAAATCAAAATATCCTGTTACTACTAAAACTCCAATAACAATGCAGTATAAAAAAAGCTGTATAACAATGAGTATAAAAAAAAATTCAATAATATACCTAATGAATTCAAAACATTAAATAATAATCAATTTAAAACAAAATTGAATAAGTGGCTAATCTCACATACCATAAAGGAGTTTTTTAAATAATAAATATTGATTATTAATTTCAACATAATTATGATATGACTGACATCTATGTAACTAATTTAATTTAATGCAATTTTAGATTAATTTTATATTTCATTTTAGTTCAATTTTATATTTAATTTGCATGCCTCGTGTTGGCTAAACATGCTTGGTACGTTCATTTTAAAACACCTATGCATACCGTGCTTAAGCAAATAAAGATTATTTTATTTTACCTTAATTTTAATTTGAAAAAGCAAAAAGTTATATTTTCTCTGATACTACTTTAAATATAACATCTGAGAAATAAAAACTTTTTTCTTAGTTCCTCTTTCGTTATAAGCCGCTCTTACAAGGTTACTTAGGAGTAATTTTGTGGTTACTCTATGATGCTATTTGACAGTTGACATCAAAGTCTAACAGATGGGGTTAGTGTGTCATGTATGGAGGAAATGCAAGGCGATTTGTTCTGTCAGCCGTATCTTTACTTTTTACATCAATGGGCATACCATAAACCTTTATTTTGAATTTGTATGGTGTAGTTCCAATGCCTTTTCCATATGTCAGTGGACCTTTTTTTGAGAAGAGGGATTATATCTGTACAAGGTACTGAAATATTAAGAATACTACTCAAGTCAGGAATATAGGTAGAGGAATTTTTAATGGTTCTGGCTTAAAAGTCTGCCCTTTCATTTCCTAATACACCAACATGTCAAGGAACCCACATAAACAAAACCCTAATATTATGTACTGTTAACAAGTCTAGCCAAAACTCTTTAATTAAATAAATCAAATAATTTGTGTTTGCATGGAATCTGTTGCTTTTAAGATTTTTAAGAACACTCATACTATCACTAATTATAATCCAGTTCAAAAATCCATTGTTTTTAAGTTTTATATGTTTCAAAGCAGCAAGAATGCCTCAGCTGTGAATATACTCATGTTAGAATTAATTTTATACCCAGTACCAGTATTTAAAAACCTATCAAAAATAGCAAATGAGACTGCAGAATCAGTTTTAGATCCATCAGTGTACAAGAATCTATAATCACTAAACTCAGAAAATTGACTATAAACATCTTCTTTAGAGGATAAATTGTCATCTATTATGATATTTATTGCAGGGAATTTACTGGCAAAGATTCCCTGGTAATATGGAAGAAATGGTGATTTATGGATTTGGAGAGTTTCAAGGAAATTTGCATATTGAAGAAAATTCTGAAGAAGATAAGGTGGGTTACGAATAAATTGAGAGTAAGAGTGTTTCATGTTTTAAAACAGATGATTGTTACTTTTGCTATATAGTTTTAATATGAACCTTTCTCTCAAATATGTAAACCTTATACTAAATGGAGGAAGATTACATTCAACTTGCATTGTGTTATGTTTTTTTTTTTTATTATTTGACATGGGCTTACTCTTGACCCCAATCTTGCTCTAGAGCATAGATGGGATCTACGATGGAGCGAGCTTGCCCAGAAGATGCCTATTCACTCTGGACTTAAAGAGAGTCAGGTTATATGCACTCGGAAATACAGACGCAGGCAGGGAATTCCAATCCTTAGCTGTGCGCAATATAAAAGATGATGAGAAGCGCTTAGTGCGTATTATGGGTATATCAAATAAGAACGGATGGTAGCCGGCCGTGCGTCTGGATGTCCGATGGAAGAAAGGTGACGGTGGTATGAGCTCATGCAGCTCATGAGCACACTCTCCGAAGTACAATCTATAGAAGACCGATAGGCAAGCAACCTTGCGGCGGTGAGCCAGGCTGTGCAGCTTGGACGCCACCAGTTTTTTATCACCTATTATTCTTTTGGCTCTGCGTTCCACCGAGTCAAGTGCAGCAAGTTGGTATTTCGCCGAGCCGTCCCAAAGGTGGCAGCAGTACTCCATGCAAGATCGGACTTGGGCTTTGTAAAGAGTTAAAAGCTGTCCAGGCGTGAAGTACCGCTTGACTTTATTCAGGACGCCCAACTTTCTAGCTGCAATTTGAGCCTTAGACTCGATGGTGGTGCCAAAGTTGAGGTCAGAGGACAACTCCATGCTAAGAAGTTGTAGAGTGTTGGGCACTGGAACAGATGTACCTCGGAAAGTAGGAGAAAGGGTGAAAGGACTCCATTTGTGGAAAAAAGACACGCCTGCGTCTTAGAGGCATTGAAGCTGACGAGATTGTCATCGCCCCACTGGGAGACGTTACTTAACGTCAGGCTCGTACGCTCAACCATGGCCTCTCTCAGTCTTTGGACCTCAACTCCACTGGCTCCTGCACTAGACAGATACAGATGTGTGTGCTTTTAAATGCTCCAGTAATGAGTCTTAGGCTTTTATTTTGTATTTTGTCTAGGATATTAACCAGTCTATTATCCCCAGCAAAACAGAGAAAACCATATTCAAAGCATTGAGTTCAATACACTAGAGAAGCAAACTTCACTGTCTCGCGGCAACAAAAGTCTTCTACATGTCAGTTTGAAAGCCGTAGCTTGGAAACGACTTAACATTTAAATAAAAACATATATTTGTTTCAATTTCACTAGTGTCTGGAAACGATCTGTCATTCTAAAAATAAAAAGATGGCGATATAAATTTTTAAGCGGGCTCAGTGTTGCTCGCTATATGAATTTACCCCATTTTAAATAAATAAAGAGTAATTTGAGTCGATGAATATTGTATGAAATACTATTAATATGGTGTGTTTATAATTATTAAAAGAAAAGTTTGAAAAAAGGTTGATAAATAAATAAGTGTTGTCAGAGAGCTTTATTAAATACATTAAAACGTGACCGTTGTTGTTTTATAAAATAAACAGTTAGAGTGCCTTTCCAGATTTGTGTGTGTGAAAGTATAAACGCGAAATATTTGCGGTGGAGCCGCCTGGTGTCAATTTAACGAAACCTTTTTTCTATCTAAACCAGCGAGAACTTTTTCATCTGAATAATACAAATGATAATAATACCATAGAATTATAAATATGCGTTTCGTATCTTTAAAATGGCTGTAACAATTAAGATGAAATTTTGTAATTAGATAAGGTTTGAATTTTAAACTAACTTATATAGTTATTGTAGACTGGAGACGCACTCTTATTAAAGAACGAACTTTTTACTTTGGTTTTGCAAACAAAACAAGACTGTTTTTTGATTAAAACGGGTTGTGTTAATCAAAAAACAGTCACTCAGGTAACTCTCTACTTTTCAACCGACGAAAAAAACGGAGGAGGTTCTCAAGGCGACTACAAGGTAACTACAAGGTAAAATACAAATGACTATGTAAATCTATTATTATTAAATTATTTGAAACTAGCTCTTGCCCGCAAGTTCGAATGCGTGGTCTTCAAATCAACATAAAAAGTTCTTTAAGTGATGGCAATCTGTTTCCAGTGAAAATCTTCTAATCATGTTGTATTTTTTGTGATAACTTAATTTGACAGCTCTTAAGAAAAACATTTAAACTGTCACTTTTCGTTTAATCGAGAGAGAGAAAGGAATATCTAAACCTAATCAAAAAAGGTTAATTATTGATTTATTACTGTAATACCGTAGTGACGAGCTCTTGGCCTAGGCGTCACCATTTTCGTGGTTCTGGGTTCGATTCCCGGTCAAATCAATGTATAAAACGAACTTTTCTATATTGTTTTGGCTCTGGGTGTTGTAGTACCGTCGTTGTTTCTGATTTCTGTAAGACAAGTGCTTTCGTTACTTCCCATAGGATCAGAGCAATGTATGTGATGTTGTCATTTTTTTATTTATAATATACAAAATAACTGAATATTACTAACAAAAAGCATAGGTATTGCTTCACTGGACAAGTGTATACGATCGCAGTCGGTTTTAGGGTCAATTTTGTCTTGCTCCTGGAAATGCTAAGAGCAAATAATTGTAGCCTTATAAGCTAACCAATCTGTTTTTTTCTTAGTAATCTTATGACTTTAATCCACTTCTCGCGTCATATTGCATCTTAAGGTACTTTGTAAAATAATTATAACGCCAATAAAAAAATAATACGGTTACCAATTAAATAATTTTATCAACATAAAAAATCTCCCATAGATATAGGAAAACCAAATGATGTTTTTACTGGCAACACTGAACTTCAAATATGCTCTGTGATATTTTATTTAGTAATTTGAGTTATTTACATTAATATTCCACAAAAACGAATTACTCACCTTTAAAAAGTGTTCCCACATGCTTTGTTATTGGTCTGAGACCTCGAACCACAATCTTCAACGACGCATTTACCCATTTTTTATTTTTTTATTGTGACGCCTCACTCTGTCAACGCCTCTCCTCTATAAGCACTAGTTATACATTGACTGTGCTGATGCCTGCGGCCATCAGCGCAGTAGCGCGTGTTTAGCGCGGCAACTGCTGATCTAGTGTTAACATATAATATATCAATGATTTAAAGTGACTACGAATCAAAGATTTATACAAAAGCAAAAATGTTTTGGGATCAGTTCCCCAGGATGTTCCACATAATGATTTTAAGATGTTATAAAGGTATTGAGTAAGTAGAGTTTTATTACTGGAAATACTTTGAGCATTCCACTGCATGATATAAAGATCCATTATTGGGAGAGGAAGAACTATTTCAGAATGTTTGTCGAAAAATTTCTTTAATTGCAGATGAATTTATTGGAGTTTCTTATTGATTTAAAACAATTTTTGTTATAGCATTTGTGAACATGTTCATGAAAATGTCTGATTTTGTTAAATTTTGTATTTGTGTATCAATGTTACGCATAGTTATTTGTGAAAATGAATTTTCATTAAATAATTCTGAATATTTTGTAGTTCTGGATTTTATTTTATTTTCCTCAATCTTAAGTTTTTTTTGGGGACACATATTTGAAACGGCAACATGATTGCCACCACAGTTGGAGCATTTCGCATTTTTAGGATCTTGTTTGCAATTTTTGTAGTTGTGGTCCAATGAGCATTTATAGAGCATACCTCTGAATTTCTACAATACTTTGCTATGTGCCCAAACTTGAGACAGTGTAAACGTTGTTTGACTGGGGGAACGTATACGCTTACTTCGTGTCTCCAGGAGTCAAGATAAACATACTGTGGTAACTCGGTAGAGGCGAAGGTCACGGCGACTGTCTGAGTGGGCTGGTACGAGACAGCGCCACTATCACTCCGCACACGACGCATAAAACGCCTCTCTTGTATAATATTACGCGAGCTTCCTATCAGAGTCGATATTCTTTTATTTGATAGTTCTGTAGGGACCGCGGTAAGAACCCCAGTCACCTCAGTATCAATTGCCGGTACCGTTGCTTTTAGACCCAGTTCATCCAAAAGTTTTTTGTTTTGAAGAAATACATTTGCATTGTTTGATAAGTCGAATGTGATTCCAATTTTATGTATATTAATTGATTTAAATGAAACTACTTTTACGGATTATTTCGCGATTTATTAACATTTTATTTAACCTGACGTTTCGAACACTTTACAGCGTTCGTGGTCACAGGTAGACTAAGGAGTTATTCGTCTTTACAATATTTAAAAAAAATATAAACGACCGTCACTACAGTATTATTTGATCAGTGGTCACTACAAATACAACAAACTGTCAATGTCAACCCAAAATCTTGTAAAACGAAACGCGTCAAACGTCACATCGACCACAGACAATCGGGCAGTTGTCAATTTATCATAACAAACATTGGATAGGAACTTTGTAAACGAGTCCCGTTTCGCGAGTGACAGTTGCAACACGAGTGAACAGGATTTTAGTGAATTTTTTTGGAGTTACAGTGCATAGTTTCCAATTTTTTAACCTCTAAGCTTGTTTCCCAAAGGTGTTGGGTATACTAACTCTATAGATAACTGGTAAGTCGTAACAAATATGGACATTGTACCTCCCGACCCGGTTCCCCCGGACTGGGTAACATCCCCAATAGATTCCTCGCCCCCGTTATTCACCCCAGCAGGATCGAAGCGCCGATCTGATATAGTTGACTCAGCCAATCCTCCTAAGAAAACCATCACAGATTTGCCAGTAGAGACATCGTCGCCTATCCAACCCATGTACACCCACCCGTCACTCGTTATCGCGCCAAAAGCATACACCGATGCTGACAAAGGTCCGTTTATAGTCTACGTATCACGAATTGAGTCCGACCCTTCGGCTCCAACTTTCATCCAACCGATAAGGTTCGGTAAATTTCTAGTTACCAACAAAATTAAAAACGTGATTGTAGATGGAGTGAAAAAAATAGGTCGAAACAGAATATCTGTGGAATTCACCTCAGCCTCTGCAGCCAACTCATTCATCAACAACGACTTGTTAGGTCTGTGTAAATATGCAGCATCAATCCCGACGTACAATGTGACCCGTATGGGTTTAATTAAAGGTATTCCATCAGATTGGACAATGGATGAGCTAGCCAAATCTATTACAGTACCAGAATGTTGCGGAATTCTTCTAAAGGCTCGTCGCCTAAACATAAAAGTTTTTTCCGAAGGCAAAACTTCCTGGGTACCAACCCAATCAGTAGTTGTTACCTTTAAGGGACAGGTATTACCCGAGAGAGTCTTTTGCTTTCACAATTCTATCCCTGTTGAGACGTACCAGCTTCCAACAATTCAATGTATGAATTGTTGTCGCTTCGGACACGTTAAAGCTCAGTGCAGATCCAAACCGAGGTGTTTCCGTTGTGCCCAACCCCACTCTGCAGACAGCTGTAATATTCAAGAGGACAAAGCTACCTGCCTTCATTGCTCAGGCCCACACTTCGCGTTGAACAGATCTTGCCCAGAGCACTGGCGCCAAAAATCAATAAAAATTACGATGTCACAAGACAATGTCTCCTATGAACAGGCAGCTTCTCAGTACCCAACAGTCCGAAGATCATATGCAGACATGGCTAAATCGCCCGCAACTCAGCATCCTACTCAGTATCCTCAACAACAACCTACTCAGCCCACATCGTCAACATCTTATAGAAAGACAATCTCCCGCCCTGTGCAACGTTCCCGCGCTCCGCTGGGAAAGAGCTATGACAGACAGGCACACCAAAACCTCATAGGTGACTGTGCCTCCTCTCTCCCAAATGGATGTGCTATGAACATCAACTCATCTCCTACTTCCCCTGAGGATAGTGACAATCTCCTTGAACTTCTTCTATCCTTAATCCTTCGCATTGTTTCTGGTCAGAATGACCGCCTACCGCCCAACGTTGCTCAAAGACTTTCCCAATTCTCTAAATTTTCTGTACGTAATAGTAATGACATCAACAGTAGTTCAGTGGAACACCCAAAGTATTAGACCCAAACAACATGAAATTACATTTATTATAAATAAATATTCCCCATCGGTCCTTGCTGTCTCGGAGACGTGGCTTGTTCCGGGGTCCCACTTCCGGGTCTCTGGATACTCATGTCTCCGAGATGACAGAGACGATGGTTACGGGGGTAGCGCTTTACTTGTTAAGCGCTCCCTATCTTATTCCCAACTTCCTCTGCCCCCGCATAGTCAAGACATAAATGTTGTGGCTGTACGAGTACTTGATATTTCTTTCCTTTCTGTATATATACCTCGACCCTCCTCTTCTTCTCTTAACGAGCTACGCTCAATTATTACTTCTCTCCCTACCCCTTTCATTATATTGGGTGACCTAAACTGTCATCACATTTCATGGGGATGTCACCACACTGACTCCTCTGGTTCATTGCTGTTGGACCTTTTGGATGACCTCAATCTATGTATTCTGAATGATGGTAGACCAACAAGGAGGTGTCCTCCTACCGTAAATTCTGCTTCTGCTGTAGATGTTTCAATATGCTCCCCAAATTTAATGTCTCTTTTATTGTGGAATGTCCTTAACAGTACGTTTGGCAGTGACCATTTTCCTATTGTAATAACTTTACCAGATAAATCACCCTTAGATGCCCGTCTCCCCCCCCCCCCTTTCTAAATTTAAATTAAACCATGCAGACTGGCCCGCTTACGCATCATCGGTCAATTCTAACATGGATTCTCTTCCAAATATAAATTCTGCGAATGCTCTCTCTGCCTACTCTGATTTTGTCTCATCTCTACAATCTGCAGCTGAAACAAATATCCCAAAAAAAAACCCCTACGCAAAATCTCGCCTCCTTGGTGGGATTCTGAGTGTACTGCTATGGTCCAGAAACGTAGAGACGCTGAGAAACAGTACAATATTGCGATGACCATGGAGAACTTTGTAAATTACAAACGAGTTGCTTCTCAAACTAGAAAATTTCTATACAAAAATAAAAGAATGGGCGGGATCAAATTTTGCGAAAGCATGTCCCCCAGAACACCATCTTCAGTAGTCTGGAAGCAAATCCGAAGATTCCGCCAATCCCTCAGCTCGGCAAATTTAACATCAAACGATCCTGCATCCTGGATCGACGCTTTCGCCGATAAACTGGCCCCTCCTTTTGTCCCACCATTGGATTGTTTTTCTACTAATAGTAATCCTGTGACCCCTTCTAGTAACAATTTAAATGACCCATTTTCTTTTGAAGAACTCCTTTCAGCCTTAAATGGTTTGTCCGATTCTTCCCCGGGTAATGATGGAATACCATACTCCTTCTTGATAAAGTCTCCAGATAGAGCTAAAATCTATTTTTTAAATTTGGTCAACATGTTCTTTGATCAAGGAACCACCCCAGACTCCTGGAACCAACAAATAGTTATACCAATTCCTAAACCTGGCAAAGACCCCCTTGATCACAATTCATATCGCCCCATTGCTCTGTCCTCAGTCCTTTTAAAAGTCATGGAACATATGATTAGGAACCGGTTGGAATGGTATGTGGAATCTAACGAAATTCTCTCAAATAGTCAATTTGGGTTCCGCAAAGGTTCAAGCACGCTGGATAGTTTAAGTGTTTTGACCACAGATATTAGACTAGCATTCAAAAATAAGGAGTTTCTTGTGGGCGTGTTCTTGGATATAGCCTCGGCTTACGACAATGTCCTGCTTCCAGTTCTCAGGCAAAAGCTGCTACATCTGAGAATCTCGGAGAAGCTGGTACGTCTTATATGCAATACCCTTATGTCTAGATCGATCACGGTAAGATACCAAAATACTATCCTTTCTCCAAGGCTAATTTGGAAAGGCCTTCCGCAGGGGTCAGTACTGAGCCCCCTGCTGTACAGCATCTATACCCATGACCTAGACAGAACAGTATCATCATTCTGCGATATCCTACAATATGCCGACGATATTGCCCTTTATGTGACATCCAAAGCATTATCTGGAGCGTCCTCTCGTCTAAACTCTGCACTCGAATACCTTGGGAACTGGTTACAAAACCATGGACTGTCTATAGCTGTTCCTAAGTGCAGCTGTGTAATTTTTACTCGCAAACGCTCGATCCCGGATTTGGATGTCATATCATTTGACGGAGAGCCTATCCCTCTCAATAATCAAGTAAAGTTTTTAGGGTTAATTCTAGACTCCAGACTGACTGGCATCCCCCATTTTGATTTTATTGTCAAGAAAGCAGAGAAAGGGATTAACGTTCTCCGAGCACTTTCTGGTGTTTGGTGGGGCGCTCATCCATATTCACAGAAGCTACTTGTACAGTAGCTTCATTCCATCATCCGCAGCCACTTTGATTATGCCTCCTTTCTCTTGGACCCATGTAACAAATCTGCCCTTGACAAACTAGCTAAGACCCATTCGAAGTGCTTGCGGATTATTCTGGGAGCTATGAAGTCATCCTCCATTAATGCTCTGCAAATTGAATGTGTTGACCCTCCTCTCTATCTCCGTAGACAGTATCTAAGTGACCGCTTTTATACTAAAGTCGCACAAAATTCTTCTCACCCCCTATGGGAAAAATTAGAACTTCTCTCCTTTTTAAGTAGTTTATCTAATTCTACTCAAAATACCCCATGTATTCTCTTAAGCTATCAAAAATTTAACCGTCTTCCGACTCCTATTAATAAAGTCCCCTTGAACCCTCTATTCTCAAACAGCTTTGAATCATTAATATTTCAACCTCCTGTCATTCTTAGCTTTGGAATTTCTAAGGATTCTTCTTCTGCCCCCCAAGAGTTTCGTAATATCATGCCTGAACACTGGCAAGACTGGCTTCCGATGTACACAGACGCGTCCAAACTCGCTGATGACGGTTGTGTCGGCGCAGCAGTTTGGATTCCTGAGTACAAAATCGCCCTGAGTTTTAAATGCCCTCCAGTGTCATCAGTTTTTACGGGTGAATCGGTTGCTATTTTAGAAGCCATTTTATATGCGAAATCACACTGTATAAACAAATGTATAATTTTCACCGATTCTCTAAGCTGTCTACAAACTATTTTGGCTAATCCCTTCAAATCTAAGACTAAATTCCCTACTATCCTCAAAATCAGAGAAGAACTTTTTATATGTAAAAAAAATGGCCTTAGCATAGTACTAGCCTGGATCCCCGGTCACAGAGGGATTCCCGGCAACGAATCGGCTGACGCTTTTGCCAAAAATGCAGTGTCATCAGGCTTCCCAGACCATAACATATTATTTTCCCATGATGCCTCTTCCCTAGCCCGGGTTCACTTGTACAAGTCTTGGAATATACATTGGGAAAACACTAAAAGAATGATCGGTAGGTACTATTCAGACATACAAAACGAAATCCCTCCTAGACCTTGGTTTTTCAACCATATTAACCTACCTAAATGAGTAGTCTCCATAATCTGTCGACTTCGTATAGGACATGCTAGTACCCCGGTCCATCTGGCGAAATTGCGCATTAAGGATAGTTCCATTTGTGAGTGCGGTCTCGATGAAGGAACAGCAAACCACATTTTTTTCAACTGTCCCACTATCGGCGCTTCCCTACTTGACTCCCTTCCCAAAAGCTTTCCTCGCCCAACTAATATTAAATGTGTACTAAATTCACTAAACCTCCCGCTTATAAAATGTCTGTCAAAGTTTATTATGTCCAAAAATATTAATTTTTGACGGCAAGTAGAAATGGATAGGAATCACCTTCCGTTTTTATTTGTTTCTTCTTATCGCAATCCCCTTTTTACTTCCCTTGCTTCCATCTCCATCTCCAATAATAATAATTTTATTCCTCTCAGTTACTCACTAATTTATGTGTTGTGCCGTACATTGTGTTGTTTTTGTTTTAGGTGGACAAAATTCGCTTAGATATTTTAATTCAAAATTTTAATTCGATATATCCTTACCGTGTAAATGCTGCGCACGTGATATTGGCGGGACAGTGTAACCCATTGGTGGTGAAAAACACACGTTTGTCGCCAAACAAAAAGAGAAGAAGAAGAAGAACATTGGTAGCGATACCATTGAGGTACTCAAATTTGGATTAAATTTTGCGTAACACCGCGTCAAATTCCTTATGAAGAAATAATATGCAGCGTGGAGGATTGTTTAGTTAAAAATAATTTAAAGAAAGAAGACTCGGAAGCATTACGACAAGACATATCATCAGTCCTAAGACATAGCAAAGTACCGAAGTCAAATCTTTCTCGTACTCAATATATAGCTTTAAAAAACCTAAAAACTAAACCAGAATTAACTATCCTTCGTGCGGACAAAGGAAACGCAACGGTTGTAATGGACACATCGGACTATAAGCAAAAAATGTCACAGTTACTGGCGGACGAAACCACTTACAAACGGGTTAAAATAGATCAAAAGAACAAAGTTTTGAAGAAAACCAGTGACTTAGTGCGAAAACATAGTGAAAGTTTGTCTAGATGCTCAATACCTAATACCTTCGTGCGCAAAACCACCAAAATTATATGGGTTGCCAAAATACACAAACCAAATGTCCCACTACGTCCTATTGTGAGTCAGATTGATACACCAACCTACAGACTGGCTCAGCACGTAGCTAGATCACTATCTCGGCTAAGAGGAACAACTACAGCACATGTGAAGGATTCCTACCATTTTATCAGCGAGGTTAAACACCTACACCTAGCGGATAATGAAACTATGGTCAGTTTTGATGTACAGTCCCTATTTACAAGTTTACCAGTACAGGACTGCATTGAAATTACTAAAAGGAAGTTAGTTGAACTTGATATGCCTATAGAATATGCAGAACTATTTGAAAATTGCCTAACATCGGGATATTTACTGTGGGAAAATGAATTCTATGTACAAGTAGATGGTGTAGCTATGGGCTCTCCAGTATCACCTGTTGTCGCAGACATTTTCATGGAGGACTTCGAGGCCAGAGCTCTAGGCACATCACCTATAACACCCAGGTTCTATAAACGGTACATAGATGATACTTTTACAATTTTACCCACCAATCAAGTCTCTGCTTTTCTAGAACATTTAAATTCAATTCACCCAAAAATCAAATTTACTATGGAAATTGAGGCAGACAATAAACTAGCTTTCTTAGATATTTTACTTACTAGGAATCCGGATCATACTCTTAGTCATACAGTTTTTCGTAAAGCCACCCATACAGATAAATACCTCAATGGTGCCTCTCACCATCATCCTCGACAGTTGGCTACCGTAGGCAAATCATTGTTTCAGAGAGCAAGGGGTATCTGTGACGACCAACACCTGGCTGGCGAGCTCCAGCATGTCAGGAAGGTACTACGGGAAAACCAGTTTCCGGTACCACGTCGTTCCAGACCCCGGGTCAAGCATTCCACCGTCGAACGCCAACCTGCTGTACTACCTTATATGAAGGGTGTCACTGACGAGATTGGAAACATTTTGAAGCGCGCTTCATTCAAAACCTACTTCAAGCCGCCGAAAAAGAGCAACCAATTTTTACCACCTGTCAAGTGTAACATACCTCTTCAAGATGCGGGGGTGTACAGACTGGAATGTGGCTGTGGGCTCTCCTATATCGGTCAAACAAAACGAAGTATAGGCGTGCGGGTGAAAGAACATATAGCCGACATCAAACATAGACAGAATACTAAGTCTGCAGTGTGTGAACATGCCTTAGATACACCCAACCATTTCATACGATTTGACTAGCCCAAAGTCCTTGCAAGAGAACGACGATTTGTTCCTCGCATGTTACGGGAGGCAATTGAAATTAGAAGACACCCGAATTTCAACAGAGAAGATGGTTGGAAAATACCACCAGCATGGGATCCTGTTCGAAACGAAATCCCATGCTAGGCCCCGCACTGCAAGACCTCTAGACACAGTTAGCTCTTTTTGCGTAGATAGGAACACAAATTAATATTAACTGAGTGACGGTAGTTTATATTTTTTCAAATATTGTAAAGACGAATAACACCTTAGTCTACCTGTGACCACGAACGCTGTAAAGTGTTCGAAACGTCAGGTTAAATTAAATGTTAATAAATCGCGAAATAATCCGTAAAAGTAGTTTCATTTAAATGTATCGTGTTCGCGTAAATAAAAGACAACAGTATATATTAATTGATTTAAGATGGAGTATGCTAGTGACGCAATATTTGCGTATAGCATGTGAAATTGCCATTCTGTATTTATCATTAAATGGTTTTTCATCTTGATGAGACAAGAACACTATATACTCAGTCTTTAAACTATTTTCTGGATACTTCCGTGTGTATCCTGGGACCTTAAATACTTAATACTTCTTGCTGCTATCTTCATCAGAATCCGAGGATTAAGTTACTGTAGTCACTGATGCAGGGTCATCAGGCGGATCCTTTTTCCGCTTTTTTCCTCCCATTTTTAACTAATCCTATTATTCAATAAGGCTAATTGACAACTATATTTACAACTAGAGTTATATTTACAGAGAAATATACAATATTAAAAAACTTTCAAAATTAAATTAAAGGGGAATGCCAGATGGCTATACTAATTTAGGCCCTCACTACACACGTAATAAACTATTATAGAATACGTGTATGTAATACCAATAACCAGTTATTATAAGAAAAGGGTTTTATAAAAGTCAGGGTTGAGTTTATATACATAAATATTTTTATTATTTATAAAAATCACCATTTCGTCTCGTCACAAACGTTCCCGCACTTTTTTCGGATAGGTGGTCATATTCAGTCATATTATGACACTTTTTTTTTAAACTTTCGTTCCACTTGGAACAGGCTAAGGTCTATCACCATGCTGCCTAGTCATTAGTAATTTATATTTCATTAGTTCATCTATCATTCGTGTTTTTAATGCCAATTCAGGTTTTTATTTGTAGTCATCTTTTCTGGGTTGAAATCCAATAATTTTATACTTTCATGTGTATTGATGTCCGAGATACGGATATTAAATCCAAAGTAGTCCTGTCAATATGTGTACGTTATACACGTCATAAAATGTCAACAAACAACAATAACAAACCACATAACCTAAAATAATTTACAAAATTTTATAGTATCAACATATTATTATGGGAAAAAGCGCGGGAAAGGTCAAACTAGGCGGGTGCATTTTGTGATTTTTATTAATTTTAATATAATTTGGATCAGTTGAGTAGTGGAGTGTATTTATTTAAGTTTATATTTTTCTATATTTATTAGAGTAATAATTATTGCGGTGCCCTGGTAAGTTTCTTAACTTTTTCTTTGGACGCAGGACGCGGACGACGAAGAATACGAGCCTGGGGGCTCTGGCCCCCAGGTTTCGTATAATGTTACAATAGACAACAATTATTCGGGATTAGATACTGAAGGTTCACACACGGACGGCTCTGAGCAACCTAAAAACAACATACCCAGACGAAAACGATTCTCTGCTCCCAAGGTCTGCAAGCATTGCAATAAAAAGAGGAAGCGTCATCATAAATCTGCTACAGTTACTTCTTCAAATGAGTTTGAATGCCAGTGTGATGGCCACTCTGTGCTGCCTGTTCATATTCAGCAGCCACATAACCTAAATGCTAACAATAATGAACATCCTATGCCAGTGCCCATTTCATCAAACCCTATTGATGTTAATTTAACTCCAGCGGGTCTAAAACGGCCGCATTGGATGTTTCATTTTTAATCTGATTCATTTAGTGAAATGTAGCGGAAATGATTTGCAAACCCTAAAACGGCCACATTAATAAATGAATCATATGCAATTCATTTCATCAAATGGATCATATTTGATGACGTTAAAAAAATATGGTGACGCGTCCAATCTTACTTTACGGTTTTTGTGAAAATGAATGTTTATACCAACACAAAGTAACAAAATGTTTCAAAATACTCAAGTTTTGTGTGTTCTACAAATATCAATACAAAATAATAATAAAAATAACATTAAAATGGTGGTTAACCGATTTGACATTTAATATGAATTACTCTTTTCATAATAAGTGGACCATATTACGAATTTCCATACAAAACTGTCAAATTAGATGAACTGCAAATATGAAATGTTTGAAGCTAATTTTATGATTCATCAAATAACATTTCATTTTAAGATTTGCCAAATGAAACATATTATGAACGGAATATGAAACATCCAATGCGGCCGTTTTAGACCCGCTGCAAATACTTTGCGCCCTACGGTTGGTAGAAATCTGTACCAGTCCTCTGATGTGTTTCCGTTTGTTATTCACATTCAAAAAGAACAGATGACTCCAAATGATAACACTTCCATCCACCCAGTTACACTTGGCTTTTTCTTTAAAAAACATGGTTTTAAAAACATTATAAATGGTAGTCTGAAACGTATAGGTAGAAACCGAGCGACCATTTCCTTTTCAAATTATAAAGATGCCAATTCTTTTTTAAACAACAGTATTTTGAGCTTCCACAGATACAAAGCATTTATCCCAACATCAAATGTAACTCGCATGGGGGCAGTGAGGGGTATTTCTACAACCTGGACTGATGAGGAAGTTATGCAGAATATCACAGTTCCTATTGGATGTGGTAACATCATTAAGGTAAGACGTCTTAAAAGAAAAAATATTGTTAAAGAAAAGGCTGAATATATCCCAATAGAGACTGTAGTCATTACGTTTGACGGACAAGTTCTTCCCAAGAGAGTGTTCATGTGCTATAATAGTTTGCCCGTTGACCTTTACATATACCCGACTATTCAATGTTTTCATTGCTGCAAATATGGGCGGCACATTGAGAGTCAATGTAGGTCCACCCCCAAATGTTTCAAATGTGGCCAGGGACACTCTGGTGACACATGTTCAGTAGATGAAGAGTTTGTTAAATGTTGCTTATGTACTGGCTCTCACTTTGCAACAAGCAGAAAATGCCCTGAATTTTTCTGCCAGAAATTAATAAAAGAAGCTATGACAAAAAATTGCATTTCTTACTCTGAGGCAATTAAATTACACCCCCCAATTGGCAAATCATATGCTGATGTGCTATCTTTAGCAGCCCTAGCTCATTCCAGTTCTACATTTTTGAAAAGCCTGTCCAATTCTGATCCCAATAATAATAATTATTCAGTAATATATAAGTCAATGAATTATTCTTATAAAAAGACTGTGTTCTTAAAGCCTAGGTCCCCGTCTTCTTCTAACCATGGGTATGATAAGGCTGCTCATGATGCCCTAACAAAAGATTTGAACTTTAATTTGCCTTCAATTGGTACAGTATATAAAGAAAAGGACCCAAATAAGGACTATTTACTTTCTGATATTATGACTGTCAAAGAACGCATTATTACTCTTATAAATTCTTTATCTCATTATAATTCTAACTTTTCACCGCCCAACGCTGCCTCATCTCAGAATGTTTCAAGTATAATAATAATATTTTTTCAGTAAATAATAATTTAAATAATAATAATGAACTCGGTGGTAATTCAGTGGAATTGTCGCAGTATTTACAATAAAAAAACAGATTTATTTCACTTAATTTATAAATATAGCCCGTTAGCCATTTCTCTTCAAGAGACTTGGCTGATACCTGGTGGCTGTTTTAAAGTCGCAGGCTATGCTTGTTTAAGAGAAGATCGATCCGACGGCTATGACGGGGTCGCTCTACTTATCAAACATTCTATGCCTTTTTGTCATATCCCTATACCGGTTCATTGCAGTGATTATACAATTATTGCTGTTAGTGTCAATGGTATTTGTTTCGTATCTATTTATATTCCTCATCCGTCCTCTGCTATATATGATGAAATATTAAGTACTATTTTGCCTTCACTTCCTAAACCAATATTAATAATGGGAGATTTTAATGCCCAGCATGCATCTTGGGGTAGTAGTACCTCAAATCATTATGGTACTAGAGTTTTAGATTTTTTAGATTCGATTAATTTGTGCCTGTTAAACACCGGGGTTCGAACGCGTCTCACTCGCGAAGGAATCAGTGCTCCTGATTTATCTATATGTTCGCCTACTTTAGCATCATCTTTAACTTAGCAAACCCTTAACTCTACTTATGGCAGTGACCATTACCCAATTATTATTTCTTTACCCTTCAGTGGTAAATCTAGTCCCATTCATCTTCCTCGTCTTAAGTATCAACTGGTCAATGCTGATTGGATCCGTTTTAAGGAAAAAGTAGATGAAAGAATTGAGTCCCTTCCTACCTCACAACAAGATAATCATGTTGATTGTGCTAAAACTCTCACTCAAGTTTTACTAGAAGTCGCAGACGCTACTTTTCCTGTTAAAAAGGGTCGTAATAGGTATATACCTCCCCCTCCATGGTGGGATGCAGAATGTGCTGAAGCGATTAATAAAAGAAAACAAGCAGAAAGAGCATTTAGAGCATATTCATCTTTCGAAAATTTTGATGTTTTGTCCCAGCTTAATAATAGTACCCGTAATTTATTCAAACAAAAGAAATGGGAACGATGGAAATCGTTCTGTTCTTCTATCTCTCCAGATGTTTCTCCTTCTGAGGTATGGAAGAATATTCGTAAATACAGATCTTGTTTCCGAGAAAGTTCTCCTTTATTTCCTCATAAATCTTTAGCTGACAGTTTCTTAGATAAATTAGCTCCACCTTCTGTCCCGCATATGGAAATAGTTTTACATCAATTAAATTACCCAGTAACAGAAAACTTCACTGACCTCAATTCTCCCTTTACTCTCTCTGAATTAAAAGGTATTTTATCTTATGTAAAAGATTCGGCCCCAGGCATCGATGGAGTCCCGTATTCTTTTTTCATTCATTTAAGTGATTCTTCCCTTTCTTACTTTCTATCTATAATAAACTCTATATTGGTTAATGGTAATATTCCACCTTCATGGAAATCGCAAGAAATCATTCCAATTCTAAAACCAAATGCTCCCTCATGTAATGCCTCTTCATATCGACCTATTGCTTTGTCTTCGGTTCTTCTTAAAATCACTGAACATTTAGTGAAAAATAGACTGGAGTGGTACTTGGAGAATAAACGATTGTTAGCGCCTAGTCAGTATGGGTTTAGGAAAGGAAAAAGTACTATGGATAGTTTAGGTATTTTCACTACAGATATTCGTTTAGCTTTTTCTATCAATCAATGCACCCTTGCGGCTTTTTTAGATATATCTGCTGCATATTACTGTGTAGATTTGACAATATTTAAAAATAAAATTTTGAAGTTACAAATTCCTGTAAAATTAACCAATTTTATTATTAATATTTTATCAGAAAGGTACATTAGCGTCACAACTCAAGATGCAAATACTCTATCCCGAGTTCTATACCGAGGGCTGCCCCAAGGGTCAGTTTTAAGCCCAATACTCTATAATGTATATACATATGATCTTGAAACAGTTTTAGTAGATAAAGTTAGTATCCTTCAATACGCTGATGACCTACTTCTGTACGTCTCTGGTTTCTCAGTTGATCAGTTATGCTACCGCTTAACATCTGCTTTAAGCTGCTTTAAGTTGGATGGTGGCGGATTATCATTATCGGTTCCTAAAGGCTCTGTAGTTCTTTTTAGTAGAATGGGAATGCCCCCTCCAGTGTTTGTTTATTGCGATGATAATATTATTAAAGTATGTCGGGAGGCTAAGTTTTTGGGTATTATTTTGGACAGTAAACTTTTAGGTCTCTCTCATTGTTACTATGTGGCAGCTGAATGTGAACGGTTTTTAAATATTCTGCGATGCCTCTCCGGAGTCTGGTGGGGTGCTCATCCCTCCTTCTTAAAATTACTTTACAATGCCTTAATACGCAGTGTTCTTGATTATAGTTCCTATTTTCTAGAACCTTGTAATCTTCTTGCTTTGAAGAAGTTAGACAGTGTCCAATCAAAGGCTCTTCGATTAGTATCCGGAGCTATGAAATCAAGCCCTATCAACGCTCTACAGGTAGAAAGCACCCACTTTTTAATAAATTACAGCGGCTATCCGACCTAATAGAAACGTCTCCTTACTGGGCCCACAAAAGGTTACCTTGTTTAGTTATAAGTTACCGCAAGTTTATTTCTTTTGGTGCTCCTATTCACAGATCTCTAACACTTCCTATATTTTCTAGCAGCTTTAATTCCTTAGTTTTTTGTCCTGAAATCTTATATGACTTAGATATTCCCACACTTCTTCTAACGCTAATAATAAATGTAATTCTATTATTGATAGAAATTGGCCTGACTCGCATTACATTTTTTCCGATGCATCTAAACACTCTGATGATGGTATGGTCGGGGTGAGACTATACCATCATTAATATAATGTTGTTGAAAAAGTTTAATTGCCTCCTGAAACATCTATTTTTACAGGAGAGTGTTATGGCATCTTTAAAGCTATAGAATATGTCCATTTTATGAAACTTAACAATACTGTTATTTTTGTAGATTCTAAGAGCGCTTTAAAAGCCTTAGATAGATTTCCATTTAAGTGCAATATTCAATATCCCGTTATCATTCAATGTAGAGACTTGTTGTATAAATGTTTTGTTCTGGAGCTCAAAATAATTTTTGCATGGATACCAAGTCATACAAATATTTTTGGAAATGAAAAAGCAGACAAATTAGCTAATGAGGCTGTGAATCATGGTGATCTGTTCCCCTATAAGAATTTCTGTCATATTCAACCAGATATTCAATTAAAACCATGGTTTACTGGGTAAGATTGTTACCACCAATTTAATTCGTATGAGAATTGGTTATGTTTGTATTCGTACTCATCTTTTCAGATTACATATTCTAAATAGTGATTTATGTGAATGTGGTGCTGGTATAGGAGACTTAAACCATATTTTCTTTATTTGCCTAAAGTATGACCGTTCCTCTTTTATTGAATCCTTAAGATCCCTCCGTGTTCCATTCCCTACATTCATAGCTTGCCTTTTGGCCATGAGTAATTATGATATTTATAACACCCTGTCTATATATATGACTCTTAATAATATTAAAATATAATTTTTGTATTTTTAAAGTAAGTTTATGTATTTTGTAATGACTCTTATAAACCTACTTTCCTGATCCCTTTTCTGCTCCGTTCCTTTCCATACTTTTCATTTCCTAAAACGTTTCCCAACCTTTTGACCCATCGTCTTGGCTGACGCACAAGCCGTGCATGCCAAAATAAGGAAAAAAAAAAACATATAGTATTATTCGATCAGTGGAAATTTTTCGCACACTGATCAAATAATACTACGTAGATTTTTCCCAGAGAAACCATTGGTATAATTATTCTACTCTTTGCAGAGAAATTAGCGAGCTTGTCGTCTCAGCTCGAGTGCCGGCACAGAATCTGCTTGTCGTCTCCTGTTGGTTGAATGACTAATCTGTGGTTGAATGCCCTAAGCTTAATTGATGTTCTGTCGAGTTGTGAGTAGGGCAGTGTGCTCTTTAGTCGATGGTTTGTCGTATAGTCAAATAGGTTCAGTAAGGGTTCAGATTCAGAGAGTCAAAGTCACAGACATTTTAGTGAAATGTCTTTCCGTCTCATTCAGAGTGCATTGCTAGAACGGGTTTAAAGTTATCCCTCCGTACTAACGGCTGTTTAGCAAAAATTGTATTCAGAGTGACAGACTACGCTTCTTCCCGGTTTAGTCCCGGGTTTGAGGTTAAGATAAAGCTATTCATTTTAAAACCTGCCCACGGGCAAGTATAAGGGTAGTTTAAGACTTGTTTATGATATATTAATCTGTGGTCTTTGCGCCTGTCTAAAAAAGCGAGTTAGGTATTGATAATATATTGTGAAAATTGACGATTTAAATGAAAGCCAACAATATGAAGAAATGTTTGAGTATTTTATGTATGTCCCGCTACTTTTTTTTCATCGAGTGATGCGACAAATCGAACTAATCAAACGTCTTTTTTCGAAATCATTAACTCTTTAAAGTCGGTGTTGCCATTTTCTCTAGTTTAAGTGTCACTCTCAATATCAAAATTGGTAATCTGGGGACGAAGCTTTAAACCAGGTTGATAAACAACAGTTTTACGCCGGTTTTAGAAAACGTCTCTAAATGAGACGGTATTATAATTTTCAGTTTGGTTAAGTTAATTAAATAATAGAATTGATTATTAAATATTTGTAACTTTCACAATTTATATAATTTATAAAATAATATAAAATAAATTTAACTCTATCCTTATTTAATACCTTTTTTTTATTTAAAAGATCAAATATTAAATAAAGCCATTTGCAGCTTAAAATAGCATCTTTTTGTAGTGATACATAACGGATAAATGTCTAATATTTTGATATTTAATATAAATATCGGATTTTGGCGAACCCTGCCAAAAAACTCCGCATTACAAAGATAAAATAAAGGTAGGTAGATAAACATTAGTGTAAGTACTTTTTTAGGTTCATAAAACTATGTCAAAAAATAGGTATGCAGTCGAAATCCCTAAATCTTCTCATCTTAGGCTCGGTCTATACGCTGCTGGAATTCTTAAGCATCCGAGAGAATCCGTTCAAAACAAGACCTTAATGCAAAAGCGCTCTGGCTGGATTGAATCCGCGTTTCCGGCTGGGTATAGACCGAGCCTTAACTTTAGTTTCATGGCATGGATAGTGGCATGGATTGGCCCATTTGTGAAGAGGAGCCAATGAGCCATAAATAAAAGACCGCTGTGAACGAACTGTCACATTTATTGTTTGTTATTGTTCTAATAGCATACTCTGACTAATCTGTGCTAATAGCTAATGAACAAGTGAATATTGTTAATTGCAAATCTAATATATATCTAATATAGTTTTTTCCAATAAAATATCTCTTTTATACAATTTATCATGTATTTTAAGTATTTAATAGTGACTTTACTGGCCACCTTTGCCACATTTGCTTCCGTAAGTACTATTGATTTTTTTCACGGTTGTTTTTGCTCACAAGGATTGACATTACCTGGTCTTTCTTCATTATTTACTCGTACAGAACCACCATGATTCGTTACTTGTTCTATTGAAAATTTATCCGCGATTTTTAAAGTGTAAATAGTTCAGTCTCCGTTATTATTAACTGTATTCACGTCAAGGAATAGTTTGATGGCTAGTACAGTGTACATATCTGATGGCTACTTCTAGAATAAGGACAGCGAGACATCTATTTAAACATACCTACATTATGGTTTTGCAATAAATTATAAGTATAAAAGTAACATTTATCTAAAAATTAACAGGGGCAGTCATATGAAGACAAGAGGTGTAAATGTGTGTGCCCAAGCCCTGCCGCTGTGTTTAATAAGACTGTTGCGGACAAGACGGCTGATCACCGCAGACACTATATTGCTAATGTCCCGCCTAATAAATGGTAAGAATTTTTGTAAGACTAAATACTCTTTCAATGCATAGGTATGCAATTTACTTCTGATTTGATACATATGTGAAAGCTAATAAAAAAATAAGTTAGGAAAACATATTTTTTATATTTCTGTATACATGGTGTCTTGTGCAATTAGTAATTGTGCTGTAACAAGAAAATTGAACCCTAATAAATACAATTTGTACGGGTGTTGGAATAAAGTTTGATTGGTGCATATTTTTTCTTAGATAGATGTTACGGGGATAACTCACTAGGGGGCGCTACAGTAAACATTTTTTGTGCAAAACCAATACCACTAGTACGGTTTTTATGCAGTTTTGAGTGCTGGGTTCGGGTTTAATTGATGCATTTTCTTAGATAGGTGACAACTCATCAGAGGGCGCTGCGGTAAACATTTTTTGTGCTAAACCAAAACTATTAGTCCGATTTTGATGCCGTTTTCAGTGATGGATTTGTGGTTAATTAGTGTGGGTTCTTAAATAGGTGTTATGGTAGTAACTCACTAGGGGGCGTTGCAGTAATAGATTTTATATCAGCTACAACATATTAAAAAAATTGATAGGTACGTATTTCTGTAGAGAAACTTCTTCTGGTATCTTCATTGCTGAAAGTCGTGTTGCTGTGTTTCTCCACATATTCCTGTCCTTGGCAGTTTTTATAGCCTGGGTTAATATTGATAGGCCAGTGAGCGACTTTACTAGGTCTGACCAGCAGGTAGGTGCGCGACCGCGTGACCTTCTTCCATTAACCTTGCTAACCACCATCAGCAAATCTAGTCTGTTCTGTCAGGGTTTCTGCGCGAGCGATGAGCCTAGAGTAATTGAAAATGCGCTGGAAACAGATAGCGGACAACCTTGTAGTGATGCCGAGCTCCTTAAGAATGGACAAGTTAGTACGGCGTGCAGTCCATGGAATTCGCAACACCTGCCTCGAACACCACATCTGAAAAGCATCGACCCTTGCCATTTCACTCTGTCTTATCGTCCTCAATTCAGCGCCATAGAAGAAAATTGAGAAGACCAACGTACCTACAAACTCACTTAGGTTTTGCGGGATATGTTGCGGTCTTTCCATGTCCTAGTGAGTTTAGACATCGCTGATTTGGACATTTGGATTCTTCTAGATATCTCTTTCTCACTGCCATCCACATTGCTGAAAAGAGAGCCTAGGTATATGAACTGGTCAACAAATTCCAGGTCTCGGAGTTCATTCGAGTAAATTAGCGTACCAGGTCTGTCTATCACCAACACCTTGGTCTGCGCCTTGTTTATGGTAAGGCCAAATAATTCACTCTCTTCTTCCACTCAAGAAATGAGTTGAGCCATTTCTTGCTCGGACGCTGTGAACAGTGTAGTGTCATCTGCATATCGCAGGTTGCTGATCTTTCTGTAGAGAATAGTGATGAAGACACTCTAAAAATTCTCAAGAAAAAAAACTCACGTCGTCCATCGTTTGAGCGCAACTACGTTTAGTTGTAAATACTAATATATTAATACTATTAAATAAACTATATCGATGTGTATCATTACATAACCAGTAGCGGCGTTAGGGTAGGGCGAGGAAGAACGGCAGTATAAGAAGACACATTGTAGCATTCGCAAATTTTTCGCGCTCGCTTCGCTCGCGGATTGTATCTTTACTTTACTTTACATGGAATTTATTTGACTACGACGGCGTGAACCTATTTAAGAAAATATTGGTTTTGTAAAAAATAGGTACTTGCTTCCCACCAAAGAGCTTTACACCTAAGAACAAGAACTCACGTTAAAAATGTTTCACCGGTTACTCAAAACTTTTCGATAATAAATAATAATTACGCGTCATCCCTGTCCAAATCGCTTCCTTTTTATCCCTGGCAAAGGTGAAGGTATAAATGTATAAAAATGCAATAGAATTGCACGGCTTTCATACATTCTGCATGCCGCTGCTGCAATTTATCAATGCCGACACCGTTGCCGTGCCCTCTTGCATAAAAATGCATAATAAATTAATACGTTTGCGCGCTCGCAGTCTTTCCCGTTACATTAAATTAGTATTTCACCACACTTGTTAAATTGTAGTGAAATACATAGCTAACATTTAAAACGCAATAAATTGCGGCGCGAATCTAATTATAGTGGGTCTTCTTCTTCTTTACTTAAAAAGTGGATGAGTGCCCTGGACGAATATCCTTTGGTTACCTGCGTCCTATTAGTCAAAGTTTACATGGACTAAGTATTTCATTTTATTCCTTGCCTCGTTTTGAATGGCAGATGGGGGCGCCGTAGAAATCTCGCTCAGGGTGCTGGTAGTGCTAAAACTGGCACTGCACATAACACCTATGCTCTCCAAAAAAGTTTGAAATAAAAAGCAAAATTAAAAATTTTGAAAAAAACCCACGACGCTTATTAAAACGTATTGAAAAAGGATAAAATAATTTTAAAAAACCCTCGACTTAAAGATTAAAGTTAACGAGAGATAATTTGACGTAAAATTTGAGTTGATCTAACGTGGAGTCGGTCATATAAACAATAGAGTATCAGTTTTCATAGCACTTCCCTACGTGTACCTATCTGGTTCTCGTAGATATAGATGTGTGTGTATCATATTCAACTACCTATGAACCTAATAAAAAACCCAAAAAAATCAGTCGGGGGCTGCCATCACAACATAAATATATTTATAAATAAGTATAGCAAAAACCGCATCAAAATCAGACTAGTAGTTTTGGTTTTTCACAAACGAATTACATATATTTACTACAGCACCTCCGTGAGGTGTTACCGTGACATCTATCACCTAAAAACATTCACTAATCAAACCTGAACCCATTACTAAAAACCGCATCAAAATATCTTCAATAATTACGTTCATTAATGGCAGCCCCCGACGAATTTTCTTGGGTTTTTTTTATTAAGTTCATAGGTAGTTGAATATGATACAAACACATCTATATCTCCGAGAACCAGATAGGTACGTAGGGAAGTGCTATGAAAACTGATACTCTATTGTTTATATGACCGACTCCACGTTAGATCAACTCTTATTTTACGTTAATTATCTCTCGTTACAAACTAAAATCTTTAAGTCGAGGGTTTTTAAAAATTATGTTATCCTTTTTCAATAGGTACGTTTTAATAAGCGTCGTGGGTTTTTTCATTCAGCTAGTAAAAAGACCATTTATAAAATTATTTTTGAAACACCAATCAAAATTTTGTATTTTTTGCAGATTACATTAAAATAACCCCATTAAACAGTTTTTAATTTGCATTATTTTGAAAGTATTTGAGTTTACCTATCTAACGATATAAAAATTGTCACCATACGTTAAAAAATTTGGGATTTAACATTACTTCTTTAACACTACTTATAATAAAAAGAAGGTAGATTTTGTGTGCTAGCGAGAGGTGAAACGATATCATTGTTGCCGATAAGGATAGAAAATACGTACAATGCACCAGAGCACCTACTATCACAGTAACAAAGGAATATCAGGTCCCTGATGACGTTTTCAATCGTTGAAAACCTGTGTCTACATACTTATCGATTACATTACTTCTTTCGCAATTTTGATTGATAGTAATTTTTAATACTAATTATTTTTCGTTTGATTTTTTATATTTTTATTTTTTGTGTTCGTTTGTTTTTTTATTTATTTTTATTGTCATAAAAATAAGGATAAGAGGAGAAAGAACATACTACATGGCACCACACACAACTTCATCACAACAACAGTACCATAATAAGTAGATAGTTGTTACAACTACCGACATCTACCAGAAAGTGTTGCACACATCTATTAAGGATATACGAGCACTTAAGGTTCTAAGAACGCATCAAGCAGAGGTGCACAGTGGAACTACTAGCGATATAGACCATATCACTAAATTTGTCGATATCCATATCATCAGCCTAGCCTAGCAGTTTCTGAAGCAGCTAACTATCCATTGTGTTGGGGTTCGATTCTTAAATTTTGTTTAATACTTTTTTTTCAAAAAATAAGCCTGAAATGTTGTCGTCTAAGAACAAAACAGCTTCGCTTAAATGTAACCTGTGCAGGAGTAACATACCAAGACGGGAATACCTTTTTTGCTCACAAATGTAAACTTACCCTGGATCTAGGATGCGCAAATGTATCATTTGTGAGGTTCAATTCTTTGGACGCATATCGCAAAAAAAATATGGAAATGTGACAAATGTTTAACTAAGCCAAAATATAGTAATAATGCACAGATAATCCTATCTGCATCTTCGTCACCATTTAATGAATATATTGAAGCACAGCGTGAAAATATTACCCATCGAAAACGGCAAAAAACTCGAGCTTCTTCGTTCGAATTATTAGATAAGTCATGTGAAGAATCTAGTATTGAAAACAGTTCAACTTTGACTGAGGACACTCGTAGAAGCCGACCGGAGGATACATTTGGAAATACTAAGGAGCTCCATGATGAGATAAATACTTTGTAAACTAAACTAGATTACGAGATTGACCAACTTAGTTTGCAAGTCACAGTGCTACAGAAGAAAATTGACGAACAGTGGAGAAAGAACGAAGTTTTAAAGCAATTAGCTACCGAATCGTCTATACGTAAATCAACTCCTCTGAAACATAAACTACGTCTAATCTCGAATGCCAGCACACCTAAGCGAGAAACAGCCCCATCATCTGACATAATCGAAATTTCGTGTAGTATCCATCAGATAAAGTCTCCGAAACCTTTAATGGCGGAAAGTAATGAAATGAGAGTAACTTCCGGCTCCTCAAGATCAATGCTTAGTGATACATACGAAACATCATCAAAGAAAATGTATATCTTAGGAAGTCAACAATGTATCGGTATGGGCTCTCGACTGCTGCGATCGGAGTCGGAAACAAGTTTGGGCAATATCCTATAAGCGCTTTCATAAAACCTAATGCAACGACGGAAGAGGTACTGAAGGGATGTATCAATGTTGAAGATTCCTCTCAAAACTACTTAATATTATGTGCGGGATAAAATGATTTTCTAACCATAATTTAAATCCACATATAAATAAAGCCACTAGAAAATTTACTAGTACAGACCAAATAGCCAGCAACTTAGAACATTCATACGCAAAAGCGAATATACATCATTTAGCTTTATCGGACCATGATATGGGACAATCTTTGTCGTTTTCTGTTCCCAAAATTTGCGACTATACTCAGCCTATAAAATATTGGTTAGAATATCGCCGAGACTATAGCAAAGAAAATATTGGAAAAATTTGTCAATGCATAATATCATCTCTATCTTTCAATGAAATTTATCAAGAGACAAAGTGTGACAAATCGTTTGAAGTGTTTCACGAGTTATTGAAATTATTCCACGATCTTTGTTTTCCTTTAATACGCGTAAAAGTGCAAATTAAACCAACAAAGAAAAAATGGTTGACTAAGGGCTTAAAAAAATGCAGTTAAAAGAAAAGAATACTATACTATAAATATCAAAATGAAACTATAAATAAAACACAAAACAAAAATCATTACATTTACTACACTAAAGTACTAAAAAAGTGTATACAAACACCCCAAAAAAAAAAATATGTTATGAAATCTAAAAACAAATGTAAGGCTTCATGGGACATTATCAAGAAAAATATTAACTTGACAAAGGGAAAGTACGACCTAAATACAATTTTAAAAAATGACATCGTCTACATTAAACCTAAGGACATTTCTGAATTGTTTAATGACTTTTTTATTAATCTGACATCTGAAAATATAAACTTACCATTAAATAATAATTGTGATTCCATTAAAAATTCTATTAACAGCATGTTTTTAAAACCACTAAATACATCTGAGGTAATCAAAATAATTCAATCATTAAACATAAACAACACAAAGTCCACAGGCTATGATGGAATAAGCACTAAAATAATTAAAATATCTTCAGAATTTATATCCTCGCCATTAACTCATATAATAAATTTGTCTTTTGAACAAGGTGTTTTTCCCAAAAGTCTTAAAATCTCCGTAGTCAAACCCATATTCAAAAAGGGTAATCCAACTGATATGGGAAACTATAGGCCGATCACACTAATACCGATACTTTCGAAAATATTTAAAAAGGCTATGTTTGAGAGAATGGAGAGCTTTTTGAGTAAGAATAATGTTTTGGTTTTAAATCAATTCGGGTTCAGAAAAGGCAGGTCTACAACTGAGGCATGTTTCACTCTAGTAAAAAAGATTACAGAATATTTAGATAAAAAACAAACAGTAATAGCATTATTTCTTGACATAAACAAAGCTTTTGACTATGTTAGTCACTCAAGGCTACTCCACAAACTACATAAATATGGATTTAGAGGGCACACTTACGAATGACTGCAAAGCTACTTGTCAGAACGTTACCAACTAACTGTAATATGCAACATTATGAACAATAAAAAATAGTCAGTCAATCATCTTTTGGAATCAATACCTCCGGTGTGCCCCAAGGTAGTATTTTAGTACCATTACTTTTTCTATTGTATATTAACGACATGCCGGGTACATTTAAGCAAGAATGCATCCTATTTGCAGATGACTAATCAAATGTCAGAACAAAAATGATATAGAAATTACAGCAAACGAAGAGCTCAGGAGGGTGATAGAATGGCTAGAGCATAATAAACTAAAGATTAACTTAAACAGGACAAGCGCTATCCATTTCAGACCCTATAACCAGACAAATATGAATGTCAACATTAATTATAATAATATGCGTGTTAATCAAACCGGCTCTACTACGTTTCTTGGTATGGTCTTAGACGAAATGAAAGACGCATGTGCGTACTCTTTGCACAAAAATAGATAAATTCGTATTTGCGCTACGTCGTCTTAGACTGGTATCTTCCATGGAGACTGCATTATCGGCTTACCATGGCTATGTCTCATCGGTCCTACGGTATGGCTTAATTATATGAGGAAACTCTGTAGATGTAGAATCAGTATTTAAAGTGCAAAAAAAATGCAATAGTTAGAGCCTTATGTAGTGTTGGTTATCTGGATCACTGTAGACCCCTATTCAAACCTATTCAAAATATTACCGCCACCCTGTCAGTACATTTTGGACATCTGTCTGTTTATAAAGAAACATCCGGATCTATTTCCTTTGCATGACACGGTGCTTGGGAAGAGTAATAGTAGACCCATATAAAATATTTATCCCACCTCGAAGACTACAATTATCTTCTAAAAATGTATATTGTCATGTCATGCAATAAAAATCTATAATAAGCTACCCAGAAAAGTTAGAGCCTTTACGCTCAACAAACTTAAATATGTTTTAAATAATTGGCTTTTACGGGAATGCTTTTACTCTATTAAAGAACGTATAGACAAAAATATAGAAGATTGTACATTTGACTGTTGACTGACGACTCATGAGAAATATTGCAATTTAATTTAATTTCACAGTGCTCAATAAGAATAATTTCGTGTCATAAATAAAAATGTGTAATTTAACTTTTTTAAATTTGTGTTAATATTTCTACGCCTAAAATAATGGCAGAATATGTTGTATTTGGTCATAGCTTAAGATCTTGTGTTACCATGTTATTGAAAATAAATTATTTATCATTATCATACATATTTGCATGAAATTTCGTATGAATTGAGTACGGCACACATAATGGACATGTATTTAGCGTTTTCTAAAATTCAACCCCTAAGGAGGTAAAATAGGGAATGAAAGTTTTAAATAAACGCACAGGCCAAACCCTTAGGGCTAGCAACTTGAAATTTTACACACGTATTCCTAATACGACGATAACATCCACTAAGGAAGGATTTTCCAAAATTGAACCCCAAGGGGGTGAAATGGGGGATAAAACTTTTTATTTCTTGGACATATTTTGCATGACTTATAAATTGAGTACGGCAAAAATGATGGTTATGTATTTTTGCGTTTTCTAAAATTCAACCCTTAAGGGGGTAAAATAGGGAATGATAGTTTTAAATAAACGCTCAGGCCAAACCCTTAGGGCCAGAAACTTGAATTTTTCACACGCATATTCCTCTTATGACGTAGGCATCAACCAAGGAAGGATTTTTGGAAATTCTACCCTTAAGATGGCAAATAAAGGGTGACATTTTGTATAAAAGTTTATCTGGATTTAAATGAGGATCTAATTTTTTTTGTTTAGGCTGATGTATGTCTATTAATTTATATGAGTTTCAGCGCTTTTGATAAATACACCCCCGACAGAGAGTTGAAGTTGTGTATGGACGGTCCTTGCGTTTTCAACGTAAAAATCACTCAAATCATTACTTACGCTAATGGTTGGAAACTTACGCAAAGTATATCGGTGTTTTTTGAATTAAAACCCTTGAAAGGGTTGACCTTCCAAAGGAGATACAATTTTGAATTTAAAGTTTTTTATTTTCGATATAAAACTCACTGAATTCATTTTTTAGGCTTATGGTTGGTAACTCACGCAAGGCGCAAGGCATATCGGTGATGTTGGAATTTCAACTCTTAAGGGGTTTATAAGGGGATAAAATTTTGTATTTGTAGTTCTTTATTTTTGAAGTGCAAACCACTGATATTGTTAAGACTTATAGTTGGTAACTCACATAATTTATTTTGGTGTTGTAATAATCTTCAATCTTCAAATTATAGTGATAAAGGGGTGAATTGTTTATTTCAAAATTATTTTCGAAGTAATAATTACTGAATTTATTATTTAATTTATCATGGTTGAAAACCAAAGCAACATACATTGTCTTTTTTTACTCAAGTCTTAAGGTAAAAAGGGAAGAAAGTTTTGTATTTATGTAGGTAAAAGTAGTAAATAGACGTGTAACGTGTTATTACTAAGCCTTTACTGCTGCCTGTTCTATCCGTCTGACTGTCTGTCTATCTAGAGAAAATTTCTCCTTATCATCATCATCAGCCCTTGGAAGTCTACAGCGAGCTGCTCTGGGATATTTGCATCAAGCGGTTACCCTGATTTGGTCGGCAATCCACCGCGTTGTCGGTCTGTTTACGCTTCGTCTTCCAGTTCGTGGTCGCCAGTCAAGAGTTTTTCTTCCCCAACGGTTGTCAGTTCTGCGAGCGAAGTGGGCTGCCTATTGCTACTTTAGCTTAGCAATTCGAAAAGCAATGTCAGTAATATCTCAGCTGTCTGGCAATGTTTGAGAAACTTATGAATAGACCTCCGCCCGTCTATTTGTCAGTCTGTCTGCTGTCTGTTTGCTGTCTGTCTGCCACATAGATATAGAATGTACAAGATAGACAAAGGCTCATTGCAAATGATACAAAAAATGTGACACGTATGTGTGTGTGTAGTAGTGTTGTTCAAGGCACATTTTTTTTATCGATTAATTGCAACCGGCATTAAATTGATTTGGCACAAGTCACAATCATCGCGTAACTTAAAGCACCTAAAGTTAAACCTAATCTTTAAACAAAATAGAGGTGAAAATCAGTATCATGGAAAGGATACGGGGCTTTCTGGGCTTGTATGTGCAAAGTTAAGATATGGTCGAGAAAAGGCCATATTTTTGTTATGCAAACTTCACAGTCTGGAAACTGAGAAATCTGAAAAACAAGTTTACTCGCATTAAATCGAAAAATGAGTAATTGAATATTGTGAACAAGTTTATATAATGGAAAATAAGAATACGCTCGTTTTAAATATGTCATCATCATCTGCTGAACATTGGCCTCCCCCAGTGACTCCTAGATCGGCCGGTTGGAAGCAGCCTGCATCCAGCGTCGTCCTCCAACCTTTACCAGGTTGTCTGCTCAAATATTAAATTAAGTAACCTATTTAAAACAATTTCATATCATAACTTCACTTCAACATATTATTCCTTATTATCACAGAGTTAATATTATACTACTTACAGTAGGTGGTTCTGTGTTCCGCGTTGTGTGTATCCCAAAATCAAAAAATAGTTTAAGTAACCCTAAAGTAATTTTGAAGGACCTATTCAACGATACCACACACGATGTGGTAGACGATGAAAAAAAAATATGCTCACGTTACATGTATGGGAACTACCCTAAAAAAAAATAAAAAATATTGTTCTACTACTTTGTCGGCAAGCTAGATATACATATTTCCATAAAGTAACAGCTCTCTAGGGTCAACAGTCTCCAAGCAAAACGTCGGACCGACAGGCGGACAGACGGACATGACCAAACTATAAGGATTCCTTGCCAGGACTACGCAACCCTAAAAATGGCGACAAACATAGTTAAATGGACAACAACAAACATAGTCTCTGTGCCCTGCAGGTGGGACAAAGGTGCACATTTTTTTAAAAGAAAATTTTGTTAGAATTTAAACCTTGTTTGTTTATCACATACAATGCTCTGATCCTAAGGTAAGAAGCTAAAGCCATTGTGTTAAAGAAATCAGAAATAACAAGAGTACCACAACACCCAGACCCGGGCCTATATAGAAAAGTTCGTTTTCTACATTGACCCGACCGGGGATCGAACCCAGAACCTCAGAGATGGCGGCGCCATTTAAAGTCCAGCATGCTCGCCTGTCGGCCACGGGGGTCGTCCAACTAAAAATAAAACAAAAAGCTCATTATGTAATCACAAAATAACAGTATTGGAGTGTTTCTTTTGTAAACAAACATAATAAATCTTTTTTAGTAATCGCTAAAAATCTTCTATCCCACAAATGGCTGTCGATATTTTATCGATACTTATGACGTCACCGCTACTTCAATCCCTAGTGTAAACATACAATTTACTATTTTACCTAATATTTATTGTAATTATGCCTTTAACTACGAAATACACAAACACACAACAAACAAAGTTCATATTCTTCTGTAAAATCTAAGTTCCTTGTCGATTATTATTAGAAATTAGACACAAATTTGTTTCAAAATATTTTCTTTAAAAAATGTTTTTACCTGTGAAATGTGTATTTATTAGGGTTATATTTTCTTGTCACATCACAATTTATAATTGAACAGGACTCCATGTCTACAGAAATATTTAAATAAGTTTTCCGTTTGTAATTTTTTATATTTTAATCAAATTAATTTTGACGTTTGAAATTGAAATCATTTATAGTCAGTTAGATATATTTTTTGTGTCACATAGGTACATTGACGTCTGTCCTTTTCTATCTTGTAGGGTGCCCGCAAGGATATGATGTCTCTTTTCCACGCTTTGTCAGTCTTTAAGAGCGTAGCGAATGCTAAGTCTATGGTCTGCCACGAGCAAATAGCTCAACTGTCAGCCGCTCAGAGATCGTTGATCGACAGTCAAGGGACAGACTGAAGTGCGTTGAGTGCGCGCTTCAACCTATTTAATACAGCATACGCTATATTTGCGATTCATTGATTTACAAATATTGTTTTTTACCGTTTATTTACCTGTTAAGCACAATTTTTTATTAATGTAGTGGAATTACCTATAAAGTTTATATTGTTTCTTTTTTAAAAATCTAGATCAGCGCGTACGAAGCCGCGGGCAACAGCTAGTTTCTAATAATAATCGATAAAGAACGTAAGATTTTTAAAAATAATATGTACTTTGTTTGTTGTGTATTTCGTAGATAAAGGCCGAATTACAAAAAATATTAAGTAAAAAAGTAAATTGTATGTTTACACCACGGCTTGAACTAGCAGTAATGTCATAAGTATTAAATTAATTTGAATGTCATTTCAGTAACTGTGCAGGAGTGATCATCCCCAGGGATGGGCCCGAGATCCTAGGCCGGGAGCAAGAATTCTGTCCCAGGTGTGAGTGCAAATATGAGAACAGGAACACTACTATTATAAAGGTATGCCACCAAAACTCATTTTGTACAAAGTATTATGAATTCAGTATTTGGATAGTAGCAGTTTAGGGGTCTGAAAATGACATGGGCTAATTTTTACACAATTGTATAACAATTGCATCCAAAGGAAGGATATAGGATAATCTCAGATCAGAGAAAGGACTAGATATGTATAGAGGCGTGGCGCGTGACTCCGCGACATGGCCAGAATCGAACATCGCTTGCGAAACAAGCCGCGCCACTCTTTAGTCACAGTTAAGGCGTACAACGGTAACGTTAACCGATATTTTTGCAAAATGCCGAATTGCTGTGTGGTTACGTGCAAAAACAGAAGTGAAACGAAAAACTACAAGAATAATGGAGTCACTTACCTTAATTAAGTATTAGAATTCAATTGTTATTTAGCTTAAAAGTAAAGAAAACGTAACAATCTAACGAATAAATTCAGTGCCGAATGAGTTACCATAATACTGAACTTGATTGTGATGTTTATTTACATGTTATATATTGGTGGCTTAGTAAAGCAACCACATAATGTCACATCTAATGACACCGCAATGTATTCTTTTGCAACCGATAGCCACTGCTGCATGAAAATACATGGTTTATTGTGGTTGAGATATTATCGATAACTAGGCTTAGATATACGAGTACTCAAGTAATAGGTATCTATTTTTATTATTTAAGCTATGTTGTGATTTGCATTACACAACTAATATTAAATTATTGTACAGAGTGATTTTTTATTGGTATACAGGAACCAATGTTACTACCTTAAGACCTAGACAAATAAACGTTAATTACGTGTCTGTGTTGTAGTAATTAATATAGAATGATTTATTAAATCTTAAAAGTTAAATAATTTCACCAGTATGAACCAACCACTTAATTTTACTAAGACAGTAATGGAAAAATATTTAAATATACGATTGCATTACCTCACAAAAAAACCCAGCTCCTAGATTATAGAAACGGCAGGTACAAATACCTACATTTTACAGGACGGCAATAAAAAATAAATAAATAATAATATTTTGGGGCAAAGAAGGTCCCGTTTTTTGTTTTTTTTTTGCTTACATCTCAAAAACAGTGCGTCGTTCGAAATTGTGTTGTACTACATAATGAAACCTTATAAAATTTTCTACAATTTTGCCTTTAACACTTTTTATCTATCTCCAATCGCCTAGCTATAAGTTACGATAATCCTTAAAATTTGACATCCCTTATGATATTTGTAACTACCATGACCACAATTTTTCAAATATTTCAATATTTTTTTTGTAACGGCAACCTGAATAGTACTGCCATAGGGAAATAATAATACTGTACTGCTATTCACCACAATCCTTAACATTCCAGAATACCAGCAGTTTTTACACAAAATTAAATCAAAATTATTTTTTCCCCAAAATTTTGAAAGATTTTTACTTTCAGTGCACTTTCACTGATCGTAGTGTAAAAAAAAGGTATAGACGCTACCATGGCAAGTTTTAAAAAAAATTGACGCTACTAACCAAGATTCTAAAATGGTATAATACATTGGAAAAATAGCCAAAATATATTATACGAGCTATTTTCAACAATAAATACATTTCATAAATTGATACTAACCATTTTTACTATGTGCACAAAATAGGTTTTTTTGTTGTTGAAAAAATGTAAAATGAATTAAAACGAGAGGTTGTTACCTCCTAATTTGTAATAATTGTATTTGACATTAATTTTGAATTATTTTTGTGTAAAAACTACTGTCATTCTAAGTTATTTGGGTTGCCGATACAAAAAATTATAATAGAAATATTTGAAAAATTGGGCTTATTGTACTTATAAATAGCATAAGGAGTGTCAAATTTCAAGGATTATATTTTTTTGTTTGTAATTAAAAAAAAAGAGGTGTATATTTTTTATTTATTTCTAGAGTAGTCATAAGTAGACCTACCATCCGGTGCCGTTTATCGTGTAATTTTGGGACATCCTGTATAACGTCACAGTAATTTTTAGTGGCAACCCAAACGTGACTGCGTGTGTTATAGACATGGGGGAAAAGCGTGACATAGGGCTGAAGGGGGTCTAAAATGTGGACATTTTGCGTCACGTAATATAATAATGGCCCCTTATATACAGGATTATGTCTATCCTCATTTCAGGTGGTAGTAATTATCGTGATCTGGGTGATTATGCTGCTAGTGGTGTACATGGGTTTCTTGATCTGCCTGGACCCGCTAATCAACAAGCGCGCCAAGGCCTCCTACCAGGAGCACACCAATGAGGATGTGAGTTAATATTTACTGTCATCACTTTACCCCGTAAGCTTTGACAGGTGAACAGGTATCTATATCTGAGTATTTGTAAATTCTTTAACCTCTATGATGATATCCGAAAAGAACTAAAGTTATTGAAATTGCCAAACTGAGTCGCGACGGGCAAGGACACATGGCTCTCAAACTATTGAAGAAAAAGCTTAGGTTCGCGAGTGCCCTAAACTTAACTACGCAGCATAATTATTGACTACGAACAGAAATACGCAGCGTGATCAGTGACCACGAACTAAAATACGCAGCGTGATCAGTAAACACGAAATAAAATATGCAGCTTGATCAATGAATGACCACGAATAAAAATACGCAGCGTGGATGCAAACAGCCTAAAGCAGCTCGCTTTCCTAGAGGTTATTCTATTACAGCGTGAAATTAAATCTGACGTGATTGTAGATTTAAGTTCTCAAATCAGTTGCTCGTTTCCTTGTAAAGCATAATCCTATAAAAGATAAGAAGAAAGTAGTTTACAAAAGTTAATTACAAAACCGGTAATATGCATTTTAATTAATTAAAATGCATATTATAATATATAGTTAAAATATTATAATATGCATTTTAATTAATTATATATAATTAAAATGTATATTATATTTTAATTAATTAAAATGCATACTATATAGTAGTAACACATTTTAAATTGATATCATCAATAACTCTTACAAGTTGTCAGCTGTCTTTTATAACGGACTAGTTTTATAAAAAAGCTAATACAATCCATCTGAGACTTAAACATAACCTTTTGCTGAATATAACCTTCATGCCTTAGGATGAGAGCACACTTGGTGGTCCGTCGCAACAAATGGGGGCGCGCGGCAACGTTCTGAATCGCGTCACTCACCAGCAAGACAAATGGAAGCGGCAGGTCAGGGAGCAGCGACGCAACATATACGACAGGCACACCATGCTGAACTAAGTCTTACACCGACGCGACGGTATGTTAACCATCAAGAAATGCTATCAACTGACTGTACCGGCGTTACGGGGCGTAATTCAATCAAATTACGAGTCACTACGGGGAATTAAGTAAGCATCGAACTGGGTTAGCCCATATAAATTTAGCACAGCGTAAAATATGCTCGCCAGGAATGTTACATTACGCCCCGTAAAGCCGGACAGTGCCTAACTTAATATGTTCGATTTTTGTCGGTCGGCTGCGTTTTTATAGTCGACCACTCGATTCTATTATTCGTTCGTCAGTATTTCAGTAATTTTCACCAGATATCGCTTACATCATGCATTGTATATAAATTCGTGAAATGAGGTACAATTTTATATGTTCATATGTTATATGAACTCTATTGCCATATGGTTTGTAAATCTAAAAAAAAATCCGTTTCTGTAAAGGCTGATATTTGACCAATAGTGAATCTAGACCAAAAGTTTTTTTTATCGATTTTACTATTGGTTCCATCGCAAAAGTTGTTCATAATTAGAAAATGAAAAAATTGCATAGTGATAAAAATCAGCAACAGGGCTCTACTTTCCGTTTGCTTGGTTTCTTCATTCAGGACTAAAATTTGGAAGATTCGTTTGAACTGTCATGTCATTTTTACACGGCATAACTATAAATAAAAATTTCTGACATAACCAAATAAACATCCAAGTCTATTCAGTTAAGAAAAATCAGAGAGTAGCCCTGTTGTCTAAAGTAACGATCGATAAAATCGAACATAATCGAGTAGACAACAGGAGACGTATTTATAAAGCGTTAGAATTCCAATAGCCTTACGAAATCTAAAGAATCATAAAAATCTTTAAAAATGAGTACGGTTCTTGGGATTTTTGATGCTCAAACGCTTCAAAAATCGTCTGAACGTCTTATCAATCGAAATAAGTAAGGTTAAAAGTGGTGCTATTTATGATTTCCCATAACTTTAGTAACCAAATATACATTGCATGTGTTCGTCAAAAGAAAAATATGTTTTAATCGCAAGTGTAAGAGTTGTATTTTTTTTTAAAGTGAATTTTATTTAAACTAGTATTACAGACAGCGCCCTAAATCGCATTTTAACATTGTCGCGTCAGATATGAATCGTAAAAACCTTTAGAACTTGCAACTTTTCACGACACAATTAATTTCGATAGAATCACTTAAGGCCTTAAGATGGGTGAAATGCCGAAAATCTCGAGTATGAAGTCTCGAGTATCAGAATACAAACCTGTTACTTGAATTCAAAAACTAAAAAAAACAATTTTCAGTCGAATTGAGAACCTGAAGAAAATACTGTATGCTATAAGAGTATTTAATTAGGTTTTCTTTGCTAACTCTCTTGTATTGAAACAATCACAAATAAGTGTCTATTAAAAAAAATGTAAATTTTCTATTAAACGGCCCAAGCTTTGTTTTATACTGTTTTCACCCTGATCATCATTGTCACCCTGTAATCCCCCGCGTCAAGATAATTCAACCTTCTTAAGGTCTAACATGTTATTCCTTGATGCGGTCTAACTTATGTCTTAATTTGTGGGAAGTCAAAATAACACGTTGTATAGATAATGCCCGACAAAAAGTTTTGAACATTAGTGGACAGTATACGCCTGAGCCGTATCAATAAAACTTCTATTGTGTTTTTTATACTGTCTACTATACTCCATTCAGGATAAGATGATAACTCTGACACATGACAGTTCACACTTATAGAGATGCGCCCCAACAAAATCTAATCGATTCTTTTCGGAAATCGAGAAAGTTTATAAAGAAAATTGAATCGATTTTTAATTTACTGATCTTTTATCTAATATGATAAAATACTGCAATGTTCTTTTGCCTGAGTGCCGGAAACAGATTTTTGGCATGTTGTTCAAAGCTTAACAAACTTAAAAAGCAAAAAAATCTTAACGAAAAACTCAACAAAAACAGTAATTAGGCAAAACCGGAACTACTCTGAAGCACAACGAAAACACAAACCACTTAAAAGGCCGACGCACTCCTATTGACGACAAAGCATAGGCTTTGACAAGCCGACCGCGCTGATTCATCGGATATTCATCGATTAGGTATCGATTTTGTGTGGTCAATACTCAATCCCTATAGGAAAGCGTTCTGTTTTACGCATCAAGTATTTTAGGAGATTTTTTGTTCGCTTATTTTTAAATTCGTAAGCAATAATAATGAATAGAATAATCACTTAAATTTCTAGATGCAATGTTTTAAATATTTTGTAGTAATAGTCAATTAAAATAAGAAAGTAAATTATTAATCATCTTAATATTAAATTATTAATAAGTAACCCGGACCGGAACGTGTGAAGTGTTAGAGCGATCATCTTATCCTGAATGGAGTTTATTTCAAGGAGATTAGGCTAGCTTCGGTTCTGTAGAGAATTCTAAAACGAGCAAAAAAAGAGTGTAGCTAGGCGGCTGTTTTTTTTGCGACGTTTCTTCTTATTTTTTTGTTTTTTTTTTAAATATATTTGTTATTTATCAGTCAAACTGAATGAACGGGTTTAAGGCAACACCCTCTGTTATAACATACTGTGTATTGCATTATATAACAATGATAGAAAAATTAAGTTTTTTTAAACAGACACCAACAGGGCTAGCATACGCAACACGCTAAAATTTTGTCGTGGCATGTTATCGACGTTTGACGTAAATATGTCGTTTTGTCTTCGACGATAACAGAGAAAAAGCCAGAATAGCATGGCAATGCCGTGGTATAACGTAAAAATAAGTGGCTACGATGAACGGGAGAGCCTGAAAATATTAAGAAAAAGGATTCGAGACGTCTGTGATCCGTTAGGTTAGGGAAAACGTCAATATTATCGTTGAACACAAAATTTGTCTTGTCTATCGATAAAATAACCGATGCGCGCATGCTAGCCCTGCAGTATTGTATTATTAGCAGTAGTCGAAGCTCTCCAAATTTGAAACTAGCCTATTATCGCCTTTATCCAGCTGTAAAAAACAATGTATTTATTCTTCATAAATAATACAACAGCGATAACCTAAAATTAATTAGCAATAAACATTATTGTAACTCATAAGACCAAATAAGAAATCTATTTACTATTTATACAGCTATAACTTTATTGATAGAACAATTAAAGTTAAATACCATTTTAAAATTTCTTGTTGTTTTTGTTTAATTAATGCTATACACCACAACACGGGTACTCAAGTAAAATATAGCTGTTGTTTTGATTTTGTTTAGTCGTGCCACAGAAATTTATCGAGATAGAAGAAAAGAGTGTAAGTTCCTCGAGTGGCGAAAAGACGCCTCGAAGCAATGGAGCCGCCATTGCTTGCCGCGAACTTGAGTCTGCTCCGCGAGGCTGACCGCGGTCTGCGTGCGACGTCAGGTTTCAAAAACAAAATGACTCGTTTGGGGGCGTCCATTAATCACGTGATGTTATTTAGCAATTTTAAAAACTATTTTGAAAGCTTAGGAAATGATAATTACGTTTTTATATTAGTATGTAGCTATATAATGTACGTAGTGTAAATCAAATATTATTAACAAACAGGTTATGTTATGTACAAATTGCTGGCTCTTTTCCTATCTCGATATATTTCTGTGAGTCGTGCCAAGATCACGTGGACTGTATAGTTTGTTTCGGACCGCATAGCGTTGACTTGCATTTTGTAATCAGATTGATGTCGATCCACGTCGATGTTAAAGATTTATACATCCTGTCGATTGTAATTAAAAAACCATTTATTCGTTTAGACCAAGGAATTAATATGTACCTATTACGTACAACTGGAACGAGCTCTTGTCCTTAAATCTGTTCCGAGAGAGAGGTACCATCGTAAACGCGCTATTTCATTCTAACAAAATATTTTTTTAAAATATTGGGACAAATGACGAAAACTTGGATAATGTATGTCATCATCATCATCATCATTTCAACCACAGGACGTCCACTGCTGAACATAGGCCTCCCCCAGTGACTTCTGTCATTGGGGGGTTTTTGCCATACTCGCCACGCTAAATGTATGTAGGAATTATTTAATCGTTTAAAATACATACCTAGATAGCACACTATCACTTGGATGGAACACAAATGGAAATAGCCCCAATCGATATCCCTCTCACTACACAAAGGGATATTGATTGGGGCTATTTCCATTTTGTGTAAATAAATTATTCTAAGCATGGCAATATCCATGCCGAGATATTAACAATAGGTAAAACATTTACTGCCGCACTCACGTAAATTTGATGGTTAGTTAAGAAAAAAGACATTTACTAAATGATAATAAATGTTAACCAACACTTTTCAGTTGATGAGAGTATCTGAATGCAGCAATAAAAAAATGAGTACTGCTTTCTTATTCAGGTATTGATTGACACAACAAGCTATTCTGTTGAAACAGCTTTATTAATAACAATCAGTAATATTAAAAACAAGTGTAAGCATTGGTTATAGATAGATATTTGAGAAAACTACAGTCCAGTGCCTTGGTGTAACTTTGAAACTACATATCGGTTGGTGATGAGAAGAAACCGAGCAACTTATCTGACGAAAAAGCGCGGGAAACGTCAAACGGTGTAGGCGTCTTTTTTCGTTTTTGTTAATTTTAATTTAAAAATTAGCTAAATAGGATCAGTTAAGTAGTGTGGTGTATATATTTTATGTTATTTGTTGTATATATTCTATAGTTTGCTCCATATATTTGGTAAGTTCTCTCTTTTTACATTGTCCCAATGGACGCTTCTGATGATCCTGGTGGAGGGGTTCCCCAAGCTTCTCACTTTGTTACTATTTCAAATTGCAATGTAAATATGGATACTGAAGGTTCAGTTTTTGACACGGACGGTTCTGAACGTAATGGAAATAGTTCTGCTTCAAAACGTAAGCGAACTTCAGCACCTCGTAAAATTTGCAAACACTGTAATAAGAAAAGAAGACGACATAAATCGGGCAAAGTAAATGAAAGTGATTGTCAGTGTGAATCTTTAACCGAAAAAGTAGATAATTTTGACCCAAACATTTCTCCATCAGTGCCAAAGTCTGTTAATTTGTCTGATGATAATTCTGTGCGTCAACCTGTAGGTAGGCAGTGTTATCTGGCCTCGGATCTAGCACCATATATTATTCATATTCAGAAAGAGCAAACTTCCCCGAACGAGAACTTAACTTTACACCCCGTGACATTTGGTCACTTTTTGAAAAAGAATTTAATTCCTAATGTGATTAATGGAAGTCTGAAAAAGATAGGAAGAAATAGACTGTCAGTAGCTTTTTCATCACATGAGAATGCTAATGCATTTTTAAAAAGCAGTATCTTAATTTCAAACAAGTACAAAGCATTTATCCCTGCTTCTAATGTCACTCGTATGGGAGTTGTACGTGGTGTTCCTATCGATTGGTCTGATGATGATATTATTAGCAATATTTCAGTGCCCATAGGTTGCGGTAATATTATTAAAGCCAGACGTCTAAAGAGGAAAAATGTGATCAATGGTAAGTCAGAGTTTGTTCCGATTGAAACTATAGTTTTGACTTTTGATGGACAGGTTTTGCCTAAGAGAGTGTATATGTGTTACACATCTTTACCAGTCGACTTATATATTTATCCCACTATACAATGCTTCCAGTGCTGTAGGTATGGTCACATCAAAAGTCAATGCAGGTCTAATCCTCGTTGCTTCAGATGTGGTCAGAGCCATTCAGGAGATGGCTGCTCTATTCATGAAGATGATATTACTTGTTGCTTATGTTCTGGTCCACATTTTGCTACCAGCAAAAAGTGCCCAGAGTTTCTTAGACAGCGGAATATTAAGGAAACCATGGCAAAAGATTGTGTTACATATGCCGAAGCTAATAAATTACACCCTTCTGTCACAAGATCATATGCTGATGTGCTAACTTCTACACCAATCCAACAGATCTCTCCGAGTCCAAGTATGTCTCACCATGCCTTACATAAAAATGTTTTGAATAAAAATTCCTATAAAAAAACTGTGTTTTTAAAACCTAGGACCCCTCAAAAATTAACTAAAGGCTATGACCGTTCCAGTCATGATGAATTAATAAAAGACTATAATACTCCATTTTCCCCAAGTCAAAATGTCATAATGAATAAAGATAATACAAATAATCCTCTTTCTGAATTGTCTATTAAAGAACTGATAATCACTCTTATTAAATCTTTGACCCAAACTAATTTCTTATCTTTACCGCCCAACGTTGCCGTTCCTCTTATTGATGTTTTAAATTCAAATAGCCCTCAAGATGGCAAAGCTGTCCTCTGTGATTCAGTGGAATTGTCATAGTATTTCTAACAAGAAAAGTGACCTAATTTTTATTATAAATAAGCTGCGCCCGTTTGTTATTGCGCTTCAGGAGACGTGGCTTCAGCCCGACTTCATATTCAGAGTATCTGGCTTCTCTTGTGTTAGAGAAGACAGAGCAGATAATTATGGTGGTGTTGCACTTCTAATTCATAATTCTGTTTCATTTTCTATCATTCCCATTCCACAACATCACAGTGGCTTCTCTATTGTAGCCATATTGATTGATAATATTACTTATGTTTCTATTTATATACCGTACCCTTCATCGACGATTCATGATGAAGTAGAAAACTTAATTCATGACTTTCCTAAACCAATTTTAATATTAGGTGATTTTAATGCTCAGCACCAGGCATGGGGAAGTACTAACTCAAATCACTATGGCAGTAGAGTGCTAGATTTTGTTGATGATCAAAATTTTTGTATTCTTAATACAGGACTTCCAACTCGCCGAACTCCTCCTCATGAGGGTCTAAGTGCACCTGATCTGTCAATCTGCTCTCCTAGCCTAGCTTCTTCTTTGACGTGGACTACATTGACTTCTACTTATGGTAGTGATCATTACCCAATTTACATAACTTTCCCTACAATAGCCAAATCAAGCCAACCTCCTCTTCCACGTATGAAATTTAAATTAGCTAATGCTGACTGGCTTTTGTATAAAGTAAAAGTTGAGGAAAAAATTATGTTGCTTCCTGAAGTAACTGAAAGCAACCAGTCAGAATGTTCTGAAGCATTAGCTTCTCTTCTTGTCGAAACTGCCAAGGAAATATTTCCGGTTAAAGGAAAACGTAATCTTAATCTCCCTTCTCCCCCTTGGTGGGATAGTGAGTGCACAATGGCAATTAAGAAAAGAAAGGAAGCCGAGAGAAGGTATTGTAACCATTCTACTAATGAGAATTACTGTATTTTATCTGATGTTCTTACAAGTACGCGAAAGTTACTAAAACAAAAAAAATGGGAAGGCTGGAGAACTTTTTGTTCTTCCATCTCGCCTAATACTCCCCCTTCTATAGTCTGGTCTAATATTAGAAGATTCAGGTCGGCTTTTAAAGAAACTCGCCATTCTATTCTTCAAGATCAAGTAGCGGAGGACTTTTTAGATAAGCTTGCTCCACCTTTTGTACCCTTAAATAACATTTTACCAATTTTCATTCCCTCATCCGCTGAGATGGATCAAAATGCTCTTTCTGCTCCATTCAACCTAGACGAACTTAAAGGCATCCTTTCTGCAGTAAAAGATTCTGCTCCCGGTAGTGATGGGATTCCATACTCATTTCTCTCTCACCTGAGCGACTCAAGTCTTAAATATTACCTATCTCTTGTTAATTCCGTTATGATTTATGGTTCGGTTCCTCCTGCTTGGAAGTCCCAGGATATAATCCCAATTTTAAAACCTAATAAATCTTCAAATGAAGCTGCTTCTTATAGACCGATTGCACTCTCCTCTGTTCTCATAAAAATAGCTGAACACTTAATTAAAAATAGATTAGAATGGTTTATTGAAAGTAAGGGTTTATTGTGTAAAAACCAATATGGGTTTCGAAAAGGTCGAAGCACTTCTGACAGTTTAGGTATTTTTACTTGTGATATCCGGATAGCTTTTTCTTGTAATAAATCTCTACTTGCAGCCTTTTTAGATATTACAGCAGCCTACGATAATGTTCTATTACCTATCCTTAGAAACAAACTTATTTTGCTTAAAGTTCCTATTATATTATTAAATTTTATTATGAACATTTTGTCAGAACGTTTTATAAATGTTATATGTGGAGAATCCACTAAATCTAGGTCAGTGTGGAGGGGCCTTCCTCAAGGTTCTGTATTAAGCCCACTTTTATTCAACATTTACACGTATGATTTAGAAGATTTGTTCTCTAATAGTGTTAATATTTTACAATACGCTGACGACCTAGTCATGTATATTTCCGGTTTTGAAATAAAAAAATTGTGTGTTTCCCTGTCTTCTGCTCTAAAAATTTTAAAGGTTTGGTTGGATAAAAATGGTTTAAATCTGTCAGTAATTAAGAGTTCAGTAGTTCTATTTTCTAGAAAACGGTGCCCTCCGCCTATTTCTGTGTATTTTGATAATCTTGTAATTCCCAATAAAGATGAGGCTAAATTTTTAGGACTAATTTTAGATGCAAAATTAACAGGTCTTCCTCATCTATATTACCTAATCGCTAGATGCGAAAAGTTACTGCATATTTTAAGATGTCTCGCGGGTGTTTGGTGGGGTGCCCATCCCTTTAACCTAAAGCTTGTATATAACGCCTTAATTAGAAGCGTTCTCGATTACGGGACCTTCTTTTTAGAACCTTGCAGCATAGTAGGATTGCGTAAACTAGATGTAGTTCAGACTAAAGCTCTAAGAATTGTTACTGGTGCCATGCGTTCTAGTCCTAATAACGCACTACAAGTTGAATGCGCTGAACCACCTCTTAATCTCAGACGACAGTGCTTAAGTGATAAATTCCTTTTTCGTGCGTTTCAATTTCTGAATCACCCTTTGTACCTCAAACTAAAACAGCTTTCGGAGTATGTTGATTCTTCCCCATACTGGTTTCATAAATCTCCTCCGTGCCTAGTCATTAGCTTTCGTAAATTTATCTCCCTTCAAGCTCCTACGCATAGATCTTTATACCTTCCCCTTTTCTGCTCTAATTATGAGTCTTTAATTTTTTCACCTAGCATTCAATTAGATTTAGATATTCCCAAACATGGTAGTTCTGCTCATAGTAATTTTAATTACATTTTGGAGATAAATGAGTGGCACCGTTGGCACCATTTATATTGCGATGCATCTAAGCACTCTCCAGAAGGAAATGTAGGCATTGGAGTATATCATCATCAGTACCAAATTACACAAAAAATTAAGTTTCCCCCGGAAACTTCCGTTTTCACTGGCGAATGCTTTGGGTTGTTTAAATCTCTTGAATATGTTTTACTTATGAAGCTAAAACAAACGATTATATTTTCAGACTCTAAAAGTGCATTACAAGCTTTGGCGAAATTTCCCTTTAAATCAAATACTAGTTTTCCGATAATTATTAAATGTAGAGAATTACTTAATGACTGTAAAAGTAAATGTTTTCAAGTGATTTTTGCTTGGATTCCTTCCCATAGTAGTATTCCCGGTAATGAAATTGCGGACAAATTAGCAAATGATGCGGTAATGTTTGGTGACATATTTCCGTATAAAAACTTCTGTCATGATCTGGCTGCTCTTCCTAAATTCCATCTTCGCCGGTCTTGGGTCGAAGATTGGAACAGAAGTAGTTTATTTAAAGGGAAACATTACAAAGGCATCCAACCAGAAATTCCTACAAAACCTTGGTTCTTTAGAACGACGCTGGATAAAACTGCTACCTCTAGTCTCATTCGCATGCGTCTGGGACACACGTGTACTCCAGCACATTTAGCTAGACTTCACATCGTGGACAGTGATATCTGTGAATGTGGTAGCGATGTAGGTGATATTGACCATATCCTTTTTTCCTGCCCGAAATATGATCGCTCCTCTTTTATATCGTCCTTAATAACCCTCCGTGTCCCTTTTCCCACCTCTATAAATTGTCTTTTATTTACTAATGACTACTCAATATATAAATCTATTACTGTATTTTTATCGAATAATGATATAAAAATTTAATGACATAATTGACTTAATTATTATTCTCTCATTATCCTTTATGTAATCCAAATGTAACCTTTTGTCCCTTATAATATCCCATTACATACTACTATCCTGATCCTATCCTAAATTCAACACCCGGTATTTTCCTTACTCGTTTCCCTACCTTTCACGTCGTCATGGCATAGCACAAGCCGTGCAAGGCCAAATGCTTAATAAAAAAAAAAAAAAAAAAAAAAAACTTATCTGACAAATCTTTGTCAGTCTGATTTTAAAATACAGTGCGTTCGAGCTAGGCATGTTATAATGTCCATGTACCTACTCTTATCGTTTAAATAAACTTTAACCTTTTTTTATAATACAATTTTATCACAAGGATTGATTAATTTTGTACTCGTGAACAGGTACTTCAACAAAAGTATGTGGTATTTTATTAAAAACTTTTTTAGATGTTCCCAAAAATGAAATATCAAATTTAGTATTATAATCATACGAATCACCTAATTATAATAACCACCTATAGTATAATTTTACGCTTTGATTTAATTTACGTTGCCGGTTGTCGGTCATACGGCCGCACTCAGAGACGTTAATTAAATTAGTGCTAATGTGGTATTAACTAACTACAATTAAATTAACTTATGTGTCGTGGCTCGATCTATAATAGCTTAGCGTCACTTAATTATACACCGTGAATTTTTAATTACCCGAGAAAATTTACTAACATACTCAGATATCGATATACATCGAATTTGGCGAATAAAAAAAAAATATTATGAGAAATTTATTACATTCCTTAAAAAATATGCACCATAAAAGTCCTGCTAATTCAAATAGTAATCATTATCATTCCAACATTAACGGAAACAAAATCCACCTAATTTGGTCGCGTAATATTGGCGTACGGAAGGAATAACTATGAATGAATTTTTTTTCATTCATAGTTATTCCTTCCGTACGCCAACGCCGTACGCCGTTCCGTTTTTTTTATTCGCCAAATTCGATGTATCGATATACTAAGTATGTTAGTTAATTTTCTCGGGTAATAAAAAATTCACGGTGTAGATTAAAAAATATTAACTCTCAGAGACAGTTAACGCTACATTAGTGACGTTTATTGATAGGTAACTTTAATGAAAGCCATACCCTTACTTAACTTTATAATGGTGTGATTAATGAGCGAGCACCAAGCACTAGAGGGAAAATATTTAAAATACCTAGATTTTATTGGTGATTTTTAATCATTTAAGAAGGATCAAAGAAACAGTCTTGCTATTTTATTTAGCAAGAGCAACTAACCAATCTAACACCAATATTAAAATTTATAAGTTTATAATATGTATATCATTTATATCAAGCATATTTTCAATATACACAACAATAAATTAAAAGGCACGCTCTGTATCTTGCATAATATTAACATTAACCAATTAAAATAAGTTATTTTATATTTTTGTTTATTGGAGCTATGTACTCGCAGCCGTCTTGGTTCCATCAACTGGCAATCTTCCACAAAAACGACAATTAAACCAGACACTTTGTTCAGAATTCCTCCTTATGGAAAATGCTTTTTCCTGCCAGCTTGCGAAGGGCGCGTGCACCGCGCTGTAGGTACACACACTATTCAATGTTGGATCCCATTTAGTGTGGTGTTATTATTTATCTTTAACAAGAAGAAAACATAGATTGTACAACAAGTGCATAAAACGCACCATTTCACCCATAGAATTCGCTACGTTTACCCGAGACGATATGGGGGTCTAGGGTAAAATGGTTTTTTTTACGAGTTACACTCTACTTTTCACTTTGATTGTGAGGAAATTTATTATCAGTATCACAAAAAAGATCAACAACAATTTTAAATTGCAACGCAAAGATAATACAAGGACTTCCCGCCAATATAGTTACTCTTTTTTATACGTGGTAGTGGCACTTAACATCATAGGTCGTAAGTCCTGAATTGTGCTCTTGAAATAATAATTATTTCAAAACTCATTTTATTAATTTAGTTGTAGAAGCGTAGTTTTATTTAAGTGTTATATAGCATGGATTATGTTTTAAAACTGATGTAAAATAATTATGTGACTTAAAACAGTTTAAGTTGTTTGTTTTTTTTACTGGTGCGTTCGGTGTTGAATGAAAATAAAAATCGTTTATTTGGTGTGGCTGTGATTAAAAAGTAATGATGCATCATGCATGCATGCATGCATGCAATTTTATTAACTTATGTTTTTTGTACTTTTACGTAAAAATTATAGTGAAAAGGCAATAAGTAATCAACTAAGAAGGATTATCATGTAATTACTTAAAAAAAAACACTTCTATATTATATTCTAATGAATAAATTTATTAAGTTTGTGAATGTGGCAATATCGGAATTCATCTATTAACATTTCAATTCCAGGGTGAACCGCCCTACGCTTACTTAAAGATATCATTTGGCTGCATGGAAACATCGGCGGCCGTAAAAAATAGAGAGAAAAAAAAGATGTGATTAACAAATGAACCATTAATATCTGTCTCTGGGAGACACGGCACATTAGCTTTTTTAATTGTAGTTAGAAAAACCGCCAAACTCAAATTGTCAAAAGTCGTTAGTTGTTTCGTTCGAGATAATATTTGTGGTTGGTTCTTGAAATTAAATAACATGGTAAGTCTTAAGATTTGATCATGATCCGCCAAATTTAATTGAGATTATTTCGCTTTCATTAAAGTTAATTGGACTGTCTCTGAGAGATTTTTTTTAAATCTATACTTAAGTGAAGCTAAGTAATCATTAAAGTGACTAAGTGCGGCGGTTAGTCCTATTCACAACCTGAAGCAATGTCACCCTAAAATTCTGTTCTGGGGTCCTTGTTAGAAAGGAAAAGACGGTACACGACAGGCCCTCTCTTTCGGACCGGGTTTTCAATTTGTTTAGATCAAAGAAATATAATATACTTTATTGCGAAGACTAAAAAGTGTAAGTTACCTTAGCAACAAGTTAGAAGTACTCAATTCGGTTTGTAAATTACTATATCCATGGTTTAAAAACACTATAAAACGTGTATATGTATGGTAAAAAAACCAAATGAGCCAATAAAATTAACGGTTATAATAAAAGTAATTGAACACCTCCACTCTCCATCTCCTGATTTCGTCACCCAGCTCTCCGATTTAGAGGCTTTCGATTGTTGGCAACCAATAAATCATGTGACACTGATAATAAATAGTAAGCCTAGTGTCACAAGGTTCATCGGTTGATAAGTTGCTGTCGAAAGAAAAGTTCTGAATCGGGAGCCTAATCATGTCGATGGTAATAATTTATTGTATTATCATCCGAATATCACATACACAGTTTCAAATCGATACGACAGTTAAAAGTTGGATAAACGACTTTAAGATTTGGTAATATAGTTAGTTGTTTTGTTAGTTACTAGTAAGCTAATTAAATTGTGTTGAAATACCCGTGTTGTGTAAATAAATAAAGATAATCTCCAGTAATCGACAGCCATATGTATGACTCTAAAGTAACATAAGATAACGTTTGATATATTTAATAACTATTATACTACCTACCTATTTAATAACGTTAGTTAAAGTCTATTTTCGTAGTCTATAGAGTTATTATAATAGTCATTAATTTAATTTATCAAATTCATTTTAAGTGGTGATTGTATACCTAATACTAAGTACTAATGCAACAACTTGACTACAGACCATAACCAACATCAAACTCAGAAAAACGGAAACGAGTTAATCGCTTATTAAGTATAAAAAGTGTTATTTTTTATATTATTCGTAACATTAAGAAAGTTGTAGTCTTTGAGCTGTACAATCACTCCCTAAGAAGTGAATTATTTTACAATAAATAGTGTTATTTGTTAATGCGTAATTGTTGTGAAAATACCGCAAAATACTAGTACCTAATACACTTGTAATAAGACACAACATAGATTTTTAACAATATCGCATTCAGATTTTCTTACGCTTTGATAACTCCCGAAGTGGTAAAAATAAAGCGAGAAATTTGAAATTGGACATCTAATTATGCGTCTTACTATTTATTACCAAAATCCCATGACTGAATTGGGGCTTGAAAAACATAGTTCTAAGTGTGGCCAGTTTGATTAGTATAATATATAATTAGGAACAATATATCTAAATTTAGCATAATATTTTTTATATATTTTGATAGCTATTTGCTGTGTTATAGTTAAATTTGTGATGGCAGTTATATTATTAGTACCTAAAACGTTATAGTAAAAAGTTGATTGAATATGGTAATGCTTGTATGAATAATGAGATTATTACTTGCGCATCTCAAGATTAGTAAGTTCAAGGTATGCCTGGATAAAACTTATTGGTTTTCCACCTTTAGACGAAAAGGTATAGTGACTTTTAACAACCAACCCAACTAAAATGTATTTATTTTATTCAAATCAAAATCCACAGCCCTTAAATAACAAAGTTATAAAAATTTACATTTTAGACAAACGGCCAATAACGGATTTACATTTTATAGCCAGATACATTTAATACATAATAAAATAGCCTTAAAAAGTAACTGCAATGAATATTAGGTCAAAAGCGATAGTGTTGTTAAGATATTATGTTATATATGTACCTATATTTACTATTTTAAAATAATCATGAAAACGTTGATGTCCTGGTTTCGGTTTTGCACTCTTGTAACTAGGCTTTTTTTGTTTCTTTCTGGGTAAAATGCAACAGGCTGTCAAATTCAGATCTTTAAGTATTGTGGATGCAATATTTCAAAAATTTTGTTAGATAAGCGTGTTTTCATTAATTTATGAGAAACACAGCCACACTGATACTTGGAGTACCTCCGAATCTGTTAACTTAATGTGATAGAGAAATATATAATGATAAGTTTCGTTTGTGCCTGTCGCAGAAATGTGATTTAAGAACATTAGCAATGAATTTTCATGATCGCATAGTGTGTTTATTTTAAAAGATCATAGAGGATTTGGTCTATCTTACTGAGCAACACTTTAGCGGCTATGATATTATATAATGACTTCAGCTTGTCATTTCTTCAACTATGCAGACGCAAAACCGCAAATCACTGATGCTCGTAATCTTAAACAACTTCATAGTACCTATCATAGACCCTACTACACTACTCCGAATTTTGTCGGAGTTGTGTCACAGAATAATAGAAAGGTACAGAAGGCTTACTTCCGAAACAGTTGCAATAAATTATCAATCTTTTCAACGCGACAATAGGGCCTAAAATAATTTGCACCAGCAGGCTTACCTTACTGAATTAACTAACAACTACCGTTCACTACAAGCGAAAATGAACCCTATCTATACCTAATACAGTACTATTACTCGCATACGCTTAAGCCAAATTGGTTTTGGGTTTGGTCGCCTCACTAGGGTCGACTGTGCAATATATCGTCGAAATTCTGTGTTTAAATTAATGTTTTAAGTAAGTAAAAGAAACAACGATCCCGTGTCACTATACAATTGCTAGATAATAGTGCAAATGGTTTTAAATACAGAGAGTGGATATTTTGTAATTTAGTACCTATTTTATTTAAAAATGCGCGTCGCGTGCACAACTAAGCGAGGAGTGACACCCGCCTGACATTGTATACCTACCAAGGAACATTACTACCAGAGGAAGAATGTCAACTCCATACAAAAAAAATAGGGACATTTTTTTACCGCGCCATCTATTGTCAACCCAGTAAAAATGTTGTGAGGCGGGAAATTTGAAAGTAAGGTACTCAATATTATTTTTCATAAAGTAGGTGCGTTCCTTCTTATTGTACAAAAGAATGGAAAATTATTTCATTTAAATGAAATAGTTTTTCATTCTTTTGTACAACCAGAAGGAACGACACCCACTAACTAATTTATGCTTTTATAAAATGACTTATAGTTATGAATAAAAATACTAGAATATCCTTAACTCAATTTATTATCATTCAAATGGCGCCAGTTATTACATAATGTTGCTTTAATTAAACAATTAAATAATAAATAATTATTTATTCACAAGTAAGTATTGGACAACATCACATACATTCCTCTGATCCTAAGGTAAGTAGCTAAAGCACTTGTTATATAGAAATCAGAAACAACGGCGGTAGCACAACAATAAAAGATTAATACAATCAATAATTATGTGGTTTATAGCCATTAACGACCCAACATACTAATCAGTTTAGTTAATCTAATTATTAGCTAAGTAGATTAATGTAAACACAAAAAGTTACTTTAAACACACTACACATTGTAAATTAGATACACTAAGTACAGGTCAGCTCCGTTCAAATGCATGCTGACGCAATGAGCTTGCAGCGTCCATATGAGAACAGCTGTGCTGAGCTGGGAAAGTAAATATTTTGGGAAAGTAAATATTAGTTTTACTTTTAAAACTACACACATTTTTATAAGATTTTATTTAACCTGATGTTTCGAACACTTATAAAATAATAACTTATTAACTACCTCATTTAACAGAATTCTTTTCGACATCAATGAATCATGTCTGCCTGATGTCTCTGGCTCTGGTTTGTTCGGTACATCCATTGAAACATTGTATGATGAGCTTGGTTTAGGTTTATTCTGAAATTAGAATAAAAATTACATTATTTGTGCAAAAATGACTTATTATTTGAGATAGAGGAAGCAAAACTTATTAATAACGGACATTAATTAGTAAAACAATAACTTATTAATCCTCATTTAACAGAATTCTTTCAGACATCAATAAATAATTGCTGGCTAATGACTCTGGTTTGTTTGGTACATCCATTGGAACATTGTATGATATGAAAAAGAAAGGAGGTACTTTTTCTAAGCTTTCATGACAATCCAATATCCATGTGGACCAAACCACTGGGAACATCAAGTATTATTTGTATAGTGTGCGAAATTTTAAGCAGTAGTATAGTGACAAACCTTTTTACAATCCTCAGGAACAACAAATCTGTGCAACTTCTGAGAACCCAAAGGAAAATCGCTAAAGAAGTCCTGGGAAAATGTCTGTTGCAAAGCATTCTGTGTTCACTATAAAGTTTACGCTGGAATTGTTGAGGGCCAGTTTTCTTTATCAGGAAACACATACTTTGCCCATAATTCACAACTGAAACACAAAATAAAAATTATCCATTAAATCAAAATGAACTTACCCTGAAAGAAAAGTGTAGTAAAAATAGGTACATACCGAAGTGTGTTAGTCTTCCCAGGATTGGGAAAGCGAAACAATTTGATAAATGGACCCTCAGCCGGTGATCGTCCGCACTTATAACAACTCTGCTTACTTTCCGCCGACATATTATTAAATAAAGAGTCACTATCTCGAAACAAACACCGAGTAAATTTCTCAAAACACAAATACGCAGTGACTATCGTAAAATATTTGATCCGCACAAAGTGGAAACAAATTAAAAACACAGCACAGCAATCTATTTAATCAAAATTTCAATTTTCAAAACCACGCAACGGATGTCACTGTCATCCTGTTTTAAGACCTAAAAATGAATTTTTTAGTCTCTTTTTAGGTCTCGCATAATGATATTTTTATTTTATTTATTTATTTATTTAAGGAACACAAACAGTGCAATGTACAATCTTTGCTTAATATCTAATAACATTTTGTTTAGTTCTAGTACATACATAAATAATATGTGTCCACAACACTAACACAGTTGCTCGTAAATTGACTCTTATAACACCGTTTTTAGTTTCATAATTCATTATATTACGCACTTGTGCTGTAATAACATTATTGCACTAGTGCGGTAATGTAAACTTTTTTTTTTTAAATCCAGCAAAAGTTTATGTCTAAGAACATATCCAGCAAAAGTTTATGTCTAAGAATATTTTACCAATATTAAATTATTTTAGGGTAATGATGACAAATAAATATTTCATTTTATCAAATTGTATATTAATAAACACAAATTAACTTAACTATCATTTTTAGAAACAATAATTTATAGTTTACTTAATTTTCTAAATAGCTGCTACCCCGGCTAAACAGCCAGATTTTCCTGTGCCATTATTGAACCTGCGCGCGCATCGAAATTGCAGCGTACAGTAGAATCCGTTTATTATGACTCCGCCTATATTGACCAACCGGTTATTATGACGTAATTACACCACGAAGTTTGGTTTTCATATAAAATCCTTTATAAAAAAGTCGGATATAATGACTTCCCTTACAGTGACATGTCGCTTATTATGACCCATTTTTAATAAATTATGTCCGGTTATAATGACCGACATGATTCTTTACACCTCCGGTAATGTTCGTTGATTCCCGACGACGTTCGGCACGTGGCTCGTTTTTGTTTTGAATCTCAGTGATTTTGATTTTGATTTAATATGTATGTATACATATGTATTTACTATGTTTCTGTATTAAAATACTTAAGTACATACATATTTACATAAAAAAGGTTTTTCATTTCACAAAACGTTTTGTATGACGTCCGCTTATTATGACGTGTTTGTCAATTCCTTTCGATGTCATAATAAACGGATTCTACTGTATTTATATTTTTATATACTACTGTTCGTCTTGGTATTCCTGTCGTTGATATGAACCTGTGAAAACTGCGATATAAATGATATTTTTATTAAATTATAAGCGCTACGCTGTTTAGAATCAGACAATAAAACTGGCCACACCATTCATGCAATAGCTTATTGTGTGATTTAGTGTAAATTTTCGCATAAAACTTTGGGCAAACCAACGTTCGATCGGCAGTTGCGTTGCGAACGTGACGGATACTGCGTAGTACCACAGAATAAATAATAAGGTATCAGAAGATAAGCTTAATTCAATGCGCGCTCGAGCAACGCACACATAAACATCGCCGGATACGAAATCTCGGAACACCCTGGAAAGCTAAAGAACGAAATCGTGTCCGTGTTAGAGCGATTTCAGACTTCCGTTTTTTTCTGTGCGTATACTGTCGTTTCGGCATACGTGTATACACGCGCGCTACTAAAAACTGGACTCCCGTATAAGAGCATATTGAACCGCTAGTGGTGAGGTGACTCTGTAACAAAATGGATACGTACGAGCTTATAAGCGCATTAACGCTCGTGCGCGTGTGGCAAAGACGCGCCTATTTGCACTTCCAAGAACGAGCTTATCTGCACGTATAAAACGCTAGTCTTAACCGCTCCTAAGCTTAATTTTTGATACACATAAATAAGTTCCATTTTTCTGTAATAGTGGCCGTCTCTTGGTAGTCTTGGTTTGGTCCGAAGCCTTAGTTCTACGACGTGACGACCATGTCAAGTGTAAACGTTAAAGATTTACCTAATAATCGTGACGTTTGCCCTTAAGCTATCTAGATCAAATAAATACCTGCAGAAGATTGTTAAGGCTATTCTCGCACCTTTTGCCATATAGACGTCAGATACCTAGTTTTTTTTTTGTATAGCTGCATAATATTTTTTTCACTATTGCGTTGTGTTGCAAATATACCAACAAGTAGTAGTAGTTTTATGTGTATTGTTGTCAATGTTTTGTGGAAATGTTTTCCAAGCGTGAAATAACATTTGAAACAGATTATTCTCCATGATTTTTCTATAATGATTGAATATATTTATTCATAATGACATGAAATATTGTAAGATGCCCATAAATTCTGAAAACTCCTAAGCATTCTGAAAAATGAAATATTTGACGTCTTTCTGGCAAATGCTTAAACTTTATTATCATAAATAGCACGTGTGTAAGTAATGTTGTAAAATATATGTATTTTATGAATACCTAGATAAAATGGTCTTCTAAATACTGCTGTTGTGCTGAAGTTAAAATAAAGATTATTAATGTTGCAGTTCTTGTATTTCACGACTGCTGAAGTGCTTTACTTGTAAGTAATGTATAAATGTCGTGGCCACATCTGAGAATTGGTCTTTGCATGATATTTCATTTCATGGTTGTATTTCGTGATATACTTAGAACAGTCAGCACGATTATTTCCTGGTCATGGTCAAATGTTAGTGATATCGTAAAATAGAAAAATATTTTTTGTAGAGGCGCTGATTGACATCATGCACATTTTTTGTAATGCACCATGACTGCGTACGTGTTACTGTTGCATGTTCTGTTAAAAGGGGGAAAAATCAATTTGATGATAAAAGTGTACCGTAATATCGTCCCGATATCAAGATTAGTTAGATTAGTGATTTAACAAAATCACTAGTAAAATATGCACAGTAATGAGTTAATAAATGTATGTATTCCCCTTATAATATGGCCAATCGGGGATTGACGTATCAGCAAACGTCCGTTCAAACGTTAACTACCTATTACCGTTACAGCTGGTTGTTTAATCCTCTCGCTCAGTTCGCGCACACATGTGTGACGGGGCCATTTTATTCAATTGTTAACTTTTTTCCTAGCATACGGGTTAAACCATAAAATACTACCATTTTAGGGGCTGGTCAGACACATCATGAACTTGGTCTGTTCCAGTAATTTAACAATAGTTGCCCAGGACATTAACATTAATACAATGAATGGTATATACACCAATTGACAAAAAGTTCGTTTAAAATTTAAAAAATGGCTCAATACATTTTTTTGCTTTACCTATATTTGTTAATTTTTGACACTTTTTAAAAACTATTTGCATTATTTGAGTTTGCAAGAATACCTTTTATCGTTTTAATTTTAATGAGACCGGATCGAAACTGGATTGCGTCTATTGGTAAATAACGGGAATTAGTTTAGGCCTCGGCCTCGACATATTATATGTTAATGAACTTTGCGGCAGTGTGCGGTGCTGGCGGTGCTACAAATTTTAAATTTCTTACGTAATGAACAAAACAGATTCGATATTACAGTCAACAATTTAACGAATACTGTATTAAATTTGACTACGAGTACAATAAAATTGAATTATGCCGTGTAAAAATGTCATTGACAACTGTAACAAAATAAGAATAAATTAGGCAAAGCCACCAGACACCCACACAATCGCAAAGTAGGTATACTTGGTATGAAACTACTAAACGACTCAGTTGTTTGTGAGTTGCAAGAACTACAGTAAGCAGAAATGACATTGTTGTTATAAAAATCTTTTATAATTATTCATATTTGAAAATGTTATCAATTATATTTGTGTAACAATTGTCCCATAGTAAATAGATGCAATAAGTAAGTTCAAATTAATAAATTTATAATGAAATTACAACAATTTTATTTTGTATATATTTGTAAAAGATGTATTAAATTGTGTAGAAGAATGTAAATGTTACCTATATTATTTAAATTTGCTATTAATAAAGTTTGATCAATCATTAAGTATTTTATTGAAATTAAATACATATCATTAGTTATAATCATAAGAAAAAAAAGAACAGACACACTACAACAAGCACGTGGGGCAACTGTGCGTAACCATTATAGTATTATAGTCTTTGGCATGAACACTGTGACTGGCTAGCTAAGGTAGCTAGCATAATACAAAATTTCTTAAGATAAAAAAAAATACTCTGGTTTACATTAATTTGTACTGGATCCTATCCTTCCTATCCTTGATTTGTGACTAATATGAAGTCCTTGCACATGAAATTGCCGTTTAGCATCAAAAAGTGAAACAACTTTTTTGAAAATCTGAAATACCGCGAATTTTCAATTTGTCCATATTAGTTGTTATATGTTGAAGCTCAAACAAATGATGTTAAAACCAAACGAATTATAAAACAATATTTTTCTGGCTTTATTTCGAAATAAATTTGAATTTGGAGTTCCTAATCAAACACAAGATATTTGATTTTTAACCCCCGACGCAAAAACGACGGTGTGTTATAAGTTTGACGTGTCTGTGTCTGTGTATGTGCGTGTGTGTTTGTGCGTGTGTGTTTGTGTGTGTGTGTGTCTGTCTGTCTGTAGCATCGTAGCTCCCGAACGAATGAACCGATTTTGATTTAGTTTTTTTTGTTTGAATGATTAATAAGTCGGGAGTGTTCTTAACTATGTTTGATGAAAATCGGTCCAAGATGGCCGCCGTAACAAAATGGCGGATTACATATTTTTTTAAAACACCCTCAATATGGGTATCAAATGAAAGGGCTTGACTAGTAAAATACTATACAGTCATACCAATAACGGAAAAAAAAACTGATTAAATGAAGACAATAATAGTACACAAGTCGTTTTATTCCATGCAAGTTGCAATTTAATTGACACAAAAATTTATATGATTAATTAATTGATTATGACTACACGGATAAAAGTATTATACTAAAAGTTATTATCTTTTTTAAAAACAGTCATATTCAATAGACAAGTGGTCGCCGACGCGAATGACGCTGGATCAAAACATAACTAGGCAACATTTCTTGTAATAAAGTTGAAGGGCCAAAGCGTTAAAAAATAGTTAACATATTATTTTTTACTTATATGTTGATTTTTGAGTCGGGGTTTTTTAAAAATTTTATTTTTATAAAGTTGCCAGTATTGAGTATCGGCAATTTCCTTAGAGCATGTTGGTTGAATGCCCTAAGGCAATTTCATATGTAGGTACCTAATAATTATTATCCTCACTTAAATATTCAATTTATCTTATTTTATTAGATTTGGTCGAATATCGGAGCGTAGCGTGTCTTACGTTCTGTGGAAATATCATAGTTTAATCAATCTGTTATGTTTACTTCCAAATATAACTCAACCAGGTTTATTGATTATAAAAGTTAATCTTTTCAGTAAATTTATTATTGTTAATGCCGCAAATCACATAAATATCCATCTAGGTATTTGGAAAAGAAACTATAAATAATAATTTCGTGGGCTTCGTTCTGGACCTTTTAGGTGCTTGTTGGCACTGACAGAATAAGTAAGACTCGCTACGCTCTAGATAGGTAGAAGTAAACGCACAACTAGACAGACATCCTGCTCTTGGCCCCTTTTTTGCGAACGAACTAAGGAATAAATCCTTTTTACCCGACTACGGCGAAGCCAAAAGGAAGGGTAATGATTTTGGGAGTCTATGTATGTATGTATGTTTGTATGTTCCACCGTAGCACCTAAACTACTGAACCGATTTTAATGAACGAGGTGTCAATAGATTCGTATTAATGGTCCGGGTAAAATAGGCTGTATAAATTTTATCAAAATTGTCTCAGACGGAAATAAAACGTCAGTTTTTTTTAACCTAAAAAAAAACTTAAATTGTAATAATCATCACGTGTTTGGTATCAAAAGAAAGTTCTTGGTTAGCACATTACGAATACGTATATATATCATATTGTTTCAGTCATAATCTATACATTTAAATGCTTTGTCCTGAATGACTGCCTGACGGATCAACGGACAGCCTAAGCCGCTGATCGTAGAGACCTGAAACTTGGAGTGTGTGTTTTTTGTATGACGTAGGCATTCGATAAGAAAAGAGTTTGCGAAATTCAAACCCAAAGTGGGTGAAACCGGGGGGCAAAGTTTGTATGGGACAACGTGATTCCATGGTCCAACCTACTTCAAATTTTGCATAAACATTCTTTAACAGCATTGACGGAAGACATGTTTTGTATTTTATTGAAATGCATCCCCTAGCGGGGTTAAATAGGGGTAGAAAGCTATTTTGGGGGTAACTTGCTTCGAAGTTGATATCAACACTCCTAATGCTATATATGAAGAATTAAAAATAATTTCTTTTAAAGACGGTTGTCATGTCATTGTCATGTAGTGTCAAACACAAAGAAATTGCAAATTCATTATTTTGATGTGAAAAAATGTATTCGTTAGCTTCCTTAAACGTTTTTTTTTTCTTCTTGGCCTAGCACGACTTGTGCAACAGCCACGGCGAAGGAAGGGTAAAAGGTAAGGAAACGAGAATACAAGGAAAAAGGAACGAAAAACTAAGCGGAGAGGAAAAGGATCAGAAAAGTATAATTACTTGCGTATATATCAAAGTATTTACAAAAATATGTTATTTTGATGTATATATCGGGTGTAAAAAAAGGCTTAACGAAGCCGAATACTACATATTCTACGTATTATTACGATCATTTTTTTCTTTTACACTATACCTGGGAAATGACGGGTTACCGAGTTATTGACAGTCAAAGTTACAATTTTTTTTCAAAGATTTTTTACAAAATTGACTTCTGTTTGATAATACTAAATATTTTTTACAAAGAAACATGATCCGCTTACACACACAGGCATAGTCTGTAGCGTGCGCACTATACATTGCGGGTTAGAAATAAGTTATTTTTTTTAATACCCAAAAATAAAAGTCATTTCCCAGCAATTATTTTTATTGCATTCTACTTGGTTATATGTATAGAATTCGTGGTTTAAGGCTTCGTTAAGCCTTTTTTTACACCCTGTATAATGAAATAATATTAAAAATATCAGTATTACACATATTTAAAAGGGTATTGATGGAAGTCGGATGTGGAATGCGGAGGGATAAGAGGGATGAAAAAAAAGAGGATCTATCATATGAAGGACAAGTAAAGAAAATATGGTTCAAATCTCCAACGCCAGTGCCACACTCACACAAATCACTGTCTACAATTCCCAACCTAGCAAGATGAGAGGAAGATACTGTGTGGCCTAATCTCATACGTAATTAAACAAGATCTTGCTAGCTTCCCAAGGTTAATTCTGAAAAACCACGGTTTATTCGGAATCGAGGGTTGTATCATTTTATAATTTTTACCTTTGCTGCTATTCGAATTCCAGACCTCCTCCCAAGAGGATCGAAGGAACTGTTTAGGAAGAGCAGCCAGATCACAGCAAAAGTTTTTATAAGAATCCATATCTCCACATATCACAGCATCGTTAGCCAACTGGTCCGCCTTATTATTACCAATGATTCCGCAATGACTAGGAATCCACGCGAAGAGGACTACTAGGCGTTTAGCTTGAATTTTAATAAGTAAATATCTACACATTAAAATAACATTATTGTTGGTATTACTTTTAAAAGGAAACTTATTGAGTGCATCAAGAGCACTCTTGGAGTCTGAAAAGATAACAGTTTTTTTCAATTTCATTAATAAGACATCAAGAGACTTTAGAAGACCATAGCATTCTCTAGTGAATATTGAAGATTCCGGAGGTAATTTAACTTTTTGAACTATTTTATATTGATGGTAATAAACCCCTATACCTACTGGCATATGACAGGAATGTTTGGAGGAGTCACAATAACTATAATGCCAATCATGCCAGTCTCTATCCAAAATAAAATCTAAGTTGGCATTAGCATTTCTGTCACTTTTAGAAATATTTAAATCCATGTGAATATTGGGTGAAAGAACTAAAGATTCAAACCTATTGCAGAAAATAGAAAGATACTGAGTTCTATGAGTAGGAGCTTGCAGTGAAATAAATTTTCTAAAGCTAATTACTAAACATGGAATTCTTTTGTGTTTCCAGTACGGGGAAGTTTCAACTAAATGTGATAGAGATAGTAATTTAGAATATAAAGGATGAGTAGAAAACTGCAATGAGCGAAATAAAAATCTGTCACATAAAAATTGTCTTCGTAATGATAAAGGGGGGTCACAGCATTCCACCTGAAGGGCATTAATGGGGCTAGATTTCATAGCTCCAGTTATAATCCTGAGAGCTTTGGACTGGATGTTATCAAGTTCAACTAAAGCTACTGCACTACAAGGTTCCATAAAAAAGGTAGCATAATCCAAAATGCTTCTGATAATGGCATTGTACAACAATTTCTGGCAGAATGGGTGTGCTTCCCACCAGACACCTGATAAACATCGTAAAATATTTATGTGCTTCTCACATTTGGCAATTATATTATAACAATGAGGAAGAAAAGATAATTTAGAATCTAAGATAATACCTAAGAACTTTGCCTCTTCACTAACAGGATTGGATTGGTTATTGAAATAAACAGAAAAAGGGGGCGGGAGGCGTGATCTGCTGAATAAAACGGAAACACTTTTTGACACTGATAAACTCAGGTTATTCTTGTCTAGCCATGATTTTAGTGCCGATAAAGAAGAGGTAAGAAGAGTGCTTAAGTTTTCAACTGATTTTCCTTGAGCGTAGAAAACTAGATCATCGGCATATTGTAGTATTTTTATTCCGTCTATATTTATGGTAGATTCAAGATCAAAGGTATAGATATCATAAAGCAGAGGGCTCAGCACTGACCCTTGAGGCAAACCCTTAAATACTTGCCTAGATTTAGTAACATTTTCTTGTTTAACATGAATAAATCTACCAGATAACATACTTATAACAAAATTAGCTATTTTGGGAGGAACATTTAAACCAAGGAGCTTGTCCTTGAGGATTAGTAAAGATACATTATCATAGGCAGCCTTGATGTCTAAAAATGCAGCTAAGATTGATTTATTATTTGAAAAAGCTAAACGGATATCAGTTATTAATATGCCAATGCTATCCATCGTACTCTTACCTTTTCTAAAACCATATTGGCTATTGTATAACATATTATTGCTTTCGAAATACCATTCCAGTCTATTTTTTATAAGGTGTTCTAAAAGTTTAGCTAAAATTGAAGATAAAGCAATTGGTCGGTATGAAGATGGGTCCGATGGAGGTTTGCTAGGTTTAAGGACAGGGATTACTTCTTGGGATTTCCAAGAAGGCGGGATGTTTCCACTTCCAGTTAGAATTAATAAGGTTCAAAAAATAAATAAGGACATCATCACTTACATGGGATAAAAATGAGTAAGGGATTCCATCTAGTCCTGGAGCGGAGTCTTTTACATAAGACAAAATTCCTTTTAATTCAGTCAGGTTGAAGGGGGCACCAATGTCAGAACTATTATCCAGTGGCGGGCATTGACCTTATTTCGAGGTAGGCAGTAGATACTTACTTAAGTATTTATTGACGAAAATCTGTAGTTTTCATCAATGTTACATGTTTATAGACATGAGCCCGATATATCAAAACGTATCTTATATCGGCTATCAGTTCAATATCGTATCGTATCGATATACGATTTTACGTAACTGATATTTCAAAAACTATAATTGTAACCAAAACTCAAGCCGAAACTATTCATAACCGAACGTACTATCGATCGATATCCTTGTTCAGTTGATATTCGCTTCGTCTCTCTCTAAGTCGGTATGCTTACATTGGAGTAAAAAGATGACGCGGTTATTCAGATATTGTGGCATGTCGAGAAGGCGATTTCCGCTCTTATTTGCTAGCAATAAGAGTCAATTTATCTTGTATCGATTATGTTTTGAAGATATTTCTCAGCGTTCATGTGTTTTGCGTTCATTGTGTGTTCATTATGTTTCGATATCTGAGCCGTAACTGAATAAACCTTATAACCATCATAACTGAATAAACAGTATATCGTATCGATATGTGATATTGGATATCATATCCGATATTGAAACTCTATATCGGTTACATATCGGTTACTGTAAAATATCGAAAACGCCCATGTATTATAAGTACCTATACTGCCTACCTTATTTCATTTACCAGGTAGGCACTGCCTAATTGCCTATATGCACTGCACGCCTCTGCTATTATCATTTGGAGCTGCTACAAAAGTAGATAGTAATTCTTGTTGAGGGACAAAAGGAGGGCTAAATTATCAAGAAACTGTTCTGTAATCGTGTTATCTATCAAAGGAGGATTTGATTGTTTAAAAGCAGATCTTAATCTACGAATATTGGACCAAATAGCCGAAGGGCAAATATCAGGAGATATTGAAAGACAAAATTTCTTCCAGCCGTCCCATTTCTTTTGTTTAAAAAGTTTGCGAGTGGAGGCTATTTCAGTAGCAAGAGAGTCAAAATTATCCATAGTGGAGTTAAGTTTGTAAATGGTTTCCGCTTCTCTTCTCTTTTTTATGGCAGCAGAACATTCTTGATCCCACCAAGGGGGTGATGGAATTCCTTTCCTTGTTTTCTTGAAGGGAAAGATTTCGTTCGCAGTCTTTACTAAAAGTGAAGTTAAGGTCTCAGCACATAAGGCTTGATTATTATCTTGAATATCTGGCAGTGAGGAAATATTAAGTAAAACTTGCTGCTTATATAATTGCCAATCAGCTTGATATAAGTTATATTTTAAACGAGAATTATGTTGATGGTTTTTTTTTAACTGGCATATTAGTAATTTTCATAAAGATAGGATAGTGGTCACTGCCGAAAGTAGAAGAATGGGTAGACCAATTAATAGAAGAAGCTAAAGCTGGGGAACAAATGGATAAGTCAGGAGCACTAATACCTTCATGAGGTTTGGTTCTACGTGTAGGACTGCCTGTATTTAATATGCATAAATTAGCCTTTTCAAGAAGATCTAGAACCCTAACTCCATAGTGGTTAGAAGCAGAACTTCCCCAACTCACATGTTGGGCATTAAAGTCTCCTGTAAATAAAAGTGGTCTTGGTAGTGATGAGATTATGGAATCAAGTTCGTCATATATAGCTGAGGAGGGGTGTGGAATATAGCGTGCGACAAAGCATATTCCATTTATAGAAGCTGCAATAATTGAGAATTCATTACTGTGTGGTGGAATTGGAATATGCTTAAAAATAACTGAATGGCTAATAAGAAGAGCCACTCCACCATAGCCATCAGACCTATCCTCCCTAATGGAGGAAAAACCTGTTAATTTAAAATTAATATTTGGCCGAAGCCAAGTCTCCTGAATGGAGACAACTAACGGTTTATATTTATTAATCATGTATATCAAATCACTTTTTTTACTTAATAAACTACGACAATTCCATTGAGTTACCGTAGAATTATTTATATTTACTATTTACTAAATTATTTTCAAGCGAGTTCTCAATTTGGGCAACGATGGACGGTGATGAGTTATATGAATTAAACTGGGATAAAGTATTAATAAGGGTCATAATTAATTCCTTTACTGATAAATCAGCTAGGGGATTATTACAATTAGTATTATTTAGCGCAGTACCATTTTGGGTCAGAGGAATATCATAATCTTTAATAAGAGCTGCATGAGCTAGCCGGTCATATCCTTTTTCATGTTTGCGGGGACTATTCGGTTTTAATAAAATTGTCTTTTTGTATGAAGTTGAAGGTTTTCTTATAGGAGGAGTTAAGTTAATTCTTGATGATGTTTGTCTTGAAAAAGATTGAGATGGTAAAGTTGTCAGAACATCTGCATCAGATTTAGAAATGGGTGGGTGTAGTTTTAAAGCTTCAGAATATGAAATGCAATTTTTAGCCATTGTTTCTTTTATGGATTTTTGTCTGTTAAACTCAGGACACTTTTTACTATTGGCATAATGTTGCCCAGAACAAAGACAACAGGAAGTCTCATCTTCTTGTGCCATACAGCCATCACCTGTATGGTTCTGACCGCATTTAAAACACCTAGGAGTTGATCGACATTGTGTTTTTATGTGTCCATAACGACAACAATTGAAACATTGAACTGTTGGATATATGTATAAGTCCACAGGTAAGGAGTTGTAGCAAAGAAAAACTCTTTTGGGTAATACTTGGCCATCAAAGGTTAAAACTACTGTTTCAATTGGGATGAATTCACTTTTACAATTTATTAAACTTTTTTTCTTTAGGCGTCTGACTTTGATGATATTGCCACAGCCTATTGGGACCGTGATATTACTTATTATTTCATCATCAGTCCAATCACAGGGAACACCTCGGACTACTCCCATACGTGTCACACTAAATAGTGGTACAAATGCCTTATAGTGGTAAGACTTTAGGGTCTCACTATTGATAAATTCATTTCCCCTGGTGTGGTTGGAGAATGATAAAGTCAATCTGTTTCTGCCAATTTTTTGAGACTGCCATCAACAATGTTACTAAACCTGTTTTTTTTTTCAAAAAATATCCAAATGTAACTGGGTGGACAAAACAATTTTCATTTGGAGTCGCTGGCTCACGTTGCACATGAACAGTGTAGGGAGATACGTCTGAGGCCTGATAAAGCACCCTACCGCGTAAAGGGTTGGGGACTGAGTCAGGAGACTGAAGAGTAAGCTCTGGCGTCGAGGTTGCAGTTTGTGTCAAACATTCAAACTTGTTATTATGAGTACTTTTACTAAATGTAGGGGACCGATCACGTGTAACTTCATTTTGGCATTGGCATTCATCATTTATTACAGAATTAGAAGACTTGTGATGCTTCCTACGTTTTTTGTTGCAGTGTTTACATATTTTTCTTGTAGAAGATCTCTTTCGTATTACACCATTATTGTTATTATTATTGCTTTCAGAAGCGTCTGTTTCTACAACTGATCCCTCCGTATCCATAGCTGGATGATTATTGTATGATAAGGTTACAAAGTGAGAAACCTGAGGGATCCCTCCGCCGGGATCCTCCGGCTCTTCCATAGCGAGTAAAAATCAAAAGAACTCACCAGAAATCTGCTGTTTATGCACAAATACAAATAATTATATATATATATATATATATATATATATATCTAATGAAAGAAACTACTTTTACTCTACTTTTCTGATCCAATACTAGGAAAAAAGTATTTTAAAAATAAGCTCAGAAAAATTAGACCGTCTGACACGACGTTTCCCGCGCTTTTTTCTTCCTTAAACTTAGGATTCGCTAAATATCTATGTAATCTTCTTTATGTATAAAACAAAGTCGTATTTCTTACAACACTTATAACTCGAGAACGGCTGGACCGAGTTTCATGGTTTGTAATTTGTTGGATTCGTCTCCGCCCCGAATAGTAGAATAAATTATTAAAAATTGGAAAAGCTGACGTAAAAAAAAACTGTTAGGCGTTACGAAGTTCGCCGGGTCAGCTAGTTATTAATAAAAGTAAACTAACTGATCTGAAGACTGGAACTACAAGATTTCTATATTACAATGAAGTCCTGACGGTACGATGGAGGTAGTAAAAGGCAGTCTAGAGACCATTTTTTGAAGCAGGAGCAGGTAACGCATTCATTGAGAAAAATGTACTTGGACGTAATTATCATTTGGGGCTAGCCAAGTAAAATAAGGCGGACTGCAGCCTCGCTCTGTTAATTCTGACCATGAACATGACAGAAGAGACGTTACTAAAACGAATGAGATTTGATATAGCATACCAGCAAGCCAAGATACCTACTGTACCTACAGACAATGATGGTGTGATAATGTTGGGATGACGTCAGTCTACTGATGGACAGAGGCCTCTCCAAATGCACGACAGTGATCCCAATCCTTGGCTATTCTTTTCCATCCATTTCCAGGTTTAAGTAGAACATCGCATTATGACAGCAGATATTAAGGTCATATCTGTCCATGACATCAAATGAACGCGGCCGCCCGATCGCGCGTGCGAACGCTGCATTTCAAGCCGCAGCTGCGCAGGACGCACTGGTTTGAACTCGTCGCTACAAATGGTATTGAACTATCTGAACGCCACCGTGCACGCCATCGCGCACGCAGGATGAACGCGTTGGTTTGGTCAAGGCAACTTCTTTTCTTAGAATGCTACCGTGTAGATACTAAATGGCTAGTGTATTATGTCGATCGGGAAACGGAAAAATATTAAATAAAAAAATAAGTTTAAAAAACTATAACCCGACTACGTAATATAGTGGTCTAAAAAGGACGAAACAAGTAAATAATTAAGATAGAAATCCAGAAATGCACAGGTACAAAAATGGTCAAGGTAGAGCCGTGGTCGTACCCACTGTATACCTACTATGATATTGTGGGTGCCAGGAACACTTCTATTGAACAGAAATGGTACTGTGATGGTAGGTTACAAACAGTGGGTGCGACCAAAGCTCTACCTTGACCATTTTTGTACCTGTGCATTTCTGGATTTCTATCTTAATTATTTACTTGTTTCGTCCTTTTTAGACCACTTTATTACGTAGTCGGGTTATAGTTTTTTAAACTTATTTTTTTATTTGACTACATTTTTGGGGTAAATTGAATCACGGCTGAATAACGCCATCTATCACCGAGTAGTCTAAAAACTTTGTCACAGAGGTAAATAATAATTTAACTACTCGTCAGTAGATGTCACTACGATATCAAAATGATTTGTTACATATAAAAATAAACAAAATTATTTAGTAGACTCGCTAGTCGTTACGCGCTGAATGCTATCTGACTAACCAGAGTAACCAGTGCTTTTGTAATTTGTATGCGCCTACATCAATTATATTACAGTTGAACCTGAATGACCTTGTCCCGGGGGACCTCACTATCATTTCATGTAGGTATTAATAACTGCGAGGAAATCTTATTAAGTAATTCTTTTTTTTATTACAAAGAACAAAGCATACCCTCAAGAATGGCAAATCAGGGGATTAAATCAGTGATCAGCAGTTAACTATTAGGATTCGACTTGATGAGGATTAATCACTCAAAACAGAAAAAATAAGTAGGTATATAGTTAGTTGAAGTAACAAAACTGCATTAAATGAACTATAAATCGCAGTGGCGGATTAAGACATTTGCCGCCAGTAGGCTATTCAAATTTTGCCGCCCCTTCTGACCTCTGCATTTCGATACCCTACACCAGGGATGGCGAACCTTTATGTAACAACGTGCCATTTTTTCTAAAGAAATGTCTATTAAGGTCATAGACGCTATCAAATAATTTTAGTCTTTGTGATGGGTTGATAGTACGGTGACACTCCGTAGCATAGGATCACTCGAGTTCGCTATACCTAATTTGTACGTACGTTTTAGTTTTTTTAGTTAGTTAAGTTTACTTTTTTTTCTTTTACCTTTTTTATTTCTCTTAGTGCATTAAGAATTTTGTGATCGGTGACGTGCCCAAAATATTCTGTCGTGTGCCACTAATGGCACGCGCGCCATTGGTTCGCCATCCCTGCCCTACACGGACAAAAGACGGTGGAAGAAAATATTTTAGAATTAAAAGATTAAAAAATTATTCTTTGTTTTTCAAAAATTTATATGTTATGAAAAATTAAGAACTGATTACAGTCATTCTAAACCTGTCCAGTAAATTTTCTAAACTAATAACATTTATTCTAAACCAGTTTAGTAAATTTTCTAAGCTTCTAAATAATGTAATCCATGAAATCAATACATACTTACATACCTACAGCAGCATACGAATTTCTAGTAAGCAAGATAATTCCAAAAATAACTGCACAGTTTCTAAGCAATTGGTATTCTCATCACAAATATTAAACTATATAAGAATACTTGTACTAATTTTTAATAATTGGTTGACATAAAAAGATATATACCTAGTTTGTAAATTTACTAAGCCAGTTTGTAATTTTTTGATTTTTCAGTAAAGTTTGGTGACTTGACAAATATAATTTTTGCTGAAGCTTGATAACTTTTGCTACATTTTATTCCTGATTCAACATTCGAAACTGAATATGTCTGTTTTTAAAAAAGATAATCATTTTTAGTATAATACTTTTCTCCGTGTAGTCATAATCAATTAATCATATTAATTTTTTTGTCAATGAAATTGCAACTTGCATGGAATAACACGACTTGTGTACTATTTCATCATCATCATCATCACCAGCCTATATCAGTCCACTGCTGGACACAGGCCTCTCCAAAAGGAGGATTTTGCCATAATCGCCACGCTTGGCAGGCGGGTTGGCGATCGCAGTTTGGCCAATGGTGGAGAGGAGACGCTGCTGCCCGTCTTCTTGTGGCGGTTCTTCTGTAGTCGCCTCTTCCGACACCCACAGGAAGAGAAGGGGTGGTGCTTTTCTTTTAACGTGCCGGCACCACACGACACTATTTGTCTTCATTTTATAAGATTTTTTCCGTTATGGGTATGACCGTAAACTTGGGATTATATTATATATCTAGGGGATATTTTTACAACCCACGACTTAGTGTAGGTTACACAAGAAGTAATTTTATTTCGGAGCTAAGAAAAGCTCAATCATGTATTGCTTATAAGATGGACTAAAGTTTGCCCTTTAACCACTTACACAATATGAATGAACACAGATTACAAAATAATTTACATTCGGTAAATGTTGTTAAATATGTATTTTTTATTGGACTTATAGTTTAAAAACAATACGAACAATATTCCTATTAATTTATCTGTTAACCATCTGCTTGATGATCACAATAAAATCAATTAAGTTATAAAAGTTTTACATGACCTTTTTGAAAAAAACAATTTTTGGGACCAATTTGCCGCCCCCCAAAATCCGCCGCCCTAGGCTCAAGCCTACTCAGCCTGCTGGTAAATCGCCACTGATAAATCGTAACATAATACCTACTGCTATTTTTAGTGAGTGCAAGAAAAACATTTTTAAATCTTATCGGTTTGCAGTTACTCTGTAAATAACTGATTTTGTTAATAATATTTTTAATTCCTTTTTTATTTATAATATAAATACCTAGTCAGATAAGAATATATGACTTTACGTAACTTTTATTAAAATTTTTGATGTCAAGTACCGACCGGGAATCTAACTAACATTTGCTATCTATGATTTTCAAAAACTGTACATTTTAAAAAGACTACCTAGAACTCATAAAAATCTTGAATAATAACTAGGTTTATCTGGGAGTCCATGGTATTGATCTAGAGAGCTACACCTATCCTACAACTTATCTGAATAGTGCATACAGATATTGTGCACCTAGGCGTTGGCTAGACTAAACCATTGATTGAAATTCAGTAAATAGATTTGAACCTTATGATAAAAACATTAAGAGTATTTTCAGTTCGTCCTTATCAAACATACAACCTTATTGCAACCATTCACTTATTCCTAGGGGATGTTAATCATTATTAAACTTTTTAAACCTGTCTGAGAGTAAAACGTAATGGTAGTTTTCTGTTCAGGCATATTTTAAATGAAAATGTATTATTACATAGGTAGGTACGCAATTTTTCTTTATAAGTTTATTTATTCCTTCCTGTAATCATTAATTTAAAGTTGATTTAAATTCGCACATGCTTGACTGGATTCCGTGTCGCTTATTTTTATAAGTCTAACTTAGAATTAATTCGGTATTATGCGGATCATGTTCACAATAACAAGTGTACCCCCAGGATAAAGCTAGTTTCGTTTCAAGTATAGACAACGTGACAAAGCTCAAGTTTCGAAGCTTCCAGAGTGTTGTTCTGCTGCCAGTAACTACTACATTTCACAACCTGTTTTGGAAAAACCAAGAAGAAATTGGAAATGGAGGGAGTTACGAGGTGCTTTGATGTTAACAGGTTGAGGGAAATAGCCGAATAGAGGAACACATCCGCGACCCTTCCAGAATAATCCATACAAGAAGCCCGTCTGGGCATGCGCGTATCGATCGCCCGTCGTGACCAGCTCCGGCCGGGGTTGACTGAGTCCCAGTCGTCGCAGCGACCTTACCGAGGGCGGTTGTGACCCTCCAGCAAGCTCAAGCAACCCTGTACTCCCACACATTGATTCCATATACGGCCTGATTGGCTGGAAAGGGTTGCGGTCTGGTCGCTGCGACGGCCATCGGCAGAACGCAATAAGAATTCGACTCGGGCCTGCAAATGCCGCTGGCAGCAGTCAGCAGTTTGCAGGTCCACATCGCTGGTCTTCCAAGTAAGTACCTATAGAGAACACAGGGCTGTCTTCGGATTTTTTATTTTATTTACTAAAACCTTTCCTTTTTCATTAACAGAACCTGTGAATCGCGGCTCCCCCAAGCTGATGCTGTTGGTGTAGAGCCCACGGTCAGCGCCTGCTCAAACCTGTCGTGATAAAGGTAAATATTTAAAAATTACTTATAATGAAATACCTACCCATTTACAAAAAAAAGAAAAAGTTATTTATGTCGGTTTTTATTTGGTCTGCGCAGGTTGACAAGGCAGCTGCCCTGATGTACTGGAACCCCGTAGCGACCACCTCAGCCTACATCGGCGTCATCAGAAGCAGACGAGGCAACACCCGGGAAAGGGGGGAGGCTGTATACTGCTGGATACTTTCTACTTCGCCTTCTTTTATTTTAGCAATTTGATTGTACTTTATTAAGTTTATATGATTGTAACTTATCATAAATTTTGTATTTTGTACTCTATTACTCTTGGCGCGGCGATTTGGGAATTTGTTCCTATGATGTGTTTGTATGGGCTGACCAGGTTTGCGAGTTGTGAAAGGTCTTTGAATTGTCATTTTTAATTGTATTGTCATACTATTTCTCTTTTATAATGTTTTTTTTTAAGTCTATCGGCTATCGCTATAAGTACTTTTATTCTTCTAAGCTTTTCGAAATCTTGTAGTCCAGACACGTTTCGCACTTGCTGAAATGCACCTTGGACATAGGTTCCGATTTGCTAAACTCGAAATGCACCGATGGTACTCACTTTTTGCCATTTGATATCGGAAATTCAAATGACAAAAAGGAGAGACTAAAAACTTAGTATGTAAGCAACACTTAGTAGAACGCGTTCTATTTATGTGGACAAGACAGAATAGGTGTTTGACGTTGTGATACTTTATTTCTGTGTCTATTTTTGTTTCGTTCCACTTGTAATATCGATGTAAACCTTTACTGTACCCATCATCCTCTTGCTATTTTCTGATGTCGTTCAGTCAGTGTGTAAGCTATTCTTTGATGTTCAGAATATGTTTTAGGTAAGCAATTATTTGTGAATTCAGAAATAAATGTAGTGTGGTGAACATTGTGGTTTCATTTACTATCTTAGAAGATTATCTCCTTAACAAGTCTAATGTAATATCTATAGGCAGATTAGGCAGTTGGAATAATAAAATATATAAAAGAATCTGTTGTTTTATTACTCTTACTAAAAGTTACTAATAGGTAGGTACCTAAACCATCCCTCATTTATCTCGAGAGGTTAGAACTGAATAGATAAATCCCTACAAATATTATAAATTCGAAAGTAACTCAGTCGGCTTATTACGCTTTTACGCCTAATTTAATTAAACTGATACGGAGATACTTAGACTAAAGCTTAGAAAAGGACATAGGCTATCTTTTATAGTAAAAAAAGACGGGAGGGGGTTGAAATAGGGGATGAAAATTTATATTGAATTTTCAAAAACGTGTGTGGGGAAGAGATAAGGGATGAAAGTTTGTATGGAAGTTTAAACAAAGTCACGCTGTCACGCCTATACCTGGTGGAACTCATTCATTTGGATGAAAATAGGAAGGTACAGTCATCAAATTGCCACAAATTGACTAATGTCCCCAATGAATAATAATAATTACTTACTTATATTATCTGTGCCCGCAACTTATTCTTCGTGGACTATAATGTTTGGCATGACACAACGCAAACCGTTCAAATAAAGAACAATAAGTATTAGTAAAATATCACACAGGAACATTTAGCTAGGATGGAAAGTATTCTATAGGTTTTAATCCAGATCATATTCTATATGTGTGCGAAATTCCATCCAAATCCGATCACCGTTAACGCGTGATCTAGTCTTTCGCATTTATAATATTAGTGGGATTACCAATGCAAATCATAAACATACCAACTGCTGTGATTTCATGTAAATAGCTTAATTTAATACATTTTTTCCATACTACTATTACCGCCCGCGCCGCCTGCCAACGTGTAGGTATGCCGCTTAGCACATTCCAGGAAAGGCATTTTTTAAGCATTAAAACTCGCGTACGAATACACAAGAATGGCATTCGAACTCCTAGGAAATTTAAATAAAAACCCCTCCTGGGTGCGTATTTTAAAGCAATTATAATCTCGCGCAACGTGTTTAAACGTGTATACCTACCTATACCTACTTAATTAAAACGCCATTGTTTACTAATCATACACTAGTTTCCGATAGATATACAGGGTGTCCAAAAATTCAACGATAAAACGGCACTAGATGGTGGGCCTGCTTATGACAACACAAGGAAAAAAAATCCTCTTTTATTTTTTTAATTACAAACAGCAAATGATAATCCTTAAAATTTGTCACCCCTAAGACTTTTATAACTACCATGACCACATTTTTTAAAAATATTACCAACTATATTTTTTTTGTATCGATAACCTAAATAGTACTGCTATGCTATCCACCACAATCCTTTTTAACCGACTTCAAAAAAAAGGAGGAGGTTCTCAATTCGTCTGAATGTTGTTTTTTTTTTAAAGAAAAGAAGTACAGTTACTACCATGGCATCTTTTTTTAAAAATTGACACAACTTACAAGGATTCTAAAATGTTATAATCCTACTTTAGGAAAACTAGCTAACAAAATAAAAGGAACTGTTTTCAACAATAACCAACCTTTTACTATGTGCCCGAAATAGGATTTTTATTGTTGTATAAATGTAAAATCAATCAAAAAGAGAGGTTGTTACCTCTTGTAATTTACATTAATTTTATTGATTTGCCCATTCTCCTTTTATTAACAGTCGAAGTGAACGCCTGAACACGATCGGCACAAGACGCTGTAACAAATGTTTGCATTTTTATTTTAGTACGCGCTTCCTCCTACGTATTATTATGTTATAAACGTCATATATTTTCTACCTAGTGAAGTACGACGCTAAAACTGAATATTTTTAAATGAAGCAAATATGTATCAAATAATGATACAGCAAAATTTTTGAAATTCGGCATCCTTCATGTTGAACGAAGAGGTCACCAGGCATCCTATTATCAGAATGGCTGGTCAAAAAAAATTTTTTTGTTACTCTATGTATTATATGAAGCATTTATTAAAGGAATGAAGCAAATGTAAGCAATCATGTAGCAATTATTTAATATACTTTCAGAGCCGTTCGTTCCGTCCGTTCGTAGGTGACCAGCCATTCTGACGCTAACCTTCTGGATGTGGTAAGATTCGAATAACACCGGCTATTATACAGGGCAAGAAATAGAAGATGAAAGTTCGTATCGAGTCAGGAAGTCCACACAAATCTATCTAAGTTTACTATAAGTAGGATACAGGTTGACCCAAAATTCAACGATAAAACGGCACCAGATGGTGGGCCTGCCTCATGTAATTGAATTTCTTATACGATCATTCTGTTTTTATGGCCAACACTTTACAAAAGGTATAAAAATTTCAAATCTGAAACGTATACATCGTAACAAAGTTAATTTCTAGAATTGGTTGATTATCTCGCTTTTGTTTTTAGGAAAGAAAGGTTTTCCCGTAGTCCCTGGACCCAGCAGAAAAATGCAATTACATCCCAATTGGATTTCTATAGCGTGCCCCGTATGTACTATGTGTGTAGTGTTAGGGGGTAAATAGGGGAGTGGAGAATGCACCCCTATCCTCAAATGTAGACAGGAATTTTGCTGTTCTTAATAAAATGGCGACCGACCATAGATATTTTAATGCTAGACACTTGGTTATTCTAATCGATGAAAATTGACATTATACACTTGAAGTTGCGTGTGGTTTTACGCAGTGTTATTTTGGATTTCATTGTTATCTAGTTGTGCAGGTTTTTTACTATGTTTCCCAGACCGTTGTTGAGCAAGTGCTGACATAAATTCCGACAATTCAGTTCCAGGATCCCCGGTCGGGTCAATGTAGAAAACGAACTATTAGTACTTAACAGTACTTATCATAGATTTCTACTTACATTATTATTTAGATCGCCTATTAAGTGGGAACTAATCTTTTGAGTAATTGTTTTGTTTTGGATTTCAGATTTTCCTATATTATTATGCAGTTAATAAAGTGCAAATTATATCTAACATATTCGAGGGCATACACAAAGTGCGGCTGATCACGTTCATTCTGTTAGAGAAACCTGTTAAACGGGCCAAAAAATCTTGTCCTATTTACGTTCCAGCCCAATGCTGTATCCTGTAAAAAAGAGAGTAATTAGATAAAGACAGGTAGGTAATCTTTACAGTTTGTGTTATGGTATTGTATTTGTATTGTATTGTAGGTAAAAGAAATATTTAAAATAAACGAATTTACTGACTTTTATAATCTTAAAAGTCTTACCGAAAGTATTTGTTTCAATTTAACTAAAGCGGAAAATGGACAAGCTATTTAAAGTAACTAATTTTTTTAGAAAGCGAGCGATGTTTATTTCTTCAAAACGCCATGCAACGGCTGAAAGATTATATTGAAGTCAATCGTAATCATACAATAAGACGAAGCACAAGAGTTCAACAACCTCACGAGGTAACATTAAAGCAGGTATATGAAAGTTAAAAAATAAAGCCTACCTATACATATAACTAAAACTGCACCGTCATCATTAATCTAAAGGTATAATTATAACAATAGATATATTTTTGATAACAGTTCAGTACTACTAAGGTTTTATCAGTTTTTTAGTAACTGAAAGCCATTATTTTGTAATTTTTTTCGAAATGATTATTATTTTTTCACTTGGATGTCATTTGTTTGAATTTAAATAAATAAAACTTTATAATAACTCCTGTTTTATTAAAAAAAATCCTCCGTAACATCGTTATCTCAAGTTAAATAAACTTTTTTCGTATTTTTCTGTTGGATTTAGTTTGTATTGGTTTCCAATAAAATACAACTTTACTAAAAATAAAGGAAAATCATCTCTAAACATAATTTAAAACGTTCTTTTAAGATTTTATTCTTTTTTAAAAAGGTCATTTCTGTAATATACAAATTAGCGATTTGTAACAAAAAGACACTTTTGGTACCCTCCCCTCAGTATAAGGATGTTTTCTCAAAATCGTCTTCTTCAATGTTTATTTTTAATAGTGACGATTATCTGTGAAGAATTTATCAATGTAATACTGTGAGAATTGCATTAATACTCTAAAAGAGTAATGAGTAATTAAAAAAATACGTCAATTTTTTTCTTATTTTGCTCCTCCTGTAAAGTTGCAAAACATGCAGAAGTGACCCTTTGTTCCCAAACGTGCGATATGAAGATAGAGCTTTTTTACTTAGGAATTGAAAACTCTTAGGTTGTATTTAGTAGATATATTATTATGTAGTATGGTAATAGAAAGTGGCGGGTGTGAGTTATGTAAGACCGGACTGAGTGGCATCACTGCAATGTTAGTAATAGGTAGCTTAGCTCTGGAGACGTATTTTTGAAGCATTCGAAATGAATCTTGAATTCGAACACGAATACGATTCGTGTGCGAATTCTATTTCTATCACTCCCGATTTTACGCATTTTTGAATCACTCGAATTCTGTGTTCCTGTTATGGTAAAATTCTTTAACTGCAAAAATGCAAAAACTTATTGATTTTAAAAACTGGCAATGAATCGCATGGAACGGAACGAAAAAAAAAAGTTTTTAATCTGTGAACCTTATGTTTACTTGTCAAAGTCATACTTCTAAACTTTCTACTAGTAGAATCGAAATACGAGTGGGTCGGACCATAAAGTTAATATACAGAAAGGTATATTACCTTTATGGGTCGGACCACTCATTGCAGAATTCACAGAATGAATTTTCAAAAATAGCGATTTTAGTCATTCGCATGTGAATCTTGCCATTTCGTATTCGAATTGGAATTCGCATGATTCAAAAATACGTCTCCTGGACCTGGTCATTAATAAAGACGCTTCTGAAGAAAAACGAACAAATGAAATGATTTGTACAAGTAGCAAACAACAAGTAGCAAACCTACGGAACGTTTCCTTTGTCCTAGAATCCAGACTAATGTATTGATTTTAACCCCCGGGCCACGACGCCATTTTATTGATTTATTAGCGCAAGTGCATTCGCGTTGCTTTAATGGCGCATGCATCCAGGATGTAATATCTAGCTAGGTAGGTCCCAGCTCCCAGGCAAAGCTAGGGCTGGCAGGGTGACCTGACCCTCGCGCATGCGTAGTGTCTGCCGACGCAACGAACGACGTCATGGGTTTTTTTACAGAGAAACGAGTCTATTTGACTTTCGAGTAAGGTTCAAAATTGTGTAATGACATTGATTTGTTCTACAATGAATTTGAATAAAATAAAGTAAGAATATAAGTATCAAGTATAAAGTAAGTATAAAATTCAATTGAGACATCCTAATTAGTTAGCTAAAGAATATTTGGATTAATATCTGGCTAGAAATCACACAAACAATATTATTTTATTTTTCGCAACTATTCTTATTTTGTAAAATTACCTACTTATTTTTTTCGATTTACCCTTGATAAGTCAATTAAAAACGATCAACGTAATTTTATATAATAGGTACCATTCGCTCATAAATTTTTGTTTTAATTTTGGCTTTGAGTACGAATTTTAGATTATATGCCTACCTAATCCATGAAAAAAAAGGCTGCTTAGGTGGGACCCAAACCCACGACCATCGCATACCGGACGAGTGCTTTTAATTAAGCTACAGAGACGTTTATTCAAGTAGGTATTATTATAAGGTATCCTAGGTAGCTACCTAAATTTCCCATATTTCGGCATCAAGGCTCTTATGACTAAGATTTTTAAATAAGTATTTTACTAAATATGATATTAGTTTCATAGCTTTTGTATGATGAATACTGATATTGTGCCAGTTATTGTGTAGGTACTTTTAGGTTGTTTTTTTAAATATACTAGTTGACTTTTTTATTACCATCCAAACCTTCAGAGTAGACTCCCGTGATACAAACGAACAACTCTTTCTATTGGACCAACTCTCTAACTGTAAAAAGAATCAGACGACCTCCGTAGCCGAGAGGCGAGCAGTATAAGGCGGCGCCATCTCTGAGGTTCCGGGTTCGATCCCCGGTCGGGTCAATGTAGAAAACGAACTTTTCTTTTTTGTCTCGGGTCTGGGTGTTGTGGTACCGTCGTTGTTTCTGATTTCTATAACACAAGTGCTTTAGCTACTTACCTTAGGATCAGAGCAATGTTTTTGCACTTAGTGAGTTGGTCCAATAGAAATAGTTGTTCGTTTGGGTCCATATTGGCTCGCATAAAATTTTTGTTCCTGTTTTTTGGCTTACTACCGTTTTGTATTCATTCATAATAATCACTCTTTATAAAAAAAAGCCACCAAAAACTCAACAAATACCATCGAGCAGCCACCTTATTCACCAGATATGGCTCCAGCCGACTTCTTTCTTTTTCTTAAACTCAAAATACCACTTCGTGGTACCCGGTTTCATTCGGTAGAAGTCATAAAGGAGAATTCGCGGCGAGAACTGAACTCAATTCAGGAAAAAGCGATTAAAAAATGTTTTGTTGATTGGATTATTTGTTGGCGTAAGTAAGTGTACCTATCGCTTCTGAAGGAGCATACTTTGAAGGTAATAAAATAAAGGACATTGTTTTGCGTCCATACAATGTTCGCCTAAGAACCAACAGTGAAAAAAAATACCTTCCCAAGTCCGAAATTACACATAATTGTATGTAAGAACAATAACTTCCGAGTGTCACTTCTGAAAACATAGATATTAGCAGTTAACATCAAAGACTTAGGATTCGCTACGCTCTTAATATCTATGGTTAACATAGAGATTTTGAGGTTATGTTTTATTTTTACTTTGACGTTGACGTCTATGTATCAATTAAATAATTGATACATAGACGTCAACCATCGGATCTGTCATTCAAGGATCTTAAAAGACGTCAAGCATCGGATCTGTCATTCACGGATCTTATAATACGTCAAGCATCGGATCTGTCATTTTTATTTGTAAATTTACTGTATCTTCATTTTTTTTAAATATTTGTTTACTTTGTTTAAGCGCGGTTTTTAATTCCTTAATTGTATTAAATACGTGGAATCTTAGTCGGTTTTGTAAAAATAATTGATATTTGATAAGAATTGATTTATAATTGTTGCTTCGTCGGCGATTTTAGCTTTGGCCGCAAGATTTTTTAGCCTATATAAGAATTCAATGATTCCTTCATTTAGTAACTGTCTTGCAGTATAGAATGCGGCGGCGTTGTTCTCGACTGCCGAGAATTCGACCATAAACGCCTCTTGAAGAGACTGAAACGTCGTTTGGTCGCTACTAATTGTCCTATAAAAGGAAAGTGCCACCCCCGTTAAATATGCCGGCAGCACTGCTACTTTAGCAGCATCACCCCAACCATTGAGGGCAGCTATGCATGAAAACTGTCTAAAAAATTCGGCACAACTGCCGGGGTGGCCATTGTATTTTTCTGCCATTATAATAAATAATTCCTACGTCACTTATCTTAATAAATACAGCTGAAGTCTTCTTCCGTTATATGTATATTATATCCTCTTTTTTATGCTTGCATTCAATGGTTTATTTTCATATGGCTCCGTCTCTGCATGTCATCTAATGTTCGTCTATCTAATTCTTCGTCTCTTAAAACTTGGTGAAATAATGTTAATTACGGAGCATTTACGGGATACGGGCGGCGCCTCTACTGTAACGGGCCAATGGCCGAAGCTGGGATAGACTATTGGGAATTGATCGAGAACAAATTATTTCACTTAATGAATTATATTTATTAAAAGGTTCTTTACATGAGGAATGCAGAAAATACTTAACTTTTGAATCGTTGTGTACAATTTCAAAGATCAAGTTTTTACTTTTTTGATATCTTTCTATATTTTCCTTCGACTCCAGTTTTTCTAATGAAACCCGAAAACAAAAGTTCTTTCTACGTCAAAGAAAAATATTCAAAAGCAAGTTTCATATTTCGAACATACCTTGGTAGACGTAGAGGTTTTACTCGCTCGGCTAAAAAACCTCTACAGTACCCACCGTTATTAGATCAAAGCAGTATACTATTAGAAATAAGCGCGAGCGAAGCGAGCGAATTTTTTTATGCGTGTATTTGCTAGTCCGGGACTGAGGTTATACCACTGATTTTTGTACGTTAGAATAGTGGTTTAACCTCAATCCCGGACTAGCAAATGCACTCTGAATATGACAGTTACCGTCTCATTCAGAGTGCATTTGCTAGTACGGGTTTAAAGTTATCCCTCCGTACTAACGGCGGTTTAGCAAAAATTGTATTCAGAGTGACAGACTACGCTTCTTCCCGGTTTAGTCCCGGGGTTAAGGTTGAGATAAAGCTATTTATTTTTAAACCTGCCCACGGGTAAGTTTAAGGATGGTTTAAGACTTGTTTATAATATATTAATCTGTGGTCTTTGCGCCTGTCTAATAAAAGCGAGTTAGGTATTGATAATATATTGTGAAAATGGACGATTTAAACAAAATCCAACAATATGAAGAAATGTTTAAGTATTTTATGTCCCGCTACGCAACTGAGAATAATAGAGAAAGGAAGGACCCATTTAACAAATCTATCTAACTGATCTTTCTAAGCCGTTATAATTTTCCTTAAGGAAATCGCTTTTATTAGATAGGCGCAAATACCACAGATTAATATATCATAAACAAGTCTTAAACCATCCTTAAATTTACTTGTGGGCAGGTTTAAAAATGAATAGTTTTATCCCAACCTTAACCCCGGGACTAAGCCGGGAAGAAGCTTAATCTGCCACTTTGAATACGATTTTTGCTAAACACAGAGGGATAACGTTAAACCCGTACTAGCAAATGCACTCTGAATGAGACGGTTAATATTTTAATGATACGTAATTCATTGTAGTGAAGTATTATTTCAATATAACAGGAAAAGTGCTAGCGAAGCAAGCTCAAAATGTTATTGAGATATTATACTCCTACATATTACCTACTCAAGAGAGAGGCCACGGGAAAGCAACGGCGACAGTTCTAGCGAATGCGGTGGCAGCAGCGGCGCGCAGAATGTTTTGTTCTATTTGAGGTCTACGCAGAAGATATAAAATCCGCGAAATACAACTGCACTTTCATACATTTAGGCCTCCAACTTTGCCATAATCTGAATAAAATAAAAAGCCTGACGGACAGGTATGACGCGGAATTAATATCAAGTTTTATTAAGAAAAAGTATGAATTACCCTATATATTTTTAATAGTATCGCGCCGTTGATGGTAAAATAAACACCATGCAATCCAATGAAAAGGCGCGAGCGGAGCGAGTGGGAAAAAATTGCGAAAGCTGCAATATCTCTCCCTAAACTGTTGTACAACTCGAGTATAATTTTATAAAATGTCAAAAATCACTCCTAGTTATAAATAATACCATAACAAATTCTGGGATGGGCAAAGAGGATTCTAAGGTAGGCAAAGTGTAGGTTCTTTTGGGTTTTCCAAATTTTTTAAATATATTTTCGGCTGTGAGGCGCGAGGCCCCTTGCACCGCGAGACCGCGCCGATGTCGGTGGCCCACACCGTTCACGCCTCTGAATATTTCACACATATAATGCATCTATTGTCCGGTATAAATGTTAGTTTTTTAAAGTTAGAAATCGAGAATCGGAGGTTGGTGGAGTCAATTCATTTTATTAATTGCCTGTTCAGTTCGGACAGGTTATTGAATTTTATGGCACGGACTACGTTGTGTATCATTTATTCACTATAGTATAGTATTTAATAAATACTACGTTTTTTCTTCTTTGATGTCTTGAGGTAGAATGTACTAATGATAGTGCTAATGATTTCGGTAACGTTTTCAAATTGTTACTTTTTTGGCTACATACGGCCGCGTTTCCCTTAATTCGGAGGATTATAAGATTCTCATAAAAGCAGACAAAGCAACAGACAGAAGCTTGTAGGTATACAGGGTGGACAAAAAAATAGGGCCCTCCCTAAAACCCTGTGATCAGCTGGTCATAATACTACAACAAGTTTTTCTAAGGGAGCAACATCGAAATCTATATATTTTTTTGAGCTGCTCTGCTTTAAATTACTCGTTAAATAACTCGTTAATAAAGTAATGAAGCATCTGACAAAAAAAATACGATTTTGATGTTGCTCCCAAAAATTTGTTGTGTATAATAGCAACTGATCACGTGGTTGATTTGTGTATGATTTTGTACTCCTGTTATTATCCTGAGTAAATTCAAGGACAATCTACTTGTGCTTAAACATTTGCCCCTCGCGGGATATAAACCCGCTTGATCAGAGACCCAGTACCAAATGGCCGAAGAATTTAGTTAGTGCCTGCGGTCATGGGTAAGCTATTATAAAAAAAAATGGTAATCAATTTGTTTTTTTATATATTTATTTTATTTAAGTGTCAACAACAGACAAATATTTGTTATTATTACAGTATTGAAATATTTCAACAAAATACATTTTACACCTTAAAGATTGCATAAGCTTAATAAAACAGTTTTATATCTAGTCCTACTCAAAATAAGTTTGTCGTGTTAGGGCATCGTTAGAAGGTAGATAGATATAAATCCAATTGACTGACCTGGAGGCGTATTTAAGATAATAAGATAGGCAATAGCTTTAATAGCTAAGTTAATAAAAAAAGGTACCAGCCACGAAATGCTAGACTGTCCCAAAACAACATTTTAATTAGGTATATTATGTATACAGAAGTACAGTATTTATGTATGTATACAGCGTGGCAATGTAGCCAGCCTTTTGGGTACCTTTTCCCTCAATCAGTTATTTTATTTATAGGTTCTGTCCTCCAAATAAAATATCTGATCTTATGTAACATAAATAGTTTAGGTTTATATTTTTTTTATTTTTAGATTAAAAAATTGTAATTTTTATCTGTTTATAAAATCAGGTATGTACTTATGTAGGTAATAATTAAAGTGCGTGCGAATGATGTGACTACTTAGGAAGGACATCACTACCATAACGCATCTCCTACCACCTAGACTTACTGCTTTCAGTTATAAAAAAATAACGGTTACCCTACATTATATCCAGTGGCGTGCGGTGCATATAGGCAATCAGGTAGTGCCTACCTGATAAATGAAATGAGGTAGGCAGTAGGTACATAAAAATGTGTTATATTTGTTTATGTTTATGTTATATTATGTTTGATAAATTTTTACTGATTTTCATCAAAAAAACACTAGTAAGTACATTAGTAAGTACCTTCTGCCTACCTCGAAATAAAACCAATTCCCGCCACTGATTATATCCTTGGATGAACAATAACTACACTGTTGTATTGCTTTTAAAGTTGTAACTCGTACATTCATATAATAAAGACACTTTGTTAACTATCTCACTGTTACAAGTACCGTAGTTAATGGTACTTTACACTGCTAATTATTAATATTGATGCGTCAATGCGACAAAAGTTCGAGAATATTATCAGGGTTATTTGTAAAACATCAACAAGAACTGGGTAGCTAACATAAACAATAACATTTGTTCTATGACTTTTGATAATTTGACACATTTAACTTTTATACAAAAATAAATATTAATTTAATTTTACGTCTGAATGTTCTTTACTAACTTATGTGCGCAACGCATCGCGCTCGTCGCCTTTTCGTATGTGAATGGAATAGGCTTACAAATGTCACATAAGGTTGTTGATGTTTTTCAAATAACGTTTAGGTACATCATGGTATTCCCAATTAGCGGATAATGAGCTGAATGAAACCTCGCTAAGGGCCCTACTATCGAGCAATGTACGTGAATGCACATGGTTCAGACGGACTCCGAAGGAGGGGCGTGCGTTGCATATAGGCAATGCCTAGGTACAGTCGGCAGCAGTATAGATAGAGACATTTCATTCGTTAAAGTAACGGAACGCGCATGTCACCAATTACGTATTATTACGTATTATTATTATGCATTTGACAACACAGTGTATCGATATATTTGGACAGGCTGAGTACACTTAATAATTTGAACACTTTGGCTGTATCGATGTTATTGACCACTTTGGCTGTATCTAACTATTTGACAGCCTTGGATGTCGCTATCCAATTGCTGCCGACTGTACCTGATAAACGAAATGAGGTAGGCAAAATATACTTACAAATGTGTGTTATTAATGAAAAACACAGATTGTCTCTACATATTTTTTGTAGGCCGATTATTCAATTACTTGATTTTTGACCTACTTTTTGTTAGGACGTGTGCCCACTATTGCAATCAGGAGGCGTATTTCTGAAGCATTCGAATTCAAAAGAATCGTATACGTACTTCTAGGAAATTGTACACGATTCTTGTCATTTCGTATGCGAATTGGAATTCGGACTCTTCAAATTACGCCTCCAGTACGTTTTATTTTTCTCCTACAAAAACTCGGTCACCGATTATCTGACGTGGGCGAGCGAGCACTACGAGCAGCATAAAAAATCGTAAGGAGCAAAATGCGACGCTGCGACGTACCTAACTAGAACGATCTTAAGTCTTCCAATTGCATCATACACGTGTGGTTCTACTTATGGGGCACAGATGGTCGTGCTTATTTTGTGGTACTCGCACTAGGCCCTGCCACAGAATACTAAATGGCCCTGTGAAGGCAGCTGTCGATATTTCAATACGTTTAGATATTATCATATAGCAAGAAGCCGTACCATACAAGAGAATAACGTTTAATCTATTATAAAAAATATAATGCACTCGTGTGTAATCGCACACTCGGTAACATTCCGAGGTCGACGCACAGTTTAAAAGTTAGGGCTGCTACACAAATATTCGGGCCGGCATTAATCGCCAAAGCCGGCCGGTAAAACCAAATAAGTGTGTATTGATGTAATCTAGATGCTTCGGGTGGGCTTGTTGTTCGTTACATACTGCCGAACCGTCAATGCCGGCCCGAATATACAGGGTGTACAAGAGAATAGGACACTCCTTAAAACCACGTGATCAGCAGGTCATATACAACAACTTTTTCTATGGGAGCAACATCGAAATCGATAATTTTTTCTCAGCTTCCCCATACAAACTTACTCGCATACCTTGATGATAATGTATGGAGCATCTGAAAATAAAATCACGATTTCAATGTTAACAATTATGTGTGGTCACTGTAATATTATCTATATTATTATTACCGCGGTGTGGATTAACTTGTTTTCGTTAAACAATGGTCTGACCATTAGGTCAGACCATTGTTGAACATACAGGTTTTTTTTAAGTAACCATTAAAGTTTCTGAGTGCGGCAGAAGAGGCTGATTTAATTTACAAGAACCAAGAATGGGGTACAAGCACTCTGTATTAAGTATACATTCCAATTTGCTTGGAAGCCCCGCGAAAAGACGTTTGAGAATGTTCAAGACTAAATTAATAAAAAATATTTAGACCCACCCTAAATTGGCGTATTTTTCCTAGTATATTTTGATATTATTCGTCTACTGTCTTTACTACTTCTTACATACAGCATTGAACATGGAAAGCCTAGCAAAACTACCTAAAAGCAGCACAAGACAACATTTGTTCACTATCTAACAATTTGAGGTAGGTTCCTACCTAACAGAAGTTCACATCTAAACAAATGAAGAGATGGCGAAGAGGGTATTATAACTAAATTCCGTTTAACATACAAAAAAATGCAATAGGCATTTTAGTTACGTGTAAAAACCGGACTGATTTTATATCATGTATATTCGACTAAATCCATCAATTTATATCACAGCCTCGTTTCCTTAAGAAACATTCCTAAGCATTTCGTTCCGATATTCTAACTATCTAGTACTTTGTTCGAGATTATAGCGGGCGCCCTGCGTATTTGCTAAAAATAATGTTTTTTTAAAGACTGGCAATACTTAAATAGCGTAAGTAATGATTTGCGTACGCGATTCTATGGCGCTTCGTCATGGTACTAATTTCAAGGCGCCCTATGGACACAATCCCATAATCCAGCCACAAACATAAACCATTAATATGTTAGCCATGTCTAGCTCTATCAGACCCAATTGAGTACATTATTTGAGAATTCAAAAACACTATCTACCAACTACGAAGAGAAATTTCAAAAACTACCTAAGTTTGTTACGAACATCGACAAAGGCAAGATACATTTTAAAAGTCTACCTATTATTCATTAAATTTAAATACAACACGCCGATATTTTGAGAACTTGAGATATTTCAATGCATGTAAAGTTGCACATAGAAAACAAATTTCTTGGCTGCATTCACACCGAACGTAATCAGCCGCTCACTGCAAGCAGACGTTGCGCAGTTTCAAACCATTCCATTCTCTTTTCATTAACAAACCCACAAACAAACAAACATGTACCTATCTGTCGTATAATACAAATGGCGTTGTCCGATCGCTTGTTTTGTGAGATGCATAATACTTAGGCTGGGTTGCACCATCTTACTTTAACTTTAACAAATGTCAAAAGTCTGTAAAACTCCATACAAAAACACCGGATAAAGTTACAGTTATGGTTAAAGTTAAGGTGGTGCAACTCACACTTAGCCCTAGTTGCACCATCTTACTTTAAATTTTACAAACGTCAAAAGTCTGTAAAACTCCATACAAAAAAATCGGATAAAGTTACAATTATGGTTAAAGTTAGGGTGGTGCAACCCAGCCTTAGAATGCAATTTGGAAATGTCAATAAAAACTGTCAATCGAGCGCCGTTTACAAAATGAAACAAATGCAGGCGGCAGCTGACCATACATTTGGTGTAAACACGTTTAAAAAGTTAAGTGTCGACGATTTTAATCAGTTGTAGTATTTAATACTCAAAGGTTGTAGATGATGATGTGATGATCGATGTTTAATTTCAAGATAGAAAACATAATTTACACAAATAACACTGAATATGTAACTGGCTAACCATATACATTTGTAAATAAACCCGACGTTTCATGCATGACACAGTGACACTTTAGTTAATCTTTTGGTTAGTTCCAATGTAACATATGTATTTATTTTAACTACTCACAAAGACCGTAATTCTGTAATTATACAGGCTGTCCCTGGAATAATTTGGATCAAATCTAACAGGCGTATCGCGGGGGTTATTTCATTTTTTCGTAACATCGCACAAACTATTAAATATAATTGTTTCATTTTTTATTAAGATTGTTGTAAGACGGTACGGGATATTTGATCAACTTGGAAACGTGTCATTTTTTTTCCAAACTTTTTGTCAAAAATAAAACCTACATTCATATAGCCAAAAAGTTCGGGAATGTTTGAGCCCCGCTATGCCCCTGTTCAATTTGATACACACTTCAAGGGAGGGACATCCTGTATAGTAGGTGGTTTCGCAATTTCTGCTGCCGGTTCCATATTTATGTTCAGCTTAGGCCACAGGACGACGCAAAATGAGTCGTCAACAAAGAAACTCATACCGCTACTCACAAAATTACGTTCGTTTGTCGTCAACCTAATTCATAATTCTCAAATTAGCATTGATCGATTTTGAAAGTTCAAAATAAATGTTTGTTCTTTTGAATTTGTTTCGGGCTGCACAGAAATGACGTCACTACTAGGTATCACTGGGGATATCACGTTTTGTCAGTTTATAAAACTACACGTCAATTGATAAGACGAATCGGTTTTCATTTCTAAACTTTGAAGATTTTTATTTGTCTAATCTTTTTGCGAAATTTTGCTTGAAACCGTTCAGCATGCATCTCTTGCCAATGGCAAATGATAAGTGTAGGTACATTTAGTTTAGAAATGGTACAACCGAATCGGGGTTCCTATCGTGTTTTAAATTTTAGATTCTGCAATATTGTTATGGAACTCAGGACAACACAACAACAAATGATCTCAAACAATCCTATACTTGAAATAGAATAGAAGAAATCATAAAAAGCATAAACCCAGGAGATGCAAATAAAAAAAATCTAAAAATTTACATAATTTATTTAAATCACAGATGCTGCCGTGCACGGAGCAGGCGTGTGTCATTATTTGGACCACCGCAAATTCTCAAGATCAGCACAAAAATTATCAATTTTCAACAAATGCAATCATTGATACATAACCAACGCAAGTATAAGGCTTAATAAATAACTTTACTGTGGACATAACAACGGACGAGGATCGTTAAATTAATGGAATAATTCACGAATAAATAATAAGACTTAACACGAGAGCTATGTACAATCAAATGCAAGATTTGCTAATATGCTTAAGATAGAATGTGAGGCGAGCATAGGCGTAACTAGTTACTACCCGCGGCGTCGATCCCCCAGAAACTTATTTTTGAGACCACACACTACTTTTACTGTCATTAAGCTTAAATGACCGTTTAATTCTGACGCAGTTGTTTTCAAGCAAAACGCCTTCGGTTTTATTAACCAGCAGATGTGAGGGTCTCGGATGTGTAGAGTGGTATTTTTTTTTAGTTTCTAGTGGTTTCCCTGAAGCTAGTTACGCCAATGTTTGATTCGTTCCCGGCGCGGGCGCGTTTCCACGGTCGATCACGTCATGTTGACGCCGAGCGAGCGGCTGGCGTACTCGTACACGACATAGGAGATGGAAACCGCGGGGATGACCTTGATGAAGTTGGGCGTGATGCCGCGGTAGAGGCCGCGGAAACCTTCCCTTTGAACGATCTCGCGGAATGCCCCGCGCATAGTACCCTCGGAGACTTTGGCCGCTTTTTCTGAAACAAAAGGTGACCGCTATAAGTTTTCATTGCCCTTGCCGCAAACCGTTTAAGACTTTATCTTTATAAAAGTTTAGGCTTATCTATTTGGTATTTTTTACTCGATTGTCTCAATAGATGATGTGATTGTGAAGAGCCATTTCGTAATAAAAATTTTTGCTAATTAAATGTATTCTATTTTGAAAAAACATGGTCACCCTACAATATGTGAATTTTGTACAATGTGGCTAAAAGTGAGACGTCAGCCGACCGACAGACAGACGAGTAATAAAAAAACGACTAACATCAAGAATGACGCAATGAAATAGGTTAAGGTGTTATGTTTGTAATGTTACTAAAATAATGAATTGTAAAATCATACCGTTACGTAACACAAAAATTTACCAACAAATGTAAACAAATTAGGCTATGGTTTTATTTCTAATAATTCAAATATTTTAAAATGTGACATTGCATTGTGATGCAAAGTTTGATATTACAAGCTTGCTTGTATGTTTGCTTTATTTGCTTCATATTTGGCAGATGTTATTGGGTATCCCTTGAAAATTTAATATATTTTGTATAAAGAAAGTTGTATTCTAATCCGGGGCATCCAGGTCGTAAATTAATCAATCAATATGGAAAAATTGCGATAAAAATACTAAACAATTCAATTTTATTTTTCCATTCATACAAAAATGGTGCATAGGCGGTACGAAGTTCGCCGGGTCAGCTAGTTTAATATAAAATAAAAAAAACACACTAAACTTAAAAGAAAAGTTTTTGTTAATTTAAACAATTCTAAACTCTTGATTATACTGGCCAAACACAAAAGCTTTTCCTATTAGGATACTAGCTGTGCCCGCAACTTCGTTTGCGTGGACTACAGGTGATTTTAAATCATACATAATGCAAATCGTTCAATTAAAAAACAGTATATGGACATATATCCTACAGGAACATTTAACCGGGATAAAAAGTATCCTATATGTATCCAGATCATATTCTATAGGTGTGCAAAGTTTCATCCAAATCCGTTGGGCCTTTTACGCGTGATTGAGTCACAAACATCCAAACATCCTCACTAAATTCGCATTTAAAATATTTGTGGGATGAAGGTTGTTGCAAATAAATTACCTTGCGCTTGCAGCCTCGTCCGCACCAGAGCCAGAGGGTAGGAGCACACTTGCCCAAGCGTGCAGGACGCGCTGCCGCACGCCAGCAACAAAAGTATCCCCGGTTGCTCGTTGTTCTCTTGGTACCTGCTGATGTACTTCTTCTTCAACGTCTCGTACACCGCCAGATCGATCCCCGCGTACGGGACTATGCCCAGTATATTTGGAATGTACCCCTTGTAGAAACACTTTAAACCCTCCCGCGCGTAAATCTTCCGCGCCGCATCCATAATACCGCTGTACTGCCCAGTTTTTCTTAAAGCTAATCTTGTCTTTAGCACCTCTAGCGGATAGATCACAGTCTGGCTGATCGCGCCGGCTGTAGCTCCTGCGACGAAACGCTCGTGTATCTCCAGGGGCTGGTTCTTCCTCTCGCCTTTTATCAGCCGTTTCACTTGCTCATATGCGGCGAACTTAAGAGCTGATTCGGGCGCGATTTTGATCACGTTTATGCCGTTGCCCCGCCACAGGCCGCATATACCGCCTTCGCTGATCATTCTTGCTAAGCATTTACTCATGTTCTCTCTGGTCGAATTCACCTGGAAAGTAATGAGCAAAAATTAGCGATACAGATTTCTATTTTTAGTTTTTATAGTGATAAAGTTGATGCTGTTGCTGTTACGAACGACGATGACGATGTTGCTGTTAACAGGATGGGTAACTCTTCTACAGACTTGTATATGTTTGTGCTAAACTCATGATTTTGTACAGCTTTTACTTAGGAACTTATGGAGAAAATTAATGGGAAAAAAAATCGATGCAAAATGTTTTTAGTCAATATGTAAATCAAAGAATCAACAGCTGTTCTCCATCCGTACATCCATTGGTTTTACATGCTATGCCATGCCATAGCGGCAATGGTGTCGTCCGGAGGTTAAGTAGAAGGGCTTCATGGCACAAGTTTAAACAGATTTTTAATTATTTTATGATGTATTGTTTTCGATTTATGACCAAGAATAAATAAAACCTTTTCCCTTTAGGTTCCCTGCAGTACATATACAGGGTGTAACAGAATTAATGTACTTCCTCTTAAGGGCTGATTCTAATGCTCAAATACAACAACTTTTACTATGGGACCAACATTGAAATCACATTAAACAAAAATCACCATCCCATGCAAAATCGCCGATCGATATGATAAAATGAATTACCGATTGATGAAATGAATTAGCGATTTGACGACCTCCGTAGCCGAGAGGCGAGCACGCCGGACTTTAAATGGCGCCGCCATCTCCGAGGTTCCGGGTTCTTTCGGGTCAATATATAAAACGAACTTTTCTATATTGTCTCGGGTCTGAATGTTACCGTCGTTGTTTCTGATTTTATAACACAAGTGCTTTAGCTACTTACCTTAGGATCAGAGCAATGTATGTGATGTTGTCAAATATTTATTTATTTATTATTATATTTAATATTTATATTAACCTGTAAAAAGACTTTAAGGCGATCTAACGGCGCGGTGCAGGTGCGACTGAAGGCGCCCGCGATGCCTCCCGCGAGCAGGTGCCGCCACCACTTGCCGGTCTGCAGCTCGCTCTGCGTGAAGTCGTCGGGAACGTTCATGTCCTCGCCTATGTCCAGGTACTGGAAGAACGATACATCTCAATCAGGTGACGTGGAACTAAGAGATCTATGGACTCAATGCAACTAACACAACTGCAGCGACGATTCTTTAATTATTTGTTACATCGTTCTAGAGACTCTTCTGCTCGAATACAATTTCTATGGGGCCGAAAACGAAATAGGAAAAACACGTCCCCATACTAAATCTCTGGCCAGCTTACATCGGTTAGTATTAGGTAGATCATATTTTTATAGTAAGATTCCGATTCCGTATCTTGTTTTTGTACCTACTGAACAAACTTACTTAAACTTACTTTTTGTAAACTGATAAACTAAGACCTTATGTCGTACTGACAAGCACATAAACACAAATTCGCTTTTGCACTTTTACTCATATTGTGCAGTTCTGCCGAAGACCTGCTTCACTTGATTTATGTTATTTTACTCACGCATCTGATCTATAGTGCGTCAAAGTTAAAGTAATAGTGTTACGTTAGTGAAATTTGGTAGCACCCGAGTTACTGAAACAATAAAAAAAAAAATACGTAGTCTCGATGGCAAAATAAAATATTTTATCTTGATCGTCTTCCACAATATAATTTTAAACAGCCCTGAAAACTTTATTGTTCAAATACATTCACATGTTTAGTGTTATCCGAGCTACATTATAAAACTATCGGCAGATGTTTTATACTTTAAAACTGTATGATTACTATGAATCTACTTCTAATCGTCACATTTCAAGATTTACAATAGCGGTGTAGATAAAGAGTGGAACACTACAGAACTTGTACAGAAAATAATCCTAGTGTGGAGCGAGCAAAGTTTAAGCTACTCTTAAAGAAGCTAATGACGGACGTTTCGCTTTAACCAACAGTTACTTTAATTAATTGTTTGTTATACGCTAGTCTGGTTTAAAAATGAGCCCTAAGTGAACCAGTCGTCATTTTTTTTCAGAATCTTAATGTATGACTACTAGGAAATATAGCTGCACATTTGACGACATGGCGCGAATGATATTAGTTCAGTGAATTTGTACTCAAAAAGGCTTCTAGTTGGAAGTTTTAGGGTAGTTCTGTTTTTTCCATTTATCTATATTGGGGTGCTGAATCCGAATCTGATCGGTTTTGCGATTAAGTCAATGTTGCGTCACGAAATTTTGTTCTAGCAAACCTCAGATTCGTTATCAGCACACCAAAATACATAAATAACAAAAAAACAGAACTAGCCCAAAACTTTCCTGGTAAAAACACAACTTTACTGTACTATATTGCGTGAGCGATTGCGACACGACCGACGACATGTGACTAGCGTGATGTTCCTAAATATTTTAGACGAGAAGTATGATCTATCTAACTAATGGATGATAAACGTCCTATTTATTAGTTTAATTTCTAATGACCAATATCGAAATCTTAACCGTTGATTTCCGCGAACAAATCATGACAGCTGATCGGCTATATTAGTATCAGGAAGTGTGTTGTTTGTGATTTTAAAGTTGTATTTTGGCTATTAGGCTATAAAATCTCCCACTCAAAGAAATTTATCTAATAATATAGGACTTTATCTAAATGCACTGATCAATGTTAGCCACGATATTACACTGTCCCGTGGTCATCGTCTTCGATACAGGCACCGTTTGGGTGTTTGCATTTCTTCCGAATAATTTTCGATGTCCATATCTTAGTTTTATACGTAAACTGGTCGGCCTGAAGCGAAAGGTTAACAGAAATAAAAAAAATTAAAGCCTTATCATACTAGTGATCAGCGGTCTTGGGTTTAAATACGAAAGCGAGAACTCGCGATGAGTTAACAGCTCGCATTCGTTCGTAAATCGCTAGTGTGATAATACTCATGATATTATTAAACCAAATTTACTGTTTAAGGCTTACTGTTGTTGCTAAATATGGTGTAGTATTTAATTATCTAAACAGTTTGAAGAACTGTCTAAAGCAATAATGAAAACGTGGCAAACTAGTTAACTTAAACTAACTACAATTTACCGTCGCATCCTTGAAGTGGTTTACAATACTGTCTTTCCAATCCAAATTCATAGCTACAAAGGCGAGATAGAATTTCCAGTACATCGAGTGTTTCTTAAATAGTCCTGCGTAAACGAGAAAATTTATCATAAACAGTGTAGCTCTACTCATTGTGTTTAGTCATTTGTAAAATTGGTAAAAAAATATTCAACAACCGTCATTTTGACGTAGCGGTTGTTTAACGACAGCTGGCTTGTCAAAAGGCCGTCATTATTTGGGTTTTTCAAGGATTATGCCAAACAATAACGTCTTAATAAGGTTTAATGTAACACTCCATCCTACTAACATTATAAATGCGAAAGTTTGTAAGTATGGATGGATGTTTGTTACTTTTTCACGCAAAAACTAATCAACGGTTTAAATTTTGCATACATATAGAATACGATCTGGATGAACATATAGGAACTAACTAACTTTTTATCCCAGTTGAATGCTCAAGTGGGATATATGGAATAAACTAAAGAGCACGCGAGCGAAGTCGCGGGCAACAGCTAGTTGAAAATAAAAAGAATTTGCATTAAAATAAGTATGTACGAGGCAGACTAAGTAACTGTAATTAGCGAGTTCATCTTTGTATGATGCTTGATCTCAAAATATCAGAATAAGAAAATATTTATTTGAGACTTTAGTAAAATACATTTACGAAATCGTAATACATATATTAACTTTATGTGTCAAAAAGGTTCACCTTCAAAATTGTGTGTCATAATTAGAGATGCCGCGAATAGTTGTTATAGCGAATAGTCGAATACCGATTAATCGCCAATCCCTATGGCGAATAGTCGAATAACTCGCTATTATTATTTGACATTAAGAAAGCAATATAAAAAAATATTAATTTCTTATAAAGTAATAAATAAAATGACGTTTGTAGAATTATACATTATAACAAGTATATACTTGTTACCTACAAGCTATAACTTTTCTAAGATTATGTATGAGAAAAGAAAATAAAGTATAAAAATCTGATTCTTATTATACTGATTTACATTTTGAAATGCTGGCAACCCTTTTCTTATACATTACTATTTTACGAAGAATAGCTCGTGTTTGTTGCCATTAAAAAAAGTTATTATTTTTAGTCAATAGTTGTTTATATAAGTTTATTTAGACAGCTATTCGCTGAATTTCGAATAATAGACATTCGGTATTTGACAAATAACAAAAAAAAATCGAGAAATGCCGAATACCGAATAAGCGAGTTTATCAGCCAGGGACTTATCACGACGCCGATTTTCAGTTCTCGAGTGGCGACCGCGAACTGGAAGACGCAACGTGGGCAGGACTGACGACCTAGTCGAGGTGGCGACCAGTCGCTGCATGCAAACACAGTATATATTTATATATATACAGTAAAGAAACTGCCTATAAACGGTCAAAATGACGTACTACTCACACATGTGCACGCCTCAACAAAAGATCTCAGTAAAATAAGAGTTCTGAGAGTCGGGGATGCCGAATACTACCGATACGAGACGCGATGCTGTCAGTTGTCACTGCCGCTGTAGAACGTAAAATTTAAATCCTCTTCGGTCAACGCTTTGTCTTCATTTCTATTGTTTTCAGTTCGCGCGGTTTTTAATCAACTTTATAAGGATATTGGTGGAATAAATTGTGGAAACGCAGATTGCCATATAACAAAAAAGAAGAAGAAGAAGACAACCCTAACGCTCCATTGACGTATTTTGACCAACAGGCCTAGTTTCCATACTGTATAGTTATATTTATGTACTGTACTCACTGTGATATGATGTGATGCAAATTTCCCGAGGGCCTACTACGAAAATATTCCGTTCGTTCGGACATATTGCATCAAAATAACCGTTCCCTTCTATCAAACCTTTGAAAATTTTTTACCTATTGCAAACTGTTGTGTTTTTACACGGCCAGTTTGATTTGTTCATATTTTGTCAAAGGTTTGATACAAGGAGATGGTAATTTAAATCTTTAAGGTTTATAAGACCGAATGAATGAAACATTTTCGTTGTTGGCCTTCTGCGTGGAAAGACTATGCCTAAAAGTAGACTTTCAAAGGCTGATAACAATGACGAGATTTTCAGCGTTAGGACGTGCAACAAGTAGCAACGCAATGGCATATCAGGCCACAAGAGGCCACCAAATCCCTTAACAAGTCCTTGTAAAAGTATAGACACTGGTCATGGTCAGGGTCTGCGCCGGTAGTTACCACAATGGTTATCTGTGTCAAGGTCAGCGATCTTGGGTTTGATAGGCGTTTCCCAATGCTCGAGGTTAATGATTTTGACCTTTGTTTTCGGACAAGATAGTTCAAGTTGAACATTACATTCTAATTCACGGCAGTTCTTTCAAGTAAGCCTTCTTAGACATCGAAGGAGTTACCTATGTAGCTTACGAGAGTGACGCAAGCGTGTCAACATGATACGTATCGACGGGTGATAAACTCCAAAATAAATAATTCTATTGTAATCTACAATTGTCAAGATAATATTTCTGTAAGTCAACGGGTTTTCCCGTGTTGTATTTTACTACGTCAGAGGTAAATTCATATATATTGTATTTATATAACACAATATATATGAATTTACCTCTTCAACAGTTGTAAACGATGTATTGAGGTTTAATTAAATCGTAATACTGAACTTTACTTGTTCACATTAGTTGGAAAATCAGTCAAAGAAATTAGACATTTTGCGGGATGTTTATAACCTGTTGACTGTACAATTTGACGTTAAGGCTAAGTTTTAGACAAAAAACAACTAAAAATAAAATACCTACAGTACATAAATGTTATGTTAAAGTTAAGGTTACCAGAACGATATCAGTTCGCCCCATACGTCTTCCTGACACCAAGCATACTTAGTAACCATTGTCACAATAATCAATACATAATTAAAAATCCACATTAAAAGTTTATTGATAGAGTCAATATTCGTAGTAATTAGAGAAAATTAGAGACGTACCTTTAATATGTTGGTTTATTAATACAATAAGAATTTAGTATTAGAATTTAACTATTATACATGCAGCGGTAAAATTTTCCTGATACTGTTACAGTAATTTATTTCTCATAGAAACGAGCAAAGTCCAAATCATTAACCGTTGTTGGTACTTGGTTAGCAGCAAGATAACACTGACATTCTGAATATAGTTTTTATAATATTTCAGCGGTATTTTATTTTTGTATCATCATAAGTTATCTATGGGGATTTACTTAATCAATTGACTTATTGTTTGATATGATGACTAGGTACAGCCAGTGGCTGGCATTGGTTTTATATCGAGGTAGGCAGTAGTTACTTACTAATGTGTTTTATTGACGAATAAAATCAATGTTTTCATCAATAATACACAAGTACCTACTGCCTAATTGCCTGTATGCACCACACGCGCCTTACAGCTGTCGCTGGCTCAGCACTTATGGCCAACTAGTCACTTCCTATCCTAATAATACAGTAAGACGGTTGACAATTTCACAGATGATGTATTTCTGTTGCCGCTATTACAACAAATACCTAAAACCAGAATAAAATACATATTTAAGGGAGCTCCCATACAACAAACGTCATTTTTTGCTTATTTTATAGATAATGGTGCGGAATGCTTCGTGCTCGAGTCCGAGTCACACTTGGCCGGTTCTTTAAGACCTCAATGTTTGGTCCATTGAAATAGTTGCTATATTTAAGCATTAGAATCACGATAGTTAGTTAAAAATTAACGTAAGTAATATAAAAACCATGTAACTGTTTTTTAAACTGTAACGTTAAAATTATCATATAATAATATTAAGTATTCTATTATACAGGGGGCAACAAAATGTCTGTTTTTTAACAGGTGCTTTTTTGCGTTAACTTTTACAAAATTAAGATTGAACGTGAACGTTTTTGGAATATGTACTTGTACTACTGCCATATTGTGCGTACCGAGTTGTTGTTGCACATGTAGTTTGAGTGATATTTACGTCTATACAACGCAATAAAGCGACGGCACGTGTCGTTTACTTTGCTTATCTACTATTTAATCTAGAGTTACTCGGCATTAAACTGGGGCTCTCCACTAACACAAATTACTGAGGGCAATATCCGACACATTAACTAAATCGTATGTACGAGAACTTAACATCAAAAAGACTTCATGGAAATTGCAGAAAATTCAAAACAACTACTTATCAGGTCGACTGTCTGGTGTACGAAGGACTACATACAAGTGTAATATAATAAATGCTAAAGTAGCTTTATTTTATAAAGTATATTTTTCTGTTTTCTAGTCGCTATCGCTATAGTATAAGCTTTGCTTAGCTATTCGATAAAATTGGTGCGTTTGTACAACAAAATTATTTCTGTTTTCACTTCAAAGCGTTTTAATCGTTGGGGGCACTGACTTGACTATGGACCGAACACCGCTTGAAAAGAGAATTCAATTAAATTCCAATATCCAATATTAAAATAAATATTAGATAGCATCACATGCATTGCTCTGATCCTAAGGTGTAAGTAGCTAAAGCACTTGTATTATAGAAATCAGAAACAACGACGGTACCACAACAATCAGACCCGAGACAATATAGAAAAGTTCGTTTTCTACATTGACCCGACCGGGGATCGAACCCAGAACAGAGATGGAAGCTCCGTTTATAGTTCGGCGTGCTCTCCGCTCAGCTACGGAGGTCTTCAATTAGAGCCACAGACACACTCACAGATAAAGAGTTAGGTGAAGGATTAAAATCTTAATAATTTGTTACCGGTGACGGAATCAAATGGAAATTGATAAAAGAAAATTGATAATCATGTTATTAAAACTTAAGGACACGTCAAATTAATAACTTCATAATGTTGTCAACAATTTTTTAAATAATATAAATGTTTATTGACAAAAACGAGAGTTAACAGATAGGTATTCTTACAACTGTTTCGTATCGAACACATAAAAATGGCAAGTTCCTGTCTCCTAACCTAAAATGAAACCAGTATCTTAGAAGACTGATTCCTCCAAAACCAATGTGATGGTAATAATTCAGTTCATTACATAAGACTAATTTTAAATGTGTGTGTGTGTGTGTGTTTTCACCTATTCACGCACAACACAAATGGTCGTTTTCCATGATGCGGCACGGTACCCGCTGGCCACATCGTGATGTGGTTAGACCAGATCTATAAATCAGTCAGCGTCATTTGACAATATGACCGACGTTTCATGAAATGGCCAAACATTGTAACAACAACCATATAGTAAAACAGTTATAAATATTATGCCCCGGTAGAGGCGCTGATGTCGCTTTGTTATTGTGGAACATTATGGCGGCTGACAATTATTATAAAGTTATTAATAATGTGTAAATTAAAGGTTTTGCAATGAATTATCGTTAAGACATCAAGCTAGGCGGTTTTTATAAAAGTCACTCGAAAAACGTAAACTACGTAAACGTAACTCGACATGTAATTTAGCAGGTTATTAGGTTATTTAACTATTTAAATCCTTTTATTTCATTTGGTTTCCTTTAAAATTACAATAAAATTAATATAAAACAAATTCCAGTAACTTGTAAACGTATTTATACTAACCTATTTTAATGATATGGCCAAACGTGAAATGACATATCATAAAACTTTGATGTTTTAACGATATGGTCAGTTTTAGTTGGTCATTTCATGAAATACGACCATTTTATGATATGGCTGGCCACATCATGAAGTACTTAATTTTAAGATCGGGCCACGACAGATTCTTTTGCTAATAAAATACATGACTTGGTATAAATGGTGTTAAAAAGGGCGCGCCAAATCTTAGAGAGCAGAATTGAGTCTAAAATACATTCTCAAGACTCGATTCTGAGTCTGACTTACCATTATTTTTTTTCTTCTGTTTGGTTTAACAACTAGTAATATAGTCACTTTAAATAAGTCCTATCGTAGCATACTAAAGCTTGTTCATACAAACCTTTAAAGTTATGCCATTTATGCGAGAGGTTAAGTACCTAGTTCGAGTTAGGGGGGACACTCTACTGATGTGTGGTCTGTGGTGGGTGCTTATTAATTTATCTAGGAATGTTTCTCGGTATTTGCAGTGAGGTTAATCTGTATTGATTGAGGATAAAACTAATAATAGAAACCGATACAATACACTTTTGAACAACCGACAATACATTACGTACTTATCCTACGACTACATCAATGGCACAATGAAGTACCTACAAATTCATACTGATAAGCATTGCTGTATTGTACCCAGTTTGCTAACAATAAGCAATCTTTACGCTGAACTTATATCCTGTAGCGAACTAACGTTCAAATTCCACGAATATCCGACATGATTCAACTTATGCGTAAGCGCACGTCATTCGATCAGAGTCCGATACATTTGTTTTATCATTTCAAACTCTACTGCTCATGGCTTTCGGACTTTCCAGGTGTCAGTCTGTATTTATCAGATTAAACATTGTTTTCAGGGTTCCGTATGCAAAGGGTAAAAGTGTAAAACGCTGTCCTTCTGTCAGGCTGTGTATCATGAACTGTGATAGTGAGACAGTTGAAATTGTCACATATAGATTTCTGTCGCCGATATAACAAATGCTAAAAAACAGAATAAAATAAATATTTAAGGTTGAGGTATTTATACTCCCATACAACAAACGCATTTTTTTGCCGTTGGTATAGATGATCCCTTCGTGCACGAGACCGACTCGCGCTTTGCCGGTTTTTTATGTCGTATTTTATTTTGTTAAATAGTAGTAGGAAACTTATAATAGAAAACTGTACCGTTGTTTCAAATTAAATATTTATCAATCAATTAATACTATTTATTCTAGTTGTCATTATTTCTTTCTCAATTGTAATGATGATCGTCTGCCAGCCCGATGTTTTTACGACGTTACACCGACAGTAATCGATCATTGTGTTACTACGTACGACCATAATTTAGTTAGCCCAGTGAGTCTAGTACTAAGCTGAATCTAGGTCAATTCAAATCCTGCTGTCGCGCTGCTGTCAAGGATATTAGTAACAAACATAATTTACAGTTAAAAGCTGGAACGATAATAACTATCAGTGAGGAAATGTATGAGTGATCGTTCGTACTCTTGGAATCATAATACGTTTGCCAATGGGTCTTTGAGTTAATAATAAATCAGTGTATTCTTTTGTGTTTTAATAATCTATAAAAAAACGGCCAAGTGCGAGTCGCACTCGCGCACGAAGGGGATTACGTATGCTAAATTAATTGTTTAGTCTGCACCACGCGGTGCAGACGAAACAATCTAGCGTAATCGCTGGATATAGGGTTAAAAAATCGTATTTAATGTATTTGTATCCTAAAACATTTGATATTACTAATAACTATTCAAATCACAAATACCTATTTTAGTAAAAAAAAATTAAGGTTATACTCACATAACTTCTGAGATAAGAGTGAAAAATACTTAACAATTAGTCTTTAGTGTTTATTTTTTTTTATAAGTTACTAATTGTTATTATATTACGAAACTTCTAATTCCTCTTTGTAAAAGATACATAAACAACATATATTTTTTCGAAGCTATTAGCATGTCAACTTTCATAGAAAATTACATCGGAAAATAACAATTTTTTCCTGTATTTTTTTTCCAAGGTATATATTTCTCTTAATACATATTAAGACCTTACCCTTTAGATGTAAGGTACAGTCAACATCACGTCGACCTACCCCAAAAGTCAAAAATTCTCCAATAGATTTTCATCTTTAAGCCTGACATATGGAGTTCATTTTCAAATGAGAAAATTTGACATTTTGTGGTAGGTCGACGTGCTGTTGTCCGTACATTTCTAACAGCAGGAGCGTCCGCGCGGCGCGCATACTCGAGGTCCAAATTGACAACAAATACCATAGGCAGTGCACCTCTAGATCTTATTTTTAAAATTTAACATCCCTTTGTAATGTAACCCTGTATAAAACAAAGTCGGGTTTGTTACAACACTTAAAACTCGAGAACGGCTGGACCGAATTTCATGGTTAATAATTTGTTGGAGTTGTCTCCTCTCCGAATAACAGAATAAACTATAATAACATTGGAAAAGCAGACGACAAAAAAAAACTATTATTGTTACTATAATTATTAACTATAGGCGGTACGAAGTTCGCCGAGTCAGCTAGTTATCTATAAAAAAAATAACCTACGTTTGGCAGTCGGGTAAAAACGAGCAAGAAAATCACGTTTATTGTATAGGGGCCCTCCTAAATATTTGTTTCTGCTGGTTTTTAGTATTTATTGTTATATCGGCAACAGAAATGCATCATCTATAAAAATTTCAACTGTCTAACTAGCACGGTTAATGAGATACAGTCTGGTGACAGACGAACAGACAGACAGACAGACGGACAGCGGAGTGTTAGTAATAGGGTAAAACGGGACACTTTGCGTACGGAACCCTAAAAAGGTAAAAGAATATAATCTCTATTCTATTCTAGGTAAAAGAGATAGTTCATTGTTTTTTTTTTCACTTTTTATCAAGAATCAGCTGACAGCATCATGATGTTGTCTGATATTGTAATATTTATTGATATAAAAGATGACGATACATTTTAGTTCTAAGAAAGCAAATAAAATTTGTTAACTCATTTGGAAGTATTAAATGTGAATTAAATTTAAATTATATACAGTATGCACGCAGGCAAATAGTTTATAGATATAAAATAAATTGTTTGTAAATCACATTAGTAATTAATTGACACGTAAGGGACTTGTTTAATTCATAAATACCAATAACATATCTGCTGGTAATGCCAGAATTATATTATGATGTAATGGTTTGCCGATTTGAACAAAATTGTATTGATTTAGCTACCTAGGTCTACAAGAATCCGACAAATGCACCACTATGATTTATTTACACTTCCACGCGGTCATGCTAATTCTGGAAAGTCCTGATTATTATTTATAAAAAAAAACATATCACTCAAGTATTACCACTCAAATAATTAATAACATTTTAGTATTGTAAGTATTTTATTTTCCGTTACTTTTAATTTGTCTAAAACTTAACTGTTTTTAGTTTAATTTGTGTGTTGAACTGACTGATTACTGATATTTAACCTGTGCTGTGCATTTGCGGAGGCAGATATATTTTTATGTAAATAAGCCAGCCCGCTAGCTTAGGTGTGCTGCTGAGCATTCTGATTCTGTGGTTGTGCTGCAGAGTAGCACGTTATAAGTTAAATTATATATTGTTTAAAAACTTGTGGATAATGATGTTGATTGTACGATTACGCAAACCATTTGATAAGAGCATTGTTTAGTCTAACGATTGTACAATTGTTTTTTATCCCAAATAAAATAAAATAGTTATAGCCTAAAACTGGCCATTCCTAGTCAGTATGTTTGAAGTTAATGGATACAAAATGATACATACATTCTACACAACATGTAAATTCTAAACTCTACGTGCTTTTCTGTCTCAAACATTATTTTTAATGAAAATTAACATACCATTAAACAATTTTTATAAATTACTTTTATTTAAAAAAGTAAATTATTTATGAATGTCTAATGAAAGGCTTTAACAGCCTTATTTTTATTTATAATTTCGAATAACATTCGCTCAGATCCATAAATAATATAAATTAATGAATTGCAGTACGTTAATCTTGCTAGAACTCGAGAGCTTGAAATACTCGTGAAAGTCTAGGGAAATTACGAAAAATTGCAAGGAAAATACTAAGGGACGTCCATTTTATTTCACCATACAAACTATTCAGGGTGCGTACGAAGTTCAGCTATATAGTATGGGATAAACAGTGTGGCACAAGATCACACTATTTTTATTCTTTTATTTTTATTCTTTTAAGACTGAAGAAGAAGAAGATTATAAAACATTACTTAATTTATTAATTGGTAAATACTTAATTGTAATTTTAACTGTGACAAAAGGTACCAATTAGAAACGTAGTGAATAAAATTAAAATAAATCAATGTCACTCCTGAAATTGTTTCATAATTATTTATGATTGGTAAGTCTGCCGTCTCTAATATGTTTTTGAATACGGTTAAGAACGTAATATGTATAAATAAATAGGCATGGCTTTGATGAAACCAGTGGGTCCTAATCCTAATGTGGTAACGTAACACCACATTTTATGCAAGGAATGTGAAAGTAATGGCTATAATAATATGTAGAAAGCTGATCAAAGTTCGCAATTTCGCAAAGCAAAGAGCAGACTCTCATCTGAATAGAATAGATAAAAAATGCCTTAAGTAAGTAATTATGTTTTTCATTTGTATTTTATTGATTCATCTAAACGATGTCATTATGTATTTTCTTGGAACAATAGATCCATCCATGATAAAAGAGCCATAGATTTTTTAAAAGTTATCATTGCACTTTTTATTCTTCTTTCTTATTCTTCTATTTATAAAATTGTTAATTATTTTTTTAGCTTTGTTATGTGTTGTTGTTGTCGAACCCGGATAAAGGTTCATTAGTCTCTTTGCACTTACAATAGTGTGCACATAACGACTTCCATAGATAAACTTACAGAATTTAAACATATTTCAAGGCAACATCGTTATTATCAGCTATGGATCATGAACGCGTTTGTTTATCAGCATGAGTTTGTACTATGACAAAAGGAAGATTTAGGAATATTGTCGTCGTTTATAGTTTTCGCACAGCCAAAGCGTCTAATTCCTCGCTTAGCATAATTGTACATTGACATAATATACTACAAGTTACTGTATTTATTTAACCATCATCGCCCAAGCCATACAAATATAAGCGCTCGTTCATAAAAAATGTGACGTATAGTACAGAATTTACAGTTGTACAGCGGCAGCGGCATAAATGGTCTCCTAGCAACAGGAAACCACGTGGATACAGTTCGGCACACATAGTACCGCATTCCTTTCTATGGCCGATACCGAAAAGAGACAGCTTGACATTTCAGTGGCGGGAAAGATAAGTGACGAACACTTCTTGCATCCTTGGCCAAATTACAGATAAAAATTAATTTATTCAATATGTTGAAAGTTTTCTAACTATTCAAAGAGTGAAAGTAAAACTAGATGGCCCATTTGGCCCAAGGTTACGACATGTGGGTATGTAGGCTAAATAAAAACTTGATTAGACCGATGCTGCACTACACTGGACATAAGTAATACCTTTAGTATCCACTCCCAAATGTCACCGTAAGAATCCATATCCATATTTGAATGGTATTTTAATCACAAGCTATTGAGAGACACGTTTTAGTCGAAGTCCACTTTATCACTGGCAGTCTAGACACTCAGCATCTGACCAAGCTAAACCAAATTTAGATTAACCTACCTTTGCCAAACATCTCCGAAAGATGATCAGGAAATCTTCAAATACGTCCCCGGTCGGTCCCGTAATATCTTCCAACTCCAGAGACATTTTGCAAATTTAATATGACGTAAACGTGATGAACAATTATTAATAAAAAAAAATAAGGATCACAGATAAGTTACTTTTTTGGAATTAAAAAACTATCAGATCGAATAATACTTGAATTAGTCGAGAGTGCCGCGTGGCGAGCCGCGTTACGCGTCCTATCGCGCCAAAGAGCATTCTCAAACTGATCGAGCGAATAGTTCACTCTGTCATACTATTTCGTCATTATAGCGAGTTCGGCAAACCGCGTAGCTCCGGTTATATGTAGCTGGCGACGACCGAGGCCCGTACTATGACGCTATAAAGACTGCCTAAACGCAAGCGTAGCGACCGAAAGGTATTCGTGGATGACATAAGGTATCGCATGATTCGAATTCCTTGGTGGAGGTAGAATAACAGCTGATAGGATCCGGGTCGAAAACCCAAGTTCATTGGGGGCTCGCCCCATACGCTGCAAGATAAATGTTGCTACTAAACATACTTACTTATCAACCCGCCACGTTGTATGTAACTACTTTTTAATTTGACAATTAGCTGAGCCGGCAAACTTCGTACCGCCTAACAGTTTTATTTTCAAGACTTCTCCATTGTTTTTATTGTTTATTCTGCTATTCGGGGCGGAGACAAATCCAACAAATTATAAACCATGAAAATTGGTCCAGCCGTTCTCGAGTTATAAGTATTGTAACAAACCCGACTTTGATTTATGTAGGTATTAAGATGTTAACGAAGATGTTAAGGATTATTAAAATAATAAGTGAACGAATAAATACGTGGTTTTGTTAGAAGGATCGGACTTGTGTAATATCTTGAACTTAAACAATGTTAGGATGGATGAGACTCCAAAGGTCAAGGGCTTTTGACAAATAGTGACCTTATAATCTAATTGCGTTTTACGGTTCTGGCAAAGTACAAATTGGTCGAGTAAGTGATTAGGAACTACGTCAGTGACAAAAGCGAGCCCACTTAAAGCGAAATAACCAATCAGCAGGGCTGCGCAACACGATAAAATTTTTGCGTGGCATTTTTTCGACTTTCGATGCAAATACATATATCGTTTTGTCTTCGACGATAACAAAGAAAAAACCAAAATATCATGGCAATGCCGTGTTATTACGTAAAAATAAGTGGTTACGAACAACGGGAGACCCTAAAATATAAAGAAAATGATTCGAGACGTCTGTGATCCGTTAGGTTAGAGAAAACGACAAAATTATCGTATAGGACAATTTGTTTTGTTTTTCTGTACATGGACACAGAAAACCTTGAAGGTACGTTTAGGGATTTGCACTTACAAATGCAATGCACGGATGTGAGACGCGTCTCTGGCCACTAAGCTACAATCTATGAACCCGTATATCCAAGTTATATCTATTGGTTTTATTAATAAAGAGCCCGTGTTATAAATCTTCATCATCTACTAATAGTTTGTAGACACACAAAATGCCTACAGTTACTGTAATGTCTGTTACAAATAGTGGGCTAAATACGAAGTCACGCCAATGTGAGCGTACGTCGTACGTACACACATGACGTCTACTTTGCTGACGACACGTGAAATTGTTAAAGTCAACCGTTCATTCTGTCGTACTTTCAATGTCATGGAAACAAAAAAAAATCAAGCTGGTTGTTGTGTATAGGTGGTATAGGCGTAGCATGACGCACATGATATTCTGTACCTGAAGTCGGAACCTTGAAACTCTTTACATCTTAAAGAGGGCAAATGATTTCAAATTGCGATCAGGTTTCGGTCTGAAAGAAAGATTCGGCAATAGATTGCCATCGGTCAGACTACTATCTTAGCAAGACACTAGCAAAGCTTAACGACACAAAATAGAAGAGACTACAAGTGTCATTCGCAGTCAACATTAGGCGTGCCTTGTGCCGGTGCGTTTTTTCATAAGTCCTACTAGCATGGCATTATAATCTTCTTCAAGCTACTTTACGCGGGCTACGACGTGTATTATTAAGAAAATAATACACGTCAACAGTTTTTTGATTGTGTGGACACCCTACCCACAACATATTCTCGTAAGGAAATATTGAAAATATATATTCATGATTAAACAGTATTACTATTAGTAAAAAAACTTTTACTACATACAATCGTTATTTATTTCCCATATTTAAGGACCTTTCAAGCAATTTAAATTTTTGTAGTGTGTGAACTGAGAGACAACAAATAAATATGAAATTAGCGTAAATCGCTAATAAATGAAGTAATGATATGTTTTGCTTTAACGATGTTGTTACTTGTGACTTTTACTACTGGTTGCATAGAAATAATGTATATTTTCTTACTTATCGAAATAATGTATCTTTACGCTTTTATACGACATTTAAATGTAAAAAAATCATGTAACATAACAATGAGGTCAGTATTTTTAAACACAGTGAGAGGTAGCTATTTTATTTTTAAGTTTACGTTATTGTCGTGACATCGGCCTTACCTTAAAGAGTTAAAAAGGGAATTTATTTTTTAAAAGTTTAAGCCCTATGATAAATATTACAAATAAGTATGAAATAATGCTCTGACTCAGGTGTTAGTCTCACTCGATGCTTATCTTTCTTTATAAGTTAATAGGCTACTCTTGAGAAAAGTCGGGTTACTATTATACCGTGTGTGCGACTCAATTGTTATTAGGGTTCCGTACCCAAAGGGCAAAACGGGAATTTTAGCTATTACTTCATTTAAGTCACTTTTAATGTTTTCCTTTATGGAATTTTTCTTATTTTCTGATACTAGTTGAACGACTATTACTCTTAAACTAACTGATCTATGATTTCCTTATGATACGCATGATTATGATTTTCCTTGAAAGTTCATTAGAAGCACTATTATCATGATTTTTTTCAGATTTTTAAGCCAATTGTTTAGCTTTTAGAGGGGAGGGGTGACGCCTCACTAAAACAAAAATTAGCACTTTAAAGTTTAATAAGTATTTCGCAAACAGATCCCTAAATCTAAAAATATTCTCAGCAACCCCTAAATTAATTTAAAGTACCTATTCAACGATACCTCACACGACGGGGTAGACGATAAAAAAAACATCCGAATGTTACATGTATGGGAGCTAGCCTAAAAATATTTTTTTATCAATATTTTATTCTACCACTTTGTCGGCATGATTGATTTTCACACTTCCAAAAAAATATAGCTTTTTAGTGTCAACCGTCTCCAAGCAAAACCCCGGACGGACAGACATGACGAACATATAATAAGGGTTCCTTGTCAGGATTACGGAACCCTAAAACCGAATGAAGTGAAAATCCTTGCCTTAGTCCGGCTCTAGCTATTGTATAGTGTTACCATAGAGAAAAAATTATACTGTGTTACACAAGAACAATGTCGGAGCGGTGTTGCTAACGAAATTTAACACGCTCTGTGTTTTATTAACGATAAGGTGCAAACTTTACCAGACGCTGTTGACACACGTGCCAATCTGTGATGTTTTATGGGCGGTCAGCGACTACAGTTCTTGTTATTTACGTACAAACGAGAAGTTTGCTCTTTGTATGACGACATACATGCGCTGGTGTGTGTGTGTGTGACACGTAAAACGAACACTGCCGCGCAGTACATGCGTACTTCTAACTACCTACAAGCAGCAAGTACGGAGTACGAAGAGACGGTAGAGTTAAAGTTCAAACTTGTTAATGGATTGCAAGAACTGTCCACGTTTTTTCTCCAAAGTTGTGCACGCCAATTTATTGGTGTCTGTAAACTGTTATTTTTATTAAAATACGACCCTTTTTTTCCTACATGACTATCATTACAGAAATCTCAAACAATTAACGTTACTTAATTATTTTTGTTAATTTAGTAAATGTTGTCTTATTTAGCTAATAATGATTACCAATTACTTTCTTAAGGGTTAGACGGTGCAAAACAAAAGCTATTGATCAGATATTATAACACCTTTTTGCCTCGTCGTGTGACGTAGACTAAGTTTCTGATTTCCACATGATAACGGCGATGACGCGACGAGTAACATTCACGAGGGACTAAATTAATTTTTAATAAAATATTTTTGAACAACATCAAAAATATTGTTCTGATCCTAAGGTAGGTAGCTAAAGCACCTGTGTTATAGAAATCAGAAGCAACGACGGCACCAAAACACCACGGCCCGAGACAATATAGAAAAGTTCGTTTTCTACATTGATCCGACCGGGAATCGAACCTTGATCCTCAGAAATGAGACGGCGCCATTATATAGTCCGGTGTGCTGGCCTCTCGGCTACGGAAGCTCTCGAAAATGAACAACAAATTGCACTGGGCATATCTACAATTAACACGGTAAAAGTTACTTACATCCGATCTCTAATATTATCACATACGAGCTCATCTTAGAGTTAAGTGCCAATGGAGCCATTGTCAAATATAATTGGCGCGATAGACCACCCAGCGAGTCTAGCGTCGCAACGGTGTCCCATGTCTACCTCTGTTTAAGGAATAAGGCTCGCGACGACTAGTCACAAGATTGCCATAAATCTGCGCACGAGTCGAATCACCACGTGACGCCACATAGTAACCGGTCACCTGCGGTTGAGCGAATCGGTTACAGTCCAGTTCACTTAACACTGTAATTTGCAAAATGTGTGGGTATATTACGATGTTGTCACTAATGCCATGCTCACTCACGCAGTTGAAAACATGCAATATGGTATTTTGCACCAACATCCAATTAATTGACATCAAATTCAAAACCACAACTGTTTCCTAAAGTTTGGATGGCATGATATCACTCTTTACCGAACACATTATGACTAACTATTTATTGGTTGCAAAGCAGTAATTAGGTTTTCAATCCGTTAAATCAAGTGTTATTTTTTTCAAATAAACGAGTTATTATCGGAATTAGTTGTGAATGGTGTCAAAATTCGGAATTACCTATACGTTATCTACGGATGTTAGTTATTTTATATTAGTTGTTTACAAAAAAAAAATACAAAGTAATATTGCGGACGCAAGTTAGGTATAATGTTTCTAAACTACATTGGCTCCAGAATGAAGTGCGTTTTTCTGTAATCCAGTGTAAAAAAGAACAACACTGTTTATTTTCGAGATCATTGCACCTAAAAACAAACTGATTGACGTGGAACCGCCTTAAGACAAGACAATTGAATCACTCAAAAAGTAATTCAGTACCAGCTGGTTAAACGATTGAGGTCAGTGATGATGCCGACCAGATATGAACACATTTTTTGACAGATGTTTACCGCGACATTATTTTAATAATTAATTGAAGTGAATAAATAAGTAAGTAATCCAAGGATAATCTAATCAATTTGAATATCAGGACATCACCCGCTAGTCTAGGAGTACTAAAACATTGCACAAAACAGTGACTTTTACGAAATCGACAGAGTTGAAGTTCGATGCTATATTTTTCTTACATAGTCATCGATTTAAAACCACATCAATAAATAATTAACGCATTAAGTTATTTTATTGTTAATTAAAGTAACATTTGAACAGGATTTACCTTAAACTAATCGATAACGAATTATCTCTTTTTATCATTACAAGTCATAATTTAGAGTGTAGTCGATTAAGTAATTGCTTTTACTCTTAGAGCATTCAACCAACAGGAGACGCCATTGACAGCCATTCCCCTTTGCCACAAGTCTATGACCGTCGGTCACAGAGGTTATATAAAACTATTTGCAGCGAGTTCCGCCATCATTGGCAAATCACGGTGAGCGTGGAAGGACAGCAGCTAAAAATGCCAAATTACGCCGTGTGCTAGTGTTAAAAAAGATCAGAAACATTTTATGTGCTAAAGGATAACGTAAATTTTCATCTATAAGTATTATTGGGTCTCAATATTAGCAAATAATGCCTTAAAATTGCAAAAACCTTATAAAATTTGTCAATCAAAAAGTGATACCAGTTAAAAGTAAAAAATCCTATTAAGCGTAATTTTTTATACTGAAGTAGGTACCCAACTTTGAAATCACACTGGTATTTCATACGATTTGTTATGATTGTTAATAATATTAATTACAATAGATGCTTATTAAATTAATGATATAACACAGTTAACAAATTAAGATTATTGTTTAACTCTTGCGCATTTTTTTGGACTTAATACTTACTTGAAGATAAATAAGTTATTTTTTCAAGTGTTATTTATCTTCAATTAAGCTTTAATTGCATGGATTTGCTAAAAAAACAAAAATTTACAATCTTAATAATTACTTTTAAAAGTATCAAATTTACTATAAATATTTGCATATAATCGGTCTACTTTAATAAATAATATATTTACGAACTTTTTCACCTTATTTTGAAATTTTTTATTGATATACGCTGGCCACCCTGCAGCAAAGTTGGTGATGGGATAGCACAAAAACAAAATATCGATATCGATTTAACCACTTGACCTTTAGGTCACCTAGATTTGGGATTCCACCTGGATGTATTTCCAAAATGGAAATACAATCGGGAACATTCACAATAAACCCACCCGTTGGGAAAATAAACGGGTGGTTTCGATTTTATCGTTTATATGACTTTATATAACACAAAAATAATGTTAAGACTTAGGTTACAAGCATTTTTGTTGTTATTTATTTACACATACAATAAAAAACAGTATGGTAAATTTATAACACCCTTGTTTAATTTGGTTGCTTTACTGTCAGATTACGGATCTTATTTATATTAAATAGGCATTATTATAATGTGTCGATATTAAGATGTCAGTAAATATTAATTTTCATTATTTTTGCGAAATTATAACATTACAAAAGGTTACGACAAAATCTTTGAGGCACCTAAAATATCTTATCATTTATCTTAGGAACGGTCTATAACCAGCCAGAAACTGGACCGGGTTAACGCGGATTCAATCCATCGCTTAAATAAAAAGGTCGTTTTTTGAACGGATTCTTGCGAATGCTAACGGATTCCGGCAGCGTATAGACCGAGCCTTTTATATTGTTGTCTTATTTTCCGAGGATATAGGTTGAACTCTAGAGAAACGTCTGTTTCGTGTATATTTGGTGAACGAGTATAAAAAAGTCTTGTTTTTTAAAGTTAACAGATTATTTATTATTTAAGCGTATTTTATGGCTCGGACTATACCCATTCGGAAACCGGTCCGGGTAAGTACGGTTTCAATCCATCGCTTAAGCAATAGGGTCGAGTTTTAAACGGATTCTTGCGGAATTGATAATGTTTCGGATAATGTTTTTTATTCATTATTATTCACCAGCTTCTCAATTACTAATTAAGTCATAGAAATCAATCCATTCCAAAGAAACATAACTTTATATTATAAAGTTTCCAAGTCAACCATCTCTAGTCACCACCACAGACACACCCAGACCAATAATATTTGAATTCATTTACAACTTTGTCTTTCTAAGCAAGCAAAAAAGTTGGTATTATGCTATTCTTATTTCATGATTTTTCTAGAATAATTTCATGTTTTTGATTTAAGAGATGAAAATCGTTTGTAATATTTTTAGAAAGTCTTCTGCCTGAACCGGGAGTTGGGCCAGTCAATTGTGGAAAAAGCAAGATTGATATTCAATTTACAGGTCTTTTAATTATCTTTATCTTTCTATCTGGAGAAGGCCTTTACCCGAAAAGAGAGAGGCTAGATGGCATGCATATCGGAGTGAGAATCATATCCACAACGATATATAACTACCTTACCTACGCATTTTTTGAAATAGTATACAACGCGAATACAGCTAAAATAGTTAACACCTAATCTTGCAAATCCTACTTAACAAAATTCTAACTTTACCTTCAATTATATTTACTATTTTTGCGGGTTATAGCCCAGTATATTTTTATTATAATTATGACAATTCACCTGAAAACCAAATTTTGCAGGTATTTCTTGCAGTTTTAGGCTTGGACTTTAACCAGCCGGAATCTGTTAGAATCCGCTGGAATTCGTTCACGACGACCTTATTGCTTAAGCGATGGATTGAAACCGTACTTACCCGGACCAGTTTCCCGGCTGGGTATAGTCCAAGCCTTAGACTCTACCATACTGACGTATATTAATAAATAACCCTGTAGATCTTAATGATAGCCAAAAGGAAAGTTTCTATCATCACCACCACCAGCCTTTATCAGTCCACTGCTGGACACAGGCCTCTCCAAAAGAAGGATTTTGCCATAATAGCCACGCTTGGCAGGCGGGTTGGCGATCGCAGTTTGGCCAATGGTGGAGAGGAGTCGCTGCTGCCCGTCTTCTTATGGCGGTTCTCCTGTAGTCGCCTCTACATAAAGTTTCTATCTTACACATAATAAAGAGTCTGAATTGAATAAAACCTTATCATAATACTGGCAGAACTCATCGATAAAATTTATCGATAGTGTTAAGCTGGAAACATACTATCGGACGCGGCTTACGGACGCGGCTTACAGCCGCGACTGATAAGTGTGCACGGTCCTCGGACGTTGCTTGCGGACGCCATGAGTGTGACCACTTTAAGTAGATTTCTACGTTTTTGGTAGGTTTGTGACAAAGAGGACGATGTTTTAGTAGTAATTTCAGTAGAAAATCTGTATCGTTTAATAGATTTTGGAAGAAAATTCTGGAAAATAGTAGCTAATCCAAAATACAATTATCCAGGCAAAAAAAACCAACTAAGTGCGAGTCGGACTCGCGCACGAAGGGTTCCGTACCATTTTCTATAAAAACAGCAAAAAAATCACGTTTTGTGTATGGAAGCCCCCTTAAATATTTATTTCAACTTTCTAGCTATCACGGTGCATGAGATACAGCTTGGTGACAGACGGACAGCGGAGCCTTAGTAACGAGCACAATAAGTCACTTTGGTTGTATGGGAGCCCCCTTAAATATTTATTTTATTCTGATTTTTAGTATATTTTGTTGTTATAGCGGCAACAAAAATACATCATCTTTTTTTTTTTTTTTTTTACTCGAGGTGGGCTTACTCTTGACCCCAATCTTGCTGTAGAGCATAGATGGGATCTACGATGGAGCGAGCTTGCCCAGAAGATGCCTATTCACTCTGGACTTAAAGAGAGTCAGGTTATATGCACTCGGAAATACAGACGCAGGCAGGGAATTCCAATCTTTAGCTGTGCGCATTATAAAAGATGATGAGAAGCGCTTAGTGCGGATTATGGGTATATCAACTAAGAACGGATGGTAGCCGGCCGTGCGTCTGGATGTCCGATAGAAGAAAGGTGACGGTGGTATGAGCTCATGCAGCTCATGAGCACACTCTCCTCTATCTGTGAAAATTTCAACTGTCTAGCTATCACGGTTCATGAGATAGACGGACAGACGGACGGACAGACGGACAGACAGACAGAGAGACAGACAGACGGACAGCGGAGCCTTAATAATAGGGCCCCGTTTTACGCTTTGGGTACGGAACCCTAAATTAATCTTGTCCAGGTCCCGGGGATTTCCTGTAACATAATACTGATTACGGTGATAAGCGGGTTTCTTTTTCGCATACGTTATCAAATCGCTAGCTATCTTATAATAAAAATGTTCATGCAATCAATAAGCACGTGCGAGCTCTCGCGCAGTCGGCGTCCTTCTGACGCTCGGACGCGTCCGCACCCCGTGCATACCGTCCGCGGACGTTTTCGGCTTACAGAAACATCCAGCGCGCCAGATTGCTGTCGGACGTCCGAGCGCTCAAGGTCAGCCCAAGGTTACGTCCGCGACTGACGTCCGATGGTTTGCACACCTTTATGTACATTCAATACCTAGATTCCTTTAAGTCGCGGCTGTAAGCCGCGTCCGTAAGCCGCGTCCGATAGTATGTTTCCAGCTTTAAGCACTATCTTCGTTTATTTAAAACTGACGTCACACTCGTGCATGGATAAGTTGCCCTTGTGTGTGAATATATTTGTGTGCGTCTAGTTTAAGCTAGTGTTAGATATTTTTTGTTGTGTGCGAGCGTAGCAACGTCATTGAAAATGCGTTAGTGTTTATTCCCTATGTGTGCGTTATTCCCTTCCCCCCGCAAGAAATGACAGACTTTTTCGCATGGAAATTAGCGAGCTTGTCGTCTCCTGTTGGTTGAATGCTCTAAGCTTTTACTAATATTGTTGTCAAATATCTTGCATACATAGAATATCGTGTCAAAGAAAAGCCTTCTCCCGGGCCCTTATACAAAGTGTGTCTAAATTTGTAAACGGACATGATTTTTTTTGTATAAAATAAAAATAAAACGAACTTATACCATTTATATAAAACATTACTTCAAAGGCTTAATGCTATTATTGTACACAACTTTTAGATTTTTAAAGAACTCTATTGAATTGATAGAAAAATAATGTTTATAAATACGTTGTATGCGTTTCCGAACGAAAGCTATTGTTGTCTGACAGTGACAAATTAATGCAAAGATCTACGGCCATGCTGCCAAGTCATTGGTTATTTAAAATTACATTATTTGATTTGTTAAATATCAGGAAAAAATGGCAGATACTACTGCTTACGAACGTCAAACAAACCTTTTTTTTTCACACTAAAAAGTATCATGGGACCTTATAATGTTGCTATGTAGAAGCCAAAATATATTTTTGTTTTTTATTAATAAATCAAAAACTGGGGTCTTTTAATGATTAAATCAGCGATCAATGCATTCATAATCATTTATTCTTCCAACTTTTACATATCAGTGTCAAGTTTGCAGAGTTTTGATTTTAGTACCAAACCCCATTGTAAAAAAATCATGTCCTTTGTCTAATTATTTTTTGATATTTAATAAAAATATCAAAAAGAGAAGCATAGATTCAGGTAAAAAAGAAGTATTTCTTACATTAAACGCTCCATTTGTTAATGTATCCATTGTTCTTACTTTCCAAGTCACAATGAAGTACAATTTTCACTTGTTTCAGTATTTGGCTAAGACAGACAATACTGAATAATAACAAAGTCTTGTATTACAAGTATACAATCAGTCTTCTTTGTCCTTCGCTAGTTTGCTACTGAAAGAAATCCGCTCAGAAATTGGAAAATACTAGAAAGTCTTCAGTTTCATTTTCAATGCAATCACTTAGAATCAATCTGCACCATAGTAGATGCAATCTCAAACTTTTCCTCTACTCTACTCACTTAAAGGGAAGGGATATGACTACAGGACATACTGATGTATAAGTACATATGAACGTTGTAGGATAGTCAGAAAAATCTAATCTTTGCGACAGGCCAAATGAAAAGGATCGAATATTTGGAACCAAAAAGCGATTTCCCATTTATCCGAGATATTTTTGGAATTAATTTATAGTACCACTTAACTGGTCAAAAGTACTTTTACATACTAAAAGCATGCTTAGCCAAATAAATTACTCATTAGGTCATTTTAATTTTGAGTTAAACCTCTTATACATTACTAGCATTTGCCAGCGGCTACGCCCGCGCAAATCTAGATTTAAAAATAAGGTATAATATTCACTTTTTAACGTAATCCAGTTAAAAAAACAATAACAATATTAAAATAGACACACATAACTAAACGGTAAAAAAATCTGTTTTTATGCAAATCGCTAAACAAAGTAGGCAGTGTATGCTGCATTTATTATATAAACAGGTTGTAGCGCGAGACATCGACCCACATATGCTGGACGACCATTTCAGAGATATTTTTCTATTCCGCGGAAGCGGTTTTTTTTTTCTGATATAAGTAGTCCTTTTCTGATCCGTAGACAAAATCTGTTTTACAATCCATAATAATGGGCATTGTTCATATTTTGAAAAACATTGTAACTCGAAAACCATTTCGAGGAATAGACTTACGGACTCTGGTTATGTAGATAAAATTTGAAAATACTTTATATTTTATGATATTACAGTAAAAAATCATTTGACCTGAATTTGACCTCTGGTGACGTCATCACTGGCACGATGGTGAAAGATTCCTTTGCTTGTAATTGCAACATATAAAAAAGTAATCACCTATTTTTTAGTGGTGTGGCTTGCACTGGAGCGGAATTTTGAGAACCGGAGAAATTCACCGGTGATTGACTAATCTCCGGAGATCTATGTACCTACTCGATAATTATTTTTATAGCTAGGAACCATGCTTCTGATTAAAGTATAACCGTTCAGAGAATGCGTTCCTGACACGTCGCGATTGAACTGAAGACGTAACATTGTAATGGCGTTGCAGTTACGAAAAAAATATTTTTGTTGGTTGTTTACCGTTTTAACAATTGATGAGCATTAAAACAACATTATTATATCAATTATCAATGAATTTTATAATTTTGTGCCAAACTGAGTGTCAAATAACTTGGTAAACAATATTTTTCTAAATCTATACTGCGCTATTACAAGGTTATGTCAGCGCTTTGTATTTGTAGTGCTGTGCTAACAATAACAGGCAATAACAGTATCGTAATATGTTCTTATACAGTTATACTTTATAAAATAATACGTTTTGTTTTTCATTTTAAGAATTTGAAAATAATGGACTTTAAGATAACTTTTATTAAATATAAAAATAAAACTTTGAACAAACCGAACGCGCGAAAGAAAGTAGCATTTTTATATTTAGGTTGAAAATGGTAACCCCAAAATGGCGTTATGGGCCGCCATTTTGTGACGCTAAAACAGTCGTCTGTTGTCGTTTCGTGCGCATAGACCACGTTCTTCAAGTTTTATCGATCTGTTTTTATTGGATTACCCGGCTTTCGTTTAATGGACTGTTTCTGCTTTTCAAACTGACATCGGCGCTAAATCGGACTTCGATTGTGTTTTGTATTGCGTTCTTTTTACTTTTGGTGCATAATATTGCCTAAAAATGGACAAACATTGAAAAGTGGAGCCCGTGAGTTAATCATCAAGCTGCAAGATTACTTTGAGCGGGAGCGGCAAAATGGCGGACCCCTGTTACCTGTCGAACAAGTACAAGAACGCGTCTCTCAGGCACTTGGAGTTAGCAAACGAACGATAACAAATATTAATAAAGAAAAGTTAAGTTAAGTTAAGTAATAAAGAAACGTAGAACTAAACCCGTGACAGATATTGACTCCTTTGACGCCGATGCAATCAGAAATCATATATATGGTTACTATTCCAGAAATGAATATCTCAACAGGAAGAATCTTTTGGCATCGTAAAGAGAAGCTGGACTGTTTAGCGGGGGTAAAACTGCTTTAACTAAAATCTTAAAAGATATTGGTTTTTCGTATAAAAAAAAACAGACAAAAGAAAATTTTTATTAGAACGATACGACATCATTTTAAAACGGATAAGTTTTTTGAGAGAAGCAAAAAATATTGATAACTGGGATAATGTCGTGTTCATTGACGAGACATGGCTAAACGCTTATCACACGGTTTCCCGTTCTTGGACGGATGATATATAGGACGGGTAAGCGGGCCCGTCTGATAATATGCCACGCAGGTACTGCAAAATACAGCTTTGTGGAGAACGCGTTACTGGCGTTTCAATCAAAAACCACAAACGACTACCACGAGGAAATGAATGCCTCTACATTTAAAGAGTGGTTCCAGAACGTGCTTTTGCCCAGCCTACCAGAGCCTTCTGTAATATTCATGGATAATGCCTCCTATCACTCGGTTCAAATACAGAAACCACCTACCCAAGCTAATAAAAAAGAAGAAATGGTGGCTTGGTTACAAGCAAAAGGCATTGACGTAAATATGCAGATGCTAAAACCAGAGCTAATTAAAATAGTTCAAGAAAATAAAGCGGCAAATGTGCGATACGAAATCGATGAACTGGTTTTGGAGTATGGTCATCTCGTTCTAAGAATTCCACCGTATCATTGCCAATATAACGCGATTGAGCTAATCTGGGCTCAAATAAAAGGTTACGCCGCCCGCCACAATACTTCCCCGCCATTCAGCACGAAAAAGATGATGACCCTATTAAAAGAAGCCTGCGGGGAAGTCACTAGATATGACTGGGCAAAGGTTGTTGAGAAGACTAAAAACCTGATTATGGAACATTTTGACCGAGATGTCAGGATCGATTCTGTTATTGATAATAATATAATTATACATGTAGGCGAAGATGATGATGAAGACACCACCTCCTCAAGCGAATCGGAGTCTGATTAATATTCTGTACGCACATTCAATTCAATGTACTTTATTGCATAGAAATACAGATGGTAACTTTGTAACAAAAAATAAATAAAACAATTTTATTATATTAAAATTACCTTTTTTTGGTTTCCACTTAAATTACTAAAATATAAATTTTAAATGATTCCGCCAATTTAAATAAAAATAATCTTAAAAATAACGTGGCGTTTCATTTTGGAGGAACGGTAACGAGCTCAGTGTTATGTTGTGCCCATCACTTGTCGTGACTAACTGATAGGTGTCAGGAACGCATTCTCTGAACGGCCGAACTTTAGTTTTATTTCGTTTATGTTGTTCAATTTGATAATGAACCTATATTTACTTTCCAAAAATATTTATGAAATTTTATAAATAGTTACTTAATTTTTATCAATAAGTAATTGATAATAAATGATTTTTTTTCTTCGGTTTGCTGATGATATTATAGTAAGGCAGAATCGTTGGAAGACCGGAAGCACTCGGCACAATGCTCGATGGCCTTAATAAAGTTTCCAAACAGGTAGGTAGGTAACAAAACAATGATAATGTCGAATAGTCATGTTACGCTCTATACCCAGTACCAGTTGGGAGCTCCATCGTCGAAATTGTTGACAAATATGTAACCTAATAAGACAAGTGATCCAACTGTCGTAACTTGCCTTCTATATGTAAAGGTGACACTGCAATGAGCACATTTGAAAAAGCGGTATATTTTTGTCTCGCGTGCGCTACAACCTGCTGATTACAAAAAAATAAAAGCTTTCGAAAGTGAACGAAAAAGATGAGTTCTTTCTTACGATTATAAATCTCATGAGTACAGTCAGTACGCTCAACGCTAGTCCTGATAAAATAGAACCAAAGATAAGAAACGAAGCTTTTCTGATGTGGCAGTCAGTAATAATAAAAGTAAACAGTACCATTTGAAGAAGGATTTTTTTTATTTATTTAAGGCAAGGAATATTGTGTATAACCTATAGTGCCTATAACTAAGTAAATATATTTTTTCTACACTATTGAGCCGCTTTAAGGCCTAATGTACTATATAAACTTATCAATCAAAAGACGAGAATTTTGAATTTAATGTGTTGTTAGTTCATGTCGCATGAACTTGAACAATAAAATGGGGATGAAAAGTATATAATATAATGCAATAAATTATAGAAGTAGAAGTATAGTATAAAAGGAAGAATAAATTTAAGAAAAAATTAAAAACATATGATAAGAAAATAATTATTTATGGATACCTGACCACGGAAGTATTCAATAAAACTTAAAACTGTTTAACAATGACTTTAATTTATTACTTAATAGCTGACACTGAGTACAGTTTACAGAATCAATAAAACGCGTGTAGTGTCCGGCGATCGACAACTCGTAGGGCTCGGTCACCCCTGCCTTTCGCTCTCACATATGTGCTGCGTATGCACAACGTGGCCCTACAAAAATAATAACATCAAATAGTGCCAAATAAAAACAACGGTTATCAATAAATTAATATTTCCTTTAATCTTCTCTATAAGCTGAAAGCACCGGAGAAAAACGGTTTTTTTTTCCGGTGATTTCACCAGAGATTCTCCGGTGCAAACCACTATTGTCTTGTCACATACTAATGTCAAAACATAACCTCTACGAAATACGATTTTATTAAATATTTTCCCAGTTTCACAAACACAAGACTGTAAACAATGTGTTAAACATAGAAACAGATATTGCTTTGTTCCTAGCTGCAAAAATATTTCGACCAATTCCCTAAATAATTTGTTCGCATTAATGAAGACTTGAGGGAGAAGTGTTGTCAAGAAGTATGTGGAGTATTTTACAGTTCAAATAATATTTGGTTGTGAAGATCACGTTCACGTTAAGTATTACAATAGATGGGCGTGTATTGTATATTGTATGTACTACTGTCATGAGAAAAAATGGTTCTCTAGTTGATCAAAACACACCGATTTCGAGGAGGGTTTGAAAAGTACCATAAGTACCTATAAATTATGCATAAACTCGTAATTTACAACGATAGCTACTTAACCAAAAAATGTATGTTGTTCCTTATCTCTTCATTTTAAAAATTGCCTAAAATACTAATAATTTATACAGGTACTTTAATGTCCATTAAAGTACCTATAAGGGTGCTTTAAAAGCTGTAAATGTACTTAGTATGACATTATCTATCTCTTATACATATTTGAGTGCTTTCTGTTCCACATTGTAACAATAATTTACTTACGTCAGTATTCTTGTAGTAAAATCTAAAATAGATTTAAAAATCTATTAGAAAACCATTTTTATAACATGACAGTAGTACATACAATGTACAATACACGCCAATCCCTTATAATACTTAACTTGAATGTGATCTTCTATGTTTCTAAATTAATAATATCTAAATTGCTTTATTAAACTATTTCATTCTACAACTATATTAATTTATTCAGCAGATATAATTTTGTTGGAACACAGTGCAAAGTTACAATGATAGACAAGAGTACAAATTTCAAAACAAGAAGTACATTCTTCACAAGAACTTTCTACAGCTAGTCCAGCAACTAACTTCTTGTTTATTTTTACATCAAAAACGTGTACATTCGCGCAGCAAAAAGTATCGCCTTTTCAAGGATTGGATGATGCAGATAATTAGTGCCCTATATCGTGTAAATGTGCCCGAAATTTTATATTTGTGGCCTCCAACAGCTTCAGATTAATTTAAGAAAAACGGATTCTGCTGCACGAACGTTCGCCCAGCAAAATTTTTTTTAATTGATGGGCCTAGCTGTATATTAAATATGCAAAAAGATAGCTTATATACGATCATAAATGTGCCGTGAAAGCCAGATTTGTGCCTCTTAAGATATCAGAGTTATTTAGTTTTTTGCTGGGCGAACGTTTTGGTGATTGCTGTATATCGGAAACGGTTGAACGCACATTCATGATTTTTTGTATACAGATTCGGTACATTTGTGCCTATTTGTGCCGGAATTTTCATTAACATGACTAGCATGGTTCAGATGCAATTGCTAAAAAACGGAAAAATGCTCCTGCTCCCGAACGAACAAGACCAAGGAGTTCGCGTTAGTGCCGACTGGTAGCCATTGTATATTTACATGATCCTGTAAAGTTTCGCGGGCCTACTACATATCATTTCCGATTTCTTAACGATTTTGTCTTTTTTTGAGGTTATCTTGAGTGAAATTACTTAGAATACGAAAACACTAGTTTCCTGTGAGCTGGCTTATTACATGCTTCTACAATAATATGAGCGCTGTTTTAAGAATACGTATGCAAAAAATCATGTATGTATACCCATTACTTAAGACAATAACGATTAAAAACCATTCGAGATATTTTTGGGAGATTATCCAACCCAATTGTAGTGAACATTAAAAAGCGGCCGCACGATACATCAAGCTATCCTTCCTCGCTTGATGGTGTTGTAACGAAATTTAAATAGTACAGTTTCGTACAGAATTGTTAAGTTGGAAAATAGTTTATAGGTATTTGGGACATGAAATAAAATGTGAATTGTTTTTTTGTACCTAATAATACGCTATAATTTATAAATTATTATTTAAAATAAATTATACATATATTGAATGAATGAAATAAATAATAATAAAAAATAAATAAATATTGGACATCACAATCATTGCTCTGATCCTATGGTAAGTAGCTAAAGCACTTGTGTTATAGAAAAAGAAACAAAGACGTTACCACAACACCCAGACCCGAGACAATATAGAAAAGTGCGTTTCCTACATTTACCCGACCGGGGATCGAGCCCAGAACCTCAGAGATGGCGACACCATATTAGTCCGGCGTGCTCGACTCTCGGCTACGGAGTTCGTCAAAAAATACCATTTATTTATACCTACGTAGCTTGATAGCTGATTAAGCTGTTTGAAGCGATAACGAAGTACAAAATTTCTTGCCCATCAATATTATCCATTTTTTGTTATGTAATATTTAGAACATTTTTTGTTGTGTTTAGGAATTAAGTTAAATTTGCCTTTTTTATTTATTTGTAATGTTAATTTTATTGTACACGTTTTAATCATCTAAAAGGTACAAATAGCACCTAACCATTATTCATTGTTTATTATTGTATACAAAAAATAAATCAATATAAAAATTACCAATATTGTTTTATCCAAATTGCTTGACTTACCAACTAAAAAAAATAAATATACTGTCAATGGCACATCAAGCTATCAAGCTTAATCAAGCTATGTAGTTAGGTATAGATTTATGGTGCAAAATCATTCATTATAATCTCAAAAGGTTGACAATTTATTTTTAATAATAAATTACAAATTATAGTGTATTATTATGTACAAAAAAAAAACAATTCACATTTTATTTCATGTCCCTAATATGAACTATTTTCCAACTTAATGATTCTGTACGCATCTGTACAATTTTTTCGTTACAACGCCATCGAGTGCGGAAGGATAGTTTGATGTATCGTGCGGCCGCTTTTTAATGTTCGTTACAATTTGGTCGGATAATATACCAAAAATATTTCGAATGGTTTTTTATCGTTATTGTCTAAAGTAATGGGTATACATACATGATTTTTTGCATACGTATTCTTAAAACAGCGCTCATATTATTGTAGAAGCATGTAATAAGCCAGCTCACAGGAAACTAGTGTTTTCGTATTCTAAGTAATTTAACTCAAGATAACCTCAAAAAAAGGACAAAATCGTTAAGAAATCGGAAATGATATGTAGTAGGCCCGCGAAACTTTACAGGATCATGTAAATATACAATGGCTACCAGTCGGCACTAACGCGAAGTCCTTGGTCTTGTTCGTTCGGGAGCCAGAGCATTTTTCCTTTTTTTAGGAAATAAAAGAATTGCATCTGAACCATGCTAGTCATGTTAATGAAAATTCCGGCACAAATAGGCACAAATGTACCGAATCTGTATACAAAAAATCATGAATGTGCGTTCAACCGTTTCCGATATACAGCAATCACCAAAACGTTCGCCAAAATTAATCTGAAGCTGTTGGAGGCACAAATATAAAATTTCGGGCAAATTTACACGATATAGGGCACTAATTATCTGCATCATCAAATCCTTGAAAAGGCGATACTTTTTGCTGCGCGAACGTACACTCAAAAAAATTGGTTGCCTGTAAAGTCGGTATACGGGCGAAAGTTTTACGTGACAACGACTTACGCTCTTAGGCGGGCTAACTGTGCTCGAGTGGAAGGGACGCGTGCCTTTCACTTTTTATGTCTGTCTCTCTCGCTCTTAGGCGGGCTAACCATGCCCGAGTGGAAGGGACGCGTGCCTCTCACTCGCTCTCATTGTGAGCGCATAACGTGAGCGGAGCGTAACGCAGTTTCTTGAAGTGTCACCCGGCAAACCAATTTATAAGACGTTGTCACGTCAAAAAAGAACCTGACCTTTGCGTATAGAGAGTTAAATAAAAAAACGGGCAAGTGTAAAGAAGTTTTGTAGATATTTATTATTAACTAAGTTTGACATTCATTCACTCAAAATCAAATCTAACGCGAGCGAAGCCGCAGCCAAAAGCTAGTTATGACATATGACGACTGTTCGAAGTTTGTTACAGTCGAGCTATCCAAACATTAAAATACTTTTTTCTAAGTAAACACAGTGTGCACAGCTCAACGTAAACATTACGTCACTGGGACATACTCGTTACAACCGTAAACACTCGATGGAGGGTAATAAACTAATAATATACCTACTGTTAGGCTACAAGTTCTTAGTAAAAACAGAATTATATCGATTTCAGAACGTAAGTCACATAATAACACAAGGATGTTACTTCCTTAGTACATCGGCATCGTGACCACGACAATTACTTATGTATAAAAAAAAAACAATGACTGTTTCATGTAAATAAATAGTTTACGTTGTGACGTAGATGAATGTCAGCCGCGCCCGCGATTATGATCGATCATCTAATTTAGTTACGTCGACACAACGCCAACATTAACAAGGGTTGCCAGTTCGTCGAGATAGAAAAAAATCTTCTTATCGACTTTACTAAGCTCAAAGCTGGCCCACCGATTTTACGTCACTCAGCGAGTTATGAAAAGGTCGATGCTTGGAATTTTGTTAAGGGATAAAATACGTAACGATCCAGCAGAAGATACAAGTAAAATAGTCTAAAAATGTAGTAAACTTAAGTGGCAGTGGGCCGGTCACACAACACTTATCGCAAAACCGATGAAATGAGGAGTACAACGTAAACGGGTTCTTAGGTAGAGGCTACGCCTTGCTAAACGTGCTGTATGATAACCTCCAGCATGATGGACCGACTACCTTATGAAGAGAGCTGGCAGTGGCTAGATGAAAAAAGCACCTTTTGGTGGGAGGCTTCCGTCCAGAGTGGACTGCAATAGGCTGACATGATGATGACTTTACTAAAGAGGACATCATAAAGACCATGAATGGGCTGCTGTGGTGAGTTTCTAAACTAATAATTGTGAAATCGGTTTGTCATCTACAGGTCTCAAACAAGTGACTGTCGCTAAAACCTGCTGCTTTTAACACAAATAACTCATTAGGAATGCTATGTGGTCGTCGAATCTGGTGTTTATAAAATAGATTGTAGTGATTGTAACTCATCTTATATAGGACAGACCGGCCGTAGTTTCAACACACGTTATAAAGAACACATATCCGCTTATCGCAATAATCACCCGGAAAAATCACATTTTGCAAAACACCTTTTAGATTCAGGACATAGTATTTCCGAAAACCATTCTGTTTCAATTTTACAAACATGCGAAAAAAGTTTAAAACTTTCCATCCTAGATCACTTAGAAATAATAAAACACAATAAAGATAATTCGCTTACATTGTTGAATGAACAGGTCGTTTTTGCCAACTCTCCACTAATAAATATCTTCTCTAACCAACAAAAAAGAAACAACCGTCAAATAACGATGAACGTTACTCGTAACGTTACGAGTGACGTTTAAAACTTGTGGTGGAGAGGGGGTATAAAAGGCCTGTTCGCCAGTCTCACACTTTAGTCTGCATCCGACCTGTGATGACTTACGCCAGTCCGGTGTTTGCTCACATCCCCCGATCGATCCTTAAGGGCTTTCAAATAGTCCAAAATAAGTTCTTGCGCCAAGCCTCGGGGGCCCCGTGGTTTGTGCGCCGTAACAATCTCCACAGAGACTTTGACATCCCGTCTATGGCCCTCTATATGAAAGAAGCGTCGAAGCGCTTCTTTGATAAGGCCATAAACCACCCTAACCCACTAGTAGCTAAAGCCGCCACGTATACGCCCCAGAAGGATGTCGCTCGCCGATTCCGTCGGCCTCGCCACATACTCGATGACCAGGTTGATGATATCACCGCGTTTGTCACAACAGCCAACACCGCCTTAAGCAGTTCAAATACTACACAACATAGTAGCTCGTTTCACCGCGCCCGCCGAAGGGCGCGAGGTCCCGCCTTCCATTTCGGCCGACACAGACATGTGCCTGGCCGCTTCTCCCCTGTCCACCCTTCGGACGACGGCCCAAGCCGAGGTCCGAGCCTACAGAGGCGCCCTTGAGGCCCGAGTCCGATTAACCCCCAGATCGGGCCCGCCAGAAAGGAGCCCGACGGCGGTCCGGCCTGCCTAGGCAGTCCCCGGCCGCGCCGGCGCCACCACTGGCGGGTTCGCCGCTTGGTAGGGTGCCTTACGCACTCCGCACTGGCCCGATCGCGCCCGCTAGTATGGGGCCCGACACGTACGAGCCTGAGGCTTCGCTGCGCGAAGCCTCACACTCGGACGGGTCGCGGAGACCGCTAGTGGGGCGGACCTAGGCTGAGCGCCTTCAGCGCTCGCCATCTCTGCCCGGTTGTAGCTGACAAGGTCTTTTCATTGGGCCGTCAGCGACAGGTCCGTCCGAAAAAAAAAAAAAAAAAAAAAAAACTCACACTTTAGTAGTCGTCGAAGCGCAGCCAAGGCGACAACATCTCTCCTGATGATGCCACGTGAAGTGGCGAAACGCGCGTCGAGGTTTTTATGTCGGTGTATGTCTGTACTAACTTTTGCAGTCGTCTGTTTCGCATGCGATTTGAGGGAGGGAGGGCGGTGCTTTGCATGTGCCTGTGTTTGTCCTTAGATTGTGGGTTACAGGTGGTGTAATTAGGGTTCCTATGCCGGCGTAACTAAGCGGAAGTTGTAAGCAAAATAATTACATTTTCATAATTATTTACAAATTTTCTACACAAATTATCAGCCACCTGCTTCAGAGACTTCCCGGTATATGCTGGCGATTTGGATTTAGTCTCATAAGTTGCCTTCTTAGAACAGGCTAAAGTGAGTCTGACTAAGGCACTGAGCACTTCCTATATGCCAGAAGCCGAACCCGGTTTAAACGCATGCCTGTAAATTCAACATCCGCAATCAAAGATCCAGGGTTGCCAGGAGGAAGGAGCGGTACCCCGCACCCCTATGGCTACAGTTATTAGGAAAAGACCTACCAAGTCCACCTGGAAAGCCTTTAATAAGTTGCAAAACCAGGTTAGCTACTGTAAGGATATTTTTACAACAACAACAACAACAACAATATTTTTACGACAAGTAAGATGGACTATACTTATGGCAGTAATGGTTCGATGGTGTGTGCTTCTCCTCCTTAGGTGGACTAACTTCTGGCATATTCTACGAGTACTACTTACGGAACTACAGACATCTGTCGGCATACATGTGCTGTGCTGTGTTCATATAGTATGTTGTCATCGAAATCGTCTCGTAATAAAGTAATAAACATCAAAAGATGTTCAAATGTTGTAATTTTCGAATGAGTATTTTGACTTCTGTTTGTGTTGTGTATTTCGCCATAAGACTAAATACCTCTTAAGATGCTGCTAGCTTGCCTTGATAACCGGCCGATTTATTACTCGCAAAACAGAAGGAGGTACCTATTAGGAACCGGGACCTAAAATTCTAGGTACCGGGACTGGCCACACCTCGCCAGTACCGGGATTTTTCCGGGAATTCCGGTAATCCCGGGAGCAAGCCCTAGCTAGTAGGAAGTACATTCTACAAATGTAATGAACATTGCAACTGAAATAATAAGTAGATACGCCAGTTGGCAGCAAAACCCGGATATTTTTGTAAAAATTTTAAATAGTGTAGCTAGAATAGCAAAAATCATTCAAAGAAAGCCAAATATATTATTTTTTTTAAACACTGAAGCAATACATTTTGCATGATGGCGGTTGATATACCGATAAATTAAGAATTACAATTTGATTAATTTGTTTTTAGGATTTCGAACCACGAAAAGTCGCAAAGGTCCTTTTTTTTAGAAATTTCGAGTTAAAATTGCTTACCTACATAATATTTTGAGGCCTTTAATAAAATACTGCTACTGCTATTAATGCCACATATCAAATTTTTCAGCTGAAAAGTATTTATCTGAGGCAGGTGATAAATCATAAAATTGTTTATATTAATATTTTAATGCTCCATTGCGGGTGGCCTGCCATGCACTTATACACTACATGTTTTTTAAAATTAATAAATAAGGTTGTATCCTGTAATATATTCGTAATATATTCTGGTTGTTGACCCTAAACGTAAAGGAGTTGCGTTTTTGCACGGGAAATAACTCGTCAATGTCGTCGTAGCGTAAGGGACTCGAGTTTGTAGTTGTACGTCGCAACCACACCCTCCGCCGTAATGGAAAACAATGCGACAAACAAGCAATTTATGAGTCGCTTTTAAGAGTCAATGATCTTCGGGTTGGAACTACGTAACGTAATGGAAGGTGCTGGAACTTGTGCTGTGGAACTACGAAAGTGTTTCGTTTGATCGTACGTATAAATTTAATGAATCAAAATTGAATTCTGCTTGTGTCAAACATTTGTCAATTTATGGCCAATTGAAAACAGTCATGTTTTTGACGCGGCTATAAGTTTGAGTTTTATATAGGATTGATACAATTGGATGTTTATTTTAATTTGTTAGGTTAATACTTCCGAACGAACGAGACCCTTTCTTAGTGGTGGAGGACTTCAGCTATTCTCAGCCTACTATAGTCTGTTTGTTCAGTCAAGATTTCAGCGTGGGATCTGCCGGTCGATTCTCTAAAAAAAAACGCAACGGACTCGCTCTAAAACTTGACTTAGCCGTACAAACGAACATAGCCTCTATCTTGTTAGTAAGAAGGTTCATATTATTTATCGTTAATGAGCGAGTGCAGCGACGAAGTGAGCGCGGTTTTGTTTACAGAATCGACAGGCAGCTCTTCAAAGCATGTTGAATTAATTTGTTCATTGCAAATATGCTATGCTGTTCCTATAAACCACACGTCTATACGTGTTAAATGGATCAATTTGTATAACAGTTATAACATTACATTTCGGCGACAATTAATTTGGTTGTTATATTAGTTGTAAATCTATCATTACCTTCTACATTTGTACGGACGATTGTGAGCTATCTAGCGATAGTAATGGGGATGGAAAGAACAATAATTAGTATGACACTAGAAGTAGGGGACCAATTATTTATGTAATTTACACACCTACAGATATATTTTGCTAGTAAAAACAACGATATAGGCAGAAACTGTAGGAATAATTTGCTTCCATGTACTAAATTATTACTCAAGATATTCTGGAAGCGAGCTTTTGTTTGTTTATTATCATTAACACAAATAAGTTAACATTTAACTGACTTGCTTTACATGTTCTATAGATTAATAATTTATAATGGTGATGATATATTATGTCCACAAAATAAGTAAGACTCGCTACGCGGATATGTCCTATTTTACCTACCTGCGTATCTGTTTTTCTTAAATGTATCTTTTTAGTAACCTATTTGTAATGTTTTATGTTATGAATTTATGGAGACAGATAAATTTCCAAATAAGATATGGGGTCATTGCCAAGTTTAACCCGGCGAGCATGAGGTGTAATAAAGTTACATCAAGCATGAGGCAGGTTATGACATACCCTTGAGATAATGTAGCATAATTTAGTATTTATTATTATTTTCTATACTTTGTTGATTATATTGTGTAAAATTATGTTTTTGTAGTGTAAAATGAAATAAATCAAGTTCAGAGTTATACATTAATTATTATTTATTCTAGTTTCACAGAATGATGAAATCACAGCAACAAATCTTTATGAAGTTACAAATTATATGATTTTAACAAAAAATATTTATACTTTGGAATGTAATCAACTTAAAATAAAAAAATAATAAGATCTTCTTCTTAAAAAAAATATGAGTTATTTTTTTTTGCTAAAAGATAATACTAATCACTAGTGTCAAAATCAGCACAATTTTCGCACATGCATTTTGCATGCTCCAGACATAAGGGCTTGTTACAAGCTTTGCAGGAGTATTTGGTTTTTCTGTCCTTCTTGTAAGGACAAACCTGACATCTGACATAATTATCGTCCGGGTGCATTCGCAGGTCTTCAGGGTCGTCACCTGCTTCATTTTCCACAGGTCTTTCCTGTCTAGAGTTGGATGAAATATCATCTGAATCCTCACCTTCTTGGCCCGTCCTAGAACCCACTTCGTGTGTGAACACGAAGTGGTTTCTACAATGGTCAGATTCCTGCTCTGAACTGGATTCATCACCCGAAGAATCAGCCGCTAACATAATACGGATCCATTCCTCATGCCTTTCGTTGTCCATTTTGACAAAAAACAAAAACAATAAAAAAAAGCTCAAATTAATGAATAAAAAACGGATTCACAAACACAGATCACACCATAGAACTGAAAAAACAATATAAAATCAGTAAAAAAATATATTAATGTATAATTAAATATTTACGAAAAAAAAATACGTCAAAAATGAGGCAGGGTCTTACATACCCTCAATGCGTTTGCGCACTCAATGATTATCCCGGCCGGCGTGCCGCGCCACACTGCGATCACACCACTATACCGCCCCGCGCGTCCCTCCTTCCAGCTACTGAGCGCGCTGGTGATGCCGCACGAAAAACTTAAAAATTACGACTTTAAAAATGTAACAGGGCGTGAGATACCCTGGGTCGTGCTCGCCGGGTTAAGCACATTTTATCGTCTTGTACGATATAACTAAGTTTAAGCGCACAAATACGAACAAGAAAGTATTACTAAAAAGTTCAGCAAATATTTGATATAATATAGGATACTGAAGAAAGATGTTTTCAAATGTAAAAAACGCTGCTAATCAATTTGTTAAACGTTACTTTGCTAAATAACAACTTTAGCCTCAAGCAGTAGGTTGTTGAAATTTTTGTATTCCTTAACATCACCAGGCCTGTCTCACTCCCCGTGTAGGCATCGAAAAGATACCTACGCGTGGCGACCTACTGCGGTGGGCTTATCCAGTAGGGACTCGCGAACGAGCAGTGAAGCGCGCGCGCTATTTATTCTTATATTTTCCTATAACTACTTTCGAAATGAAAAGAAAAAGAAAACAAGCAAAAAGATTATGTGCAGTGTGAAGCTTAATAACTGTTTATGTTACTAAAATTACATTAATGGTAGATGTGCAATTTTACCAGGAATTTAAATTAAATCATGACGAGCAGGAGCTAGCGCTAGAGCCAGGCGCTGGATGGCGTTGTAGTTTCTTGTAGCAGTCAACCCCTAGCGCTTCGATCATTTTAGTAAATAAGTTTAGTGATCGAGTTAATTTTACTGAACTGAATAAATGACTTTGACTTTGACATCCTTATCAGTGCTATACAGTAACAAAATATTACAGAGTATTTGGACAACAAATAAAATCATTCTCTTGCGATAAAAATAAAAAGAAGCATTTTTACTCGAAGGTGTTTTTATAATTTGCTTTATTTGTATTTATTAACGCTTTTACTTGAAAAGTATATTAGGGTACGTCCAGATCTGGCGAATGCACCGCGAATACGTAGTTCGAGAAGTAACATGAATAAGAAAAGAAAATTTAATTTCGCCAAGTCATTGGGCCTTTTTTACGTCAGGGAAATGCCATTACGCATACCACGCCAGCCACGGGGGTAGCCGAGGGTTATGTGGGACTCTTTTTGATGGTTTGAGCTCATTACCCAAAAATTGTGTTTTCTTTTTATCAGTCAAATGAAATTTAAGTGTTGGGTCTGGTTGGTTATGCGCAGTTCGTCCCCCATTCGCAATTTGTCCTATTCGCACTTAGTCCCATTCGCGGTTGCCAGTGCCATTCGCAGTTGGCCCCGTGTATAGGTTGACTCGGATATAATATTATAACTAAGGCAATTCATTCAGCAATAATCATTTATCTTAGATTATTTTTCTATAACAATATTACAATCAAGATTATCAGAGCAGTCAAGAGGGTTGTAATATAATTAAAACTATTAACTATTAACTGGCCCAAATATTGGTAAAAGCACTCATAAAATTTACTATGTTTGTATTTATAAAATAAAACAACCCTGTTTTTATCTAAGTAAACACTGGCACGTGACATGTCTATGAAATCTACATTGATTCATTATTCTCATTAACCATTAACTTGACATAAAATTTAGGAAAAAAATTATCAATTTCTTCGATCCGATCGAAAAGTCGATTCCGATCTGGGGTGTAAGTAGGTACATAACGTATATACTTTATAGATTACGTCTATTAAACGTTTTTTTTTACAATACTTTCATATTAATGTAGAAAAAGGGAAAAACAGTTTATGTAAAAATAAAATACTGTAGACAGACATCGCCGCAGCGTTGTAGGTACCGCGATAAAGAAACGCAACCACCTTATACAACTGAACCCATTTATTTGGATTACACTGCTGTTTCTAAATATGGATGAAATTTTATTATTGTAAACTACTTACTTTGCATATATTCACGATAACAAAGAACTTTGCCCAAATAACTAGTTATGTATCTCAAATTAATTTTGTAAGTGTGCGTAACGTGTGACAAAAATAAATTTATATAAGTAGGTAAGTAATTAGTTTTTCAAGCAGTTTGTTGTTAATATGAGTGGTATAAATAAACTCTTTAGTTTTTAATATCATCTTATATAGGTCGATTTATTGAAGAAGCTAAGAATCAAAAAGCTAAAAAGAAAAGAGCAGGAATGTTTAAAACTGGTTAAAGTACTCACAGTGGAGTGCCTCCAGAAGTGTATGAGAGCGTGTATGTCGGTGGCGGGCGCCAGCAGAAGGTAGTCGCGCCACTCATCGTAGCTGATGTTGAGGCTGCCGTCTTGGTCCATCCTGCGGACAAGTCGCCAATCAGAAGGTCTACTATGAAAATGTTTCGTTCGTTCGGAACTACGGACGTAAAAACCACAGTATGTACAGGGTTAAATTGAAAAGAAGTGCCAAATTTCAAAAATAAGATCTTGAGGTGCACTGCTTATGGTATTTGTTGTCAATTTGAACCTTAGGTATGCGTTGACGCTCCTGCTGTTAGAAATTTACCTTACATCGAAAAGGCTAAGGTTTGTTTTCACGCGCCATTGTGACTATTATTGCATTGAACTTTGCAGTTCTAGGTTGCACAGAGAAAGTGCGTGCGTATTTTTTATGAATGAGGCAAGATTATCAACGCGTACCATCCTTGAACAGCGGATATTAATAAAATAATAATAATAATAAGTTTGTCTTTTAGATCGTTTATATCGTAGATCGATTTAGTTACTGATTCTGAGTGGTCCCTGAAAATTAGGCACCCCTTTGCAATGTAAACCTGTATATCTTATACAGTAAAGAAACTACCTATAAACGATCAAAATGACGTACTCACACATGTGTACAACAAGAACTCCCAGTAAACAAGGAGTACTGAGTTCATATTTTATCGAAGGATTGACACAAATGAATGTTTATTTTAGTTCATTAGGTTTATACGTTCGAACGAACGAAACATTTTCGTAGTAGGCCTACAGGAACGCCGGGGTCGCGGCGCGTGGCCGGGGCAGGCATCAAACGTGACGATAAATGGCAGCATTCGAACTAGGTACTGTAGAGGTTTATAATCAAATGAGTAAAACCTCTACGTCTACCAAGGTATGTTCGAATTATGAAAGTTGCTTTTGAATATTTTTCTTGGACGTAGAAAAAACTTTTGTTTTCGGGATTCATTAAAATATTTGGAGTCGAAGAAAAATATACACAAGAATATAAATTATGTTTATAAACTAGAGAATTGCGTACAACGATTCAAAAGCTAAGTACCTCTACATTTCTTATGTAAAGACCCTTCTCAAAAATTAATATTTATTAAGTGAAATAATTTGTTCTCGATCAATTCCCAATAGTCTATCCCAGCTTCGGCCATTGGCACGTTACAGTACCTAAGTAGAAGAACAATTCATGTGTTGTGTATGATGTTAGCTACATAGTCGTGCAAGGTTGTTGATTTTTTTTCAAATGACCCTGTATTGCGTATTTGTTACTAAAGCAATACACTTTCACTTTATCTTTGGCATTTGGGTGAATTATATTAGAGTTAAAACTCTTTGTTTTCACTTAATTCAATCAAAGCTAAGTACCTACTCTCATAATAAAACAGCAGGTTTGGTTGGAATCCTTTATGTAAAGTTGGTTTAATATAACAGTAACTACAATATTGTGCAGCGAAGTGCCGCCAAATTTTCCTTACTATTAAGTTTTACCTTTAATTAACGGTTAATGGCCTTACTACAAAAAGATAAACTAGTGTTGAACACTTTTCTAAAGATTAGTCAACCAATTTTAAATGTTGACACATCAGTCATTCGAGACATATTATTAAGAAACTTCAAATTGGTTGACTTATCTTTAGACAAATTTTCAACACTAGCCTATCTTTTTGTAGTACGGCCATAAGAGTTTTGACAGATTCCCACCGGTCAAAATTGGTTTTGACTAGTTATGAGTTTGAGTGTAACAGACATATACTTTACTGTTACATATTATTATGTCTACATCATTTTAAACTAAATTTTAAAAAAACACTCGTCCAATCCTTTCCTACGATTTGTAACATAAAAAATTACAAATTATTTAATCAAAAGGTGTCGAATATAGAATTTGAATACTATATGCCATCCATCCATCATAGTTGTTCGTTTGGTGCATGCCCAACATAATAAACAAAATTATTTACAAAGGCTGATGTCAAAAGCTATGATCGTTATCATGATAGATACAAAGTGACAGTATTTACATGATCGTCTTACAAGCTTCGTATACTAATGAGAACGCGCACTATAACACACAATATGTTGTTAAATATGCAATGTAAAAACTACATTAACTCAACGATCATCGCTCTAACGTTTTAATTAGCACAGTTGGCGATGTATAGCGGAGAAGCGTCTAGATATGCGCGCGACTCCACTTACCACCAGAACTTATGCCAACCACCTTTTCTGAAACATTCGAGCAGAACGCCTTAAAAAAAGCATGCATTCAGAATGTACTAACATTCCCTGGCGTGGATCTTAAGCGCTGGGGCAAAGAGTAGGGGTCGCTTTGCGCATCTCACGAGACGACCATTATATCAGAGACACGTGTGCGCGTAGCTAACAACCAATCACAGGGGCGTGCGGTGCATATAGGCAATTAGGCAGTGCCTCCTGATAATGGAAATAAGGTAGGCAGTAGGTACTTACAAATGTGTAGTATTGATGAAAACAGCTGAGTTTCATCAATAAAACACATTATAAGTATCTACTGCCTGCCTCGAAAATAAAACCAATGCCCGCCACTGGGCGCGCGAATATCCAATCACGTAATCGTAATGGTATTTTGCAAATCTTTCGCCCGGCGCTCAAAATTCGAACCGCTAGTTGTAATACTCACACATACTAGTAGTTAAAAACCAGAGGCCGTTGCCGAAATAACGATTTGAAAATACGGAGTTATATCATAACGATGACAATTTGCAACGTGATTTTACGACGGCATTTGTCAGTCTCACGCATTTTGTTTACGAACTTCGCAAACGATTTCAATTTGTTACTTTGGCTATGGCCTCTGGCGTCTTTTTGACGATACGGATTTGTGGCGAGTGAACAAATCGAGCAAGATACGTTTATGCATTGTTTGTAAACGTGATTACAAATTTTAATAAATACGGTAACTTATATATGGGAATGCGACATGACATAAAGGTGCGTGCCACGTTAAAATGAAACGCATTAACAAAACACCAGGAGACGTATTTTTGAAGCTTCGAAATGAATCTTGAATTCGAACACGAATACGATTCGTGTGCGAATTTTATTTCTATCACTCCCGATTTTACGCATTTTTAAATCACTCGAATTCTGTGTTGCTTTTATCGCATGCGAATCTTGCCATTTCGTATTCGAATTGGAATTTGCATGATTCAAAAATACGTCTCCTGGTCGTATTAAGTAAGGAAACGTCGAGTCTATATTTTAATAACAGGCATCGTACAATTATTGTTCTCTGACTGTCCCTGTACTACAAGGCTTCATCACTTCACTTTGGATTTTATTCACTAGTTCATTCAATGATTCTTAACCCAATTGTCTTTAGTCGTTCGTCCGCCATTATTGTTTACAAGTGTCCGACCGAAGTTTTCTTTTCGGTTTCGGCCAAAAAACAGCCGAACCTTTCGGCCGCGCCGAAACTTACATCGTACTTATGAGTCGCGTTTGGCTAACGTCGGGTGCACTCGGTACGACTGGCAATATGGCGTCCTGACACCGGCGGCTGCTGAATCATCATAATTCACAATTTTTCATACCGATTTATCCGTATATTGGTTATTTAGGATGTAAGTGCGGAAGTTTATTTATTTCATTAAACGAATTCGAATTTGTCTTGGTTGCGTGTATTTAATAAATAATAATAACGGGGGAACTAATGTAACCTTAAGAATTTCGCGTTTGGCTAACGTCGGGTGCACTCGGTACGACTGGCAATATGGCGTCCAAACACCGGCGGCTGCTGAATCATCATAATTCACAATTTTTCATACCGATTTATCCGTATCTTGGTTATTTAGGATGTAAGTGCGGAAATTTATTTATTTCATTAAACGAATTCGAATTTGCCTTGGTTGCGTGTATTTAATAAATAATAATAACGGGGGAACTAATGTAACCTTAAGAATTTCTTTAAATATTGTCGGTGAATCGACTTTATCAAAAGCAACTTTCTGTGTAAAATTAAAATTCGTACCATTTTAAATAATCAATTGGGTATGAAACATTTGCCGCTCGGCTAGTCCTAAAAGACCTGAATCTATCCAAAAACTCAATTGTAAGAGTCGCTAAGGACATGCTAGAACGAGTCAATTCCGACCCAACATTCATGAAACGCATTGTTACTGGTGACTAGACGTGGGTTTACGAGTTTGACATGCAAACTAGACAACAAGCTTCAGAGTGGAGTGGCGCCTTCCAACTGAACTGAAACCGAAGAAACCGCGCCATACTCGATCGAAAGTCAAAGTCATGTTGACTGTTTTCTTTGACTGTCGCGGCGTTGTGCACTCAGAATTCTTGCCAGAAGGTCAAACGATAAAAAAGAGTATTATTTAAGCGTTATGCGGCGTTTAAAAGAGCAAATTAGACGAAAAAGTGGAATGAATATTCTTGGATTTTGCACCACGATAATGCGCCTTCCCACAAGGCCATCATTGTGAACGAATTTTTGACCGAAAACTCAACAAATACCATCGAATAGACACCTTATTCACCAGATATGGCTCCAGCCGACTTCTTTTTTTTCCTAAACTTAAATTACCACTTCGTGGCACCCGGTTTCATTCGGTAGAAGACATAAAGGAGAATTCGCGGCGAGAACTGAACTCGATTCCGGAAAAAGCGTTTAAAAACTGTTTTGATGATTGGATTATTCGTTGGCGTAAGTGTATCGCTTCTGAAGGAGCATAGTTTGAAGGTGATAAAATAAAATTGGATGAATAACTAACATTTTGTGTATTATTAATATTTTCCCAGTACGTTCTTGACAGAGTAGTACATGAAAAGAACAAGGCCTACTCACATTTTTTTTAATGCTTTAATCACGTTTATAAAACGTTCGGTTTCGGTCGAAACTATGATCCATTTAAAAGTAAATATCGTCGGCATTTTGTAATCTATACTACTTCATGCCAGGTTTTATCTACCAAGCTAAACCTGAGGATACTTGTCTACCGCAGCCGTCATCTCAGATTGGATGAAATCGGTGACATACATTCTAATTAATATAAATAAATTCTTTCCACAATCACACCAATAATCTAGCCCCAAACTAAGCAAAGCTATGGCGGCTAGATATCGGATATACTTAAATATGTTTAGAAACATCAATGACTTAGGTATAATGCTGCTCGTTGTACAAACATTTGCCCATTGCGGGATTCGAAACCTCAACCGCTAGGCTTTGTAGGAGCGCGAACCACTACACTAGACGGTCGTCAACCCACACGTGTACCGCATAGTCGTCATCCGAGCGCATAATGAATGTCGCCGACGTCATCTCATTCTCGGGTGACTGCTGTGGTGGACAAACGTCTTTAGGGCTCAGGCAGCAGGCCGGCAATATCATGCGATTGGCGCGCGACGCGACTTGACTTGAACAAGCAGACGACATTGCCGGCGTAAGAAGAACGTACGTCATACGTACGATGTAGACTAGGCAATGTTAGAATAGATTTCGAATAGAATGAAAGCATGCAGTTGAAGACGCCACCCTACAAAAATTTAATATTTTAATGTCAATTGCATGCATTGTCATTTTACTCTACTAGCTTTATTAAACCAGTTCAGTCACTAGCAGAGCAGTTTTTAGGGTACCGCACCCAAAGGGTAAAACGGGACCCTATCACTAAGGCTCCGTTGTCTGTTTGTCTGTCCGTCTGTCCATCTGTCAGGCTCAGGCTGTATCTCATGAACCGTTATAGTTAGACAGTTGAAATTTTCACAGATGATGTATTTCTGTTGCCGCTATAACAATAAATACTAAAAACCAGAATAAAATAAATATTTAAGGGGGCTCCCTTACAGCAAGCGTGTTTTTTTTGCTCATTTTTATACATAACGGTACGGAAAAATAGCTAGACATGAAAACATTTTTATAATAAAGATCGCTATTATTGTTTTTATAAAATTATGGTTTTCTTATTTCCTAGATAATTTATAACATAATTTTACTATCAAACGCTTAATAATAAAAAACACTCGCAACGCAATTTTAAGTAAAAGTAAATCGTAACCTGGTTTAAAAAATTGTGTACGTTCGCTGTGCCAAGTTTTTTAGACTAGAATTTTAAAGTATGTTAATATTAGAAATAAAATGACAGTGATAGTTAGTTACCGTTTCAATAGATTGGTGGCTTCATTTCTGCCTATTGCTATGCCCAAATCAGCAAACGCCGACTGAAGTTCTTCCAGATCAACTTTCCCTGGAAAAAACAAAAGAATAACTATTTAGGCAAGTAGTTACGATGACAATGAGGGCTATCGCGCGTGAATTTGCTGTGCCGCGTGTGGTCTCCGAATGAAACGTCAGTATGTGGATGGCTACTTATGCGGGTTTATTAGAACTATTGTGAATATTTTGCGATATCTGAGATTTAGTGTGGATATATCAGTTACGGGTCTATAAATGCCAGAGCTTAAAAAGCCGGTCTAAGAAGGTTTTTGAGAATTACATTAGACTCCCGGCTGCCTCAATAATTGCATTTAAAATGACCTTTTCAGAAGCTACACACACCGGCATATTTAGCGGAAAATAAATAAAATTAAAGAAAAAAATACTTTTTTAAACACAAGCTTTTATTATTTGTTAATAAAATGAACTAAAAAGTTGAAAATAAATTAACCTGATGCGAAAAATATCATTATAATATAAGCAGCTTTTTTTTTATAAATAAAAACTTTCCCATGCTTTTGAGGAATGTGACTTATCTCATTGGGTAGTATTTATGGTCTTTAACGTACTCCAACTAGTTTCGTTAGTGCTCGCTGGTGGGTCACAGGTCCGAACAAAATGCCAGTTAACCTTTGTTGGAGATGCATATTCACGCCAACCAAGATACTCGTCTAGACGAATCAAATGAGCCCAAACACGATCTAAAATTTCAGCTCAATCGGTATCCGGGAAGTGGATAAAATTAAACTTGCAAGATTTGATTACAGACAACGGGACAGGTGAAACTAAATAAAAGCTTGTAAAATAAAATTAAAGAAATAAATCCTTTTTAAACACAAGCTTTTATTATTTGTTACTTTTTAGTTCATTTTATTAACAAATAATAAAAGCTTGTGTTTAAAAAAGTAGTTTTTTCTTTAATTTTATTTTTAACTTTTTAGTAGGTGTTTATACACCCTCATACCATTCAGCCCTCGGCACGTGCTCAACTTCGCATTAGGTCATACATCTAATCAATCAGCCATAATTCAAATTCATAACAAACGGAATGAACTTATTTCCCAAATTTGTTGGACATACATATTCACGCCAAACAAGATACTCGTCAAGATGAATCAAACGAGCCCAAACTCGATGGGGTTGCGTAGTTTAATTACGGAGTTCCTATGGCCACCTTCCAGCTCCATCATCAGATCACCACCATTTTGTCATATTATTGCATTGTCACGCGGTTTACACATGCATGCAAAATTTCAGCTCAATCGGTAACCGGGAAGTGGATTAAATTTAACTTGCAAGATTTGATTACAGACAACGGGACAGGTGAAACTAAATAAAAGCTTGTAAATAAAAGCTTGTAAAAAAGGTTTGATATCAGTATCATATAAGGTTGCTGGCTGGTTTATACGTCATTTAATTTAAAAAGCAATAATTTCAAATTAATAAAACAACTGAACATCACATTTTATGCAATTGTTTTAATTTTATTCAAATACACCTTATCTGGAGCGAACTTTGACTATTTCTTTCTTCAGAGTTTGATTTAAAATTTCATTGAAATACTGTTTTTTGTTAGTTTTTTTTTAATAACGCATCTTTTTGGAGTTGAGGACTGAATTATGCCTGACTTAGCCCCAACGTAGATTGCCAGGGCACTCGAAATGCAAAGAAATGGTCAAACCTACAGAGTGATATCCAGAGATCTTCGTCGACCAGTTTCAACGATCCATCGCAGTATTCAACGGTTCAGGGAGACCGGTACTTATGTGAGAAGAGCAGGACAAGGCAGAAAAAGACGCACTTCGAGTAGGGATGATCGTTTCATTCGGCTTCGTGTACGTAGGAACCCCCGTTTGACGGCCGTCCAAGCCCGACATGAGTTAGAAGCAGTGCGGGGTGTAACCGTAAGTGAGCGTACGGTACGAAGAAGGTTCGAAGAAGCTGGTTTGGGTTTATTTGTGCCCGCAAAGGCTCCAAGGCTCGAAGTAAATCATCGTAGAAACAGGTTGACTTTTGCTTAGGAACATCGAATTTGGAGTAAGGTATTGTTTAGTGATGAGTGCAGAATTCTCTTAAATCAAATTGACGGCAGGCAAAGAATATACAGACGCAAAGGAGAACGATACATTCAGACAAATTTTGAAACTACAGTTGCATACGGTGGTAGATCAATAATGGTTTGGGCGGGCATTTGTTTGGGAGCTCGCACAGACTTGGTAGTGATTGACAGAGGGAGTCTGACTGCAGACCGCTATATCAGAGAAGTTTTAGAAGAAAATGTCGTACCGTTTTCCCCATATATCGGTGACGATTTTGTTTTTATGCAGGATAATGCTTGGCCGCATACCGCTCGGGTAACTCAAGCATATCTTAATGATATGAATATCACTGTTATGGAGTGGCCGGCGAGATCACCGGATATGAACCCAATAGAGCACGTTTGGGACTTGCTGAAAAGAAAAGTTAAGTCCAGAATTCCAGCTCCTGCCAACGTGGGTGAACTGCGAATCGCCGTAGTTGAGGAATGCCGGAGACTATCCCAGGAGACCATCGATAACATCATTCTTAGTATGCCTAGACGGGTAGAATAAGAGCACGTGGAGGAAATACGCGATATTAATCACCATTTTTCTAATTTAATAAATTGTTATTTTAATATCAATTTTCACTTTTCCCGGTTACATAAAAAGTTCAAAAATGTACCATTTTTCACAAAAAGCCTTTACTCGCAAAATGTGTTCTTAATGTGTTCCCATTTTAATTAAAACAAATGAAACTTTAAATAACAAAAGAAGTGTAGTGAGTAGATTTTAAAATAAAACCATATTTTTTTTAATAATGGACTTTTTTTGTGTTCCGCTAAATATGCCGGTGTGTGTATATTTTTGGGACGTGCCCTGAAGAGGGCCTTAATAAATGATAATTATTCTGGACCTCACGGATAGTGGCGCCAACTGGTGAGCACAAAAATGGCAGCCCTCATTAAAAAGGAGGCGTTGTAGTACACAGCAGTGGAGGTATACAGGGTCTCCCAAAAATGGTGTCAAGCGAAGGTCCAGATATTTTTGGGACGTGCCCTGAAGAGGGCCTTAATAAATGATAATTATTCCGGACCTCACGGATAGTGGCGCCAACTGGTGAGCACAAAAATGGCAGCCCTCATTAAAAAGGAGGCGTAGTACACAGCAGTGGACGTATACAGGGTCTCCCAAAAATGGTGTCAAGCGAAGGTCCAGATATTTTTGGGACGTGCCCTGAAGAGGGCCTTAATAAATGATAATTATTCCGGACTCACGGTTAGTGGCGCCAACTGGTGAGCACAAAAATGGTAGCCCTCATTAAAAAGAAGGCGTAGTACACAGCAGTGGAGCTATACAGGGTCTCCCAAAAATAAATAATAGAATACCCGCAGACGTATACCACATGTATGTATACGACGATTTATGGCGTTTTTTTTTAGTTTTGAAGAAATAAATTTGTGAAATCAAGCGAAGATCGAGCACAAATTGATTAGACTCCAGGGTGGACGGGGGTGACTGTGGCGTTAACGATGGAATAGAAAACGATATACCTATTGTAAAAGTATAATGACGTCATAACGTGGTTTAGAGTCAGTATAAAAATAGGAACCAAGGGCAAGTAATGCCCATCGATAACACTATCAATATCAAGAATGCTACATGTTTGTAATGTCATGTCAATCAGTACGGGTAAAGTCCAAAGCAGCATTATAATATAAACACTGATTTGGCGACTCTACTCGTCAATGTTGTGGAATTTCATTTTTATTCGCACTCTAGATTAGGATTGAAGATTTAAATCATGTTGAATTCGCAACAGCACAACACAAGCCTAGTTTTTATATTAAGGCTATTATTTATTATAAAACTTTAAACTATTATTATCGGATGTAATTATTAGAACACAGGCCTAAATTAAAGTAGACAGCGACACTGTTAACTATAAAAAAGCAAAGCGCGTCTAATTTTTGATAGGTACCGTATTCACGTAAAAGGAAATAATCTCCATTCTGCCGGCCGAATATATTTGTGGTACTTTAACTTAAGTATTGCACAAGTAACTATTTAATTTTAACACAGACTGGCTTTAGTCTGACTTAACTTTAACAAAATAGAGGTACATGCAACATATGGCACCTTTTTATAGATCTGTGATTTAGAAAGTAAGCCCTAAACAGAATTCTGTTCTGACATTTCTGAGCTTAATGGAGAATATCGACTTATTAATAACGCTGCAATAGTGATTAAACATCTTGCATGCATCATTATAAATTTAAGTCCCTGGCCGAACTCGTTTGTCATCCATTCTGTTCTGACAGTATGTACATGTACAACTCCTAAACACTACTGCAGGTATTTAGATACGGTTTCCACTAATTGATAGATTAAAGACGAGCAAAACAGGGTGACGAGTAGAACATGCAATAACTTTGTCAGGTTTTTTAGCACATAAAAGCAAGCATCACGTAAAAATAACTATTGCTCTATTAATTATCGTCAAGGTAGTTATGAATTCAATGGTGAAGTTTTCCATCCGATTTCCATATTGAAACAATCCGTTGCTATTCCGTTGTTAACCAAGTCAGCCTGTATATCATTTAAACAGTAGATGATACTTAGGTCTACCGTGCGTGCGGAACCGAGGCGCGCCGCCAGTGATAGTATAGTCAACTATTCTGTTCTTTTATTGACATTAAATTTTGTATGATATTAGTGTTAGAAATTTTAAAGTTGCTACCTAGATGTTAAATATTAATATTTGCATGACGAAAAATTGTCAAACATGAGCTCATAACCTTCTGTAAACATCAGTGTACTACCATGTTACAAGCAAATAATAAATTTCTTATTTCTTATTATGGCCTTACAAAAAGATACACTAGTGTTAAACACTTGCCTAAAGATTAGTCAACCAATTGAAATGTTTGTTAATAATAATATGTCTCGAATGTCTGATGTGTCAACATTTCAAATTGGTTGACTAATTTTAGAAAAGTGTTTACACTAGTCTATCTTTTTTGTAGTAAGGTCATAAGTGTGTTTCAATGATTCACCTATAAGGTTTCGTTACGTATATAGTGCAGGTAACCCAACCAATGTCATAGCTACTACATTTTCTAAATTTAGATTGAGACAATGCAATGCAGGCAGCCTTGAAACGTCTGGTTTTATATGAGGTTTTTTGAAAGTTATGAAAATATGTCGTTCCGACAACATAACGTGCGCCTGAATTCGATTCATAATAATGATCGCATACGAGAACAATGACAATGACGAAGAATGACATCATTTGTCTATTAGATGAAGATGCCTAATCATTTTTACCGCTTTTTTACGTCTAATTAACCGTTGCACTGTTATCATTCACTGGTTTATCTGTTATTATTCAGTACTTAAAAATACAGCATATAAATTTTTTAAAATCTACATAAACATAACATGATTAAATCGATCGCGAAAACTCTTAAAAGGAAACAAATGAAGATGAAGGTTTGTTTTTGGACGTCTTAAATTAGGTAGATCAAGGGAAGGGGAACTGCTATTGTTTTTACAAAAACAAGAGCGTCAATAAACACTGCAGACTAATGAAGACAAAATCTCGAAGATGTGTTGAGAATCGTAAAATGGGGATCTGTGCCACAATCCCCGAATCGAGTTGGCGCATACAGTTGGAAAATAGCCAGACTTCGACCAACATAAAGGTTAGCGACCCACATCTTAAATGTTATATAAGATTCGGTCTTATGTGTGTTACCAACAAAATTGTCGCCAAAAATGGCCTAAGTTCCCTGGAGGGAAATAGCAGGATGGAAAACAGAAAGAAAAATCTTAATAAAAGGTTTTTATTATATCTCATTGAAAATAATTATCAATGAGCTGTGCTGTGCTACGTTTTTCATAGTTAGGGTTTGAGATTTGGCATATTATTATACTAAACTGTCAGAATCATTCTGCAGCAACTGGGCCCTAAAATGATTAATATGTAGTTGATACTGCTTACCATCTTTATTCTTGTCAAGGTGTGAAAATTGTAATCGCAGGTTCTTCTCGTGCTCGCGAACATAGTGGATGAACTCGGAGAGTGTGATGTCGCCTGCGTCTTTCCCTCCGGACTTTGCGAGAAATTTCTGTAAAACAAAACAGTAAAATTATTCATTAGGGGAGCCTTACGTAGTTTAGTTACCTTCAACAGTTGATAAGAAAAACATACGTAAGTATTCAAAGTACATATTTCATTGTGATGAGGCTATTAAGGCCTCAACAAACATCGAAAGAAGGTTTGATTCTGAGCATATTATGCGATGCACCCACATTTGACGTGTGTTATTCCTTAATAGGTCAATAATCTCAACTCAATTACCAGATATCAACTGTTTAAACTAGTTTCATTTGATGGATGCCACAGGAAACACTAATTGAATACTTTATAGACTGTGAACCTTGCACTTAACAATATAGTTTGCAGTTAAATTGAGTTCACACATTATCATCATAAAGTCACACTTTTGTAAAGGTCATCTAGCTCATTTTTATGATACTTGCAGTATCATTGGTTTCATAAACCAAGCTTTATAACTGTAGATTTTTTTTAAGCGAAGAAATGCTCATGAAATATTTTCTAACTAAAGTCAGAATGAGATATCAGACCTCAAAGGTTACCTTACCAAATGCTATAAACGGTAAAATATGAAGCCTTTAAGAACTAGAGAATTTGGCTGATTTATTTAAGCAATAGCATTTTAAATCAAAAAGGCTGCGACTGTGTATCTTGACCTATTGATTGAGTAATAAATACAATAAAAAATAGGAACATAAAAAACAAAATGTTAGCATAACTATCCTTACTAAATAAATCCAGAACACAAGGGATATGTTATTAATATGCACATTATTGCATCATGTACTAACTTCCATAGACGTTCCTTTTAAATGAATTATTCATTCTTAGTGTTGCATTGAATGCAGTCGTCCCATGTCAGAATATTTAAAGATTTGTATCTCATTGTTTGTCTATTGTCGTCATCTAAGCAAAATTATACTTACAATTCAACTCAATGTTAAAAATTATCAAATTCCCAGACTATGACTAGCAATATTTGATAGTCGTGAAATTTCATGAAGAATAGGATGAAGTTAAGGTAATAAATTTATCATTTTGCCCGATTTGTCTTGACATAAATCAATTAGTCCTTAACATACATACATGGCATTGCGTAATTAGAATATCGCAAAACCTTCTAGGGGCTGGGTTGGGTCATGTAATAGGGATGTCCAAAATTATTTGATACTCTTCAACTCTACAATATCAGCTGCTAACATACTACAACCTACCTTGCTACCTTTACAATATTTTTAAAAATGTTAATATAAACACAATGTGACATTACTTTGTGCTTTCTATCGATTACTTAAAATATATACTTTGAAGTGAAAACGTCTTTAGCAGAATAAAAATTATTTTCAAATAAATTGCATATTCTAAATATTATCCTTTTGCAATGTTTGACTTCGTATTGGTCTAAATTTGACATTAAATGCCTATTCATTTTAAGCATATACAAAAAAATGCAGAGCCTGTCTAAGCCATGAGCCATACATACAAAAGTTTCCAGGGTCCAAGTTATTTGGTCTGTATATGAGGGTTGCGATGATGTCTGTAATTTCTAAACTATATAACCTTAAGCCCTGAAATATTTATGAAATAATTTTGGTAACTTCTATTAAAAAAAAAATGATATCAAGCATAGCATTCGTGATTTACTACTAAGAAAACATTTTGACTTTCATCCCCTCTCCCAAGAACCATGGACCATGCTAAATTTTAGGATATAAAGTATCCTATGTCCTACTTCAAAGTATGAACTCAAATCATGCCAAGATTCATTTGAATTATTCAGTCGTTTCGGTAAGATCAAGATACAGAGTACAGACATACAAATTAAACATTTAAATAAATAAATACAGTTTGGCTTCAGAATTGATTATAGAGTGCCTCCCAAAAGAATCTATTGAAAATATCTTTAATGTACAGAATTTAAACTCTTACATTTTTAAAACAAGTAAAGAGCAGACATAAATGCATATTCAAAGAAATAAAAATTAATCTGCTAGATATGTAATTGGTTTAGGCGCATAATGTCAGAATCGCAAAATGACAGATTCTCAAAATCTCAGATGTTAGTAGATTGTCGCAAATGGTCAGAAACGCAAAAAGACATTCGCAAAATGACAGATTCGTATAACGACAGATTCTCAGAATGTCAGATTCGCAAAATGTCATATTCTCAAAATGACAGATTCTTTAAAAAAAAACAACATCACGCTAAAATACCGGGTGGGTACCGCCATCTATTGAGATGTGATCGTAACATAATAGTTATCAGTGTTACAACAGTAGAATATCATACCTATTATTATGTCGTGTAAAAATTTTAATACAATTATGTTAGTAGGTATGTACGGACAACAGCTCGTCGACCTACCACAAATTGTCAAATTTTCTAATTTGAAAATGATCTCTAAATGTTAGGCTTAAAGTTGAAAAACTATTGGAGAATTTTTGAATTTTGGGGTAGGTCGACGTGCTGTTGACTGTACCTATGAATTATATTTTAAAGACATTAAAGGTTAGAATACGAATATCTGAGCATAATAATAAAAAAGGTTTTTTTCATGTCTATAATAAAAATTATTATTATAAATTTAAAGGGTAGATAACAAAATATTGTTTTAAATTTACCATAACAACTACAGTAAATAAATAAATAGTGTTATTAATAATCCATTACTAGTACCTACTAATAATTAATTATTTATTAACAATATAGCTTAATTTAGGCAAATGTACTATGTACCTAACTACATAATTTTTGTTGATTATATTGTTGATATTCTCTGAACATCTAAAGTTCATTTACAATTAGAAATAGAAAACTGCCAAATTACACGTCTTTTATTGAAATATGTCACACTGTCATATTGCTAATCTGGCATTTTGCGAATCTGGCATTTTGCGCCACCTGACATTTTGCGTTTCTGACATTTTGAGAATCTGTCATTTTGCGTTTCTGACATTATGCGCCTAAACCATGTTATTCTATAAAAACAAATATATCTTTAAATTATTGTATTATTATTCTTAAGAAATAATATTAATAACTTGTGCAATATTTATTATAAAGTGAATAGGTAGTTGTTATTCTACTCTATGTTATGGTATTCTATTCTATTCTATTTAAAAAACTTTATTGAAATTCTCATGACAAACAGTTATAGTCCTTACTCTAAACCGCATTTCGAACTTTTTTAACCTTAATTATATTGGTTATTTAAATACACTACTGCATACCAATTGCAATATTTAAAGGCACAAGAACACACATATTGTTGATAAATTGATTCAATACAAATAATACGATTTTATTAATCAGTGATTTTATTATATTGGTTGGATACTAAAAAAATAACAAATAATACTACACAAACTAGCATTGGAAACTTTACACACATTTATTTATGTAACTAGATGTTTTATTAAAAGGCTGTTTCTTTGATGTAGATAAATACTAGTACTTAGAAAACTAAACAATGCATTATGGTTTTTATTGCCTACTGGACAAAACCACTAACTGAAGAGAGACAATTAAATGTGTATACTGAAAGGAAGGTATTGACCTATACTTTGGAATCAAACAGGAATTCATTGCGTTTAAAAGCCACTGCGTTGATATGCTAATCGGATCGTTAAAGATAAATAGGCAAAATATTACTTGTTCCCTCTGCGAGCCGTTATAATATTAATTTTTGAACAGTACCAATAGTACCAAATGCAACTCAGTAGACGGCGTTCACTTATTGTAAAAGACTCCGTTCATGATGACAGATTAGTCAAGGTCATTCAAGCATCTTAAGGCCTGACATAGAATTATTCAATTTTTTGAATAGCGACAACTTATGTAAGCTATTGCACTGCAAAATGATATTCATAGTTTATAATTGTGTTTTATTTACAGGATGCATACAATTATGACAGAACTTATTCATTAGTATTATTTACCGAACTGCAGCCAATTACACACAACCATCTGGTGTAGTTCTTCATGATTATGTACTACAAAGCCTAGTGGTTGCAATTTGGAAACCCGCACAAGCATCAAAGTTTATGGGATAAGCATTTGAGCCTGAGTCAACAATATGTAAAGCATGTTTTGTTTTAATCCATTATCTAGTCTCCAGTGCTTTTTTATAAAATAAATATGAATATTGGACAACATCACATGGTATTGCTGTGATCCTAATAAGGTAAGTAGCTAAAGCACTTGTGTTATAGAAATCAGAAACAAGTTTGGGGCTAATTTGTGTTATTAAATATACCCATTAGAACAATGCAGTTAATAAACTAGACTCCTACAGGACAATATTATTTATTCTGCTGCTGTGCATTACTAATGGGAGTTAGCGAGTATTGCATTTGACTAGTCAAGTGAATACTGTAAGTGCAGTGTTACAGAAATTTTGTGTTAATGAAATGTTAAAATACCTATTTATGCAGGCCACTGGCACAATCGTGAATAGTTTTATGGTTGCTAATTATACATTTCATTGGAGGCACCCATTTCATTAGTCTTGGTCCTTTAAACTTAGGGCTTTTTGTTTATTCATTCTATTAAGATATAAAACGCGTCAATTTTTATTAACGGTATCTATTTTCATTTCGTTAATTGAGCAGCTAATATTCGAATGAATGAGCACACGTGTCGCTACCCGGATTGCTAGAAAGCGAAAGCACCGTTAGTGGCAATAGGATGTGCACATAATATTCTAACCTCTGCATAGCTGCGGTTGATGTGTGGAGCGAGTTCCTTGAGCGCCACAGATAAGTCGTGGATGTCGATCTTCCCATTTCCATCGTTGTCTAATTTAGAAAATAGTTTTTCTAGCCTTTCTTCGTCTTCTTTTGGCAATTCCTCTAACTCCAACGGCGGATGACACTGCACCATGGTGTCTTTCGTCAGTGTAAGTACTACTTGTTATACAACAAGATAAAATATCTGTATACGGATACGTAATGGCATACATAACTCTAGTCTAAAGATTAAGTTTTGAAAATCATTTTTGAAAGATCTGCACTCACTTTACTGCTCGAGAAAGATTTTTGACAGCACGCACCACTTCACTTTGCGCACTGTCTGTACTCACACAAACAAACTAAAGAGCTGCTGACGCACTCACACACAAACTGCATAAACACAACACAAAGTCGTATTCGAATTTCGATTCTTTTTGGTTTTGTGTGCAGCCATAGATATATGTCGCAGTCATATTGTATAATTCGTTATTATACAAACGGCGACGTCCGTTTGCAAACGCTCGCTGTTTTGTAAAATGCCAAAGGCATATTGTATCATGCCTCGTCGCTTTGTAATAATTCGTTTAACTGATTCGACCGCCATTTTTACAAAATGTTGCGGCAAATTGTATTCTCTAGTTCTATTTTCTACCACTCGTGACAATAGTAGCGCTATTAGTGTCAACTTAATGAAAATGGCGTCGCGTAGTGAAAATGCGTCTTAGAATAAAGGTAAAAACACGTCCCTAAGGAAAAAAAAGCGATGTTACTATACCTAAATGTCGGTAAATTAACATCACTTTTTTTAGATAGCATCGCTTATAGATAATTAAATAAATTTTACGAATCTCAAACAGATGTAATACAAAAGCCTTGAAAAATGAAAAGTTATTGAAGTTATACTAACGTCACGTTAAAAAGCTAAACAACAATGGGCAGAAATGTTGGACTCTGGCCCCACCTTGTAACATCATAAGAGTAGCATGGATTAAAAGGGGATCTTATACACAATATGTCTGCAAAAGAATCAATGGCGAAATGTATGGGGTTACCAAGTAATCGCGATTTCTATTGGATACTGTTTCTCTTGAATATAACACTAAAGTATCGAAAAAAAACTATTAACTTTTTTTAAAGATCTACATTTTATGTTCGTTTACTGTGAAAATACGTGTTTTCATACAAATATGGAGGAAACAATATGACAAAAAACCTTTTTTAAATTATTTTAGTTTCTTTTTTACATTAGGTAAAAAAATATGAAGGAAATTGACCATTGTAAATGAAACAATGAAATGGGAAATAGTTTATAGAATGGTTATGGGAAACAAAACGGAAACGAGAAAATGTAATGAAATAATACCTAGATTATTTTCGAATATCATGTATGAAAGTAGGCATACTTTGACATTACCTAGTATTTTTCTACCATCGGTTAGAAGTACCTCACCAAAGAAAAAATGTAGCATTTTTATAGGCCTTTTATGTATTATTATAAAGGTCGCAAGATGTTACAAGCTGGGGCCAAAATGCCCATTGTTCTTTCCATAAAAACCGGTATTTGACGGACACCTCGGAATATTGTGCCAATGTGTGTAAAATGAAGTTTTAAAAGGAGGTCACCAAAATCAGGCCATTTATTGTACCGAGGTACACTATATGGAAAAAATACTACTAATAATATACAAAGCCTACTTTTTTTTGTTATTCATTCGGAAAAGGCAAAAAATAATAATTCGATTTGAGAAAAATACGCCATTTTAGACCCTGTCTATGTTAATTATTAATCTGTGACCAGTTATACAAAACAAATAAGTCACTTAAATCGATCGAAAAGTAACTTATATTAACATTGACTTTACTAAAAAAGTAAACGACGCGGCCATTTTGTTGCACTCGCACTAGGCCCTCTGTAGAGATACTCAAAAAACTGCAAATGCCAACTTATCAGCTGTCAGTCAGGCTGCTATCCTGTCATGTCCAGCTTAAAGCTGGAAACATACTATCGGATGCGGCTTACGGACGCGGCTGACAGCCGCGACTTAAAGACATCTAGGTATTGAATGTATGTACACTAAGCTTATAAGCTGTGCAAACTATCGGACGTAAAGCTGGAAACAAACTATCGGACGCGGCTTACGGACGCGGCTTACAGCCGCGACTGATAAGTGTGCACGGAATTTCAGACAGTAAAATCGGTATCGTTTAGTAGATTTTGGAAGAAAATTCTGAAAAATAGTAGCTAATCCAAAATACAATTACCCAGGCCAAAAAAACCGGCCAAGTGCGAGTCGGACTCACGCACGAAGGGTTCCGCACCGTTATCTATAAAAACCGGCGAAGTGCGAGTCGGACTCTCGCACGAAGGGTCCGTACCATTTTGTATAAAAACGGCAAAAAAATCATGTTTGTTGTATAGAAGCCCCCTTAAATATTTATTTCAACTTTCTAGCTATCACGGTGCATGATATACAGCTTGGTGACAGACGGACAGACAGACAGACGGACAGCGGAGCCTTAGTAATAGGGTCCCGTTTTACCCTTTGGGTACGGAACCCTAAAAAACGAGCAAAATAAATCACTTTGGTTGTATGGGAGCCCCCTTAAATATTTATTTTATTCTGGTTTTTAGTATTTGTTGTTATAGCAACAACAAAAATACATCATCTGTGAAAATTTCAACTGTCTAGCTATCACGGATCATGATAGCCTGTCCGAAAGACCGTGCACACTTATCAGTCGCGGCTGTTAGCCGCGTATTTAATTGGAGAAGCAAAATGATACGTTTTTGAAAATCCTCGATTTTTTCTCTACAGTTAGGTATGCATGTACCTCAAGGTATATGGCCAAAGTTGTATGGAGTTTAAGTGACCTCCTCTATCACATTTTCAGACATAATATCTTGTTAAGTGTAGGTAGATTTATTGCTATTTAATCCCAATGATTCATACTAATCAATGTTTTCAATAACTTTTTTATAAAAATATCATAATTTTGTTTAATATATTTATAATAATTTGTAAGAACTTTTATTATTATTTAAAATCTTTATTGTTCATAAAAAAATGAGTCTGATTAGCAAAAGTAAGCTAAAATTAAAATGTCTGTAATGAGGCTGCTTTTTAATCATGATGCTATCATGGAAGTTTGTTTTTGTCAAATAAAAATAGATGACTGTTTAACTGCACCTACATCATTATGTATAGATAAATAAAGCTTAAGATATACGACCGCAACATTTTTTATTTGTCCTTAAGTCATGGTTACCCTAACATGAGAACCTTGACGAAACGTTAACGATTAGAAGCATCATCAATTTGCCTAGTGACGTCTGTCTAGGCTTTTTACAAAACAGTAAACGTTTGCAAACGGACGACGCCGTTTGTATAATGACGAATTATACAATATGACTGCGACATATGTACTGTGGTGCAGCGCACTGATCAAATAAACTGTGCAGCGTTTCATTCATATTTTTTACCCCAACCACCCAGAGAATATATTATTATCGTCGGACTTCACCTGCGTCTAATGTCATTCCGCCCCGGGCGCGTGCCCCGGGCGCTTGTCATAATAATCCCTAAGGGAGTAGTTATGACAAGCGCCCGAGGCGCGCGCCCGGGGCGCTGCGTTTTCCGCGCGGACGAAACCAACGTCATCAATGTCATATGCACGTCAGACCACAGATTAGTCAGAGTATGTCTAAAGACGCGATACCACTGATCAAATAATACTACGTAGACGCGATACTATGAACACACTTCGTGGTACTTCTGAAAGTATTATTTGATCGGTGCTTCTAAACCATCAACATATTTTTTACTTCTACTGTAGTTATTTTAGGTATATTGTTAATACATATAAATGGCAAGAGATAACGCAAAAAAATAATCATCTACGAAGATATCATGTTCTTCCATTTAAAGTTGAGAGACTTTTATGAAAATTTAATACCAATTATCAAAGAAAAAGTAGTTTTTTTTAAAAAAAACACTGTTTTTCGTACGAGTGTCCAATCGTTTGATAAACTTCCTACAGTACGCTGCTAAAAGAATAAACGATTAATTTACAACCAATAGGAGGAGATAGAATATGTGCTGCACAAAGACTTACTACGCTAATACACTTACATTATTAAATCAGTAAGACACAATAGGAACAGAAATAAAACAGAACACATAAAAATTTAATTTTAAAAAACCAACGACTCAAAAAGCAACATATAAAAAGTAAAAAATAATAATATTCATCAAGTGTTTTTTCTCGCTGTCAAAGCCAGCGTATTTTGATCAATGTTGTAGCTATATGTATAGCTGAGTAGTATACTACCGTCAACACCCTATAGAAATATTTTTACGTGACGTCCTCGGTAGCTTAGTGGTCAAAGCACTCGCCCGGTATGCGATGGGACGTGGGTTCGAGTCCCACCTGAGGTCGATGATGTTTTTCAAGTGTTATTTATCTTCAATTAAACCTTGCATGGAATTGCTAAAAACAAAAATTTACAATAATAATATTACTTTAAATTTAATTATGTAAACTATTTGTTAACTCTTTGGCCCTTCAACTATTACAAGAAATGTTATCTATTATGTTTTGATCGAAGCGTCATTCGCGTCGGGGGACCGCTTGTATTTTTATTATATGTATAATCATCTTATTTTTACCTTCGTTACTGCCTTCTTTACTCTTTTTATTAGTACCTATTTATTATTTATTTTATTTTCTTAAGCGGTCCTCCGACACGATGCCGCTTGGATCAAAACATAACTAGGCAACATGTCTTGTAATAAAGTTAAAGGGCCAAAGAGTTAATAAATATTTTACATATTATTTTTTACTTTTTATGTTGCTTTTTGAGTCGGGGGTTTTTGATTTTTTTTAATACTTTTTATACGATTAGCCCCACCAACGCACAATGTCGAGAGTTAAGGCGGGAGTATTTAACTTTTAGTGATCTTCCGACGGATTTATTCACAAAACTAAGGAACTTATAAGAAAAATAAAAATACTATTAAAATATTTGATCCTTTATCTAATGTCTCGGTGAAACCAAAACACGATAATAATAACTTGGCTCGATAGAAAAAAATTCTTAAAAATAGGTCGTTTTATGATTTTTGGATCGATTTTCTGGAAAGATTTTATATGATACTAGTATGTAAAAATTAAGCAGTTTACTAAAGATCAAAATTTGCTAGTGTCTCGGTGTAAAAAAAAATCAAATTTGTTATGTTATTAGGTACCAAAGATTAAAAAACCTCGAAAACCATGCACAAAAGGCGTGCAAGCCGCCCCGCCAGTGTCCAGTAGGACGTCGCCGAGGTAGGACCTGTGTTGTGTTGCGCTCGGACTCCCCCCCGCCCCCCCGCACACCATCGCAATAGCTACGAAATTTAATTCTTGTAAATATTTAGATTTTTTGTGTGGAGCCAGGCATACCTCAACCTCAATTTTACTTTATTTGGTGTTACATCAATGAAAATACAAAATTATTACATGTACAAGAAATACTCTGTAAATTTGTTGTAAGTAATACGGTGATAGTACATACATAATTTACAATTTAAAATGTAAAAGTATATTATTATATTTTATAATAATTCGTAATTGCTATGACTAGTAAACAACCGATTATAAACCCCTATAGACCGTGTTTAGTCTCAAATTAGAGGTATCGACTAGTTCTACACGATTCTTAGGTTAATTAGTTTATTGACTTTAATTTGTAAACCAACGATAATAGACCCCTCGTGTTTTCTGAAATGAGTCTCAACAAGTTCTACGCGATTTTTTATTTTATTCTTAAGTACAAAATGTGTAGTAGGCGGACTTAATGCCATTGGTCTCAAATGAGGGATCTCAACAAGTCACACAGGTTTCTTACATAAATAAATAAATATTGGACAACATCACATACATTGCTCTGATCCTAAGGTAAGTAGCTAAAGCACTTGTGTTATAGAAATCAGAAACAACGACGGTACCACAACACCCAGACCCGAGACAATATAGAAAAGTTCGTTTTCTACATTGACCCGACCGGGGATCGAACCCGGAACCTCAGAGATGGCAGCGCCATATATAGTCCGGCGTGCTCGCCTCTCGGCTACGGAGGTCGTCAAATACATATATTTTACGGAGGTTACATATATTTTAATTTATTTATAAAACTAAAATAATATTTACAAACAAAATTTACACGAATCGAATGGCATAGCTTTATAGCTTTACCGTTGCCGTTGTATACATATAGTTTTAGCTATAATTATTAAACTAACGCTAATGGATCCCTTGACTTTTGGTCTGAAGAAAATTTTGCATGACAAGAGTTTTCCCGGGAATTCTCGGTACTGAAATAACTGGGAATTCCCGGGAATTCCCAGTTATTTCAGTAATCAATTGCTTCAAGTAACCTATGGTTCCCGCTGCTCGGAAGTACCTACAAACAGAAGAACGCCCTTTCCCCTTCGTCAAAGGTGTCATTTAAATTTTTAAAGTGATTAAAAAGATTACACAAAAATGGCTATATTTTGTAAATAAATCCTCAGTAAAAAATCTGTAATTTACACTGAGCTATTTAACACGAGCACGACTAATAAACACAGTATTATTATCTTAGTTTTTTATCCGGTATCGAACGTAACGTATCGAACGTATTCTCGGTATTTCCCGGTATTCGCTGACTACTGTACCGAGGATTCAAAAATCAGTTTCAGCACCGGTACTGCACAGCCTACATTCTACTACTTATCCTACTACTGATCCTTACTTTATTTTTTTGCTCCAATTAGAAAACAAATCTCAAATATGACCATATACAACAACGTCTTTGGGAAACTTTGCTACAGAAGCGCATGTATTATATACCCGCCATTCTGACGCGTCTGAACTTACAACTATTATCATATTTATAAGTACTTAAATGACACTGTCCAAATTGTTTGAAGCTCAGGCCGAAGCTCAAAGAAGTCACGGACATGATATTCAGATAAAAATAATATTGTCTAAAATCTTTAATTATTGAATGTTACTTTAAAAAATACATATCTCTGTATCACTCAACTTTTTAAGTTATTCAGCTTTTATCTGCACTTTATACTGATTTCTATATTCGCCGCCGTTAACCAGACATTTTAAGAACGCTGACTTGACTAATTTAGTTATTATTCTATGATAGCGAATAGGGAAAATAGGGAATACGGAAAAGTATAGTAAAATAATTTTAGGTAATATTATATTTCTCTAAAATATGAAAACCACCATGAAAACCCCAGCACTTTTCAAGCTCAACCAACTACCGCTTTACTCAGAGTTGTCACAATTACAGAAACCCAGCACCATACTTTACGTCAAGAAGTGCTGCTTATCTTAAAAATCTAAAATGCTCAGCTCAAATGTTAATGAAAACGAAGTAGCATTGGACAACGAAGCGTTGTTATCACGAAACACTTTTGTACCAATAGTAGCAAACTGACTAACTCCTTTTAAAGCGCTTGCTATGACGAATAGATATTATTTATTGTTTTCTTAATATTGCATTTTTAACTCAACCATAATAATGGAGTATAATACTATTATACTACTTACTACTGTTATTTGAGTTGTTTTCAAAATTTTATTCTTTCGCAAATTTGCTTTGGTCACCCTCTTTTGGAGAGTAGATGTATGAAATATTGTAAGAGTATGCTATAAAAAGTATTATAAAAACACAGTAAAGCAAGGTAAAATCTCGCTAATCAACGCCATCTACTGCCAAGTAGTTAACCTACCAAGTGCCAAGATTCCTTGACGTATCATTTAATACAAAACTTAAAGCGAACGTTTCTTAGTTACTTTGTTTGAAGAAAATAAGCAAACAAACACACTTTCGTAAAGATACAACATAAGCTGTAGATCCTTTTGGAAGAGGCCCTAATTGTTGCTTTTATATTTGAATTCAGCCAGCGCCATCTGTTGATGAGTAGTGGCCTTAACGATAGGCCGTCTAGCCATGAGCGTTTCTTTGTTATCAGATTCCACGAATGTATCATATTTTACATCTGTGCAATAATGTTTAGATTAAATAAATATGCTGCGTAGCTAGGTACGATTTGCCAGAGCACGAAATAAATTAATATGTATTATTTATCTTCTATTTACCAGTAACTCTCATGAAAACAATAAAAAACGTTACTGGCTATCTAGATTGCTTCGCGCCAATTCTTAAGGAAAAATATTTGTTGGTAAACGATACATTAATGTGACTTTCGTGCAAATTAAAATCAACTTAAGAAACACGTATAGATAAAAACCAAAAATCGGCGGTCTCTGGGTAGCCTAATTTTGCTTTTGGCAAGTTGGCAATTGTCATTTTTACATCATTTTTCATTCATCCAGTCGGCAACAAATGGAGCTCATGTATTAAAAATATATAAAAATGACTATATAAACTTCTAAAAAATGATTATTATCATATTGTTTTTTGTTATTTGAAGCCTTTTAATAATATTATCCAAACCCTTAAAGTAACACAATTGTTTTTCCATTAAATATTCTTGCCAGCTGAGAGCTACATTACATAGTAATCAGCGCCCTCTATATGAAATCAGCGCCCTCTATAATGAATTATCTCGTATCCCGGAAATCGTGCATTTACCTGGATTTTAAAGTAGCCCATGTTACCCCAAAATAATTGAGCCTTTTAATGGTGAAAGAATTGTTGAAATTGGCCTTGTAGTTCTTTAGTTTATCCCTTGCAAACATCCAAAAATAAAAAAAAACAAATCTTTCCTCTTTATAATATTAGTATAGATTGGTATTATACTAATTTAATAGTTTACTTGCTACCTACTACTATACAACTTAAATAATCGTATTGTTGAGTTACCATTTTTGAGATTAGTTTTATCCGCCGTAAAGTATCGTAACAACAATATCTCTGAAACTGTAATATATTAACAAATACATGCTGTATAATATATTGTGATAACAAGCTATACTTCGACTATACATAGTAAAAATTTGTACTCCTAGGCAAAAGATAGAAGAACTGCACCCAATAATATCTTTAGATGGTGCTCCTGTAAAGTTGGGTTTTAAAACATGATGGTTTACGTAGGAGGCATCCAATTGTAGTATCGAAATTCCTAGGAAATACTTCCTATTAGCTAATATTTGCTGGTATTCGAGTCAATGAATTTTCCCGGGAATTTCCGGTTATTTCAGTACCAAGAATTTCGGGGAACAAACCCTACGCGCCCGTGCAAAGCATTGACCAAATGAGTGCGAAGAACGACCCACCACGCAATTTTGTTAAAAATTAGGTTTTCCCTAAGTTTTCCGTATGTCACTACTTCCCAGACTTTTTTCTTATCGACACTATCGAATGGTGTAATAATACCGGTTGTTTTACTTTTTAGGATTCCGTACCCAAAGGGTAAAACGGGACCCTATTAGGTACTGAGGCTCCGCTGTCCGTCTGTCACCAGGCTGTATCTCATGAACCGTGATACTTAGATAGTTGAAATTTTTGTTGTCGCTATAACAACAAATACTAAACAGAATACTTTAAATATTTGAGGGGGCTCCCATACAACAAACGTGATTTTTACGTACGTTACGTACCCTTCGTGCGCGAATCCGACTCGCACTTGGCCGGCTTTTTCGATTTCAGTTCGATTGCCAGATAGGAATAAGTTTTTTTTTCAAACATCTAATAATGCAGTTTTAGTTTTCATCAAAATCGGGCCCGACACAACTGTTGAGTGTTTTTCTTTATTTCTCATAGTTTTGAATTGCACCTACCACGCCCACGTAAAAAAAATACACCGATACATGAGTATTGAACATATTACAAAACAATATAAATATATCAAAATGAAACAATAATAGATATAACCTAGCTTTAATATTACGATAAACTTTAATTATATTGAAATTTTGTCATAATTCCCCTGAGTGGATCAGGGGATAACTTATAATTTTAGCTTATAAAATATAAAGGTTACGATGACATAATATTAAAATAAAAATACACTTCTAAGCTATAGTCTGAGCTCTTTAAGCTTAATGATAGAAAATTTCAAAGCCTATTTCAAATTTGGCGCTCAGTTGCTTACGCGCCGCGCGCGCCACCCCGCGCGGGCAGCTCCCCGCGGTGGGCGGAGTTACCCACCCCCGCAATTAGAGTAACACGCCGAATACCCCCGCCTTAACATTATTCTAAATTTTAAGAAATATTTTTGTTATTATAAATAACAAAACAGGTACACGTTAGCATGTTTTCACATTTATGCTGAAAAAATTATGATAAAGAGAATTGGAGTAAATTAAAATTCTGCCGATGAGAACATTCTGGGGTTTTATCACTCTGCTTGTCATAATTTAAGCGAGAAAACTTATGCTGAAAGTGTTATGCGAAACAACATTATGGTGAAAAAGATGCGACCGAAAGGGCTCCCTAAGACCCTTTCGAGGGGTCTCATACTTGATATCGAACGTCGATGTATCTATTATCTAGATATTGACAATAATGCATCAACGGGTCGCTACATCTACGGTACTCCATATTGACAGTCATGGAATCAATCGGTTGTCTCATCGGTGTCATGAAATCAAAAGTCGTGGTGGGTTATAACGAACTTCTTAGGGTGGAACTATGGTAATTATTTTCCTACAAAATTGTGTAGTTAAAGGTAAATTATTAAGAACAACACACATTCAATCGAGCATATTTTTATATTTAAGTAACGAGATAAATTAATTAGTACATGTGTTAGAGTAGGGTACCCTTTTGAGGAGGTCAATACTAAAAAAAATATTGCTTGCTATTTCTTTTAGGAATGGGGAGGAACACGCAATGCTTTGTCAAGTGTGTATTTGCGATTTTTTCGCATTTAAAGTTTTTCAGCGTTTAAAATGTATTCATTAATGTCTTTTTCTGAGCTTCAAAGCGGACTTCGTAAAAGGACCAGAACAATTAACGGAAAAGTTGTGATTTGATAGAGAGGTAAGCATTGAAAATATTGAAGGTTACATTCTATTTCTTGTGCATAATTCTGGTTAATTTGGACTATATCTGTTATTTCTTCTAGATTGGAGGCTTATGAGCGGAACCGAAACTTTGGCGCTGACTATAACATTACAGATGATGTTGCTTATGCCTCTCTGGCGATAGAAAAATTCAGAGACATTGATGCCGATTTACCACTTCCTAGCTTAAGGAAACATGAAATACATCTTTATTTAGAAAGGTATGAAGTATGAACTTACATTCAAATAATTTCCTGATATTTATTTATTCAATACACTTTTTAAATAATAAGTATTCATTCATCATCTGATGCTTTTTTTTCACAGATACAACAGCAATCAAGAAGAAGTTCTGTATGAAGCATGTCATCTCCTAACTGTTTACCTCTACTCTGCTGGTGATATCACATACATGAAAGGATAATGTAAAGCATGGATAGATAAAGTTAATTTTATACCAATGTGAGCGCTGCGGATAGTGGCATGTATGCATGATGTAAATATGTATCTCTAATTCAATACCAGAGGTCATGAAAGTTCTCTAGATTATGGGAAGTGTATTTAGGATATGTGGTGGACAAGCGTGGATTGGATTGTGAATTTCTAAGGAGTCTTGATAAACTTCTAAGCAAAGATACAATAATTAAATTAAGAACCCTTATAAAGCTAAAAACAAGCTTGATATATGAAATTACTGTGCCTTAGTTAAGTATTAGAGTTAGAGAGTTGTCCTTTAAAAAGAAAATTCCTTATTACACACAAACACATAGATATTTATTTTGTAATGGTAGGAAATTCTGCAATTTGATTGATGCATAGCATGTAGTCATGATACTATTTCTTTATTAATAAGTATGACACTCACATTTGTGAAATGTTATTTTTTTTTATAATCATCATTATGAAGTAATGGTATATTTAAAGTAAGTAACATGTTTGAAGGTTATTTGAAAATAATAATAAAAAACAGATAACTTCCTAGACTTTTATTGATTTTTTTTATAAATAGATTCCCTGAAATTGCAGCACTTGAAAGTTTCTCAGTTCTTCACAATAGTGAGGCCTAGTAAGTAATTGAGATTTTCCTTTATGAAAAGGAGGTACCTGTTCTAACTATTACATTTCTTTCTGTCTCTTTTGTAAGTCCATTATCAGCGAGTTTATTGCCTCTGCTTTGTCATTTAGTTAAAAGTCCACAGCACTTTAGAGTATAAGACAGGCAAGTAGTGGAGTCCTTCATAAATTCATGAAGAAGACAGGGTAAAGCACTAACTAATATTTTCAATGTATTAGTATGTTTAAAACTGCTCCATGAAGCTTGTCATGATTTGGGCTTTTTAGGTTTCTGTACTTTTGTTTCAGTGCCAGTGAATTTACTAAACTGTTACCCCGTTTAGTATATTATACTTTTTCCAAAATAGTCTTCTTCTATGAAATAAGCTGTGAGTAATCGTGCAATTTTTAATCCGTAAAGCAGATTCCCACTGATTTCTGCGTTTATAGTCCTTAGGGAATAAATGAACTACTTCAATTTTACAGTTTAAAGCACCACGCTGTTGCATTGCGACTTAAATCCTCGAAAATATGCTAAAAAAACAGAAATGATTGCAAATTTCAATACAATCTGACAGATGTTATGTCAGATCTAGGTACAAGACAATAAGCGCCCCGCGTGATAAAAGTTAGTTTTTCTCCCCATTGTAAAACATCCATATCATCACGCCGTTCAGAAACTGCGAGATGAGTCTTGCATTCGCTTGGTCATATTTATAAACTACAAATTATGTTACACGGCCAATTATCTGCGAGATAAGAAATGATCCGTGTATGAATGAACTAAAAGCAATCACGCGGTTTCTTGAACGGCGAACGGCGGATCCGACCCGCCGGGTCGAATACTCGGATCCACTGATCAAATAATACTACTCGGATCCTCCTCATAGTATCGCGTTTGACGTGCATATGACATCGATGACCTTGGTTTCGTCCGCGCGGCGGTTCGCGCGGGAAACGCAGCGACCCGGGCGCGCGCCTCGGGCGCTTGTCATAACTACTCCCTAAATATTTTCTAAGAATCGAAATTCCATTCGACAATGTTTTTTAGTTCCTATGTGCTCAAAAAACAGGAGGTCATATTTCCTAATGATAAAAGGGTCGATCTCCAGAGGCATTGTTTTTCGTGTCGGACGGGATAAACCTATTTTCTAATCGAAAGACGTATTTAAAATATTTTTTCATAGAGAGCATATATTAGCCTGTTGCAGTCCACTGGTGGACAAAGGCCTCCCCCAAGGAGCGCCACAGCGCACGATCTCCCGCCCTTTGCATCCAGCTGCCTTCTTCGGGTCATCAGTCCATCTAGCCAGGGGGCGTCCTACACTACGTTTGCCTAAGCGTGGTCTCCATTCGAAAACCTTCCTGCTCCACCTCTTGTCGGTTCTGCGACAGACATGGCCAGCCCACTGCCACTTCAGCTTGCTACATTTTTGGACAATATCAGTCACCTTAGTCTTATGTCGTATGACCTCGTTCCGGATCTTATCCCTTTAATGAGATCCCCAACATAGACCTTTCCATAGCACGCTGAGTGACGTGTAGTCGGTGGGCCAACTTGACGGCCATATCCCTCGTTTCGGCTCCGTAGGTTAAAACTGGTAAGACGCATTGGTTAAACACCCGGCTTTTCAGGCACTGCGGCAGTGTCGACGTGAAGATATGACGCAATATCCCAAATGCTGCCCAACCTAGCTGCACTTTTCTGGCGATTTCCCGATCGAAGTTCTCTCTACCGATCTGTAGTACTTGTCCAAGGTAGACGTACTCTTGGACAACCTCAAGCGTAGTGCCCTCGACGGAAATTGGTTCCGGGATGACATGTTCGTTGAACATTACCTTTGTCTTGTTCAAATTCATCCCAAGCCCCACACGTCTCGAGGCAACTTTAAGACTGTGCTGCATTTTTGCAAATCCTGCAGCGATTCTGCCATAATAACTATGTCGTCGAAAAAGCGAAGATGCGTAAGATATTCGCCATTTACATTGATGCCCAGTCCGTTCCAATCCAGCGTCTTGACCACATCCCCCAGTGCGTTGGTGAACTGTTTCGGAGATATAACATCTCCCTGTCTAACACCTCGGAGCAGCTTGATGGGTTTTGTTCGGTGGTTTGTACTTGGACGGACATTGATGCCAACCTTCACGTACCACCAATCAAATTGGCATCGCTGCAAGGATTCCAGAACAGCCCAAGTTTCGACCGAGTTGAAGGTTTTCTCATAGTCCACAAAAGCCAGGCACAGGGGCCGGTTATACTCTTCGGACTTCTGTATAACCTGCCGCACTGTGTGAATGTGGTCTATAGTACTGTAACCTTTGCGGATCCCAGCCGCGTTCGCGTCGGGCTGCGGCTGTAGGGAATGCAATGCGTACAATCGGCCGTAAAAGCCTTCGATTTCGGCCAGAATCTCCGGAACCGATGAGACGATTGTGCCATCCGAGGTTTTCAGCTTTGTCAGGTGACTTTTTCCCAGTCAGTGAAGACCTCATTTTTTATCATCTTTTTTATTGAATTATATTAAAATAAAACTTATTTTAACCAGTATGTATTTGTTATTTTATTATAATTATAACTGATAGTATGAAACACCGCGTCTAGTGATGATAATGTTAAAGAGACTTAATTAGTCTAAATCAATTTTATAACTTGAAAAGACTAATATTAATAGTTGAATTCAATAAGACTTTTAATTTTGGCTGATTTATCTAAAAGTCATTTGTGATTTAATTAAGTCCAAAGAAAGTTAATTTTTATAATTATGTTAATAAGTTATTATTGCTATTATTTCGTATAAAATATTCCGTATTTTTTTAAAATGTATAATTGATAATAATATAGCTCGGCCTCTTACGCGTATCATTACTTCTTGTCACACGTATGATGTGTTTGAGGTAAATGTGATTGTTTTAGTTCTGTTCTGAATTTTTAGTAAATAACATTTATATGTTACCTTTAAAGGGCTACTATCTTCTTTTGTAATATAAATCAATAACTAAAACAGCTAAATAAATAACATTTAGATTCATTTTTTGTTTCACTGATTTCACAATTTATGATCGCTCTGGCACTAATTATGATTGCTCTGGACGCCAATTTTTTTAAACTTAAATATTTTTATAACCGTTTGTAAAAATTGAAGGCCAATAGAAAAATTAAACTATTTGAACATCTCACTTTTTAATGAGATACATAATTCCCATTGAATATTAATATCTGAAAAGCACCAGAGCGATCACACGAATAAGCCCGTTTTGGAGATCGACCCAAAATACGTTTATTAAAACAATGACTTGTATCCATTCGTAGAGAAAGGTTAATAATAGCCTTGGCAAAGGTTACTTTAGTAAAGACGATACGAATTGCCGAAAGACTTAGTGGTAGAGAATCGTAAGAATTTTATAGTTTTAAATCTCTTTCATAATGTGTTATTAAACATAATCTAAGCTCAAGTGCAAGTACATAGCTATTTGTTTAGTATTCGTTGTTGAGTAGATTATCTATTTTTAATAATTATAAGATGGATTTAAAATCAAAAACACTAAAAACAATGCAGAAACTATTTTTTAACATAACAGCGAGTGCGGATGGGAGACCTGTTGTCAAAGTGGCGCCAACTGGTGGCGTAAATTTTCGCAAAAACCCTCGTACAGATTATTTTAGAAAATTCTAAAGATTGCGTTTAGGGATGATGAAAGGATACGAGTTAATTCTCGATACTTTTATTTCGATTCCAAGGTTTATTTGTAACGATACTTTGGAATTATGGTATCAAGTAGGTATCAGTCAGAAGTACCTACTCGTATGATTCTGTCAAATCAAAGGTACTTGTTTCGTTATAATGAATGCATCACGATTTCCAAGAATTTTCATATCAGGATTTTACTTAAAATACTTTTTTTAAAAGTTGTATCTTTTTTTGACGTGATAACGTTTTATAAATCGATGGCCAGCTGTACACACAACAAAATGTCACGTTCCGCGTGCGAGCGAGAGCGCAGAACAAGCGATAGAGATTCACAATCGGCTCCTTCGGCTTGTTGGGACGAAGAGCTATCTCTCTTCCACTCTATCGGCCGATGCGTTTAAGGCAGGGTTTTTTTTATGGTTATCACGTAAAACTGACGTCCGTAAACCAACTTTAAAGAAGAATCTTTCTCTTCATAATATTAAAAAAAAAAATATTAAACGCAGGTGAAGCCCCAGCATCATAGAATAATTTAAAACTAACACGGACATAGGTATATTATTTTATGTGTCCTAAATTCTGTCACATATTACTCGATGTGAGTATAATAATTAAGCGATGCTTATAATCGATACTGGGTAGTATCGATACTTAACGATACGGTAGTCCATCATACTTGGGTCCAAAGAGGATTTAAATACTACGTAATAAGAGTCGGCATTCTAGCTCTAGCCACTGAACCGATTTATGGAAGAAAATTGTACCGCACTGGTAGTTTGAACTTTTACCAACATTTAAAAACACAACTGTCACACTAATTGACAAGCTAGGGCTTGACGAAACTGTAGGTATCGTTCTTGTCTATCGATATCGATAAATCCGCGATCAATCGGTAGATCGGGTGGGTACTTTTTACCATTAAAAGATGTCAGTTGTATGTACTAAAATAAAAACAACAATTAAATTCAACGTATTTATTACATTATGTAATACAAAACATACCAAAGCTATTTTCTTTTTTTACATAATATGAGTTATTATTACTCTAATGAATGATGTATCTTCGGCGCATGCCACGTGAGCCGTGAAGTTCACTCGTTGTAACAAATCGCTGTCGGGGCAAATGCGCGGCTGGTTTGCCGGGAGGGTGTGGAGAGTGGGGAGCCTGATTTCTTTCCTACCCCATATTTGGTTGACCTTAAAACTAAAAAAAAAAAGATAGTCCTCTTAAGTAAGTAAGTACAAAACATCATCCTGCATTTTTATCCTTGAGTAGAATTTATCCATTACTTGTAAAGTTACAAACTCTTACCTCTTATTATTAGTGGAGATTTCCCAAACACTATACACATTTGGTTTTCGTATAGACCGCAGCTAACACAAATTGCAGTTTAATATTAACATCGTAGGTACAACTATTGCTGTATGTGTATAATTATATTTGGTTGAACATGAAACTGAAAAATAGATGAGTCCGTTAAAGTTATCTTGTACAAAACAACCTTTGATCCAGCATTATTGTCCTTGAGTACTATTTATCCCTTACATGGAAAGTTACAAACTTTTACCTCTTAATATAAGTGGAGATTTCCCACACACTATACACATATTTTGCTTTCGTATGGACCGTAGTTATCAGAAATTGCAGTTTAATATTTACATCGTACGTAAGTGTGTATATATTTGGTTGACTATAAAACTGAAAAATAGATAAGTCCGATAAAGTTAGCTTGTATAAAACAACCCATTATCCAGCATTTTTATCCTTGAGTTTATCCCTTACTTAATTTAGGGACATCATCTGTGAAAATTTAAACTTTCTATCACGGCTCATGAGATACAGCCTGGTGATAGATGGACAGACAGAAAAACAGACAGACGGACAGCGGAGCCTTAGTAATAGGGTCCCGTTTTACCATTTGGGTACGGAACCCTAAAAAACAAACACAAAATCAAATAAGTAACCTTTTTCGGTTTTATCAGGTAAAACAAAAATGGGAATAAAATTCCAAAATGGTTTGATCAAGTAGTGGTGGCATGTTCAATTGCAAAGAAGGTACGGCATTTCTTTTTAATCGATTGCCTTTTTTATTAAAGTGGTTTCTTGAAAGTGCCGTGTGGGGACGGCCGTAAAGGATACACTTCCCCACCGCCAACAGGAGGCGTGTCGTAAGAGGCGACTAAATCCTGTAGCACTAGACGGGGAGCAGCGACTGCGTGCGAAATAATAAAAAAACTGCGCTCGCCAACCCGCCTGCCAAGCGTGGCGAGTATGACAAAAACCCCTTGATGACAGAAGTCACTAGGGGAGGCCTATGTTCAGCAGTGGACGTCCTGGGGCTGAAATGATGATGATGATGGTTTCGTGGAAAGTGGTTTCCACACAAAAAATTTTTTCATTTAACTTTTGTATAAGTAAATAGGCAAAATCTTCGTTTCCAGTTAATTTTACCCATAAACAGCATCTAAAATAAATATTAAATATTTTATATCGTCAAATTAAGTGAATGTATTGGTGTACTTACAAGATAAATTTCATTTATCGATAATTTAATTTCATTACTATCGTTTTAATGATAAGGCACGATTATTGCGGATTTATGAGAAGATATCAAATCTAGGAGTGCACTTTGTCGTTGCAAATTGCTATTAACACGGTCAAAACAATACATAAACTCGAAGGATAAGAAATATTTTAAAATATGGCATATTAACAAACCTAGGCTGGTAGGGTCATGTGGAAATCTGGCCATAAATATATTAACACGTTCCCTGTCCCCCAAACAAGAGCCTTTTTTTCCCTGTCACTTCCACACGTATTTTTGTATTAATGTATTGTTTAGTACCTATACTGAAACAAAATCACTATACTTTGGTATTATGTTAGGAATTTATTTAAAAAACAACAAAAACAATGTGACTCCTTTCGGAGTCGTGGACTTGTCACTTTGGAAAACACGACTCTAATTGGAGTCATATGAACGTTCGACGTTAAATTGAAGTTAATGAGAAAGTTGGCAACATTATTTGTCTATGGTGTAACAGTGGTTTGTTAAAAAAATGTATAATAATATATATAATATATGTATTGTACAGTGAATACATTATTCACTGTTTTAATAAATATCATTAATTTTTCTAATACTTTGTGTTGATTATAAAATTTAATAATAAGATTGGTGATAATGTATAATAAAAAAGCTCGTAAAACTACAAATAAACCTTTTAATAAGTACATACATATTTTGGTTTTATATGTAAAAAACTGAACAAAGGTCAAATTTTTAAGTCATTAGGAAAATTCGTATATTTATTATCTGTAGAAGTTTATACTTTGCAATTTATTACAGAAATGTTTAGAACATATCAACTCACAAGTCTACTCTAGAATCCAACCCTAATTCATACGTCCAGTCTAATATATTACCTTTTAAAAAGTATGTAATTTGTGACTCCATATGGAGGCGTGGACTTAGCACTGTGAACAATATACGACTCCAAATGGAGTCGTGGACAGGGAACGTGTTAAAAGCACTTTTACTAACGCGTCTGATCTTACAAACATTTTTTATTTATTGGCACGAAATTTAATAAAATCTTGAAATAACTCGCAATCAACTCAAACAATTATCCAAAATTGGCGCGACGATGACAAACTTCTACAGATAAGTCAAAGAAACTTCACAATGTTACCAACATTAAACATAATTATTATAATACGTCTTAATTTTGAATAGTAATCATGGAACTTGTAATCCCAAGGAATCAATACTCATTTTATTATAATAGGGTATTTTTATATCTCAATGATAGGACAAAGTAAGTTCATAAATCCATACTAAAGTTGCGATTTTATGGTATGTCGACGGCCTGCTTGGATCAAAGAAGGTAGCACAAAGCAAGCACAAAGGTAGCGACATCTATGTATCTAGTGAATTTATGTTAGACGTGATTTTTGTAAACTGCACTATATGATATGACGTCTCTAAAGCTTTGTTAAATGATTTTGATTAACATTTTTATTAATTTTATGGTTTCAAATTAATTCACACGTTCAAACTAATGTGGGTTTCCGCGAAAATATACCTACGCCACCAGTTGGCGCCACTTTGACAACAGGTCTCCCATTCCATTATTGCGCTCGTTGTTTAATAAACGTATTTCATGTCTATGAAACATGACCTCCCGTTTTTTGAGCACATAGGAACTGAAAAACATTGTGGCATTTTGATTCTTAGAAAATATTTATTGCACCTGATTAATTTTATTTAAAAATACAAAAGCTTTAGACACGAAAATATAGGGATACTATACTATTGACATGTATCTGGAGCTGACGTCTCAGGACTCTCAGCGCTGCCACCTAGTAAGCGTCATTTCAGAAAACCCTCATTCACAGAAAACATAATTTTGTTGACTGCCCCCTTAAAGCATTCATTGAATGCTCTATAATGACTGCCCACGTAGTATTTAAATCCTCATTGACTGCCCCAGTAGAAGGTGTGTGACTTTTCTTTAGAATTTACTATTGAGAAAGGTCAATAGATGGCGCTCTACAACTGAAATTATGATTTGTTAAACTGCCGCGCATGCAGCGCTGCCTCTGCGTGATAATTTTTGAGGAAACCAATAGAGGTCACCTATTGTTAAGGTTCCGTACCTCTAAAGGTAAAACTCTACCTCCGTCCGTCCGTCTGTCTGTCAAGAAGACCATTTATCTCAGAAACCCGTGGAAGTATCGAGTTAAAAATTTAAAACTACATTTACTGGTCTACACATTCTCTTGAGGCTTTTAGGTTAACTTAAAAAATGATAAGGCTGTTTATGACGGCCAAAAACGTATATGTATTACGAAACTCTCAAGGGAATCAAAATTTATATGGTACCTATTTTTCGTTAGCCTACCTACCTAGCTAGAACAGGATGAAATTTGGCAAGCAAGGCAAGGCACCTAATACTTATACATACCGTCTTTTAATACAAGTTTGAAAAATTTTAAACTAAAGTCCGTCTTGCACTCGTCTGATTTTTTTTGTTACATGTTGTTAAAAATACGAGGCCTACCTAACCGACTTCAAAAAGGAGGAGGTTCATGTTCGACGGTATATTTTTTCTTTGTAAGTAGTAATTTTATTAAAATTATATTTGAGTCTGGTAAACAACATATTTTTATGTTGCTGAGCTGATGATAAAAGCCACAGAACTCCTTTTGCGATTAGATATAATTGATATGGCAGGTATAATCTGAGGTTTGTCGACAGAATGCAGGTATTTCGTAATAAATTGGGCAGTCGTAGTGCTTACGCTGACGCTGATGCAGGCCGCTTCGAACCGGCCGATCTAGTAGTCACTTCTATGTTCAGCAGTGGACGTCCTGTGGCTGAAATGATGATGATGATGAGTGCTTACGAGGACCAGACAGCAATTTTATTAGGTAAACCGGTACTCCCAGTAATTAGAAAACTTACAAAAGTTCGTTTCTCGAATTAACTGAGGAGGTGCCTATTGACAAGCATTATTTGCCGCAAGACATTGTGACATGGTTGCTACTTACACAAAAATAAAGTAATCTTCCTTTTATTATTTTCCGCGTTTAAGCTTAATTTTGAAGCTGGTTTTTAGTTTTTTTTACAAAACTTTATTTATTCCAGTTCCTTGTCAAGCGTTTAAGAATAGAAAAGAAAACATTATTTATATTGAATAACTTACTTTCTTACATATCTGGAATTTGTACTCGCATGTGATTAGTTTGTATTAATAATATTAATCCCTTTCAATAAAGTCATATTTAGAAATATTATCACGTTTCTGAGGATCACGATGTGACATCAACATAATAGATGTCACCCTATTATACCCCATTAGAATCACTCAATAACAGAGCCATATTTCGCTAAGTAGACCTTTCATTGAGCACAATCCACCCTTCGTCTCTTACTACTGAGAATGAAAGAAAGAGAGAGACGCTTGTCAAAAACTCGAGGTAACTGTCATCGGGTTTCAACCAATAAACCGTGGCGATGGCATCGCTATTATGTCCAAATGACAATACACAAATTGACGCGACCGAAAGACTATAAACTCTAGAAGTTAATACGAGTAACCTTTACCGACTCCGTTTTGTTGCAAAGAGGGCTTTATTATAAAACCCAATAGGAACTAAAGTCGCGTATTTTTTTTGAAGTTTTGAGTCAAGCAAGACTGTGTTCTACGTTTCATGGGGTATGGTTCAAATTCGACTGTTGTTGGATTATGAATAGGGCTGACACAAAAAATTGAAAAGGGAGTGAACAAAAGCTCATAAAAGTTGGAGATTAATCGGGGATTTGGACACAATATACGCTCGGCACACATGTCAGGACGAGCCCAGTTGTGGGTTTGTTTGTCGGTGACGTTTCGCCAACGCGAGGGTAGCATCCCTGACTTTGAATGACGATGCGCATAATATAATGAACTCCGTAAATCGGTCAGTATATTTTTTTAAGAGGAGAAGCACTATCGGGAAATCGACCCATCTGGCAGTTCAGAAAGCTGACAATAATTTGCCAGGTCAAAGTTCGGTATCACTCCCGTGTGGTGTTAATATCGCAGCTTGTAGACAAGGAACATTACTACCAGAGCTTGTAGATCTCATACTTAAGACACCACAGCGTCTGGGTAGTTTCATTATTTCATCTTCTCAAATGTCAGTAGAAACTACGTTTTATAAGTTCATTGTAGGTAATGTTTGTTCGTTCCACCAAATCACACCAATTAAGCTATTCTTTAAAGAATGGCGAATTCTTTAACACATAACGACCACCGTAGCCGAGAGTCTCTCTGAGGTCCCGGGTTCGATTCCAGGTCAAGTTTTCTTTTCTATATTGTCTCGGGACTGGGTGCTGTGGTACCGTCGTTTTTTCTGACAGGTACCTACTTTAGCTACTTACCGTAGGATCAGAGAAATTTATGTGATGTTCTTTAAGATTTATTTATTAAGTACTTATTGTATATAAAGTATGTACCTAGCTAAAGATCTGCAACTCAGTACCTATCAGTGTGAATATAACCGTGCTGTTTTAATGGCTGTTTTCGTATCGTTTGCTTTCGCTCTCAAATATTGTTCTTAGGCTTATAACCAGTTCTGCCAGTACTCTTTGAAGAAATTTCTTTTGCGTTGAGCAAAAAATCTAGCATTCCTAGCAGCTTAAACCTTTTGAAAAAGATGTTGTTGAGTTCCTGGGTCAGTCTGTGAATCAGGACGCGTATTTTTGAAGCATTCGAATTCCAATTCTCGAATTCGAATTCTTAAGAATAGCATACGAACTTTTAGGACATTTTATACGATTCTTAGGATTTCGTATGTGAATTAAAATTGGAACGTTTTAAATAATACGCCGCGGACTTTCTTTTTTTGGATGGGTTGATTTTCTTCCGTCAAGGAAATTCCTCTTAGTTTGATAGATCGGATTAGAGGTGTGAGTCGATACCAAATTGTCAGCGGCGTGGAGGCCGAAACCGACCGGCGGCGGCGTAGTCGGCGTGAAATCGGCGTGATGCTTTTTGTGTGAACGCGCAACCAGGAATAGCAAAAAATACTCATTTTTGAGCTTTTTGCGATAAACAACCAAATTAATAATGTACCTGTTAACGTTTATTCAAACGGGGTACCCGTATTAGAATACAGATTTATACGATATCGAAATTTATTTCACAGAAAACTATTCCACGATTTTTAATGTATATTTATTTTTCTTAATTAATATCGAAACTTGGTAGGTATTTATCAACGTTGTACATTATCGAACAAACTTGCATTAAAAATGATTTAAAGGTGATTTGGTTAAATAATTAAGTTAAATAAAATTTGTTTTTAAATAATATTCAACAACCGCATTGTTCTTATATAAATATTTATATTATTTATTTATACTCGTATTACCTCCTTTCGCGTATGCTAAGATTCGAACTCAAGTATTCTGAGTAGATAATGAGCTAGCGTTTAGATTATTAACCGAGGTCGCGATCGTCAATCCCTTGCAATGGATTATATAAAAGGTTTTTCTTTGTAAACTTGACTCGATTCAAAATTACCTATTCCACTAAAATTTTAATAATTAGAAGTGCTTTTTACAGAAAGTTAACGCTCGCGCAGGTTCAATAAAAGCAGGAAAAGTCGGCGCAGCAGAAATAGGTACAAAAAAACTATAATTTAATGTTTCTAAATACTATAGTTAAGTTAATTTGTGGTTATAAATTATATAATTTGATGAAATGAAATGTTTATTTAATTAATATTCGTAAAAATATGCTATGTTTTCGGCTTTTTTTATACACAAACTTTTACTGAAAATAAAAAAAAAAGTTTGTATTACCTACTGCACTTTTACGGTAATGTTTTTAGATCACAAGTTGGTAATATGCTAAATTATGAAATGAATATTTTTAGGCAGGACGAATAAACTTATTTTTATTTCATTTGTATATTTATAAACCCAAATTAACCTAACTATTGTATTTAGGCCCACTTACGCATCTCAGGATTAGCGAATTTAATCCCGAATTATCCACCAACACTGTATTATTTATCATTCTATACTGTCAGTTTGTATGACAATAACTGAGACAGAAAACTAATCCGTTGGTGCGTAAGTTCCCCTTAGAAACATTAATTTTTGAAACAGGTTTTCGTAAATTGTCTCATATTACAACGTTTATAGTTTCATAATTCAGCATATTACCAACTTGTGCTGTAATAAAAACATTACGGTACAAGTACAGTTTATTTTAAATTTCAGCAGAAGTTTATGTCTGACATTGATTATTTTTACGAATATTAAATTATTTTATAGTTAAGATGACTAATAAACATTTCATTAAGTCAAATTTTATATTAAGAAACACAAATTACTTAACTATCGAATTAAGAAACATTAATTAGAGTTTATTTTATTTTTTATATTGCTGCTGCTCTGGCTGTACTTTATTGAACCTGCGCGCGCATCGTTAGTGTGGTTCGCGAAAAAAATAAAACATACGCGCCATTTTCCGTAAATATTTGGTTAAGTTGTTGCTGTGTGGTCAATTATAGTTATTAGTATCAAAAATGTCTAACTTCAAATAGTAAAGACGAGAAAAATATTATTTCAACCCCACAAAAAACAGCAAGAACGCTAAGGCAATTTTTTCAGAGCACGTATTTTTTATTTAGGGTTTGTTTTTTTCTCGCAATTGTAATCGTAAATTGCAAATCGTATGCAACTCGTGTGCATTGATCATTCATTACACACTCAACTTCCTTACCGTGCTCGCTTGCTGCTCACGCTTACAACAATGCCTCGTGGTGTCGTGTGTAATGACGAACTTAGCACACTTGTATCTTGTACAATGTAGGTACGGTATTAGCACTAAAACCACGTAATTGCATGACATTAACTTTTTTTGGAGTATAAGCTATGTAAACTGAATTAAAATCACCACTAATATTACTCATTACTTTATTTGTACATAAAATATTAAATTAACATCCAATATTTACAATGCATAATAATTAAAATGACTGTAACACCAACACAACGTAAGAAGCTACGCAATAAAATATTCTTATTACTATTTAGAAGTAGATATCAAAGCTTCGTGCTAGAATACAGATTATTAATCACATATAAATTACAAATTATACGCCTTTATAAATAATATTATCACATTTTCTATCCGCAGAATTCTTAATTAAAGTAATAATGTCAATATTGCAATAAATATACAATTAAAAAAGCAATTTACCTATATCCCGCTTGTATGAACAGTTGCAATCCTCGTAATGTATCAGTAATCGGAATCCAGTTTCTCTCTAGTTCCAAAGAACGGTAACTCAAAAAATGCAGTTATAAGTACTTAGTTCGTAAATAGCGTGATATGAATTTTGTCCATTTCTCGTCAAATTTTAGGTACTTATATCACAATACTGATTAAGTATAGTACGTAATAATTTTATAGATCTTCAGATCTGCGACCAATCTCGTCTAACAATAGCTTTGTTAAATCTAGTATAACACTATCTCTATGCTTATATCGACCGTAAGGCAGACTTCATCATAGAACAATTATAGTATTGGTTACTCTGAGCTGTTATTATTGTTAAGGTGATCCTATATCTAGTCAACCAATAGGAGCTGATGGATTTCAGATAAAATCAAATAACATATTTTAGGTAGCAGGGTATTACACGTGTACATACGTAACTTAGATATGTATTGACTGATGGAGGTAAATAATACAATTTAGTATTTAGGGTTAAAATGTGTGTAGCATTAAGAGTTAAATCGTTTTCATTCGCACCGATTCCAAAAAGAACTACATAATTAAGTATGTTTTAGTAAATGTATTTATCGCTTTTCAGTTTCATTTTAAAGTCGGTTTTTAATTTTTTATGAAGCTTTAATTTATTTCACCATCTAAAATGATAAGTCCATAACTAAACGTTATACCTAATTAAGAATCTAACATAAAGGTGTCGTTAAATATATTTTTTTGCAACAACAAACAGAAAGCAGAGTCAGTTAACCTATAAGCCTTCTATTCTATTGTCGTAAGCATAGGACAGAGTAATCGCGTAACAAACATAAAAAAAACAATATACAATCGAATTGACAACCTCTTCCTTTTTTGAAGCCGGTTGAAAAATGGAATGGCTGGACCCAATTAGTGACTAGACACTTATCATAACTTAATTCTTGTCTAGTATTTAGTTACTCTAAGTTATACTCAATAATGTTTATAACATATTATTATGCTGCCGAATGCGAAAAAGGTACAAAATCCAAAATAGAGACCGGTCGTGTCTTTTGATTGTGTTGACTTTGATGATTAGATGTTGTACATATTTATTTAAAGGACCATAATTATTTGACATTAATTTCATCTACTGGGTGAATATTTCAAAACTACCATATTGCGCGCCTGGTCATAAAGAACATGTGTACAGCAATCATTTGGACACTTACTTATAAAAACTATACAACTTACAACGCAACTTAGCTCGCACATCACCTAATAGGCTGTTATAATGTAAAAGCAAATAGCATGTTAACTTAATAATAATGAATTAGTTATCGTATAATATCTTTATTATTATAAAAATAGTATTTACAATTTAAATTTAATTTATATGTTGTCAAAATAGTATTAATTAAAATTGATTAAATAGTTCAGATGGCATTCCTGCTCTGCGCGCGGTACGATACACACAAAATTTGTAAAACTGTGTTGTAATGATAGACTTGTGATTTCCTGGAGAGTTTAGTTTTCAATCAGAAGCCGGATACCTGCCCTGGAGCCTGAAAAGCCGATTCCTGACTGTTAAAACTGTGAGTCATTCAATCTACCTACCGAACGAGTGTTATTTTTACGAAATTGGAGATTGCAGTGTTATAATATGAGTTTACAATAAAATTAAAAAACTTTATCGAACAAAAATTTTACGTGAGCTCATTAACTGCCTTTTGTGCGTGAAATCAAACAAAGAGTGACGTAACGAATAAAATTAATGTATTATTTGATATTGAACATTTATTATTTTTATAGTACGAAAGTAAAATCTGTTATAATTAATTTCATTAATTAATTCAGTAATCAGAACGAATAATTAGTGAATGAATGTTATTGTTATTATAGACTTAGTTATCGATCCTGATTATATTTTAAAGTGAAAATTATAGTTGCCTGATTATTAATTGTATTGCAGTGAAGTTTTGCTTAGATGCATACTAGGCCGTAGATATTTTACTTTTATTTTTGACAATTGAAACGATCGAATCAATAACTATGGGGTCTGATCTGAAAGACGTTATCGAACAACGAAAAACGTCGCTGTCATCGTTCGACTTGTTCTCGTTCTGTTTTTTCTTCGTCACCCTCTAGTAGTGTGCGTTATGAGCGGAATAAAAGATCTAAAGAACATCGTCGCCGTCATTATTCGAATAGATCTGATACTTCTTCATCGGCGTCTAGTGATAGACGTTATAAGCGAAGTAAAAGGTCTAGGCGTAAGAAACGTTATCACAAGCATTCAAAGAAAAACTACAAATATAAATCATCTAGGTCTTTACAAGGCTCGAGTACCTAGATCACAGGTGCTAACTCCCCCTTTGGTGAATGTACCCCAACAATCGAAATAGTTTACCCTAATAGATTTACTAAATACCAACCCACACAATCAAAGATCACTTAGTAATTTAGAGTCAAATAGTACTAGAATCCCTGCCAACAATAATAATAATTTTTCGATTCCCCTACAATCCTTTACACGCAATAATGTCATCCCCGAGTTTGACCCCAGTGATGGTTCCAAAAACATTGAGTGTTGGATACATAAAGCTAACGAAGGTGCGACTATCTACTCTTGGAATGAAACGCATATGTCATTACGCGTTAGCAAATTGACGAGACTTGCTAAGCAATGGTAATAGGGACTTCCGTCTCTTCTTTTTAGCTGGGAAAAATGGACGGAAAAACTTAAGTCTGCGTTTCCTTCCACTGAGAATTATGGTGATCTTCAACGAATGTTGCAAGTACGTTGTAAGATAGGCCAGCGCCAGCCCTCGGATGTGTATTATTATGAAAAAATGATTTTAATTTTGATACACTAAAAAATTGTAAAACTGTGTTGTAATAAATTGTACTTAAGAAAAGGATATACTTGTGATTTCCTGGAGAGTTTAGTTTTCAAATGCCCGTAAAATACATTTTTTTCAGGTCAAAACATGAAAATCTAATTGCTATTTGTGTCCTTTTCCCCAAAATTTTACACAATTTATTTAAATTCTCATATTCCACTTGGAAGATCGTAGTTTTCACCAGAAATTCCAATAATATAATGTTAAATTAGTATAAAAACTATACTTTTAACACTTAAAGATCAAATATAATTAGTAAACAGTGCTTACAAAAATTGTCCTCGGGTATCAGCATATTTACCATTCGACGATTTGTTCAGCTTAATAATATTTTTTCGGGATTAGCCTAACATCGCTTTGGATAGTTCTTCCGGACGGCGGAAGTCTTGGCTCTCTAGTCGGCCAGCGCTGACGCGTCAAAGATTGTTATTGTCGCCGTCAAGCCCGAAACTAACGACTCCACAAAGTTTTGTTTAAAAAGTAAACTCCACACCATATTTTGCAAATCTACCTCAATTTCGTCTATGTCTAGTTCTGGTAGATCATCGGTGTAGTGGCGTGTAAGTGTGACTCTACTTACATTTTTTTACTTTTTTATTGGACTCTGTACTGTCCGTTTAGTTTATTCTGTACATATGTACAACCAGGAAACGTTTAAGACTATAAAGAATGGAATTTGAAGCAATATTTCAACTTTGAAAATAATGCCTCGATATGGCTCTTTTTAAATATTCACCCTGCTTACGATGATTGGGTCTTGCTTGACAACTGACAACAAACAGACGAAAATATAGTCAAGAAATAATCTTAAATGTCGCAAATTAATCTATGCGCAACTTCATTCCGGTAAAAAATAAACGCTTACTAAAGTTGATGTTCTAATAGATTGTTATTTTTCGCAAAACAGACGAAAAATATTTTGAATGCAAGCATCTTTAGACACTACATAATATTATTTCTACATATAATAATACTACCTTGAATTTAATACTTATTGTGTATCTATCGTAGCTTCAGAAATATTAACTGTCTATATTGTCTATACTTGATATAACTCTAGAGACGAATACTTATAAATTATTTGCATACACGATTAAACGTTCACTATTGTCCACTTGACTGACTGTAGTAGGAAATCGCAAGCGTCGATAGCGGATGATCTTTTTAGATCTGCTGGCCTGACTACAGCGATTTACTATAGTTACATGTATTAATACATTTTATTGTTAAACAGATAACACGTGTATTTAGTACACTAATTTAACTAGTAGAGTGAATACAATTTAGTGTTTCGCATTGACAATTATTTTTCTGTTTTAAAGCATACAACATTATATTTTATATTATTATAAAATAATCGTAATTTGAAGTCGTTAAGTACATATTATTATAATCTATGGTTTGTAAGCAGCAAAATAATATGCTGTTAAAAAACTTGATCCATAAAAATGTTTTTTGACAAATTTTGGCTCTTTTAGATACCTAAGCTTTAAATAAGATTAAACATTACGGTACCACGTTGACTCGGCGGGTGCAAAGCGCAGCCATGGCCGCTAGCATGAAGGTATGATTTAAACGATGTCTTTATTCGACCGATACATGTCGCTGATGATCTTCTCAATAGAGATGGCTCCAATAGTGGCTCGGAAGAAGAGCTCTTCAATGACATGACCCGGCACCGCCCTTACCAGGTCGAGAACTTTGCAGAGTTGGCTCACTCGAGTGACATCCATTGGATTTGACTGAGCAATGTACTGCGAACAAAAGATAATAATCATATTTTGAAAGTTGTTGCATTTAAGTAGTAGAGGCATTCCGTGACAGGAAGTACACTTATAAAAAGGGAATATATCGTTACAGGTATGTACAGACAACAGCTCGTCGACCTACCACAAATAGTCAAATTTTCTCTATTGAAAATGATCTCTACACGTCTGTCAATCTGTTGGAGAACTTTTAACTTTTTGGGTAGGTCGACTTTCTGTTAACTGTACATGTAGATAATATGATGTCTTGTCTGACTGACCTTACTTTTGTAAGTTCTACGATATTTACGAAACAAATCTTTCGTAATTAAATGACAGCTATAATGGATTTTTTATTTATTTATGAGCCAGAGGGGGATAATTGTGAGTTAAAAAGTTTAACTTGAGAGAATAAAGGAGACTGGACATTTTATAAATACCTATTATAAGTAAAATAAGATTCACGTTACCTCGTTGAGCACTATGCGTGATTGCTCTTGGAGAGTGGCCACAGTCGTGATATCCTGGACCCTCTTGATCTTCGGCGGCTGATCAGCGAGCAAAGGGGAGTGCTCGGCTGCGAAGGTAGTCTTGAATAAAGCCATGCCCCTTAGGCATGCGTATTCATTACCATCAGGACTAAGCCTGACCAGTTCCCCCAGGGCTGTCTCAAAAGCTTCCACATATTTTAAGTCTAGCCTCGAGTTTAACGGATTCAAGAGACGCCGCAAAGATATAGGGTATAGAAACTGAGCAGTTCCTAACACAAATAACTCCTTCCAAGACTCCTCGAGTAGAAGTAATCTATCGGGAAACGACAAGGATGTGAATGCTGGTACGTTCTTCACCCACTTGACATTCATAAACAGAATCCTGGCGGCAGATTCGCAGATGGCCTCTGGCTCCATTTGGTTCATAAATGCCGACGAAATGGTTGGCGATCCCATTCTGATAGGAACTAGTGGTTCAGGATACTTTAATCTGTTTAATGTGTAGGAATTAGGAATGTATGGGAGGGGCAGAAGAGAATGCAGGTTGTGCTTCGGCATCGCTAAGTCCAGGGCTGTGGGCATGGGTCGGATAGGCTCGTTGGAAGGGCTGGGGTCTTTGAAAAGCATCGCCATTTGGCGTCGAATGGTGGAATTCCGTGGTCCTCTTTCGTGCTGAACAGCTGAAACAATTTAATTAGCAATTATAAAATTCTTTCAAAACATTGAAACATTGCGATTCAAAGAGATTTTCTTAATGTTATCTCGCAAAGAAGCTCCAATCATATTAGCTCTCTCCATAACACGTGGGCGATTTTGAGCTTGTTTAAGAGCACAATATTCAAGGACCATGTTTCAATGCCGTAACTAAATCAGTGGCATTGCTCAAAAACATGGTCGAGTAACTGTGCAACTTAAGTAGGTTTTATCTTGCTACTTCTTGGTTTATTATGCAAAGGATATGCCCCGAGCAGAAACAGGATTCGACTAAGAAGAAAAAGGACAAAAGGAAGCTCACCGTCTCTATTCATGCCTGCGGTCAGGCACTTGGCAAGGCGGCATGCCCGGCACTGGTTCCGGTGCGCCTTGTCCACCAGGCAGGCGCCAGGAATCCGCGCCTTACACGCATACTGGCGGTCTCTTCTCACTGACCTCTTGAAGAATCCTGCGCAACCGTCGCAGGCGAACACCCCGTAATGCTTCCCAGATGAGTGGTCACGGCAGACCGCGCATGGAACGTCGTACAGGATACGGTCTAAGGACAGAAATTGGGTTTTAAAAATATTGTTTTTAATGCATTCATTACAAACAACGTTACAACGAATATCTAAAAACTTTTGAAATCTCAATTTTATTTGTTATTTATTTTATTAGACGTAATCTTTCTGTAATATTATTATTTATAACATGATAAAATTACACTTATTTTTAACACCTTATTATTTTTAACACAGACCCGAGTCAATTCCTAAAAGAACTGAATTAACCTACACCGTCAATGCTATATTCAAGCCTAATTACCACGGGCGCCAATGGGGTCTTCAGTGATTAAACAACAAAATTATTTTCTTCTATTCAAAGGGAAACAAATGGGATTACTTATCTAGTCCCAATAAGATACACAAATAACTACAGACATAAAAACAAAAATTAGAACAGCAATGAATAAAAATATCATAGCCCGGTTTCCACCAAAGTGGAGAGGAGACGAAAGTATTTCATTATTTCCACAGGGTATTATAGAACACCTAAAATTAAAATATCTAAAGTTAAAACCCCAATGTTCAAAACCCCTAAATTAACAATAGGTACCTAATGCTTCAAATAACCTAATGATGAAATCACGAAGCATAAAACAATTAAATTTGTAATTTCTAATAGCCAAATAACCAAATGGTCCATAATATTTAAGGTCATAATAATAAAAGGTTACAATGTCGTAGTTTAAAACATCGAAAGTTTAAATACCTACATTTAATATGAGAAAATTGAAAACAAAAAATGTGTGTACATTAAGGGGGAGGAGGCGAGCGAAGCGAGCCGTCGACGTACCGAGCGGAGCGTGTGTGCGAGTGATGTGAAGGGCTGACGAAGCGAGTCTTCTGGCGAAGCACACTCAGAAAAACTTGCTTGCTTGCATGAGTGCTTGCTTGCATGCATGCTTGCTTGCTTGGGCCAGGACCAGATGGCGTACCGCCGATATTTATTAGGTGCTGGGAATCCGTAATATGGCTTCCTCTCACTTTAATAATTAACTATTATTTGCGCCACGGTGTGTTTCCATCGGAATGGAACAAAGCAAAAATAGTTCCCGTTCACAAAAACGGAGAGACTTGCTATATAAAAAAACTACTGCCTAATCTCCATTTATCCATATTTTCAAAGTTATTCGAGTCCGTAATACATCCCATAATAAGTCGCCAAGGAGAAAATATTCTGTCTGATCATCAGCACGGATTCCGGTATGATCGCTCTACCCAAACAAATTTAGCATTGTTTCTGTCAGAGGTTTCATGAAACGTTGATTGCGGGTCCCAAACTGACGTCATCTAGACTGATTTCAGTAGCGCCTTCGATAAAGTAAACCAAAAGCTACTCTTATATAGAATCAGCGGCAATTTACATAAATGGTTCAGTTCATATTTAAGCAAAATACAGCAGTTTATAACTGTTGAGGGCTATGAATCACGACCTTACTATGCGACTACAGGAGTTCCACAGGGTTCTCATTTAGGACCAACACGATTTTGATATTCATAGACGACATCACTTCTCACATAAAGCACTGCAAACTTTCTCTCTTTACTGACGATTTGGGAATTTAGTTACGGAGCCGTTGACTCTCCACAAGACATAAATCTGATCCAGGAGGACATAAATAATATCCGTTGTTGGTGCGACTCCAATTTTATGTCTCTTAACGCTAATAAATGCTATCACATCAAAATCACAAAAAAGAAAAACATTTTTCCATAAACTTATAGCTATGCGGTGCTGAACTACTTATCTGAGGTAGACGAAATTCGCGACCTAGGTGTAATTGTCAATAAAAAAATAAACTTTGTATCACAGACATGTTAGCAATATAATAAAAAAAGCAGCAAAGATGTTAGTTTTTGTACTATTATACTATTTAATACTCTAGTCCGAAGCTTATTGGAATACGCAAGTGTAGCGTGGAACCCCATTTATGCTGTACAGTCTCAGCGAATTGAAGGCACCCAGCGTTCGTTTGCCATGGCACCTCGCGTTTATATCGTCGGGTATATCACATAGAGCGCCTTACGATCAACGACTATCGTTATTTGGCGTTGACCACTTGCGGTATCGTCGGTATACCAACGACTTGACGTTTCTTCACGGGCTCCTCAGCGGCTCGCTGGAGTGCAATGATCTCGTAGGTAGTGTTTCATTCGCCGTCCCATTCCGCGTTCCTCGAAAACAAGTAGGCAAGATCTTTGCAATTTCTTTATGTAAAACAAATGTTGGTACCTAAACAATCTCCTGTAGTTAGATGTTGTGCAAAATATAACACACTGGTTAGGGAGGACAGGACAGGGGGCTGTGGACAATTTCCCCGACAAGTTACTAAGATTCAAGGCTAATCTCCGCAAAGTTTTAACCAATACAAGCGATTAATGATAAGTTCATAGTTTATGTTCATAATATTATTATAATAATTCTTTACCTATGAAATTGCCGTGGCCATTTCATGCCATGGAATTCATTTTCCAAAAGTAGTCATTGGTTTATTGATTATTGTTACATTTTCATCGCATTTCAATCTTTTTCGTCATCATGGGTACGTTAAAAATTCGAGTAATTATAGAATAAGCAACATCAACGACGTTTACCGAGCTAACCCTAAAAACCAACGCACCACCTGTTATTGGTTTGCTCGCTTCCGTTCAGAAAATTTTGACCTGATAAATGAACCTCGCGGTCGTCTGAAGACTGGTCGACAATGACGAATTAAAGGCGATTGTGGAAGCTGATGATACACAATCTACGGCTGAATTAGCAGCATCTTTCGACGTTAGCGTCAAAACAATATTGGTCCATTTGCGTCAAATTGGCAAGGTAAAAAAGGTTGACAAATGGGTGCCCTACGAACTCAATGATCGCCAGCGCGAAGTACGCGTCGAGACGTGCCTTGCACTGCTCAACAGATACACAAATGAAGGAATTTTGAACCGCATCTTCATGGCGGGAAAAAAAATCAATACCCGAGAGGCAGCAAAAAATGACTTTGAAGAATTTGTTGCCTCCCGTCCAGCTGATTTCTTTAAGAAGGGCATCAATAAACTGCCACTGCGTTGGCAGATGTATTGATTGCATGGGTGATTACTTCGATTAATACAAACAAAAAATACATGATAAAATTAGTTTAAATATTTTTCATACAAAACGGCAATTTCATAGGTAAAGATCAATATTATGATATAACTAATAGTAGTTAAGTAACAAAATTTCTATGTTGATTTTTGTTAAATATAAATATTAAGTAAATATTTTAAATGTTGTGTATATGTCGCAGTCGGATTGTATAATTCGCCGTATTACAAACCAACTAGCTGTTTTACAAAACGGAGGCTTTTTGCCATACGGCGGATCGACGATCGGCGGCCTGTTAACAATAATACTAACCTATATTTTTATGGAAGCTTGTTTTCCTTGAGTATAATACCATTTTAATATAATAGAAATACCAAAAAATAATAGAAATATTTGAAAAAATTTGGTGTTGGTAGTTATAAATGTTATAAGGAGAATCAAATTTCAAGTATTATCATTTTTTGTTTGTAAATTAAAAAATAAAAGAGGTGTATATTTTTTTCATTTTTCCTCGAGTAGATAGTCATAATCAGGCCCACCATCTAGTTTATCATTAAATTCTGGGACACCCTGTATATAAGATGTTTTTAATTATGTCGAGTTTCTAGAAAGTAGCTATATATATACTGTTCGTGTACCTTTTACAATAAAATAAATGATTATATCAGTATTTTTTTTCGAGGTTAGAATCTTAAGTTCATATTTCGTCGTATACTTAGAATTTAGATAAAAATTATATATACCTCTATATAATAATTATATAGCCTATGACACCCGGGCTATTATTACGAACCTATTGGTGCCTCTTTCATTAAAATCTGTTCAGTAGTGTAGGTGCTACGGCGGACCATACAAACATACATACTTACATACATACTTATACTGCCAACATTGACTTATATATTACTTTGTAAGGACAGGGCGGACCACACGTCTGGGTGTTGGACCTAAAGAGACCCGAAAATGACCCGACCGAGGCCGATGTGACGTAGTCAGTGATCGGTGGTCTACGTGATCTGACATTTGTATGAAAAAATAAAAATGCCTAGATGTTCACTGAAAGGTTGCATAAATTACGACAAAAAGGTCATTAAAACAAATTCTAATATTACTTCTCACCAATAACCGCATATTTGATAAACACTTAACTTAATTACATTACTTTAACAATTTTCCAAGTTCTTTGTAAATTTTACGAAGTAACGCCATATTTACCGTGCAAAACCGATACAACTTTGTAGCGGCGTGCATTAGTTGTATTGTTATAGTATAGCCATAATAGTGCACTGAGAGCAGTCCAGTACATGCGATGTAATATAAATATTTTATTTTAAGTTTACGTGATAAAGCACTATTAGTCAAAAATTGAAAACATGTCAAAAATAACATAAGTAAAAACAAATGTTTTATTCAAAGGACTGTGAAATGTAATTAATAAATACATATAAATTATCTGATATAGTTTTTTTTACAAAGTTTTAAGGTATGATTCCGTATATTTATAAAAATAAATTTTATGCACAAACACCCAATTATCTAGCCCCAAACTAAGCAAATCTTGTGCTATTGCCACTAGATACAGATAATAAACATGCTTAAATACATTTATAAACTACTTAAATACATTTATAAACATCCATGACTTAGGTGCAAATGCTCGTGGCAGCTCATCACACTAACATTTGCCCCTCGCGGGAGTCGAACCCGCAACGGCCAGGCATTGTAGTCCGGAGCGCTACTACACCAGATGGTTGTCGATGTAATCTCATATAAACTCATAATGAAAATATGGGGACCAGCACTACTGAGTGCTGCTGAATTCGGAATCATACCTTTTGTTTCATTTCGAGAGATAGAGAAAGAAATTGTTTTTTGTTTTATAGCTTTAATTATATGTATAGATTACTCATAGAAGAAAAGTACAGTTTTATTTAAAAGTAATGTTTGCATGAGTTGCGCTAAAGAGGCGCACCAATCTGTTGCAGTAACGGATCGCATGCCGCGCGCGTGCAGCTCGCGCGCACATCACGCGCTGCGCGCGTCCTGTGCATTTGCGGCGCGTTTTCCAGATCTGGACCTATCCTTACAGAATCAATAAGTTTATTTATGCTTTAAAGCAGGTTAGATCTGTAACAAAAACTGCGATTGCTACCTATCATGCATTGTAGGTTCTAAATTACGCTACAGTTTACTGATGTGATATTACTTAATATAAATAGAGCTTTTATTGCCCAAAAAAGATGCATAAGAGCAATATGCGGTGTCCTCCACGAACATCATGTCGTCCTCTATTTGCACAGTTGCAATTACTAACACTAACGTCCCTGTATATAATTGAAACATGTGTATTTGTAATGCAAATTATGAATATTTTTAATAGGGCATTTGACATTTATCCACGGAACACAAGAAATCAAAATATCCTGTTACTACTAAAACTCCAATAACAATACAGTATAAAAAAGCTGTATAACAATGAGTATAAAAAAAATCAATAATATACCTAATGAATTCTAAACATTAAATAATAATCAATTTAAAACAAAATTGAATAAGTGGCTTATCTCACATACCATAAAGGAGTTTTTTTAAATAATAAATATTAATTTCAACATAATTATGATATGACTGACCTATGCATACCGTGTTTAAGCAAATAAAGATTATTTTATTTTATTTTAATTTATGTTGACGTATTTAATTTGAAAAAGCAAAAAGTTATATTTACTCTGATACTACTTTAAATATAACATCTGTGAAAGAAAAACTTTTTTCTTAGTTCCTCTTTCGTTATAAGCCGCTCTTACAAGGTTACTAAGGGGTAATTTCGTGGTTACTCTATGATGCTATTTGACAGTTGACATCAAAGTCTAACAGATGGGGTTAGTGTGTCATGTATGGAGGAAATGCAAGGCAATTCGTTCTGTCAGCCGTATCTTTACTTATTACATCAATGACTGCCAAAATCATTAGGTACCCTTCCTTTTGACTTCGCCGTAGTCGGATAAAAATAAGATTCCTTTAATACGTGATGTAAAACAAATTTATTTACAATGATTGGACTCTTTATGTTCTGAATGAATGCTGTATGATGATATTGATAATGATAATGACATTCGGTATTTCTAATATTATTTACTCCTATGCTCGGAAAAAAAGATAACAATATTAAACATGTATTTTTTAAAAATTTTAAACGTTTTTACTAGTTATTACATTGTTTAAAATAAATATAACACATCCAAAATATAAATTATAAAGCTAAAAAAATATCATTTTCGGCTGACTTAAACGCGGCCATTTTGGCAAGCTTGTTCTGTGACGTCAGCTGACACGACTTTGATGTCAACAACAGTGTTTGGTTCAGAAAAGTTAAAAGTGAGTGATAAAATCAATCTATTACCATGGAAAAGCACAAAAAAGCCTATAATAAATATTGTGTCGTTCATATGTGCCAAAATAAAATGCAAATTGCACCTGACTTTATCAAGAGACAATGTATTGTGTTTGAGCTGTTTATAGTGTTTTGAGTATCATTTTAACGTAAGTAAGGACATTAAAAAGTCAAGAAATACATATAAAAATACTTTATAAAAATCGTAAAGTTATTGCTCAATATATAACATAGGAATTTATTTAAAATAATCATTATTTCTTGGTGAGTCCAGCAGACGTTAAATTTACATTAAACACGAAACACGTGATTATCAAGATTACGCTGTGGTTTGACAAAACTGGTTTCAGTCATTATTAGGTCTTTATTCACAATGATTGAATATTTTAACACTAAAAACTAATAACCTAATATGAAACAACCGCAAAACAATACAAATAATTATCAGAAACCATACAAACAACTGTAATTGACATTATAGTGTCAATCCCAATTGACGTCACGTTTATTTCTACTAATAGCGTTGCGTTTTGGAAATTTGCGAGGAATTTTTTAAAAAAGTCACTTTTTGGTGATTAAATTTCACTACTAAATTATGATAAATTTAAAAAAATATTGAATAGGTATGTTTTTGGCGCAATAAAGATAATAAAAAAAATATTTTGTCCAGTTTGGTGTTACACACATGTGTGCGCTGCTGAGCTGAGCGAGAGGATTAAAATGGACTTAATAATTCAATTTGACATTGGGTATTTCTTTTTTAATATTTATTTTTTTGTAATGTGACATTGCATGGTAATTTATGTAGGTAGCTCAATATGTGCATTAATATTTTATGTAATATTATGTATTAATGATTAATTACTTAAATCCAATTTTAATGTAAAACTGATAATTATAAATAGTAAAATAAACAACAAATAAACCTACAAATGAATTATGAAGTTGTTATGTATAAACTAGATGGGCTAGTGAATCTATATCACAGTTAATGCTATGTTTTCTACTTTACATAATTTACTTTTGTGACTGTTAATTGCGAAATCGTTGAGTAAACATCTAAATATAAAGTCTTGTGTTTTAATAATAAAAAAAGTGATTAAGTAAATGAAAATGAAAATTTTTGGGCGTAGTTAAATTTCCTCAAATAAAACCCATCTAAGCATTCCACTTAACCCGCTTTTTAGGGGTCGAGCTGCACGCACGCGCCTTTAACGGAGAATTTGGTAAATTTTAGACGTCATAAATCAGATCGTCACATCCACGTTAGGAGAATAATATTCTCTTAATGATTTGCCCGCTCGCTCCATCCTACTTTCTTACTAAGATAGACGTCACGTTACGATTGGTCGCTTACGGACAAGTCAGCGGTCGCTAAAAGTCATAAATTAAACGCATTGACATCGCAAGGCACAGGGCCCCGCCCCGCGGGCCCCACCCGGCAATTACACTGAGGGTTACGAACGATTCTGAAGGCGAAAAAGTTTCGTTTGTTCGGACTTAACCTAATAAATTACATAACCACTCACCTGTGGCCATCTTTTGAAAAAATATGTACAACTCCTACTAGCCGTGTAAAAAAATCCGACCATTTTCAATTCTTCACAAATCGCCAAAGGTTTGACACAAGTCGATGGTAATTTTAATTTAGGTTAAAATATCGAAGCGAAACATCGTAGTAGGCCTTCTGTTGCTCTTTTGTGTACACTACCAAGCTTCGTCCGTTTTATTTTATGGGTACCGCAACCACAGAGCCTACGGGCATTGACTTATTACTTTTTACATCAATGCCTACGGGACTCAATATTTTTATATTTTTTTCCGCGACTTCGTTTGCGTAGACGTCAGAAAAATTTAAGCCAAAGAAGAATGAATAAACATTCTTGTACTTCCGGCCGTCTTGTTTTTGCAAATATATAACGAAATATCACCAGACAGCCGGAATCCGGCTGTCTGAGCCATCCAGCTCTACTACTTCCAAGTGTTCTTGGTAGCTGGAAACTCATCTAATCGTTAGTGACGGTGATGGTTAATACGAATTATCGTTTGTGACGGCTCTATATGCCGGTAAACAAAAGATATAAGCAAATCAATTGTTCTCCATACATCGATGCATTAGGGTGACCACACTTCTCGCTTTATTAGGTATGCAAATACTAGTATAGTAGAAAATCGAGGCAACTCGTTTTACGCCGAAGAACCCTCTAGAATTTGAGATCCAGCGTGTCGGAAAACGTGAAATTCTGGCTGTCTGAGCCAGGTTTTTTTCAATTTTCAAAAAATCTATTGCCACACAAACGATGAAATCTAGGTATATTGGCGTCACCTACGATTCGTTATCAGCCTAGATATGCGAGATCTCCTTAGGACTCTCGCTCAGACGGCCGGAAGTACACAAACATTCGGCACATCAAACCGGGATGCCAAATTTTAGCTAATTTCTTACAGCCGCTACAGCATGATTGAGTAAAGAATAAAAACATTTATACTTTCAAAATTAAGATAACAGTCGAATACAACATACGTACACGTGCCCGAAACCTTTAGTTTATAGTTACAAATTCGACTACAAGTACTATTGATATCCAATTTTAGAATTGAGAAAATTGGTGCCCCTATTTAAATACAACAAAGGACTGCTAAAAGTACAGTTCGATTAAACGCAGCAGGGGCAAAATAAAATAATAGTGACTGAGTGTTATGTATTGCTTTCTTCATTGATTGAACGGGTACAGCACTTGTAGGTACTTCTAAATGCGGTTGTGAGATTAGATAGTGCATTCAGAGCTTAATCGAAAATTAAAACTTAATATTCATTCGGCCAAATGTCTAGATGTATTGTATTTTATTTGCTTTTGTAAATATTTAGGCTAACGATTAAGATTGGTCAGTTCAAAATAAACTTAAGTTTAAAGAACACTAAAATTTTAAGAAGAAGATCGTCAACATTTCGAGCTATTAATTTGGTATCGAACCTTGTTACACTTAACTTTTTAACTTAATTTATCACTTTTTAGTTTTAGCATTTAATATACAATTTAAGTGACTTGTGTGGTTGACCAGACAAGTCATTTTAATTCTAAATAGCACTCGTCAATTAGCCCCAAAACAAGTCACAATAATGAGAAACACACAAAAGCCAGGACTGAACAAAAAAAAAACTCTCCTTATTAAACGATCGAATTCTATGCGGGTTTTTGCACCGTGCAAGTATCCCACGAACCAAGTATCTTAGAAGATAATACAGCTTTATTAAATACCCAAACACGGCGTAGTCAATAAGGCACAAAGCTGGAGTCCCATTGAATAGGAGCATTCACTTGCGAACAGGAAGCATGGTGTCGAATATAAGCCAAAAAAACTTACAAAGACGAGCGAATGAGCATAAAAATGGCTCTCTGTGTGCACAGGTCTATCTACATACACTCATCCGCCGGTTTGTGTGAACTGGATTTGATCTTTTATGAAATTTCTGATGTCAGCTGCACGCACTAATTTTATCTGTAATGCCTTTTGTAAGATCAATTCACTGCTTGCAAGTCAATCATTAAGATATAACTTTACTATTTAGACTCACGCATACATTTAGTTAACTTACTGAATGTATGGGAGACAGGAAACGACATTTGATAGTTTTTTTGAAACAGATATCAAAACCTAAAAAGCGTTAATAATTACAAATTTTCAATCTACAAAATTAATATGATTTTAGATTGGAGAAGGCCTATGTTCAGCAGTGCACGTCCTGTGACTGAAATGATGATGATGATGATGAGATTCATTATTACTATTTCGCATGTTTTTCACAATGAAAAGAACCACGAAATCGCATTTTCCCGACAGACCTTAGTAGGTACATACTGTGTTAGTACAGTGTGAAAAGGGTTGCCAGATTTTTTTCACCAAAAATAAAGTACCTACACAGCATAATAAAAGAGTAAGTATTTAAATGATTTTTTCATTATTTGGCCTTAAAACGTATTTTTTGTTGTCTTTGCGACTTTTAACAAATATTTGTCAATAAAAATCAGTTTTACGTAAAGTATTTTAGCGTTCTTTATTGGTGTCGTAGATTATAAAGTACGCCTAAATGAAAAGAGGACAATAGTCTATTTTAGAGTACGGGTGGGGGTGGCAACCCTAAATGTAAGTGAGACACTTGTTGCATTAAAGTAGTGAGATTCACGAGCAAATTCAAATGCATTTATTCAGTATAAAGGCACTCTTCCGGACACTTATACTCGTCCCAAAATATAATAAATAAAAGAAATTAATTGTTTCCACAATTACACCAATTATCTATCCCCAAACTATGGTTTAGCCTATGGGCTAAGTTACTTAGTCCATGCCCCCAAACTAAGCAAAGCTTGTGCTATGGCGACTAGATAACGGATAAACATACTTATATACGTTTATAAACATCTATGACGGTGCAAATGCTCGTGCTCATCACACTAACATTTGCCCCTTGCGGGATTCGAACCCGCAACCGCCAGGCATTGTAGTCCGGAGCGCAAACCACTACACCTGATGGTCGTCAAACTTAGCCCTACCACTCTGGGAATACATATCGGCTGGTGATGAAAGGAAACGGCGCAACAAAGTCAACCTTTTTCAGCCTGATTTTATTACAGGAAATTCAATTACAAGACATGTAAGTGCGAGCTAGGCAGGTTTTTTAAGTCCATGCACTCTTGTCGTTCAAGCAATGTAATATCTTTCTTCCATAACGATTTTTGAACTCAATAACAGGCTGGTCAACAAGAGTTTATGGTACTAACTTTATTGAAAATTTTTATACATTGCCCCAAAAATGAATTACCTACTTTTTCTAGTATTATAATGATGTAAATCACATTAAAGGCTAAACGAACTTAAAAGAAAACATAAAAAATAAACAATAAATAACCAGTATTTTTTAGATACGAAACCTAAAATTGCAAAGTTGTCTTACAAAAAAATATGTGGGCCTGCTAATAGCTAATATTAGACTTATAATTATTGATAAAGACTGTAAAATTTTCATTAACCTAAACCTGAAAATGGTAATTATAGTTTCGAAAACACAAGAAAGAAATAATATTCAGAAGTTCAAACTTTTATGCAAAAATTCGTTCGGAGTTATAGCATAGTATAATAATGAGTACTGCGTAAGTGTAAACCCTCTCAACTCAAAGGTATGAACATATTTAACTACAAAAGGGACGCAACGCAATTTTAAAAAACTTTGTTCGTAAATCTGAAGTTGTTTTGTCTAAAATAAAATGGTGCTCGCGATCTCTGCTTTGTATTGGATAACTTGTCTAGTGTTACAGCGAATCTCCTCCATAGTCGGTCCCTCATGGTTGAGGATCGTGACCCTGTTATGCAGTCGCCTCGGTGATGAGCTGTCTCCAGCCCTCGCGATCCTGCGCTCGTCTGAGCGCCTCGTGAAATGGCATTTCCAGGGTCTTTACAAGTAGATCAGACCATCGTGTCGGCCTGCGGCCACGTGGTCTTTTACCCTGCCTTTTGCCAATAATGATGTTCTTTTCAAGGTTATCATGCGGCTTGCGTGCGAGATGGCCAAAATAGCGCAAGTACCGCTTGAGAACGATGCTTGTAAGACGTTCTTTGATCCGAAGTTGGCTTAAGATGGATTCATTTGTACGGAAAGCGGTCCAGGGTATCTGAAGCATCCGGCGATAGCACCACATCTCGAAAGCGTTTATTCTGTCCATGTCAGCAGCTTTGATTGTCCATGTTTCCGAACAGTACAGTACAGTTACAGCGAATAATACCTACAGTATTATTCGTAACCAACAATTTAAGCAAAACTATAATATATAATATTTCGCCGTAGGTTGTTTTTCTTTTTAACTCTTGTAGCAGTGGGCTCTCTTGAAATTCCAAGAGTACAGTCAATGAATAGTAGCTTAATTTCTAATCTTTCCAAAAAACTGTATTGCAAAACACATTACAATTGTCATTCAAAATCGCAACGCATACGTGTTAAAGGAAAAGCGAATATTCTTTTAGAATTTAGTTTCTGATCAGCTATTTTTGTGAATGACTGTACCTACCATGTTTACGAAACTAGAAAATATAATAGGCTTCTGACCTGATCCTTGTAACTCCTTTTTTCCAAATTCCGATTGTAGGCCTTTTAACTTTTCTTGATTTTTTACTTAACATTGGAATTGGGCAATCTATCAGTAGCCTTAGATCATTGATGTAAAAAGTAAAGATACGGCTGACAGAACAAATCGCCTTGCATTTCCTCCATACATGACACACTAACCCCAGACTTTGATGTCAACTGTCAACAGCATCATAGAGTAACCACAAATTACCCATAGCGGCATCGCGATAAAACCTTGTAAGAGCGGCTTATAATGAAAGAGGAACTAAGAAAAAAGTTTTTATTTTACAGATGTTATATTTAAAGTAGTATCAGAATTCAGAGTAAATATAACTTTTTTCTTTTTCAAACAAAATACGTCGACATAAATTAAAGTAAAATAAAAAAAATATTTTTATGCTTAAACACGATATACAGGGATGTTTTAAAAAGAACGTACTAAGCATGTTTAGCCAACACGAGGCAAGCAAATTAAGTATAAAATTGAACTAAAATTAAATACAAAATTAACTCTAAAATCGCATTAAATTAAATTTGGTACATAAATGTCAGTCATATCATAATTGTTTTAAATTGATTATCATACAATGTTTTGAATTCATTAGGTGATATTATTAAAGATTTTTTATGCTCATAGTCATACAGCTTTTTTATACTGCATTGTTTTCGGAGTTTCTAGTATTACCAGAATATTTGGATTTCTTGTGTTCCGTGGATAAATGTCACATGCCCTTTTAAAAAGATGCATAATTTGCATTACAAATACACATGTTTCAAATATATACAGGGACGTCAATTTTAGTAATTGCAACTGTGCAAATAGAGGACGACATGATGTTCGTGGGAGGACACCGCATATTGCTCATATGAATCATTTTTGGGCAATAAAAGCTCTATTTATTGCCCCACATCAGTAAACCGTAGCGTAGGTAATTAAGAACCTACATATGCATTATAGTTAGCAATCGCAGCTTTTGTTATAAGTTCTTATAAGTTGTAATGACTAATCTATAGAAGTACATATAATTATTGAAGCTAAAAAAAGGTTAGTTTAGGGCTAAATAATTGGGTGATTGTGGAAACAATTTATTTTTATATACGGAATCATACCTTAAAACTTTTTAAAAAAAACAATATCAGAAAATAAATATTTTTTATTAATTAAATTTCACTGTTCTTCGAATAAAACATTTTTTTTAACTTTTGCCTTTTGTTATTTTTGGCAGGTTTTAAATTGTTGACTCTTAGTGCTTTCTCACGTAAACTTAAAATAAGTATTCAATATATCATCATAAAATAAAATATTTATATTACAACGCATGTACTGGACTGCACTGTCAGCACTATTATGGCTATAACCATACAATATGAATATGATAAAAATACAATGCTACTTTTAGTTTTTAGTAATATATATTAGGTTGATATAGCTAATAGACTTACGACTTAATTTTTAAATTTTCACTCAATAAAAGTTAAAAGTATCCAAACGAAGCATTTTTATCCTAATAGTTATAAAAAAACAACAAGTTCCAATAGCTTGTATACGTAATTACGTACCATGCCTTTGGTAGTCGCAATAAGGGCAACAAGTTAAGCAGTGGTACTGGTAAGGGATGAAGCGCGCGCGTGACGTCATAACGTACTGTGTTGACCAAGGCCGGGCCGTAACTACTGAGCGATGTACACTGCAATTGCCATGTCCTTACGTGGATCAAGCGATTAATCTAGGCTTCCAAAATTATGTTTGAAAGCCTAGATTAATCGCTCGATCCACGTAAGCCAAAACTTTCCTCTTTTTACCCAAGACAAAGATCTGAGTATAAAAAACAACGATATAATTTGCTTTAGTTTTAGATTTCGAACAACACCTACACAAAATTTAGTTTCCAATCATACCTTAAGCGTATACGTTTATCTTGCGTTACACGTTACCTTATAAACGAATGATAAAATCGGGAGATACAGTTTGGTTTTTCAGCAACATTTCTATCGTCTTCATAAAAAAATATGCCGTGTTGGGTCAAATAAATCAAATAAAAGGGCATAAAAAGCACGTATCAAATATATATTGTGGACTGTTATCAATAAATGAAACCCAAAATAATTTGAATAAAAATAAAAAGTTCAAAAACTAAAATCCGACTACGTAGAAAAGGGGTCGAAATTATTTTTGCATAGGTACAAAAATGATCATGGTCAGAGCCGTGGTTGCACCATAAACAGACATGGTACGTATACCTTTCCTTCTTGTGCTCTTTCTGTCTATTCTACATTGTGGAGTATCATAGTCCTCTATATATTATGCAAAATTCGTAGGCTAGACTAAAATACAACAGGCTCGGGACAGTCACTATTCCAAATGCCTTAAAAAGTGCTCACGACAAGACTCTTGCCTGTCGTATGCGGTACCTACGCTGTGCTGCTAATCTGTGACGGACGGACGAGTGAGCCCATATTTTTCAGGTTTTTGTTTAAGTAAAAATTAACGGAGAGTTTATGGCATCGTAATTTGAAAAAGTCTAGCGAGATCCCTTATTGTGCAAGGGCTTAAGTAAGAGATCTCCCATTTCGAGAAAAATCATGTTTTTATTTTCTTTTATGTTCAAACAGCAATTCCAAGCAAAACCTTAACAAAAATAAATATTAGGCGTTAGTTGTCGTCAATATTAACTAACCGTTGCACAGTAAGTAGTATGGTAGAAGAAAATACTTTCTTTCTATTTTATAAGGTCACTGGGTAAACGGTGGGTCGGTTGGGTACAGTGGGTCGTGCACACATTGACGATACTAGTGTAGATGGCGCAGCTTTTTAGGGTCTCGTACCCAAAGGGTAAAACGGGACCCTATTACTAAGGCTCCGCTGCAGCGCTGTCCGTCTGTCTGTCTGTCTGTCCGTCTGCCACCAGACTGTATATCATAAACCGTGCTAGTTAGAGAGTTAAAATTTTCACAGATGATGTATTTCTGTTGCCGCTATAACAACAAATACTCAAAAACAGAATACAATAAATATTTAAGGGGGCTCCCATACAAAAAACCAAACCGTAAGATTATAATCTAACTAGCAAGATTGGAAACTATCGAAATATTGTGAACCGTAAACCGTACCGTACCGCTTACAATTTGACACATTATTTTTCGGTAGATTGTAATCTAAAGAACTAAGGGAAACATTTAGATTGCAATTTGACGAGCGTTAAATTTTATGTCACCATAATGTTTATATTTTTTCAAGTTTAAGTTCTATTTTAATATTGTAATTGGATTACGTTTAAAGTTTAAATATCGTCCCATAATGAAATATATATTAGCGCGAGCCGCGAGCGTAGCAACTGACAAATGTCAATTTAGTCTAATAAGAGCACCATTATTGGACAACATTACATACATTGCTCCTGATCCTAAGGTAAGCAGCTAAATCACTTGTGGTATAGAAATCAGAAACAACGACGGTACCAGAACACCCAGACCAGAGACAATATAGAAAAGTTCGTTTTCTACATTGACCCGAACGGGGATTGAACCCGGAACCTCAGATATGGCGAGGCCATATAGTCCGGCGTGGTGCTTGCCTCTCGGCTACCACAAATTACGTATAGCGGTGCGTGCGGCTACGGAGGCCCCCTTTTTCAAACTGGCAATACCGTATTTTTTTTTATTCAACGAAATATCAAAGTGCTTTAAATGTATCTAAAATAATTGAAAAAACAAAAGATGCAACATCCAAATCGTATCTGAGGAACACGAAATAACTCTTGATGACGTGACGACCACTTCATGACAGGTTGCATCTAGAGTGTTAGGTAATTGGTATATCAACCGAAAATAGCCTATGTTACATAATATCTAATAAATAGTATATGGTAAAGTCAAAAATTTGATAACATATTTTTAAAAAAATATACTGTTTTCATACAAATCGGATTCAAAAAACTTTATTATTATAAAATTTTTAAAAAATAAAACTTTTACATTTTTCTGACTTCACAATTCTTTTTACAAGCTTTTATTACAAGCTTTTATTTAGTTTCACCTGTCCCGCTGTCTGTAATCAAATCTTGCAAGTTAAATTTGATCCACTTTCCGGTGACCAGTTGAGCTGAAATTTTGCATACATGTGTAAACCGCGTGACAATGCAATATTATGATAAAATGGTGCTGATCTGATGATGGAGCTGGAAGGTGGCCATAGGAACTTCACAATGAAATGAAACAACCTCATCGAGTTTGGGCTCGTTTGAATCGTCTTGACGAGCAGTTTGTCTTTTAATGGTAACCAGGGTCTGATGATGGAGCTGAAAGATGGTCATAGGAACTCTGTGCAGAAACGACGAAACCCCACCGAGTTTCGGTTCGTTTGATTCGTCTTGACGAGTACTTTATTTTTTGAAGGTTACTAGGGTCTGATTATGGAGCAGGGAGGTGGTCATAGGAACTTCGCAATTAATCGACGCAAACCCATCGAGTTTGGGCTCGTTTAAGTCGTCTTGACGAGCACTTTGATAATACATATATGGTAACCAGGCTCTGATAATGGAGCTGGAACATGGCCATAGGAACTCCGCAATTAAACGACGCAACCCCATCGAGTTTGGGCTCGTTTGATTTATCTTGACGAGTATCTTGTTTGGCGTGAATATGCATCTCCAACAAATTTGTGAAATAAGTTCGTTCCGTTTGTTATGAATGTCAATTATGTCTGATTGATTAGATGGATGACCCAATGCGAAGTTGAGCACGTTCCGAGGGCTGAATGGTATGAGGGTGTATAAACATATACTAAGAGTTAAAAATAAAATTAAAGAAAAAAAACTTTTTTAAAAACAAGCTTTTATTATTTGTTAATAAAATGAACAAAAAAGTTGAAAATAAATTAACCTAATGAGAAAAATACCATTACAATATAGGTAGCATTTTTTTTTATAAATAAAAGCGTGTTACATTGTGATTGCAGAAGCAAAATAAGTACCTAGTAAGCTAAATGTTCTTTAAATGTTCCATTAAAATGTAACACGCTTTTATTTATTAAAAACATGCTACCTATATTGTAATGGTATTTTTCTCATCAGGTTAAATAATTTTAACTTTTTAGTTCATTATATTAAATAATAATAATTTTTCTTCAATTTTATTATATGCATATGTTAACACATAGACTGTTTCGGCTTGATAATACCATTTACCGAATAGCCTGTAGGAAAAAACCCACGCTTAAAATTCATCTTCATATTATCATATTGTTGATGTTCACTCTAGATTAGGGAAAACACTACAATTCGATGCGTTAGTTGCACAGTAAGTTGGCAGGGCTACTCCAAACGGCGAGGTTACCATGCGAACGCTCACCTGCGACGCGCTCGCGTGACGTCACGACGGAGGGTCGCAACGACCCGGCTTATTAAACTAACTGTGGGATGCTACAGATGAAATTGGGACATTTACATTTTTCCCACACTAATGAGGTATTGTTTTTAAATTGATAAAGTAGCGGGAACGAGGACGGTTGACTATACTGTTGAGTGCAGGCAGACTAGTTTATTATGTAAACGTATGATTGACGACACGTTGGCATGGTAGCGGTTATTCATTTTGGATGCAAAGGGTTAGATTTTTGGGTCGGGTCAATTTTAGAAATTATTTTCTTTAAATTGTCTCTGGTTTGGGTGTGTATGCAGATGCACTGCAGGAAGAAGCTTCCCAAGGGCAAAACTAATTATTTTCTACCTCGTAAAATAAGAAAAAAAATATTGTCATTTCAGACTACAAGCATTGGTATGTTGTCTGTCGCAGATTTATTTTAATTTATTAATTATTAGGCAAATGGACAAATAATATGCAAACATCTAAACAAAAAGCCTTAATTTTACGTGATAACGTCCTAAGAAAACATATATGCTACTGAGACGCATCGATGGAGTGGAAGAGAGATAGATGCGTCAGAAACTCAGAACAAGCCGAACGCTATCGTGCCTCAGAGCATTCATGCTCTAAGTATCGTGCCACTCTATCGCTTGTTCCGCGCTCTCGCTCGCACGCGGAACGTGACATTTATATATGTAGCCGTTTATTATTCTACAAAACGTTATCACGTCAAAAAAAAACAATCTCATAAGTTTATGGGTGTTCCGAATAAGTGCTTGACTGGTTTGACAACGGTTCCATGTTTTAGTAACTAGGGAAAAAGGGGTCAAAATGGCACATAGTCACACGTGCTTGCGTGGGCGCGTGGGAATGCCAGCACTCACACCACACACCGTGTCATCTGACATCTCGCACCGGCAATTAGTTGCATGTAGTTATAATAGCCCCAATTCCTGATCCGATCATAATTTACGAGATACGATATAGATACGCATGCTGACGTGAGAAAAAAGGGCTGCAAAAAGCTAGACACGATAAATTATTCTGACCAATGAGGCAAATAATTGTAAGGCAATTGACATCGTTGACACTTTTGCGTAAAAGAATGTAAACGTTAAAATTATTAAAATCATTTTTTGCTAATTGCCCGTAAAAGCAAGTTTTCTACAATTCTCAAAAAATGGGATTACTTATAATTATTATGAGATTTAATAATTATATTGTTAAAATCTAACTTACTCGACGACGAAGCAGGTAAAATTGACATATCCATGATGACCGGTGATGTTTCAAACCGTCATCGTGTCTAAAACAAAAGCAAAAAAATAATATAATAAAAAATTGGCAATTAAAAATATTCACACAGTCACCATCGTGTGAAAAAGCATTTCGAAGTACGAAATCTTTTGCGGTGATTGAAGTGCTCTTGAAACTAACATTGAAAAGAAAGCCGCTTATAATCGATCAAGAATAATCGCAACAAATGTAAGAAAATAATGCACAATTGTTCAAACGCTCGGTGGCTGACATCTTTTTAGCACAAAGCTGAGTGGCACTCATGTGTGTTCATTATTCGTATTGTTCTATCGGCTGTTGAGCTAAACGGCCATTGCTTAGAGGACTATCGACTATTTACAGTAAACCGTTCAAAGCCCTCTGCTAGTTTTTGTGGTTGCGATCATTATAATCACGAGAATTAGTTTGTGGTCAATAATAAACTGATGGTTATTCATAATTACCATTGGCTGAATTTTGAATTGATTTGGTTACATAAATCGCTAAGTATTTTATAATAATAATAAAAACGTAGCATAAACGTTTAATTCAAACAAAACAAGACAAAAAAAGAAGTAAAATAAATTTTAAAATGTGTGCGTGGTTTGGTGTTACTGAGATGAATTGAATTACTTACAAATATAAAATAAAAGGACCTTCAAACAATAACATTTAGAATGAAGAAACAACTAGATTTAAAAATAAAATAAACACCTAACTTCCAAGATAAACGAATTTAAACTTAAAAATAATTAAATAGTCACAGGTACATACAATAGGACGATTGAACACAATACTGTAATTGCGTCAACAAGAACAAAGTACAAAAGTACGGTAGCAATTCATTGTTTGTTTGTAGGTTTTTTTTACATAATTACGGTTTCGCAAAACAGGTAATTAGGCTGGGATAATCCGGGTAAGAATAGTCGGACAATACCCAGGATGAGCCGTGTGGGTCGAATAGACGCCGGTTCGCTTCAGAGGGCTAGCAACAAAAGCAACTGCAATAAGTCGGTAGCTTCTTACTTTTTTGCAAAGGGCTGCCTAAAAACTGTTGTAATTGTAAGCATAAAAGCCAAGAAGGCAGGTTTTTTACGTTTACTTTTGCCGATGCCTATTTATCCGTAGTTTAAAAATAATGTTCCTTAAAAGTGAAAGATTAAACCAGTAGGGCTAAAAAATCAAATAATATTGCAGACGAAGACATTACACATGAACGAGGTGATTTCATTATTTTATTGTTTTTTTTTGGCAGTCTGAATATTTATGGTTTTATTAACTGTACTTTTGATACCTAAGTTCGTTTATGTGGCTCTGCATTTACTATAATAATAAATAAATGAATTGTACATACATTGTTCTGATCCTAAGGTAGAAAGCACTTGTGTTATAGAAATCAGAAACAACGACGGTAACACAACACCGAAACCCGAGACAATATAGAAAAGTTCGTTTTCTATATTGACTAAACCGAGTATCGAACTCGGGACCTTAGAAATGGGAACGCCAAGTCCGGCGTTCTCGCCTTTTGGGCTCGACCGTTTTTACCGATCAGTTTTTACGACGAACAGAGGTCAAAATTGAAAGACTTTTTATTGCCGGCACTGTCACTTGATCAAAATATGTATAGTGTTATTTTTTAGGGTTCCGTACCTATAAGGTAACATAAAACGGGACTCTATAACTAAGGCTCCGCTGTCCATCTGTCTGTCTGTCCGTCTGTCACCAGACTGTATCTCATGAACCGTGAAAGTTAGAGAGCTGAAATTTTCACAGATGATGTATTTCTACAGATGTGCCGTGTGGTGCCGGCACGTTAAAAGAATTGCACCAACCCTTCTCTTCCTTTGGGTGTCGTAAGAGGCGACTACAGAAGAACCACCATAAGGAGACGGGCAGCAGCGTCTCCTCTCCACCATTGGCCAAACTGCGATTGCCAACCCGCCTGCCAAGCGTGGCGATTATGGCAAAATCCTTCTTTTGGAGAGGCCTGTGTCCAGCAGTGGACTGATATAGGCTAGTGATGATGTGATGATGATGTATTTCTATTGCCGCTATAACAACAAATACTAAAAAACAGAATACAATAAATATTTAAGGGGGCTCCCATACAAGAAACATGTATTTTTGCCGTATTTATAGAAAATGGTACGGAACCCTTCGTGCGCGAGTCCGACTCGCACTTGGCCTAAGTAGCAAATAGAGCTATATTACATCACGGCACATTTTTATATGTATCGAAACTGAAGCCCATAGTCACTTGGGATTCTATTTTACGAGCTGAGCTAGAACCGCTCGCGGTGCCGCCGAGGCATTCTGTACTGGAGACTCCTGAAATGGACTTCCAGAGGCCGCGATAGTGATTATTACTGTCACTGGCTGGGTAGACGACTACTAGCAACCAAGATTGAAATAATTAACAGGTGGTTCTCTGGTGCCATGCTTGTGTACCCCTAACGTCAGGGTCCCTGCTGAAAATCAGCATCGTGATATGTCGCTGCTGTCACGAAAAATGCTGAGCGGGGGCTTTTTTGACACATTTTTTAAATCTTATTATGTATTTCTTTTGTATTCTGTGTGTGTGTCAATTCTGTTTCTTGATATTCTAATTTAAAACATGAAAGTATCTTAAAACGCGCTGACTTAGATATACTATTCTAGTACGTTTGCGTAGAATGTATAGCGAGTCATCAGTGGTGTGGTGTTCATAGCCATTTCGTTCGGAAGTATGCATTCGACTGGTCACTGTGAACTTGATTTTCAAATTAGGAACGATTTGATTGGTTATGGAGAGTGGCTATGCTGGTAAACATTTATGACTCACTGCGTTCTTAATGCGAACGATCTATAACGACAATTATTAATTCAAATGTTAAAGTAACATACCAGCAAACAGGCGACTTTTAGTTTTCAGTGTGCAACGAAAAATAAACTTGTAAAATTAAGTTGCAATAACCGTGTCCAGAAAACATTAATGCTGTAGACTTTAACGACTTAACAAGTGAGTGAGAATTCATACCATTTAATTTTTAATTTTAACGTCCATTTAACACAAGCACTTAGATTATAATTAGCTTAAGATATTAAAGAGAAACAATGAACTGTTAATTTAAAAAATAATTAAAATGTAATATTTTATTACAAAGATTTGTGGTAAAAAATACTTTGGTATGGTATTCCCTTTATTTTTCTTATCCGTCTCTATAAAAAAAACAAGAAAAGTATTGACTTATGTCATGAGGTTGAGCCCTACAGAAGGTTTATCTAAACATTCAGATTTCATGCTAGACCCTGAACTCACTTATCCACAATATGAACACACTTCTTAGTAAAACAGCGGCTGTTTGTTTGTGAGTTTTAGAGCGAGTTCACTTGCGTTTTCTTCCAGAATCGTCAGACAGCACTCCATTGTAGATGATATACAGGGTGGCCCAGAGCAGACGGGTATAATTTTTTTAGGAAGTTAACTTAGGGAGCTATCAGATCGTGGCAGGAAAAAAATCGCTTCCCATCCGATTACGAGTTATGATTTTTTTATTTCGTTGTTTTAAAATATCCCTCTTTTTATTTATATTTTTTCTTATGGAATTTTTTTTTTCAGGTTCTTAGTTAAGCACTGTAATCTCTGAAAAAAGTGCCGCACCATTATCTATAAAAACGAGTAAAAAAATCACGTTTGTTGTATGGGAGCACCCTTAAATATTTATTTTATTGCGGTTTTTAGTATTTATTGTTATAGCGGCAACAGAAATACATCATTTGTAAAAAATTCAAATGTCTAATTATCACGGTTCATGACATACAGCCTCGTGACAGACGGACAGACCGACGGACAGACAGACAGCAGAGTCTTAGTATTAGGGTTCCGTTTTACCCTTTGGGTACGGAAGCCTGAAAAACTGATATGCAGAGCTCAAGTGTATTTATTTGATTTTGGAAAAGAGACTCGTTCCAAACTTGATGGTTTTTTTTATTTTTTTCTGGCACGTGCTAATGGGTCCCTTACTAACCAAACCCCTAAAATATCCGTCTGGTGTGGGAAACCATGTATAACGGAGGTACAATAATCTCAGCCCTCAATACCCGCATACATCGACCTCCCACAGTCAGTCACTCCGAGGAGGTCCCAGGTTACCTCGCGTTTTTTCTTTGAAAGTATTTTTACAAACTCCTAATATTTATTATCACCATAGAATAGATTTACAAACTTATACAACTATTAACAAATTTAAATAAAACCTGAAATATTATGTATTTTTTTTGCAATATTTGTACTTTTACTATACTATATAATAATTTAACTATTTAAAAGCAGTCAGATATTTAATAAATAGGTAACATCCTATAAATAAAATATCCGACTGAGAGCGCTGCTCAAGGGAAAGGTGCCCAAGAGGCTGGCTCGTTACTACGCTGGCTAGCTAGGCTAATCCGTTGGCCTAGGTATAAGCCAGCCTTCGAATCGTGAGAGCTCTCAACTAAACGCTTAGACAACTCACGATACAGCTTATGGTCAGGTCCCCACAGTCCCAGAGTTTCCACACCAAATAGTTCAAATATGTAAGTCTGTCCAAGGTCTCAAAACGAAGTTTTTCATATTTGCGCCGTATTAGGACCTCTGCAGAAGTAGCAAATCTTTCAGCATCTTTTAACAATTAATTAGCTACAATACAACTACACTTCCTATAAAATGATATAAAAGCACACTAGCCATAGTTTGGTTTGAATCTTTTTAATAGCGAAACTTTGATTATACCTACTCGTAAATCTTCTTTTATACAAAATCGTAAACTGATTGTTGGTCTATCAACGAACAGCCCAAAGCTCTTGACCTTACAGACTTGATATTAAGCACATAGATATATTAACAGTGTAGGCATCCACTAAGGAAGGATTTTTAGAATTTCTACCCTTAAAGGGATAAAAAAGTTAGTATGAAATCCGTCAGTTTTGAAGAATGAAGTCTATCCAAATTTTGCGTTTAACCTGACTTTTAAAATATAATATGATTTACATGAGATTACGTGTTATTAACGTCTTAAAATTATAAAATAAAATACAATTTTGTAAAAAACTAAAAACCGATCTCAAAAAAAAAAAACAAATAAGCGAAAAAGAATATTGAGTGAAACATACCTAATGAGTTATTTGTTTGGGTGTCGGTTTGAATGAAAAAAATCTTAAATAAACCTAGCATACGCTAATCATACATTTATTAATCTCCGTGGCTGGCTTCAATTATAACACAAACTGATTGTTTTTATTTAAGAAATAGGTATTTAGTTTTTTTTTATATAGTTTTACTTTTCTAGTGTAAAAAAACCGGCCAATTGCGAGTCGGACACGCGCACGAAACGTTCCGTACCATTTTCTATAAAAACCGCAAAAAAACACGTTTGTTGTATGGGAGCCCCCTTAAATATTTATTGTATCATGTTTTTTAGTAGTTGTTGTTATAGCGGCAACAGAAATACATCATCTGTGAAAATTTCAAGTCTCTAATAACTATCACGTTTCATGAGATACAGCCTGGTGACAGACGGACAGTGGAGCCTTAGTAATAGGGTCCCGTTTTAACCTTTGGTTACGGAACCCTAAAAAGTACAAATAAGTTCCTTTACGAATCATCATCATTATCACCAGAATTCGCAAGTACCCTGCTGCATATAGGTTTCTCCCAATGATCCCACCCCATAGTAGAATGTTCTCATCTAATAATATATGCGGAATTTAGTGAGGATGGAAAGATATTTGTTACTTTTTCTCGCAAATAATGCAGAACAGATTTTAAGAAAACTTTACTGTAATATTATACATCAGAATAATGCAAAGGCTGAAAATTATGAAGAATTTGTGTAATTTTGTGTAACAGCTTTCCATTGCTTTTTCTAATAAATACGATAGCACAAGAGTTAGGTTTCAATAACAATATTTTTTAATTATTTCCTTTTCTTCTTAGTAAGTAAGTGGACTAATTGTTAAATCTCAACAGTTTTAATCGGTAAAAGAGGGACACAGCAGCCTTAACATGATGTTACTTTGAACGTGAACACACAAGAACATGTACGCTTTTAGAAATAATACATTGCATTTTATTGGACATAAAAACAACTGAAGTAGAATTATAATCACAGCACAGCTTTTAATTTGTAGAACTCGCTTGCATGCGTTACAAAGCTTGAAAGAGCATAAACTATTGTTACTTATATTCAATTCAAAAGTTTTTCCAAAAAATGCGTTAATAATAATTTTAAAATACTGACCGGAATTTGACCAGTGACAATAATCTAAACATTGCAAAACTTCAACTTATTAACGCATTCGTACATTTAAATGAATAATTCTATAACATTCGCATAGATCACATAAATAATAATAAGTAAGTTTTCAAAGATCACGTAGGTAAATACATTTATTCCTTGTTGTTTAACCTATTACTCGTATTAAAATTGCATTATGTTGGTTCTAAAAAACTTTTCATTGGATTTAAAAATGAAAATTAAAAAAAATACTTACGCGATATTTCCTAGTTAACACAAATATGTCACTGGCACACACAAAAAAAACTTTTTACTCTATGACATAAACACTCCAAATTTAAACTCGGGCGCCGCGGAAAATCCCGATGGACTGTTGCACTAAACTGCGGCGAATAGGATAGTACGGTGACGCGCGCGCAAGGGTAGGGGTAGTCCGGGGTTTGCGCTTGCGTCGCGGGTGCGGGGAGAGTAATTCTAGTTGATATTAATTTGCAATAGGTATCTCTAATATATAAAATTTTCGTGTCACATGTATTTCTAACAAACCACCTCCGAAAAGGATTGACCGATTCTTATGAAATTTTGTGTGTATATTATGTAGGTGACCGATGAAAGGTGGAGTTAACGGGTTCTCGAGTGAAGACCACGCCTTAGCAAAAGTATAGAACACCCCCTTGCCCGATGGACCGACGACCTTAGAATGATGGCTGGCAGGTGGCTGGATGAAAAAAGCGGGAGATCGTGCTCTTTGGTTAGGCTTACGTTCAGCAGTGGACTGTAATATGCTGTATAGATTAAATAGGTCTGAAAATAGGACGTAAACTATTTTCTATACCCCTAAGTGATAAGGGTGGTCAACCCCAAAAAAAAAAATTTAGACAAAAAAAATTTACAATGTTTGTATGATTTGGCACTAAAAATTCACCCTTCTAGCACCAACCCCTATTTTTAGTAGCAAATAGCAATAAAAGTATGTACTCACTTTGATTATTACTTTATATGGCAAAATTACGAAGTAATATATAAGTCAATGGGCAAAACAACGTTTATCGGGTCAGCTAGTTTCAATAGAAAATATTGGTGTGGTGAGGCCTGTGACCTATTCCGGGACTTATAGGCATACTTTTCTAGGAAATAATGTTTTTTTATTTTATTTTTTATTTTTTTTATTTATTAACCAATACAAGTGTAGGCGTGACTAATAGACGAACCAACTAAAAATTTAAACACAATTGGTAAATACCTGATACGATAAATTAGGCAGCAATAATTTCGGAATTGGTACAATTTTTTTTTAGAAACGGACCGTTTTTCCTTATGTGGCACGTGACTTATAAGAAATTTTACACTTAATTATACATTATCTTATCAACACGCATGACAAGTGACCTCCTGAAAAGTTAAGCTTTTCGTAATTTATGCCTATACATGCATAAATGGCTCGCCGAGTAATGGGTATACATTTAAAACAAAGCAATACATACATTTAGAGTTATTTATAATAAATATAAATATTGGACAGCAAAATAATACATTGTTCTGATCCTAAAGTAAGTAGCTAAATCACTTGTGTTATAGAAATCGGAAACAACAACGGTGTAACAACACCGAGACTCGAGATAATATATAGAAAAGTGTGTTTTGCACATTGAGCCGACCAGGAATCGAAGTCGGAACCTCAGAGATAGCGAGACGCCAAGTCCTGCATGCTCGCCTCTCGGCTACGGAGGTCGTCAAATTATTTGTAGGGCGTACTCCATCCATCCCTGAAAGACCTTTCTATTTTATAGGGATTCATTTATAATAATAATACAGCCATCATTTATTTGCCAGAATATGGTTCAATACAAAGATGAAAGATACTGTTTTTCCAACATTTTCTATCGCAATGCGACGTGCAAATGGTAATGTTAATTCTATCATACAATTAATGTCAATAAATACAGTACAAATTAGAATTATCAATAGTGTCAAATTTTATTAGTCAGGAATTCATTTAATAATACATTTTCTCTTTTAAAAATAAATAAATGGTTCTTCTATTTTGTAAATGTCAATGTTTTTAAGTCAACAGGAAGTTTATTAAATATTCGTATAGACATACAGTACACATTTCTTGAGTAAAGGATTAATATTTGTGGTGGAATAGTCAAATTCTCAACTCTTCTGCCCCCCTACTTGCATAAGTTAGTATAGAAGCGTAGAAATAGTAGGTAAAGATATTACTTTAATTTTCACACACACACAAACCTAATAAAAAAATAAAAGGTTTTTAAAAATACAATTTTATCAAGAGAAAATAAATATTAAGTTAGTAACAATCGGTAATAAATAATAGCATAGCAAACTTATTAGGTCTATGCGTGCAAATTAGATACAAAATCTGTTCTGAACCCATATTATATGTAGGTAATTTATCCTTTTTACCAAAAGTGGGATTTTTCTTTGGCAGCTGTTGGGTTTATTAAATACAGGAGATAGATAACTAATAATAAGCTATTCCGTTTCCATCTTTAAATGTGTGTCATTCGTAATCGGTTTGACGTTATAAGGCAGGCTCTGATTGGTCAGGCAAGCCGCGAGGGCTACCAAAAAACTTTGACTTGAAAATTAAACGCATAGTGTAGTTATATTTGCGAAAAAATGTCTTAATTGGGCATCAGCCTTAACATGTAAATACTAAAATGTATATTTTAAATGATTAACTAGTTTAATAAGTAAATAAATGGTGTTATTTGTGATTAAAACAAGTGTGAGAAACCGTTATGACGCTTTATTTACCTGTGTGTTAGCTTTTGAGTTTCGTGTTACGAGTTTTTGTCAGATGATCGAAATCGACAGCGGAATGCTATAAGTGTACAAATGACTCCGGAATGAACGCCGCAACCAACACTACTCCATAATTATAAAAAAAATCCTTCATAATTATAGAAAAAGCACTTAGCCGTTGTACCTAAATGTTGGTACTATCGATCTGGGGAGTAACGTAACATTCACAGCGAGCACGTTACGTTACGTGTGCTTAGATTCGTTATCAATTAAGCAGCTCGTTGCTCTTTTGTTTCTCCGTAACCCTGTGAGACGAGACCTATCCAGCTGCTCAGGGGTGTGAGACCCTTGTCTCTTCTCCTTAGATGTCATATCTCCGAAGTTGTTCACGAACGCTCTGGAGGACGTCTTCAAGACACTTGATTGGAAAGGAGCGGGCATTAATGTCAACGGCGAACACCTCACGCACCTCCGTTTTGCCAATGATATTGTCATTATGGCGGAATCGCTGGAGGATTTGCAAAGAATATTGCAAAGTCTCAACGCTGCCTCGCGACGCGAGGGCCTGGGGATGAACTTAGGTAAGACCAAAGTCATGTTCCATGATCATGCCATCCCCGGACCTGCCTCCGTCGAGAGCGTGGCGCTCGAGGTTTTCAATGAGTATGTCTACTTCGGGCAAGTGATGCAGTTGGGTAGAGACAAATTCGTCGGAGCCGAAAGGTGGAATATGATGTACATGTCACTCAGCGAGCTATGGAAAGGTCGATGCTTGGGATTTCGTTAAAGGATAAAATCCGAAATGAGATCATCAGGCCGATGACTCTTTCTTTAGTCCTCTGCCCGATGATGCCGTTACTTTTAACGGACATATTCCAAAAATCTAGCAAGCTTAAGTGGCAGTGGGCTGGCCACATCTGTTCATAACCGATAAAAGGTGGAGTAAACGGGTTCTCGAGTAGAGACCACGCCTAGGCAAACGTAGTCTAGAACGCCTCCCAGCTTGATAGACCGACGACCTTAAGGCTGGCAGTGGATGGATGAAAAAAGCGGGAGATCGTGCTATTTGGCGCTATTTTGGGGAGGCCTACGTCCAGCAGTGGACTGAAATAAGCTGAGATGATGATGATGATGATGAACCCTGATTAACGAATGTTCGCTTTAAAACGATATAATATTCGGTCAGTTGGTCGTAGTTATTGGTATAGTCGTAGTCGTCGTGATCTAATATTTCCGTTTTGACATTTATAAAATGTATTTGAACAGTAAATACCTACTATCTTATTAGAGGTAAGTACATTAGTATCCGCACATAAAAGTGTTACATTATTATTGTTTTTACCCCAATAAGTAAGCAATAAGCATCAATTTTTATTTCATCTTGTTGTTTCTATCAAAACGGGCTTCTCAAATTTCAGCAAATGTAACAACGATGCATTGGGTCGTTTTCCATACCAGAAAAAAATTTCCTACTACAATCGGTTGAAAAGAAGGCTAGTTAGTAAATTATACAGTGCATTTAACGCCCCTTGTGTAAATTACCGCAGGGGTTGGTTTTGTGACTGCTGCCATTTTAGAAGCGATGCATCGTGCTATTGTTGTGCGACTTCGAGGGGATGGCTTGTGATCTGCCCATTAAACAAAGCGTTGTTGACATGATACGCTCATATTATTTTTAGAGACAAACTACTTAATTATTGATGATAGGTATAACATACCATGATAGATATAACATTTTAATTTCTTCTAACAATCACACTGGTGTTATCTAGCCCCAAACTAAGCAGCTTGTACTATGGCGTCTAGATAACGGATAAAATATATTAATTAGGCATAATACAAATCATGCTGGCTCATCACACGAACATTTGCCCCTTTCGGGTTCGACGTACCCGCTATTACTTGACCTATTAGACAACCTTATTTTGTTGCACCGCCCATACCATCTCTACCATCTCTGTCTGGCTCTATGGTTCACTGGTAGAGAAAGCTTTTGGCATTAAGTCTGCCATTTGTGCTACATATTTTTTGTCTGTGCAATAAAGTTTTTAAATTAAAACTTTCTTATTTACCTGTTTTGAAAAAAAAAATGTATGTGTCATTCAATTTTGTTGATTAAATGTTTAAAGTTTAAGATACTGGGAGTCGAAATATTTGCTTTAAATGTTTCACGGTCAGCTTTAAAATATGTTTCACAGAGTACACTAAAATACAGGATAGGTACTAGCTGTTGCCAGCGACTTGAATTGCGTGGATTTAAGTTTATTCATAATGGGTACATTATGAATAAACTTAAAAGCAAACATTTAAAGTATTTTTTCCTGGAATTAAGACTAAGATTATTACCTATTTAAGTAAAAAAAACTTCTCACGCACCACTTCTTTTTGCTATAAATACACTTATACCATTAAGGCAAAACATAAAGTGACGAATCACGTAATTTTTACTTAACCAATAGTCGAAAAATCTGGTAGAATGCACTAGAGATACTGACCAATAAGTCACTATAACTTATAGTATTATTTTTGGTATTTATGACGCATAGCTCACGACTAAAAGGTTCCTAACATATAAGTCGATATTGCTACCAATTCAGGAGTTAGTCTGCCTCCTGCAGATACTGTAAATACGACCTTATAGTACAAATTACTTTTAGAGCATTTTAAATACCAACAGGTTAACTGTGGTTAACTTCTATGTCAATATTACTCGGAAATCCGACTAGTAAGTCAAAGTTGTAGGTAGCGACCTAAGTTAACTTGCTTTGGTCATTTTTGTATGTAACTTAATTGTAGTGGGCTAGACTAGAGCAATTCAACAGTCTCGGTTATTTAATGGCGAGCTTTTCCATCATTGTTTGCAATAGTTGGCAAATAAGTCTGCAGTAATCGTCTGGCCTGATCTCAAGAAGCTGTAGTGTAGTGGATAACATCAGCACTGGTCAACCAAACACTAACCAGAATCTTCTTTTTGGTCAGTTCCGCTTAGAGCAAGGGTCTGCCGGTTCTCCAGGGTTAAGCCATTGTGATGATTACTGGCGATTGTCGTACAGGATCCATTTCTCATCACAAGTCACGATACGGTTCAAAATCCCCTTATTATTGTGACGATTGAGCAAAGAAACGCAGCAAGCGACGCCTGTTTGTTGGTTTGCTTCAGTCAATTCGTGCGGTACCCACTTTACGAGTTTTTTGACTTTTCCGATTTGGCGCAAATGGATAAGTATCGTTTTGTCACTTACGCCGAAGGCTGCTGCTAATTCAGAAGTGGTTTGAGATGGATCCGCTTCCACTATCGCCTTCAATTCTTCGTTATTCACCTGAGTATCAGGTTGTTCACGAGGCTTATTGTGTAAATCGAAAATTCCAGAACGGAAACGTTGAAACCAAAAACGTACATTATACCTCAATGCCAAAAACGCACCGTTCATTCGTTAGCGGTGCCTAACGAATGAACGGTGCGTTTTTGGCATTGAGGTATAATGTACGTTTTTGTCCGTTCACGTCGTTAATTTTTCGAGTCGTTTCTGCAGGATTGGTGCCGCGGTGAAACTCGTAAACGTAAATACAGCGAATTTTCATTTGTCCATAGTTGTTGTTATAACAATGTCGAAGCCACGGACGTAAAAAAAATACGGACGTAACCTCGTCTAACCATAAGTGAAGCATAATAATGGCCGCCCGTTTAGGCTGTGTGCGTGATTTAAGGGTTGCTATATAAACCATGTGCCGTGTGGTGCCGGCACGTTAAAAGAATTGCACCACCCCTTCTCTTCCTATGGGTGTCGTAAGAGGCGACTACAGGAGAACCGCCATAAGAAGACGGGCAGCAGCGTCTCCTCTCCACCATTGGCCAAACTGCGATCGCCAACCCGCCTGCCAAGCGTGGCGATTATGGCAAAATCCTCCTTTTGGAGAGGCCTGTGTCCAGCAGTGGACTGATATAGGCTGGTGATGTGATGTGATATAAACCATCAATTTCCCTGCTGTTTGGTGGTACCAATCGATCTCAGTTAACTTTTGTAATTTACATATATTTTTTAACAGAAATATAAACGGTTGATCTATGTTGACCTACCAAACATATTTTTTATGATCACTGTGATAGAAAATAAAACACATGTTACGTACAAAGAAATATATTTTTACACATGACAATAATAGTGATAAGGCTATGACTATCTATAAAATTAACCCCTTAATAACAAAAAGTAAAATTGAAAAAATTTGAAAACCCCACGACGCTTAATACGTAATTGAAAAAGGATAAAAATTCTACTAGTCAGGCCTTTAATTGGATACCCATATTGAGGGAGTTTAACAAAAATATGTTATCCGCCATTTTGTTACGGCGGTCATCTTGGACCGATTTTCATCAAACAGAGCTAAAAACACTCTCGACTAATTAATCATTCAAACGAAAAAAACTAAATCAAAATCGGTTCATCCGTTCTGGAGCTAAGATGCGACACACAAACAGACACGTCAAACTTATAACACCCCGTCGTTTTTGCGTCGGGGGTTAAAAATCAAAAATACGTTTACATCATATATCATAATGGTATAATAATAATGTTAAGTACGTATATTATTATTATAATTAATAAAGATGCGATAAAATCCTGTTGTCTTATGTACGGGTAATACTTTCTATTTTAGAAATATGATGATATACGTAAGAGATATTTTATATTAAAGGTATGGGGATCTTTTATTTTACTTTTGAGAAACGGTACCCAAAAACTGACGAAATCTGATTTCAGGGAGTCACATACATAGTTTGTTGCATACAAATATAGATTTCTCCACCTTTAGGGTAATTTTCCCATTAATAAAGTGACAACACTGTTTGCATTTTACCTCTAGAATTCTCGGCAAAGTATTTAAAACATAAATATATTTTTTAATCACGAATCTTAATAACTTACGCATGATAGGTCATTCCATGTGACTTTTTACGTTTACTCATGTAGTTTTTACATGATTTAACAACACAAGACGGCATTTTTGGAAAATAAATCGTTGACGCAACGAACGCATTTACTACGTGTCACTGGCGCCGTCACTCGGGGCGAAATGGCGGCGGATTGTCGTACCTGGTGTGTATGTGTGAGTGTAAATCATGTGCAACAAACGAAATTGTAGTACCTTGCATGCTTCACATTTTTTAAATGTGATGTTACGTCCGTATTTTTTTTACGTCCGTGGTCGAAGCATAAACAAATGTTGTGATAACAAATGTAATACGAATTTAAAACAATATTTTTCTGGCTTTATTTCGACATAAATTTGAATTTGGAATTCCTAATCAAACGCAAGATATTTTTTTTTACTGGGTTTTACGGCTCTGGGTTTATCCCTTTTAAGCCAGTCGTTTAGTGTTCAGTCTAGAGTGGTCAGTCAGCTGACAGTTGATTGATTTTAATTTTGAAATTCAGAGTCACAGTTTACTAAAATCATCACTTAAATATGTACACATTTCACTTTTGTTTGTCTTTTTCTGGAATTACGGAGTACCAACTGAGGACTTGATTTTATAGTTGCCAGTATCACAGAGTAGGTAAGTATTATAGTAAGTTAGTGGCAATTTCATATTTAAGGACCTAATATACCAAACCTGAGTATTATTCGAAAAAAACACGTATTTTAATTTTGAAAAATGTTTATTACTTAAGTATTTAAAGCCCATCAGCATTTCTGAAAGTAAAACCATTATTATACTATACCTATCTGAACTATAAAATTTTCATCGCACAAGATTTCAACGTACTTATATTACTTATGTGCGAAATCAAAAAAAAATCATTGACTAATTAATTCAAGCAGAAATGGTTTCAGTCGCCATAATTGTTAAAGTTTAAATGTTTTGACCGTCAACAAGTCAGGCATTTTGTGTAAGAGCGAAAAAGAAAGATAAATTTTCCTTCTCACTTGATCACTAATAAGATAGGTATAGCTACCTGCAGAAAGGTTACCTGAATAGGTAATTGAATAACAAAATATAGGTAGTAATTATTACGTGTAAAAGTGGTAAAAATTAATGAATCTACGTCGGAAAAGTAACCTACGCGTCGACCTATTGGTTGTTATTACTAGAGTTTCGTGGAATAAACGTCACTGGCACGTGCTTTTTTCCCCATTTAGGTAAATTCGATGTCGATTCGGGGTACTATCCTGTTTAAGTGACCAATAAAATTGCGACTTTAGGTTTGATAATTTCGACCAAAAATGTTTACTGGGTAAATACATATTCCTGACTATAAAACTGTATAAAAATACGTCGAGTAGTTTAAAAATCTAAAAAGTATGCCTATATACGTCCCACTGCAGGGCACAGAGGCCTCACCTCAACTATGAGGTGGTTTAGGCCATACTCCACCACGCGGGCCCGGTGCGGATTGGTGGAGCGGTGTTGTAAGGCCAGTCTTACTGTCAGATGTTATCAAGCCGCCTTAGGGCCTCTGACTAGGCTTCACGACCAATTAATCAAGCGATATTGGCCAGGACCAACTTTTAACGCGCCTTCCGAAGCACGGAGATGCTCGTGATAAATGTCACAAAATATGGTCGGAATGGTCACCCATCCACTCACGACAGCGGCGTTGGTTGCTTAACTTTAGTAATCGATACCAAAGCGCTGCCGCCACTGAGCTACGAGCACCTCAAATTAAAAAATCTAAGCGGAACGTAATGTTGTACGCTTTGTAAATAAGTAACTCGGTAGACGTATGTATGTGCTTTTGTTGTAGACCAGCTATTACTTGCCACATTGGGGTTGGTATTGTGACTTCATCTTTATAAAAGTGAATATTTAGTGCCACACGATCAACTTTGTACAGTCAACAGCACGTCGACCTACCCAAAAAGTCAAATTTTCTCATTTGAAAATGATCTCTATATGTCAGGCTTAAAGTTGAAAATCTATTGGAGAATTTTTGACTTTTTGGGTAGGTCGACGTGCTGTTGACTGTACTATCAGAAATTCGTGTATATATATCTAGCTTAAATGTTGGTGTTTTTCGTTTTTTATCTTTATCGAGACTATTTTACTCGTACTAGCCCCCAAAGTTTTATAATAAAATCGTTTGAAACATAAAAGTTTTGAGATTATCAAAACGCCAAGTAGGTAAATGTACTTTCTTCAATAACACAATTCTGATTAAAACATTGCCTAGCTATTTATTATTATTATCTCCATAGGCCGAAAACCTCTCGCCGCTTGGGCGGTAATGACCGGCAGATGCACATTTGGCTGGGTTCAGGGCAAAAGAGAGAGAAATCGGCGGACGATGCGTGTGGTATCAAGCACCACCGCTTTCTGCATCTTTGCTGGAAGCAAGCCGCCGATGAATCCCAGCCTTTTCAGGTGTGAACCTAATGTGGCTGGGATTAACCCGTTTGCCGATATAACAATTGGTATGATTTCAGTGGACGCCACTTCCCACATTTCGATAACCTCGTGTACTAGGTCCAAGTACTTGCGTTGCTTTTTGGTCTCGGCCTTCACAAGGTTCTGGTCATGAGGGATAGTGACGTCCACTAAAACACCTTCGACTGCGCCCGGTCCATCAGCACTATATCAGGCTTATTCGCAAGAATAGTCCTGTCAGTGATGATGAATATTATTATTATTACTTGTGCTATTCAAATCAGAAACAACGACGGTATCCGTCGTTGTTTCTGATTTGAACACAACACTCAAGAGCTGAGACAATATAAAGTTCATTTTCTACATTGCCCCGGCCGGGAAACGAACCCGGGACCTCAGAGATGGCGACAACAAGTGAGTAAAGAGTACACTAATATCAAAATAAAATAATCGTATGATAATGAAGTCGGCGACTTTCGCAAATAAAATTACCAATTATAATGACAAACATTATTTATTTAATGAAATGTAATATGTAGTTAATAACACATGTACAACATCATTTACGAAAAAAATGCATTCAAAATTACACTAGAGAGATTTCTAACAATAAAAAAATTACAACCTTCTACCGATCAAACTAACTTCAAAACATATATTATGAAAAACGGTTCAATTTCTTAATTTAAAAGAAAATAATGTGACTTACATGGTACAGAACGGAGCTTCAAGCCTTTTTATTTAAATTACCTAGGCATTTAATTATTATTAAAATTGAAATACAAACAATCTTTTAACTCTGATTGACAATTAATTACTTATAAATACTTATAGAAAAGGGTATTAATTGACCATAGACCTAGAATTCACTAGGCTATTAACTGCATCATTTAATTTTGACAGATAAACAAACCGTCCGTGTTTTTTAAAAGGTTTCGCCATAGCCCACAATTCGTGTAATCTCATCAAAATAATAATTATTAGTTCTCGTGATGTACGGACATCAGCTCGTCGACCTACCACATAATATCAAATTTTCTCATTTGAAAATGATCTCTATATGTCAGGCTTAAAGTTGAAAATCTATTGGAGAATTTTTGACCTTTTGGGTAGGTCGACGTGCTGTTGACTGTACTATCAGAAATTCGTGTATATACAGGGTGTAAAAAAAGGCTTAACGAAGCCTTAAACCACGAATTCTATGCATAAAACCAAGTAGAATGCAAAAAAATAATTGCTGGGAAATGACTTTTATTTTTGGGTATCAAAAAAAATAACTTATTTCTAACCCGCAATGTATAGCGTGCACGCCACAGACAATGCCTGTGTGTGTGTAAGCGGATCATGATTTTTTGTAAAAAAATTAAGATTTATCAAACAGAAACCAATTTTGGTAAAAATTTTTGAAAAAAATTGTTACTTTTACTGTCAATAACTCGGTAACCCGTCATTTCCCAGGTATAGTGTAAAAGAAAAAAATGATCGTAATAATACGTAGAATATGTGGTATTCGGCTTCGTTAAGCCTTTTTTTACACCCGATATAACTAAACTGTTGGTGTTTTTCGTTTTTTATCTTTATCGAGACTATTTTACTCGTACTAGCCCCCAAAGTTTTATAATAAAATCGTTTGAAACATAAAAGTTTTGAGATTATCAAAACGCCAAGTAGGTAAATGTACTTTCTTCAATAACACAATTCTGATTAAAACATTGCCTAGCTCTGATGCAACTAAGTAATTTAAAACTGATATGAAATGAAATGAAATGAAATGAAAATTTATTTGCTCAAAACATGGTTATAGTGGTGGTACAATTTATATTAATGAATGAAGGAGCACATGTTTTACCATAATGTGGCATGCAAATTTTAATTAAGATAATGTCATCTGGTCATCATTTATTGAATAAAAAAAATATATAATCGACTAAATGTAAATTTTACTAAAATATAATGTCAAAAGTAATATTGTTATCTAGTCTATTCATTGTAATGTCAAAAAAATATATTTATGTCCTAATGTGATGATTTTTAATGAAGATGTCACTGTAACAAATACACCTAACTTTCTGTACTTGCTAAATTAATTAATTTTTTGTAGCCTTAAGAACTATTATAATATGTATCACTAGAATAAGATCTCTATTGTAACAACAGTTGATAAACCTATTAAAAAAATAAAATAAAATAAATAAATAACGGGGTGGACAAGCCGTTCGTCTGTAACTCACAACTTTGAGGTTGGCGTAGTGGTCATTGGAGGTATGTAATATTAAAAAATAACCGGCCAAGTGTGAGTCGGACTCGCGCACGAAGGGTTCCGCACCATTATATATAAAAATACCGGCCAAGTGCGTGTCGGGCTCGCGCACCAAGGGTTCCGCACCTTACCTATAAGAGGAGCAAAAAAATCACGTTTGTAGTAAGGGAGTTCTCTTAAGTATTTATCTTATTCTGGTTTTTAGTATTTGTTGTTTTAGCGGCAACAGAAATAAATAATCTGATAAAATTTCAACTGTCTTACTATCACGGTTCATGAGGTACAGCCTGGTGACAGACGGACCGGCAGACAGACAGACAGACGGACAGCGGAATCTTACTAATAGAGTCCCGTTTGACCTTTTGGGTACGGAACCCTAAAAACATAAAAAAATGTTTCTCGGTTGTTGTTAGTAATAAAGAAACATATTTCCAAATAATACAGCAATACATACAAATAGGGTACATTATTCAATAGAATAATATACGAGTAGTAAATAATAAGTTACCTAAAAAAATCCCTCGTCGAGTTGTCCCGACTCCCGCGGTCCCGCCCGTAAGAGCCCAGGCGCCACTTAGCCAAGTCGCCTAGTGTAAAAGCGCTCTTAATAGGGCGATTTGGTAAGTACTTGACCTTTTTTATAATTTATTTATTTTTCTTAAAAAGGAACTTCTTTCGAAGCTAGAACCATTCTTTTTTCAAATTTAGCGCGAAAACAGTATCTATTTAACCTGTATGCTCGAAAAAAAAAGATAACAAATGAATAACAATGGACCCGCGCAAACATATTTGCGCGACCCGAGCTTATTGCAATAGGTATGTTCGTGCTTTAAGCAACGTTCCACCTCTAACCTCATGCAAGCAACTATTTCCTGATCTGAATCTCCTATCTCTTTCATCAATGTAGGTATATTCCAGAATGTTGTGTTTTTGTAAAAACTTATCCGTCTTTATTTGTGCATAAAGATGATTATGCAACTAAATCAATTAGACATCGGAGAAGGCTATTGTTGCCCAAGATACGAACTACTTTCTATAAAAGAAACTGTTATCCAAGCTGCATAAGAATATAATATAATAAACTGCCTCATTCTTTGACTGAACTACTATTAAATTTATTTAAAAATAAACTATTTAACTGGCTCAAGATAATTATGTTTCTACTTAGTTAATGAATATCTGGATAAAGTTGACATTATGTAATAATTTATAACTCACGTAATTGTATGTTGTTGTTGTCAAAAATGTTTGTATGTAGAAACTTAATTATTGACTTTTAATTTTTTTGTTTGTTGATGAAGTATTATTAATTTGTATGCTATTGACTATGGCTGAATAAGTGAAACTATGTCTTGTGACCTTATGATGTACCTACCCTGTTCAGAACAAAAAAAATATTCCTAATTCTTTCGAGTATTGATTAAGCACTATTTTACGTGGTAAAACCATCAAGCAGACCGAGGAAAAAAAGAAATAAAATATTATGAGAATTCAGCCCCATCTCATGGAGTGGTACTATCGCGGACTCCTACGCCTTACCGCTTTGTAGAAATATTCCTGTGTAAGCGCATCGCGCCGGACACGCCCCAACCCGCCCTGATTGGTTATGCATTATACTACGTTTTACTACAGCCAATTAGATACATAGAAGCTTGCTTGCTTGCGCCTAAACACCTATTGTCTTGATTGTACCCGAAACATAAATGACCGTAGGGCGTGGCTTGAAGTGAGTGGCAATGAGATGCTTGCAAGCGATTTTAGCTTTAAGACTGGTCAGGCGTTGGATAAGTAGTTCACTGATTTTCGTTGTGGACGAACTACAACCATTGATGCCGAGCGCCCAGGAAGGCCGATTGAGGTCACTACTGAGAACATTGTTAACAAAATCCACGATATTGTTTTGGCTACTAAACGTTCATATTTTGCACGATATTTTGGGTATGAAAAAGCTTTCTGCAAGACGGGTGCCGCGTTACTGGCAGTTGACCGAAAGCGAAAACGCGTGACTATTTCTGAGGCATGTCTGGCTATGTATAATCGCAATCCTAGTGTTTTTTTGCGTCGGTACGAACTGTCGATGAAACGTAGTTCCACAATTACACGCAAGAGACTAAACAATAGTCAAAACATCGGACTTCTAGCGGCGAACGTGCACCAAAGATGGAAAAACTGTTTTATGGCTGGTAAAGTGATGGCTACAGTCTTTTGGGACAACCAAGGGGTTATTTTCGTCGATTATTTAGAGAAAGGCAAGAAAATAACCGGAGCTAGTAAGCTCCGCATAGTAATGCTGCATTGTTGGAAAGATTTAATGAAGAGTTAAAGAGGAAACGACCGCATCTTGCGAAGAAAAAACTTCTATTTCATCAAGATAATGCTCTAACCCACTCGTCTGCAATCGCGACTTCAAAACTTGTCGAATTAGGATACGAATTATTGCCGCACCCTCCATATTCACCAGATTTTGCCCCCTGTGACTTCTTTCTCTTTCCAAACATGAAAAAATGGCTTGGTGGGCAAAGATTTTGATCTAATGAAGAGGTGGTAGCTGAAACCGAGGCCTATTTTTCAGGGTTTGACAAAAATGTTTTTTGATGGGTTGAAGAGTTTGGAACATCGCTGGACGAAATGTATAGAGTTAAAAGGACATTATATAGAAAAATACATTATAATATTTGTAAATATGAAGTTTCTTCTTTTCAAAGTCACGGACTTATCAAATCGCCCTCGTATATGGTTAAAATTATTAAAGGATGCAATATTTCAAATACTAATCCATACTACTTATCTATATACATATAGACGAGTAAAAAAAACCTTTTTTTTGGATGACGACTAACTTGTCATCCCTAGTATTCGCTTAGAATTCCAAGAACTGAAATACAAAGCTGGAAAAGAAGTTGATATTATCGACTTCTAGTTAATAACACAAAGATTGCAAAAATATAGAAAACTGTAATACCTAATAATATAAAAATTATGTACAAAACTTACAGACGTAACCTAATATACTTAAATCTGTCTTTACAAGTTATATGTACCATATTTTTATAACAAATGATCACCTAGTACAATAGAACAAAAAGTATATTTATTTACTAACAGAATGTCCCTGAAAGTATGGTTCAAATGTAACAGTCGCATAGCGGCAGCCATTCCCGGAATTTTCTGCTATGAATATAGCCTACACTATTGACGGATAAAAAGTTGTGACAAAATTTTCAGTTTCGTCCCACTGTGCACATGTTTGCTATTTGATTATAGATTATTTTTGGGTAGTCCCCGTCCCAAGTAATGGCAAACCTTCCTACAACATCAACATTAAATAAAAACAAGTTCTCTTTGTTAAGTAGTGTGTTTGTTTAATAAATACTTCTCGCGATATTACGGAAAAATGAAAAATCCATTACAACTTTTTATCTATCGAAAATAGAACCCACATTCATAGAGCCAAAAAGTCCGAGAATGACCACTGCTATTGCGACTGTCTTTGATTATATATGTCGTAGCCCGATCTTAAAATTAAACACTTCATGATGTGGCCGGCCATTTCATAAAATGGTCGTATTTCATAAAACGGCCAAACAAAACTGGCCACATCGTTTAAACGTCAACGTTTGATGATATGTCAATCAACGTTTGGCCATATCATTAAAATAGGTGTAAATACGTTTACAAGTTACAGGAATTCGTTTAATAATAATTTTGGACAATAGATAAATGAAACATTATAAATATTTGTGATTTAGAAAGGAAACTAATAAATATCAAGATTTAAATAACCTAACTAACCTCCAAATTACGTGTCGAACTCCACAATAATTTGACGTTGCGCCTTTTTTTCGAGTGACTTTCATAAAAATCACATAGCTTGAAGCTTTTACGATAAATTCACTGCAATTTAATTTTCTAATTACACTTATTATTCACTTTCACAGTTCACAAGAACAGTATAATAATTATCCGCCGCCATGTTGTACCACAATAACAAAGTGACATCAGCGCCTCTAACAGTGGATAATATAACTGTTTTACGATATGACCACCAACATTTGGCCATATCGTCAAACGCTGACTGATTCATTGATCTGGCCTATCAACATCATGATGTGGCCAGCGGGTACTGTGCTGCATCATGAAAAACGACCATTTTATGAAATGGTTGGCCACATCATGAAGTGATTAATTCTAAGATCAGGCCACGACATATACATGTCCAGATTCCCTGTCCGAGTGTCATAAATGTAAAAAAATTACACGCCAACTGCTGGCGCCAAAGTTTGTTTCGCCCGCTCAGTGGCGCGCTTGTTACCGTAGCAACCCATAATTATTATTATTGTTAGCATAGTAACCATAGTTGTTACTCTTGCATTTAGTTGCATTTATTTGAAAGTAATAACAATTATTTGGCCTAGTTTAATTTGAGTTTGTAATGTTAAAGAGATCTAAGTGCTGATCTAAGTTTGAAAATATTAAGTTAAGTCGTACTTACTTAGTACAGAATTCTATGTAATCAATGTATGGTAAAAACAAACAAACTAATAAAGTTTTGAAAGTTGTGTGGCCTTTGGGTGTGGTGTTCAAACCCACAACTCTCCCCCACCCCCCTCCACCTGAAGCTACACCCCCCCTTTTTTTCAATTGAAGAGTCTGTAAGGAATAAAAATGTCGTGGTTGTTGGGCAAGATGTCGATCTTTTGGTTCTTGCATTAGCTTTTACTCCCGCTGAACAAAATATTTACCTATTGAAAGGGAACCAAGGTACAGTTAAAAGCAGACTGTACAGTTCAAGCCTTTCTGATGCAGGATTGATTTAAAGATGCGAAGACTCTATTCTCTTCCTTCACGCAATGACTGGATGTAATAGTTTCCGGGGTCCAAGCAGCAGCTGTTTTAATAAACATCAAGATTGCAAAGATCTTGAGCAAGATTAAGGAACTGTTGATTAATGTTTTTTTTTGCTATTTAGACTTTTATAATATGAAAATTGTTTTAATGATTACACTTACAGCTCTTTATTCACTAAATTTCAATAATAATGAGAATATTGTCGAAAGTTTATTATCATTTTTAACTAGCTACAGCTTGAAAACCGACAAGCCTATCAAAATAAGATACCTATAGGACATATTTTGTTTACAATTTAATGAGGATCATTTACTTTTGCCACATTTTTGTATCTATTATAGTATTTGTGAAAATGTGAAAAAAACCGATAAAGGGACATATTTCACGTTGGGGGGTGTAGTGTAGCGTCAGGTGGAGAGGGAGGAGGAGTTGTGAGTTTTGAACACCAAACAATATCATGCCACACAAGTTTCAAAACTTTATTAAATTGTTGGTCTGAAAAACAGATTACCAGACTATACATACCTACACATTATCTTAGTCATAGCATAACAATCAATGCCGGAGCCAGGCAATAGAGTAATGTGTTCATTAATCCCGCCTCGACGAAAATAAAATAACTGATTGGGTGCAGATATTAAAGAAAATATTTTTTTGGAAATTATTCATCATTTTCATTATCGACGTCCTATGCTGCATGTATAAATAAATATACCTAAATGAATTAATATTGGACAACATCAAATACATTGCTCTGATTTTAAGGTAAGTAGCTAAAGCCCTTGTGTTTTAGAAATCAGAAACACCGACGGTACCATAACACCCGGACCCGAGCCAATGTAGAAAAGTTAGGTTTTCTACATTGACCCGAGCCAGAATTGAACCCGGGACCTCAGAGATGGCGATGCCAAGTCCGGCGTGCTCGCCTCTCGGTTACTAGAATGGTTATATAATGGAAGCCATGTAGCCAGCACAGCGTAAGACGTCCACCTACAAGGTGGACAGCCGATCTAGTAAAGTTTGCAGGATCTTTATACGCAGAGCAGCTCGACGTTGCGTTCCTGGGGTCATGCCAGCAGTAGCAGATGATGTTTCTGCTGATTTTTTTTTTGTTTTTTATTTGAGATGGTCTTACTCTTGACCCCAATATTGCTCTAGAGCATAGATGGGATCTACGATGGAGTGAGCTTGCCCAGAAGATGCCTATTCACTCTGGACTTAAAGTGAGTCAGGTTATATGCACTCGGAAATACAGACGCAGGCAGGGAATTCCAATCCTTAGCTGTGCGCATTATAAAAACTGGTGATGAAGATAGTCCTGGTTTTGTTTCTAGTCTTTGGGGAGTGCGCTGTCACTTTTCCCCCGTGAGTACACGCGGTACGCAGTCTTGGATCCCAGCATCCTGTCCAATAAACTGTGCTTGGCTCGTCTCCTCAAGGCCAGGACCTCGCGGCAGAGCTCGTGGAACACCTCCCCCACTTGGTTTACCTGCTCCGTAGCCGCGACTTCAGCAAAACTGCACTCATAGTCCTTGGCCAGGAGAGCACCTTAAGCCAGAATCTCACCATAAAACCAGAATCTCACCATACAATTATTTACTTCTGCAAATTGGTCATTAAGAGCACTTTTATACGTCCCAATAATATTTTTTACCCTACCACTGCTTCGGGACAATTTGTGGGCTAGTCCCGAGAAGTAACAGCACAAGAAACTCGGTCACTGTTGATGACTGCTGTTGCGTTCTTGGGATCATGGCACCAGTGGCAGATGATGCTGTTTCTAATGAAGATGAAGATATTCCTGGCTTTGATTCTAGTCTTTGGGGAGTGCGCTGTCGCTTTTGCCCCGCGAGTACACGCGGTACGCAGACTTGGATCCCAGCATCCTGTCCAGTAGACTGTGCTTGGCCCGTCTCCTCAAGGCCAGGACCTCGCGGCAGAGCTCGTGGAACACCTCTCCCACTTGGTTGACTTGCTCTGCAGCCGCGACTTCGGCGAAACTACACTCGAAGTCCTTGGCCAGGATCTCACCTTCTTCTGGGCTCACCTGTAAAGAGAACATTTTGATTTCGAATAAATCGCAGCTTAACTAGAAATTATTTATTTTTGTTTGAAGAAATTAAAAAAATGATTTTTTAAATAGACGATACTGTACTGGGCTTTCTTTATTTAAATACCGTGTCTTAGTTAAACAAACAATAAAGAACATTTTATTGATCAACATCACATACATACATTGATCTAACTAAAGCTAAGGTAAGTGCCAAGTGTCCTAGTGTATTATATGAATCAGAAACAACGCGGTACCACATCACCCAGATCTGAGACCAATCCGAGAATAAAGTATTTTTTTTACATCTATAATATATATATACACGATCGGTTTCAACTCCAATGGTGAGATAAATTAACTTTTTATCACACCAGCCAGAGGGCGTGTAATTGATTGTACCTTTGTACTTCGATCTGACATAACATTTGTCAGATTGTATGGAAATTTGCAATTTCTGTTTGTTTACCATATTTTCGAGGATTAAAGTCGCAATGCAACAGTGTAGTGCTTTAAAAGGACCACCTTTGTACTGAAACTAGCGCGAGCGAAGCAAGCGCAAAATTTTATCGATTTATTAGGCATTTTACAAAAGAGGGTATAGCAATGGCGACAGCATTGGTGAAAAAAGCGGAACGCAGAATGTAGCCTAATGCACTTTCATACATGTTACACTTTTTCCAGGGATAGCTCAAAAACGGGCGAGCTCAATATTTTTTTACAGAGTTTATGCGTAGTACTTATAACATAATTTTAGAAAAGTTTTAAGAAACCGGTAAAATAATTTTAACGTGGGCAAGGACAATTATAGCGAACGTTAATAGGATCGCGCCGTTGTACCTTCAGTAAAGTACGTAGTAAAATCAAAAGCCGCGAAGCGAGAGCGAAAAGAAATGAAAATATTACAATATTGTCCATAATCTGCCGTTCTGTTACAAAATTTTATAAATGTGTCATAAATGTCGCGTAGTAATAAACAGTAATGAATTCTAGGCTGGGCAAAGAGGTTTCTAGGGTCGTCGGATCGTCGCCCCAGTGCGAGCGTCGTTTGTCACACGTTTCGGTTGATTTCGCCCTATCCGATATCAGAAATTAAAAAGAAAGACAAACTAATCCCTTTTCATTAATTAATAAAAATAAAATAAAATATTTTTTCTTGACGCAAGGAATTACTAACAATTATGCCGCCGTATTTTGTATTTTCTTCTGTTATTTTAAGTTACATTTGAAATTTAGAAAAAAGAATAAAAGAGTTTTCAATCTGTATACTATAAACTTTTTATGAAAACTAAAAAGACTTTAAACTATAAAGTCGTTAATAATTTAGGATTACGGTATCCCTAGATTCAGTTGATGTGTGTATATTCCGCTTTAGTAAGGCCTTGCATTACCTATGCCGCACCAGTTTGGAGCAGTACTCGAGATACTAATAGTCCAAAATAAAGCTCTAAAAATCGCCTATAAAACAATGTTTTGTACCAACCTAAAACTCCTTCCCTACCCCCTCCCTCCCCAAAATAAAATTCCCTTCAGTCAAAGATTACATCCTAAAATTGTCAAAAAACGTTTTATTTAATTACATTTCAAATCATAGCAATAAATTAATAGCATTGCATTGGTAAATCACGATCAAACAATTTGCGCTATGCCGACACTTATTGCACAAAATAGAAAAAATACAGAAGGTCCACTCCCGCCGTTCTTAAAAACAACTGCCTAAATTGGGCTGACTACCTAGGGTTGGTATTCTGAATTTTTGAAATAATTTAAAACTCAATGAAACGGGAATTAACGCGATCATAATTTAGGTACAAAATGTTACCTCTTTTGCCTGACGTTTCGATCGGGTTACACCGACCGTGGTCACAGGCTGACTGGAACAGCGATGTATTCACTCCGTATGAGAGGCAGATTCTTCATCTACCCTCATAAATACAAAAGGTCCACTCCTGCCGTTCTTGAAAACAACTGCGTAAACTGGGCTGACTACCTAGGGTTGGTATTCTGAATTTTTGAAATAATTTAAAACTCAATGAAACGGGAATTAACGCGATCATAATTTAGGTACAAAATGTTACCTCTTTTGCCTGACGTTTCGATCGGGTTACACCGACCGTGGTCACAGGCTGACTGGAACAGCGATGTCTTCACTCCGTATGAGAGGCAGATTCTTCATCTACCCTCATAATTATTTTCACGCCAAGTACCGTCACACACTACACTCACTGTGTCCCTATTCTGCACACTAACCGCCGCGTCCGTATTCAGGTGAGAACTCGATCGCGAAACAAAACGAGATTGTTTATTTTTAATCACTGGATTCCATGTCGCGGATAATTTGAAACCGTCTTCCCGATTGAAATTTTTAATTTACTTTAATTTAAATTAATTTAAATCAAAAAGTATAAAAAATAAACTCTTGAATAAAAGTGACGATCCGTGGAAAGAACTTGCGTTTGATGAAATTCAATCCAGTGATTAGTGTCCGACTCAAGAAGGTGTTCGGCAATCGCTGATTTCGCAGTTTGGCGGTTTTTCACAGCAGCTATATGCTCTTTAAGCCTTTCAGCGATGGTTCGTTTCGTTTGGCCTATGTAGGAACTCCCGCAGCTACATTTTATTTTGTAAACACCTAGTGTTTGTAACGGCAACACATCCTTCGGTGTGCCTAGTAAAGTCTGTACTTTTAACCCCGGGGTGTAAATCGTGGGAATGGACCATTTCTTTAGCAGGGAGCCAATTTTATCAGTCACTCCTTTCACGTAAGGCAAAAATGCGGGATGTCTGCTTACATTCGGACTTAGAGAGCGTTTTATCGGTGGCTTCAACAGATGTGCCACACGGCCAGAGTAACGCGTAGGATCCGTGCTCTTATCCGAGAAAATCAAGACCTTTTTGCAGAAGACAAGTAAAAAAAAACTGTATCGTTGTAAGTCACACCAACCACCTAAGTTATGTGGTCTGCCTAAAATTCATAAGACTAACGTGCCATTGAGTCAAATAAATTCGCCTACTTACGATCTTGCAAAGTACGTTGCATCAGTATTGCAGCCTCTTGTGGTTATCTTTTATTTAACGCTTACCTAAAACAGTGGTGTTATACCAGCGGCGATGTGTTAGGGAAAATTTAAAAGCCCATTTCTGCTGAATGTGCAATGAAATGAATAATTGATCGCTATCAAAACTTATCTTTAGCTTTACTACTTACTTACTTTACTTTACTAACAAGAACAAACCAAGACCAAGTTTTAATACCTTTAAATATTATTTGAAAATTTGAAGAACGTGTAATCACAATTTTCTGTTGTATTAAAACAACCAAACACACTGCAGCAGTAATAAAACCGCTTATCCATTTTATGCACGTTACAATGATCAATGCGTAGTAAACTGTCGTGAGTGACAGCCCGCTATAGCTCTATCCCCGATCGTCCGAGATTTCGTGTAAACGCAATTGTCAATCTGTGCGTGACGATTATGACGCTTAGTTCCGAGTGGACTATCTGTCTAGCGCGCCGGCGCTATACGTAATTTGTGCTTATTGTCAATGTCGCAGTCGGATTGTACAAGCCGCCGTATGTATTACAAACCAACTAGCTGTTTTACAAAACGGAGGCGTTTGCAAAGAGGCGGATCGACGATACGGCCGATTTTTATTACGGTGTGTTCTCCGATATGACGTCTCACGTTTAGCCGCATCGTACAATTCGCATTTTGTAGTGTTACGGGTTTTTTTCTTAACATGACGTCATACTATTACACCAATAATTGCCTAATATAATCTAAAGCAAACCTAATGGTTTTAACGTGCATTATTATAACCTGAAAATCTAGTTATTATATTTACGGATTTTTAAAGTCCAATATTGCGACGAATATAAATTATTCAGCTGCTTAATCATTAATTATTTCACAATCATTTAGAATATTTTCTTTATCTAAACCTCTATTTAGTCCACTTTTACGCACTCTCACTTCTCTGTCCGACGCCATTTTTGTTGTTTTGACTGACAGCGCCGCGAGTGTTGAAAATTGGTACTATAAACTGCCAAAGCGGCGGCGCCGAATTACAAAACGCCTAGATGTATTGAATAACGTGAAAGCTCGTATTCAATGCGGCGGACTTCCATTACGGAGTTATGCAATCCGCCGTATCCAACGCCACCGTTTTGTAAAGCAGCTAGTTGGTTTGTAAAACATCGAATTATGCAATTCGACTGCGACATCGATACCGCCTGCCCCATCCCATCACTACTTCCTCGAGTACAGCTGACGAAAGCGCTCCCACCGCCCGGGCCCCGGACCGGCCAAGCCCGCTGCGCGCTCGCCGTTGATCACACTCACACAATGCGATAGACCTCGGTTGTTTTTCACATCAACCCGCATTAATTGATAAAATTAATTTCTAGTGCTTTGTGCTTTAGGACTATTATACATAGTTTATAAAATTTGCTTTCGCTAATTAGTTCATCCTTATTAGTGTACCCAAAAGGGTAAAACGGGACCCTATTGCTAAGGCTCAGCTGTCCGTCTGTCAGTCTGTCTGTTCGTCTGTCACCAGGCTGTATCTCATGAACCGTGATAGTTAGACAGTTGAAATTTACACAGATGATGTATTTCTGTTGCCGCTATAACAACAAATACTAAACAGAAGAAAAAAATAAATATTTAAGGGGGCTCCCATACAACAAACGTGTTTTTTGCCGTTTTTATAGATAATGGTAGGGAACCCTTCGTGCGCGAGTCCGACTCGCACTTGGCCGGTTTTTTTTGTAATACATGTAGCTACGTTGACATTTAGTCAAATAGTAATAGGTGGTTAAAACTGAATCAATTATAAATTACTTTGTGAATTACATTTTTCTTTCTTTCTTCTTTAAGCTGCATGTTTTATAAACACGCAATTCGTGTCTATGAAATAATTAAGTGCGATGTTATAATGTTAAAATTATATAACATTCTCTGTACTTATTTATGAACTAACTTTCAAAACAAATCTCAGTATACCTGCCGCAAGTGCACCATGTCGGCCTTGTTCCCGACGAGTGTGAGCGGGCTGTCGGGCTGCAGTCGCTGCTGCGCGCGCCGCATGTAGTTGACGACTCGCAAGTGTTAGTATACCTGCCGTAAGTGCACCATGTCGGCCTTGTTCCCGACGAGCGCGATCGGGATGGTCAGGCTGCAGTCGCTGCCGCGAGCGCCGCAAGTAGTTGCCAACTCGCATGTCTTAGTATACCTGCTGTAAGTGCACCATGTCGGCCTTGTTCCCGACGAGTGTGAGCGGGCTGTCGGGCTGCAGTCGCTGCTGCGCGCGCCGCATGTAGTTGACGACTCGCAAGTGTTAGTATACCTGCCGTAAGTGCACCATGTCGGCCTTGTTCCCGACGAGCGCGATCGGGATGGTCAGGCTGCAGTCGCTGCCGCGAGCGCCGCAAGTAGTTGCCAACTCGCATGTCTTAGTATACCTGCTGTAAGTGCACCATGTCGGCCTTGTTCCCGACGGGCGTGAGCGGGATGTCGGGTTGCAGTCGCTGCCACGCGCGCCGACGTAGTTGAAGACTCGCGAGTGTTAGTATACCTGCCGCAAGTGCACACTGTTAGCCTTGTTTCTGACGAGTGTGAGCGGGATGTCGGGCTGCAGTCGCTGCTGCGCGCGCCGCATGTAGTTGACGACTAGGGCATAAATATCGGAATCTCGGAACGAATTTTTGATATTACAATTCCGATATTGAGTGATCGAATAGCGTATAATATCGGAAGTTAATAAATTAACATTTAAGAGCATCAAAAGGTATGACATATATTTAGAAGCCTATTAAATATTATTTGAACTAGATCCACAGAGCATTGAAGTCCATGCGTGTCGCCTAAGGTCGTGGGTCTAGACTAGAAGCTCTAGAGACGAATTCTTTTCTTGCCAGCTATTGAGACTTAAAATGTTATCATTCGCACCAACTTCAAAATGAACTGATTAGGTAGGTATGTTTAAGTTAATATATTTTCTCGCTTTCTTATTTTAATTCTGGAGTCGGTTTTTAGTTTTTTATAAAACTAATTGTATTTCATTACCGTTACACTCCAAATAGAGTGTCGTCGTAACCGTAGGATAAGGTCTTGCGTTCAATACCAAGTCAATTTGAGAAAGGAACTTTATTTTTTTTCCTGGGTGCGCTGGTGTAGTTACGCCCCTAGTAAATAAAAATTGGCTGTCTGGTACCTCATAAGCTCCACGTCTGCTCAAAACACTTAGAAATACGATCTGTCGACATATTGCAGTATAATCTTCTATGTTCTATCCGTTAAGGAGTTCTGTGGCTTTCATCATCAGGTCAGCAACATTAAATGATGATTATCAGACCCAAAAATCGCTATTCAGTCAGAAAATATATGCAAAACATTATGTGTGCCTATAAAAATTGAGGGTTGCTCTTAATTTCCCAGGGGCTATCATCAAAATCTGACATGGTGAAAATGGGACCACCACTAGAGTATACTCTTTCAAACAAAAAAATTAATTTTGAAATTGGTCCATAATTGACGCTCTAAACGCGTAACAAACATACAAAAAAAACAACATTCAGTTAAATTAAGAATCTCCTCCTTTTTATTGAAGCCGGTTGAAAAAAAATATTTTTAATATTAGCGTAAAAACGAAATTCAAAAACTCAAACCCGTTTACGTAATAAAATAATTTTAATAAAAAACTAAAAACCGACGGTCGGACGGACGGACGATAGGTTTTTAGTTTTTTATTAAACTTATTTTATTTCACAATTTTAAGTGTTAAGTCCTCTATTTTTCCCCTCCTAACTCCGCCAAAAATGATTTTACAGCAAAGTGACCTAAACAAATGTTGTTCTTCTGTGGACCACCCACCCAATGGTATAATAAAAATAGGGTGCTATTAATGATCAATTTTTCGACGAAATTTATTACAAGTCCCAGACGCCTTTAAAATAAGCTTCAGTTTTCACCTTCCAACTCTGCCGAAAATGACTTAACAGCAAAGTAACCTTAGCTAATGTTGGTCCTCTATGGACCCCCCATCGAATGGTATGATAAAAATAAGGTGTTATATTGGGTCAATATTTCGACGAAAATTTTTAAGTCTTATGGAAAGGGTTTTCTTACACTCCAACCAGAACGGCGGCTATTTTGGTGACGTAACCATAGGATAAGGTCTCGCATTAAATACCAAGTCAATTTAAGAAGAAACTTTGAATTTGTTTTTTCGTTACTGGGTGTGCGGGTACGCCCCCAGTAAATAAAAATTGGCGGTCTGGTACCTCATAAGCTCCACGTCTGCTCAACACACTGCGAAATACGTTCTGTCGACTAAAAGCATTATTATTTTCTAACTTCTATCCGTTAAGGAGTTCTGTGGCCTCCATCATCAGGTCAGCAACATGACATGATGATTACCAGACCCAAAAATCAGCATTGAGTCAGAAAATATATGCAAAACATTATGGGTGCCTATAAAAATGGAGGGTTGCCCTCTATTTCCCAAGGAGCCCATCATCAGTATCTGGCTTGGTGTAAATGGGACCACGTCGGGAGTATACCCTTTCAAACTAAAAAATAATTTTTGAAATCGGTCCATAATTGACGGCGTAATCGCGTAACAAACATACAAAAAAAAAAACAACATTCAGACGAATTGAGAACCTTCTCCTTTTTTTGAAGTCGGTTTAAAAAAGGGGTCAATTACGTAGTCGGGTTATAATTTTTTAACTTTTTATTTTTAAATTCAAATTCCGATATTAATATCCGATATTGAGATCTTATATCGGAACTCAGTGTCGGAAATGAAAACCTTCCGATATTGCATCCCTATTGACGACTCGGAAGTGTTAGTATACCTGCCACAAGTGCACCATGTCGGCCTAGTTCCCGAGCGTGCGCAGGATGTCGATCTGCAGTCGCTGCCGCGAGCGCCGCACGTAGTTGACGACTCACAAGTGTTACTATATGTACCTGCCGCAAGTGCACCATTTCGGCCTTGTTCCCAACGAGCGTGAGCGGGATGTCGGGCTGCAGTCGCTGCCGCGAGCGCCGCACGTAGTTAACGACTCACAAGTGTTAGTATACCTGCCGCAAGTGTACCATGTCAGCCTTGTTCCCGACGAGCGTGAGCGGGATGTCGGGCTGCAGTCGCTGCCGCGAGCGCCGCACGTAGTTAACGACTCACAAGTGTTAGTATACCTGCCGCAAGTGTACCATGTCAGCCTTGTTCCCGACGAGCGTGAGCGGGATGTCGGGCTGCAGTCGCTGCCGCGAGCGCCGCACGTAGTTAACGACTCACAAGTGTTAGTATACCTGCCGCAAGTGTACCATGTCAGCCTTGTTCCCGACGAGCGTGAGCGGGATGTCGGGCTGCAGTCGCTGCCGCGAGCGCCGCACGTAGTTAACGACTCACAAGTGTTAGTATACCTGCCGCAAGTGTACCATGTCAGCCTTGTTCCCGACGAGCGTGAGCGGGATGTCGGGCTGTAGTCGCTGCCGCGCGCGCCGCACGTAGTTGAATGACTCGCGATCGGTGATGGAGTAGACTAGGAACAGGCAGTCGGCCCATTGCGCCACCTCGTTGCCTGGTAGCTCGTCGATGCTCTGATTTAAGACATTTTACATACGTTATTGAATAATGGTTTATTGGATAACCACGCAACTTTCTTGGGAATTCGTAATTCAAGAAAAATATTTTGCACATGGTTTTGAAATCGAAATTAAAGGTATAATTGTGAACTTCGCAGCAAGTAGTAGAGCTGCCTATGCTGCCGCAGCAGTGCTGCGCATCTTGGAATGTAATATCTCTTATAGAGAATGTATGGGGACCAGAAGTGCTGCGGCAGCACTGACTGCTGCGTGCTGCTGAGTTCGGAATACTACCTTTAAGAAAGTTCAATCGCGAATTGAGAGAGTAATGTAAATAGACTAAAGGAAAGTATAGTTTATACGTGAGTTGCAGTGCGTTTCGATTTGCGCTAGAATCGATACCATGATAGCAGTTGTCACGTCATCGATGACGTCATTAAAATATATTAAAATTGTTGCTGTGGCCGGCCAATAGAATCCGAAATTGTATCTATTATAAAAAAAAGTTTAATAAAAAACTAAAAACCGACTTCAAAATGAAACTAAAAAGCGAAAAATAATATTGACTAAAACATACCTAATCAGTTCTTTTTGGAGTCGGTGCCAGCCATCGAGAGTTAAAATGTGTTCATTCGCACCGACTCCAAAAAGAACTGATTAGGTATGTTTTAGTCAATATTATTTTTCGCTTTTTAGTTTCATTTTGAAGTCGGTTTTTAGTTTTTTATTAAACTTTTTTTATTTTACAATTTTAAGTGTTAAGTCCTCTATTTTTTCCCTCCTAACTTCGCCAAAAATTACTTTACAGCAAAGTAACCTTAAGTAATATTGGTCCTCTATGGACCCCCCATCCAATGGTATGATAAAAATAAGGTGTCATATAGAGTCAATTTTTCGACGAAAATTTTTAAGTCTAATTTTAAAGTCGTTAAGAAGGGTTTACCTACACTCCAACCAGAACGGCGGCTATTTTGGTGTCGTAACCATAGGATAAGGTCTCGCGTTAAATAATAGGTTAAATTAAGAAAGGAACTTTCAAATTTTTTTTCGTTACTGGGTGTGCGGGTACGCCCCCAGTAAATAAAAATTGGCGGTCTGGTACCTCATAAGCTCCACGTCTGCTCAACACACTGCGAAATACGTTCTGTCGACAAATTGCAGTATTATCTTCTAACTCCTATCCGTTAAGGAGTTCTGTGGCTTCCATCATCAGGTCAGCAACATGACATGATGATTACCAGACCCAAAAATCAGCATCGAGTCAGAAAATATATGCAAAACATTATGGGTGCCTATAAAAATTGAGGGTTGCCCTCGATTTCCCAGGGATCCCATCATCAGAATCTGACTTGGTGGAAATGGGACCACCTCGGGAGTATACCCTTTCAAACTAAAAAATAAATTTTGAAATCGGTCCATAATTGACGGCGTAATCGCGTAACATACATACAAAAAAAAAAAAAAAACAACAACATTCAGACGAATTGAAAACCTCCTCCTTTTTTTGAAGTCGGTTAAAAATGTTTAATTATGCTTACCACCATTCATTGTAACATTTTGGAATGCAAATAAATTGAAATCACTGTAAGCCAAATGTCAGTTTGACATTTCACAAATATATTTTTGGCGGTAAAAACTACAACTAAACAACAAAAAATAAAATCACCGCCTAAGTTTAAAAAGTCCTAATAAGTATAAACGCTTTTTGTATCAAATGTTACAAAAAGTAAAAAGTTCTGAAAACCAAACAATCTATTGAGAAATTTCAACTCCGCGAGAATATAGAGTAAGGGTGATTTCGAATTTTAAAATGTTAAATAAAGCCGTTCCATACCTTTGGACATGTATCTAAAATTTCAAACAGAATTGGTTCTCCATCTAGTAATAATTCATGTTTGTATTTGCTGTCTGTAACAAAAAATGTGTCATTAAAAGGCTTATAGTACTTAATAATTATTCCGGCCGAATACTGAAACAATTATGTCCGTTTGTTACAGTCAGGTGTCGTGTGGTGCCGGCAAGAATAGCACCACCCCTTCTCTTCCTATGGGTGTCGTAAGAGGCGACTACAGGAGAAGCCTGTGTCCAGCAGTGGGCTGGCTGGTGGTGATGGTGATGGTGGTTACAGTCAGGCTCACGCGCCGCGTTTGCTGTTTGCTTATGTGAGTTTCAAATATTATAATAACGTGTTTCTTACGTTTGTTTCTTAATAAGTGAATCATCATGACACTAAACGCTAAGGTGTACAGCGATCCTTTGTACAAACAAACGGTGTCAATAAATCCGTCATATAATATAAGGAGACGCTCAGCAGCACTATTAGGGTGACCGCGCATCTATGAACACTGCAAGACCCACAACCACTGCAGTTATTGCAATTTAGAATTATTTGTATGAAATCATATAGAACCTCGTAAGCCTAGCCGCGCTCAGCGTGCGCAGCGAGCGCATAATGCGGATGGTTGCAAGTCTTGCAGTGCTCATAGATGCGCGATCACCTTAAACTAACATTTATTGTTTTTGGCGTGAGTTACGAGTACCTATCGCATACCTTGTTGGTGATCGTATTCGCCTATGTAACGTCTAGTGAGAAATCGAACCGTCAAGGCTGCAACAAACAACATTTATGTAGATTTGCTATAAAGTAAAGTGATATTGATAAGTTCGGCATGTTCGTGGCCTGTAAAAAATGGTTAGCTTTGGAATATAAAAGTTTTTATAAGGTTCATCAAATAAAGTCACAACTCGCATTGCATCCAGAAAGCTTAAATTAATTGAACAATAAATTATATTTCGCATTAGAAATTGCAAATATTTGTTTCCGATTATTTTGACAGTTTCAAAACAATAAAAAACTGATTTTTGCAAATAATTGAAACGTCTACTTATTACTAATGTTCAAATTCAAATGATTTATTTACACAATAAGTATACGCATTTACAAAGAGATAGATAGATAATGAAATAGTGATTGATGAAAACTCCATTGATTCTAGCTCCAGGTCTACATCGCAACTGTTTGGTGCAAGCTTCAACTCATTAGTTGGTTTGTTTCCGATTTAGACGCGGGATTTTGGCTGCGTGTTGGTCTTAGAGTTAATTGCACGTGCACGCAGAGGTAATTGAACCATAATAGCTCAGAGTAAGAATTATATAATTGTATGATTAATAGGTACACTGTGATATACAGGGTGTCCCAAAAAGAAGTGTCAAGCGGAAGTCCAGAGATAGAGCACCTCTTGAGGTACCCGAATCACCCCCATGTATGTTCTACGATTTTGCTTAGTTTAGGAGCTAGAATTATCTTTATGATTTTTTCGTAAATTTGTACCTACCTATTATTATTTTATTTTTTTTACTCTGCCGAGCTGCAAGTTGTTACGAAATTGAAATATGTCTTCATGTTTAACCTACAGGTCATGCAAATATCATTAAAAGTAAAAATAATTATAAATTAAATTACACAGATTTTATAAAATTTCCTTTATTTTCACTCCTATCTCTAAAAATACACAACTTATTAAAATAAAACTGTCAGAAAAATTAAATACAAAATAAAAATATCACCTAGTAAAAAATAAAATAAAAAAAAACACAATGCCACAGCAATAGGCCTAGAATAATTTATTAATATATTGTTTTAAACTTTCATGGCCACTAACATTAGAATAGTTTGTTACGGGATTGCTACCATGTACCTTATTTTTGAGTTCCCGATATTTCGGCACTGTTGCAAACGCCATGATCACGGAGTAACTGAAGATCTTGCGGGTAAGTTGTTAAGGGCAAACATATCGTATTCGTATTCGTATGTGCAAAAACCGGAAAAAACAACAAACTGCTGTTTCGCGGTCAGATACTGTTAGTGTTGTGTGTCGAGAACAGGTGCGAGAAAATAGTGAGTTTGTAGACAATGGTACCGACGCGTGCAATAAAAGACAGCGAAAGAGGGTAGACCGATATGTTTGCCCTTAACAACTTACCTGCAAGATCTTCAGTTAATCCGTGATCGTGGCGCTTGCAACAGTGCCGAAATATCGGGAACTCAAAAATAAGGTACATGGTAGCAATTCCGTAACAAACTATTCTAATTTATTAATTTTCAAAGTACTCCTTTAATGAATGAAAACACTTTTCTAAAAGCCAGGCATACATAGAATAGTTAGTAACCGCATAATTTTATACACAACTGTAGCAGGTAAATTTTGATATGCTTAAATTATTTAAATCATTAAAACTTTCGTCATTTTTCATTAAAAAAAAATCCTCAATCCTCAATAATTAATTTTAAAAAAATCCTCAATGGCTAAATAATTCGCATTCGCTATTTATACCGCAATGCACACAACCGTGGCCCTGCGCACTCGCCGTTTCTAAACATCCAGCATCAAAATAGGCGTCACTATAAAACCATTAGTCCTGGAGCCAGCGTAAGGCGATCAGTTACCGCTAGTTAATTAATAAGCATTTACAGCGTCTTAACTAGCCTACGTTAACATTAAGCAGATAAAAATTAGGGCACGAAAAGAAATAGTAAAAAAAAACAAACGAAGAAGAAATCATCTCTACCTGTCCTTGTCAAATATTGTCAAACACTGAGAAAATAGAGATTTTTTTTAAAGGATGAATGGTAATATTAATTTTTAACACAGTTGCTCGTAAATTGACTCTTATGACACCGTTTTTAGTTTCGTAATTCATCATATTACGCACTTGTGCTATAATAACATTATCGCACTAGTGCGGTAATGTAAACTTTTTTTTAGAAAAATCCAGCAAAAGTTTATGTCTAAGAACATTGAATATTTTACCAATATTAAATTATTTTAGGGTTTTATATGACAAATAAATATTTTATTTTAACAAATTGTATATTAATTGTCACAAATTAACTTAACTAACATTTTTAGAAACATTAATTTATAGTTTATTTTATTTTTTAAATTGCTGCTACTCCTGCTGAACAGCCAGTTTTTTCTATGCCATTATTGAATGCGAGCGCATCGAAATTGCAGCGCGCGAAAAAAATAAAACTTACGTACCATTTTCCCTAAATATTTGGTAAAGTTGTTGCTGTGTGGTTAATTACTATAAAAAATGTCTACTTTAAATAGTGAAGACGAGTAAAATGTTATTCAACCCCGTCGGAAATACTTATCGAGGCACAAAACGCAAGTGATAGCCTGTTGCCGCCAAAACCTAGAGAAAAACAGCAAAAACGCAGAAGGTATTTTTGAGTTTAGTTTGTTTTTTTCCTTGCAATTGTGTTGAAAAACGTCGTATTGAACTCGTGTGCATTGATTATTAAACACTCGGCTTCCTTACCAACCTAGCACACTTGTATCATAATGTACTATTAATTTTCTAAAACTAAATTGTTTATTAATACACGTGCGATATTTTATACTGTTAATATATCATTCTGGATCAGGTCTGAACCCCGCAACAACTTATTTGGTAATATCGGTTTTTGCCTCATTTTAAAATTTGAATTACTTATTATGTGAGGTTAAGCTTCAAATTAACGTGTAATGATTTTCATATTGAGTATAAGCGTTTTGGTACTTTCGTCGTTACAGATTTCTTTAACTCAAGTACTTTAGCTAAGCAGCTTATTGTGTTGCGAATGGAGAAACTGAATTTAAGTATTATTTATAATAGACTCAAATCAGAGGTTTGATTTGTTTAGTAAAAGTGAAATATACTTGGCAAATTATCAATTATTTTAGCTCGCACTGCTCTACAAGTGATAAATGTATGATTTTAACACAGCCCGAATCGAAAAAAAAGACAAAATTTACAAAAAAAAACTGGAGCATAAAGAAAGCTTTAGAATTCAAAGAAAAAACACACACACTAGGTCAGTACAAGAATGTAGCGACACATATACACGAGGTCGGCCACCTGTTGTACCGAATAATTCATGGTCAACTGAGACAATGCAGAAATACTGAGCAAGTCCGACATCCTAAAATAAACCTCAACAAAAGCAATAAAATTGTCGTAACTATACACGACTTTATTAAAGTTTTCGAACACGGTTTCAAAGAAGATTGATATGTTAATAAAATCAGATATTAAATGTTATAAAGCTGACGTTGAAATAGATATAATAAACAAAGTTTTAAGATTGGTGCGCGTGGGCAGTTATGCCATTCTGCACAATACAGTTTGAAACTAGAGTAGACGAAAGACAGGGCCTTTAGGTGCCTTTAGGCTGCGTTTACACCGAAGCGGAGCTGCGTGGAGCACTAAAGTGAAGCGGAGATGAGATGTGTGATTGCCTGATTGGTCAATTTTTGTCAGCTCCGCTTCTGTGGAAACGCAGCCTTAGATAAATGTCGTAGTCAGCTACTGAGTTTATTAATATATCAATAAATATTAGACAACATCACATACATTGCTCTGATCCTAAAGTAAGTAGCTAAAGCATCTGTGTTATAGAAATCACAAACGACGACGGTACCACAACACCCAGACCCGAGACAATATAAAAAAAAACACATTAACCCGACCGGAAATCGAACCCGGAACCTCAGAGATGGCGGCGACGCCCAGTCCGGCATGCTCGTCTCTCGGCTACGGAGGTCGTCAATGTTTACGTAATGTATTATTTATTTATAAGACTTCAAACAATTATTTACAAACTTAAATAAATATAAAATTTAAAAAATCTGTTTGTAAATAGGCATACATTAGCATTATAACTATAAATAGAAATGATAAATTAATTAATAAAGATAACTATTTAACCAGGATCGATCGAAGTTTCTTGTTTGACATAACTGACAGATTTAAATCGCAAACCACTACGAGGACTAGGTAATTATGTGTAAACGGTAATAGGGCACCAAGGTCATGTCTGTACATTTTTGTCGAACAGCATTTGGTGTGTCTGTGACGTCATCAAAACAGTGTTATGAAATAGTTTTCAGTCGGGTGTCGATCAAAGACAATTGCTACACTAAAAACAATTGAAACTGTATTCAATGTAATACGCAATAATAAAATAACGTCAAATAAATACTATAAATATTGGACAACAACACATCATTGCTCTGATCCTAAGTAATTGGCTAACACACTTGTGTATACAAATCAGAAAAAAACGACAGTGCCACCACACCCTGACCCGAGACAAATTACAAAAGTTCATTTTCTATTTTACCCGACCGGGAATCGAACCCGGGAGCTCGGAGAAGGCTACGCCAAGTCCGGCACGGCCGCCTCTCGGCTACGGAGGTCGTCAAGTCATGCTTCGTACATTATTTATGCTCGGAATTATAATTATTATTATAAAGATTAAAAAGCTCTATCCCGACTTCAAAAATTAACTAAAAGGCTAAAAATCATGGAGTAGGTGCGAATGAACATATTTTTAACTGTCTATGGAGGCTCTTTAACTCCGTCATCCTCGAGGGCAAAACAAACTGCCTCGAGGGCAAAAAGAACAGCACCATTACGCCCCCGTGCCAAGCCTGTGGGGCTAGGCACGGGGGCGTAATGGTGCTGTTCTTCAAAAAGAGCGATAAGTCTTTGCTGAAGAATTACAGACCCATCATGCTTCTGAGTCATGTCTATAAGCTGTTTTCGAGAGTCATTACGAACCGTCTCGCACGCAGGCTTGACGAATTCCAGGCTCCCGAACAAGCCGATTTTCCGTAAAGGCTACAGTACCGTTGATCACATCCACACGCTCAGGCAAGTTATACAAAAAACAGAAGAATATAACCGGCCACTATGCCTGGCGTTCGTGGATTACGAAAAAGCCTGCGATTCGATGGAGACTTGGGCAGTGCTCCAATCTTTTCAACGGTGCCAAAGTGACTACCAGCACATTGAAGTGCTAAAGTCTTTGTACACAAACGCCACCATGTCAGAACGTCTCCAGGACGAGAGCTCGGAGCCGATTCAGCTGCGACAGGGAGACGTAATCTCCCGAAACTATTTACCGCAGCGCTGGAGGACGCTTTCAAGCTCTTGGACTGGAGAGAACTAGGCATCAACATCGACGGCCTGACTCACCTTCGTTTTGCCGATTATATCGTGGTCATGGCTGAGATCCTGGAGGATCTTGGAGCAATGCTCGATGACCTCAGTCAAGTCTCCCAACGAGTGGGTCTTAAAATGAACATGGAAAAGACGAAAATCATGTCTAACTCCCATGTCGCACCCACTCCTCTTATGGTTGCAGGCTCTACTCTGGAAGTCGTTGACCGCTATATTTACCTTGGACAAGCAGTCCAGCTAGGTAAGTCCAACTTCCAGAAAGAGGTAGATCGTCGAATCCAACTCGGATGGGCAGCGTTCGGGAAGGTACGTCTCCTCACAAACACTACCGCAATGCCTCAAAACCAAGGTATGGAATCAATGTGTGTTGTCAGTGATGACATACGGATCTCAGACGTGGCCGCTAACGATGGGCCTCATAAGAAAGCTCAAGGTCACTCAAAGGGCGATGGAGAGAGCTATGCCCGGAGTTTCCCTTCGCGATCGAATCAGAAATGAGACCATCCGGAGGCGAACCAAAGTCACCGACGTAGCTCTCAGAATCGCAAACCTTAAGTGGCAGTGGGCGGGGCACATTGCTCGCAGGACTGATGGCCGTTGGGGCAGGAAGGTCCTTGAATGGCGGCCGGAAGGCGTAGTGTTGGTAGGCCCCCCACAAGGTGGATCGACGACCTGGTGAAGGTCGCGGGAAGCCGTTGGATGCGGGTGGCACAGGACCGATCTTTGTGAAAATCCTTGCGGGGAGGCCTATGTCCAGCAGTGGAAGTCTTTCGGCTGATAGATTGATGGATGGATGTTCGTAAATTGTCAAATGTGATAATAATTATAGAAAGCTCTTGGGGTCGTATCGTATGGTATCAGTTTTAATTACAAATTCTAGATCATTGGGGTATAATGTTCTAGCGTTCCTAGATGAGCGTGCATAAAATCACGGTTGTCCACTATCTATCAACCAAATATTTTCATAAACAAACAATATTGTAAGCATATAGGTACTTATCAATTCGTCATCAATTGACCCAAATATTCGATTGGAACTGTAACAATGTTCGAACATGCGCTTGAATCGTTGGTTACTTACGCGCATTCTATTTTAGATATCATTCAAATACTTTACAACAGTTTTCAAATAGCTGATCGAGGGCGGGGCGGGGGTTTTTCTTACGAGATAAGATCGGCTTGTGTAGGAAATAAATATTTTGTTTTTCATTAATTATTTTATCCATCACAGTGGCATTTTACATTTCAGGTTAACTATCTTTTGAGTTGTAAATAAAGCAGGTACACAGGTCTGAGCAAGGAAGCGAAGCGAAGCATCCTTAGTCCTGTAGGACTAAGGATGTCATGTGATATAGTAAGTATGTGAACCGATTTGAAATAAATTATTTCCACACCATTATGCTATTTGACCCTTGTTTGAAATTGGTCTTAATTTGATTACAGGTCCATTAGACCGATTTTTCTTTTTAATTTTTTGAGACTTGGAAATTTACGAAACTTTGATATTAAAATTATGTTTTTTTAGAAACAGACAAAAACGCTGCCGACCGTGTTGGTCTATTCTATAGATTATCTGTACTTTGACATCAGTTCGATTATAAACAAACGTGTATTATACAAACTAATTTCTCAGTTTTAATTTTGTAATGTTTCAAATTTAAATTTACCTAAATGTGTTAACAGTGATGCCATATAAAATAGAATATATTACCCTAGAATGTAGGAAAATCGGGATGAAATCTGTCTACAGTAGTTATCTTGTGTCTAAACTTATTTGATACTTTTGAAAAGGACTTAAAATGGACAGAATTAATCAGGGCGAGCAAAGCGAACTATCCCAAAATCTGAGTATTTTTATGGTACACTTTACGGAAAAACTATCATGTCTATAGATTAGTGCTTTAACATAAGTAGTACTTTAAATTTATAATATGTTGATGTGATATCTGTCAAAAAATGATATTTTAATCATTTTAATAAAACGAAGATTATCAATTCTCTATTAACTGCCTTCATATTGTGACGTCCTAACCATCAACGTCACTACAAGCATCAAGCAATTAAGAATTTCGTCGTTACCTGTCAAGTACCATTGGCACATGAGTAAAAAAAGGAACAGAGACAAAGCTTCTAAAGAGCTAGCAAAATTTATACCTATTTTGGTAGGGTTGGCACAATTGAATAAATTTAAAATATAAATGTTCTTTTTTTTCACATTTTTTATTAAAATAGGTTCATTTTTACAAATTACATACTATAAATATTTTGTTTTATTACTTTTGGTTTTTAATAATTTGTTGTGTCTTTTAATCGAATGATAAACTCTAAATCTAATATAAAGTTTTTTCAAATAATCCAATGGGAAATAATCACATGGCATATGAAATGTACAATCTTGCAAACGTGCTAATATGTCATTACCAATATTAACAATTTGTACATGAAGATCAAAATATTCGCAAAATTTTTGCTTAAGCAATTCAACAAATGCAATAAAAATTGTCAGGAGGTATTATCACACACAGTACAATGTACAACCATATTTACAACACTTTTAAAATACTAAAACAAAAATATTACTACGTATTATGTGAGAAACTCGATAACAAAACAAAACACGCACGACATTCGAGCGTCGTGTCACGCCTGCAAGCCCTGAGATTGACCATTGGCTGATCTAGTTTGAAGCGGTTTCGGCTCATACGTGACAAGCGGCCAGTGGTCACGCACACACACGCGTTGCACTTGTAGTGATGTACCTATCACAGCGCATTCGTATGTAGCTTTGTCTCTGTTCCGTTTCTTTACTCATGTGCCATTGGTCCGGCCGGTGGTTTAAGTGATGGACTATGATCCGAAGGCTACGAGTTCAAACCCAGCCAGCGATTGAGAAGTTATGTTGCCGTTTTTGATTTTTTCTAGAAATCCAAATTCGTTTTCAAATATTTCCATTTAAATTAAGAAAATTAATAGTAAATAAAGGAATCTACAGGAGGGGAACAAAAGACAAACGAAATGACTATCAAGATTGGAGTCTAGAATATTCTAGTAAAATTATGAATTAAAATAAAAACAAGACAAACGAAATGACTGACTGCTGTATGTATAAATTGTAACGTTCAAACAATAATGGCACGGCAGTTCGCATAGCAAATACAATCGCATTGCAGGAATACGCACTCATAAATCTAGATCACGATTCACGGAAATCACAGACGTAAAAAATAGAGTGCCTCGCGTAGGAATTTTAAGCATTCCATTTGTACAGAAAAACGTGTATTTTATTTATTTATGACGTGATAATGTAAAGAATGTATGCTTTACTTGACTGAGGATTTGTAATATGTTCGTTAACTATATATTAAAGCTTTAAATCGTATTCATTTTCAGGTTTTAAATTCCTTATATAAGTGATAAAACGGAACACAAAAGAAAAAAAATAGGCTGAGTAAGAGTCGATCTTGCACACTGAAGCTTTTGCACCACCGTTAAAGGAGAATGCCCACGGGTGGTATCGTTAAAATCTGGCACTTGTTCAAAATATATTAGTGTTGATATTTTCATATTTGAAATAAATCGATTTTTAATAAACGATAATGACCACGTCAATAACGCTTTAAGTTACTAAAATAAAATAAAAAATAAGAAACAAATCATTTTTAATGATATTAAATCACGTTAAAACCGAAAAGTAAAAGGAAATGTGAAATATCTAAACATAAATCAAAATAGTCGTCGGTTTTGATATCGGGTAATAGGATGCGATCAAACAATAGATTATATTATCTATGTTTTTTGCTGTGAGTTGGAAGCCCTGAATGACAGCTAGCTAATCTGTCTCTCATACCGTGGTTGTTCTCGCTAAACAGTTTCTTTTGTGTCGGCTATTTGTTATTGGTTTTGTTTTGTTTTACCTACTATTTCCATTTTAAAGATAAAATGTTCGTAGAACAGATACTCTTTTAGTTTAGAAAATCATGGAAAATCCAGCTCGAAGGTGTACTAAGTGTTCACTTTAACTACGGCATTTGCGTTTGCATTCCTTGAGAAGTTACTGATGACATCTACAATACTCTTGCATTTTGGATTTCATCCGCGCCAGTAAGTCATCTTCTTCTGTTAATAATCGCAAGTTTATGGTGATCACTGAGAATGAATCTTAATCTTCCTTTGTATGAAATAAAATAAAAAAAGAAATTGCTGCGAAACTTGGAGAATTATCCCAAAAAAATACTTTACTACAAAGTAAAATCACACACTAAATTGAGCTTTTACATTTTGGCACAACAGATTTTATAAGCCATACCTAGGCATCCCATAGTCACTTGAGCATTGTCCTTTAGAACATGAACCATGATTTACTCAAGTTAGCCATCTATTTCGGCACTGTTCTGATCATTCGACATAAAGCCCGATCTCACAGTTGTATTTAAACAACATTTATGGGGTTACGCTAGAAATATTCCGGTCCTTGAAATAACGCTTCATCAGATGTATTTCGGTGTAAAACGTCAGATCACTGACTCATCAGTATACATATTTTTATGTAGTTAATCTTAAATACAGCTGACAATGATAAAATTCGGAATACGGCCAGGAAACTTGTCTTGTGTGTATAAATGGAAAGTGTTACGTTAAGGTGTAAACACTTATTCCTACGTAATGTTGTTTTACTGATTAGCTTTTAGATTAAATTAAAGTATTTTTTTAAATATTACGATTGTTTAATTGTTTGTTATTCGTACTTTCCATCGCAAGTTTAGATACTATAAAATTGTCATTCAATGATAATATTAATAATATTTGTGAACCAATATACCTACTACGAACTAATATACTATTCTTAACTACACCTTAAAAATAGTATCAAAAATAAAAAATAAATTTAAACCGAAAGAACACAGGTTTTACCAGGTTTTACCCAATATATACAATTTTACATAGATTCGCATGCCACTAAAACAAAACACTGTCAAAAGAGTCACTGCCAAAACGCTTCAAACGGCGTCACGTCAATCGAACTTCGAATTGAATACGAAACACTGCCACTGGCACAAAATTTTAAAAAAGCACGTACCACTCTTGCCGACGGAGGGCGCACCCACCACGGCCACTTTGACTTCGCTCAAGGAAGACTTTTTCCTCCTGATGCCGCGCGTGGTCATGATGCTGCGAGCATCCTGCGACTCAGCGCGTCGTCGCAGCGGCGGGCGGCGTTACGCGCTCCAAAAATACACGACAGCGCGTGTTAATGGGTCAAGATCTGTCCAAGATCAGAGTCGCGGGTGTTTTACGTGTAAGTGCGCATCATGGTAACACATGACAGGCAGACTGGACTAACATCTTTACGATTCTCGAAATGCAGGCGTTGCGCGAACCTGCTCGTAAATTAATCGTGGTGTAATTAAACATTTGAATTTAATTTAGACTTGCTTTATTTATTTTATTTGAGAAAGAAAAAATACAATTTAGTCACAATGTTCTTATCAATAGTTTGCGTAATTGTACAACCAACATATTATTGTCCACATGTTTAGAGAATATGAATCAATATTTTGGCCCTATGGTTAGTGTCGGTACGCCATTAAAGCACTAACATCGGAATAACTTTCTTTATCTATGTTTCACCAATGAGGCGTTAAGGCTGGTTTTCTGAAAAACAGCCCAACATAGGCGCGCTTATGCTGTGTCGAAGCTTTTTGCACAAATTACGTATAGCGCCGGCGCGCTAGACAGATAGTCCACTCGGAACTAATCGTCATAATTGTCACGCACAGATTGACAATTGCGTTTACTTGAAATCTCGGACGATCGGGGATAGAGCTATAGCGGGCTGTCACTCATGACAGTTTACTACGCATTGATCATTGTTACGTGCATAAAATGGATAAGCGTTTTTATTACTGCTGCAGTGTGTTTGGATGTTTTAATACAACACAAAATTGTGATTACACGTTCTTCAAATTTTCAAATAATATTGAAAGGTATTAAAACTTGGTCTTGGTTTGTTCTTGTTAGTAAAGTAAAGTAAGTAAGTAGAAAAGTAAGTAGTAAAGCTAAAGATAAGTTTTGATAGCGATCAATTATTCATATCATTGCACATTCACCAGAAATGGGCTTTTAAATTTTCCCTAACATATCGCCGCTGGTATAACACCACAGTTTTAGGTAAGCGTTAAATAAAAGATAATAGACATATTAAATTATTCATTGGTATTTCTACATTATCGTTGCTAGGATAGACACATCACCTTGAAATGTTAGTATATAACAAGTTAGTACGTATGATTCTGTCAACCAACGCGCAGCCGCCAAGTTGAGGAGAGTAATATTGCTTTGTCTTCCTATTTAGGCTTGGACGTATGATAAACTGAATGTATAAGCTAATCGATGTATCGGAGTAATAAAGCACACTAACTTACTTAAAAAAATCAGAATAGCAACCCTAGGTAGTCAGCCCAATTTAGGCAGTGTTTTCAAGAACGGCGGGAGTGGACCTTCTGTTTTTTTTCTATTTTATGCTTTTTGGCAGATCCGCAGCGGCCGAATAAACGTCAGCCACCCGTCGGGCGCAATTGGGGCTGACATCACAGCGGCGCCCGCGCAGGTGCGTCGTACGAGCCTGACGACATGATTGGGCATGCACTATGACATACGATGTTGATTGCATTAAGAACGAGATGATCAATGTGCGTTTGGATGGGGAAATCTCTATGTTTGGCACCTGCCAACCTCATAAAAATCCACACTGACTTCTAGGTAGACGTCAGATTTTTGTGATGTTTTGCACGATACATAAACGAGTAATATTTTCTGTAATTACTATAATTATTCGCAACATCTTGCGCATATAAATTTAAGAGTATTTACCATCTACTGCCTTCTTAAAAACACTGTCCGTCCATCGGAGAGATCACAAGTAACATTTTAAACGTACATTCCTCAAAAGGGTTGATTCTGGTGCTCAAATACTACAACTTTAACTATGGAATACATAAAAATCGCCAAAAAAATCACCCCTCCATACAAAGTCGCCGACTAATTGGAGTAGGAAATAATTCGTGAAGCATTTTAAATGAAAATTCGAATCGTGCGGGTAACCAAAATCTTTAAATGTTTCCACTGATGCCAATAGTAATATAAAACATAGTGAAAGTTAGAATTGATACTATATTGCTGATTTTATTTATTTTTTATCAGTTTTGCTAACAGAAGACACGCTACGCTCCGCTACTGTGGTTCTCCATACAAATTAGGATTTCTATTTGATCATTTTTTGTGGTGTTGCCCATTGAATAATAAATCGAAAACCAGAGAGCAAGAAAGTTATCAGTTACAGTCCCGATTCTCAGGTGTTCTCGGCGTAATTTTGGAGCCCGCATTAAAGTTAATTAACATAATTTATGGTATAATGTTCGTCTAGTGACCGGTCACTTCGCGACGCATGCGCGATGCTGGCAGGTCGCCAGCACTTATCGCCGCAGCTAAACGATTATTTTAAGTTTTAATTACGACTCCATTTCCGCATGCCCTGACTAGAGGTGTCGGAGTTCCGTAACCGTAACTATCAGATATCCAGAATAAAAAAATATCCGAAATTCATATTATACATATTTTTTTACCGCAGTATTTCGTTTATGATAATTATGTTAAGTAAGTATACATTGATCTTACTACTTACTAGACGGTGTGACACACATGTAATCCCTAATTTCTTATGTAAGTAGGAATGTTTGTAATGCGAAATAAAAAATATTTCAAGTTTTGTTTAGAATATTTTCGGACAGGAGTCGAACTGACGCGTCACTATAAATGTTCGTCCAGCCGCGTCGACCTACGAACGTTTGTATTGTTGAATTCAGATATTTTATATTATTTCCTATAAGAGTCAGTGTCTAAGTAATCGAATATCTAAACTGTCAGATAATATGAAATTATTTCAATATCCTTGACCGTTACTAAAACCGGTAAAGCATTTTAAAATATCCTATATCCAAAATGTTATTATCCCATCCCTATCCGACGTGGCATTCCATAAATTAAAAAAAATTGCCTTAGTTCATGGTCGACGGATTGACAGAACCCTCGGGTTCGAGGCTTCGAGCTCAAGATCGCATCATGTGTCCTTTTTGTTTTGCTCGTGACATAGTCAGCATTTTTTTGGGACTAAAATAGTCTAGGGTCCGCTTGCGGATATTAGGATTAGCAAATCCCAAACTATTCACCAACACGATATTAAAAATCATAATACTTTAGCTATCAGTATGTGTTTAAACGTTGCCAGAGACGAATTAGTAGTACGGCACCCTCATTACGTATCTTGCAGTAGCAAAACGATAGCGAAAATTACGCAATATTTTCCCTCAATCGCAAATTTAAAGCTTAAACAAAATAAAAGCAATCTAATGACGGTCCTGCTGCTACGAAAAATAAGTAAATTATAGATAAATAGATACTCTTTAATGCACACCAAAAAAAGAAGATACAATTTATGTTTACAGAAAAAAATACAATACAGGCGGTCTTATCGCTATGAGCGATCTTTTCCATAGTCCTTCTTGCAGAGTGCTTATTGTGGAATTTGACTACATACATACAATTACAATATAAATAAGTAATAAACCTATACACAACATACATAAAAAAAAACATTAAAATAAATACTTAGATATGAAAAATAAAATAAAATAAATAGACATACACTTAAATATAATACTTAGTACATTTATAAAGTGACACGTCTAACAAACAAGCAGTGACATTCCAAAAATTGATATTCCAACAGTTTCAAACAGGTTAGTTACCAGAAACGGTTTATTTTCAAAGCGCATTATATTGTTGTGATTATTTTAATGTGCATTCTATCGGTCCATAAGTTTTTGAAATCAAAGAAATTGTAAGATACGTAATCAGGGTGCCGTACTAGTAATTCGATGGTAGTGATGACCTACTCTTTAAGTGAATAAGAAGGAATGCATTATTACCCGGTGTTGGACAGGGCGAGACGGCCATAAATAAGCAGCAAGACTCTACAGAGAACAACTTCAACTACAGGGTTGAGATTGAACAACCAACAAAAATGGCGAAACAAGACAAGTAGTGGTTAACTCAATGTGAGAATGACTCGGGTTAGGAAGTAATATGCAGCTATGTATCGTTTGTGATCACGCAAGTAGCCGTCATGATCACTGAAACCCTGTACCTGTACCCTAATGTACTAGCTAGAGCATAGCATAACTACGTGAACGAGTGAGAGAGAAACCAACATTTTCGATTATTCCAAACCTGACCCGAAATCCTAACCCGGTCAAGTGATAAGTTATGAACTTGAAAAAAAAAAATTTTCCGACCGTAACCCTCTTCCTTACCTGCCCCCAGGGCTCGGTTCAACGTTCGGAACGGTTCCTTGTATAACATTTTGTTCGGAACAAAAACGAAACGAGAACGTAATGTTAGAACGTAAAAAAACGGTTTCTTCCGCAAGAAGCAAGAAGTAGCGCGTGCCGCGACAATTTTAAACCTGTTTACTTAGTTTGCTTTCATTTCATTACACCAGTGATTCCGATGCGCTTGGTGTTAGCGGACCGATTGATTGGATTGGATGGGAATTATTTTTGTTTCGTATTGCAGGGTCAAAAATGGGAAAAAACGTTTAAAAATGGTTAATAACGTTTTAATGAACAAGAACGATTTAAAATTTCGTTCTCTTCATAAACGCTATTATAATGATTCCATTCGAACATAAACGAAACTAATACGTTTTTAGATATTTAAGGCGAAACCGTTTCGAAAAATATACCGTTATCCGAGCCCTGCCTGCCCCGACCCCGGTCAGTATGAAGAGGGTTACGTTCGGAACAAATATTATAATTTTTTTCAAGGTCCTAACCGAATCCGCGACCGGGTTAGGATTTCGGGTCAGGTTCGGAATAATCGAACATTCTCTTTAACCAACGTCCTTGTTATTTAAAAACAAAGATGATCAAAATTACGGCCTTAGATCCCGGGTTCAATTCCAGGTCGGGTCAATGTAAAATAGGATCCCGCCCGTTCCTTCCCTCCCGTTGATCTTGAATCATAAGACTTGGCAAAAAAACAATGTTGCATAAATTTTACGTCCGTATAAAAATTAAATGAAAAAAGTTTATTATATTTTGCGTTTATGTTTTTCGGCAGTTATTTTTTTTTGTTAAATAGTTTTTTTATTGAACACAAGCTATTTTATTAGCAATGTTTTTGTGTGTTTGGATAAAAAATATTATATTTCCAAATACAAAATAGATTTATATTTTAAAGCCTACCTTTGCCGACCCGAGTTACTTATAGAAATATCACCGTGTCGACATAATAATTATGAACTGTTGTGTTAGACTTATGTTAGACTACTGGGTGCGCCTTTTTTCACATAACTTTTTAAGTCCTATTATCGGAAGTCCGAAAATATTTCTCATACTATTTTACATCATAATGATCAGTCTTAATAATTTTTATTAATACTAATGATCGAAATTCATAATCATCGGAATTCATAATATCACTGCTTATATTTGTTTTCATATATTTCTTAATCATAAGTGTTATTTTCCTAATTGTTGATATTTTTAATGTTATTAATTATAAATTTGTTTGCACTAATATTTATTTTATATAGTTTTTAATCATAAATGTAAATGAAACTGGTTGTCTCATAAGTTAAATTCTTAAGGTTAACCTGGTTAGTTTAAATAACCTTACACCCGGAAAGCCTGATTTTATGATATCTTATAGTCGTTAAACGGTTGGGACCGTTGTTAGGTCTACGCTTTCAATGTCTTAATTTAAGTAGTCTCATGACGAAAGAGCATTTGATGGAGTCAAATCAATTTATGGTTAAACTTGTTACAAATCTCATCTAGGTTAGGTTAGAATTGAACAGTGATAGTGACAAAAAGCGCGAAGCCGAGCGAGCGTGCCGGGGTAGCGGCCGGCGAGCGCTAAATTACAATATTAGCTCAAAAATTGGATCATTAAAATTGGTACTAGCACTCTACTATGTACTCAACGTTTTACAATGACTTAATTGTTACACGAAAAATTTATTTTACCAATAAATAATTATGAGTTCGAATAGTTTCTTAGTAATGCAATTATTAATAAGAAAATTAATATTACTGACTGTTAGGAAGAAAGTTATTATAAAAACAAAATTATGAGTTGAGACATTTCTTAGTAATGAAAGTATTCATAAAATAATATAAAAATTGTCTGTTATGAGTTCTGCTGATTGTAGTAAAAAAAATTATGAACCAAAAAAGTATGAGATTTTTTTTTGTAAAAAAGTATTTTTTATTATTATTATTAACACAAAACGGTAGTAAAATCAAAAATAGGAACAAAAATTTTATGAGAGCCAATATGAACCCCTACTGGGTGCGCCTTTATTCACATAATTTTTTAAGCCCTATTATCGGAAGTCCGAAAATATTTCTCATACTATTTTGCATCATAATGACCAGTTTTCATAATTTTTGTTAATACTACTGATCGAAACTAATCACCGGAATTCATAATATCACTAGTAATACAACTCGTTTATACTTATATTTGTTTTCATATATTTCTTAATCATAAGTGTTATTTTTCTAATTGTTGTTATTCATGATGGGTGGAAAGCCTGATTTTATGATATCTTATAGTCGTTAAACGGTTGGGACCGTTGTTAGGTCTACGTTTACAATGTCTTAATTAAGTAGTTTCATGACGAAAGAGCATTTGATGGAGTCAAATCAATTTATGGTTAAACTTGTTACAAATCTCATCTAGGTTAGGTTAGAATTGAACAGACCACACAAAGCGCGAAGCCGAGCGAGCGTGCCACGGTAGCGGCCGGCGAGCGCTAAATTACAATATTAGCTCAAAAATTGTGTCATTAAAATTGGTACTAGCACTCTGCTATGTACTTAACGGTTTACAACGACCTAATTTACCAATAATATAATTATGAGTTCGAATAGTTTCTTAGTAATGCAATTATTAATAAGAACAAACGCAGGCAAGCGCGCTCCTTTGAGAAGAATTACGAAAATAATATAATGAGTACTTTGTTAATATAGACTTTTTGCCTTGTCACAGAGTAAATTTAAGCAAAATGTTTTAGAATTACTAGACACACTTTAATTACGCTTTAACTATTTTAGGGTTGTTTTCGCTCTTATGTGTTAAATATGTCAATACTTCACAATGACCGGTGCCTGCTGCATGATGGGGGCGTGGTCTTATATTGTTAATACTAAATTTAAGTCGCTGGGATGTGGGGGACCCGTTTTGACAGTCGGCTTTATGACGATACAATAAAATTAAAAATGATTTCTTACTTTTTGGAGTCGAATAGTAGGATATATTTAACACTTATATTATATGGCAAGAGTTAAGTAATTTGAAAATAAATCATGGAATACACTGTAAAAAGTGTCGGAGCGGGCTTGCTGGATCTCGGCGACTATAATGTGTACGATCTAAGTAACCGTACTCTTTGTTATTTTAGTGGATAACGGTGCTGGTTGCACAGATATATAAATTGTTTTATAATGTAAGTGGTTATTGTATCCATATGTGCAAGTTGTCCCCAATAAATTAAATAAAATTATGATTACTGACTGTTATGAAGAAAGTTATTATGAAAAACAAAATCATGAGTTGAGACATTTCTTAGTACTTAATGAAAGTATTAATAAAAATAATATGAGAATTGTCTGTTATAAGTTCCGATAGTAGTAATAAAAAATTATAAACCGAAAAAGTATGAGATTTTTTTTTATAAAAAGTGATTATTATGAACACAAAACGGTAGTAAAATCAAAAATAGAAACACAATTTTTATGACAGCCAATATGGTCCCTAGACTACTACTACCTACAGCTACGATGATTCACGAGCGCTGTTTTCGTAGCGTCGTAGCAGGTCGTTTGCTACGATTGCACACTTGTTAACTTCACTTTGTCTGTCACCATGTACCTTACTCAAAGATATTGCAATGTCTTTGACCTTACTTGGAAGTAATGTCTTTAAACCATAGATAAAGGGCCGGCTGTTTCAATGTACTGATAAAGTTATGTAAAAGATAAAAATATGTAGAGGATAAAAGTGCTTGAAAATCGTGTCACAAATCGTGTTTATCCTTCAGATAAGTAAAATATAGCTTATTCAGAACTTAAGCAGTACTCATCCGTACATTGTGAAACTGGCCCTTAGTAAGTCTATGCTTTAAACTTACTAATAACTGACGTACCGATTTGAATCTTACTTGACATAATTTACAACCGTGCTGATGATTTAACCAAAGTAGCCTCTCCAATGGATTTTGACGAGTCCAAATATAAAAAAACTGGTTTTATCATTGAGGTATAATATACTAGCGTACTAGAGAATACATCTCGAACTAAATATTTCAGCCAAGCATTGTAGCCCGGTTGACTACAAAGTTTGACGGTGAACAACAGTTTTGACAACTCCAATTATTGACACTGACTGAAGCTTTGTAGTCCACTGGACTACAATTCTTGGCTGAAACATTTAGTTCGAGATGTGTTCTCTAGTACGCTAGTACATTATACCTCAATGGGTTTTATAGTATTTTTATGTTATGATATAAATTAGACAGTACCCGGCACCGATGTTGAGCGCTAGGGCATAGAGTGGGGATCGCTTTGCGCATCTTACGAGACGATCATCGTATCAGAAACCCGTGTGCGCGGAGCTAACAACCATTCAAGGCCGGCAGTGCAGGCGTGGTTTGCGACTTGCGAGTCGTCTGTCCCCTTTGTGGGTGTGAGTCCCACACGCTGCGCTTGTCGGTACGTGGCCTATATTCCAGAACCATTCTGCCCCATCGGATGTGCCCCGCCCATTGCCACTTTATCCTAGGTTTTTTTAGGAAATGTATACGTGAAATAATTTTTTAACACATTTTCTAGGAACTAATACATTCCTGAATAGCTATCGGAAATGCATTAGTAATTTATATCTATGAAAACATACGGGTCAAACTGAGAACCTACTTTTTTTTGAAGTCGGTTAAAAACCGGTTAAATCTTTCGTGTTAATTATTCTTAGATTCCAACTATCCGGTTTTTTTGCAATCTTTCTAGGATTTTTACGAAGATACGATTTTTTAAATTATCCTACGACATAAAAATCAGTTTTTTTTCAGCTTTTTCAGTTTGTTATTTTTTACTATGTAGCTACTCAAATGTGCGTTTTTTTTAACTTTTTTGTTTACTTGTGGTTATATAACATAGTTTTTTTACCAAGTCTAGATCAACGGGGCGGACGAAACGGGATCCCATTTTACATTGACCCGACCCGGAATCGAACCCGGGATCTCAGAGTAGGCAACTCCAAGTCCGGCTTGGTTGCCTGGACTAAGGACGTCGCGGTCGTCTCTGATGTTTTTACCGGCAGCACTGTACTTCAAATGCAGTATTAAGATATTTTGTTCATTATCTTGTGTAATTTACATGAATATGGCTGCAGAAACTAAATATGAACGTGTGGAAAGTGATCCTGATTCTATTATGTTTTTTTAGATCTCAAACTTGCCTTTTGTCCCGTATCAATAATCAATTATTTTGTCTTGTCACGCCTCGCTCCAAGGAATTTATATGTACTGAATTACTACATCTATGCCACAAATAACGCGGCGCGGCGCGGTCTATGCCTCACTCAGAGAAAAATAATACAAACTCTTTGCTCAGAGATAGCTCGCCTTGTGCTGTCAAAAAGCTGTAAAATAAACACGAAGTGAAATGATACTAGTTCTGAATCGGATAGAGATTGTGTGGGCTAGAAATTTTTCATGTACCTACTTGTTAAGGCCATTGAGGTATAGTACATTATATATACCTAAATGACTTAGGCCCGATTCGATCAAGCTCGAGTAAGTTTAACTCAAGGGTAAACCACTGCTTAATCTAGAAAGAAGCAAATTTTTCATTCTTTCAACCACAAATCAAATTAAGGTGATAAACGGGTAATTTTGGCCGTGTAAAAATTAAGAGATACAGAACCATTGAAATACGATTGTATTCAACACGCATCGAGTGTCAAGTGACTTGACTCGTAGACAACCTTAGAGCATTGAGTAGACAACTTGCTATAGACCCGATGGCGTTTGAAACCTGCTTCTACGTGAAGAGTAAAATTACTGATCACCCGTGTTTTATTGTAAACACTAATAAAAATTTTACTTGACATTGGCAGAAATAAACGAAGTTTTAAGTTTGAAGTTTATTTTGCCATAGAAAAAAAAATACTGACAATAATTTAATGTCAAGAGTAGCACTTGTCAAACCGACACTGTCCGCATAGAAACCATAGACTTAGGATTCGCTATGCATAGAAACTGACGAGACGTAAATAATTGGCATTTGCAACCCTACAAAATTGAATTGTTGAGGCATTTCAAAACAACCTAGAAGAAAATGGATTTCATACATTTTGGTAGGTTGAACACCACACACTCTTGAACCATAGTTATCTACGTAGTTTATTTGATCAGTGCATAGTTAAGCCATAAATAAGTTGGAAAAACGTAAACGAAACGAGTTTAGATATGGGGTAGTCCATTAATCACGTGATGTTTTAGCAATATTTAACCCCCCTCCCCTATGGCGATACATGGTGAGGTTTAAGACTAACTTAAAATTTCATTTTATCAAATACATCCACCACTGAACAAGACTCTATGTTTGTGTAACATCCACTCAGGAATTAAACCCATTATACTTACTAAAAATACCCATTTTTTTTGTAAGGAATGCGCCCAAATTGCGAATGTCATTGTTGCTATTTTTATATGCTGCACAATATAAGATTAGTTGCTTGCCCTCTAAGGCTTACCAACATTTTATTAAACGTGAGTCACTCATTGCAGCTTTTTTTTTTTTTTTTTTTTACTTGAGATGGGCTTACTCTTGACCCCAATCTTGCTCTAGAGCATAGATGGGATCTACAATGGAGCGAGCTTGCCCAGAAGATGCCTATTCACTCTGGACTTAAAGAGAGTCAGGTTATATGCACTCGGAAATACAGACGCAGGAAGGGAATTCCAATCTTTAGCTGTGCGCATTATAAAAGATGATGAGAAGCGCTTAGTGCGGATTATGGGTATATCAACTAAGAACGGATGGTAGCCGGCCGTGCGTCTGGATGTCCGATGGAAGAAAGGTGACGGTGGTATGAGCTCATGCAGCTCATGAGCACACTCTCCAAAGTACAATCTGTAGAAGACCGATAGGCAAGCAACCTTGCGGCGGTGAGCCAGGCTGTGCAGCTTGGACGCCACCAGTTTTTTATCGCCTATTATTCTCTTGGCTCTGCGTTCCACCGAGTCTAGTGCAGCAAGTTGGTATTTCGCCGAGCCGTCCCAAAGGTGGCTGCGGTACTCCATGCAAGATCGGACTTGGGCTTTGTAAAGAGTTAAAAGCTGTCCAGGCGTGGAGTACCGCTTGACTTTATTCAGGACGCCCAACTTTCTAGCTGCAATTTGAGCCTTAGACTCGATGGTGGTGCCAAAGTTGAGGTCAGAGGACAACTCCATGCCAAAAAGTTGTAGAGTGTCGGTCACTGGAACAGATGTACCTCGGAAAGTAGGAGAAAGGGTGAAAGGACTCCTTTTTGTAGAGAAAAGACACGCCTGCGTCTTAGAGACATTGAAGCTGACGAGATTGTCATCGCCCCACTGGGAGACATTACTTAACGTCAGGCTCGTACGCTCAACCATGGCCTCTCTCAGTCTTTGGACCTCAACTCCACTGGCTCCTGCACTAGACAGATACTTCTCCGTGACAGTACTGACATCTGCGTACCCAACAATACCTGAAGATAGCAGGTCATTAATATGCAGCAGGAAAAGAGTCGCAGAGCACAGACCCCTGAGGAACTCCGGCGTCAATGGCCTTGAGGTCAGAGGAGCAGCCGTCAATGACTACTCGGGTCGACCGTTCTCTCAGGAAGTCAGCCACCCAGCTACAGAAGCCAGTGGGGATACCGTACGCTGGAAGCTTGCTCAGCAGACTCGCATGCCAAACCCTGTCGAAAGCCTTCGAAATATCCAGCGACACTGCGATTGCTTCGCCGTGGTTTTCGATGGCTTCGCCCCAGCAATGCGTTACATACACTAGAAGATCCCCAGTTGAACGTCCCCGGCGGAAGCCATATTGACGATCACTGAGAAGATCATTGTCTTCTAGGTATGAAAGCAGTTTGCAATTTAGGACTTTTTTCATAACCTTACAGAGTACGGAAGTGATGGCGATCGGTCTGTAGTTACCAGGGTCGGCATGGCTACCCTTCTTGGGTACTGGTTGCACATTGGCAAGCTTCCAAGATTTTGGTACGATTTTTGTGTAGCTCATATAATTATTATGCTGTTCAAAAAATTTAACAGCCGTCTAGAATGTAAAAAATTGCCGATTGAGATAAATTTTTTTGCTAGCCATGGTCTACTGACCAATCATATATTTCTGCTGCCAGAATACATTTTTCTGATAACGAAAATATGAATACTATGCTAATCCGTTAAATAACACCCTTTTTAATTACCCCATATCTTACCCCATGTACACTGATTTATTGAACAGACTATTCGATATCACTTTGGGCCAAAGTTATTATCGTAAGCCGGACATAAGTAAAACTGGTCTAATTAATAACTTAAATAAATATCAATGAGTACTTATAGCACAAGTATGCTTCTTGCACATGAACTCAATGACATCTGTCTAGCTTCATGTTTTATTCTAAATTTAAATAGAAATACGGACGTCTTTTGTATTATGAGTCAAACCTGTCAAAAGTGAAAGTATCGTAGGACAATAATTTAGCAAAATATAATTAATATTGTGCCGTTCTAAATGAAATTTCCGTTGTTGTACTATTAGTTCTGTATTCGCAATGTACTTACTGCTTAAAAGGGGACAGTGCTATAGTGCGTTTAGAATTTAAGTGATCAGGTTGGTAACTATGTCTTTGTTTATATTATAGGGTGTGGGATATCAATTCCAATAAAATCAATAAAGTTTTGGTATTAACATACATGCAACCCTCCAATGAAGACGCAGTATGATACTGAGATGCATATTTCGTATAGACATTGGCGCAAGCCTTGAAGTGCTATAAGCTCGGTCAGTTTATATGACCGCGTGGTACCGCGCTGCACAAGTTTACAGCACAAGTGTGATGTAAACGATAATCCCTGTTTACATAGATCTTGTACCGCGCGGTCGGTAGTTCCTCATAAGTCATATTCTTAGCCTAAAGCACTTCAACCCTGGCGTCAATATCAGTTAAATTGGCTATCGAAAAAACAAACATGAAATAATCTTTTTTTTTTTTTAAATATTGGACAATATCACATACATTGCTCTGATCCTAAGGTAAGTAGCTAAACCACTTGTGTTATAGAAATCAGTAACAACGACGGTACCACAACACCCAGACCCGAGACAAAATAGAAAAGTTCGTTTTTCCACATTGACCCGACCGGGGTTCGAACCCGGAACCTCAGAGATGGCGTCGCCATATACAGTACGGCATGCTCGCCTCTCGGCTACGGAGGTCGTCAATCATCGACCACCTGTCGTCTCGTCGTTATATACCTACCACAACCTCCATTCAATGTATTGACAAGTTTAATGTAGCGACATTTCAGAATCTTAACCAAGGATTATTAGTTGTTGAGTTCTCTGAGCTTCAGATTAAAGAAAGTAGGTAATTCATTTTCGGGGAAATGTATAAAAATATTTAATAAAGTACCACAAACTCTGATTGACTTGCCTGTTTATAAGTTCAAAAACCACATTAAAAATCCGTATGGAAAAAGGATATTACAAAGTTGAAGATTACTTGAACGACAAGAGTGCATGGACTTAATAACCTGCCTAGCTCGCACTTACACTATCTTGTAATTGTATTTCCTGTAATAAAAACAGGCTGACAAAGGTGAATGAGTTTGTTGCCCAGTTTTTTCTTATCACCAGCCGATATGTAGTCCCGAAGCGGTGGTAGGAAAAAAAATTGGGACATGTAAAAGTGCCATAGATGGCCAATTTGCAAAAAAATAAATGACTGACTTTTGAGTTTGACTTTGACTTGAATGTGGAATGTTTTAAAGACTATTCTAAATATTTTACTTTTTTTTTTAGTATCCGACAGGACGTGCATTAATTGAACTGCTAATACGAAATGCCTGAAGGTAAAGATAAAGATAAGAAACAGGAGAAGAAGGAGGAACCGAAAGACGAGAAGAGTGCGTTTCTGAAAGACTTCATCGCGGGCGGTGTCTCCGCCGCAGTGTCAAAAACTTGTGTTGCCCCTATTGAACGAGTGAAGCTAATTTTACAAGTCCAACATGTGTCGAAACAGATTCCAGAAGACAAGAGATATAAAGGTAATATTTTGGTATCAATACCACAGAAACGATAATAATACTACGGATACGATAATAATAATAATTATACGGAATGTATCTTGAGCGCTGGGGCAAAGAGTGGGGATCGCTTTCCGCATCTTAGCGCATCTCTCACACTAGCGTTTTTCAAGCGTCCGACGTCGTTCTTTTGGCAGTGTCCATCCGTGTTAAATAAATGCCGCTGCGCAACTTCTCCCAAAAAATCTTATTGGACGCTGCCACGACTTCGACGCTTGAAAGACGCTAGTGTGGCCGGTCCTAACAAAACTGCACCCGACATCAAAAAAATCGCACCTCCGCGAAAATAACTTTTGAGCGTTATAAACCCTTAACACACGTATGCACCACTACTAATATTGGTGTCATTTGAAAGCCCAATTGAACAGGCTTAAAACAAATTCATTTCATTAAATAAATAAAAAAAGCCTGATACGTCAAATGTGCCTTTAAACAAAAATGGCAATTTTGCTCCTTAAAAGGGCCACTATTTGCGCTACCTTTTGTGGGTATAAAACGGCCAAAACGTGTTCAATGTGAGTCATTTGCTATCCAACCATTGAAAGGGATACACATGATGATCTTTCATAAGAAAAACAACATTGAAAATGCATACCACTGCTGATGAAGCCGCCCAAGTGAGTGCACTACTGCAATCAGGGATGCGACAGTGTAATGTCGCTTGACAGTTCAACTTGAGCCGTTTTGCGGTTTGAAGAGTGTACCAGCGCTTCTTTGAGACTGGTGGCAACGTACGGAGGCATGGGTCTGGTAGACGTCGGTACACCTCGGAAAGTAACGACCGATTTATCTTATCAACGTCTCTGAGAAATTGGTTCCCTAATGCTGTTTAGTTGCATCACCAGCTCCAGGCAGCTCGCAGAATAACCGTAAGCATCTCTACCGGTTAGACGTAGACTGCGGCAGAAAAATATAGAGGCTCATGGAGCTGCTACGGAACCAAAATTGACCACAGCTCATCGGCGAGCCCGCTTGCAGTTTGCTCGCAAACACGTCGATTGGACCCTTGACCAACGGAGGGCTGTTCTCTTTCTGAAACGAGACGAGAGTGTGCCTTTTCTGCGATGATAGACGCCGAAGAGTGTACTGAAGACAGGGGGAACGTTTTGTCCAAGCCTAGATCCAGGAGACGATGGAATACGGCGGCGTTTCCTGCATATTCTGGGGCGGTATGTCGGCCAAAGGTAAAACCGATCTTGTGTGCGTTTCCCGGAGTGGAGGTGCTCGCGGGCAAGGGTCACTGACTGCTCAGCTTACAAAACGGAGATCCTAGAAGAGCATGTGGTCCACTATGCCTAGTTTAGTTGGCGAGGGGTTTACAATAATGCATGATAACGCTCGCGCTCACACTGCAGTGACTGTGCGTAACTACTTTCAAGAGGATGGGATCTCTGTAATATCGTGGCCAGCGAGAAGTCCAGACCTCAGGGACCTTGCATTTAATCGTCACTGCTGAACGTAGACCATAATCTCTAGTGCAGCGTGAAAAGTCCATAGCACCTTTAATTTATTGATGAACAATGTATGACGCAGGGGCGTGCGGTGCATATAGGCAATGAGGGAGTGCCTACCTGATAGTTGAAATGAGGTAGGCAGTAGGTAGGTAATGTGGATTATTGACGAAAACCACTGATTTTCATCAATAATCCACATTTGTAAGCCCTACTGCCTACCTCGAAATAAAACCAATGCACGCCACTGATATGACGTCCGAGCACCGGGATCGTATCACGCAGAAACGTGATATTATCTAAATTGACTCTAGGTGTGCTGGCTGGCTGAGAGCCACAATAAGTTGACTGTGGAACTTGTAAAGCTGGGTCTAGATATGGTCTTTTGTCCGTACCGTACCTCCGTTCTGAATCAGCGTTGTGTTGAAAGAACGCTAGTTTGGACGCAAGTTAGGTATGATACGTTGAGATGCCGTACCACCGTACCGTACCGAACGGGCGTCCAAACTAGCGTACTTGCAACGCAACGCTGATACGGAAATCGCTACATCATAATATTATAAATCGTGTTTTGTTGGTCATGCTAGGGGGGCAGGATATCACGTCAAGACGAATGACAGTTTTGTATCTGATAGATCTGTTTTTTTAGTTTTTTTTTTTTTCAGGTATTGTCGATGCGTTCATACGTATACCGAAGGAGCAGGGCTTTGGATCGCTATGGCGTGGGAACCTCGCAAATGTCATCCGGTACTTCCCCACGCAAGCGCTGAACTTCGCGTTCAAGGATGTGTACAAGACCATGTTTCTCCACAAAGTGGACAAGAACACACAGTTCTGGCGGTACTTTGCTGGTAACCTCGCGTCAGGGGGCGCGGCCGGCGCGACTTCTCTATGCTTCGTCTACCCTCTGGATTTCGCTCGAACGAGGTTTGTCCTATAATATCTATAGCACACCTCCGCTGCGAAACCGTAACAGTGGAACTGCAATGATTTCGCCATGTCAGAATAGACGCTATTCTGTACTTGCTTAGTAATCCAGACTATAAAAATAACACAAAAAAATGCAGGTGTGGAGAGAAATCCAGAAGGATTCTAAGAGGAGCCGCGGAACGCTTGTCGCTTTCGCTACTCAAACTACACTAGATCGTAGCGGAATACATCCAGCGGTTTCGCTACTCGTGTTTCGCATCGGAGGTGTGTTAGTACGGCCAAAAGTAACTATTGCCACTTTTTTCTGCTAAGTGACGCCAGGACTATGCAGACGCTCAGATTTAAAGGTTATCCTTATATTCCGCAACTAGCTTTTGCCCGCGGCTTCGCTCGCGTTAGACTGCTTTTTAGTTACGAAAAAACCTCGCGATTTTGGTGCTCCATACAAACTTTGTACCCCCGTTTTACCACTTTAGGGGGTGACTTTTGGAAAATCCTTTCATAGCGCACGTCTACTATATCATAACATACTAAAGTGTGCCAAAATTCAGCGCAATCCATTGTTTTAGGCCGTTACTATTCCTTATTATTATCAATTCATGCCTTCTGCATTTCACATTGGACAGCACAATTTATTTGCTAATAAAAACTTGACCTCTCTTGAAGTTGACATTTCAAACGAATCAATTAAATTATTAATTTCATGGCTTGAGGCCAATAATCTAAAAATTTACTCAAAAAGTCTTGACTTGAATCGTGACATCAAAAACCTGGGCATTAAAATTAAAAAAAACGAACTTGGGCATAGACAATAAACTCAAATGGAAATTACATTCTGAATATATTTGCGAAAGACTAAGTCAGTTCTCATTTGCTCTCTAAAGACTGCAACTGGTAAGTTATAATGAATGTGCTGTGTTGACAGCATATTATCATGGCTCTGTAACATCTATGGTTTGATGAATCTAGCGCTTAAAATCGGATAAGTCATGTAAGCCATATTTTAATTAAAAATAAGAAACTCTCGACCTTTTCGTCTTTATATATTTATGAATGCGCCGGATGTATTTAACCGGATACCAGAATCCATACGAGACACAAATGACATACATTCTGTCAAAAAATTTCGGGAAGTGATGATTTGTTTATGGTTCCAAATTCAATTTTTTTTTGTTGTTGTTAGATTGGCACAACTGTTTTCCATTTTGGCGCGGAGTTTGAGTTACATCTGATGATTAGATTAAATACAGTATTGTTTTTAGTTATACCATATCTATTGTGTATTGCGAACTTCATAATGGACAAAAACATCGAACAAAGAGTTTGTCTTAAATTTTGCATCGCCAATGGGATTTCGTGTTCGGAGTCTCTAAAAATGTTACAGAAGGCTTACAGTGAATCGACTTTATCAAAACATGTGTTTATAAGTGGTACAAAGCGTTCAAAAGCGGTCGAGATGTGATGGAAGATTTGCCCCGCTCTGGTAGGCCATCAACGTCTGCTACTGAAGATAACATTGCAAAAGTGAAGGAAATAGTGACTGAAAATCCTCATTTAAGTTTGAGAGAGCTAGCCGTCCAACTTTCTGTGTCACACGAGTCGATTCGTACTATTTTAAATAATCAATTGGGTATGAAACATGTTGCATGAACGGCTAGACCCAAAAGACCTGAATTTTCTCCAAAAACTCAATCGCAAAAGAGTCGCTGAGGACATGCTAGAACGAGTCAATTCCGACCCAACATTCATGAAACGCATTGTTACTGGTGACGAGATGTGGGTTTACGAGTTTGACTTGCAAACTAATCAACAGGCTTCGGAGTGGCGCCTTCCAACTGAACCGAAACCGAAAAAACCGCGCCAAGCTCGATCGAAAGTCATGTTCTTTGACTGTCGCGGTGTTGTGTACTCGGAATTCTTGCCAGACGGTCAAACGATAAAAAAGAGTATTATTTAAGCGTTATGCGGCGTTTAAGAGAGCAAATTATATGAAAAGGCCAGATTTGTGGAATGAAAATTCTTGGATTTTGCACTACGATAATGCGCCTTCCCACAATGCCATCATTGTGAACGAAATTTTGACCAAAAACTCAACAAACACCATCGAGCAGCCACCTTATTCACCAAATATGGCTCCAGCCGACTTCTTTTTTTTTCCTAAACTCAAATTACCACTTCGTGGCACCCGGTTTCACTCGGTAGAAGACATAAAGGAGAATTCGCGTCGAGAACTGAACTCGATTCCAGAAAAAACGTTTAAAAAATGTTTTGATGATTGGATTATTCGTTGGCTTAAGTGTATCGCTTCTGAAGGAGCATACTTTAAAGGTGATAAAATAAATTTAGATGAATAACTAACATTTTGTGTATTATTAATCTTTTCCCGGTACTTTCTCGACAGAGTAGTACATACTTTTAAATAAAAACTTTGTGAATATTTAATTGACAAATGCTTTTATTCAATAAATGAACTTTATTACGGATAATCTTATTAATTAATACATAATTATGTTGACTTGCATTATTCAATAAATGTATAACTGTTGTAATTAAAGTGTAATTCTGATTTCTGATTTTTATAACTTGTGTTTACGATTTCACGCCAAAAAGGCGGGCATGGCTAGCTTTAAGACAACCACAAATTTTTGTACACCTGTGCTCCATAATAATATTTTTTTTCAGTCTGAGACTATGAACCAGGCAGGTGATCGGTAGTCTCCATCAATAGCCCATTACCCAGTCCATCAAGTCCCTTTCCATAGAACCGGTTTAGTTTCCATCTTAACTGCAATAGTCCTTGCAACTAGCGGGTGCTGTCTTCGGGTGTATCTTCTCAATAGTGCAGGCAGAGATAGTATCCGCTAGGTGTACATATCCTACCTCAGTAACGTTTCTCAAAGGGGCCTCTTCGTGTTGGATCTGTATCCCCACGAACGCCATCCAAAAGGACCGGCCTCCGTGCCGTGATTTCCCGCAGGAGATAATATACAAATAATAATAATAAAGAAACCGGCAAGACAGGTTATCGAGCACGGGTGCATCGCACATTTCTGAAGCTGAAGCCAAATTTGTCAGTCGCCGATCAAAACCTGTCGGATAGAGCTCGGTGGATATTGCGGTCTAATATCTTTAGCACCACTGAGCTCGAACAATTGCTAAGCGAGGCTGTTTTCTGCGCGCCATCTGCACACACTGAGCGGACTGCCACTCCAAAGCCTTCTGGCGGCGAGAATATGATAGTTGAAGACGAGCCGGTGGAGGCTGGTGGCGCGTCGGATATAGTCGCCCAGGGCTTAGAGCGAATGAGGGGGATTCTAGAGGAGACGATTTTGGAGTACAGTAATACTCCCTGGAAGAGAGACCTAGGCTTCCGAGGCTACCACTCTGCGTTCGGATCCGGGATGTCGTTGAGGCCGTTAACCAGATGCTGCCCGAACATTTTGAGAGCAGCTCTGGCCTGGCTGATACCAGTACAATTCTCTTCAGTGAAGCAATGACGGTGTGCCGTTTCACAGGCGTCCGAGTTGCACCAAGCCAAAGTGCTGCAAGTACTACTCACAGGAGTAGTACTGTGCCAGCCTGGAAGAGGAGAATCGAACAATGTATCGAGCAAGCCAGAGTCCTTATCGGCAAACTGACGTGCTTCCGCTCGGGCAATTCCAGGCCAAGGATTGTGCACTGTGTCAGAAGGGAGTTTTCTGGGATGACCATTAATTTGGCTAACCCAGAATTTACCCGAAAACTGACGGAGCGCATCGACGGGCTGAAGCAGAAGATCGCTGCGTGGGCGAAGCGTATCAGAAGGTACTCCGAAAGGGTTGAGAGATGCGAGCAGAATCGTCTCTTCGGAAGTGACCAGAGAAAGTTCTACAAACGCTTGGAGAGCTCTGAACCTCGTAACACTGGTGCAAGACCGAACAAGGGCGACGTTTTAAGCTTTTGGCGTGCCCTTTGGTCAACACCGGTGGAGCACAGCGAAGGACCCTGGATTGGCGAGATAGAAGAGGCGTATGCATCAGTACCCCCGATGAACTCTGTCTTCATCACCGATGAGGACGTAGCCGCTGCAGTACATAGAGCCCCGAACTGGAAAAGTCCGGGACTGGATGGCCTGCAGAGTTACTGGCTAAAAAGGTTCTCGGTAAGCCACGCTACCTTAGCCCGCCAATTTTAGGAGGCGGTAGAGATAGGAGTTCTTCCGAACTTTCTCACTACTGGGGTTACTCACCTAGCTCCTAAAACACAAATCACCACGGATCCGAGTAAATACCGCCCGATAACGTGTCTGCCTACCATCTTTAAGACACTAACATCCGTTCTGAGCACCAAAATTCGTGATCATATAGACGTGAATCGTCTAAGTCTGACGCTCAGAACGGATGTCGGGCTGGTAGCCGCGGTTCAAAGGAGCTCCTCCTCATAGATGCTGTCGGTGGCCAACTGGTCAAACGCAATCGCCGGAACTTCTCTGCTGCCTGGATCGACTACAAAAAAACATTTGACCCAGTCCCCCATACATGGCTAAAGAGGGTCCTCGAGCTGTATAAAATTGACTATACGGTTCGACACTTCCTCGGGAAATGTATGGAGCAATGGAGTAAAGTGCTTAGTCTCCAGGGCGAGAGAATGGCGGATATTGAAGACCGAATAAGTATTAGGAGGGGTATAAACCAGGGCGATTATCTGAGTCCACTTTAGTTCTGCCTTGCCCTGAACCCTCTAAGCAGATTGCTGGAGAATTCGGGGACGGGATTTCAGTTTCGCAGAGGGAGAGATCAGGTGTCGCACCTTTTTTACATGAATGACCTATAGCTGTTAGCCTCAACGGCTCCAAAGCTGGGGGAGCTACTAAACATCGTTGTTGATTTTAGTGGCTCCATCAGAATGGAGTTCGGGGTTGATAAGTGTGCGGTTATCCATGTGACGAGGGGGAAGATTACTCGGTCGCAGGAGGTTGACCTAGGTGTCGTCCAACTGCAAACACTTTCCGAAACTGATACGTACCGGTATCTGGGTATGTCACAGAGTATAGGTGTGAGGGAATCGGACGTAAAATAGGCTGTTGGTGAAGCCTTCTTTGACCGCCTTACAAAGGTGCTTAATAGTTCTTTGTCGGGGGTCATTAAGTTAAAGCCTATAACGGATGGGTTATGCCTATTCTCTTATACACCTTTGGCATACTCAGATGCACTCAGACCGAATTAAACGCCCGGATGAGAAAGTCCGCACGACTATGACACTACACAGAATGCATCACCCCAGGTCGTCGGTCATGAGGCTGTATATCCCGAGGAGATGTGGTCGTCGAGGCCTCTTGAGTGCTAAAGCCATGCACGAGAGAGAGATAAAGAGAGATGAGATAAAGATATCTATATATATAGAATTTATGAAGAAGATATATAGATTTTATGAAATAATGATTCTATTCTAAATGACTCACCCCTCTTGATCTGGCCAACGAGTCATGGCAGTCGCTGGCGATACTAAGTGTCTCTGATCGCGAGACCGTATTGAAAGGGAAAGAGCTGCACGGACGGTTTTTCAAGGCTTTACACGAGCCTCATGTGGACCGGAAATCTTTCGTGCATTGGCTGCGCTTTGGAGACGTCTTTGGGGAAACCGAGGGATTTTCTAGTGCGATACAAGACCAGGTTATCAGGACGAACAATTACCGATAATACATCATAAATGATGGCACAGTGGACATTTGTCGGGCCTGTCGCCATCCTGGAGAATCACACCGTCATGTAGTTTCGGGTTGTTCGGCTCTTGCTAACACTGAATATCTGCACAGGCATAATCAAGCAGCCAAAATTCTCCACCAAGAGCTCGCCCTCAAGTACGGTCTCGTGAGCCCGTGTGTGTGTGTGTGTGTGTGTGAACCATACACTACTTTATCAAATCGACGAACATAACTTTCTAACAAAGTAAGTATCTATGTGTTGCGTGTTATTTTTTGCACTGTTATGTATTGTAACTTCAGTCATATAATTCTTAACTTTTGAGGGAACTTCAGGAATGTGGAGATGGAGAGATTGCAATCAATTGTTGCTAAACAAAAATTATTATTCTGCAAAAAGACAGACGGTGTTAGCTCGAAACAAAAAGACAGTGCGTGAAGTGTGATCCATTGTGAATTCAATGCTCTCGGAGATACTCAACGCACAATGAGACAGCTTAACCTGCAGGAGCTGGAGAAAATAAGGGATTCAATCAGACACATTCATCAATCAGGAGGTCCATGACGTTACAATGAAGAAAATACAAATAACAATTCGAAAATTTACATTTAGAAATATAATTATTAAAAAAGTTAGTATTAATGAGTACCTATGCTATATTTTTTTATCCCATACTAATAGTAGAAACTAGCCGTGCCCTGCGGCTTCGCTCCCGTGGGAATTTCGGGATGCTACTTATACATATTATATAGCCTTTCCTCATGAATATCGCTATCGACCTCGGTAGCAGAGAGGTGGGCAGACTAGGCGTCGCAATCTCTAAGGTCCCGGTTACGATTCCCGGTCGGGTTAGTGCTGCAGTGTAGAAAACGAAATTGTCTATATTGTCTTGGCTCTGGTTGTTATGGTACCTACCGTCGTTGTTTCTTATTTCTGTAACACAAGTAATTTCGCTACTTACCATAGGATGAGAGCAATCTATGTGGTATTGTCTTATATTTATTATTAGGTATGCAAATCCGTCACCAGCATACTCTTTAGCTTTATAATATTAGTTTATGTAGATGTAAAGTATTATGTTTGTTTGTGCCTGGTTCATACTAAAACGGCTCAAAGGATTTAGATTAAATTTGGTGCACAGGTAGAGTATATCCGAAATTACTATTTATCTCAGTGAACCCATGGGAATGAAATCCACGGGGTAGTAATTTATGTAATAAAACTACAAGTAAATTATATTTATTTGTATCAAACAAAAAAAACATTACTTCGGCTCCCGTAGACAAAAGTTCAGCCTGCTATAGTAACCTGTTGCAATCATCATTCTGCACCACTCTAAACGCATTAACACAAAACCTTCCACGCTAGGAACAAATCTTCGCCACATATGGCAAATCGATCGCTTCTTGGAATATATAGGTACTTTTCTTTTTCTGGGCCTTATATTGACCACCAAATCACTTTCATCTTTAGAAGTAGTTTTCGCGAATATTTCTCGTATTCATCGACATGTTTGGAGGTATATTTCTCGTCATCATCATCATCATCACCAGCCTTTATCAGTCCACTGCTGGACACAGGCCTCTCCAAAAGGAGGATTTTGCCATAATCGCCACGCTTGGCAGGCGGGTTGGCGATCGCAGTTTGGCCAATGGTGGAGAGGAGACGCTGCTGCCGGTCTTCTTATGGCGGTTCTCCTGTAGTCGCCTCTTACGACACCCATAGGAAGAGAAGGGGTGGTGCAATTCTTTTAACGTGCCGGCACCACACGGCGGATATATTTTTCGTATCATCGACATATTAGACTCGCATGACAGATCTTGACAATAACTTTAACTGGTCAATCTTGGGCGGTTACGGCACATGAGTAAAGAAACGGAACAGAGACAAAGCTACATACGAATGCGCTGTGATAGGTACATCACTACAAGTGCAACGCGTGTGTGTGCGTGACCACTGGCCGCTTGTCACGTATGAGCCGAAACCGCTTCAAACTAGATCAGCCAGTGGTCAATCTCAGGGCTTGCAGGCGTGACACGACGCTCGAATGTCGTGCGTGTTTTGTTTTGTTATCGAGTTTCTGACATAATACGTAGTAATATTTTTGTTTTAGTATTTAAAAAGTGTTGTAAATATGGTTGTACATTGTACTGTGTGTGATAATACCTTCTACAATTTATTGCATTTGTTGAATTGCTTGAGCAAAAATTTTGCGAATATTTTGATCTTCATGTACAAATTGTTAATATTGGTAATGACATATTAGCACGTTTGCAAGATTGTACATTTCATATGCCATGTGATTATTTCCCATTGGATTATTTGAAAAAACTTTATATTAGTATTAGAATTTATCATTCGATTAAAAGATACAACAAATTAATAAAAACCAAAAGTAATAAAAAAAAATATTTAGAGTATGTAATTTGTAAAAAAAATAACCTATTTTAATAAAAAATTTGAAAAAAAAACATTTATATTTTAAATTTATTCAATTGTGCCAACCCTACCAAAATAGGCATAAATTTTGCTAGCTCTTTAGAAGCTTTGTCTCTGTTCCGTTTCTTTACTCATGTGGTTACGGTTAAAGTTAAGTTATGACGTCATTTGACCATTGTCAAAATGGTGCAACCCATTTTATACCTAACCGGCGTTTGAACTGTACAGTTAAAGTTAAAGTAAGTTCGTGCACCCAACTTAATTAAGTTAATTAGCCCTGTGATATTACAATCTTGGGATCGGTGTGACAATAAAGATTTTATGATTATAACTTAACTTTGTATGTATTTCTTATAGCAAATTACTTTGTCAATATTGTGGAATATATATTTTTAAATTGATAAATGGCAACTTTCGTCCATGCCGGGATTTCAACCCTAATCTCCTGCTTAGCGCGCAGGCGCTTTACCAATTAAGCTACAGGGACATAACTCGACTAGACGAAATTTGCCTTCTCAATTTATTTGTGACATCAACGCCATCTAGGAAATGCTGTACGCATTATTCCCTTTGCGCGCTAAGTAGAAGAGTAGGGTTCAAATCCCAGCATAGACGAAAGTTGTCTTTTTTCAATTTAAAAATATGTATTCCATACTATGATTATTATGATTGAATGGTTTAAGCTGTGCGTTGATAGATCAGTCAGTAACGGTTGCCTTTTATACATACAAATGAAAATGATATTGTTTGTGTGATGTGTGCTGGTGCTTACCAGCATTGGTTAGTTCATGCTTATCAAATTAAGTCTAAGTATTTAAAGTCGCCATTGTAGTACAAACTTGGTATGGGCACAGAGATAGTATTATACTACGTACTACAGAGGGTCAATCTCGGTACTATGAAAATTTCCATCTTAACTCGCGCGATGACAACGAAGGTAGTGAGTAAATGAAACTAGAGAACTTACCTACACCATCGTTTGTTTCATTCTCTGACTAGATGGCGCTATCTGCACAATGATAGATAGCAAACTATTGCGAGCTAAAATTACTAGGTATATATTTCAAATCTCTTTACTTGTATAATACTCGTAATATAACTCAGGTTTCATATTTGGTGTGGCTCTAAAAACAAATCATTTATTTATCTACGTCTATGTAACATGTTTCAGGTTAGCTGCTGATGTCGGTAAAGGTAAACAGAAAGAGTTCAACGGGTTGATCCACTGCCTTATGAAGACCTTGAAGACGGACGGGCCTATTGGTCTATACCGGGGCTTCATAGTGTCGGTGCAGGGCATCATCATCTACCGAGCCACTTACTTCGGGTTCTTCGACACGGCGCGCGGGATGCTGCCGGACCCCAAGAATACACCATTGCTGATCACGTGGATGATCGCGCAGGTACAACTGGCAACACGGAAGTTGAGCGGTGGGCAAAAGTGACCCTTATTCCCTAAAAATTTGCAATCAGCAATAATCGCGCAGTCATTGCCCGATTGATGCTTAGTGTCAAAGTCTATTGGCAGCACTGACAGAACATTGCTTTGTTTTTGTTTTTTGCTGTCAATTTGCGATTTATTTTTGCATTGCTTTTGCAAGATACTAAATCAGGGTACCGATTATGTGATTGGCTAGTCGTGCGTCGCGACTGCACAGTCGGCTGTGATGGGTTGTTAGTCACTCTTTGCCCTAGCGCTCAACATATAGGTGCCGCATACTGTACAGAGCTTTTCCAATACGAGTGACGTTATGACGTTTGTCGGATTTTTAGGGCATCGGACTACTAAGCCAGCGGTTGCGGTTGGGTTTGGATACTTATTTAGAATCTGGAAACCCGGTTTCAACCATTTATTAAATAAGTACCCGCCCCTGCTTAGGTTTGACATGTGGCACCATACGTAACACCCGTATTTATGAATGAAGGAGTAATTTCAATTTCAAAAAGCCTATGTTACTGATATTTTGCTTGCATGTATTATTACTTGTTAGCTTACAATTGTAAATAATATTATTACATTTACGTATATTTAAAAAAAAAACTTATTATTTAGCAAACAAAAAAAAAGTGGCATCTAGAAACCAAGATTGTACAAAGTAAACAAGGGAATATGCCCTAAAACATGCAGTTGAATGCTGTTTGTTGCGTATTTACAAAGTTTCCCGCTGACTAGAGTTTTTTTCATAACGTGATATTATGGTTTTGGTGAATGAAACAAGGTCTGTTTTGTCATATATGTATAAAGATAGCATAGCCCTAATTATGTTCCTATAATTCAATGATCTCTTTGAGAGGTAGTAAAAAAGTTGTCCGCTGGCTATAGGATTCACTTCAACGTTCTATAACTCTGAAAATAACACGGAACATATTCTAGTTTTGTTAACATCAATAGCCCTAATTAATATAGATTCATTTCGCGGAAAGACATATTGCAAAATAACATTTATAGCAGCAATAAACTCCATCTCTATAATGAAAGCATTATATTATCTTTGCAGACAGTAACAACAGTGGCGGGGATCACCTCGTACCCTCTGGACACAGTGCGACGGCGCATGATGATGCAGTCTGGGCGGCCGGTTAACGAGCGGCTTTACAAGAACACGGCCCACTGCTGGGCCGTCATCCTCAAGACTGAGGGCCCAGGCGCCTTCTTCAAGGGAGCCTTCTCCAACGTCCTCCGAGGCACGGGCGGAGCCTTTGTACTTGTCCTCTACGACGAAATCAAGAATCTCATCTAACGCGAGCATTTTCATTTCGTTGTTTAGACTTCTCGCTAAGTGTTCGGTACTAGCCCGAGGCCGAGTGGATAAGCAGCTTAGTGATTGAAATTTTATATGGTGAATGTTGTCTTTTACACTGTGCTTTGTAAGATGGTACTATAGGCCTCTTTTCTCACATTTCTTAAAATATATGATGTTTTATCAATACTTGATTGTTTTCTTGCACTGCAGTATATTGAAGTAACTGCAATTGGTCTCATTTGCATTCAATCATCGGAATAAGTTTTTGTTTTTTTCCTATCTAAATAGATCTGGGACGACAGACATTGTTTGGTAACACTTTGATACGAACACAATATTATTTTATTATTTTAGACGAAAAAATTATTGCCTCTGTAACTTTGTTGTTAGATAGCCAAAATGTGTGGGTTCAATTCACCTGATGTAGATCAATATCGTCCTGATGGAGAATATCCTCCATAATTCTGGTAAAATTGAGTGTATATTTAAAACAACTAGCTTCTGGCCCGTTTCTCTACAATTTTTTCTGCCAGAACTCCAAAATTAAACTTAAGTGAAATGAACAAGTAAACATCTAGAGAAAACAAAAAAGGGGGTAAAAGTTGTCCCATGTGTTGAGCTGGATCAATATCTTCTTTTATGAGAGCCAAAATCAATAGTAACATACAAGTTTCACATTTGTTATTGTAAGGAATAAGTTATCATTTTGAAATACGTTTAAATTATCTTCTCTAAATAAAAAAAAACATTCTGTCTCAGTTTTATAAAAGAAAGTAACTGATTTACATTAAAACCGAAGTTACACTGTTTATTTTAAAATTCATGCATTTCTTTATGGCAGCTAACTTTTCGTGTTGTACTTTGCCGCAAAGCCCCCTGTTTGTATCTCGTTCCGACCTATTGTAGTTTCATGTACGATAGACAAACACCGAATACCAGTAGCAATGAAGTATGTACGTGCAGTAATTTTGTATAAAATGAGCATTTTCTAGGGCCCTGCTAGAGAGTATACTCTGAAGCAACGCCACTTAGAAATTTGCAGATACGTTGTAAATTGTAATGATGGTTTTTTGGATTGACTTATATATTACTTCGTAAGGACTGGGCGGACCACACGTCTGGGTGTTGAACCTAAAGAGACCCGAAAATGACCCGACCGCGGCCGATGTGACGGTCAGTGGTCGGCGGTCATCGTGATCTGACATTTGTATGAAAAAAAAATGCCTAGATGTTCACTGATTGGCGGAATAAATTGTGGAAACGCAGATTGCCATATAACAAAAAAAAGAAGAAAGAAAAGGTTGAATAAATTACGACAGAAAGGTCATTAAAGCAAATTCTTATATTACTTCTCACCAATAAGCCGCATATTTGTAAAAACACTAAACTTATTTACATTACTTTAACAATTTTCCAACTTCTTTGTCAATTTTATGAAGCATACTTACCGTGTAAAACCGATACAACTTTGTAGCGGCGTGCATTAGTTGTATTGTTATAGTATAGCCATAATAGTGCTCACAGTGCACTGAGTGCAGTCCAGTACATGCGATGTAATATAAATATTTTATTTTATGATGATTTTTTGAATAATTAAGTAAAGTTTACATGATAAAGGGGTGGTTGGGATCTACCTCCTAGCGGTCCACCCCGGGCAACGTCATCATAATTTGTGATGGCGGCAGAAAATCCCAAAGGCGGTGGTAGGCCCTGGAAGGGGCCGCCTGGCTCGCGACCACCATCCCGCCGGAGTCCAGCGCCAAGCAGCCCTGCTGTTTTCCGTCGGTGTGCGGGAGTGCCAGTGCCATTGGGGGTTTGAAACTAAGTCAGTTGCGCTGTTGGAACCGGTCTCTGTCTTTAGGCGATGCTGTATCGGGTAACTCGTTCTGGAGGGTAGCGGGATCCGAGGCACGGTCCCAGCCGTTGGCCGACCGCAGTCAGTAGGGGGCCCGACTTACGCGCTAGCCACGCGTAAAGGCTGCCCCGTCAACTTGCGAAAAATCCCGTTATGCTCCACCGTGCCAGTTGGCGACTGGTTGGGAGGACCCGGTGGAGTGGTATCGGGGGGGCTCGGGCGTCCCCGCAGTCTCCAAGCGAGTTCCCCTCTGATCGGCTGAGCCGAAAAGTACGAGTAGGGTTTGCTAAGCAGCGCCTCGACTATATTTTTCTTTCCCCTACTAAAACTCTTTAAAAATGACTAAACAAATCAAGAAGAAAAAGTTTAAACAACGGCGACACTTCCTCCCACTCAAAGTGCACCTCACCAACATCAGAGGTCTGCACTCAAATCTCGACCCGTTCCACCACCACCTGGAGACCGAGAAGCCGCACTTATTCTTCTTAACGGAGACGCAGATAGCAACACCGTCGGACGTGGTATACCTCAACTACCCTGGATACACTCTCGAACATAAGTTCAAGAAATGTGCAGGGGTCTGTGTGTATGTTCGCGATGACATCTGCTGTAAGCGTCTCCGTTGCTTTGAGAAGTCAGAATTTCCTGTGCTGTGGCTTTTGGTGGACACTGGGGTAGAGAAATCTCTCTGCGCTAGTGGTAACCGTTCGCACAGTGGAGATCGGGAGACGACTGGGCTCATGGAATACCTTGCTGAGGCGGCAGACTCCGCACTTCAGCGATATCCAACAGCAGAGCTTGTTTTTTTGGGGGACTTCAACGCCCACCACAAAGAGTGGCTGTTCCCATACCAGAAAACTGACCATGCTAGGCGAGAGGCCCGCAAGCTAGCATGGGCGCTAGATCTCACTCAGCTGGTGGAACAAGCGACGCGGATACCGGATATCATACACCCAATTGCCTGGACCTACTGCTGACAACTGATCCGGACAGACATTCGGTTTCAGTCTCGGCTCAACTGGGATCGTCCGACCACTGTGTAGTGAAATCCGTATCGATCTGCTCTCCTCCGGATTACACCCTTAGGGGTACGAGGAGAGTATGGCGATACGAGTCAGCAGACTGGGACGAGATGCGAGCTTTCTTTGCATCATACCCGTGGCGGCAGTTATGTTTCTCTTCGAAAGACCCCTCATGCGTCGCTGATGCGATCACAGCTGTTATCCGGCAGGGAATGGAATATTTCATTCCATTTTCCGACATCCCGCTCGGTTACAAAGCCCGACCTTGGTACAATGCGAACTGTGCTCGAGCTGAGGCTCGTAAACAGTCTGCCTACCAGGCTTGGGTAAAAGCTCGAGATTAAAAAGTGCGAGCGCGAAAGGTGCGAGCAAAGAAGAGAGCATATAATACAGCCGCCAGGTCTTGCAAAAGGGTGCTGCGAAAAGCTAGGTTCGACCATGTCAGCCGTATTGGGGCGAAACTTGCATCTTACCCACAGGGTAGTAAGCAGTTCTGCTCCCTGTCGAAATCAGTCGAATCTTACTTCTGCCTTCCTACACTACCTCCAATGCAGAAACCTGATGGGTCACTTGCCCACACCGCAACAGAGAAAGCAAATTTATTTGCCGATCTGTTTGCAAGCAATTCACGTCTAGACGCTGGCTCGAAACGTCCACCCACCTTGCCTCGCTGTGATTTTTTGATGCCAGAGATCACAGTGCACAACAAAGAGGTCCGTAGATCTCTTCTTGGTCTAGACGTGAACAAGGCCTGCGGTCCAGATGGCATATTAGCAAGAGTGCTGAGATATTGTGCGCCTGAGTTGTCTCCCGTACTGACGCGACTGTACCGCCTCTCTCTCACGACAAAAATCGTACCAAAATCTTGGAAGCTTGCCAATGTGCAACCAGTACCCAAGAAGGGTAGCCGTGCCGACCCTAGTAACAACAGACCGATCGCCATCACTTCCGTACTCTGTAAGGTAATGGAAAAAGTTCTCAATTGCAAACTGCTTTCATACCTAGAAGACAATGATCTTCTCAGTGATCGTCAATATGGCTTCCGCCGGGGACGTTCAACTGGGGATCTTCTAGTGTATGTAACGCATTGCTGGGGCGAAGCCATAGAAAACCACGCCGAAGCAATCGCAGTGTCGCTGGATATTTCGAAGGCTTTCGACAGGGTTTGGCATGCGAGTCTACTGAGCAAGCTTCCAGCGTACGGTATCCCCAATGGCTTCTGTAGCTGAGTGGCTGACTTCCTGAGTGAACGGTCAATCCGAGTAGTCATTGACGGCTGCTCCTCTGACCTCAAGGCCATTGACGCCGAAGTTCTTCAGGGGTCTGTGCTCTCTGCGACTCTTTTCCTGCTGCACATCAATGACCTGCTATCTTCAGGTATTGTTGGGTACGCAGATGACAGTACTGTCACGGAGAAGTATCTGTCTAGTGCAGGAGCCAGTGGAGTTGAGGTCCAAAGACTGAGAGAGGCCATGGTTGAGCGTACGAGCCTGACGTTAAGTAACGTCTCCCAGTGGGGCGATGACAATCTCGTCAGCTTCAATGCCTCTAAGACGCAGGCGTGTCTTTTCTCTACAAAAAGGAGTCCTTTTACCCTTTCTCCTACTTTCCGAGGTACATCTGTTCCAGTGACCGACACTCTACAACTTCTTGGCATGGAGTTGTCCTCTGACCTCAACTTTGGCACCACCATCGAGTCTAAGGCTCAAATTGCAGCTAGAAAGTTGGGCGTCCTGAATAAAGTCAAGCGGTACTTCACGCCTGGACAGCTTTTAACTCTTTACAAAGCCCAAGTCCGTTCTTGCATGGAGTACTGCTGCCACCTTTGGGACGGCTCGGCGAAATACCAACTTGCTGCACTTGACGCGGTGGAACGCAGAGCCAAGAGAATAATAGGCGATAAAAAACTGGTGGCGTCCAAGCTGCACAGCCTGGCTCACCGCCGCAAGGTTGCTTGCCTATCGGTCTTCTATAGATTGTACTTTGGAGAGTGTGCTCATGAGCTGCATGAGCTCATACCACCGTCACCTTCCTTCCATCGGACATCCAGACGCACGGCCGGCTACCATCTGTTCTTGGTTGATATACCCATAATCGGCACTAAGCGCTTCTCGTCACCTTTATAATGCGCACAGCAAAAGATTGGAATTCCCTGCCTGCGTCTGTATTTCCAAGTGCATATAACTTGACTCTCTTTAAGTCCAGAGTGAATAGGCATCTTCTGGGCAAGCTCGCTCCATCGTAGATCCCATCTATGCTCTAGAGCAAGATTGGGGTCAAGAGTAAGCCCATCTCAAATAAAAAAATTAAAATAAAAAAAGCACTATGAGCCAAAAATTGAAAACAGGTCAAAAATAACAAAAGGCATAAGTAAAAAAAAAATGTTTTATTCGAAGGACAGTGAAAGTGAAAGTGAAATTATCTGATATAGTTTTTTCAGAAAAGTTTTAAGGTATGATTCCGTATACTTATGAAACTAAATTGTATCCACAAACATCAAACAACCAATTATCTAGCCCCAAACTAAGCAAATCTTGTGCTATTGCCACTAGATACAGATAATTAATATCATCATCATCTCAGCCACAGGACGTCCACTGCTGAACATAGGCCTCCCCCAGTGACTTCCAGATCGGCCGATTGGAAGCGGCCTGCATCCAGCGTCCTGCAACCTTTACCAGGTCGTCTGCCCACCTTGTGGGTGGGCGTCCTACGCTGCGCTTGCCGGTACGTGACCTCCATTCCAGAACCTTTCTGCCCCATCGACCGTCAGTTCTACGTGCTATGTGCCCCGCCCACTGCCACTTCAGCCGGCTAATCCGTCGGGCTATGTCAGCGACTTTGGTTCGTTCACGGATCTCCTCATTTCTGATTTGATCTTGCAAAGAAACACCGAGCATAGCCCTTTCCATAGAGCGCTGTGCAACTTTAAGCTTCTTAATAAGGCCCATATTAAGAGGCCACGTTTCTGGTTCCGTATGTCATCACTGGTGACACACACTGGTTGTATACTTTCGTCTTTAGGCACTGAGGTATTTTGGACGAGAAGATGTTGCGTATTTTCCCGAACGCTGCCCATCCGAGTTAGATTCGTCGATTGACTTCTTTCTCAAAATTGGACCTAGCCAACTGGATAACTTGTCCCAGGTAAACATATTTGTCAACAATTTCGAGAACAGAGCTCCCAACTGGTACTGGGTAGGGCGCAACATGGGCATTTGACATAATCTTTGTTTTGTCCATGTTCATCTGAAGACCTAACTGTTGGGAAACTCTATTAAGGCCATCGAGCATTGTACCGAGGCCATCGACCACAATATCGTCGGCAAACCGAAGGTGAGTAATGTATTCGCCATTAATGTTGATGCCGAATCCTTCCCATTCCAGGAGTTTAAAAGCATCTTCCAATGCGGCGGTGAACAGTTTCGGAGAAATAACGTCTCCCTGCCTTACGCCTCGCTGCAGAGGAATAGCTTTCGCGCTCTGCTCCTGTACTCGGACCGTCATGGTGGCGTTTTTATATAAACATTTCAGCACCACCGATAGTCAATATGGCACCGCTGGAGAGACTGTAGCACTGTCTCTATTGAATCGAAGGCCTTCTCATAGTCCACAAACGCCAAGCATAGTGGTAAGTTATACTCTTCGGTCTTTTGTATAACTTGTCACAGCGTATGGATGTGGCCTATGGTACTAAAGCCTTTTCGGAAACCTGCTTGTTCGGGAGGCTGGAAGTCATCGAACCTACGTGCGAGACGATTCGTGATGACCCTCAGAAGCGAGATGGGTCTGTAGTTCTTCAGCAAGGTGTTATCTCCTTTCTTGAAAAAGAGCACCACCACACCTCTGTTCCATGCCTCCGGCGTTATTCCCTCGAGTAAGACGGAGTTAAAGAGTTTCTGAAGAACTTTCAGTACCGGTGTTCCACCCGATTTCAGAATCTCTGAGGAGATGCCGTCATCACCCGGCGCCTTGTTGTTCCCGAGCTGTTTGAGAGCCATCCTAATCTCATATAGGCTGATGTCCGGGATATCTTCGGTATAGTGTCGGGTCAGCTTAGCTTTTGGATCTGCGGCTGAACTACTAACAGGTTTAGTGACCGAGGTGTATAACTGCCCATAGAACTTTTCAATCTCCTCAAAACTTCGGCATTTGTCGACATTATACTACCATCCTCCGTCTTCAGCTTCGTCAGCTGGCTTTGCCCAATAGACATGTCTCTTGCAAACAATTTGGAGCCTTGGTTCCGCCCTATCGCCTCTTTAATACTATTCGTATTAAAGTTGCGGATATCATGTCGCAAGGACTTCCATATTCGTATTCCGTGGGTATATATGTCTTTAGCTTGTTTGAAATAATGCATATTTAGCTTTACAAACTTTCCAAATTTCAAAACGTAAAGGCACGGCAGTGGCAAGATTTTTAAATATTTAAAAAGCGGTTTACATGGTTCATCAGGTGCGGTCATAGATATAGAATGTACAAGATAGACAAAGGCTCATTGCAAATGATACAAAAAATGTGACACGTATCATATGTGTGTGTGTAGTAGTGTTGTTCAAGCCACAATTTTTTTATCGATTAATTGCAACCGGCATCAATTTGATTTGGCACAAGTCACAATCGCCGCGGACCTTGAAGCACCTAAAGTTAAACCAAATCTTCAAACAAAATAGAGGTGAAAATCAGTATCACGGAAAGGATACGGGGCTTTCTGGGCTTGTATGTGCAAAGTTAAGATATGGTCGAAAAAATGACATATTTTTGTTATGCAAACTTCACAATCTGGAAATTGAGAAATCTGAAAAACAAGTTTACTCGCATAAAATCGAAAAATGAGTAATTGAATGTTGAGAACAAGTTTATATAATTGAAAATAAGAAAACGGTCGTTTTAAATATGTCATCATCATCATCATCATCATTTCAGCCACAGGACGTCCACTGCTGAACATTGGCCTCCACCAGTGACTCCTAGATCGGCCGGTTGGAAGCAATCTGCATCCAGCTTCGTCCTCCAACCTTTACCAGGTTGTCGGCTCAAATATTAAATATGTAACCTATTTAAAACAATTTTATATCATAATTTCACTTCAACGTATTCCTTATTATCACAGAGTTAATATTATACTACTTACAGTACAGTAGGTGGTTCTGTGTTGTGTGTATCCCTAAATTGAAAAATAGTTTAAGTAACCCTAAAGTAATTTTGAAGGACCTATTCAACGATACCACACAGGATGTGGTAGACGATGAAAAAAAAAATGCTCACGGTAACGTGTAACTGTAACATGTCAATGTGACATGTAAATAAATGTATGGCAGCTACCCTAATAAAAGATTTTGAAAAATGTTCTACCACTTTGTCGGCAAGCTAGATATACATATTTCCACAAATTAACAGCTCTCTAGGGTCAACAGTCTCCAAGCAAAACGTCGGACGGACAGACCGACAGACGGACATGACCAAACTATCAGCATTCCTTGTCAGGACTACGCAACCCTAAAAATGGCGACAAACATAGTTAAGTGGACAACAACAAACATAGTCTCTGTGCCCTGCAGGTGGGACGTAGGTGGACATTTTTTTTAAATAAAATTAAGTTAGAGTTTAAAACTTGTTTGTTTATACTGATATTAACAAACAACTTTTTTCAAGAAACTACTCGCCCCATTACGATTTCGTTTTGTTTGTAAACGAAACTAACAGTAATACATACAACATGTGACAGCATCACATACATTGCTCTGATCCTAAGGTAAGAAGCTTAAGCCATTGTGTTAAAGAAATCAGAAACAACGAGGGTACCACAACACCCAGAGCCTGGCCAATATAGAAAAACATTGACCCGACTGGGGATCGAACCCAGAACCCCAGAGATGGCGGCGCCATTCAATGTCCAGCATGCTCGCCTCTCGGCCACGGAGGTCGTCAAATTAAAAATAAAACAAAAAGCTCATAATGTAATTACAAAATAACAGTATTGGAGTGTTTTTTTTTGTAAACAAACATTATAAATCTTTTTTTAGTAATCGCTAAAAATCTTCTATACCCACAAATGGCTGTCGATATTTTATCGATACTTATGACGTCACCGGTAGTTGAATCCCTAGTGTAAACATACAATTTACTATTTTGCCTAATATTTATTGTAATTATGCCTTTAACTACGAAATACACAAACACACAACAAACAAATTTCATATTCTTCTGTATAATCTAAGTTCCTTGTCGATTATTATTAGGAATTAGACACAAATTTGTTTCAAAATATTTTTATCTAAAAATGTATTTACCTGTGAAATGTGTATTTATTAGGGTTATATTTTCTTGTCACTTTACAATTTATAATTGAACAGGACCCCATGTCTACAGAAATATTTAAATAAGTTTTCCGTTTGTAATTTTGTATATTTTAATAAAATTAATTGTGACGTTTGAAATTGAGATATACACCGTGAATTTTGAGATACCCGAGAAAATTAACTAACATACTCAGATTTCGATATACATCGAATTCGGCGAATAAAAAAATTTTTGTTTATGAGAAATTTATTTAATAGGTCCCTAACATTCCTTAAAAAATATGCACTATAAAAGTCCTGCTAATTCAAATAGTAATAATTATCATTTCAACATTAACGGAACCAAAATCCACCTAATTTAGTCGTCGAAGGAATAACTATGAATGTTTTTTTTTTCATTCATAGTTATTCCTTCCGTACGCCTACGCCGTACGCCGTTCCGTTTTTTTTATTCGCCAAATTCGATGTATATCGATATCTGAGTATGTTAGTTAATTTTCTCGGGTATCTCAAAATTCACGGTGTATAAAGTCCTTAGAGCATTCAACCAACAGGAGACGCCATTGACAGGCATTCCCCTCTGCCACAAGTCTATGACCGTCGGTCACAGAGGTTATATAAAACTATTTGCAGCGCGTTTCGCCATCATTGGCAAATCACGGTGAGCGAGGAAGGACAGCAGCTAAAAATGCCAAATTACGCCGTGTGCTCGTGTTAAAAAAGATCAGAATCATTATATGTGCTAAAGGATAACGTAAATTTTCATCTATAAGTATTATTGGGTCTCAATATTAGCAAATAATGCCATAAAATTGCAAAAACCTTATAAAATTTGTCAATCAAAAAGTGATACCAGTTAAAAGTAAAAAAACCTATTAAGCGTATTTTTTTATACTGAAGTACCCAACTTTGAAATCACACTGGTATTTCACGTTTGATATTGTTAATAATATTAATTACAATAGATGTTTATTAAATTAATGATATAACACAGTTAACAAATTAAGATTATTGTTTAACTTTTGCGCATTTTTTTTGGACTTCATACTTACTTTTAAAAGTATCAAATTTACTAAAAATATTTGCATATAATCGGTCTAATTCAATAAATAATTTATTTACGAACTTTTTCACCTTTTTCTGAAATTTTTTATTGATATACGCTGGCCACCCTGCAGCAAAGTTGGTGATGGGATAGCACAAAAACAAAATATCGATATCGACTTAACCAATTGACCTTTAGGTCACCTAGATTTGGGATTCCACCTGGATGTATTTCCAAAATGGGAATACAATCAGGAACATTCACAATGAACCCACCCGTTGAGAAAATAAACGGGTGGATTCGATTTTATTGTTTATATAACACAAAAATAATGTTAAGACTTAGGTTACAAGCATTTTTGTTGTTATTTATTTACACATACAATAAAAAAACAGTATGATGTTATAAAATTTGTTTAATTTGGTTGCTTTACTGTCGGATTACGGATCTTATTTATATTAAATAGGCTTTATTATAATGTGTCCATATTAAGATGTCAGTAAATATTAATTTTCTTTATTTTTGCGAAAATATAACATTACAAAAGGTTACGTTAAAATCTTTGAGGCACCTAAAATATCTTATCATTTATCTTAGGAACGGTCTATAACCAGCCAGAAACCAGACCGGGTTAACGCGGATTCAATCCATCGCTTAAACAATAAGGTCGTTCTTTGAACGGACTCTTGCGAATGCTAACGGATTCCGGCAGCGTATAGACCGAGCCTTTTAAGCTCGCGTCGCGCACACATGTGTGCGCGGGCCATTGTTAATCAATGGGGAGAAAAACTAACTTTTTATCACGCCAGGGGCGCTTATTGTCTTGTACCTAGATCTGACATAACATCTGTCAGATTGTATGGAAGTTTGCAATCATTTCTGTTTGTTTACCATATTTTCGAGGATTAAAGTCGCAATGCAACAGTGTGGTGCTTTAAACTGTAAAATTGAAGTAGTTCATTTATTCCCTAAGGACTATAAACGCAAAAATCAGTGGGAATCTGCTTTACGGATGTAAAAATTGCACGATTACTCACAGCATATTTCATAAAAGAAGACTATTTTGGAAAAAGTATAATATACTAAACGGGTAACAGTTTAGTGAATTCACTGGCACTGAAACAAAAGTACAGAAACCTAAAAAGCCCAAATCATGACAAGCTTCATGGAGCAGTTTTAAACATACTAATACATTGAAAATATTAGTTAGTGCTTTACCCTGTCTTCTTCTTGAATTTATGAAGGACTCCACTACTTGCCTGTCTCTCTACTGTAGAGTGCTGTGAACTTTTAACTAAATGACAAAGAGGAGGCAATATACTTACAAAAGAGACAGAAAAAAATGTAATCGTTAGAACAGGTACCTCCTTTTCATAAAGGAAAATCTCAATTACTTACTAAGCCTTACTATTATGAAGAACTGAGAAACTCTCAAGCGCTGCAATTTTAGGGAATCTATTTATAAAAAAATCAATAAAAGTCTAGGAAGTTATATCTGTTCTTTATTATTATTTTCAAATAACCTTTAAACATGTTACTAACTTTAAATATACCATTACTTCATAATGATGCTTATAAAAAAAGTAACATTTCACAAATGTGAGTATCATACTTATTACTAAAGAAATAGTATCACGACTACATGCTATGCATCAATGAAATTGCAGAATTTCCTACCAGTACAAAATAAATATCTATGTGTTTCTGTGTAGTAAGGAATTTTCTGTTCAAAGGACAACTCTCTAACACTAATACTTAACTAAGGCACAGTAATTTCATATATCAAGCTTTTTTTAGCTTTATACGGGTGCTTAATTTAATTATTGTATCTTTGCTTAGAAGTTTATCAAGACTACTTAGAAATTCACAATCCAATCCACGCTTGTCCACCACATATCCTAAATACACTTCCCATAATCTGGAGAACTTTCATGACCTCTGGTATTGAATTAGAGATACATGTTTACATCATGCATACATGCCACTATCCGCAGCGCTCACAATGGAATAAAATTAACTTTCTTCATCCTTGCTTTACATTATCCTTTCATGTATGTGATATCACCAGCAGAGTAAAGGTGGACAGTTAGGAGATGACATGCTTCATACAGAACTTTTTGTTGCTTGCTGTTGTATCTGTGAAACAAAAAGCATCAGATGATGAATACTTATTATTTAAAAAGTGTATTGAATAAATATCAGGAAATTATTTGAATATACTTCATACCTTTCTAAATAAAGATGTATTTCATGTTTCCTAAAGCTAGGAAGTGGAAAATCGGCATCAATGTCTCTGATTTTTTTTATCGCCAGAGAGGCATATGCAACATCATCTGTAATGTTATAGTCAGCGCCAAAGTTTCGGTTCCGCTCATAAGCCTCCAATCTAGAAGAAATAACAGATATAGTCCAAATTAACCAGAATTATGCACAGGAAATAGAATGTAACCTTCAATATTTTCAATGCTTACCTCTCTATCAAATCACATCGTTTCCGTGAATTGTTCTGGTCCTTTTACGAAATCCGCTTTGAAGCTCAGAAAAAGACATTAATGAATACATTTTAAACGCTAAAAAACTTTATATGCGGAAAAATCGCAAATACACACTTGACACTAGCAGTCAACAGGGTACAAGCGACGATCGCGCCATCTACAAAAAGCTTTGCGTGTTCCTCCCCATTGTTGTCTTATTTTCCGAGCATATAGGTTAAACTCTAGGGAAGCGTGTTTCGTGTATATTTGGTGAACGAGTATCAAAAAGTCTTGTTTTTAAAGGTTAACAGATTATTTATTATTTAAGCGTATTTTATGGCTCGGACTATACCCATTCGGAAACCGGTCCGGGTAAGCACGGTTTCAATCCATCGCTTTAGCAATAAGGTCGAGTTTTGAACGGATTCTTGCGGATTTGATAATGTTTCGGATAATGTTTTTTATTCATTATTATTCACCAGCTTCTCAATTACTAATTAAGTCATAGAAATCAATCCATTCCAAAGAAACTTAACTTTATATTATAAAGTTTCAAAGTCAACCATCTCTAGTCACCACCGCAGACATACCCAGACCAATAATATTTGAATTCATTTACAACTTTGTCTTTCTAAACAAGCAAAAAAGTTGGTATTATGTTATTCTTATTTCATGATTTTTCTAGAATAATTTCATGTTTTCGATTTAAGAGATGAAAATTGTTTGTAATATTTTTAGAAAGTCTTCTGCCTGAACCGGGAGTTGGGCCAGTCAATTGTGGAAAAAGCAAGATTGATATTCAATTTACAGGTTTTTTAATTATCTTTATCTTTCTATCTGGAGAAGGCCTTTAACCGAAAAGGGAGGGGCTAGATGGCATGCATATCGGAGTGAGAATCATATCCACAACGATATATAACTACCTTACCTACGCACTTTTTGAAATAGTATACAACGCGAATACAGCAAAAATAGTTAACACCCAATCTTGCAAATCCTACTTAACAAAATTCTAACTTTACCTTCAATTATATTTACGATTTTTGCGGGTTATAGCCCAGTATTTTTTTAATTATAATTATGACAATTCACGTGTAAACCAAATTTTGCAGATATTTCTTGCAGTTTTAGGCTTGGACTTTAACCAGCCGGAATCTGTTAGAATCCGCTGGAATTCGTTCACGACGACCTTATTGCTTAAGCGATGGATTGAAACCGTACTTACCCGGACCGGTTTCCCGGCTGGGTATAGTCCAAGCCTTAGACTCTACCATACTGACGTATATTAATAAATAACCCTGTAGATCTTAATGATACCCAAAAGGAAAGTTTCTATCATAACCACCAACAGCCTTTATCAGTCCACTGCTGGACACAGGCCTCTCCAAAAGGAGGATTTTGCCATAATCGCCACGCTTGGCAGGCGGGATGGAGATCGTAGTTTGGCCAATGGTGGAGAGGAGTCGCTGCTGCCCGTCTTCTTATGGCGGTTCTCCTGTAGTCGCCTCTACATAAAGTTTCTATCTTACACATAATAAAGAGTCTGAATTGAATAAAACCTTATCATAATACTGGCAGAACTCATCGATACAATTTATCGATAGTGTTAAGCACTATCTTCGTTTATTTAAAACTGACGTCACACTCATGTATGGATAAGTTGCCCTTGTGTGTGAATATATTTGTGTGCGTCTAGTTTAAGCTAGTGTTAGATAGTTTTTGTTGTGTGCGAGCGTAGCAACGTCATTGAAAATGCGTTAGTGTTAATTCCCTATGTGTGCATTTTTCCTTTCCCCCCGCAAGAAATGACAGACTTTTTCGCATGGAAATTAGCGAGCTTGTCGTCTCCTGTTGGTTAAATGCTCTAAGATAAAGTCAGTTAAATATATTTTTTGTGTCACATAGGTATATTGACATCTGTCTTTTTCTATCTTGTAGGGTGTCCGCTTAGAGCATTCAACCAACAGGAGACGACAAGCTCGCTAATTTCTATGCGAAAAAGTCTGTCATTTCTTGCGGGGGGCAGGGAGTAACGCACACATAGTAAATTAACACTAACGCATTTTGGATGACATTGCTACGCTCGCACACAACAAAAAATATCTAACACTAGCTTAAACTAGACGCACACAAATATATTCACACACAAGGGCAACTTATCTATGCACGAGTGTGACGTCAGTTTTAAATAAACGAAGATAGTGCTTAACAGTATCGATAAATTTTATCGATGAGTTCTGCCAGTATTATGATAAGGTTTTATTCAATTCAGACTCTTTATTATGTGTAAGATAGAAACATTCATTTTGGCTGTCATTAAGATCTACAGGGTTATTTATTAATATACGTCAGTATGGTTGAGTCTAAGGCCCGGAATATACCTACCCGGAAACCGGTCCGGCTAAGTACGGTTTCAATCCATCGCTTAAGCAATAAGGTCGTTTTTGACCGAATTCTAGCGGATTCTAACAGATTCCGGCTGGTTAAAGTCCAAGCCTAAAACTGCAAGAAATACCTGTATAATTTGGTTTTCAGGTGAATTGTCTTAAATTATGATAAAAAAAATACTGGGCTATAACCCGCAAAAATCATAAATATAATTAAAGGTAAAGTTAGAAGGTTGAATTTTGCAAAGGACAAAGGTGTTAACTATTTTAGCTATATTCTCAAACATTTTCTTTTTGCATAAGAAAAAGTTAACAAATATTAGTGCTATCATGAAATAAGAATAACATAATACCTATTTTTTTGCTTGCTTAGACATAAAGTTGTAAATGAATTCAAATATTATTGGTCTGGGTATGTCTGTGGTGGTGACTGGAGATGGTTGGCTCGGAAACTTTATAATATAAAGTTATGTTTCTTTGGAATGGATTCATTTTTATGACTTAATTAGTAGTCGAGTAGAGAGTTTAGTAATTGAGAAGGTGGTAAATAATAATTAATAAAAATCATTATCCGAAACATTATTAAATCCGCGAGAATCCGTTCAAAACACGACCCTTTTGCTTAAGCGATGGATTGACTCCGCGTTAACCCGGTCCGGTTTCTGACTGGGTATAGACCAAGCCTAAGATAAATGATAAGATATTTTAGGTGCCTCAAAGATTTTGTCGTAACCTTTTGTAATGTTATATTTGCGCAAAAATAATGAAAATTTATATTTACTAACATCTTAATATGGACACATTATAATAATGCCTATTGTAATATAAATAAGATCCGTAATCTTACAGTGAAGCAACCAAATTAAACAAAATTTATAACACCATACTGTTTTTTATTATATGTGTAAATAAATAACGACAAAAATGCTTGTAACCTAAATCTTAACATTATTTTTGTGTTATATAAATTTAAATAAACAATAAAATCGAATCCACCCGTTTATTCATTGCAAATGTTCCCGAATATATTCCCATTTTAGAAATACATCCAGGTGGAATCCCAAATCCTAGGTGACCTAAAGGTCAAGTGGTTAAATCGATATCGATATTTTGTTTTTGTGCTATCCCATCACCAACTTTGCTGCAGGGTGGCCAGCGTATATCAATAAAAAAAATCTCAAATTTTTAGAATAAGGTAAAGTTCGCTAAGGTAATGTATATATTATATTATTGAAGTAGACCGATTTTAAGTAAATTTTTATAGTATTGATACTTTTAAAAGTAAGTATTAAGTCCAAAAAATGCGCAAAACTGAAACAAGAATTATAATTTGTTAACTGAGATATATCAATAATTCAATAAGCATCTATTGTAATTAATGTTATTAACAATATCAAACGTGAAATGCCAGTGTGATTTCAAAGTTGTGTACTTCAGTATTAAAAATTACGCTTAATAGGATTTTTTACCTTTTACTGGTATCACTTTTTGATTGACAAATTTTATAAGGTTTTTTGCAATTTTAAGGCATTATTTGCTAACATTGAGACTCAATAATACTTATAGATGAAAATTTACGTTGTCCTTTAGCACATAAAATGTTTCTGATCTTTTTTAACACGAGCACACGGCGTAATTTGGCATTTTTAGCTGCTGTCCTTCCACGCTCACCGTGATTTGCCAATGATGGCGGAACGCGCTGCAAATAGTTTTATATAACCTCTGTGACCGACGGTCATAGACTTGTGGCAGAGGGGAATGCCTATCAATGGCGTCTCCTGTTGGTTGAATGCTCTAAGGGTGTCCGCAAGGATATGATGTCTCTTTTCCACGCTTTGTCAGTCTTTAAGAGCGTAGCGAATGCTAAGTCTATGGGTGCGGTACCACATATTGCCCTAACGCATTTCTTTTGTGCAATGAAAGCCTTATTTACTTCGGTGCTATTTCCCCACATGATAAGGCCATATCTAAGAACTGACTCGACATATGAAAAGTAGGCTGTAAGAGCAGTACTCCTTGAGGCTATCCTAGTCAGTTTATACAGTGCAAATGTAAAACGGTTAATTTTACTACATACTTACAATTTTTACTTTTTTTTTCCAATCTTGTTTTTGGTCAATTTCTATGCCTAAAAATTTAGTTGTATTTGCATTCTTAAGTATTTAATAGTATGCTAGTACCGACTACTGTAATTTACATTTACCATTACCTACCATTCCAGAATCTAGTGTACCTAGTGACGCCACCTAGCGTTGAACCCCGAAACTTCTGAAATCGTAAACCTTCAAAAAGAATTTTTCAGTCTTGAGCTAGCGCGTAGGAAGAGACATCAGTAACGGTTAGATAGATGAATGCTCACAAGATGGCATCCCAGTGAAATTCACATTTAAATTATAGTACATACGCTCTATATTAAGGTTTTTCTTAATTATCCACCTGCTGGCTCCACCATAAGATAATCACGATGATATAAAATTTCAGTGAGGTAGGGGCATCGGGTAAGTTTGTATGGGGCAGCTAAAAAAAACTGGATTTCGATGTTGCTCCCATAAAAGAAGTTGTTGTATATGACTACATGACTAGCTGATCACGTGGTTTTTAGGAGTGTCCTATTCTCTTCTACATTCTGTATATTATGTACATTATGTAGAGTCATGGTGCGGCAAGCATCGACTCGAAAAACAAAAAGGAATAATGCGTGCAGCATTTCCTAGATGGCGTTGATGTCACAAATAAATTGAGAAGGCAAATTTCGTCCGGTCGAGATATGTCCCTGTAGCTTAATTGGTAAAGCGCCTGCGCGCTAAGCAGGAGATTAGGGTTCAAATCCCGACATGGACGAGTTGTCTTTTTTCAATTTAAAAATATGTATTCCACATATTGGCAAAGTAATTTGCTAAAAGAAATACATAAAAAGTTAAGTTATTATGAAATAATAATTTACAAAAAGTAAAAAATCACGCCTAATTTAGAGTCATGGTGCGGCAAGCATCGACTCGAAAAACAAAAAGGAATAATGCGTGCAGCATTTCCTAGATGGCGTTGATGTCACAAATAAATTGAGAAGGCAAATTTCGTCCGGTCGAGATATGTCCCTGTAGCTTAATTGGTAAAGCGCCTGCGCGCTAAGCAGGAGATTAGGGTTCAAATCCCGACATGGACGAGTTGTCTTTTTTCAATTTAAAAATATGTATTCCACATATTGGCAAAGTAATTTGCTAAAAGAAATACATAAAAAGTTAAGTTATTATGAAATAATAATTTACAAAAAGTAAAAAATCACGCCTAATTTAGAGTCATGGTGCGGCAAGCATCGACTCGAAAAACAAAAAGGAATAATGCGTGCAGCATTTCCTAGATGGCGTTGATGTCACAAATAAATTGAGAAGGCAAATTTCGTCCGGTCGAGATATGTCCCTGTAGCTTAATTGGTAAAGCGCCTGCGCGCTAAGCAGGAGATTAGGGTTCAAATCCCGACATGGACGAGTTGTCTTTTTTCAATTTAAAAATATGTATTCCACATATTGGCAAAGTAATTTGCTAAAAGAAATACATAAAAAGTTAAGTTATTATGAAATAATAATTTACAAAAAGTAAAAAATCACGCCTAATTTAGAGTCATGGTGCGGCAAGCATCGACTCGAAAAACAAAAAGGAATAATGCGTGCAGCATTTCCTAGATGGCGTTGATGTCACAAATAAATTGAGAAGGCAAATTTCGTCCGGTCGAGATATGTCCCTGTAGCTTAATTGGTAAAGCGCCTGCGCGCTAAGCAGGAGATTAGGGTTCAAATCCCGACATGGACGAGTTGTCTTTTTTCAATTTAAAAATATGTATTCCACATATTGGCAAAGTAATTTGCTAAAAGAAATACATAAAAAGTTAAGTTATTATGAAATAATAATTTACAAAAAGTAAAAAATCACGCCTAATTTAGAGTCATGGTGCGGCAAGCATCGACTCGAAAAACAAAAAGGAATAATGCGTGCAGCATTTCCTAGATGGCGTTGATGTCACAAATAAATTGAGAAGGCAAATTTCGTCCGGTCGAGATATGTCCCTGTAGCTTAATTGGTAAAGCGCCTGCGCGCTAAGCAGGAGATTAGGGTTCAAATCCCGACATGGACGAGTTGTCTTTTTTCAATTTAAAAATATGTATTCCACATATTGGCAAAGTAATTTGCTAAAAGAAATACATAAAAAGTTAAGTTATTATGAAATAATAATTTACAAAAAGTAAAAAATCACGCCTAATTTAGAGTCATGGTGCGGCAAGCATCGACTCGAAAAACAAAAAGGAATAATGCGTGCAGCATTTCCTAGATGGCGTTGATGTCACAAATAAATTGAGAAGGCAAATTTCGTCCGGTCGAGATATGTCCCTGTAGCTTAATTGGTAAAGCGCCTGCGCGCTAAGCAGGAGATTAGGGTTCAAATCCCGACATGGACGAGTTGTCTTTTTTCAATTTAAAAATATGCATTCTGTATATGTATCAATACCTATACTGGATGCATTTTTTTACCGTCAGGAAAAATAACTGTGTATTCTGTACCTAAAACCATGTGATATTATGTGTGAGTGTGTTTATAAAATACAACAGATTTTATAAATTTTGGAATGTCCAAAAAATGCATAAACATAGAATACATCAGTGAATATGCGTTTGAGTTTTGGTCGGTTTCATATTTTTATTATTATTTTACCAATATTCTTTTTTTAATGTTCAGTTAAATTATCTTAGAATAAGATGGTTATGAGGATAAATAGTGAATAAAAAAAAATAAAAAAAAATATCATGTTATCTACACATATCACCTATATCATTTACCTATCTTACACGTTTATTTTCTTGACGGTAAAAAAGTCATCCAGTATATATTATATGCATACTAAAAATGAATCCCTATTTTCCTTGGTCTCGGCAACACGCGTTGACAGATTTCGCTAATTCGCCGGCCGGATATCAGGCTGTCTGACCACACGTTTTTAATGATTCTGCGAAAACCGTTGCATCAAAATGGATGAAACTACTTTTGATGCCGTCACATTTCGCGTCACTAAGCATTTGATAAGAAACGTGGCCCTGAAACACTCTAGAATTTGAGATCCAGAGTGTCGGAAAAAGTGAAATTCTGACTGTCTGAGCCAGGGTTTTTTCATTTTTCATAAAATCTATTGCGTCACAAACGATGAAACCTAGGTATATCGCCGTCACCTACGATTCGTTATCAGCCTAGATATGCGAGATCTCTCTAGGACTCTGGCTCAGACGGCCGGAAGTACACAAAATGGCGAGTATCTTGATAAATAAAACAACAAATAAATTGTTGTTAAAAATTGCATTGCGTTGTAAGCCAAACATTTTAAAGTTTTCCCACGGTTATAAACGAGTGAAAATCAAAATATCAAATCCTCGTCCATAGTTTGCAATACCTGACCTACGTCAAATGGGGCCCAAATAATATAACAATCGATATGACAATCGATAGTATCAATAACATCGATATAATCGATAATATATAATCGATTCTTATCTTTATCCAATATAATTGATTATAATCGATTATAATGCGTAGTCAAATACAATATAATAGATAGTATCGATATTAAGTTTTGAATCGATACTATCGATGTAATCGGTAATATCGATTTAATTGACCTATCGGCTAAGATTGTATCGCTATGAAGGTACAGTTAAGGCACCAAGTCTAGTCTTCTAGTGTGCCGTTGATAATTAAATAGGTACACGAACTTTAATACGGTTTTAATAATGTTGTGTCCTATATACACGGTGTTACTTTGCATCTTTGCCATATTTACAGAGGTAACTATATCACTGACAATGATAACAAATCAGTAAAAAAAGAAAGACCAATTTTTTTTTTTATTCTTGAGTATTTTATTTTATCGACAATCTATTAAACACAACACTAATTATCGAAACGCATGCACATCACTGTTCTTATTCATCGGCACAAAAGACTTTGCAGTATTACTTGATTAGTGATCGCGTACCGTTCGAGACAAAATCCTATGTGTACTGCAAAACCAAATTTACTAAAAATTTAGTGTGCTTTATTTATGGGAGTCTCTAGTTTATCTAAACAATAGGTATTGTTCCCTACTTTTATCTCTGTGAATATGGCAAGGATGCAAAGTAACACCGTGTATATGTACTGAGCTGTATACCGGCGTGATTATTTAAAACACTGTTCAAACTTACTTTGAAAAGTGAGCTTAGGAACTTAATACTCCCTACTTAAAACTTAACACTTCTCTAGCTCCTCTTCCCTCTAATGTACAAAAATATTCTGATTCCGTATATCAAAACTGTTGTTTCGTTAATCGTATTTTTTTGTTATTTGAAAGCTCTGATAGATAAAAAAAATTGGTACCATTTGCATTGGCATGATATGAGGGATGCAATGGATCATTACACAAATTTTAAGTCCCAGTACATGCTTTTTTGCTAATTTGTATAAAACTTTATCTTTACTGCCATGTACCTATTTGGCATTTTATTTTTATGTTATTGTTAGATATAAAAAATATGAATTCATCGTAACTATGATTATTTTATTTTTATTTCTTTTATCCGATAATTGTTGTAATTACCCTTTCATGATTAAATTTTATTCAGGAAAACGCTGCACGAAGTGCTAAATAGATTTTTTAAGATAATTTTAAAAGGATTTTGTACATATAGGTAAAATCAGTAAAACTACATCAAAAGACAGATAAATACAGTTTAAAATCTTTAAATAATTACATTTACATAACACAGGATATCATCAAAACTAGAATAACGTTATATATGTTACAAAATGATTTCATATTATATATATATATATATATATTAATTATATGTCTTATCACACTTCAAGTTTACCTTTAAAATAAAATGTATAATGATATTTCATCATCAATATTATGTTTAATGGAATTGCTTAGTTAAGGAACACCATAATTTAGCAATCAACAGATTCAACACCTATTGAATACTAACTGTTAACTGAAGCCCCAGAATCCAGTAGCAGTCGCCGTAGCCGTATTGGCATGGATGACGTCTTCATCATCATCATGTAATTACGGACCCCCAAGAATTAAACAGAACCTAGATGTTCTCAGGAGCCTCAAGGTCAGCAGACAACCAAAAGAGTAAGAATGGTGGACGTCTACTTAAATTGATGTCTCACAATAGGGTCACTCCTCAGCAGACAACCAAAAGTGTAAGAATGGTGGATGTCTACTTGATGTCGCACAATAGGGCCACTCCTCTCAGGGTCCAGTGACGTGGGTTGCTGTCAGTTTCAAAATCGATGGAACCCACGTACTTGGCGTCGGTCCTCTGAGGCTTCCGATAGATGGGACACTCGTACAGACGAGGGTCCTTCCCAGCGGTCGTGTTGATTGCAAAGATGTAGATGACTGGCATTTGCTCGTACAGAACTTTGGGTTTCGACTCGATCAGCTTGCCAGTTTTTCTGTCAAGTGATGCTCCTGGAAGAAAAAAAATGGATTTAAAACATTAATATGACTACGAGCTCGATAAAGATTGCTTACTTTCGTAGAATAGTTATTGAGATAGTCAGAAATAAAGAAAAATAATTTACAGATAATCAAATAATCTTTTATTAGTAAACGGTGTCGGTGTAGTGGAACCGATAACTAACAGAGTAGACAGCTTTTTAAGAGAAGTTTGCGACTGGTGGACCTAATATAATTTATGTTTTCAAGCTGCGGCTACTAGAGAAATTACATAAATAACTTGTGATAGCACATTGATCGAACACACGGGTTTTGTGTGTAATGATCATAAACAAAACAGTCGTTTAAAAATTGTGGCCCGCAATGAGTTCCCACAAAAACAACATTATTTGTCGCCTAACTCTCCTAACCGAAACGACCTAACCTAACCTAACGCTTAGTATGAGGACGGGATGGCAAGGCATTTGGTGACAATGTACCTTAATATTATAAAATTGCAATGATAGTGGTCTTAGCAAGCCGCGGTATGCTTAGAAATACCGAATTATTAATCTTAAACCGAATCTTGAATTATTATAAACCTTGTTTCATAAATAGGTACATAACTATTCGTAACCTAAAAATCCCTTGCCGTACCGTCCAGATAATGGGCGCAGTTCTAATGCGCCTTGAATTTATTATTACCCACCATCCAAAAGGTACAGGTACATAGTTGAGGTTATGTCTGTGCTTTGCAGTGGGACGTATAAAGAGATACTTTACTATACTTTACTTTACCTTCCAAGAAAAGGCCATATACGTAAACTCCTTCGGCTGGTCCCTCGTGAACGTCCTCGCGGTTCAGTTTGGTGATGTGGTTTTGTAGAACCACGGAATCTAGCGCCCAGCCCTTGTGGCTACGGGTCACTTCCTATTATAATAAGACTTTTTATTTATAAAAACAGAAGCATAACGACTAACGACGACTAGTGAACTTGTCTTATCTCAATTAAAGATGACATTTGAATACTCTGAATTTAAAGATTAAAATGTCACGACTTCCAACAGTCTAGGCTACTGAAGATAACGACAAATCCGACAGATTGAAATAAAATTCTTTATTAATTATTTTTACAAATAAAGTATTGAATACTGTTAGCATTGAAAATAATATGTGACCCATAGTTAATATAAGAAAGTTTCAAAATCGGTTTATCAGTATTGCAGATCCGTTTTTCTAGCGTAAGTTCTGTTCCCAGTGGAATTTCGGGAAATAACATACCCCTTGTCACTCCCACAATTGAGACGAATCTTTTGATATATTATACGTTAAAATCCGTTAAACGGTTTAGGCTGTGAGGCGTGCCAAAGAAATAGACATACATACATACGCTAGAAAAACATAACCCTCGTTTGGCAGTCGGGTAATAAAACTTAGCCCAAATCTGATGTAAGTGGCCGCGTTTAGTGATTACAAAACATCACACAAACTTGTCTCATAGCGGTGAGGAATCCTTGCGGGTTGAAGAAGCCCGTCATCCAGAAAGTGGTGGGGCGGCCAGTGCGCAGCCACACACGATACTGCTGTTCACGCTCTAGCAGCTCTGTATACCAGAACCCTAGTGTAGCTGACTCCCAGGATACCTAATAGGAGAATAATTATTGAGATGGTCAGATATGAGGCGGTGTAGCAAAACCGAAAGTAACAGAAGACGGGTTTTTGAGTAAAGATTGCGATTTGAGCTTCTTCCAAGAAGATGGTGGAGCTACGATGAAACACAACAGATATAATATTCGTCATTTTGAAAATTATACAAATAATAACACACGCTATCAGCACAGTTTAGCAATGTAACTGGTGAATCAGACCCAAATTAAGCAAAATCGTATTCATTTAAAAAAGAGCACATAGAACAATAATTATTAGAGAAAGTGATATTTGGCCATTATTACCCGTGTCGGAAGGTAAATACATAAATGTTACAATATCTACAGTAGTCTGAAACTAAATCCCCATATACAACCCGATAGTATTGAGTTGCCGTATATTTATGTCGTTCAAAAGTTAAGTTACTCACCATAACGCTTGGCTTTTATGTTTCTTTTAGTCGAATCATTTTTTTACTTAACTGTATTTATGATAAACAGACCCTTCTGTTTATCATAAATATATATAATAACAGAACCCTTTCTGAAAAGGAGATTGTGTTCCGGTTAATGCAGTCAAGGAAGCACAGATTCTTGTTGGATAAAATTTTTGGTAAAAGCTGTTGTCTGAATCGCGTTGGAGAAGGAATATGATCACTTGGAAGGCGAAGAGTTTAATGGTAATTACATGCTTACCTTGAGCCACTTTTGTGGGATCCTGGCATCATACATAGCGTCAAGGGACTCACGCAAACCTTGGCTCATTACAATAGTACCGTCAATCGCCAGTTTCAGATCACAGAGCGTCGACTGCACAGTTTTAATCACCTTCTGGATCCGGTCAATTTCTTGCCTATAGTGAAATAAGAAACATAATGTGTAAAACGTATTTTTAAAAATATTATTTAAAGAATTGGTTATGGATATGATGACTTGCCTTAAAAAGATGTTCATAGGCAAAAAGGCACCCATTTTCTGTAAAGCTTCTTTGACTTCAAAACTGACATACTGTTTGGGTAATTTATCCAGCATGTCTTCGGCCAAACGATATACAATGCTCTCCCTGGTCTCCCCGCCTTGACTTCCACCTTCTTTAGGCTGCACACTAAGTATTGTATCCAAAATATCCTTTGCACTGTTTATCTGGTACGTTATATCTGCATTCCCGTGTAGCCCAAATACTTCTGGGGTGTCTTGTAAAGGAAGTTGGTTAATGTAATCTACGTATCCGTGTAGATTCCTCGTCTGTGGAACTTTGTAGCCTTTGTAGAACTCAAAACCAGGGCGAAGTAATACATCGCAGAACCAAACGTTTGTGAACGTGGTTAGCAAGCGTTTGTCAAAATCATCAGTAACCCGACCACCGTACTGGACCTCCCCCAGCATGTAACAAATTGTGGGCCACGATATTCCTTTCTTCGGGTCTATCTCATCGAGATGGTTCTGGACAAACTGAACGCTAGCAGCGTAATCTGCTTGATTAAATTCATATGGTATGTTCCAGCCCAGAGGTCCAAATTTTCGCCGTTCTTGCACAATTGTATGCAAGAATGCTACTGCATAGAGCAAAGGTGGCCATTGCGATAAAGATGAGTAGTCCAAAGTGTCTTGGGTGATGTTTTGATAGGTACGTTTCATGCTGGCTCGGATGCCTTGAGGTGGTTCGTTGGTAAACTTGATGGCCATTTGCAGAAGTCCTATTGGAAATTCGGTGTGAACCTCTGTAGTTAGCCAGAGGCGAAAAGAATCTTCAATGTGTTCGGTCTCGATAAGTGCGTCCATAGCTTCTACGCAGAACGGTAAAGACAAATGAATGTTTTGCAATAACACCCAACCTCCTTCAGCCATAGAGTCGGAAATCATCTTGCGGGCTACTATTTCTTGACCTTGACCCATTGATACAGCTTTTAGAACTGTAATTAGAATAGGTTGTAAACTGTTGTTTATTTATAGATAAGATACATTCTTATTAGCAATCGAATTAGTTTTAAATAAGTTTAATAATTATTTTATTTTATTATTTTAGTCCTAGAATCCGTAAAAATCTGGTAAACCCATCGCGATGGCTCACACGGCGCTCGCATGTCACAAACTTCATCAGACCTTTCGCCGCGTAGCCTTAAAAACACTCACCAATTTCTTTAGCCTTTGCAAGAGCAGAAATTTGTGCCGAAGGATCAGAACCTATTGAAAGGATGCAAATGAGTGGAGTGCGTGGTTCAGACTCCTCCCACGTGGTTTCTAGGTTTAATATGCAACCCTCACCATATTCTGGTCCCAGAGAATCTAAGAAACAAAAACACTATTTATAATTCTCTTTTTTTAATAACTGTAGTTTTTAATTTGGCCGGATGAGAATATTTTTTTTATCTAACCAACGATATATTTTCTGGCTTGAGAAAGAGTACGATCAGGACTCCACGACCTGACTAACAAGAGCTTTCTAAACACGTCCAAGCTGTCATTGTAGCCACTTGGCAATGTTTCCTCCTCTGGTTTGGCTTTTTCATACCACACTCGCCACTCTTTTTCATTTGAAGATATCTGAGGACAGTAATAAGCATTTATAAGATTAAGTTTAGTTTAAAGTTATTAGTTAAAATAATAACATACCCTGGTAAGGACGTCACTAAAAATTTTCAATTTGCTAATCTCAACCAAGTTTAGCCAAGTGATGTCCAAAATCCATCTGAATGGCTTCGGTGTAACAGCGTTAAGGTCCAATGAAGCACCGCCTTTTACAAACGCCATGAACTCATCATGTGATATTATTCCCTTATGACAATCGATTTTCATCGACAACATCAATGTAAATAAAGCCTTGTGGCGCTCATACAAACTGCGTAATGTAAACGCCCATACTTCAAATGTCAGATACTTTAGTATAATGTTAATTCTTTCTTCCGTTACGTTACTTTTAGTCGATTTTGTAATAGAATTGTCGAATATGTTTAGGAACTGCTTTAAGGAGTTCTGGTACATGATGTTCACGTTGCTCATTTCGACAATCAAGAAGTAAAGTATGGATCCCCTGCCAGCAACTGCCCTAAACTCTTCACGAGCTTTGATAATTTTCTTTTCCGTGACCTCTGCTACTTTTAACTTCTCATTCACTTCTTCAGCAGTGGTTTTAGTTATCTGGAGCACTTGAATCAAGGCCTCATCGTCGACTAGGGACCCTTCTGATGATGTCAATCGGCAAAGCAAGTTACTTTCCAATTCTTTCATACTCCTTTGATTTTTCATGACTGATTCAAACAGTGCTACTCGTTCTTCTTCCAAATCCGATTTCTCCATCAGTATTACTCGTCCTAACAATTGGTCTTCTAATCCTTGCATAGTTACTGTAAAATCAATAATTGAAGTCTTTGCGCTTATTTCAGGAGAATATGGAGGATTAGGCAATTTTGTAGTAATATACAGCATAAAGCCAGGCATAACGTCGCATTCCTTATCACCTACTATCACTTTTTCAATAGATCCTGATTTGATAAAGTTTTTTTCCAGCACATTATCGATTACAGGGTCTAGTTCAACACCAACATCCTCAATCAACAACGGTCTTCCCAAAGAGAGACTATCTTCAAGATGAGTGCGGAAGTATTTATGGTTCAAAGACGTGATTTGCAGTTCGTTAGTACTTTCCTTATTCTTTATCCAGTTCTTTCCTTGACTCTGTGGATCCACCAGTAGCGGATACGAACTTGATTTTGTGACAATAAGTGCATTCTGTACGGACAAATCATCATTAGGTAGTCCTTGCAAGGTCCATTCCGATATAGTTGCGTTTTCTACTAACATATTTGTGATGTTTAAATTATCTGTGACCGGTATTTGTTTCTTCTTCAGTATTTCCATCCAAGTGTCAAGGAGGCTGTTTCTGAACTCTTGGTTGTATGGTCCGCAGTATGACAAGAACCCAGTAGCAAGAACTACGTCACCAACCAACCGGCCGAGTTGCTCTTTAAAATCTTTGCTCTGTTGAGTCCATCTAATCTTCTCTCCTCCGAGTCCATTGATAAGAGCTGTAGCTGCGGTCATTTTTCTTAGACAAACATTTGCAGCATCTGTTAACTGCTGTTTTTCTGAAACAGCTGATTCATACTGTTCCTTAACTTTTCGCAGCGACATTTCGCGCTCTTCCAGTTGTCGTTCTGCTGATGCCAGGTCTTCCATAGCTACCTATGTAATAAAATATCTTTTGTGAATAATATCAAATCGTTATTTAAGAACTAAAGTAAAAACGGAAATTAACGTGATCATAATTTAGGTACAAAATGTTACCTCTTTTGCCTGACGTTTTAAATTATGCAACACAAAATTATAAAAGTAATTAAAGTTAAGACGTCCTAATAGATGAAACGTACCTTTAATCTAGCTTCTTGAAGTAACAAATTGGCCTTCAAAGGCAGCACCTCCTTATTGACACTGTGGAAGAAGGCCATGGCTTTTGTCCAGGACAAAAGTCCCGCCACATCACCACACACCCGTTTTGCGGTATCCATGTTGTAATCCTCCATCTCGAAGTACGGGACGAGGTGCTCCACCATTTCGTTATTAATAATGTCTTTTGGGTAATTTTGTAGTTGCAACAAGAAAGTTGTACTGGCCATCATCTGTAATTATTTAAGTTACTTAGAATAATGTTAGCTCTTAACATAAAGGAAACAAAAATATAGACATACCTTTAGTGATTCAGCCCAAGCCGGCTTAGGACACGGGGCAGCTGTATCTGGAATCAAGGGATGTAATCTTCTTTGAAATAAAATCAACACACAGTCCATAATTCTCATAATGAGATGTGGTGGTCTGCCTAATTTTCGAACTGTGGCTATGTGAGCTGGCTTGATGGTGTTTAAGGCTGCTTCAGCTTCTTCTAAAGCTGGTTTAGCAGCTTCCAGCTTTAATTCAGCTTTTTCCTTTTCTTCCGCGATGTAAGCCACCAATACCTCAGCTTTTTCCTTTACAATCTGAACTTGATTCTTTACAATCTCAGCTTGCATTGCTCTTTCTGTAACTTGAGTCAATACAAGATCAGCTTTTTCAGAAGCTAGAGCTAAATCTTGCTCCATAACAGCCAAATCTTTTTTAAGCAACTCTACTGATATTGCAGCTTCTCGAAGTTTTTCCAGTCCAGTGTCCATTCTAAGTGCACCATCACCCAGCTCTTTCTGCTTCATGTGATATATAGTTTTGTAACCGCCAATAAAATTTAAATAGGACTTTGGTGTAACATGGGATGATCGACGGAATCGCTGATAGTATTCAGTGGAAACTTTGGATACCACATCTTGAATGGTACCTAATACGGTGACCAATTCTTTTTTCACTTCTTTAGTACATTCAATTTCAAACTCTGAAAGGAAATGATCAGCAACAGAAACTAGGGCGTCTTTAGGCCAAGGTTGAAACCAGTCGATAGTGCATCCAGATATTAATGCAGGAAACCTAAGCGCACGGTATCTGAATGCTTCGCTCACCTAAAAAAGGTTGTCAGTTTTTGTTAAAATAAAATTGAAACATCAACAATGTAATCATTTAAAGTATCATTATAATAAATAATTGTAAATGCAACTTACAGGAGAAAAACATAAAACAACATGTAAATTCTGGCAGGTCCTATTGAGAAAATACTCCATCACGAGCTCATTGTTTAGCGTTCGTTTTTGGTTTTCACGCTTCATTATCGGCGTTAGCTCCGAAATAATTTCCTGCTGTTCATCCTTAGTGAACAGATTTGATATCACACCCGACGATAAGATATTATTTAAGTATTCTAAAAATCCCTCCTCTTTAATATCCAAATCTGTGAACACGAATGTTGTGCCTTTCCCTTGAACGCCACATGAACGGTATAGGAGCTTCACATCTTCAAGGAAATTGCCAACATTGTAAGATCTTGTTAAAGCTATTTGAAAAGACCTATATCCAGCAATGAATGTCGACAGTTTAGTCAATGACTGCTTCCCAGACCCGCCTACTCCAACCAGCATAACATTTCCTCTAGGATGACGAATGACTCTCGATATTTTAACTAAATGCAGCATGGCATCAGGGAAGAACACAAGATCCATGCCAGAGCCACGGACCATTTCATTGAATTGTGCCAAGAACATGTCTAAACGTTCTCTTAGTTCACTGTAGTCGAAGACCGGCTCATAGACTTTCGGCAATTCCATATCTGTATCCTCACCCTCTTCTCCAGTTGGTTCAGGTGCATCTCTGTAACATAATTTTTTGTCATCATTTCTTAATAAATTGGAAATTGATTTAAATTTAATTCATTTATTCATAATAACAGTATGCATTGTGTTTGAATTCATTAATAAAATAAATTACAAATCAATCACTATTACAATTCACAATATTAAATATGACAAAATACAAAAATATCAATAACTAATGTCTAATAATGTTCCAATAATTGAATTCAGATATGTGTAGTTAAAAATTAAATGTCAAGTTCTATCACATTATTCCAAAAGTAAAGAAATATAATTAGATTCCCTAATTATTATTATTTGAATTGAACACTCATGTGTCAGATGGTATCTATTAAATCACACTCACCACTGTGATCCAATTTACAGATAATCTCACATCTTGGAATTTGGTGGCGCTAGTTCATAATATTTTTCAAGTAAAAAAAGGCCACATAAAAATACATACCTCATAAAATCAACAAAAACAGGTTCTTTGTCCATCATTTTCCTGTATTCAGCGCCTAACACTTCCTCGGCTATATCATACAGTGCTTTGTTAAACCAATCCTTATCTGCTTGGTGGGTGAACCGGTCAGAAAACACTCTGGAGCATTCATGCTTCCACAGTAGCATCAAACATTTTTCTGATTCAATTACGGTTGGCAGAGTCCCTACCATTCCTTGCCAGACTCTGGATAAATCTCTTAGAGAAAATACATAGTGAAATTTTGCTGGTGTGGGTAGCAAATTCAGTCTTGTTCTCATCCAAAGTTCTCTTGTCAAAGGTATGACTTTCTTGATCAGTGATCGGACGTCTGGTGCGAAGCCTCTACGAGCGTTATAATGACCTTCGCCAATTACTTTAAATATCTTGTCAATAGATTCATTGTTTGGTAAAGGACAGTTGAAAATTGCAAATTGACGCTTCAACCTTGCTGGAATATCATTTCTGCCGCCACCTTAAATTAGAAATGTAACAGTGTTAGAAACTTTTAAACTAAATGTGTAACAGTTGGTAAACTAAAAAGTTACCTGGTTGACCCATGGCACCCAAAAACTGAATATCAATTATCGTTGTAAAGTCGCCAGGTTTTTCCAGACTGTAGAATCCCCCCATACTCATCGTCTGCCTTACAATTTCATTAGTTATTTGGTCACCCCATTCGTTTATTTGGGGCAAGTTTATATCATCGATGAAAACGAGCATTTTTTTGCCACCAGGAGGACCGAAAGTCATACCACTGCGTTTTTCAACATAGCTCTCAATGGTCTTTTGGAACTGATACGGACTGGTTGCTGAAGAAAAGTTGAACGATCGGCTCATAAACTGTTCTGGATTTGCATTTTTCATGTATGCTTTCATCATAACCGTTTTCGCAGAACCTTGCTCACCCAAAAGCAGGACAGCCTTCCCTTGTTTAGCAATGCAATTAATAAGGTAGTCGATCCTTACATTGTCTGTTATAGGCACGAGAATGCTAGCATAATCTGGAGTCGCTGTATCCGGATACAAATACGGTGTTACGAGGTCATCCCATAGCTCCCATTTACCTGAACTTTTAACAAAGAAGTCAAACATAATGCTTGGTTTATTGTTTGGATGTTTGGGAATATCTAAAATTTCAGAAAAGTTTTTCTTGATATAGGCGTCAAAGCGTAATCTATCATTCGTTTCCAAAAGTGATCCAAAACCCCATACCAGTGCAAAGACATATATTTTCTGTAAGTGCTCAGGTGTATATTGCACAATTTCTTCAACTTTTTCTTTCTCTTCTTCGTCATCCATATCTCCATTTACTGATTTGCTACCAGACGGATCTTCTACGGGCTCTACAGTCTGTGGAGGTACAAGTCCTTCTAGAAGATTAAGCATTTGAAGCACTATGTTACTCTGAAGAACTTTCATGCTAAAGGTCAGATTCTGTGTGCACCACGTGTTGATGTTTGAGAAGGTTTGATCAAATAGGACTCCAAATTGTTCCATTTCCCTTAGTGACCTTGTCTTCAGCCAAGCACGAACAACTGAAAAATCATACTTAATAATTATCGGATACATAAAAACCTGAACGTAATGCGCTAAGGGATTTAAAATTTAGCTACCTGGATCCCAATCTAATCCAGATGAGCTCATGTACACCATTCCATTTCTTGATACTGTGGCTGGAGAGGCATTGTCAATATTTTCTGGTTCGAATATAATTTTTGATGTAGGCGACATAGTTAAACGATCACCATTGGCTAATGTTAATGTCTTGTTATCATCAAGTACAGAGTTCAAATTCTCAATCCAAATGCTGTCGACTGGGCCATCGAGTACCAACCAAATATGCTCTCCGGTTTTGATTTTCAAAGTTTTCCTCCATAGAGCTGAAAATATTCCATCTGTCCAATCGTTGGTGGCTACATCGAGACGGCCAAACATTTGCGCGGCTGTTATAGATTTTGGGTTCATGCGCATTTCCCTAAAATGTTAAATTTAGAATAAGAATTGTATTCAAAATAGGTAATGTGTATTAATTTTCAAATAAATAATCTTAGGATGTTTTAATATAGAAACTACAAATGGCAAAACCGAATTCAATTCCACTCTAATACTGTCTTACTAAACATAAATGGTTTACCAAAATAAATAATGTAGGTTAGCCACGCTCTCGACCAACCAAGCAATTGACTGTATATGTTTGCAAGAGCCCTTACCTATGAGGGTCTTCAACATCTGTCAAAGCGTTCATAAGTGTATGAATACATGTGGTTTTACCAGCTCCTGGTGGGCCTAGGGTCATAATTCCGTGACGAACGCGTTGAGTTTCATAAAGCTGTAATGATGTTACGTTGATAAGACAAAAGTACACTAATATTACATTTTTCCAGGCATTTTGAGACATGTCCTAAAACATTTTTGGTTATGTATGTTTATTTCTTGTGTCAAATAAATCATTTACTATTTCTTTATTAGATGATGAACATATTGTACACACAGTTAGTTCAATTTTACCTGTATGACCTTGAGCACCCATGGCGGGTGGTAGATCAGCCCTAAGCTATCCACTTGTTTCCGAATAGCTGCTTCGAGATCATCGTAAGTTGTCTTGTCTAAGGCTTGATTTGGGAACAGATCAGCTACTAGCGATATGAAGAGGGGTTCGTCTTCATCTATAAGTTTGGAAAGGTTCATATCTCGAAGGACTCTCATGACGATAGTACTCTCATTGTCTTTAGAGTTGACGCGCTTGACTGCTCCAAGGGTGCGGAGAACAGAGAGAATGTTGCGTAGACCGAAATCGTAGTGGACCTGAAATTATTTTGATTATTATATTTTTGCTATCCGTATTTTCTATAAAGCACGCACTACAATATTTTGTACCAGTAGCTTTAAGAGCTTTTTTCAGACATCGAATCAGTTGCAGTTATTGTTCTTTTTTTTATAATGTATGTACGTACATTTCCAAGTTGCAGTGGTTTTCACCAATGACATACATTTTTAAGTATCTACTGCCTATCTCATTTCATTTACCTGGTAGGCACTCCCCAATTGTCTCCAGGCACTGCACGCCCCTGCTAAGTGGTGGGGGTAGGGAAAATAGTTGATGGCAATGGATTGAGGAGATTTTTTAAAAGTCTTTAATTGTGCCATTTTTTAAATCTTTTTAACCTGTCAGGCCAAGGTCAAGAGACACAATAAAAAATCTATTATGCGATCCAACCGGTGGGGCAATTGAAGCTTGATAGGTTAAACTATTACTGTTACAAAATTAAATGACAATTGCCACTAATTCAGTTCTGTCCATCTTTAGTTTGTGATAAATAGGTACCTACTTTAGACACAAGACACAGTTAAAAAAAAAATATAAACAAGTTAGACCCATTATCTAACTTTTCCCACCTGTTTGGTGAGCTGTTCCTCACAGAGCTTGTACAGGGTGTAGAATTTGCGAGCGAGAGTAATGTTTTCAAGGAAGCCGCAGGACGCCAGCTTGACCCTGATGATGATCTGACGATCTGGCACCATCATGGCGACTGTACGGAACTGAATCTTTAGATTTTCAGGCAGCTCCTTACGCCCGGCGTACCCAGGATTCTGTTAAAATAACACTATTTTGGTCACTAAATATGCAAATAAAATGAATAATGTCAAAATAACTGCTTGTTATCAATTGATATTTGGGGTCTTAAACCACAGACTTAGAATTCGCTACGTCTTAAACCCCATTAAAAATACACGATACATAAAACTGCCAACGGACCATAGTAATGAAGATCCCAAATTCCGGGCACATGTCAGAAACATCTCCGTCTGTGAAGATGAAGTTCTTCTTCTTCTCCTTCTTCGCAGCTAGCACCACGGCCACCTGCTGCGCCGCCACTGACAACACTGGCAGCTCTATGCGGTTGAACTCGTCGAAGCAGCCCCAGGACCCCGATTGCGCCAGACCTTTGTAGATCCGGCCAAGACCTCTGAGATAAGTGATGAGACAAGTAAATGAAATAATACATTAATTTAAGATAAGCTCGCGTGGAGGGTTCTATAATTCTACCGGTTGTCCGATATCTGTAAGTATAGGACAATTTTATATTTCTTTTTAACATTTTAGGCTCTGTAGTTTTTTGAGACCAGAAGGGGTTTTTATCAGTTTTCTTAAATCATCATAAACTATTTGTTTCGATAGGTTAACCCGGAGAAAATAAGTTATCCCATTTGATCTGTCACATGGTATAGTTTTCAAATAATTTTTATTTTTTCCTAAAAGTAGCCTGTGATCATTCATTTACGTTACACCCTCTTTCCGTCCGAGGTTTTTGCTTAGAGACTGTTGACCCTAGAGACCTTCATTTTGTGGAGATATGTATATCAATCACGCCGACAAAGTGGTAGAATAAAATTCCGTTTGCGAAATATGAAACTGTAATGTGCCAATTTTTGTTAAAAGCTAAACTACTCGTATTAACTACTTGAAACATCTGGAAAAAAACATGATAATAGTGCTTTTCATGAACTTTCTGGAAAATCATAACTGTTAGATAGATCAGTTACTATAAGAGTAATAGTCGATCGTCGTTCAACTTAGTCATTCAAAAATTCCCTAGAGGAAAACATAAAAAGTGACTTAAATGAAGTAATTGCTGAAATACAATGTGATACGGGCGGTACTTCTAACCCGTTAAGACTAAAAGCGATATCTAATTTTATCAACAAAAAAAAATGGGTCTAAACCCTATGAAAAGCGGCCATTTTGTTGTTTTTTTAACAATTTAGGCAATAACTAAGGATTCATGTGTCGTAGAAACATGAAAAAACACTAAAAGATAGCTAAAAGAACAGAGTAACTGACCAACAACTACATTTCTGATGTTTAGGGTTTTGACGGCTAGAAAATAAATATTCATTAAATAATTTTCCGAAAAAAAATAATTTTGTAATTTTTTTGAAGATTTGTTATGACTCCAAATTATTTTTTTTGCCAATAAAATAAGATAGATATCCAACTTAGCCTTAACGGGTTAGAAGAACCACCCATATAACATTGTATATTATTGTGGTAACGACGTGCAACTATAGAACCTTATACCGCACGTGGCACGACACGCTTGGCCGGTTTTTTTTTGCGATTGGCCCTTGGAAACCCTAAAAACGTCGCTTACTTATGTAACTTACGTCAAATCACGCCACATTATTGGAATTTAACAAACATTAAAAGTTTATATTTGAATTTACACTCCTCACCTGTAGTCCATCTGGTCAGAACAGTTGAAAACCACGACGTACTTCGCAAGGGTTTTCCCCATATCTTTTACGGTTTCTGTCTTCCCCGTTCCTGCTGGCCCGCAAGGTGCTCCCCCCATACTCATCGCTAAAGCCTGTGCTAGTGTTATATAACACCTGGAAAACAAATATTTTTATTACGTTTTCAGCTAAAAGCGCGCGCGCGCATATTCTTTCAATATCTAGGGGCATCGCCCAGCTACCATATCTACGAAAATTTAATTAAGTAAATTTTTTATGATGTATTCACGAAGATATTATACAACTAGGATAAAAAAAATACCATGGTAATGTTCAAAGAAATCGTATGAATCATTTATAAGTTTGTCTGAGTTTGTCATAATGCCTTTGATTGATCTAACTTTTTTTGTGGTCGCATTGTAATGTGGTATTACTGCACTGTATTTCTACAATTCCTTTCATTTTCTCAATGACACCTCGAACGTCAAAATCCTGAGACTTGAATAAAAATTATGATTTTAACATTTACCTGTCAGTTAGAGGGGTGATGACGAGCCGATCAGTACAACCAAGGTATTCGTTCTGATATGTAAAGACAACGTCAGTTACCGATATCCAGGTCTTGTCGGCATCATCCTTGAAGTAGAACCGACACTGCTTCAGCCATTCAAAGTCAGTAGCTGACCGGGCATTTAAGCGGCACTGGAAAAATGGTCAAAGCGTTTATCATCATTATTTCAGGTTATTTACCAACATTTTACGACACCTGTAAACGTAATTTAAGTAAAACTGTAAGGGTTTATTCTGCTGCTTAAATACTACAATAATAATTCGAATCTCAAAATATTTGTGACTGTTGGCACTTCTAAGCTCAGCAGCCAGTTCAGATATCAATCAGTGTTATCCGTATGCGCGGGCGAGGGCACGCTCCGTATGTGGCCTCCTCCACACACAGCCACTTCATCGACATCGTACGCGGTCTTTATACCAGGTAATACAAATTATAATAAATACCAGGTAAAACAAATAATAATAATTACCACAAAATACACTTCTCATCAGAAAAATCGAAATACCTCCCTTTTTATGGTTTTTGTCTTAATACAAAATTAAAATTTAATTTTGTTTATCCTATAAATGAAATGATTCAATGTTTTGAGATAAATGTGTGTTTAAAGTTGGAATACATTTTACCTTTGAAAACTAAAAATTAGCGCTTATCTTAAAACTTTTTGTTCTGTTATACTGTATGTGTACTGTGACTTTGGGACGTCTGAAAAAATTTTTTTCTAAAACATATGGATACTTCGCCCGCAGAAGCCGCTCAAGTTGTGGCATTGCTGGATTCTGGGCTGAAAGATTGCATCTTAGTCTGTCGTCTGTTCATAGAGTCTACAAACGCTATCGGGAGACTGGTTTTTTCACGCGCCGTTCAGGATCTGGCAGGAATCGGGTCACTTCTCAGCGAGATAATCGATTTATTGTAACAACTTCTTTACGAAATTGACGCCTTAATGCTTTTCAACTGCAGCAGCAGCTTCATGTTGTACGTTGGTGGCTGCAAGTGACTCTTAAATTAAAAGAAGATTGAAGGAACGTGGACTGGTACCGCACAAGCCAGCAAATGGGCCGATATTAACTGCAGACCATCGAGGAGCGCGCTTTAACTTTGCACGTGCCCACCTAAATTTGTCATACCTCCAGTGGAACAAAGTCCTCTTTTCTGATGAGTGTAAAATTATGCTGTATGGTAACGACGGAAGGAACAAGGTCTACAGTAGAGATGGAGAACGCTTTGCACAATGCTGCATTGAAGAAAAGGTCAGCTTTGGTGACGGTTCGTAGACGGTTTGGGGAGGTATCAGCGCCGACGGTAAGACAGAGCTTGTTTTTGTGTCTGGGCCACGTCTGCCTGCACTAAAAATTCATCGGTACATTGAACAGTGTCTTGAGCCTCACGTGATGCCCTATGCATATTTTATTGGCAACGGATTCATATTGATGCACGACAATGCTAGGACACCGTGAGTGTCGTACGAGATTATGTTTCCGAAGTCGGTATCTCCATTATGGAATCATCTCCAGCAAGAAGCCCGAGCATGAATCCGATTAAACATCTATAGGATGAATAAAGAGACGAATTCGTGCAAGAGATCCTGCCTCAGAAACACTTAGCCAGCTGCAAAATGCAATCCATGAGGAATGGAATGGAAATGCCACAACATTTGATCGTGACTCTCATCCGACCGATGAAAAACCGTATGGAAGCAGTAATAAGAGCTCGGGGAGGGAATACAAGTTATTAAATAAACGTTTCTTAGCTTTTTTTTTTCATTTACGTGTGTTGTTTTAACAATTTCCTTCATACTCCGTACAGCGTAAAAATGACTTGTTAAACAAAATACGAAACCTATGAATTTAGAACATTAACATTAGGATTTGAAAAACTCATATTATTTACTATTAAACGACATTTGACATATATTCCAAAATATACACATTTTTCTGATAATCCTTACAAAACATAAACTTGCAAAATGTTTCAATTTTTTGATGAGAAGTGTATATCCTACATCAGAACCTCCTAACGAAGATCAGCTAAACGAACGTGCAAATGAAATACGTTTATTCTACTTCGACGTTCAAGAAAACCTACTCATGGTTTCCCTTGAAGTGTCTGAGGTGCGATTGTGTAAAGCAATCGTATTCATTTAACGGTTCAAAACGTACGGTATGATCTGTCAAACGGGAAATTCTAATTGTGTAAGCAGTTCATAAATCGTTAACGATTGGGTCGTCAATTTTAAACGATGAGTGAATGATGTACATGATTTTGACAGATAATTCGAATTGCGTATTTTTTTGAGTTCATTGCTTATGTCAAATGATTGCGGTGACTCTTGACTCATGACAATCGTAAATATTGCTGGCAAACTTACGTTCGCTCGCCACATAAAACAAAGAAGAAGAAGTAAATATTGTGTAAATAAAGTGTGTTTTAACGGTGATTGTTTATTGTTAAAATGGAAATAAGATTTTGTGAGATTCAAGAGTTCTTTTTAAGCACAATTTATTGTTAAGCTGTGTTTTTTAGAATAAAATGGCTCACGCTTATATGATGGGTATGATTGAACGCGAGCGTCGCATGAGACGCTCGCAGATGAGGAAGAGGGAGCTGCGGAGATCGTCGATGCCCTGGGACTTGCCGAATGGCGAGTTGATCAACAACTACAGGCTATTCTCGCCTTTGGCACTGTTTTTTTTTTTTTGATATGATGTTACTATTAGGTTACAGGAATAATATGTACGACTGTTATAGTAAAGCTTGGGTTGTTTTTATTTAATATACACTTTGTGTTGTTTGTTTTTGAGAGAGTGCCTTAATTTAGTTCAATGTTTTTCACTTACTTGTGTTTCTACCTTAAAACAAATTTAAAAGTTTTCTGACGTACTGACCCACTGACAGTTAACACTTGTCATTCTTCACAGCACAGAACACTTTACGCAGTCCACTAACGCCACCTATTGTAGAGTAGCAAAAAACTTTGCCCATCCTCTAGGGACGGGTAGCGAAACTCGTATTTCATTCGTTCTTTGCGTTTGGTTATTTGAATTGCAGAGTTAACTTTTTAGTTTAAATTCAATGTTTTAATGAATAAAAATGAAATCGTAAAGTTTGATTAAAAAACCGCACTTTTGTTTGAATTCGATTTAATATTTGTTAAAAAAAATAAAGGTTTACCGAATGTTTTGCGATAATAAAACGCAAATCCATGAAACGTTTTTATACCACCGGTCACTTTTCGGTCTTCAAGGAATTGACAAAATTACACATAAGACATATAAGCGGCCATAAAGTCCTCAATTTCGGCGAGAATTTCCGGAACTGATGTGACGGTTCTGCTATCCGAGGTTTTCAACTTTGTCAGGTGTGATCTTTCTATTCTTTGTGCAAAGACTTTCGACCCTCGGTTTTATTTAATCGCCTCCTGTATGAGGCGGATAATCGCGCTTTGAAGATCGCATCTCGCCAACCTTCGAATCTTTTTATTGATAACATGACTCTCTAAAGTCCCACCCGAGACCTATAGACCTAAACCTCGTGTTTGGTCGCGTTTTTATTTTTAAAAGTTTCACCTCGCGTATAACGCCTACCATGCTTTCGAGGTCCTTGTCAACATTATCTGCGGCTGAAAACCGCTTCGAATCTATTTTGCAGTTCTAATTGAAACGCTTCATCAGAACCATGTTCTGCTTGAAACAGTGTCCGACGGAGAACAGAACTCACCATGCGGCTTTTTGCCAGGTTGAAATAAATATTTGGAGTGTTACCTGTTGATCACAAAGACCTTATTAATAATATTTTCTGCTTATTTGTCACGATAAAGTTTATTTTATTTATCGTGTTACCATCAGGAATCCGCCAGGTCCACTTTCTATGGGGCTTTTTTTAATAGAATGTGCTCTTGCAGAAAAGCCCGCCCAATCATTACATGCAAAGACTAAATGATAACCTCAAATATTGTAAGTACGGTTTTGACGACCTAGGATAGCCTAGGTCGTCAAGCATAGGCTCGACCTAACCCAATAAATTCACATGTAAAACGACCTCACAAAAACTCTAGGTAACCATCTTTTTTAAACTATTTGACGTTGGATAGTGTTACTAGATCTAAAATAAAAGGCAGTGTTGCCAAAGGTATATCATAAAATCTACTAGTTTAGTACACAATTAGATTAGGAGCCATGATTGTGTGTGACAGAAAAACATGTCGCAACTTTTGCAGTATACATATTAACTAATAAAGATTTATGCGGCATTTTAAAAATAGTTAAAAATGTCTTCATTGATATTCTAAATATTTACAAAATACGTAATTAAAACGATATACCGGATACTTTCGGTACAGAAAATAATTTGCTACAAAATGACAACGGCGCGTGCCTTATTTAATTAAATAAAAAACATTTTAATATTTTACTAGTTTGTTTATACTAAAGCAATGGATTAATTCTTTTAACTTTCATAATTACTTTATGCAGTTTATTACAAATTAAGTGTTTTATCTGCATAATCGTTCCATTTCTGTAAGAATAAGAATGACCCATATACAGCATAATAGCAGCATAACTTACTAGCACATCAAAAATGTCCCTCTGGTGGACATGTATGGTAATAAGCGTCTCAAACTTTATCCTTTCAATTTTCAGTAAATCTCTGGTGGTCTGGTCAATTAAGGTGTTGAGTAGTTCCAGGAACTTATTGTTGGTCTCCATCATAATCTTTTTATCTTGACGTGCTTGCATCAATGCTAATTCTGCATCTCTGGTCCATATTATTTGGATTCCTAGTAGCCCAACCTGCAATCAAAAATAATGTTCAGAAAGACGACAAGACTAGAATGATGAATGATGATTGATGACTTGAAGAAAATAAAGAATAGATCATTTTAATGAACCTGAAAAGCCATAGAACCTGAAAAGCCCTGTTATGTGATGTACTAAACATCACTTATCAGTGAATTATGTCGAATATGTAGAAACAGTATTGATTATATTATGTGATTATTAGCATCGTTAATTTTTGTGATTTATGGCTTGATCAGCGTTATACTTTTGATAGAGAATCAACAATTAATTAATTATCGTTGTTTCTAAAACAATAAAATAACCTGTGCCGGCATCTTGTCAAGAAACAGTAAAAGATTAAAAGTGGGGTCGTTGAGGATGGACACAGCGTTGCGGATGATAGAATGTAGGCTGCTCTGCGCTGACTGCAGCAGTGACGTCAGCCACGTCTCCACGGAACCCTCGGCCCTCACTGGTCGCTCGAGTTTTATCTCTTCACCTTCAGATGATACGATGGCAATCATTTTGTTGTATTCTAAAAAAGATACAGTCTCATGTTTAATTACATGATGATTTTTATTAGTTTCTCGACTAATTCAAAAAGCAATAAATTTGCATGCGTTGCGTAGAACCTGCACCCTTATTCCCTAAAATTTAGCAATCAGCAATAATCGCGCAGTCATTGACCGATTAATGCTTAGTATCAAAATCTATTGGCAGCACTTTTGCAAGATACGGAATCAGGGTACGGATTAGTTTAGTACGAGATCAAGACATCATTCTGTCTCTGCCATCGTCGTTCAATACAAATTGACAGTAACACAGTATTTATTGATGTTTAATACCGTGTTAGTAGATAGATCGGGATTAAAATTCATTAATCCTGAAATGCACAATTTGGCCTAAGAACTAACTTACCGATATCATGAAATTTGACGTAACGAATGTTGTCAAATATGGACAAAAGATGATTCTGGATAGTATGGGAGTCCGAAGCTTGCCCAAGAATCTCAAGTAGCGCTGGATCTGATACAAAGAAAAATCGTGGAAACATTGTTCTTTTCTTTTCCAGATAACCACTAAGACTCTTTTGACAGAGCTCTAGTTGTTCTTGCAAATGTGGAAGCAATTGCCTCAGCAAATCATCTCCTACACAGCACGAGACCACTCCAGGTGTTTCGTGCGCTCTCTGCATGATCTTCTGCCAAGATTTGTCAATTTTAGAGAACCGTTTAGCTTCTTTTGGCAGCTGTTTGGCGATGTCACCACCTACGAATACTGCTTCAAGATAAACCCACATGTTTTGCACTAGAAGCCAGCGTTCTAAGATCTCATTAGTGCTTTGTAAGTCATAGAGCCATTGCTGAATTTGCTTTCTGAATGGTGCGTTGTATCTGGAATAGAACATTAGGTATGTATTTGTAATTATTCGAAACGTGCATCCAAATAAAAAAATCGAAACCCTCATCTATATTAACAAAAGCTACCACTTAAGAATTTCCATTCCAGTGAATTAGAAAGTGAAAGGGTAATAAACCATTTTCACCTGAATAAAACAAAAAAAATCCGGGTGGTTTTTCTAGTGTTCTTTAATTTGAAAGCATATTTCCAGGGAAAAAAATATTAAAATATAAATAAGGTGTGAAACAATAAAAATATCGTGAGGATTTGATATCAAACTTTAAACCAACATATTTCATCGGATTATCCCATAAAGCATTAATTACATTCTCCCTACCGATTTGACAGCAGAGACCCGAGAATCATCAAGCTGTCTTCGAGCTGTCCGATGGTTTCCGCTGTTGTGTCGCCTCTAAGGAGGAGCTCGCCCCTATTGTTAAAGGTCTGGAAGGTCAGCTCGTGCACCGACCACTCGTTAGTGACTTGCCGAAGCTTCGCCTCAATATCTTTCTCCTTCATAGCTGAGATGCAGATGTCCTATAAATAAATATAAATATTGGTCAACATCAAAACATTGCTCTGATTCTATGGCTAGCTAGTCACATACCTCGCTGTGATCCTATGCTATGGTTAGAACTTAGTAGCTCAAGCTCTTGTGTTAGATAAATTAGAAACAACGACGATGCCACAAAACCCAGACCCGAGACATTATAGAAAAGTTCGTTTTCTACACTGGGAATCGAACCTGGGACCTATTGAATAGCGACCCCAAGTCCGGCATGCTCGCTTCTCGGCTACGAAGGTCGATAAAACCTTTCGACTACGAATTGACAACCTAAATCAAGTGACTTGACGACCTCCGTAGCCGAGAGGCGAGCACGCCGGACTGTAAATGGCGCCGCCATCTCTGAGGTTCCGGGTTCGATCCCCGGTCGGGTCAATGTAGAAAACGAACTTTTCTATATTGGCTCGGGTCTGGGTGTTGTGGTACCGTCGTTGTTTCTGATTTCTATAACACAAGTGCTTTAGCTACTTACCTTAGGATCAGAGCAATGCATGTGATGTTGTCCAATATGAAAAAAAAAAAAAAGTGACTAACATAACACGTGGTTCATTTGTTAAAAATAATAATATGATTTGTTGAAAATCATAATACTATTATGATTTATTAATTTTTATGCAAATATAGGGCATATATACTAAAAGCACTTATAGATGTCTCGATATCAGTGGCGTGCGGTGAATATAGGCAATTAGGCAGTGCCTACCTGGTAAATGAAATGAGGTAGGCAGTAGGTGTATTATTAACAAAAACCACAGATTTTCATCAATAAATCTTATGTGTAGGCATCTACTGATTACCTCGAAATAAAAAATGTGTGTTATTGACGAAAACAACTGATTTTCATCAATAAAACACATCTGTAAGTATCTATTGCCTACCTCGAAATTAAACCTATGCCCGCCACTGCTCGATATTATTTTTGGGAAAATTTAGGGCTAGTGCAGAGAAGCAGCGCAAGAAACTCGGTCACTATTGTCGCTTCTTTTCAAATAAATATTTTTTACAAGATTTTGTAACTAGCTAAGTAATTTTAAATTCACACATTTTTATCATTTAAGATCCCATAGTAAAAATTACTCCCGAGTTGTTGTTGTTATGTATCTATCTATAAATACACCGTGACTTTTTAATTACCCGAGAAAACTAAAATTTGCGTTTATAAAAATATGTATATCAGTAAGTAACACGCAAATATTATAGCGTTCATACAAAAATATCGTTTTATAGGACTTCAAATAAATCCTGTTAATGCACCAAAAACATGGAAACCATCTTCGTAGTATTTGTTGAATGAGAGAGAGAGAGACGCATGCATTCATTCAGACTCGCGCAGTCTCCCGCGCATGCGCGTATGCTACGCCTAGTGCTAACGATTGTCAAGATCGCCAAGCATCGCGGGTTCGCATCCTGCTTGATTTGTATGTCGTGGCCATTACGAAGTAATAAAAATAGCACTTTTCACGAGTTTTTTTATCTGCTTAATAAATTGTTTATTTTAATTACTTAGTTAAGGTGTATTTTAAAATATGAAATCCACTAGGTATTTACAAAATTAACAAATGACACAAATACCTAAAAACCTTAAAACAAATATCAACATACCTTACACTTATTGCAGTATTTTTTCAAAATGTCCTCCTCTCTCCGAGATACAAACACGTGCTCTTTTCCGCAAGTTATTCTTCAAAGAAAATAAGCACGTTTCTTTGATCTTGAACCTCTTGAAAAGCCGCAATGATTCGGTTTTGCAAATCACCAACACTAGTAGGTTCACTCACAAACACTCGGCGCTTGATCTCGCTCCACAAATAAAAGTCCACAGGCGTAAGGTCCGGGGACCGCGGAGGCCAGGGCACGGGCCCGCCACGGCCGATCCACCGCGCTCCGAACTCACCGTTTAGGCACGCGCGCACTGTACACAGTACTGATAGGCCATCACGGTATTCGCCACTTCACTTTAAAGTAAACACAGGTGCGGAGGTCGCGTGCGCCGGTGACCTTGCGTGACACAACCTTGACCGTTTAAGATTCGCGACGGACTGAGCTGAGGTCAATGATGGCGCGGGCGGGCGAGGGAAGCGCGTGAGACTCCGCCCGCCCGTTCATTGATGAAGGGAGTGCTGGCCAGCTTCAAGGTTAGACGCGAGTTTGCCGAGTGAGAAAGAAACGTCTTTTGTCGGCAGGTTGTGTAATTTGTTTTCATTCATAGTTATTCCTTCCGTACGCCAATAGGTAATACGCGACCAAATTAGGTGGATTTTGGTTCCGTTAATGTTGGAATGATAATGATTACTATTTGAATAAGCAGGACTTTTATGGTGCATATTTTTTACGGAATGTTAGGGACCTTTTAAATAAATTTCTCATATATATTTTTTTTTATTCGTCAAATTCGATGTATATTGATATCTGAGTATGTTAGTTAATTTTCTCGGGTAATTAAAACTTCACGGTGTATAGTTATGGCGGCTGCGTCCGCCTGCGGTTACTTACAAATAAACGACAGTGCGAATACCTATACGGTCGTTCTATTCCATTTATACTTCGAACAGATCACAAGCCACTGATTACTAAATTCGGACCGCATCGTGGCGTACCAGAAGTATCGGCAAATCGGCTTCAACGCTATGCGATGTTTTTAAGTGCATATAACTATAATATTGAATATATACGCAGCGCGGACAACAGTGCCGTTTACTTGTCCCGAGCTAGCTTGAATGACATTGAGTCATACGGTCAAGACGTGCGCGTGTCGACGCCAGGTGCCAGGAGACGGACGATCGGGCACGTTTCATAGAGGATAGGGCTTCCTATATAAATTTTGTTATAGATGAAAGTTTACCAGTAACACTATTGATTTACAGCATGAAAGTTACAATGATGAAACGTTAAGCGAAGTATATAACTTTATTTTGAACGGCTGGCCCTAAAAGATCACTCATAAAAATATTCGTCCGTATTTTTTGTGTAAAAACCAGGGCCCTAACCATGAACTTTTTCACGACCGAGATTGTTTGGTAGCACTTTGATATGAGCACAAAATTTTGGTCACGTGATTTGGTACCATGAACTACCTAAAACGATCTTGTTTAGTGTTGTGAAAGAACGAGTGAACTGTAAAAAATTGTCTATGCGTTGAAATAATGTCAAAAAATGATGCACGCGGTCCGAATTAGATAAATTAAATGAACGAAATATTATCGAACACAATAAATACCTGTGTTTGCTTGCTAATTACTTGAAAATATAAAAAAAAATGTATTTTGCTTGTAGGAGTTATTTTTGTAGAAATGTTACCTATTTTTAGCATAAATATCAGCCTTGCTTAATGAGCTATGACTGAGCTCTTGATTTTTAAAAATCATTTCGGACCAAGAGTCATACGTTATGAATGATCAAATTCAAACGTAGTGGTTCTATTCTCTTTGGATAAAATTAGAAAAAAGTTAAAGTCAGTATTTGATGTAAACACTCGTATTTACAATTTATTTTACAATTATTTTTTTCTAGACTCGAAAGCACATTTCAAGAATGTGTTCTGTTAATTTATGATTTTACTTTATTTATAGGTAACACTTATAATAGTTCAATTGTATAACGATGTTTGCATGGACAACATAACACAATAAATTATCATTTTAATGGGTTTCTTGATTCATTTCGAGAAACTTTTAATTACCTTATGTACCTTATAATCTCGACCTTAGAAGCATTCTGTCTGATGTGTGTTTTGCTAGGTTTTCAGGAGAGCAAAAATAAAATTCTCACATTAATCGCCTCATAATTGTTTATTTAAAGCCCACAGAGTTATAGTTGCATTTTTAATTTGAGTAAACTATTCAGCTTTATAATATGTTTTGGTATTTAACTATCTATCTATTATATTTTAAATAATATAAACGAAAAACCAAAAAAAAACGCACTTGTAACATTTTGCTTCTTCATTTACGTGACATTGCTAAAAAACCTTTGGCGTACATTAAGATATAACATTATACTCAAATTATAAATCAGATGTTTACACTCTAAAATCAAATATAGATTTATGCCTCACTATAATTAAGAAAATCAACGAGATCTATTCACAGGTACAGCTTTGTACTACTAATTAGTTTCTATCAGCCTTTGACGCTAAAATTAAAGATAACACTTATACCTCATAACTTACTGAGCACATAACATATCAACATAACTAAGCTTGGTGGCCACCAAACGGATAAAAAAAAAGTATTATTACCACTATTACGATTACGAATAATTATTGCTTGATCTAAATTAATGATGAATCAGGGTAAAATATTCCTTTTGAAACATTCCGAACGAGAGAAAGCTCTGAAAACAGAAATATTAGTTTTATAAAACAATATCCCTGGCTGACCACAGTGGGCGAATGCTGTTAAACTTTCTGAGTATGCAGGGGCTCTTCTGCATGAACACCTTTTTCCAGAAGACGCCCCAGAGAAAGTGGGCCTGGCTAAGTCCCGATGGTAAGAAAAATAGGTTTAACACCGGTAGCGACCACCGACTGATAAGAGGCACCCTAAATATCAACATTAAGCTGGAAAAAAGCCGCATGATGAGGTCGACTCTTCGTCTTACACTGGTCCAGGCCGGCCGTCTTGGCTCTAAAACATTCCAGTTGGGCCTCCGAAACCGATTCGATGCTTTATAAACTACTGAGGACGTGGACAGGGACCTTGATGGTGTGATTGGAGTCATACGCGAAGTGGGAAACAGGCACTTTAAGGGTAAGCGAGCGTGCCGAGAGGCCAAACTTTCGGGCGAGACTTTGGAACTGATGAAACGTCGACGGGAAATGCAAGAGGAAGCTTTGTCTGGCACCCATAAAAAGATCCGGAGATCGGTGAGACGCGATCTCCGCAGCTACAATACTCGCCTCATAGAGGAGGCGATTGAGCAGAACCAGGGGTCGAAGGTCTTCACTAAAAGACTGGGAAAAAGTCACCTGACAAAGTCAGTTCCGGAGATTATGGCCGAAATTGAAGGCTTTTACGGCCGATAGTACGCTGTTCATTTCCTACAGCCGGAGCCCGACGCGAACGACCCAAGAGCCAAGCTCACCTGCCACTTCACTGAAGATCTCCAAGACGTGGAGGAGGATGAGATTGAGGCGGCCCTCGGACAACTTAGTAATGGGAAGGCTCCCGGTGAAGATGGAATCACATCTGAGCTCTTAAAGCTGCAGGCCAACCTGTGCTTGGCGAAATAAAGAGACTCTTCAATTCCGTCATAGCCAATGGGACAACTCCGGAAGCGTGGAGTGGGGGCGTGGTGGCATGTTGTGTAAAATGGCTAAATAGGATAAAAGTATCCTATTTTATTTAGAACATCTAAATTGTAATCACCTTATTTACAGCAAATAAAGAGATTTGTATTTGTTTTTAAGAAGGGAGACAAAAGTCTCCTGAAAAACTATAGAACCACGTTTACAAGCTGTTCTCGAGGGTCATCACAAACCGTTTTTCTGCAAGATTTGACGCTTTCCAGCCACCGGAATAGGCTGGGTTTCGCAAAGGTTACAGTATCATAGACCACATTCACACGGTGCGGTAGGCTATACAGAAGTCCGAAGAGTATAACCAGCACCTGTGCCTGGCCTTTGTGGACTATGAGAAATCCTTCGACTCGGTCGAATCCTGGGCTGTTCTGGAATCCTTGCAGCGATGCCAAGTCGATAGGCGGTACGTGAAGGTGCTAAGAAGCCTGTACAGTATGGCATCAATGTCCGTCCAAGTACAAAACCACCGAACAAAACCTATCCAGCTGCTCCGAGGTGTTAGATAGGAAGATTTTATATCTCCGAAATTGTTCACCAACGCAAAAGAGGATGTGTTCAAGACGCCGGATTGGAACGGACTGGGCATCAATGTAAATGGCGAATATCTTACACATCTTCGCTTTGCCGATGACATAGTTATTATGGCAGAATCGCTGCAGGATTTGCAAAAAATGCAGCACAGTCTTAACGCTGCCTCGAGACGTGTGGGGCTTGGGATGAATTTGGACAATACAAAGGTAATGTTCAACGAACATGTCATCCCGGAACCAATTTCCGTCAAGGGCACTACGCTTGAAGTTGTCCAAGAGTACGTCTACCTTGGGCAAGTACTACAGCTCGGTAGAGACAACTTTGAGCGGGAAATCGCCAGAAGAATGCAGCTTGGCTGAGCAGAATTTGGGAAATTGCGTCATATCTTCACGTCGACACTGCCGCAGTGCCTGAAAAGCCGGGTGTTTAACCAATGTGTCCTGCCAGTTTTAACCTACGGAGCCGAAACATGGAACATGACAGTCAAGTTAGCCCACCGACTACAAGTCACTCAGCGTGCTATGGTAAGGTCTATGTTGGGAATCTCATTAAGGGATAAGATCCGGAACGAGGTCATACGACATAAGACTAAGGTGACTGATATTGTGCAAAAATGTAGCAAGCTGAAGTGGCAGTGGGCTGGTCATGTCTGTCGCAGAACCGACGAGAGGAGGAGCAGGAAGGTTCTCGAATGGAGACCACGCTTAGGCAAACGTAGTGTAGGACGCCCCCCGGCTAGATGGAACGATGACCTGAAGAAGGCAGCTGGCAGTGACTGGATGCAAAAGGCGGGAGATCGTGTGCTGTCGCGCTCCTTGGGGGAGGCCTATGTCCAGCAGTGGACTGCAACAGGCTGATATGATGATCCCTGGCTGCTCTCTTTTTAACTGCAACCACATGCATTGGGAGATTTTGAAGTAATAGCCGGCCGTGTTTTTTTTTTCTGGCAACAAATGGCCAACCCTTTTTATACAAGACTGATAAGTCTTTGGAGTGCTAGAGCTCCATGTCGTGCTTTTTTGCCACCACAAGTTTTCATAAATAAATAGGGACCAATCTTTTGGAGTAGCAATTTGCATTGTCTTTAAAGCATTTTTCTTCCGTTCAATCTGTGAATAAATGTGGTCCACTTCCATATGTGTGTGGCCTTTCAGCATAAATTTGTGGTTGATGATTTTAAGCTGAGGCAATTTATGCATTAGCCAAATGTTTCAAAAAATTACCATAAAATTTCGGTTCTGTCCTGGACAGTTATCAGACCACAGCGTTAGGTCTTGTACACAAGAAAGGCTTGCTCTATTTTCCTCTGCCCATCGTATAAGACATGATCAAGATGCAACTTCGTTTCCACCTCAATCACCTATGTTTTCTGACCAAAGCACATTGGCTGTAGTATTCGACGTTGAATCAAAAATAGTTAGGTTTAGAGTCCAAAGTTTCCTTAATTATAGTAGTCTCGTACCGGCTGGCTTCCACTGAATGGCTAGTAAACAAGTGTTTGTTTATGTCGAGCGCGGTCGTTCGTTCGGCGGAAATTCCCGATCTCACCCGATTCGTGGCGCTGTTCGACGAAAAAGTCAGACGCATAAATTTATATTTTTATATAGAACTTGACAATTAAAGATTTTATAGTAGTTAGTACAAGCACAATGTCTTATGTAGATATGCGTAAATAAATTGAACTTAAAACGTTAGAAGCATAACGCTTTAAACAATGGTAGAACTAATATTAACATACATTTTTAGAAGCATAATGCTCTATGTTAACTTGCGTATTATAGCATAATTAAAATATTTTTAAGCATAACATCTCAAGTTTACAAGGACCGTGATGATGTTAAGAATAACTTTGAAGCATAATAGCACATTCTAACATACATTAATACAGAGTTTCAATAATTTATATGCATAAATATGTAAGTTAAAATATGGCTTTCTGGGTCATAATGAATTAGAAAACTCCTAACATAGAGCATTATGCATCTGCGTATCCCCAAAACTAAAACAGATAGAAATATGTTTCTCAGTGTGTTAGAAAGAGAACAGAAAGCCTGTTCTTCTTATGCAAAAAAACGAAAATACCTTATGTTGACATCAGACCTTTTGCATCTGGGGTCGAGATATACCAGAGGGGAAAAAAGCTAACAGCGTCTGGATAAGGTACCCCTGGTACCGGAGCAGAAGAAAGCTAGCAGTGTCATGATTAGGCATCCAAGATACTAAGTCGTCAAAATCAGAATCGATAAAGACAGAGCCTCACAAGTGTTTATTATCAGTGTTTCTAAAAATATTGTGAAAGCCAATCGTTAAGAATAAATAGTGTTAATAAATGTATACCCATTAAATTATTTTAATAATACAAACTGGTACACAAGGTACTCTGAAATTATACTAATCCACAGCTACTCACTTTGTCTTTTAGTACTTCATTTGCTATTGAAAAAAAAGGTGGCATTTACTAAACTAGGTATTCAATTAATTATCCGCAATGGCCACATTTTAGAGGCATAGAAAGCGGGGTGCTTCATCTTACGCAGCAAAGCTGCTCGAGCGATTGCTGCTTCGAATGTAGGTACTTGTTTATCTTGACTTCTCCACTCTCCAGCCAGCAAGCATGCTCCACCATCTCAGCAACCAGGAGCAGAGCGATACGTCCGTCACAATTTTGTTTCCCGAACCATGCGGATCTCCCCGGTAAAGGAATAGTAAACTAAACTAAGAATGGTAAACTAGTTTGGCGCGTTGCATGTTCGATTGTAGGGGGCCCTCTACCATCTCCTCAACATCACACTATTACATGACTGGCCACCGGACGATAGTCGGTGTGATGAGCCCAGCAGGTTCACGCCGACGGGAGCCCATTTGTATGGCGAAGATTTTTATGGGAAGTCCGGCCACCCAGTCTATACATACTGTTTATCTATTCAGCCTATTGCAGTCCACTGCTGGACACAAGCCTGCCCCAAAGAGCATGATCACCCGCATTTTTCATTTATCCACTGCCAACCGTCGTCCTCAGGTCTTTGGTCCATATGGGGCTGAGGGGAGTCCTACACTACGGCTATCTCTCATTCATATATAAATATTTTAAAGTATGTATACTACCTCATAATAACAATACTATTTTTAGGGTTTTAAAAAATCTAAAAACCAGCCTAGTACGCATCGTGCCACGCGCAGTATAAGTTCATAGTTGCTCGTGGTAGTTCCCACAATATATTGCAGCAATCATTTCATTAAGTCTTCATTTAAGTCACTTTAAAAGTTTCCCTTTAAGGAATTTTCGAACGACGACAAAATTAAACGATTATTACTCGTAAAACTAACAGGTCTATCTTAACCGTTATAATTTTCCTTAAAAATTTATGGAAAGCACGATAACCATGATTTTTTCCAGAATTTTAAAACCAATAGTTAGTTTTATTTACGCCCTACCCGAAAAAAAATTGGCATTTTAATATGATATGATATAGCGATTTATTGCCTCTTTACTTTCAAAATATAAATATATATATGAATAACATAGCCTCCAACTTGATCTTTTATTGAAACAGTGAGCATGTCCTTGCCGGCGACGTCACGGTTATGCTCGCTTTTTCGATAAAAGTTCATATTTTGACAAAAGATATGCGATAAATTGCTATATCATATCATGTTTTAATTGAAGATAAAAAACACGTGAAAAAAATCATCGACCTAAGGTGGGACTCGAACCCACGTCCCATCGCATACCGGGCGAGTGCTTTGACCACTAAGCTACCGAGGACGTCACGTGACAAGATGAAATTCCTCAAGTGTTTTTTCTCGCTGTCAAAGCCAGCGTATTCTGATCAATGTTGTAGCTATATGTATAGCTGAGTAGTATACTACCGTCATGTTTTGTTGCTCATGCTAGAGGGACAGATCCTAAGGTAAGTAGATTAAGCACTTGTGTTATAGAAATCAGAAACAACGACGGTACCACAATCTGGGTGTTGTGGTACCGTCGTTGTTTCTGATTTCTATAACACAAGTGAGAACCCGCGACAGTATAGAAAGTTCTTTTTCTATATTGACCCGACCGGGAATCGAACTTGGAAATGGAACCTCAGAGATGGCGGCGCCATATATTGTTGGGCGTGCTCGCCTCTCGGCTACGGAGTTCATCTAGTATCGGAGCTACTATTAAACTATATTTTGCAAAATTGTATGCTATCATTTTGTCAGCGTGATTGATTTACAAATCTTCACAATATTACAGCTCTCAAGAGTCAACAGCAAAATCTCGGACGGACAGACAGACACACAGACGGACATGACGAAACTATAAGGGTTTCTTGTCGGGACTACGGAACAATAAAAGCCGGAATAAAATAAGTATTTAAGGTGGCTTCCATATAACAAACTCGGTTTAATTGCCCATTTTTATAGATAATGGTGCTCGAAGGGTTCCCTTCGTGCGCGAGTCTGACTCGCACTTGACCGTTTTATAAAGTGAATTATTTACTAAAACCTACTCACTTAACCAGGACCAAGGTACAACTAACGTACGGTGAGTGGGTAAAGAAAAGTGGGTTAATCTTAGTCCCGGACCAGCAAATGCACTCTGAATAAGACGTGTTTAATATACAGGGTGTTAGGTAAATAGTATATCAAGCTGAAACTAGCCCATGTTAACAAAAATATGCATTAAATTCTATCGTGAAGACAGAAAAGACCATGCAAAAAATCGACCCCACCCACTAGCAGACTTCAAATGTATCTCAGTTAATAGATCTCGACTGCTGATGATTTTATACTATGACGGCATCTCTCATAGGAATGAGGTTTTCATGAAAAAAAAACTTTGTAAATATGTTTTTTTTTTTCATTGATTTTCCATATTTTTCTATAATATAGTGCAGTTAATTCTTGTAAAGAATTAACTGCACAAAGCACAAATGTATGCTCAAACATTTGTGCGCGACCCGAGCTTATTGCTTAAAAAAATGTACTAGAGTGCCTTGACTCCTCCTCTCAAAAATAAAAACCTGAAGTAACCCGATTTTTGCTAACCCATTTTACTCAGTTAAAATATTTTTAGGGTTCCGTACCCAAAGGGTAAAACAGGACCCTATTACTAAGGCTCCGCTGTCCGTCTGTCTGTCTCTCCGTCTGTCACCAGGCTGTATCTCATGAACCGTGATAGCTAGAGACTTGAAATTTTCACAGATGATGTATTTCTGTTGCCGCTATAACAAAAAATACTAAAAAACAGGATACCATAAATATTTAAGGGGACTCCCATACAACTAACGTGATTTTTTGCCTTTTTTATAGAAAATGGTACGGAACCCTTCGTGCGCGAGTCCGACTCGCACTTGGCCGGTTTTTTATTCGCACAAGCTCTTGGTAGGTTCTTAATTTTATGGAAAAATGATGAGAGAGAAGGATAGTGGACATGTTTGCCATGAGTGAGCAAGACAGATAGTGACGCCACTTTTACCAAAGTCAACAAAAGTAAGTAAAATTAAACAAATAATGAAATATCTTGACCTAGTTTAGTTTAGGTTTATTGGAATAAAAGTCAGATAGGGATTATTGTAATAGGATATGTTATTTCCCATATGATTATGAGAGTATGAGATTGGACTCCCTTTTCCGCACTTAAACTCAAAGTCGGTCCTTTATACGTGGGGGATGTGATGGTTACGGTTGCAACCAGCCTAGCTCCGCCCAGAAGCGCAGAAGTTTCCTGGGTTTTTCACAGACTTCGCGGAGCGACCTTGGGTTTTAAAGGATTTCATTGCGATGTGATGCTACCGCCTCGCATTCCAAGACAACGTGGGCGGCGGTTTCATCTGTAGTTAGATAAGCCCTGCAGAGAGGGCTGTCTGTGTTGCCTATGGTGTTATTATGTATGTTTAGGAGACAGTGACCGGTCACTGTCCCCACGATTATGCGCAGATTTTATCTTTCAAGGTTGAGTATACGCCGAGTCAATTTGGGTGTGACTCCTGAGAGGGTCAGTTTCGATTGTCTGCATGCTGTACTCAGAGTCCATCGTTCGTTATGTTGGGATAAAGCACTGTGTCTTAATCCAGGCGCGCAGTTAGGAATATGGTAAGGGGAGGATCGAGGGTGGCCCCTCTATGACCATGTCCGAGCCCCTTCTCGCCAGTACATCTGCGGCATCGTTGCCTAAGGAATTACTATGCCCTTTTATACACGGCAGTGTTACCTTGTTGACCCTTCCAATCTTTTATATTTGAATGAATTTGTTCTTAGAAAATTATTTACAAAATGTCAAGCGATTGCCTGTGAATCCGTACTCTTCGGTTTGTAACAAAAAACGTACCCGGTTACCTTAAACCCAAAATAAAAAATCGTTATTATATATATAAGTAAAATAAAGTTAATAATAAATAAGGTCCTAAGATAGTAAAGATATAAATTTACTTCCTCTTAGTCTTAGGGGATAAAGCCTGTTCCAGACAGACGCGGCCTGAGGTGGCGGCCGCGGCCGCGGCCTGTTGTGTAGTATGAAAGTCTTATTTACTATTCAAATCGACGTAGCCGCGGCCGCAAGCTCCGCCCACTTTCCGCTCAGCCGGTGTGTGCGCTTGCGCGGCCTAAAGCGCGGCCTGCGGGGCGGCCAGTTGCAATTTTTCACAACTAGCCGCAGCGGCTAATTTATAAACGTCGGTTGGTCGGTATTTCATTATGAAACACACTCGCAGGCAATAGTAAGATATACGTTTTTTTTTTGTCCATGTTTATGAAGAGCCAACAAAAGAAGAATTTTGTCTGCTAAATGACTTAGTTTAGACGTCCATCCGCGATCCGCGAGTAGGCAAGAAATGGCGGTCCCGGCCGCGGCCTGGAGAGTCATTTCTTTATATCTTACTATGCGAGTGTGTTTCATAATGAAATACCGAACGACCGACGTACCTATATTTTAAATTGGCCGCTGCGGCTAGTTGTAAAAAAATTGCAGCTGGCCGCACTCCAGGCCGCGCGAGCGCACACACCGGCGGCTGAGCAGAAGCGGGCGGAGCTTGCGGCCGCGGCTAACCGCGCTCCGGCCGCGCAAGCCGCGTGGATTTGAATAGTACTGAGACTTTCATACTACACAACAGGCCGCGTCTGTCTGGGACAGGCTTAATTCTCCTGCTTACATACAGCAACTTTTTCGACAGAAGATAATTTAAACCTTAAAAAAAACTAACATTGTAATACGAAACTGCCGACCAGATTACATCAGTTTGTACAATATAAAGTTTAAAAATATAATATAGGTAGGAATGCTAAGGGATGTTATGTCTCAATGATGAGTAAATGCAGAATGCATGGAAGAGAAAACAAACTAGAAACTAGTGAAAAAAGACTTGGAACATGGCACGCGAACGGTGATGATGATGATGGTGATTGGTGATGCCAGGAAGGTCATGATTTATCTATGCACCGAATTTCATCGAGAGCGGATAGGTATATCATTCTAATACTTGACTATGTTTAAACAACTTGTGTATTTCTTGTACCAAATAAATGATTTTCTATTTCTATCTAGACAGTTTTAAAACAAACATCCAAACGAGAACGTTATGAATTTAAGAATTTTTTGCCTACCTTGCAATGATAACTTTACATGTAACTTGCTAGTTGGACTATTGAAGCGTTTATTTTTTGCTCAAGCAGTTCTTCCCCTGAATCGCATAAAATATACATTACATAATCACTTTCTCTAGAGAAATTAAACACACGATAGGTACTACTCGTAAAATGCGTACCTACCTGATTTTGCATAGTGAAACGTACCTTGTATTTATGGTATTACCAAGGAGTAATCACTACGTATTACTACTAAGTTCTATAGTTTCCAAAAAGCCGGTAATTTAATAAATTTATGTAACGGTTATTGATTTCAATTCAAAATTTTAGTAATGTCATAATTTGAAAGCTGTCACAAATATAGATTAGAAGTTGACTTTTTAGTCTATTCCGAAACAAGGTCTCAACGTTGGTCAAAATTTATAGCTCAATTAGCTCATTGTTCGGATTCAATTTTGTGTCATGCAAAAATTTCTAGTACTTGGCGTACAATCTCAGTTTACAAAACCATAGAACCTTAACATAATTGCATTACCTCTCGCCAAAAATTTATCATTTCAGATTATATTGCTCTATTCGTTTTTTATTTAATTTTGGTTTCGGACAGCTGCTCCGTGTTTTTCATGGATATGACATTCGGCATAGACAAGGCAGATACAACAATAGAAAGAGACAAAGTTATCTGTTGACAGTAGTTTTGGATATTGCGTTCCTTTTCTTCTGACGACCAAGATATAGACAAGTCGTTCATTCTTTCACATCACTAAACAAACACATTTAAAGCAGTTCATGGTACAAATAAAAAAAAAGATAAATCAAAATTGCTAAATAGCATAATTGCTTTTACGATTTCCGGAGAGTCAAGCGAAGTATCATAATGTTTTATGCAAATATATACATATAATTAATCCTATTTTTGTATCTTGCTACTACTTTTACAGTATTCATTTAGAAATTAAGAAAACAATTAAAAATAAATTTTCCATACAAATTATTTTGACATATGAAATCAATTTCTATCTGTCATTAGTGTCATAATAAACGTCATTTGTACTGAAATGAGTGAATGATAGGCAAAATTGTTTGTTGTCAAAATCCAATAAATGTGATTGTTTTTACGACTTCATGGTAGGAAATTGACAGATTTTGACAGATTTGTGATTGTTTTAACAGTTAATGGTTAGGGGGCAGGTTTCTTGGGAAAACGGTATAATAATGCATGGCCATAAGATTATAATACCCCAAAAATTGCAAAGTAAAATTTTATCGGAACTTCACCAATCCCATTTAGGTATCGTAAAATGCAAGGCTGAGGCGCGAAGTAGATTTTGGTTTCCTGGTATAGATAAGGCCATTGAGGCGATGATTGTGAGTTGTGAAATATGTACACAGCTCAGACCTTCACCGGCGCGCGCGCGCCGCTCGTTTCGTGGCCCTACCCGCGCCAACCGTTTAGCAGAGAGCACGTTGATTTTCTCGGACCCATTAATAATCAGTCATATTTAGTAATCGTTGATGCGTACTCGAAATGTGTCGAAGCGTACAAAATGTGCAGTACGTCTTCTACGGCTCTTATAGGTAAATTGTACGAATCTATGTCAAGATTTGGCCTTGTTCACACAATAGTTAGTGATAATGCCACATGTTTTCCTCTGAAGAGTTTGTTAATTTTTGTGCAGTTAATGGAATCTCGCACGTGACTTCTCCCGTTTATCACCCAGCAAGCAATGGGCAGGCAGAGAGCTACGTAAAAGTTATTAAAAACGGGATTAAATCGTGTTTATTAACTAGCAATTCAAAACAAAGAAATAAAAAAATTGCTTAAGTATCTTTTTGATTATAGAAACTCATTACATTCTACGACAGGCTCTTCGCCCGCACAATTGGTTATTGGGCGAAAGCTTCGTACTCGTTTGGATCTGTTACATACGGACACACCGTCGCCCCCGTGCTCACCCAGCACCCTCGCTAAAGTGGTTGCTCGTAATCAGTGCTTACAGAGTAAAGCGTATGGCGGCACAAATAGACTTTGTTTTGAAACTGGTGATTCGGTAATGTATAAGAAATACTATCCTAATGGAAAATATAAGTGGAACAAAGGCATTATAGTAAATAAAATTGGTAAAACTGTTTATTTGATGATGGATTGTGTAACCAGAATAACGTTAAAAAGCACAAAAATCAGCTTATACCACATACAGAATCGAGCAGCAATATAACACAATTGTGGGACAACAGCCCTTTGGAGTTATCCGATTTTAATCCAGGTGCTAATTCTTTAACACCGTCCTCATTTCAAGTCTCATTTGATGAAAATCAAGTCGACACAGTGCCCGATGTGGAAGGGGGAAACGAGTGTGACCAAACACTACCTGTTGTCGAACCTCAACTTTCTCGTGTGTCTAATGAGCCTTCTATGAGCAAGGAGGACGAATTCTTTGAAGCGTCCAGCAACCTTGAGCAAGATCATACAAGCAATATAAAACAGCCAAGGGCAGGGTCGTCAAACATGGTATTGCGCTCTGTTCCAAAAGTTAATTATAAGCAGTTTTTCTGTATTAATGTTTAAGACTATAATTCTCGGCTCCGTATGTCATGACGGGTAGGACGCACTGACACGTCACGACACGCGTCATGACATACGGAGCCGAAACGTGGACACTCACGATAGGGCTGGTCCACAGATTTAAAGTCGCTCAGCGAGCTATGGAAAGGGCTATGTTCGGAGTTTCTCTGAGGGATCGGATCGGAAATAGGGTAATCCGACAGAAAACATAGCCCATCGAATAAGCAAGCTGAAGTGGCAGTGGGCCGGCCATATTTGTCGCAGAACCGATAACCGCTGGGGTAAAAGAGTTCTTGACTGGAGACCGCGTGTCGGCAAGCGTAGTGTGGGAAGCCCTCAGACTAGATGGAGTGACGATCTTCGCAAGGTTGCTGGCTGGAGCTGGATGAGAGTAGCCGTGGATCGTGCAGAGTGGCGTGCAATTGGAGAGGCCTATGTCCAGCAGTGGACTAGTGTGGGCTGATGATGATGATGATGATGACTATAATTCTCCCATATCTTGTAATAGTAATCTATGAGGGAGGAATGTTATGTATCTATCTATACATATAGTTCTGGCGGCTGCGTCCGCCTGCGGTTACTTACGAATAAACGACAGTGCGAATACGAACATCGGCCGTTTCACTTGTCTCCATCGTACATCTCTAACAGTTGTAATAGCTGATCATCCTATTCTCTTGTACACCCTGTATACTGCCGAACCGCGACACACACTTATATGCAAAGTGCATGAATGAATGTTACAGTCAAAGTGAGTAAAAGGAGATTATGTACATTTAACTGCATTATTATCAAGCTATTTTACATTTAGCAGAGTGATAAAACAAATCGTTTCATTCGTAGAAGTGATAAAGTGTAAAATGAATGCTAGCTAAAGCTTCTAAGGTACTCTAGCGAATAGCACACTTTTCCATACCAGTATGTACTATAATGCTTTAAAAAAAAGATTTTTCTTTAGCATAAAGATTAACTCAAAACAAAACACCTGTTATATGATTTTCAATATGTGCAATAAAGTTTAAATAATTATAAATATATTATGTGGATGTACGTGTGTGCTTGTGCTTTGAGATAAAAACATTTTTCTTTATACTATGAGATACCTCTGCTTCCCATACTTGGTGGTCATCTTAGGAGAAGTACATTTTTTATGACATGACATGGAAACCACTGATATGAAAACCATCATGATCAAAATATCCCGATAGTAGAACGATGAAAATATTATTATGAACTTTGACAATTCTTGATATTGATGACAACTACAATAATCAGTCGCGTTTTATTTGGGTTTTGTTTTGTTTTGGGCATATGCCTAATTTTGGCTAGAAAATTTACGTATTACCTAGATTAGACACTTTGGATGTAACACGTCTAACTCAGTGAGAGTGTAGAACTCGTTTGTGAATTGGAATAAATGAATCGGTCATGCATGTGTGCGATTGCGTTTATTTAGTGTGATACCGGTTGTTTGTCTGTTAAGCATATCATTTGCATTGTACTCTCTGCGAAGTTATGGGGCCTTGGTATTCCAGCCGGGATTCTCTGCCCACGTATATTGGGGACGCGAATCATATGTAAAGTAGTATGTAGACGACATTATGATAGCAGCGTCGGTTGCTTCTCGTTAATAAAAGCTGCGATTTCGTGAGTTTAACGAAGAGTCGTTCTCGAGTTGATGAAGATGTACCTTCTTAAATATTTTCTTTTACACAGCAACACGTCGTGACATAAAAGACTTTGTAATTTGTGAAGATGCTGCAGGAACCTAGTTAATAATCATAGCATTTTTTAATTAACATAGCAAAGATGTTTCGAGACTCATAGCTGTCAACTGAGTTACTTTTGAGTATGTTTAAGAGTGCCTAGGTTTGCCTCGACAGACATTGCAGTTTAGTAAAAATAGTTTCGAGAGAAGTATATCTAGATAAAGCTGGAAAATTGCATATTCTTCAAAATCTAAATTTAGAAGAGTGAATGCCGCCCATAAGTGTTGGCTGACTGACTGACTTAGGCAGCCCAAGATCGCTCATGCTAAGAATGCTTTACCAATTTATAGTTTTTCAGTGAATTATGGAGTAAGCGATATTCGGAATTTCTCTTATGACCAAATTCAGAAAATGTGTTACTGATAGACATCGGAAGAAACCGTTGCTGACATTGAATCGGAAAGCTAAAGTTTGAAGTGGCTGTAGGCTGGATATAGAATCGATAGTTGATATGTGTTCTCGAGTGAAGAACGCAATTTAGCAAACGCGGCATCGAAGTTGAGCGCTTTGGCAAAATGTGGGGATCGCTTTGCGCATCTTAAAATACGATCATATTATCAGGAGTACGTGTGCGCGGAACTAACAACCAATCGCGGTCGGCGGTGCAGACGCAGCGCGCGTCTAGCCAATCACGTAATTGCAATGGTCTTCTGCGCAACCAGCACTCAACTGTGCCGCTATTTATAGAATGCTCTCCAACGTAAAAGAGTGCATTTGAAACAATCTATGAACAGAAGTGACTGACGTAGGCTGATTTTAATAAAATACCATACCCAGTGTCGCGAAGGCAACTTAACCTTTTAGTGTAGCAGCGTATAAATAGCCGCTAACCGCGGGGAGCTCAATTATGAAAGATTATGTTTGTAGATTAATTATATTGGTTCCTATGAAACCCACCCTGCGAATTGAAGAAAGAGAAATGGTTTCGTACTCAGCACTGAAAACTATAGGCCCACTAACCGGCAGACCAGCTCAGGAACGCTTCACCAGATCCTATCAGCAGCTCACACCGTGAAGCACTTTCACGAAACAGATAGTCAAATCACTGTTGGGTTCATTTATCACGAGTTTCAGGCAACTTTCAGCTGTCCATCACGGAGAAAAACGAACTCCTCACCAAAATTGCGCGAGAAGACGCGCTCGCGATGTCGTGAAGGTTAGAAATCAATGCAATATGTCGGCGCTCGGTCAACGATAGCCAAAACTATTGGCGCTGGTGTCGCCAGGTTCAGCGAATTCAAGAGCGCGATCCTTATGGCGCGAACCAAATAGCCACAGATACTAACTTATAGAAACCATTATTTTGAAAATAATAAATTATTATTAAAGAAATCACCTATTACTTAGGTTTAGTAATAATAAATATTTTAAAAATTATTTTGAGCCACTTAAGGTGCCCAACCACCTTTATTAATGTAACTTTTTGTCTATCTTTCCCGTAATACCGATCGTGGCATCTTGCCCTATAGTCAAATACATAGCATATGTATTGCCAAAATGACAAGAAACAACATTATTAAAGTTTTTTTTCAGTACAAATAAATTTCGTACTTCAACGTCTGTCGGTTATTCTTATTTTCAGTTAAAAAGGTACACGATATAAACTTTTCATAAATTACTACGTCAGTCATGTAAAATACTCATTCATATTCATATTCGTAGGCGTGACTGGTGAAAACAACTTTTCTGTTTCATGAGCCCTTAGTAGATGTTGTCGTTTTTCAGCCCACGTATTTGAATCTTGTTTTTACAAGCTTTTATTTAGTTTCACCTGTCCCGTAGTCTGTAATCAAATCTTAAAAGTTTAATTTTATCCACTTCCCGGTTACCGATTGAGCTGAAATTTTGCATACATGTGTAAACCGCGTGACAATGCAATATTATGATGAAATGGTTCTGATCTGATGATGGAGCTGGAAGGTGGTCATAGGAACTTCACAATAAAACAAAACAACCTCATCGAGTTTGAGCTCGTTTGAATCGTCTTGACGAGTAGTTTGTCTTTCAATGGTAAGCAGGGTCTGATGATGGAGCTGGAAGGTGGTCATAGGAACTCTGTACTAAAACGACGAAACTCTGAGTTGACGAGTACTTTGTTTTAAGATGGTTACCAGGGTCTGATCCGATGATGGAGCTGGAAGGTGGCCAAAGGAACATTGTAATGAAACGACGAAACTCCATCGAGTTTCGGCTCGTTTGATTTGTCTTGACGAGTACTTTGATACTATATGATAACCAGGGTCTGATGATAGAGCTAGAAGGTGGCCATAATAACTCCGTAATTAAACGACGCAACCCTATCGAGTTTGGGCTCACTTGATTCGTCTAGACGAGTATCTTGGTTGGCGTGAATATGCATCTCCAACAAAGGTTAACTGGCATTTTGTTCGGACCTGTGACCCACCAGCGACCACTAACGAAACTAGTTGGAGTTAAAGACCATGAATACTACCCAATGAGATAAGTCACATTCCTCAAAAGCATTGGAAAGTTTTTTTTTAGCAAAACAAGAATCAATATATAAAAAAACTATTTTTGTATCCAAATATGCTTTAGAATGTATAAAATGCTTACAAAAATGTACAATATCTCCCTAAAAGGTTACACGAATGCTTAAGAGCTTTTCGATCTTGTTACAAAGCCTGGCGATCGCAGGTTCGAGTCCCGCAAGGGCAAATATTAGTGTGATGAGCACGAGCGTTTGTACCTAAGTTAGGATGTTTAAAAACGTATTTAAGTATATTAATCTGTTATCTAGTCGCCATAGCACAAGCATTGCTTAGTTTTGATCTAGCTAATCGGTGCGATTATGGAAACAATTGATTAATTTATTTCATTATTATTGGTATACCGTGGTAAAATAGGGGCCTCTAAACTCTTTATTGTAATGTAGATTGCGCCACGTCTCACAGTAAGTTATAATTATTGAAATCAATAATTAGGGAAGATATACGTTTTGCGTTGAACACATAACTTTTTTCTTCTATGCATTAGGATCAAAATAAAAACACTCCGCGAAATGTTAAGCCTAAACCTTCAAGAAAAACCCTACAACCCTACCCCTACCCTTTCAATACTGGTCGTGAACTTTGAGGTACCGGGTCAAAAATGCCCAATATGACCTTTGGGAAAAAAGTTCGTTCCGTTTCTTATGAATGTGAATTATGTCTGATTGATTGGATGGATGACCCAATGCCAAGGTGAGCACGTGCCAAGGGCTGAATGTATGTATAAACATATACTAAAAAGTGACAAATAAAATTAAAGACAAAAAAACTTTTTTAAAAACAAGCATTTATTATTTGTTAATGAAATGAACTAAAAAGTTATAAATAAATTTATCTGATGAGAAAAATACCATTATATAGGTGGCATTTTTTAATTAATAAAAGCGTGTTACCTTTTGATTGCAGAAGAAAAATAAGTACCTAATAAGCTAAATGTTCTTTAATGTTTCTACAAAATGAAACACGCTTTTATTAATAAAAAAAATGCCACCTATATAATGGTATTTTTCTCATCAGATAAATTTATTTATAATTTTTTAGTTCATTTCATTAAGAAATAATAAAAGCTTGTTTTTAAAAAAGTTTTTTTTATTTTTTTTTATTTATCAATGATTTATAAGTAAAACAACTTTTCTGTTTCATGAGCCCTTAGTAGATGTTGTGGTTTTTCAGCCCACGTATTTGAATCTTGTTTTTTATCAATGATTTATAAGTTATATACATATTATATTACATTTATTATGTGCAATAAAAACAAAAACAAAGCAGTCTATCTACCTATCAATGCTACGCATAGATTATGACACTATCAAAGGGATGATGACTGCGCGATTATTGCTGATTGCAAATTTTTAGGGAATAAGATCAAAGGCATGTTTGGACTGAAATGGGAGTTTTATGCCCGACTATTAGTTAAGGGGACCCTTAAATCTGTCAAAGCGCGCACTTCGCCACCTGCTCCTGCTGATCAGGTCTGAATCGTCAAGAGTAGCAGGAAAAAGGCGACCAGAAGAGGATCCCAAAAGAAAATGCGCCGGCGTGTAGGCTTCCTCAGCATTAGACTCCAGCGAAACGTGTGTTTGCGGTTTCGTGTTCACTACAGCTTCCGCCTCCGCTAAGAAGGTAGACAACACCTCGTCTGAGGGAGCCCGTTCTCGCAGCGTGACCTTCAGACCTTAACTTACTGTGATACGTTCTCTGGTGCTCGTAAGACGCAATGAACATTACAATGCAGTGTTTAGAGGCCCTCTATTTTATCACAGTATAGAAATAATAATAAATATACTATAGTCGGTGCCATTAATGAACACATTTTAACTCTCCGTGGAGCACTGACTCCAAAAGTAACTGATTAGTAATGTTTTAGTATAGGGAATATTATTTTTCGCTTTTTAGTTTATTTTTGAAGTCGGTTCTTAGTTTTTCTAAACTTTGTTTTTATTTAACCATTTTTAGTGTAACTTTAACAATACTTTATCGTTCGATGGAGGATTTATCATTGTAGAAATTGTTTAAAAAGATCGTTATTCACAGAAGTGTCCATGGGGGATTAAGGTCTTGTGCTCAATGCCTAAGTCAATTTTAATAACGAACTCATATACTTTTACTCGTTTCTGGGTGTACTGGTTTACGCCCCCAGTAAATACAATAATACTCTCTGGTACTTCGTAAGCGCCACGTCTACCCAATGTACTACAAAATACGTTCTGCCAACAAATCGCAGTATTATCTACTGACTCCTAACCGTTAAGGAGTTCTGTGGCCTCCATCATCAGCCAAGCAGTATGATATGCACACTAAAACCTTCTCCAGAATATAACAAATACTTTTAAATTCTGAGCACTGCTTCAAAATCGGAGCATTCTGAGGTTTGTTCGGGGATTACTTATTTTTTGTAAATTGCGGCTTGGAATGACGAAAGGGAAATTGCGAGGATCAAATAGAAATGCTCCTAAACATTCGTGTACCCTTTTAGGAAGATATTGTGCAATTTTGTTAGTATTTTATACATCTCATCTCATGGATATACGAAAATTCGTTTTTTAGGGTTCCGTACCCAAAGGGTAAAACGGGACCCTATTACTAAGGCTCTGCTGTCCGTCTGTCTGTCACCAGGCTGTATTTCATGATCCGTGATAGCTAGAGAGTTGAAATTTTCATAGATGATGTATTTCTGTTGCCGCTATAACAACAAATACTAAAAAACAGAATACAATAAATACTAAGGGGGCTCCCATACAACAAACGTGATTTTATGGCGTTTTTATCGAAATTGGTGCGGAACCTTTTTTGCGCGAGTCCGACTCGCACTTGGCCAGTCTTTAATAATAATACTTGATTTGCTTAAAAAAAAGTTTCCCATCCTTTTGTGGAATGAGATTTATCTCATCGGGTAGTATTCATGGTCTTTAACATACTCCGACTAGTTTCGTTAGTGGTCGCTGGTGGGTCGAAGGTCCGAACAAAATGCCTATTTACCTTTTTACAGAAGACAATCGTGCATATTAAGTTCACTGTGATTATCTAGTTATTAAGAGATTTTTTAACTATTTTTTTTTATGAAAAGCTTTGTGCTTCAGTTCTCCATATTTACTTTGGAACCGTAATATTAATATCTTAGTCACTGATCAGTATACCACATATACCGTGAATATCCGTGAATTTCTCCTCAACAAGCCCCAATTATCAGATAAAGTGATAAGACAGGTATTTATTAATGTAAATATTATTTATTACCTGTTATTAATATCAATAACAGGTTAATAATGCATTAATGCATAAGGTGGTAAAATATTAATGTGGGCGTAGAAGGCACGTGTAACGTCGGACTGAGTACCAGGGCGTAATAACTTGTGTGAAACATATCAAGGTTAGTTGAGGGCAATTACATACGTGCAATAGAGATTGCCAGTTCGATGGTCCCTGTCTAACGGGAATTATTTGATAGCAAGAAGGGCAGTTTATCGAGTTTGTGTCACGTAATAGGTGCGAATGCCAATACTATGTGTATCCCTCTCTAAAACCGTACGACGAAAAGTGAGAGCATAGTAGTCAGTCATGCGTATATCGTACAATTTAAATAGGAGTGAGCAGCCTCATACAACAATTAAATAGTCACATATTGACATCCTTTTTTGGCCGATAAACCTTTTTTAGTTTCATCTGTCCCGTTGTCTGTAATTAAATCTTGCAAGTTTAATTTTATCCACTTCCCGGTTACCGATTGAGCTGAAATTTTGGATACATGTGTAAACCGCGTGACAATGCAATATTATGATGAAATGGTTCTGATCTGATGATGGAGCTGGAAGGTGGCCATAGGAACTTCACAATAAAACAAAACATCCTCATCGTGTTTGGGCTCATTTGATTCGTCTAGACGAGTATCTTGGTTGGCGTGAATATGCATCTCCAACAAAGGTTAACTGGCATTTTGTTCGGACCTGTGACCCACCAGCGACCACTAACGAAACTAGTTGAAGTATGTTAAAGACCATGAGATAAGTCGCATTCCTCAAAAGCATGGAAAAGTTTTTTTTAGCAAAACAAGAATCAATATTTAAAAAACGAATTTTCGTATCCAAATATGCTTTTGAATGTATAAAATGCTTACAAAAATGTACAATATCTTCCTAAAAGGTTACACGAATGCTTAAGAGCTTTTCTATTTTGTTACAAAGCCTGGCGATCGCGGGTTCGAGTCCCGCAAGGGCAAATGTTAGTGTGATGAGCACGAGCGTTTGTACCTAAGTTAGGATGTTTAAAACCGTATTTAAGAATATTAATCTGTTATCTAGTCGCTATAGCACAAGCATTGCTTAGTTTTGATCTAGCTAATCGGTGCGATTATGGAAACAATTTATTAATTTATTTCATTATTATTGGTATACCGTGGTAAAATAGGGGGCCTCTAAACTCTTTATTGTAATGTAGATTGCGCCACGTATCACAGTAAGTTATAATTATTGAAATCAATAATTAGGCAAAATATACGTTTTGCGTTGAAGCACATAACTTTTTTCTCCTATGCATTAGGATCAAAATAAAAACACTCCGCAAAATGTTAAGCCTAAACCTTCAAGAAAAACCTTACAACCCTACCCCTACCCTTTCAATATTGGTCGTGAACTTTGAGGTACCGGGTCAAAAATTCCCAATATGACCTTTGGGAAAAAAGTTCGTTCCGTTTGTTATGAATGTGAATTATGTCTGATTGATTAGATGGATGACCCAATGCCAAGGTGAGCACGTGCCAAGGGCTGAATGTATGTATAAACATATACTAAAAATTGACAAATAAAATTAAAGAAAAAAAAACTTTTTTAAAAACAAGCTTTTATTATTTGTTAATGAAATGAACTAAAAAGTTATAAATAAATTTATCTGATAAGAAAAATACCATTATATAGGTGGCATTTTTTTTATTAATAAAAGCGTGTTACATTTTGTAGAAACATTAAAGAACATTTAGCTTATAAGGTACTTATTTTTCTTCTGCAATCAAAATGTAACACGTTTTTATTAATTAAAAAAATGCCACCTATATAATGGTATTTTTCTCATCAGATAAATTTATTTATAACTTTTAAGTTCATTTCATTAACAAATAATAAAAGCTTGTTTATAAAAAAGTTTTTTCAAGTGTTTTCGAAAAGCTTTTTTAAAAAGTTTACAATTAGGTCGCGCTAGACAGTAGTAGTTTTCGGACAATGACTACTAAGATTTTTGCTAATGCTAATGCCAAATATGTTGTGTTGATATAATAATTACAATAATATGACACGTGCGTTCAGTATTTTAAGACACAGGTGTTTTTAGGGTTCCATGCCCAAAGGGTAAAACTAATAGGGTCCCATTAGTAAGGCTCCGCTGTCATCAGGCTGTATCTCATGAACCGTAATAATTAGAGAGTTGAAATTTTTACAGATGATATATTTCTGTAGCCGCCATAACAACAAAAACAGAAAACAATAAATATTTAACGGGGCTCCCATACAACAAACGTGATTTTCTTGCCGTTTATTATAGAGAATTGTAAAGGGTTCCCCTTCGTGCGCGAGTCCGCGTCGCACTTAGCCAGTTTTTTTACTACGGAACGAAAGTTTTGGGTTATAAATAGTTCTCAACCATGCCAAGATCCCAATATAAATAAAATTAAAGAAAAAAAAAACTTTTTTAAAAACAAGCTTTTATTATTTGTTAATAAAATGAACTAAAAAGTTAAAAATAAATTAATCTGATGAGAAAAATACCATTACAATATAGGTAGCATTTTTTTTATAAATAAAAGCGTGTTACATTTTAATGAAACATTTAAAGAACATTTAGCTTACTAGGTACTTATTTTGCTTCTGCAATCACAATGTAACACGCTTTTATTTATAAAATAAATGCTACCTATTGTAATGGTATTTTTCTCATCAGGTTAATTTATTTTCAACTTTTTAGTTCATTTTATTAACAAATAATAAAACCTTGTTTTTAGAAAAGTTTTTTTTCTTTAATTTTATTTTTATCTTTTTAGTATATGTTTATACACCATTCAGCCCTCGGCAGGTGCTCAACTTCGCATTGAGTCATCCATCTAATCAATCAGACATAATTGACATTCATAACAAACGGAACGAACTTATTTCACAAATTTGTTGGAGATGCATATTCACGCCAAACAAGATACTCGTCAAGATAAATTAAACGAGCCCAAACTCGATGGGGTTGCGTCGTTTAATTACGGAGTTCTTATGGCCACCTTCTAGCTCCATCATCAGACCCTGGTTACCATTATATTATTAAAGTACTCGTCAAGGTGATTTAAACGAGCCCAAACTCGATGGGTTTGCGTCGTTTGATTGCGGATTTTTTGTGGCGACGTTTCAGCTCCATTATCAGACCCTGGTTACCATATACCATCAAAGTACTCGTCAAGACGAATAAAACGAGCCCAAACTCGATGGGGTTGCGTCGTTTAATTGCGGAGTTTCTATGGCCATGTTCCAGCTCGATCATCAGACCCTGATTACCATATATTATCAAAGTACTCGCTAAGCGGAACTAAACGAGCCCAAACTCGATGGTTTTGCGTCGTTTAATTGCGGAGTTCTTGTGGCCACGTTTCAGCTCCATCATCAGACCCTGGTTACCATATATCATAAAGGTACTCGTCAAGACGAATTAAACGAGCCCAAACTCGATGGGGTTGCGTCGTTTAATTGCGGAGTTTCTATGGCCATGTTCCAGCTCGATCATCAGACCCTGGTTACCATATATTATCAAAGTACTCACTAAGACGGACTAAACGAGCCTTAACTCGATGGAATTGCGTCGTTTCATTACAGAGTTTCAATGGCCATGTTCGGTGTTCCAGCTCCATCATCAGACCCTGGTTACCATTGAAAGACAAACTACTCGTCAAGTCGATTCAAACGAGCCCAAATTCTATGAGGTTGGTTCGTTTCATTGTCAAGGTTTAATGGCATTGGCCACCTTCCAGCTCCATCATCAGATTAGAACCATTTCATCATAATATTGCATTGTCACGCGGTTTACACATGTATGCAAATTTTAGCTCATCTGTAACCGGGAAGTGGATAAAATTTAACTTGCAAGATTTGATTACAGACAAAGGGATAGGTGAAACTAAATACAAGCTTGTATGGCCACCTTCCGGCTCCATCATCAGACCTTGCTTCCCACGTTGCACCAAAGTACTCGTCAAGACGAATTAAACGAGCCCAAACTCGATGGGGTTGTTTCGTTTAATTGCGGAGTTCCTATGGCCATGTTCCAGCTCCATTATCAGATCAGCACCATTTTATCATAATATTGTATTGTCACGCGGTTTACATATGTATGTAAAACTTCAGCTCAACCGGTAACCGGGAAGTGGATCAACTTTAACTTGCAAGATTTGATTACAGACAACGGGACAGGTAAAACTAAATAAAAGCTTGTAAAATACACACCTGTGGAGTTTTGATTGGTCTCAATAGTATGTGTAGCTGTCCTCAAATAGATAAAGTTGAGTATGTAAAATATTTGGGGGTGATGTTAGACCAAAGACTATCGCGGTATCATCAAATTAAACAAATCACATCGCGAATACGTAAATTCAACTGGATCTTTAAATCATTGAGATAAATAATGCCAAAAAACGTAACCTCCAGTACGGGTGATTCTAAAAACCTATTTAACGAAATATACATCTCTCTAGTCCAATCTACAGGATGTCCTAGAGAATGGGACACTCCTTAAAACCATGTGGTCAGCTGGTCATATACAACAACTTTTTCTATGGGAGCAACATCGAAATCGAGAATTTTTTTTCAGCTTCTCCATACAAACCTACTCGCATACCTCGATGATAATGTATGGAGCATCTGAAAATAAAATCACGATTTCGATGTTGCTCTCATAGTAAAAGTTGTTGTATATGACCAGCTGATCACGTGGTTTTAAGGAGTGTCCCATTCTTTTGTACACCCTGTATAATAACATATTGTATCCCAATCTGGGGTGGTGCACTCAAGACACGTTTCTTGGAAGTAGGGAGAGCCCAACGTACTTTGCTAAAATAGTAAGTAGTTGTAGAGTGCGTGAGCAGGAACTTAAGCGATTTCTTCAGAAACTTATTCAGGGTGCTTAGGTACAAAAACAAAAGTTTACAAACTATTTAAAAAAAGGATTTTTCAACACAAAACCTATACCAAGTCAGTAACTTTCTAACGGTACGTTTGTATATTATACAATCAATTTAAAAAAAAAGCATAGAAAACTTACTTAAAGCATTGCATAGTTGGTAGAAGAAGAAATAAATAATAATGCACTATAAATGTTCCTTATAGAAAAACACAATTTGCTAGGGTGTAATTTGACTCACGTTCAGCGTATCTATATAATAAAATAAATAATATACAACAAAACGTACCATGAGTGTAAATCTAAAGTGAGAAATTAGGTAAAAGATTTAAGCTACGATGAAATAGAAACTTTTATGGATTATAAGAGGTAAACTGTATTGGTCTTATTGATGACCGTGGTTTGGATTTTCACCTAAATTCAATTAACTTATATATCTTATGTATATAAGGTCCGATTTTATTAGTGTACATCCTGATAACCTGTGACTATATAGGTGAAAAGCAATCTTTAAAACCAACTTTCAAATGTCTTTTATAAAATTTAAAAGAGTTAAAAATAAAAATACAAAATAACAACATCGACTTCATATTGCATAAACTCGTCCTATCTTCGACTCTTTCTTGCTCTGACAAGGGGAAAGAATAAGACGGATAATCAGATGGTTAAACGTACCAAGATAGGATAAAATTATGCAATATGAAGTCAAAGTCGTTGATTTTGATTTTTAACTTTTTTAGTTTTTATGGTACACATTTGAAAATTGTTTTTTACGATTGCTTTTCACCTATACACGGTCTTACTTTGCATCCTTGCCATATTTACAGAGGTAACTATATCACTGACAATGATAACAAATCAGTAAAAAAAGAAAGACCTAATTCTATTTTTTTTTAATCTTGAGTATTTTATTTTATCGACAATCTATTAAACACAACACTATTATTGAAACGCATGCACATCACTGTTCTTATTTATCGGCACAAAAGACTTTGTAGTATTACTTGATTAGTGATCGCGTACCGTTCGAGACAAAATCGGTTTATTCCTATGTGTACTGCAAAACCAAATTCACTAAAAACTTAGTGTACTTTATTTATGGGAGTCTCTAGTTTATCTAAACAATAGGTATTGTTCCCTACTTTTATCTCTGTGAATATGGCAAGGATGCAAAGTAACACCATGTATAATCACAGGTTAACAGGATGTACACTAATAAAATGGGACCTTATATACTGACTGCATACATAAACACACATATATATAATATATAGGTACTTACATACATACATATACATGTATACCATAATCTTAATTGTATAAATATCACACACTCATAGAAATACATAGTACTCGTACTTACATAAACAGTAGCGAACTGATATAATCATAGTGTAAATAAAGTAATAAAATATGTATTGTTGGCATTAACTGCCTTACTTAATGTATTGTTTATAACTGAAAATGTCAAAGTTTATATTATACCTACACTATTTTTGGAACTAGATTAAGAAAGAGCGGAGTCTCCTGGCACATGCATTGTATGCTTAAAAGGAGACTTCGACAACTGGTGTTGAAACTATTTTTGTAATGAATAAACAATATTTTATTTACTATTTTTTAACCGACTTCAAAAAAAAGGAGGAGGTTCTCAATTCGTCTGAATGTTTTTTTTTTTTTTTGTATGTATCTTACGCGATTACGCTGTCTATTATGGACCGATTTCAAAATTTATTTTTTAGTTGGTAAGGGTATACTCCCGAGGTGGTCCCATTTCCACCAAGTCAGATTCTGATGATGGGATCCCTGGGAAATCGAGGGCAACCCTCAATTTTTATAGCCACCCATAATGTTTTGCATATATTTTCTGACTCGATGCTGATTTTTGGGTCTGGTAATCATCATGTCATGTTGCTGACCTGATGATGGAAGCCACAGAACTCCTTAACGGATAGGAGTTAGAAGATAATACTGCAATTTGTCGACAGAACGTATTTCGCAGTGTGTTGAGCAGACGTGGAGCTTATGAGGTACCAGACCGCCAATTTTTATTTACTGGGGGCGTACACCCACACCCAGTAACGAAAAAAAATTTGAAAGTTCCTTTCTTAAATTGACTTGGTATTCAATGCAAGACCTTATCCTATAGTTATGACACCAAAATAGCCGCCGTTCTGGTTGGAGTGTAGGAAAACCCTTTCCTTGAGACTTACAAATTTTCGTCGAAATATTGACCCAATATAAAACCTTATTTTTATCATACTATTCGATGAGGGGTCCATGGAGGACCAACATTGGCTAAGGTTACTTTGCTGTTAAGTCATTTTTGGCGGAGTTGGAAGGTGAAAACTGAAGCTTATTTTAAAGGCGTCTGGGACTTGTAATAAATTTCGTCGAAAAATTGATCATTAATAGCACCCTATTTTTATTATACCATTGGGTGGGTGGTCTACAGAAGAACAACATTTGTCTAGGTCACTTTGCTGTTAAGTCATTTTTGGCGGAGTTAGGAGGGGAAAAATAGAGGACTTAACATTTAAAATTGTAAAATAAAATAAGTTTAATAAAAAACTAAAAACCGACTTCAAAATGAAACTAAAAAGCGAAAAATAATATTGACTAAAACATACCTAATCAGTTCTTTTTGGAGTCGGTGCGAATGAACACATTTTAACTCTCGATGGCTGGCACCGACTCCAAAAAGAACTGATTAGTATGTTTTAGTCAATATTATTTTTCGCTTTTTAGTTTCATTTTGAAGTCGGTTTTTAGTTTTTTAATAAACTTATTTTTTTTATTAAAGGGAAAGTGGTGAAACTGAAAAAAATATCATATTTATTTAGCAGATCTCGTCAAAATCTAACGATTGTGTATAAAACATTGGTTTAAAATTCTGACTGTGAATAATACAATATATAACGTGTTTAAATAAAATAAAAAATATCTGAAATATATTATATCGGCATATACGCGTCCAAAAGCCAAATACAAATAAGTAAATTGTATACGTTTGGAAAGATTTTCAAGAGCAATCGAATGGTACTAAATCAGATAAAAAATATTAATATTTTTTTATAGAAAAAATACTATGAACAGCTGTAACGGGTCGAATTTTGTACATTGAAGATATTTGGAAAATTATTTTTAGGGGAATTGAGTAATCGATACTGTAGCCAAAACTGCAATAATTTTTATTTGAGTCTTCCTGTCTGACAGTCCAGACGTCTGTACCTTGGCCGCACTTCACGCCCAAACTATTAAGTTTAGGTAAATGAAACTTGGGGTGATTTGTGTTCATACTAAAAGGTAGGACATAGGATACTTTTTATCTCAAATTAAGCACGGTTCCTTAGGGACAGGGGATGAAAGTCAAAATGTTTATTAATTTGTGAAACTTGTGAAACATAGACACATATCCAATTGTATTTTCTTTTTGTACATTTTAATAGTAAGTATAATACTAAAAAGATTATCTCTCAAATATTTTAAGGATTTGGTTGTTTGTAAATTACAGGCATCACATCTCTGAATAATGCGTCCTAATAACTTAGATCCGTAATGTTTTGAAACCTTTGAACGTACGGCTCATCTAAGGCTAGATTGGGTTGTTTTAGTGTACTTTTTCGAATAGGCTTATTGTCAAAGTCAGACACTAAAGGTGTTAGTAATTAAGTTTTCATAATATGCATTGCAAATACTCGCAGCATCATTTCAGTAAAATGCTATGATGAAGAGTATACACATGTATGAAATCCTGTTTCTTCTATTTAAAACTTACTCACAAGAGAATAAGAGTGAAGAAGGCAGGTAGAAAGGCGCGACGATTGAGACTTTTACATAAGTATAAGCACAGTACATAGGTATATCTATACAGTATGGAAACTAGGCCTGTTTGTCGAGATACGTCAATGGAGCGTTAGGGTTGTCTTATAAAATTGATTAAAAACGAACTGAAAATAATAGAAATGAAGACAAAGCTTTGACTAAAGAGGATTTAAATATTACCGGTCTTTCTTATAAACGTTGATTAAATTTGACACTGCTGAACAGCTTATTAAAAATATCTTTAGCTCATAAACGCTAATTAAAGTTAATCATCGTCTTAGTGACCTCGTAACTAGCTGTCAAGATAAGCAGCATCGTACCCTTGTTTAAAATTTAATTACCGAAATGGCGTCGCATCAGCAGCTGTTTTCTGTCTAGCTAGCTGTCATCTAGGGGGTCCCGCATACAGTGATGTGTTAAACACTCCTAAATGACATAAGAGATTTCTTAATAATGGCTGTATGGCTCTAGCCATCACCTTTCCCTTCGTAGAAAAATACAAGTACTACTCTTTGGTCTCAAGATGAAGGTGATTGACAAGTGACATTGCTTTGAACATTCTTTTTTTGAGTTGTTGCTTCAATGACAGTATTTTGGGACTTTCATAATGACTAGAGTCCGGTGTTGGCAGAGTAAAATAAAAATTGTGGTAATTAACTAACAACGCCTAAGTAGCGTTTATGAGAGAAAAATAGTTACGCACTAATAAAAATTTTAGTTTTTAGCAATTACCATGCTAGGTTTATCTAAGATTTTTAATACTTGAAAAATCTTAGTTACGCACTACTTAAGAAGTTAAGCAGTGAATAGTTAATCAGTTACTAAGATGTTGATTAGTCGATTTTTATAAGTAAGGCCGTACGTTTTTACGTTTTACAGCGACAGTGATAACTGACATCATCTCGTCTCGTATCGGCAGTATTTGGCATCCCCGACTCTCAGTACTCTTTTTTTTACTGAGATTTCTTGTTGAGGCGTGCAAATGTGTAAGTACGTCATTTTGGCCATTTATAGGTAGTTTATTTACTGTATAGACATTGTATATAAGGTGTAAACTTATCAGTTAACTCTTTTCTAGAATGTTGTTCTACTGCTCAAATAAAACAACTTTTTGTATGAGACTAACTTCGAAATCGTAAAAAAATATTTCATATCTTTATACAAACTGATCTCAGCTGATCTTCCGTTTTGTATGGGGAAATCGTTTTTTGTTTTGCGGTTTTGAAGTTGGTCAAATAGAAACATTTGTTCTATTAAGTAGTAGAATTATCCCCTAGAAAAGAGTTAACTGATAAGTTTACACCTTATATACTGTGCCTATCCCAACTCCTTTTCTATTTCTGTCGTAACCAGTTTGTCATAGTTTAAACTATCTGTTATTTGCCAAGTACATTTTGGAAACTATCTAATGGAACTGTATAATCAAATATAATATGTTCCTTTCTACGTCAAACGCGGGGAGCCACAGTGAAAAGATCTCTCCGACTCTCTCTGTCAACTTAAGCATTAATTTCATATCCCCATTAAAACTAAAACCTCCTCGTCTACCGGTTCTTTCCACCGACTTAAACCTCGCCCTGCTCAACCGCTCTTTTCTAGATATTGAACGATCTAATTCCCCTTCTTACTTCAAATCTCAAATTTCTCTTCTTAGTTTGACGCACTCCCGCCACGTGCGTTCGTCTAATAAACTTACTCTGTCCATCCCTTCTCATTGCATTGGTTTTATTTCTAACTCTTTTTGATTCGTTTTACGACTCCTTTAAAAGTGTGTTATATAGTTTCTTACATAATAAAAAAAAATAAAAATAAGTCACCTCTATATCCTCTTTATTCTGCAGCAAGGGTGCTTCTAGAATGTTCTTCAGACAGAAATCTTCGTTATCCAGTTCAAAGATGTACTTGGTGACCTCCATAATGCGTTGCCAGTGACGTGCCTTCATCGCTTTGTTGGCCATCAGTTCCAGCAGTGGGCACATGTCGTTAAAATCGTCGACAGTTTTCTTGAGAGCAAAGAAGGCTGGCCATTCTTTTAGGCTATGGAGAGGAAGAAAAATAAGATTGAAAAAGAAAACACTAAAATAAATAACCAATAAAATCTAACAACATCGACACCACTGCAGCAAACTAAGCAGCCAAACTACTGTACTACAGCGATTATAAATAATATAAATCATAATTATAAATAATAATTATAAATCCATGACTCTTGTACAAAGGCTCGTGCTCATCACACATACACTTTCACACATACATTGTGTGTTTATTTAGGGTAAAAAAGTTAAAAAACAGATTATTTAAACCAGTTTCAACTTTTTGCAAGGAATTGGGTTTGTATGTTTACTATACACATAATTCTCAACAGGAAATACAACGAGCTGCTCTTTCAATAATAAATTATATTAAATGAGGCTAACGTTAATCTTTGTATACTAAATTAAAAATAATAATTTAAATAAGAAAGTTATCACAACCTTACAAAGATAAATAAAATATTAAGGTGTTACAAAATTATCTGCAGCTGGCTGCAATGGATGAAAGTATTGCGTATAAAGATTGCAATAGTTAAAAATTTTTTTTTTTTTACTATTCTTTCTTTCTGTCTTTTCTTAAAAAAAATATTACCAATCCATCCAACGAAATTTCATCACTACCTACACATTTAAATCAATCAATCAATTATTAAAGTAACACTTTCACCCATTGCATATTGCAGCAGTGGCAGATATTTTGAATCACCTTATATTTTGTGACTGGTGGTGATGGTTATTATCTACGTACCCTTTAGGCAGCTTTCGGCACCTATTCTGGAACTCCATGAGTTCGTTGTTGATCTCCTCAATATTGACCTCTCCCCATGGAATGTCGTAGTAGCTGCTGACGCGGTCGATGACGTCATTGTACAGCTTGTATAGTTTCTGGAGCAGGTTGAGCTCTTTTCTAATCTGCGCCAGTTCAGGGTATTCGGTGTGAGGGAGACCGAATAGTTCTTCGCCATTTTGGTACGTTTGCAGTTTACGCCACATGCCATCAAAACGGTTCTGGTGATTAATAAAATAAAAAAATATAAACAATAACCTTAAAAAAACACAGTCCTTATTAGAGAAAAGGTTATGATAAAAAGCGAGGTATATTTAAATAATCTACCTCCGTTAATATGTTATGAATATAATTTTCTCACTTCAGTCACTAATTCCAATTCCATCCCACTAATCAAAAAGTATTCTGCACAATACTTTTTACTAATATTAATTTAATATTAGTTAATTATCAAAGAAAGACAAAATAAAGAAAGATATATAACCTGGAAGAGTATCAGTCTGTCTGATGCTTCCCTTGGACTCAAGCCAGGTTGCATTGGACCAGCATGGCGATACTCGTGGCAGTACTCGGTGTTGTCTTCCCTAAACCTGTCGAGGTTGTTCTTAAGGTCATCTGAGAAGGTCGGCTGCATCTTTAGAAGTTGGAAGTGGGTAGCCAAAGCTTGAGCTTGAAGCTGCTGCCAAGTGTAACGGAGATTGTCCACTTGTTCTAAATCTTCTTTGCTAACAGGCAACTCGTAGCGAGTGATGATGTTGAATGCTTCCTGGAATTTAAAGAGGACTTTCTAATATCCTGGTTTGATGATGAAATTGTACAGATGGTGTCCTGTGCGGAAATTTTATGATTTGGTAGGTATTGTCAGATCATTCATGAATTTTCTACGCCATTTCACAGCACATTTCATCGAAAAATTAACTGGCTGTCTATTTCAAGTTAAATTAGGCTATAAATATGAATTGTGAATGAAATCCAGTATTTATTTACATACCTCAACAGGGTCAATTTTGAGTTCCATGTCGACCTCTTGTTCCCTTATCTTCTTCAATGTTTCCATGACAGTTCTGACGTCATCCAGGTCTCTTATAGGTCTCTCCAGTTTCCGTTCCAGATCATTCATAATGGCATATACGTAGTCCATCTCGCGTTTGTACTTCTTACGCATTGCTTGGCTTATTCTGTGAGTACCGTCTGTTAAAAAATGTAGACTGAACTGAGAAATTTACTCTAAGACCATAAGTCATCACCATTTTTGACTTTTTGGTTCACTAGTATTCTACATAGTACGTTAAGTAGCAAAACAACAAAATAGTGATAACCACGAATCTTTCAGTGTTATATTGATTTAATTGAATCTTTGACGAGGAATTAATTAATTAATTATAAGCAGACAGCTGTCTGGTGTTGCGGGTCGCATTCCGGACTACAAAACCTAGTCGCGGGTCGAATCCCGCAAAGGGCAAACGTTTGTGTGATAATCACGAGCATTTGAAGTACCTAAGTCTGTCTGGGTGTTTATAAATGTATTTAAATACGTTTATCTACTACCGAGTCGCCATACTACAAGCTTTGCTTAGTTTTGAGCTAGATATAGGGTGTTATTGTGAAACCAATTTACTTAAAATTTGCTTTAAAAGTAATAAAATATAATTATTGCATAGACCGAATACCTAGTGGTATCAAAGTATTACATATTGTATAATAACTTACTTTTTAGTTCAGTAATCAATCCGAGCTTCAGCTTTTCGGTCGAAACAGCAAGGCAATTCCCTATGACCAGCACATCGGGTTCGGTGGCCAGCTTGGCTTCCAACTCGCTGTGTTTCTTCAGAGCCAGCTCAAAGTCGTTCAGGTTCCAGGACAACAGCTGGCGTAGGGTTTTTTCGCACTTCCAAAGGTAGTGGTATGGACGCCAGCGCTTCACTAGGTTGTTTAGCTCCTGAAGTTTTCACAAAATCTTTAATACGATAGATATAGCTAATGTTTATCGTACACCACACAAAAGAAACAAAGTTACAGGTACAAAGATGTGTCTAGTGAACCAGTAGTCAAGTGGATTATTATAAGTACCCTACAAAAAATAATAAGGTTCAAAGAGAACTACTAATTTTATGTATTTTTGAAAATAAATCTGTAACCCAATCAATATGTTTTATACTAAGCACTGACAAATTTATGTTCGTTAAAATAAATTAATACCAACCGTTTTGATATTGTGCGTGCAACTAGATATTTGTGAAAGCGTCTTCACGACTTCCTTATTCTCAATCACATGGCTGTAAAAGTTCTTCTGCTGGAACGGGAATGAGGGTTTCTCCTCTGACTCCAATCGATAGTGTCTCTTGCGCCTTACTTTCGCAGCATCAATCACCTTCAGTCCCTTTTGCTGCATGCCCGCGTTTTGCGCTGTCCCTGATTGCACCTGTTCGTCAAGTCTAGTGACTACTTCTAGAAGATGGTTCGGCGAGCGGCCTGCTATCTTCTTCCAGTTAACCTGGCTTTGGGTAAGGGACGCACGAGGGGTCAAAGCGGGGAATCCAAATAAGGGTAAATAGCACATCGAGTGATAAGCAAATAAACAAAAACGGTTTAATGCAGTGAGGATATAGACACAGTCGTAGTCACAAGTGTTAGTGTAGGTATTAACAGTTCACAATGCACAATACAATTAACAACACAGGGTGGGTGAGAAGGTGATAGAAAAGACAAAACGTACAAATTAGTATGTACAATTTAAGAAGTCATTTTTATTCGTATTAGTTAAATATTTACAAGTTTTGTTTATTTGAATGGTTTATCATAATTGTAGTTTAAGTTGCTTTAAATTAATGTGTAAACTTAAGGTATACATTTTTTAATGGCTAATGATATAAACATACGAACAACTCACAACACAACTCACATGTAGAAAAAAATGCTATTAATGCATTTGTAAAAACACGAGATAACTATCTTTTTCATACAGCTAAATTTGTTTTATAATCTTATAATCTTCATAGTAATTAACACTGCTTCAAAGCTCCTTTTTTTTTTGAAATAGGCTTACTCTTGACCCCAATCTTGCTCTAGAGCATAGATGGGATCTACGATGGAGCGAGCTTGCCCAGAAGATGCCTATTCACTCTGGACTTAAAGAGAGTCAGGTTGTTCTCGTTTCAGCCACAGGACGTCCACTGCTGAACATAGGCCTCCCCCAGTGACTTGTGTCATCGGAGGGTTTTTGCCATACTCGCCACGCTTGGCAGGCGGGTTGGCGAGCGCAGTTTTTTTATTATTTCGCACGCAGACCCTGCTCCCCGTCTAGTGCTACAGGATTAAGTCGCCTCTTACGACACGCCTCCTGTTGGCGGTGAGGAAGTGTATTCTTTGCGGCCGTCCCCACACGGCACAGTCAGGTTGTATGCACTCGGAAATACAGACGCAGGCAGGGAATTGGGAAGGGAAAGAAAAAAGATGACGAGAAGCGCTTAGTGCCGATTATGGGTATATCAACCAAGAACGGATGGTAGCCGGCCGTGCGTCTGGATGTCCGATGGAAGAAAGGTGACGGTGGTATGAGCTCATGCAGCTCATGAGCACACTCTCCGAAGTACAATCTATAGAAGACCGATAGGCATGCAACCTTGCGGCGGTGAGCCAGGCTGTGCAGCTTGGACGCCACCAGTTTTTTATCGCCTATTATTCTCTTGGCTCTGCGTTCCACCGAGTCAAGTGCAGCAAGTTGATATTTCGCCGAGACTGCCCAAAGGTGGCAGCAGTACTTTATTTCAAAGGGTTAATTTCATTCAACTTCGGTAATAAACTATGCGTATTTTGTCATTAGTTATAACTAAAAGCCACTCCTTGTGTTTACATTATTTGCCAGTTCCAAAAAATATAAATAGGAAATAGTCATACAGGTATGTATTTACACTTTTACAAATAGCTTAACACACAGGATATCGAGAACCATGATTAAATTAAATAAATAAGAAATACCTACAGTATTTTTAAATTGTATTTAAAGAACTACGAAATCAATGTGTTCTAAGTTATTGTTAAAATACTAGGCATGCCTTTTAAAGTTCTGTCGTTTTCATATTTCCCGGCAATTTTGAATTTGGTTCTATATTTGAATGTGTTTAAATTTTGAATCTCAAAACAGTTGAAAGTGTTAAGATTAAAGCTATTGTTTAGTCACAGCGTCGATTGGAAACTGTCAGGTTACGTACGAAAATTAATCTTTATAAAGAAAATGTTCGTGCAATAATTTTATACAACTTTAGAAGGGGCCTGACACGGCTTCAGTGTTGTGAAGAGCTAACATCTGTGTTCAGTGATAAAGCCCCATGTCTGCGGACTGTCGAACGCTGGTATTTAGAATTCCATCGTGGACATACTAGTGTTAGTGACAAATCTCGCGAAGGACGCCCAAAATCTGTCTTCACTGAAGATAAAGTCATTGCCGCGAGACAACTAATTCTCGAAGATCGTCATGTGACGTATCGAGAGATTAAGGCTCTATTAGACATCTCAGGGACAACCGTTCAGAAGATCTTGCATGAAGCGCTTGGTGTAAGAAAGCTAGTTTGCCGTTGGATACCGCATCTGCTTTCCGACGATCACAAGGTGGCCCTCGTCAGATGGTGTAAGAAAACTCCGCAAAGGTTCAACCTAGGAGAGTCAAATCACGTCTACGAAATCATCAGAAGTGACGGATTTTAGATCTATGCCTACGATCCTGATTCCAAACAACAATCTACAATCTAGGTCTTTCAAGATGAGCCAAAGCCGACTAAAGTTGTTCGTTCTCGAAGCACTTCAAAGAAGATGGTGGCCACGTTCGTTGGAAAAACCGGCCATGTTGCGACTATTGCTCTTGAAGATCGTAGAACGGTTAACGCAGAGTGGAATACCACAGTTTGTGTACCACAAGTCATCGCCGAACTTCTAAAATCTAACTCAAAGCGACGCATGATCCTGCACCACGACAACACAAGCTCACACATGACACAGCGCTCGTCAAACGATTGAGTATTTGAAGCAGGAAAAAATAGAATTTCTTGACCATCCCCCATACAGTCCTGACCTAAGCCCTAACGATTTCTTTACATTTCCTAAAATTAAGAAAAGTCTTCGTGGTCAAAAGTTCCAGTCCGGTGAAGAAGCAGTCGACGCTTTCAAGTCAGCCATTTTGAACACCCTCACTTTGGAGTGGAATAAATGTTATATTAACTGGTTTGAGCGAATGGAAAAGTGTATTAGGCTACGTGATGAATACTTTGAAAAACAATAAAAAGTACTATATGGTTCTAGTTGTGTTTTTTTCTTCAAACGACAAAACTTAAAAGGCATTACCTCGTGGTAGATTGTACAACAAGTGCATAAAACGCACCATTTTACCCTAGACGACGTATACCCACTACCCACCCGAGCCTCATGCGAGGGTGGATAGTCAAGTCGAGGGTAAAATGGGTTTTATGTACGAGTTATACACTCTGCTTTTCACTTCGATTGTGAGGAAATAAAACAGCAATATTGCAAACAACATAAAAAAATAAAACAATTTCAAATTGCAACACAAAGAAAATACAAGGCCTTCGTCCATATAGGCTTTTTTTATACGCGACAGTGGCACTTAACATCATAGGTCGTAGTCTATTAATGCTCTTGAAATACTTATTTCTTATAAAACTCATTAATATTGCATAACTTAGTTTTATTAATTTAGTGTTGAAACATGGATTACGTATAAAAATTAAGAAACAGAATGAATTATCAAATTTATTTAATTGCGTGTATGGATAACATTAGGGTGGGTCACTCATGTTCATGGAAAAAAAAAGTTTTGTAATTTCATTCTAATAGTGATATTCACTGCCCGTTGAGTAAACAAGTATGTAATGCTACGTAAAAAAAAGTCAAATTATGTTGTATCTTTAGCCCGCGCTTGCGGTTCAAAGTTGTTAAAAATGTGTATAAAACATGGTAAAATCAAATTCAATTATTCAATAAAATTTCAAAAATTTTCAGAATAACATCAATGTTTATTAAAGTTCAGAGCACAAACATTTATAAAAACTAAAATTTAGACAACTTTAATAGGTATCATTTTACTTAGGAAAAACAGAAAAAACGTTACATTTTGGTCAAAGAATCTTGTTTGCTTTCAAATCTAGGTAAGTATTATTTTTTTGAGACGCAAACTTTGCTTGAATTAACCCTTCTTTTGGTTTTCATTAAAACCTGTCGGTTTTTTTTACCTGCGTGTGACATGGTAATTTAAAACATTAAAATGATGATTTATTTAGTAAGACGTAATATTTTTACTTTTAGAAAAAAATATTGTTGACCCACCCTACTAAGCAGCCACCTTTGACGACCTTTGTCTTAGAGTCGACGAAGATTTTACTTTATGCACTAGAGCATGAAAAGCGATTTTATGCCGCCTATACCTCAGCATAAAGATGAACTTTACATCATGAGAAGTGAAAATGTATTATTGTGTTAAAATATAGTAAAAACTTAAAATAATTGAAAATAAATTTGTTTACATATTAGGTATTAGAGCAGATACATTGTCAAAACTTTGAATTATACTGACAACAACAATTTTTGCGCTTTTAAATCCAGGGCGGTAACCACGAACTCCTAAAACAATCTCAAATCTGTCAAACATTATCATTTCTGTCAAATTTTGTATGAAATGACGTACCAAAATTGGCAGATTTGACAACTTTGAGATTGTTTAAGAGTTCATGGTTATGGCCCTGGTCATTTTTCTGTATAAAACTATCTGATCTGGCTGTATCCACAGAATAATAACCACTTATTAGATTAAATTCCGATACACACAAATCCACAGAACAAGTAAGACTCGCCTTAATCCCTGTTCTGGGCACAAATCAGGAAATGTAAAAACCTAGGTTCCATTAAATCGTACAATTTTCGTTTAAAATGTAAGTTTTTATATTATAATAGATCCTTTTGCTTTTGTACGCGGCTTTAGGCATATAGGTCGCTACAGGATTATTATGTCGCCGAGAGTTCAATACTGAAACGCCCTAGTGCTTTAAAAATGCTGGACGATACGATTGACGCTATAAATAGAAAGTTCGGATTTCAGAATGTACTGTAATTACTGGCAATCGGCCACGTACCTACTTAGGGAGTAGTTATGACAATCGGACGTGGCGCGCGCGCACGAAGTCAACATCTCCAATGTCATATGCACGTCAATCGCGATACTATGACCACACTTACTCGTAGTTGTACTTTTGAACTCTCAACATGTTTACTTTTACTGTAGTTATTTTAGATTTATTGTTAATACAGATAAATGGCAAGAGAAAACCCAGAAAAGAATCATCTATGAAGATAATATCATGTCCATCCATTTAAAGCTGAGAGACTTTTATGTCAATTAAATACACGTTACCAAAGAGTAAGTAGTTATAAAAAAAACACTGTTCGGCACTGCTGCAAGCGCCATGATCACGGAGTAACTCCGTAGAGTAGAGTTACTCCGTGATCATGGCGCTTGCAACAGTGCCGAAATATCGGGAACTCAAAAATAAGGTACATGGTAGCAATCCCGTAACAAACTATTCTAATGTTAGTGACCATGAAAGTTTAAAACAATATAAAACAGTATGAATTGAAACAAAATTTAACAAGGGCTAGGGTTCGAATCCCACATGTAGATGTGGGATTCGAACCCTATTGAATTGAATTGAATTGAATCTTGAATGGCGGGCGAGTGCATTACCAACTTCGCTACCAAGTCACTAGCTATTAAGTCGAAATCTTCAAGTGTTTCTCGCAGATTTTTTTTATCTATGATGCAGCATTGATCAGGCAATTTGCGGATACTCGACCCGATAGAATTATTGTTACAATTTTGTGTGGCCATAAACTCTATCGTGAATTCGTGAGATATTTTACTTATAGGTTTTTGTCATTTATATAAAGTATCTGATTTTATGTTATAAATAGTTTCGGTTTTTATTTGTTTTATCTTAAGATTTAAAACTGTTAATTCTTCTTATCAAATATAAAAGTAAAACATAGTAAAAATTGAAAAAAAAACTTGAAAAAGTTACTGCTTCAAGTGAGATGCGATCCCACGACCTCGGATTACCGGGCGTGTGTTTCCTCTACTAAGCTATCCAACCACTAATCGATTTGGCGAAATCTTTCAAGTTTTTCTGTCGAAGCCATCGTTTTTTCTAATCAATGTTGCGGTATACTACCGTAGTTAGCTAAGTATGTATAGAGTGTGGCAATGTGGCCAGCCTTTTGGTGATAATAATCTGATTTTATATTGTGGGCATTTTCGCCAGTAGACGTCCCTTCGCTTTTCACGATGTCTCACGACATTTCACTGTAATTATTTAAAAAACTATGTGGTTTATTAGAAAAATTAAATAATGACATAGAAGGTTGTACATTAATGTGTACTTCTAAACATTTAAAATAGAAGGAATCATGTATTATTATTGAAAAATAAATGTTTAAAATTAAAAGATGGTGATTTTTTGCATTCCCTATACAGACTAGTCGAAGTTTAAAAGGGTCAATATCAACACATGCGACTTTTTGACAGTTTTGATGGCAAATATTTGTTTCAAGTTTTCATACGAAATAAATTGATAATACTAATCTTTAGGGTAAAACATAGCATATGTGAAATTGTGCCACCTAATTTTAACATAACGCCACCGAAACTGAATTCCGCCACCGAAACTAAATATCACTAAAAAAAATTCGTTAGATGCTTGTAAGGATCTCAATAGATGACCAGGGGGTCTAGCGCGAAATGTACTATCCAAATGTTCGGATCCGACCGATCCCCGACCGTAGGTTCGATTGGAACCTTAACGCGAAACAGCATCGAAATCGCGGGATTCCATCGAGGCCACAGACAATTTTAGAAGAGTATCAGAATGAATTATACTGAGTGCTAGTGTTATGCCTATGTATTAAAATTTTACCGGTTTTGTAAAAGTCTCTTGCCAATTCAAAATATTAGCAAACTAATGCGTAAACATGGTTTCTATTAGCAGAAAAATGTTAAAATGAAACTACTTTTAGAACAGAATAGAATAGAATAGAAAAAACTTTATTGACACAGTACAACACATTAAAATATTACAAAGAAGATTATAAAATAAAATAAGACTGTGCCAAATAGGCTTCCGCTCAGCAATTGTCATGATATGCTTGCAAGCATGTCATGACGCTGGTCTTCCGCGGACACCCATTGTTGGCATTGCGCATCCTTTCGAGGAGACACTCTTGAAAAATTATATGAGTGTTAGGTTATCCTAAGAGAATGGATGCGACTTTGATTGTCTCTCAAAAGGGTGCGCAAGGCGGGGACGCTTTAAACAATAAACTATTGCTAACAACATTTGCATAAACAGACAATGCCACGGAAAAAGAAAAAGAAAAAACATATAAATTTACAAATAATTAAATGAAAATTATACACATACTTAACTAAACTTAATTACTTCTGGCTGTATGGCTGTGTACCATTGCCTGTCCCACAGCTTATTTGATCAGTGGCCCCACCGTGGATAAATTCAACTAGGTACTACTGTCAAGCCACAGATTAATATATTTATATATTAATATATTTTACGGATTATTTCGCGATTTATTAACATTTTATTTAACCTGACGTTACGAACACTTTACAGCGTTCGTGTTTCGTGTTCGCGTAAAATAAAAAGACAATAATATAGCAAAATGTTTATTTCAATCAATTTAAGATATTCGAACTAAGAAAATTGCAACATTTCAATTGTTTATGACATTTAGAAAAATAAATGCTGGACACATGAAATGTCATTTCTTGCTTATTGATTTTAAAAAATTGTCCTGCGTAACTCGATCGCAATGTCGTTTGAAAATAATTCGATATTTGGAGTTATGTGGTATAATAATAAGATTTTTGTAGAAAATGAGTCTTACTTATTAAATAATGCTTTTTTAATTATGAAAAATCAAAAACATTTAACGACGTGTTACAGTTTGAAACCAAAAAAAAGTTTGTGTTTGTTATTCTGGTCGGATCAGCTGTCTGTCAGACTGTCAGCGCGAATCCGACCAAATATAATGGTCACTAAGATTAGACAAAATATGCTTGTGTTGCCTATCTATGTTATTTAAATGTATTCGTGGCTTAGTGCTAATAGTGCATTTCTATTAGTTTCATCATAAAATCAAAATATGAAGAAATTGTTTGTTATGTCAATATATTATTTTGTAATACATTTTTGGTGTGCCCAAAAATGTATTACAAAATATTATATTTGATACATTTTAAAACGTTTACAATAATTTGTGTCGTAAAATTGTACTTGTTCTATACGGTGGTTATAAAGCTTTAACTTGGAGGTGTGAAACTTGATCTTCTTCTTTGCGTATCGACTCAGGGTTTCATATGTGTGAAGACCAAAACTTAACCACCGATATAGCATTATCGGTGGCCTTGCAAAGTTCTTTGCGTGTGCAGGTGTAGGGACACGCAGGGCATGTCAGAAGATGGGATGGGATGAGATTGATAAAATATATCGCATCACGTCCATATTAGGGTGTAAAGTAGAAATACACCCATGGAAAAGCACAAACTTGTCCCTCAATGTAAACGATGCCAGGCGTATGGTCATACCCAGAAATACTGCGCAAAAGAACCAAGATGTGTAAAGTGCACTGGAAAACACCTTACTCGAGACTGTCGAAAACCTGCAGGCGAGAAGCCAAAATGTGTGCACTGCGGTGAACAACATCCTGCCAATTATGGTAATAATTATTATTAATGTAAGTAAAAAAAATACCTACGCACAAGCAAAATCAATTATGTACATAACGATGATGCAAATGTACCTACTGATAGTGCTGCAAAATTAGATCAAATCCTTAAATATATGTCTTCGTTTGATGAACGACTAAAAAAACTGGAAAACAGTGCCAAAACTGCGCATCAAAACCTAAAAAATGACTCACAACTTAAAAATTATGGCTTGGAATGCCAATGGACTACTCAGAGACCAAAATGAGCTGCAAGTAGTTCTAGTCACACAAAACATTGACATATGCCTTGTATCAGAAACACATTTTACCAAACAATCTCATATAACATTCAAAGGATACGACGTCTATCATGCACTGCACGCACTCCAACAACCGTGCTAGAGGTGGTAGCGCCGTTATTGTAAGAAATAACCTTAGTCATTATGAAAACTTTAAAATTGAAAATTGTAAAGAATTGATTGAGCATTTGACCAGTGACCGTAGTACATACTACTCTTTATGGAAGGTGACAAAGCAAATAGACAAACCTGTGCAAGCCATTCCTCCCATTAGAGAAATTGATACACCGATACACTTCGGGGAAGGGTTTACGATGATACTAATGTCAAATGATGATCGGTCGGATCGACTGAAATGCCCGATCCAACCGACCGAGCGTTTGCATTTCATATTAGAAAATGCCCGATGCATCAGTCAGTTCGTTAGTAACAAATGCCAGGCAAAGACCATAGTCCTACCTACCTACTGGGTGAATCTTGAAATTGGGCGTATTTGATTGATTCCCGTGGAAAATTTTAAATGATAAAGATATGCTAAAATCATGGTGTAATATTAAATTTGGATAGTTTTTTAACATATTGATCTAATAGGCACTCATTTTGCACAATTAGTTTCGAAAATATACCTAAGCAATTGAAATTTTGTCTATCACGGGAATCAAAAACAAGGCATGGGAATCAATAAAACAATCTTTATTATAGTTCAAATCAATTGTTGTCTGAAATATGTAAAAGTTTCTATGAATATAAAATTGAATCTAGCTATTTTAGTGTTATTAACAAATCACAAAGTAATGACACAAATTAAGATTATCTATGAATCACAAATACATTGGCACCGCATCCTTTATTTTATAAAGAAAGATTGATTCCCATGGCATTAAAACTACGGGAATCAATAACACGGGAATCAAAGTTCGTCAATTTTTATCGATTGCTCTTTAACTAAGAAACATATATTTTAAATGCAAACTTAAATAAATAATGCACTATCAATAGTTTTTGTTTGTTATAAGAAGCGATCTTTAAAAACAATAAAAATATTTTTTATGGATATCACGGTAATCAACGATGTATAGAAACAATGCCACGGGAATCAAATATTTACCTTCGTAACTTGGCGTGGATATGTCGTAGCCCGATCTTAAAATTAAACACTTCATGATGTGGCCGGCCATTTCATAAAATGTTCGTATTTCATAAAACGACCAAACAAAATTGGTCATATCGTTTAAACGTCAGTGTTTGATGATATGTCAATCAACGTTTGGCCATATCATTAAAATAGGTATAAATACTTTAATTAGTTACTGAAATTCGTTAAATATTAATTTTGGGCAATAGATAAATAAAACATTATAAATATTTGTAATTTTAAAAGGAAACTAATAAATAGAAAGATTTTAATAACCTAACTAACCTCCAAATTACGTGTCGAACTCCACAATAATTTGACGTTCCGCTTTTTTAGAGTGATTTCCATAAAAATCACATAGCTTGATGTCTTAACGATAATTTACTGTAATTAAATCTTCTATTTACACTTATTATTCACTTTCACAATTCACAAGAACAGAATAATAATTGTCCGCCGCTATGTTGTGCCACAATAACAAAGCGACATCAGCGCCTCTACCGGTAAATAATATAACTGTTTTACGATATGACCACCAACGTTTGGCCATTACATGAAGTAGTCGGTCATATCATCAAACGCTGACTGATTCATTGATCTGACCTATCAACATCATGATGTGGCCACCGGGAACTTTGCCGCATCATGAAAAACGACCATTTTATGAAATGGTTGGCCACATCATGAAGTGATTAATTCTAAGATCGGGCCACGACAGATACATGCTGCGAAGTGACCGCCTTCCACTACACTTAACTCACGACTGATTCTCGCGCGGCAACGCAGATTCGTATCCCTACTTTTTATTACTTGAGCTGCAGGTGAAGATTAGTGTCGTACCACGGAAATCAACTCTCAAATCTGGGCAAAATTTTGATTCTAAATTAAAGTATACCTAAATACTTAAGTAAAGATTCTAATTGACTAATCTATTTACAGACTACAACCACCGGGAGTGCTTAGACACCTAAGCTACCAAGTCGCTAGCTGCTTTGACGAAATCTTTCAAGTGTCTCTCGCTACGCTATTGATAAATAAAATATCTGATGAAACAATTTATGTATATAAACATAAATTGTTGTTTTTTTTATTTATTAGATTTAAAAACTGTTAATTCTTCTTATTAAATTTAAAAATAAAACAAAATATAGTATGATATTACATTGTGGTGTATTTTATATTAAGTAGGTTTTTTTTGGTGTTTTTTATTTAGGTTATTTCTTTATTACAGAATTATACTGTAAGGGGGGCACTGCAAGGGATTTTTAGGTGACGAATAGTAATGTATTCCTAAGCATAACCGCGGCTTGCTAAGACCACTGTCATAGCAAGTTAGTAGTAATATAAAGTTACGTCAGATTTTTTTATATTTAATTTGTTAATAATACAAATAAATAAATACAACTAGAAATATAAAAAAAACTGCAAAATAAAAAATGCAAAATATGAATTGAAAAAATAAAAACTGAATCAGTTGGGGTTCGAACCCACAACCATTGCATACATAGCGAGTGCTCTGCGACCTAAGCTACCAAGTCGCTAGGCGTTTTGACGAAATCTTTCAAGTGTCTCTCGCTACGCTATTGATAAATAAAATATCAGATGAAACAATTTATGTATATAAACATAAATAGTTTAGTTATTTTTATTTTTTAGATTTAAAAACTGTTTATTATTCTTATTAAATTTAAAAATAAAACAAAATATATTATATTATTACATTGTGGTGTATTTTATATTAAGTAGGGTTTTTTTTTGGTGTTTTTTATTTAGGTTATTTCTTTATTACTTACAGAATTATACTTGCTACTAAGACTAAGACCACAGTCATAGCAAGTTAGTAGTAATATAAAGTTAGGTCATATTTTTTATATTTAATTTGTTCATAATACAAATACATAAATACAACTAGAAATAAAAAAAACTGCAAAATAAAAAAAAACAAAATATGAATTGAAAAAATAAAAACTGAATCAGGTGGGGTTCGAACCCTCAACCATCGCATACATAGCGAGTGCTCTGCGACCTAAGCTATCGAGTCACTCACGCTCAGTGACGAAATTTTTTAAGTGTTTCGCGCGTGCTGTTTTGTTCCGAGCAGTGATTGATCGGCACGGCGGAACGAGCGACACAGGCTTCCCCTCGGACAGCTAGCGGCACACTGCCTCCCGCTGCCCCGCACAGCACGCCAGAGAATCAGACGTTCGTAGATAATGAATAATAGCCATAACTTTGACAATAATGGATCAATTTAAAAAAAAATGCGAGGAAATTATAGATTTTTTGATTTTCTACCGATTGGTACAAACCAAATAATAAGATAAGGATTAATTACGGAGGAGACGCACAGAATACATTTTTATCGACGTCGTTTAAAAGCTTGTTTTCGTAACTATTAATTAGAGAAAATACACATTTTAAACGATAATTTTACAGATAAAACTTCAAAGATTACTTTGGTGTCTTTTAATTATCGCTATACGCATCAAATAAGGAGTAGAATGCAGCTAAAAAGTAGGAAAAATCGAAGTTTTGGTGAGGGAACCCTCTTAAAAAAATAAACGACTAAAATCAACAGGAGAGATGATGGAATAAGTGCTGCACAAAGACTTACAATGCTAATACGCTTATATTATCAAATCAGCAAGATGCAACAGAAAAAGATATAAAACAGAATAAATAATAAACCGCCCTCCAAACTAAGAAACATCCGGGGAAACCCGGACGGATGGCACACCTACGCCTACTAGGAGGAGCGCGCCCGACGTGCGCCTCGTGCGCGCGCCCCGGTCCCTTGTCATAACTACTCCCAAGCAGCCAAGGACAAAGTGACGGACGTGTGCGACGTGTGTCGAATCGCTCACAAAATGGTTGTGAAACCGCTGCGATTATCGGGCCACTAAAAGGAACATATATAATAATTATATATTAATATTATTCTCACCCGAGGCACCTTTCCACCCGACCACTGAGCGACTCCCTTGGAGAGGCCAGAGATATGCTTTCCCGCGATGGTGAGGACCTCTTGTATCTCATCTAAGGTTGGCTTCACAGATACGTTTGGAATCATCAAGGTTGCTTGCAGTAAGAATATTGGGCGCTTTAGGTAGCCTGTAGAATAAGAAAGACTCCATAAATAATTCTTGTTCCTTACGTTTTTGCACTAGGAGATATTTTAGTTTAAAAAAAACTCTTAAAATGTATGGGACTCGTCAAAACAAATCAAATTCGATTAATAACACAGTTTTACTAGTAGCGATTGTATGAAGCCATCCACCTCCAGGCTCCTCCATCATTTTATTTACTATCATCTCAATAGTATCAAATTATTGTATCATCATCTTAGATTTCAAATCGATACGAAAAGTCAAGCGGTCAGGCTAACGTCTTATGAGATTGAATTACGAGACAAGTAAAGCTAATTTATAAAGCTGAATCATGGTTTGCCTGAAAATAAATTACAGGACTTTAAATCTGCCGCTTCAACTTTATTGGTAAAAAGTTCAATGACTCAGGGGTTCTCACGGTGCTGTTAGCGACGAGGATTACCAGGGAAACATGATGTAAGAGAAAGTCAAATAAACAGTTTCGCGTTGTCGGGATCAGGATTGGGCCCATTTAGTTTTCCCGCATTATCAGCTTAAATTCAATTGGCTACTCGCAGTTGTGTTGGTTGCTTCGTGTAATCTAGTGCGCATGTCTGATGCTTAGAGCTCAATGGTACCAATATGGCCGTAAAAAAGAACATCGGCGGCTGTTTTAAAGAAGACCGATCACGATTCACGGTCCATAGAAATAGAACCCACGTCCGATATAAATGATTAATATCATTAAAAAATATATAAATATTATAAAAAATATGGTATAGGTTTGTCTGTCAAAGTACAACGAAATTGCTGTAAAACTATTGTTCAGGGACAGAATGTGTTCAATGGAAATATTACTGTAGTAGGTATTGTTGGTATTGTGAGATGTTTGGCTGTCTTGACTTTTAATCAATCAATTAAATTATTTTGTTTGCGTGACCTTTATTCCTTCAGAATAATTAAAAGCTGAGCGTGTGCAATTTACCAGGAAATCTGGCTTTTTCATCCCGGCATAGGCGGGGTTTTTTAATTCATGGATATTAAATTCTACAATAGTATACAATTCTTGCAAAATAATTTGTTGAAGTGTAACTAGATAGATAGACATTTATAAAGTGCTATTCTTTTCTGTTTAAGTACTCTAAATACCAAAGATGCAGATGGATTGAAAAATAATTTCCACAATAAATTTGCGTATCCTTGTGGCTCAAACGCCACGGTTCTTATTGCCTTGAGCACGAACACTCAATACTAAGGATGCAGAACGATAAAGCTAGTGTGTTTAACTTATAAAATTCCCGCGATTCCCAATCGATTTCCAGAAAGGTAAAATCTTACCACGTAAGAAAATGATTTAAAAAAACCTAAGTTTTAGTTATATAAAATATGTTTTGATTTTAGTGTAGTGAATTAGTTTCATAATATTTTAATGTATAATATTTTTCAAGTGTAATTTTATTTTATTTTTATACACGCTTTATGGCCAGTGAATTTGTTGTCAATGGTCATGCATTTTGTCTATGGTAGGATGTAGAATTTTCGGGGTTCACATCGAGTTGAGACGACCATTACACCAGGAAAACAGGACGTGCGAGGAGTCAAACTATAGTTAGATTGATGTTGATTGGCTAGTTTCTGGATTCCCGCTTTTGAATCTATAAGGCTGTAGCCAATCACAGTATTAGTTAACTACGCATGTGCATAAGTAATCCGGGGAAATATTTAAAAGGTTACACGCTACGCGTGAGTCGTGTTATGTAGGTTACCTAATAAACATTGTAAATTTTTGTTTTTAGCAATTCAATGCAAGGTTTTAATTGAAGATAAATAACACTTGAGAAAAATCATCGAGGTCCCACCTGAGGTCGATGATTTTTTTTCAAGTGTTATTTACCTAATAAACAATTTAAGTGTACCTACAATAAGTATTATCAATCTCTCCCCAATCTCTCCAGACACTTCTTATTTTGTGACTGTGTATTGACACGGCCATGCCAAGTCCATACAATTATAGAAGGAAAATACAACATTAAAGCAGGGCGCTGTGATATAAAAAAGGCACTTGTGACTTGATTACTAAATATTTTGCATTTTATCTATTAACCAAGAACAGATCAAACTTATTCAACAAAATTTAATGACTCGTAGAATTTTGACGTTTAAACGGTATGCTTTATATAGTTTCGGTTGGCGATTTCATGAAAAACCACCATTATATGAAATGGTCAGTTACATCATGAAATTCATAAATATAAATATGGGACAGCATCACATACATTGCTCTGATCCTAAGGTAAGTAGCCAAAGCACTTGTGTTATAGAAATCAGAAACAACGACGATACCACAACACCCAGACCCGAGACAATATATAGAAAAGTTCATTCTCTACATTGACCCGACCGGGGATCGAACCCGGAACCTTCGAGATGGGCGGCGCCATTTAAAGTCCGGCGTGTTTGCCTCTCGGCAACAGAGGTCGTCAATGTCAGTCGTCGTGAAATCATTATTTTTACGATCTGCTGGCCACGACCACAGTATACAGTATGTCTAGGTTTCGACCGGCGATAATCTAGGAGCTTTTAATTTATTACATTTTATCGTCAAAAAACCCCTCATGTAGGGGGGGCCTCACTCTCTCCCTATTGAAATGGCAGCCATTTAAATATTTTAAAATTTTATAGTATAGCATACAAAAAATACTATTATGGAAATTTAGCCAGTTTTTTCTACTTTTAAAAAAGTCGTCAAAACCTAAACCAATTTACAGACAAATAATTTAAATCCATAATATCGGGTGTAAAAAAAGGCTTAACCAAGCCGAATACCACATATTCTACGTATTATTACGATCATTTTTTTCTTTTACACTATACCTGGGAAATGACGGGTTACAGAGTTATTGACAGTCAAAGTTTTTTCAAAGATTTTTACAAAATTGACTTCTGTTTGATAAAACTAAACTTTTTTACAAAGAAACGCTCGCCCGCCGACCGCTTACACACACAGGCATAGTCTGTGGCGTGCGCGCTATACATTGCGGGTTAGAAATAAGTTATGTTTTTTGATACCCAAAAATTAAAGTCATTTCCCAGCAATTATTTATTTTGCATTCTACTTGGTTTTATGTATAGAATTCGTGGTTTAAGGCTTCGTTAAGCCTTTTTTTACACCCTGTATATAGGGCAATGTATTGTTTGAAACTTTCATGGAACACTAACTTTAGAATAGTTTGTTACGAGATTGCTACCATGTACCGAAATATCGGGAACTCAAAAAAAGGGTGCATGGTAGTAATCTCGTAACAAACTATTCTAATATTATATAGGTCAATGTTTAAATCTCTATAATTTACTTCTTCTTCTTTTTTTAATGGCCAAATTATCTTGGTGATCTCTATAATTTAAAAAGACCGCGACAATGCTGTCAGACATGAGCATACTGTTATTTATTCTGTGCCCATACTGGTTCTGATCAGTTCTGAATGACGTAGGACGTCACAGATTAAATATCTTGATACTTCCTAATATAATACTTACTCTGTGATACTTCTCAGGTCTTTTACACCCAGTTGCAGAAAGCTGTCTTTAAAAACGACATTAGATAATGTGACATTACCGCTAATAAGGTCATTAGATTTAAAGTCGTTGCACAAAACTACATAAACATCCTTTAGTGGTCCTTTAACTAAAGACTATATAATGCCGACATTATTAAATGTTGCAAGTCAAAAAAAAAAATTTGAATGAAGTGAGTGAATGGTTGCGTTTTGTTACTGTGTTTTGTCATAGAACATGCATTGTCAAAGAATGGGTTTGCAAAAATAAAACGTATGGAAACGTCAAATGTCCTATTTCAAAATCAAACAATTGTCAAATGAAAAAATCTGAAATTGGCGGAATTTGGTGCGAGTTGTAGTATTGTGTTGAAACTTACCTGCTCTATCTCATCTACATTTAAAATGGCACAACAGCAAATGCTAAAACAAGGGGCAAGCTACACTCAAGAACAAAAATCATTACTACTGGATCTTGTGATGTAGGTAGTGAGTATTCAAATAAACAGTTTTCACAATCACTCCAATCTATAATTATAAACTGTGTTCACCTTCCATTTTTACTTTGATATTGATCTTTATCATTATAATCTTACAGATACAAGCAAATAGTAGAGTGCAAAAGAACGGGGGGCATGTACATACATTGAGATGAAGAGAGAGGCATGGAATGCTATCACAATAGCATACAATATAGAAAAAGTCGTTTTCTACATGGACTCGACCGGGAATCGAAAACTGTTATCCTGACACATACAGAGACTGCAAATTTTGACTAAGAAAAGGGAATATAATCTAAAGATGGAAATTTTATAAAATAAAGTAAAATAGCCGAATACAATGTTGAATAATAATGTTTTAATTTTGTCAGTAATATAATATTTTCACATAGCAATAGAATATTTGTATAAGGGTTATGTTTTGTTTTTTATTTACAATAGGCTTCTAAATAAAGGCCCTTTAATACTTAATTTATAAGTTTAGGAATTTCATGTTTCTATAAAGTATATTTTTATAATCATGAATAAAACAATAATAAGTTGTGAGTACCATTTACAAGTAGTTGGTGAGTTAATTTTAAAAATAGTTACGGAACAATTTTATTTAAGAGAAAACACTATTTACAATTGTAGCCCGGTCAGATGTCTGAACAGTCTGTGAACTGGAGTAGATAATGTTTATCATCTCCATCATTATCAATTTCTATGTCAATAGGAGGTTGCACCTATAGTTCTTTACACATATTATGCACACCACACATGCAACAATTACTTGCAGGACTGTTGATGTTTTGTTTAGCGTAATACCTTTTTCAAGGCAAGGGCAACAGCGTTTTAGTACTCCGAAGCATCTTTCTACTGTATTTCGGGTTGCAATGACTTTGTTATATGCTTCTTCTGATTTATTTTGAGGACGCAGAAAGGAAAACACGACGTGTCTCGGAACATATTGCTCGGGATTCGATAAAGACGAAAGGCTTGAGAGAGACATTATTTACCTATATCACACTGAAATCCACTATAATAAACTAAATATTCGGTGTGAAATTAATGTTTACACAGATTGCACAGCTAATGACAAGTTTAATGGATGTTTGAGCAGGCATTAAAAATTATAACCTCGAACTGTCAAACTAATGCCCCTTTAGCGCTAATGAGGTTTTGTGCAACGTAAAAATATTGATTTGACGTTCGGTTCTTTAAAGTTAAAGCAGCATTAAAATTTGCGTCAAATGCTTTTCATGCAACACTTTAAAGATACATTAATGTTTAAGGTCGCTTTAAAAATTTAATGTCCGTTTCTGCAACTGGGTGTTAGACACCTAAATCTTTTTATTTTTATAAGTGTCTTAAAAAATAACTAATAATCATTCTGACTGAATTTAAAATTTCAAACAGAGTGGAATATACTTTAGGTTGGTTCATTTTTTTAGTAAGAAGTGCTTAATGCCGATGCGAAGGGACCTTTAGCACTATCAAAATGAATAGGTTTTGGTTGATATATTTTCCTTGGTTCCGTCATAATTTTATATTTTTCTGCATTTTTCTTGAATACATTTTAATTTTGTTTAATTAGCGCTACCTAGCGGCCTAATAATTTAAGGGTTTGTGTGAGACTTGACCTTGCGAGTTACGGAACGTTTTAGTCGAGACCAAGTACCAGGAATGTATAACCAGAAAAGATTTTAGCGCCAATTACCAGGGATTTGTTTTTCGCTTCTGGAGAACGCAATTTAGAATAGGTTTTTATGGCTGGGCACTATTGCTTGCTTTATGGAAGTGCGTAGGGGAATTGCATACAAATGTTGTAGGTAAGAAATATTTTTTAATGGCATATAGCTTAAATCAACATGAATAACTACTAAGTGACTGTAATTTCGTTCACATCACCAGAATAGATGAAATAGACTCGTGGTGACTTGCAAGGCGAAAGGAAAAAGATCACAGGTCATATATACCTCAACTACCATATTTATCGTCAGGAATTAAACAGGATTATGTATGTCTGAATTGAGCTGGTCTTCTTACAACCCACAAATATGAGAAATAGGTACTCGATCAGCAAGTAGTTAATAGTAAAATAATGTAATTCGTACGTTAGGTACCTTCGATATATTGAAAGTGTAAAAGAATGATGTAGCTATATTGTGTTAGGTAATTATTTTAATGGTTTAACACGTTCTCTGCCGACGCGGTCCGTGCTGACCGACTGCAAACTTTCCCTAGGCCTAGCAAAAATTGCAGTTCTGTTCAAAATTTGTCAAAAGATTTTTTTGCTATATGCTTTTATTTAATGTTCATGGAAATTATTCATGGAAATAATAATAACGTCGGGCAGCCTTGACCGACGCGGCCTATAGAGAGGAAAAATCGACTTTCCGTTGGGGTATGCGCGGGTTGCGGTGTCGGGCAGTGTGTGTTGGTATTGTTGCTACCTACTAAAATGGCAAAGAAAATATTGTTAATTTTTTTCTTTTGCTTGGATTTAATTTTTAGAAATTTGTTTTAATTTTTTTGTGTTCCTTAAATATTTTTTTTCCATGATACCTAATTTTTGTTTTTTTCTCTAAGTTCTTATTTTTTTTCAAAACCCCTTTTTTATATGGAGCAACTAGAGGGCCACGCGGGTTAATAAATATGAGATTTAGTTTGATAGCATTGCCCAACGGCCTGTTAGAACGAAACGAAAACCCTCGTAAAACGCGGTCATCGGTGACTGACGCGGCCCGAACGGAAAGTTTAGATGTCAACCATCACTGACTGACGCAGCCTGAATGGGCATAAAACGTGTTAACAAAATTGATAAACAATATATCGCACCCCTCCTGAAATAAAGATGCAAGTCAAATGCGTTTTTTTATTGCACTAAAAATCAAGAAAAATCGGTAGTGTCAATTTTTTTCATAATTTTTATCTTCAAAATGAAGAAATTACATAAATAAAATATGTAAAATATTGCAACGATAAAATATACAGGGTTATTTGAAAGAAAATCAACAACCTCACACGACTAGATGGCTAACATCATAAACAACAACAATTGTTCCACGGGTTTTATCATAACTCAATACATCAATTAAAAATGATTTTTCAAGCTTTAATTGTACTGTCGTGACATTTGTAAGTCTATGTTAGGAGACGCGCGCGCGCGAAGCTCGCGCCTCGCCCTTCCCCGCCCCTCCCGGTGTGAAGCGCACAGAGATAAGAACATTCAGACGTAAAATTAAATTGATATTTATTTTTGTATGAAAGTAAACCGTGTCAAATTACCTAAAGTCGTAGAACAAAATTGTTGTAGTGTATGATGTTAGCTATCTATCCGTGCGAGGTTGTTGATTTTTTTTAAATAACCCTGTATATTTTATCGTTGCAATAATATATTTGAATCATAAAAACAAAGTTGATACATTTGCACTTAATTATTAACTAAACTTCCATACGACTAATAGCATATGTACATTCTGTCAAAAAAGTTTCGGGAAGTGATGATTTGTTTATGGTTCCAAATTCAAAATTATATTTTTTGTGTTGTGGTCTGTTTGGCGCGGAGTTTGAGTTACATCTGATAATTAGATTAATAAATACAGTATTGTTTTTAGTTATACCACATCTAGTGTGTATTGCGAATTTCATAATGGACAAAAACATCGAACAAAGAGTTTGTCTTAAATTTTGCATCGCCAATGGGATTTCGTGTTCGGAGTCTGAAAATGTGATGTGTGTGTGGCTTACGGTGAATCAACTTTATCAAAAACACGTGTTTATGAGTGGTACAAAGCGTTCAAAAGCGGTCGAGATGTGATGGAAGATTTGCCTCACTTTGGTAGGCCATCAACGTCTGCTACTGAAGATAACATCGCAAAAGTAAAGGAAATAGTGACTGAAGATCCTAATTCAAGTTAGAGAGCTAGCCGTCGAACTTTCTGTGTCACACGAGTCGATTCGTACCATTTTAAATAATTAATTGGGTATGAAACATGTCGCCGCTCGGCTAGTCCCAAAAGACCTCAATTTTCTCCAAAAACTTAATCGCAAAAGAGTCGCTGAGGACATGCTAGAACGAGTCAATTCCGACCCAGCATTCATGAAACGGATTGTTACTGGTAACGAGACGTGGGTTTACGAGTTTGACATGCAAACTAGTCAACAAGCTTCGGAGTGGCGCCTTCCAACTGAACCGAAACCGAAGAAACCGCGCCAAACTCGATCGAAAGTCAAAATCATGTTGACTGTTTTCTTTGACTGTCGCGGTGTTGTGCACTCAGAATTCTTGCCAGAAGGTCAAACGATAAAAAAGAGTATTATTTAAGCGTTATGCGGCGTTTAAGAGAGCAAATTAGACGAAAAAGGCCAGATTTGTGGAACGAAATCCTAAGCATCGACCTTTCATAGCTTGCTGGGCGACATGGAGTTGATGGGCCAGCTTTACTGTCATATTCTACGTTTCGGCTCCTTAGGTCATCACCGGTAGGAATACCTAGCTTGCCACAATGCCTAAAGAGGCAAGAGATTGTGGCAGTGGCGAGTGGCGAGGCAGCAGATCCTAGCGATTTCCCGTTTGAATTTGTCTCTACCTAACTGCAACACTTGCCTGAGGTAGACATAATCCTTAACAACCTTTAGCGCCACGCTTTTGACGGAGACCGGTCTGGGGATAACATGGACATTTACTTTAAACTGGACAAAAGTCCAGGTTAATCCCTAGGCCCACACGTCGCGAGGGAGCGTCGTGTGGGCCTAGGGCATCCTCCAGCAATTCCGCCATGATGACCATGATGACAATAGTCCCGAAGCAGTGGTAGGGAAAAAAAATTGGGAAATGTAAAAGTGCCTTTTATGACCAATTTACAGAAATAAATGATTTTGATTTTGATTTTATGTTATCGGCAAACTGGAGGTGCGCGAGGTAAGTATTTGCCGTTGACATAAATACTCGTTCCTTTCCAATCTAGTGTCTTGAAGACGTCTTCTAGTGCGTTCGTTAACATCTTCAGAGATATAACATCTCCTTGTCTCACTCCTCGCAACAACCGCAACAACTTGATTGATCTCATCTTACGGTTTTGGACTTGAACAGTCATCGAAGCCATTTTATACAGGCTTCTCAGCATATCTACATATAGTCAATCGACTTGGCATCGCTGTAAGGATTCCAGAACAGCCCAGGTCTCAACGGAGTCAGAGACTTTCTCGTAATCCACAAAGGCTAGGCACAGAGGCTGAAGGCGTCAAATCTTGCGGCTAGACGGGTGCCTTGAAAAGTTCTGAAGTGACCCCATCTTCGCGAGGCACCTTCCCGTTACGAAGCTGTTTAAGAGCCGTCTCAATTTTGTCTACTTCTAGTTCTGGGAGATCATCGGTGTATTGGCGTATAAGCGTGACTTTTGGGTCATTAGCGTTAGGTTAAGATTTCAGGGCATGCGAGGCATATACGTGGCGTAGAAGTCCTCGATTTTGGCGAGAATTTCCGGAGACAGTTTTGCTATCCAAGGTTTTCAACTTTATTAGATGCGATCTCCCCATTCTTTAGGCAAAGACTTTTAACCCCCAGATTCGCCTACTGTATAAGGTGGGTGTTCGAGCTTCGAAAATTGTGCCTCACCAACCTCCGGATCTTTATATGAATGTCATCTGACTGGGCTCCCTCTGGCGCTTTCCGTCGCAGTCGCATCAGCTCAGAGCTCAATTGAGAGTTTGGACCTCATGTTTGGTCGCTTACTTCTAAAATTCCTAGCTCTCACCTCGTGTATAAGGCCTACCACGCTGTTGAGGTCCTTGTCAACATTATCTGCGGTTTCCAGCACTTCGTATCGATTTTACAGCTCTAGTTGAAACTCTTTAGAGCCGTGTTCTGCTTGAAGCAGTGTCGGACGGAGAACAGACCTCACCATGCGGCTTCTTTCCAGCTTGAGATTGATATTTAGAGTGCCACTTACTAGTCGGTAATCACTTCCAGTGTTAAACCCGTTGATTACAGAGACATTTCCAAATAGGTGCCGCTTATTTGTCAGAATGAAGTCTAACTCATTCTTCGTCTTACCAACGGGACTCCGCCAGGTACACTTCCTATGGGAAAATATATATTATAATATTTCTTTAAAAAAGGATTTGATATGGTTTCTGCTTCCATAGCGTACGATTCGCCATGTTCTTGTACTCCTACTTTTGCATTGAAGTCTCTGATGACAACTATGAAGTGAGTCTTGGTGGTCATTTGAATGGCCTTTGAAATATTATCATACCTACCTACATGGCCTTAACCATATCGTCCGAGTGTGCTGAAGTCGGTGTACATCTGTATGACCTTAAAAGTGTAACTCGTGGTCAGCTTTAGTGTAAGGTACGCTACCCGAGTCGACACACTGGATATCTCCAACACGTTGTCACTGAGATCTTTATTGACAAGGAAACCTACGCCACCCTAAGTCCCGATTATGAGGTTACCGTGTCCTCCCACTATCTTCGGACTTCAGACAAACCTAGAATATGCCTAGACACATTTTGAGTTTCAGTGCTTATTTTTGCGTATGTTGTAGAAAAGTCAATTAATACTGGCAGCCACTTTCCGTCTGTAGTAGTAACTTTTACCAGATGCTTTAAAACGAGACACTGAACTGTTATAGCCTGGAATGACATACCAGGTAATTACAGGTCAGTGTCTCGGCTAATACGCATGAAAATAAATGTATAAAATTCCTGGCTATTCTATAAATAAGAGTTACGTAAATCCTCTTTGGATTGGAAAAAATAAGGAATTTATGTTTCTCTTGTGTGTGGTTTATATTTCTCTTGTGTGTGGGAAGTCAAGAAATTTATAAGTAGTGCTTGCTTAGAGCATGGGGAAGTCAAAAACTATATTTGGTTTGTCTATGGATTCGACTGTTTCAGAACGCTTCCCTAGCGACAAACGTACTAGGCTTCCATAACGCTTAAAGAGTTCAAAGAAGCAATCAATGATGAGCGATTTTGCTGGTCTAGTCTGGCCAATCAGATGCAAGCAATGCAAGGAAGCCAACATTACAGCATTGATTGCGCATGTGTAAAAAGCACGTGAAGCAAAATTTCAAAGCAAGGAATTTATATTACTACGTACATTAAAGTAACTAACTACTTGCCTAGTTTAAATTTGTGATGTTTTGGTTAAAGTTACCAGGCATACTTCATCCTATTTGCCCAGGTACCTGTATCAATATGATACGATATGTACCTTAGGTTATTATGATGTAATTATCTTTTAGGTTTCTGTTCCCAAAGTATGCTAAACACTGCCTGTCCGTCTGAATAAACATTGTTTTATTATTTCTTCTTAATTTTAGGTAACAAAGCTATATATATAAAGTTAAATATTTCATTTTCTTTTTTCTTCAGTCGTAAAACTTTTAAAAACAAGAAGTTTGGACTACAACTTACACGCATACGCTTTGCAAACAACGGTCGCCCGGGGCAACGCCAAACTGTTTACATTTAATTGGCGCCAAATAACATAAAACTCCTCAGGCGTGCTCATTTCCTGGTGCATGGCGTCATGAATAAAGTTGTAAAAAAACCCGTTACCTAGATACCGTTATTCAACCAAATTTCTGGTAAGCTACCTACTAGATGCGGTTAATAACGGTTAGTTATCCGATTGCGACCTATAAAAATATTATTGTGCTTGTTGTTTTTTATTTATTTATTAAACGTAAATATAAAATCTAAAATATTAATAATACAAACTAACCTAATAAAATAGCGCAAGCTATCTCGCCCATGCTCACATCCTTCGATTTATAGGATTTTGGCGGCCAAATTATTTTATGGTTTATTTCAGTATTAAATCACACTATAATAAATAAGTGGGTATTTTAAATCCAAAAAATATTAATTTACCTAGTTATCTAATTTAGGCGGTTTTTTAATACAAAAATGTATGGAAGTCTCAACCCTAACGTGTTGGTGTTGACATAGAAATTATTATAATATGACAGGTAGGTAGGATGACATCAAAACTAAAAAACAAAGGGTCTCTAAGACGGTTCTTTAGATTTCGACATTGAGCTTTCGGTGGATTAAAATGTGCATTATAATGAAACTTTATAATACATATCTTACTAGTCTCAATCAATTCTGAGTTGTTTTTGGACCATCTCCTTTAAAATTGTAAGAAAAAAGACAAAAATTTTGATACTGCATAGCTCACTCAGTGAACTTTTTTTTCCACTTAGGGTAAAAAACAAGTTAGGGTAACTGAACTAACTTATCTGAAGAGGTACTCTTGTTGACCAAGAAGCTTGAAAGGAAAATAGTAAGGTTTACAAGACAAGGCAAGAATTCTTTATTTATTTATTAATAAGAATATTTAATATTATATTTGATAAACAAAATAAAAAGTTGCGATTGCAATTGTTTTAGAGCTATTTTTATAGCAGGCATGGCAAATTAATTCAAAGGGGTCACACGGTACTCCTATATTATAATGTACTCTATGGTACTCATTCATTATACGAGTAATACTGGTACTGGTACGGCCGTGCGGGCCGAATTTGACGTGGGCTTGCCGAAATAGTACTAGCACTGCAGATCTCACCAGGAGTTGCTTCAGGAATGGTATATTGAAAACCTTTATTGCCTTGAAATAAGGTTAATAATATACCAAACGTTTTTCGGGAAAGCAAAAGTACCGCATTTATTCGACCGGCCTTCGAAAGCCGCACCACGGAATATTTGTACGTTATTCTTTATTCGTGATGTGTTGGATTGTTGAACGTCAATTTGTACTTAGGTCACAACAATTTAATAAACGCTTATTTTTTTGGAAATGTCGATTTTAACCTTCTTTTTTAAGCTTCATATTAGCTTGCAATGTTAATACTTTCTGAACTGAGCGAAAAGACATTTACTTCCAAAAACTTTTAATTAGTTAAAATTACATTCTTATTCACGTCAAAATTGTGAAAATAAGAAAAATAATTTTTATTTCTTGTTCATTTTGTGCTAACAATAACGAGCTACGAACTACGGAAAATCGTAGGCATTCGTAGTGCTACGAATCTACGAGCTACAGACTTAATTAAGGTCACAGAACAAGTATGACTCGCTACGAGCTTATAGTCATGAATTCATGATGCATGATCATGAAATGTATACATTTTATACCACTTCTAACCAAAAAACGTATTGATATGAATTTGTGTTACAAACTATAACTAAAAATTTTAGTAAATTACATATAAGCAAATTAATTTAATTTCTTGTTTGGCCATCGACCATTTATCATCGGATGGCATGCATTGCTATATGCCAATTAATTACTAATTATTATTACGACGTCAAGTAAGTATTATTTACAGTCAGTCTGGTTTTCCACGATGAATGAACACCATGTATTTGCGCTCAACATAATTGACATTTTACAATAAGTAAATAATAATAAGAACAGCAGACACAAACACAAAAGAAAGACGTGTAGGTATTGATTTAAATAATGGAAAGTCAGGACACCAAAATTAAAGAATATTATTGCTAAAAATCATAACATTTCTTTCAAAATCAATTTTTTTGTATGAAGAAATCACCACCCGCATCTCGTTGTGGAGAGTGCGTGTAACTTTTTACCCGCAATGCTACTAGGAAAACATGATTTACCAAGAGTTCATTTCTACATCAAATTCTACCTCCTTATTTAAGTGTTTGTAAAGTCAACATTTGTATGCTTTTTCCTCTCAGAGAAAAATCTACAAGCGCATGTACGAATACGAAAATCGAAAATTTTAACACCAGATCACCTTAAGCATGGTGTGTATTTAAAATAAAATTCTTTTAAATCAATATTTTTGCGCTAATAAGTCGTCATCAGTCAGCACAGTTAAGAAGCTTATACCCAAGTTTTTGGGTTTATGCTTCTTGAGCACAGTACATAAATATACGTGACATCAAGTCATATTATTATGTTACTTGTTATGCCAGCTGGTAGATACTGTAGATGCTGATATAGCAGCTGCTGCAGCTGTTGATAGTCTCACCTCAGTCACGGTAATTATCTATACAATATTACCGTGCCTCAGTCATTCTTAGTCACACACCAGATAATTCCTGTCCTCCCTGTTACTAGGCTTGCATGAGCTTTAAGCAGGTTTTAAAATACGTTTTAATATCGTACATTATGAGACTCTACGATATGGTGTTAGAGTTGTAAATTGTGGGGAAAAAACCGAGTGACACTTGTTTTAGACGCAAATACGCATGTGCAAACTGCAAGAACAAAGTGTAAATGCCTACTAAGTACCAGGACCGCATAGTATGTAAGAAGTTATTTTGCCTGGTTATCCATTAATCGTGCGTGCAATGTGGAGTTGCAATATTGCATTCATGCACTTTTATTCAACGTAAATAAATGTAAAGCATTAGCAATGTCTGTTTGTGTTCTGGTAGAGATTTACCTACATAAGAAATCAAAAACTGTACGTTATCTGGTAAGTGGTAAGACATGTGACTAAAGTAAATACATTTTAAGAATCAGGTTTTCTAACCTAATCGCTCTATGCTTAAACTACAACCTCCATCTAGATTGATGGTTGGAATTAACATACTTACGATGACATAAAAACCCCGACAGGTAGCGACTCCCTACGGGAAATCTGAACATTAGAACTACCATGCTAGATTCGGAACAAAAAAAGTACAACCATAATAACCGCGTTACTGAAATAACAATAAAATTAAAGTTTTGGATGAACCTTTTTGCTTTAACCACGGAGTAGATACCTAATCTAATCGTGCTATGAAATGCTTATGCTAATTGAAATGTAAACTTTGCATTTTCGTTACTGTAACGTACAGTGCAAACTTTAACATTTAAATAAAATCTTTAACGACTTAACGGAATCATTTTTTTTTTAACAAAACTACTTGCGCAAGAAACAAACCTTTTTCAACTTAATTAAGTTAGATTACGAAAACTATTACACAAACATGAATTTAATATTATTTATTATAAAGAAGCAAATTGCACTTAAAATTAATATAAACTAAAATCTCTAAGATAAAATATTATTTATAGATTTATGAAAATACTAATTAAATCTTAAAAGTAAATAAAACCGAAAATACAACACCATATAAGTACCTATTTTTAAATAAGATCAGTTTATTCTTTGGAATTAATACAATAAAATGAATATTTACGGGGGCTCCCATACAACAAACGTGATTTATTTGCTTGTGTTTATAGATAATGGTACGGAACCCTTCGTGCGCGAGTCCGACTCGCACTGGTCGGTTTTTAATATTTTCCTTGCATTTTTTTCATATTCTATCACCTTTTATACCATCCCTGGACGTCCTCGAATATTTCAAGACCTAAATTAGCCAAATCGGTTCAGCCGTTCTCGAGCAATGGCAAAGTCGGCAATTCATTTTTAGGGTTCCGTACCTAAAGGGTAAAACAGGACCCTATTACTAAGGCTCCGCTGTCCGTCTGTCTGTCTGTCTGTATGTCTGTCTGTATGTCTGTATGTCTGTATGTCTGTATGTCTGTATGTCTGTATGTCTGTCTGTCTGTCTGTCTGTCCGTCTGTCACCAGGCTGTATCTCATGAACCGTGATAGAAAGTTCAAATTTTCACAGATGATGTATTTCTGTTGCTGCTATAACAACAAATACTAAAAAATAGAATACAATAAATATTTAAGGAGGTTCCCATACATTAAACGTTAAAAATTTTTGCTGTTTTTATAGATAATGGTACGGAATCCTTTTTACGTTTTATAATAATATACTGTGTGTCCGGGTTTCGACCGGCGATAATTTAAGGGGCTTTAAATTCATAAAATTTTATAAACATACAAAAAAATATACTAAATAAACAAGTTTCAATTTTATAGGCCCTTTTTTAAGAGCCTTCAAAAATTATTGAGCACTATTTATGTAACTTCCAGTAGGACTCAACGCCGCATGATATCTGGAATCAGAAGCTGAAAATAGATTATATACCCAACTGGCTGGCAGTATCTTAGCCACCCGGAAAAAGGAAATATCACTGAGGTGTTTTGGATAGCCAGCGCCATCTATGTGCTCCTACGAGCATAATTTCCCCTGACAAAACTAAGACTAGGATTTAATGTCTTTTGGAGCTAAGATTTTATCCACTAGTAGGAATTTTATTACTAAGTACATTTGGCCACCTTCTGGCTTCACTATAATAATCTGGACATCATCTAATGACAAATATTAAGCCGGGTCAGACGGGCGTAACGTGTAAGTAAGTAAAAGCGAATTTTGTGTTTGGACGGCACTACGAGCGTTACATGCAATGCTAATAATTACTAATGTATTAAACGAGCCCAAACTCGATGGGTAAGTGTCGTTTCGTTGAAGAGTAGTAGTTAGTAAAGAAAAGCCAACTTCTGACTCCATCAACAGACTCTCGATACCATCTAGGACAGAATACTCCTTAAGACAAGTCAAACGAGCTTAAACTCGGTGTCATCGCATTTTTAGGGTTCCGTACCTCAAAAGGAAAAAACGAAACCCTAATAGTATGACTTCGTTGTCCGTCCGTCCGTCCGTCTGTCTGTCTGTCAAGACCCTTTATCTAAAAATCCCGTTGAGGTATCGAGTTGAAATTAAAACTATATAAGTCAAGTCTACAGTTTCTTGAAGCTGTGAAAAACTACAACTTGTTAGTAAATAAAAACAAAATAATACGACCGCTCATGCCGCAAAAAATTTATATTTCGACACTCTCAAGGATATCAAAATTTAAAGGGTACTTTTCGTTGACCTAGAACTATAAAAGGCAAGTAATACGTACCACTCTATTTTCTCAGGTATAGGGAAAAATGTGAAAAGTATACATTTTTAAATAAATCATTAATAACAGGGTCTTATGCACGGAACTGATTTTTATAACATGAAACTCGCCCGCCGAGGGTTCCGTTCTAATTTATAGTCCACTCTCGTGTACCTATAAATTAGAACGGAACCCTCGGCGGGCGAGTCCGACTCGCACTTATCCGGTTTTTATAGTACTGAGTTGCTGTAGCCACCTTCCGGCTCCATCGTCAGATCATCTCGATGGTCCGATCGACCAAAATATTGCATTGTCACCGAACATAATACACCTAAGTATTACACCTGGGGTTACCACCCATACTCTTAAATCTAATAGAGTATATTGTCCTTTTTTTTAATGTAGACGTACTTTATAATCTACGATACCAATAAAGTAAGCTAAAATACTACTATTAACGTAAAACTGATTGTTAATAACAAAATATTTTTTAATGATGCAAAGAGCAACAAAAATACGCAAATAATTTATATATACTCTTATTTTAATATGTTGTACTTTAGTATTGTTCTACAAAAATGAAAAAATACTTCATTCGCCCTAAAAAAGGTGGCAACACTAATTAATTACACCGGGAAATGGGTGAAATTTAAGTTTCAAATTTAGAAAATGTAATGCAAACACCTTAAGGCTTGGTATTCCAACAAGGGCCGCACTTTTGAGTTTTGAAATACCATCTAAGACAAAGAAAATAGTGTTTGTAAGTCTGAAAAAAAGATATATTACTTTAGAATCTTTTCTAGCCAAGTTCGCATTTAGTTACATGATCTAATGAACTTAACTCGATAAAAAAACCAAAAGATACCTCTTTTTGTTATGTTTTTTCAATTTTATGGCTATACTTCTCATATTTTACATTTATTTTTTATACTCAAATAAAGCCATTGAATATAGGTAGACAAAATCGCAGTGCTTGAATCGATACTATGATTGTCTTACTTAGTATGCTTAAGTATCAACTAAAAGTGCGAGCGCGGCGGCCCGGCAACCTCGAACAGTCGCTTGCTGGCGCTTTTGCAGGAATACCTGACCCATTGGAAGCTCATAATATAAGAGTGTTATTTAACGGGTTAGCATAGTATTCATGTTTTTGTCAGCAGAAAAATGTATTCTGGCAGCAAAAATATATGATTGGTCAGCAGACAGTGGCTAGCAAATAATATCAAATCAATCAGCAATTTTTTACATTCTGGACGACTGTAGTTTTTTTTTGAAGAGCGTAATTATTATATGAGCTGTTTAATAAGTGACTCATATTTAATAAATAATTGATAAGCACTTAGGGGGTATTCAACTAATCTTATTTTATGCAGCATATAAAAATGGTAATAATGACATGCGCAAAATGGGCGCTTACCAAAAATTATTCATAGTAATGGGTTTAATTTCTGAGTGGATGTGTTTGTTAAAATAATTTGTTTAATTTTGTATGTTATAAATTAACGATTACACATTCTTAAAATCAAATAAAGATCGATTCAAAACCTTATAATCTAAAAATTACACATTTCATACACACAGTTATGCAACTACTCTTGCTCGGTACAATTTTAACGTACATTGCCGACTTTTCAATAAAAATGCAAGCTAATGAGTTATTCTGCTAACCATGCTTTAAATATGCAAACTGATCACAATAAATTTAACCAGACATGTATTCTTTGGCTGACCAATCGTGAATCTTGCTGATCAAGAAGTTATTTTGCAGATAGACTGTTTATTTGGCGAACACATTATATTTTCAGCTGACTATTTATGATTAACTTACTGATCATTATCAAGATTATTTGCGAAACAAGGATTGCCGATTGTTTATTTTTCTTGCATACAAAATCTTTGAATGCTGACCAAATGATTAAAATGCTGATTTTTATGGCTAACCAAATTTTATTACGGCTGACCATTTAATTACTTCTCATAATTTAAAGCTTGTGAAAAAGAAGTACAGTTTAATGGCAATCCTGCTTTTAAAGCTGATAGTAATTCTCCAGACCCCTTTGAGAGTTGAGACCAGCTCTATTAAATTAATATTGTGTAGGTATTTGATCGGTCTGTAATTCAAAATTGACGACCTCTGTAGCCGAGAGGCGAGGACGCCTGCATCGCCATCTCTGAGGTTCCGGGTTCGACCACGGTTGGATCAAGTTAAAAAACGAACTTTTTTGGTACCATTGGTGGTACCGTCGTTGTTTCTGATTTTTATAACACAAGTGCTTTAGCTACTTATATAAATATAAATAAAAAATATTTGACCTTCAGTAATTGTGGGGTCGGCACAGAACCTCTTTATGATGAGGTCGAGGGTTCTCCGCGTGACTCTAATCAGCACATCCACCACCTTCCGGCTGTAGTACCTCCGCATCTCACTCACGGCGTTCTTCACCATTTCCTGAAAACATGCTCATTGCTCATAATAATGAAGTTTTTAGAGTTCCGAACGTGAAAAAGGATAAAACTAAGTAATCCCTCAAGAATAACTTTGTTGACATTTTATATTTCTCTCCTCTACCTTTTTTTAGGGTTCCGTACAATCGTCAATCGTCAATTCGATCACTCGTGCGTTTGTCTGTCTGTACGTCCGTCTCTCACAACCAATGTTCTCCGAATCTACTGGACCAAATCAGGTGAAGTTTGGTACGATGGTGGCATCCTATGACTCAAACACAGATGTACAAAATAAATATTATTTTTTATAAGGATCATTCAGGGGCAAATTCGGAAATTCAATGTCATAATATCAAATGAAACGGCTTGTAATGAGGATCTCAAATATATTTTTGTTATTATTGTAAAATAAATAGTTTTGATTTTATTCATGGAGGAAGACCTAAATTGACTATTCCCCTCTCCTGATTTACAGAAACTACAGCGCGAAAAATAAAAAAAAATACACAAAATATAGTTCATTGCTTGTAGAGTCGAGTTCAACTCGCACTTGGCTGGTTTTTTAGGGTTCCGTACCTAAAGGGTAACGGACCCTATTACCATAGAGAAAGAATAATATATTACTAAGGCTCCGCTGTCCGTCTGTCTGTCTATCTGTCTGTTTGTCTGTCTGTCCGTCCGCCCGTTCGTCCGTCCGTCCGTCATCTCATGAATCGATGTTCCCATCTCATGATAGTTAGAGAGTTGAAATTTTCACAGATGATGTATTTCTGTTGCCGCTATAACAACAAATACTAAAAAATTAAATATATATAATACAATAAATATTTAAAGGGGCTCCCATACAACATACGTGATTTTTTGCTGTTTTTATAGATAATGGTACGGAACCCTTCGTGCACGAGTCCGACTCGCAATTGCCAGTTTTTCAATGTATCTCATACTCTTACGATCTGTTCTCTTATAGCTTCATAAGAAACCTGCAATTTCTTACAATGTCTCACCCTTTAGCTTTACAATCATTTTATGGACGATTTCCTCAAATGGGGTCAGCACTTCTATTATACTTAATATTAGGTTTTCGCGATTGCCGTTGTAACCAAGTTTGATGTAACGCTGGCTTTGACAGCAAGAAACACTTGAAAGATTTCGTCGGGGCAGCTAGCGTCTCGGTAGCTTAGTTGGAAAAGCACTCGCCCGGTATGAAATGGTCGTGGGTTCGGAATCCGAACCCACGACCATCGCATACTCGGATCCCACCTGAGGCGGACTTTTTTTCAAGTATTAAAAATCATAAATAAAAGATGTGTTAGAATGAGGAAATTGGTAAACATGTCTAATCTCATACCTGCATGCTTTTGGACAGCCCTCCTGCAGGTGTCGATAGCAGTTTGTGAGGGTTTTCGAAGCAGTCCCAAACAGCAGACCAGTCTTGTTGGCCGCTGGATGTTGATTCGTTTACTGTGGAGGCTGGTCCGCTGCCTGCTTGCGGGTCATCTGTTAAATAGGTATTATATATATGCTTATTTAAAATTATGTTCCGAATATATAGGTTTTCATGCCGTTTAATATAATAACCCCGCCAAAACTAACTTTCGTGCTAATATATCGTATCATCAGTCTTTAGCTGTACAGTCAGTGCAGTTTTCAATTTTCGAACTATCATGGTTCATAAGATACAGCCTGGTGACAGACGGATAGACAGACAGACGAACAGCGGAGTCTTAGTAATAGGGTCCTGTTTTACCCTGTGGGTACCTGAACCCTAAAAATCATAACTTACCGTCCGCAATCAGGAACTCAAAATCTGGGTTTATCTCCGTCGGCCTGATCTGCTGTGCCGCCTTCTTTACCAGATCCAAAACCTCTTCTACCGCTTCCTCCACCATTAGACTCTTGCGATTTAGTTCCACACATGCATTACTGTAAGTAAAGTATATACAGAATAAAGAATTTTATTTCAATTTCATTTCATTTCTTTATTTTTTTAGTAACTCAATATTTACACTACTTACTATACAGAAACACAAAATATATAAAAATAATGCGGGCGTGGTTAGGATGTAGAGTAGATTATTATAAATAGTAAAAAAGTCTACTGTATAGAGTACTATTGATTAAATACACAATTTTGCATTTACTAACACACAAACGTGGATTAAATACTCATACTAAAATGTACACACGCACATGCACGCACGCACGCACACACGCCATTGAACTATACTATACTACTACCACAATAAATAGACAAGATATATATTCAGTGCTAGAACTGTCTACTTCAAAATAAGCTTCGAATGTCTCACCGACACCCAGTTTCAACATTTTCTGTGAACTCTTCCACTGACCATGGGGTTTCCTCTGTTGACAACATGAGAAACATTCGTCAATGTTTATATAAATAGCACATCAAATCACATCGAAAATCTTTTGTCTTTGTTTTAAAAAATTCCAAAAGTCTATGATTTAATCGTTTGAAGTTACGGTTTGTCAAAGTTTAACGCATTAAATTGGCGAAATACAACACTATTCGCTAAGCTATTCGGGACATCAATACTTTTATAGAATTACTGGGTCAAATCTAAATCGAAGGTCATCAAATCAATTAGGTTAACAATGATTAAAAATTATGTATGTTTTAACAATTGCTTAGAAGGTGCTAACATTTTAATGAAACCTACCTAAACCAGTAAGTAATAAATCCTTAATTACAGTCATCACGAAACTTTAAGTTTTGATGGTTTTGAAAACTTTTACCTTACCACCATACCATCTACTCACCAGGTAAACTGATCAACGATACGTCTTGCATTCCTGATAGTACGTAGATGATTCTATTGGTGTAAATATCATGAACCCTCGTGACTAAGACATCGAAGCATTTAATGGCGGCGTTGGCGCGGTCGATGAACTCCTTCCAGTCTCCGCTGGTCCACGTGACGTAGCGGAGCCCGGGAAGTAGAAGAGAAGATAGCCGAACCACTTGCGGAAGGAACAGAGGTCGCACTTCAAGTTTGACACGACGAACGGTGCAGATGTAGTCTTCTAAAAGGAACTGGAATGGCACAATAATATTGTTATGATAACAACAAAAAAAAGAGTTCTGTATATTTTTTTAAAATGATTTGAATATTGTACAAATAACAATGGAAAACGATACCAAATTCGATAGCGATAAAATGGGAATAAAAAATGACTTCGTGAAATCACGTGGGAATTTTTTATCGATCGATTCGAAAATTCGTCATCTGGCAAGCGATGACGAATTTTCATATCGTTTTGTTACTGAGCAATTACCCCTTAAACCCCTTGAATTGAAAGGTTTTAATAAAAAGCATACCAGAACAAAGACATTATACAAGTAACTACCAGATATAACATGAACGTTTCTAACTATTTAGCGAAAGTAGTAAAGACTAAAAAGGATTCTTCTTACCTGCAACGAGTCGTTGACAAGGGTAAAATAATTCTTCTTAGCGTACAACGAGTGGCAGACTATAGGTAAATCTATGCCCATCTTGACGAGGCAGTCGGACTCTCGGATCAGCAGCCGAATGGTGTGATCCAGATTCACAGTGATGCGGCCAGCTTCGTCGATACGGAGCAAGGTGTTGTTAAGACTATCATCGACATCCCATAGCTGAAAAGTGTAAATTGTTTAGAGAACATTTCGGATTCCATCCAATGGCAACTAACAAATTTTACGACAAGAGAATGTTAAAAACTATCAAACTTTTAGTGATTAACCATAAGTTTGTACTCGTTTAACATTGTCTAGTACATGCTGTATACACCGAGACATTTTAGTGTTTGTTTTCCCGCGGCAGAACGATTTACCTTTAGTAGTATTGAACCGTGCTAGTTTTTTTTTTTTTGCAAAAATAAAAATATTTTTGTTTTCAACTAATACAAAAAAAATCATCAACTCGAAAGCGTGAGTTTCTTTTACGATATACATGTACCGTATGTGGGTACTGCCTGCCCCACAAAATAAATGTTTAAAGTAAAAGAAGCTCCCGCACAAAGTAATACAGCATAAACTGCATCGCACGCGCTGCAGGCGACTTGATTGAATGCCTAGCCTTCAGGTGATTTAAATTAAAAAAAAACGTCATTAATCTATTGTACTACTAAGATATAATCATTTTACTGCGGGAAAACAACCACTAAAATGTCTCAGTGTATTATTTGAGTTAGCTGTCATTCGGATTCAGTCGACGAGACTATGTTTATTACCTACATAGAGATTGATACAAATTGTACCCCAGTACAACTAGCGGTCGGATCTTGAGCTCTGAGCAAAAGTTGCGTAGATCATTACGATCACTTGATTAGTTGCTTGGTTCGCGTATCCGATAAAAGTGAGATGCACAAAGAGATACCCACTCTTTCCTAAAAATTAGCAATCAGCAATAATCGCGCAGTCATCGCCCGATTGAAGCTTAGTGTCAAAATCTATTGACAGCACTGACAGTAGATTGGTTTGTTTTTGTTTTTTGCTGTCTTTTGCGATTTTAAAGCCAGAATTTCTCAATTTTCGCTATCCCATTGCTTATGCAAGATACGGAATCAGGGTACCGTGCTATTGTACTCACATTCTGGTTCATCCAGACCGCCCTCATCGTCTCCTCGTATGTAGACACCAGTGACCTAGTGTTGGTGTACTTGCGAGTGACGTCAGCAGCAGCGGGCAAGGCTCGCAGCACCGGGTGTGCGCACACGCTCTCCACCGTTTCGCGCATGTTGAACATGAGGCAGCGGGACCATTTGATACGACCTGAAGGCAAATTCTCGTAATTTAACATTACTATCACATACAGTAATCAAGTAGTTCTTGTAAATCAAAATTAAACAATTATGGTTTTTGATGCGACTGAATATGAAAGAAACCAATATAGCATTTTTTTATCATTTGGAATTATGAATCTTTTGATAATAATACGTCAAATTAAGTTTACGAAAATACCGTTTTAAATAGTGATGGTTCTATGACAAGATCTACTATAGTTAGTTACTGTCGTTAAATTACAGAGATTGGGCTTTTAAACGGTGTCAATGACAACGTCAGTTTTAATTCATAATAACTTTCAATTTTTCCCAGGGCTTTCAAAGGGCTGTTTAGCACTCAAAAAGAAGAAACATACTATAAATATATATCGGATATTATATACCACTTCTTCATGTCTTGTCGAATATACTTTTATTACACTAGTTGATGACTGTTTCCATTAAACTTTGGCATTTAAAGCGGACACGACACTGACAAAGCCGATGGAAAAAGCCATCGATTATTTCATGAAGTACAATCGCTTGAGGATTTCTGAAAGTGAATTATACATTTTACTAGCGACCCGCCCCGGCTTCGCACGGGTGCAATGCTGATACTAAATACACTACATTATACATATAAACCTTCCTCTTCAATCACTCTATCTATTTAAAAAAAAACCGCATCAAAATCAGTTGCGTAGTTTTAAAGATTTAAGCATACATAGGGATATAGGGACAGAGAAAGCGACTTTATTTTATATTATGTAGTGAAATCCATTGATTATACCTGCAACCGGTGAATAGTTCCTCGGCAAAGGAGGATCTTCTCTCTGCCTCTTGAACATTTTGGTAATCTTGTCTACCTCTTTCTCGCAGTATTTGAGTACGCGGTCGTATTTCTCACCCAGCTTGGTTATTTGGATTTTTTGACTCACCTACAGACAAAATAAATAATCATTTATTTTTTAAGTGCCAGACTACAGTGGATAAACAAGATTTGATTCTTTATCTTATTTAATTAACACAGCAAAGCGATAACAAATTTCGCAAAATACTCGTAATAAAATGTATGGGATTGACAAATGTCGTCGTGAAATTACGTGGCGAATTGTCATAGTGTTCATAGACTTGACAGGCGATGACGAATTTCGATATATCCTCTATACAGAGCAATTGCCGATTGTCTTAGCCCCTGTTAGCGTACCTGTCATAAAATGATTATTAGTTTACCTTTTCAAACCTCGTAAGAAACTTGATTCCTTGCGGCGTTTCCCAAACGCTTGAGAAATTGACTTCAATGGTGTTTCCTATGGACTCCCGAAGTACGTTGGTCTTTCCTTCAAAAACTTGGTAGTCCTTATCGAACTCATTATTACGGTAGTCCAGGTAATCATACTGACATGTGGTCACTACTTTCTTAGCTTCTTCAAACGTGTGCACTGCTTCTTCCAAATCTAGGGGTTTAAACGACCATTTATATGTTTGTCATTCAAAGTTCTGTGCCCGATGAAAACATAATTTAAAAAAAAGGTTTTTACTCATGTCAGTATGTCCTGTCAATCATTTGAGTCGGTTAAAATGTCCACTGACTCCAAAAATAACTTTAATTAACTAACTTAATAAAAAAATTTGGAGTCTTCTCTTTGAACTGATTAGGTATGTTTTAGTTTAGAAATTATTTTCACTTTTTAGTTTATTTATTTTTGAAGACGGTTCTCAGTTTTTTTAAACTTTTTTATTCACCATTTTTAGTGTTAGGAATTTAACAATACTTTATCGTTCAATTGAGGATCTATCATTATAGAAGTCGTTAAAAATATTGTTATTAACAGTTTTGCGTTCAATGCCTAAGTCAATTAAATAAAAACCGAACAAATTTTTTTTTTCTCGTTTCTGGGTGTACTGGCTTACGCCCCCAGTAAATAAAATTACTGTCTACCAATTACTACTAATTGGTACCTCATAAGCGCCACATCTGCCCAATACACTACAAAATACGTTCTGTCGACAAATCGCAGTATTATCTATTGACTCTTAACCGTTAAGGAGTTCTGTGGCCTTCATCATCAGCTCAGCAATATAATATGTATACTTAAACCTTCTCCAGAATGTAACAAATACTTTTCAGAAAACCGCAACAAAATCGGATGAGCCAAACGCGAGAAAATCGCGGACAACATACATACATACAAACACACGTTGTTTTTTAAAATAAAAATTAGATAAATTGCGACCTACCTTCACCAAGGAGTAGTCCTTCCATCCTTTTAGCGAACAGAAGATTATAATCGTCCATGAGGTCAAACATCGTTATGATCTTATTCAGCCTCTTGCAAAACGTGTCAAACTTTCCAAAGACGTAGTTCTCTGAGAAACTGAACTGCTCCGTATTTGGTAAGAATGGTTGGTTCTTCACAAAGAGGTATGTGTCTCTGTACGTCTTATTGAGGTTGATGCAATGGATAAGTTTGACTCTGACGAGGGAGCGCTCTTGGGACCAGATGGTCTCTTTAAAGCGGCAAGTGATGTACTGTTTGCAAGTATCGATCATTTGGTTTGTGATCTAAAATTTAAACATGTTGCTGAAGAAAGTCAAATCAATATTATTTCTCTTAGTACTAAAAATCCAAATATAATTTGGTGCTCTAGCTTCTATAGCCGAAATGGAAATTTTGAAAACATAATCTTAAAAAAATAAGATCTTTTATCACTTTAGCAGATGCTAACCAAATCAAAGAGTAAAACACCTCCTGATTCTTTCTATCTTTGAAAAGATAATAGCTTTTAAGTGTTGTAACATTACTATCGAATGAACTTGTTTAATTTTTAACCTGAGGAAGTGCTAATCAAACCAATTCAAGGTAAAAAAAACACCTGTATCTTCTAATAAAAGTAAACATAAATATAATTTGCCTAACGGCCCCCTCGCAAATTGGCTAGAGTTCCTTGTACCTAGGTATTGGAAAGGTAGGAAAAAGACCAACATAGTAATAATAACATAGCATTAAAGCTGGTGTACCTTAACCATGAGTGAAGAAATCCTCTCGGAAGTGTTATAGAATTGTGATACGCTGTGTATCAACCTGACAGTCTGCAGCAGGCTTAGGATGGAATCTTTGATCTTCACCGGATCATCCAAGTAAAGGGAATGGCAACACTTCTCCATGGCTTGAATGAACTTTGCGTTGTCTTTGGCCTCGTTGTAACAGAAGGTGATCTTGTGGTCGGTGTCACGCCAAAGACGAATTATTTTAGAATTCGCCAGTTGGAGGGTTGTCAGAGTTAGTTGTACTTCGTTGTCCTATTTGAAAATAAGATTAATAATTCGGCAACCTTAATTATTATATCTCATAATTTTCTTGCACACAGAATCTTTTAATTGGAACTAAGTATTTTACAGCTGATAAAGTCACTTTATTACGAGGGCAATACCAAAGGCAATATTAATTGCAATAAGTCGCCTTAAAAAACTACCCTGACGATTTGATGCCGACGTATTAAAATTTTTGAGTAGTTAAATAAGCTGTGCACAATAACTTTTACTCGTTGCGACTGATGATGATTATGTACTTAAGAAGTCTAATAACCACGGCTTCATAATTACTTTAGTTGAAATAAACATTTAAATATAATGAAAAGACTATCTTTTTCACGAAAAGTTTAATAACAATTACTCCCAGACCTCAAAATTGTAACGGCGCGGCAGGGTGTTCAGCAGAATGTGCGTTACCATTACGCTGTTTTTATATAGAATCCTAGTTTTGAAGCTATTTTATCATTTCACAATTAATACCTGCAAGTAAGACACCAGTTGGGAAAACTGCGCGCCCCTTTTCTTCCAATACTCCAATTCGTCTTGAGGCCCACTCGAGTCCACCTCTCTCCGTAGTTGCTCACTCTCGCTCAGTATCTGTGGAGTAAATAATTTATCATGCATGTTGGCTACGTAGGTAGGTACAATTAATGCTCCGATAGATATGTTTTTATCACTCATACTGTCTCACACTTGACATACTTTAGAATTTGACGCAAAACTCTTATCTCCTAAAAACTTGAATGCCACCCCATACCAAAAACCTATTCGTAGCAGAGCGATGCATTTAACCCGATGCGAGCTTACAAATTAATAAAAAAACTGCTGAATAGACCATCATACCTCCATAACTTTTTTGACCCACTCAGTAACTCGATCTTCCAACATGGTAATAGTTGTGATGTTTTTTGTCATTTCCTTCAGTTCGCTGTGGTCCTGGATCCCAGCCATAATGGCCTGACCGTCGTCAAATAGGTTAATCTGGTTGCAGACGTCTTCGCATACTGCCAGAGGAGATAAAATCATATTATCAATTAACACCTTAATATCGCCATGTATCGTAGATGGTAGAGGGAGACCTATCGACCGACTGCATGCTAACAGCGATCCTTCGTCGTCCCTCTTATAGCGGCCGGACGGAACAAGTGAAGGTTTAGTGGGTACGCTTAGCAAGTTGTGACGAGCAGTCGCCACCACTCGTCTTAAAGAGTTACATGGGGATGCCAGCAGGTATGCATAACGCATTTACTACGCGGAAAAAAGGGAGACCTATGTTCAACAATGGATGTCCTATGGCTAAAACGGTGATGATGAGCCAGCTCATTATGTGCTGCTGAAAGATGCAGGGCTGATTTTCAGCTGGAACTTCAGGTAGGAGGGTTCTTCTTCTTTGCGTGTCGACTCACTCAGGCTTTTGTATGAGTGAGGACCAAAACTTAGCCACCGATATAGCGCTATCGGTGGCCTTGTAAAGATCCTTGCTTGCGCAGGTGTAGGGAAGCGCAGGGCATGACAGGAGATGTGCTGTGTGATGAGATGATTGTCTGGGGGGAAATGCCACATAGACATACGATCTCTAAGCTGTAACACCACTTGTGCATGTTCTCCTTGCTTCGGCCTACTTGGGTCTGTAGTCTATTTAGGGACATCCATGTTGCCCAAGGTACATCATGTCCAGGAGGCACTTGCTTTAATGGCTCTATATTCGGGTCTATGTGATTATCTCTCGGATGCACGGAAGGAGCCTCCCCGAGCGGCGTATCATACTTACTACGCGCCCAGCGCTCCCTGGGCAATGGTCTGCGGACGGCAAGTCGGTAACGATTACTAGCCGATCCTCCCACCATGACTCAATGGCAAACCAACGGTCCTTTTCAGGTAGGAGGGTTAGTTACCTTTGAGAGCGCTGCAGAACGACCTCAAGCCAGGCAGCAACTGGTTCTTCACGATCGGGAACCGCGTCTCGTCCTCATCCCCGTCGGCGCTGGGATGCGCCAGCGCACTCATATAGACGTGCTCCATCACGCGTTCAATCGCCGTCACCAGGCCTACCTTTTCCGCGTTTAGGATGCCGCAGAAACTGTTCGGTGACAAAACAAATCAAACGAAGTCAGTTTATTTCCTTAAGATCATCATACAAATCGATACGTCAAAACCTGTGATTAAAACGGTTCCTTTGACAGATAGTTAAATTATAGTAAAACTTCTATCAATTTAAAATATTCAACTGTAATTAAAGTATAGATGTTTGATTTATCTACTAGGTAATAAAATTTTAACGTTGGGTTTGCCTGCAAAATGTTCTCTGTTTTAAAAGAAGTTTTTTTGATATTTTTTCTTTGTTAAAAAAGTAAACAAATCGTGTTTATGCCATTGGCAAATTGAAGTGAAAGAAATGAAGAATCATATCATTAAATATTAATTTCATATTTTGTTATTGCTCAGTAAAATCGATATCCATACCACAAAATTTTCCAATGCGTCCAATATCATTTTAAATATTTAACTTTAATAGCGTCGTTCATAATAAAGAAAAAAAAACTCCAAGGGCTCTTTCTTACACATAAATACGATACGATGTCGCGTCGTGCATCGTGACACGTTGAAACGACGTTTCGTGGTTTTTTACTATGTAGATTTCCACGAAACGACGTCGCAACGTGTCACGATGCACGACGCGATGCCGTATCGTGTTTATTTGTGAGAGCCCTAACGCAAAACTAAGCACTATTCGGAGGGAGTACAATTATATTAGATGACACCATTTACAAAACTAAAAAAAAAACAATTTGAGCCCAGCGACGTTCTGTTAGCTTTGCAGTCCAGGGTGTGCGCGATCGCAAGTGAATCCAGATGACATGCTATGGTAATTTACGAGACTCATTCGTTTTTTTGGAAGGTAATTGATTGTCAGCCTTATTGCAGTACACAAACAGCACAAATTTAAAAAAAAACTCTTTCAACTATCTTGATCCCTTAGTAAAAGTTTTTTTTTTTTTTCGGAGAATAATATGACCTAGCTAGTATAAGAATTCCCAAGGTATATTTGCTACTCACAGATCTTTGTGAAACCCCTCTTCAGGCAGTTGTTTGCTGACATTTATTCGAAACATATAAATACATATCCCAGTGAACTTCACATCCCAACCATCAGACAAGAACAACTTTTTCTTCAGGGTAACCTGAGGAGGTGGCTGTTTCCCCTGACCTTGCTGTCTCGGCTTCGTGCCTTCCACCTGTGGTTTCTGCTCCACTTCTTCAACATCTTGATAGTACCATAGAAGCTTATTCCTCATGTGGGGAAGAAAGAGTTGGTTGATGTCATCCAGCTAAAATAAAATACAGAACAGTTTTAGTTTATGATATTAATTTGATATCAATATTTCTTCTCTCTTTGAAAAAAAAACGATTTGATATATAGACAGACGGACGGGCAACAAAGTGATCCATTGAAGTTTCATTTTATTTCATTTAAGGAACGCTACCCTTTAAATGGAAAGAATCTTTACTGTTATCATAAGGTCAAACTGACTGAGAACATCCTAATTCCTGAATCAAAATGGGGATACTTAAAGTTTGATTGTATGGCCAAAGTCAAATCTTGACAAGGTCAATACTGAATTCAATTCAATAAATTTGTGTTTTTAGTGCCCAGTATGAAATTCTTACTTAATGTACTATAAAAATTAATTAGTCGACCCTGTCATCAACATCACCATAAACAACCCACGTCAAATAGCTACTTCGAATGCACGACACTGACCCCAATCCTCGGTTATTCTTTTCTATCGAGAACCAGTACTTTTCGAATGACGTCGGTCCACCTTATGGGAATGCTCTTCGCTGCGTGTGTCTGCCAGGTCGCTTTTTTCAATCAAGAACTTGGCTACTCCATCGGTTATTTGTTCTACGGTAAATGTGAACAGCCCATGTGGTTGTTTCATGGCTTCAGCTATTCAATTCAATATCAATAAATGCTGATTTTCCACGTTTTTTATCATCATCATCTTTTTGACGTCCACTACACAATGACTTCCAAACTGGCCGGATGGAAGCAGCCTGGATCCAGCATCCGTACACAGAAAACCTAATGTTGTAGGTTGTTGTTTTTTATCATCATCATCATCATCAACATTTCAGTAGTAGGACGTCCACGTTGAACATAGACCTCACCCCGTGACTTCCTGATCGGCCGGTTGGAAGCGACCTGCATCCAGCGGCTTTCTGCAACCTTTACCAAGTCGTCTGTCCACCTTGTGTGTGGATGGACCAACAGAGTGTTTGGTCACTTTTTTATCAATCTCATTAAATTACCATGTTCCCCTCGAAGACGTGGTCCATGATGGCGTGTCTTGGAAGCCCCGTGCCGTCGATCAGCAGCTGGAAAGTGAACTCCAGCCGAGGGTCCATCTCCCCCCTCCTCGCTTTGCGCTCGCATTCTTCCCGCCGTTTCTACGACACAAACGACACTTAAAATCAAATAAATACCTACAGGAATTAGTGAAAGATAGTTGGATGTTATCATCATCATTTCAGCTACGTCGCCCTCCGCTGAACATAGGCCTCTCCAGTGGCTTTCAGATTGGCTGGTTGGAAGCGTCTTGCATCCAGCGGCTTCCTGCAACCTTTACTAGGTCGTCTGTCCACCTTGTGGGTGGACATCCCACGCTGCGCTTGCTGATACGTGGCCTCCTTTCCAGAACTTTTCTGCCCCATCAGCCGTAGTTGGATGTAATTTAGGATATTTATGAAAATAGTTAATTTGTAATTATTATCATTAGGGTAAAAATAAAAGAGGGGAAAGAAATATGGGCACTAGTCGCAGCCAATGACAAATTTTCAAGGTTACCTGGTTGAGTTCTAGGTAAAGTCGTTCTATAGAAAATAGATATGAATGGTTTTCATAATAGGTTGCGGAAAAAATTTCTTCGCATTTTTTAAGAAAATTCAAAACATTTTTTAATATAGTTTATTTACATTTAACTAAAGTATGTAGGTAACATTTTGTTCGATAACTTTTTGCCATCTTGTAGGTAGGGATATGATCCCATTGCTATAGAAATTTTATGCCTTCTGATCAAAATACCGCGACAAGTGGTTTTGGCAGTCCTCTCGTGATGTTAACCTGACACTGCCTAAAGAATTCTGAAGAGAGCGAAACAGGTGAAAATCTGAAGGTGCAAGGTCAGGACTATACGGCGAATGCATTAACACCTCCCAGCCAAACTCTCTTAATTTTTGCTAAGTGGCTAAAGATGTGTGAGGTCTAGCGTTATCATGATGAAAAACCACACCTCTTCTGTTGAATAATTCCTGCCGCTTTCTCTCAACTTCTTGCTTTAAGTTCGCAGTAGAGTTCAAAATCGATGGTCCTGCCTGGTGGTAACAGCTCATAATGAATAATGCCCTTCCAATCCCACCACACACACAGCATTACCTTGTTGCGAGTTAACCCGGGTTTCGCCATAGTCTGTGAAGCCTGACCGGCCTTTGACCACGACCTTTTTCGCACGTTCTTGTCGTACGTGATCCACTTTTCATCAACAGTTATCAGCTTCTTCAAAAATGGTTCGGTTTCATTACGTCGTAATAAAGAATCACAAATGAGTACACGGTTCATTAGGTTTCTTTCAGTGAGCTCGTGGGGTACCCAAATATCGAGCTTTTTTGTGTACCCATTTTTTTTCAAATGCGCCAAAACCTTTTTGTGGTCAATTCCCAGTTCTTCAGCTACGTCGTAACTACTGATATCCCGATCTTGCTCCACTTTTTCAAAAATGGCATCAATTTTATCCGTAATATAGCGACCAGAGCGACGTGCATCTTTGACATCAAAATTTTTTGATAGAAAACGCTTTTTTAAACTAAATTTGTGCTACTCTCACAGACACTGCACTAGGTCCATAAACATCGCAAATTTTTTTCGCGGCTTGCGAAAAAAAAGGTAAAAATGCAACATTTTTACCTTTTTGTAGTAAAATTTTATAATGTATCGAATTTCTTCATTAGGTTCACTCGTCTTGAGAGTACGAAAAACAAATGAAAAACACACATTTTCCCAATTTGAATTTGGAATTATCTTCTTTAAAATGTAAACTTTAAATGATACCAAAACCAGCCAGATACAAATAGTACAGCCAAAGAGATTTTATTACAAGTTCATACATACTATAATGCGAAAAGACTTTTTCCCCAACCTAATATTTTATTGTAGTTATACAGTTTGCCCTAAAATTAAAGTTTGAATCACCTCCACTTATTTTAAGCGTTTTTTTATGTTTTGATTTATTTTTGTTATTTCACAGTTTAACCTCTCATCCTACCAAGTCACGGTTTGACGAACTTAAGATAAAAAAATCGAAAATACAAAAATTCACGGGATACTCCTGCCGAGATAAACCATGAGTAAGCATTTTAAAGCCTACTTTTCAACACTTTCCACCGATGCTATATTAAACTCAAAATCACACGACCAAATCTTGGCTATATAAGCTTCACCACTTGTTGCCTTTGAAAAACTGTTTTGAAATCCATTACATCTAAAACTAAAGCTGAAAAACTTTGGAAGTATTACAAATTTCGCTAGCTTCTCCTCATCCATGGTGTTCCCTTAAAAACGTGCTCAAGTCGAACTAACAAAGAGAGTCGAAATTAGCTCAGATATTAAAGAAAAATATTAATTATTTTGGAGGAACAAAATCGTAAGCACTTTGCGTGGAATCAGAAAAATTAAATTTCAAACTTATTAGACAATCGCGCATGCAATTAGAGATCAGCATGGGAAGGCAGGAGCCAAACCTGAAGAATATCCATGACATCTTCTTCTTCTTCTTCCTCACTAGACCCCGGCTTAATTCCACATACGAACATTTTGTGTCAAATTCAAAAGTACGTGTAGATTCTAAGTCCAAACCAAGCCGCGCCTTCTCTAGCTAACGTCTAACTGGGCGACAAAACTGAATACACGTTTAATTACGTGTGTAAATTATATAAGCTAATTATTATATACCCTGCCCGACCCACGTTCTGACTGTAAACTTATAACTTTTTGTTGCGACTGCAAATTTTTTAGCAAACTCTCTTTGTTTGCTGACAACTCGACTGCCTTCTACCGTGCGACAATGGTTGTGTAAGTTAGTCTTGTTTTAATATGCAAATTAAATGGACAAGTAGTGTTATTCCGATGGAAGGGGGTGGTACGACGTCGCACTCGCCCTCAGCAATATCAGCCAGCACGCAATGATTTAAATTGGCCGCCATTTAATAAACAGGCGAAAAGGCGAAATTACGTCGTGCGTAACAGCCATAGTGATGAAGCGAAAATTTATATTTTTATGGATTAATAAAGCTGGCGCAGACGGCTTAACTGCTGAGTCTTTTAGTTGCAGAATGTGGTGAATCAGGTAGCAATAAGTTTTATTTAGACGTAAAACAGTTGTATAGGTGTTTAGAGACGAAAATCCACTGTTTAAGTTATCGATTGATACAATAAATCGATGATATACCAGCACACAAAAAATAAAAATGAATATTTCTTACACTTCAAGAATGCCTAAAAAACAACGTATGACAGCTTAATATCGGCACTGTTTCAACTAAAACACGATAAACATGTTTAGAGTCGAAGTCAATTTTAGTGGCTCGAAGAAACAGCCGATTTTTTATTTTATCCGACCAAATCCAGCAATGTCCTCGTTTCATGAAACTCTTATTATCTTAACAATTCCCAGCAAACAAATCAAGTTCAGGATTGACTTTGCAAATAGATCCGGAACAGCAAGTGGCAATGGTGATCGGACAAAGTCTGGTTCTGAAATCGATCCAATTCACAGCACATTTTAAAAGTTTCGTGCAATAGGGAAGTATTCAGATGCACGATTCCTATCAAATTTGCTATTGTAATTTCACAATGCAGTTGGTAATTTTATCAATTGCACCACGCTCTCACTCTCATATTAAGTATTTGCGATTGTTCGGTAGTGATTAGCTTGCAATATTTGTATAATTTTTGTCTTTTGATTTCCAAATTTTGGCACTCAAATTTGACCCTTCAAACGGTGTTCGAAGTTTTACTGAACTAAAATTTGTAACACATTTGTGAAGTTGGTCAAAATGCAATATTTTGGTACTATCAGGTTGATCCGATGATGCAGCCAAAAATTACACGCCAAAGCAACCTAAGTAATACTTTTATGGTAAGATATTAAAGTTTGAGCTCGTTTGCTTCATTGAAGTGATAAATTGGCCGAGTTTTTAAAATAAAAGATTATTAAAATAAACTTTAAGACTAAAAAGCTTTACTGGACGAAATTAACTAGAAAGAATAAAATAAATTTAAATGAGAATTGTCATATTATACTTAGATAGGTAAGTTTAATGTGTCTTTTTAAAATGTAAAATATATAGCATTTTAAAAGATTAGCTTTAATAATCGCTAACCAGGTTTATGTATATCTACGATATAAATATTAATGAATATTGAACAGCATCACATGCATTACTCTGATCGTAAGTAGCTAAAACACTTGTTATAGAAATCAGAAACAACGACGGTACCACAACACCCAGACCCGAGACAATATAGAAAAGTTCGTTTTCTACATTGACCCGACCCAACAAGCCCGGAACCTCAGATATGGCGACGCCATATACAGTCAGGCGTGCTCGCCTCACGGCTACAGAGGTCGTCGTCATATTATTAAGAGTACAAGCTTATTTAAACACTCATTTTTATTCAAACAGAAGGTGAAATTCTTGTAACGGTTAGTACTGAATTGATGTTATTAGTGCAACTCACGCTTGGCTGGTTTAATCAAAAGCGCTGTCGGCATGAAGCATTCATTGCAATAAATATTCTAATTTGTTTCATCTGCAATCGTTACCTTTCCATTAAATACATTTACAGTCTCGGTGCATAACCTTCTTGAACGCCGAGCACTGCGATTGTCCTACGAAACCAACTTGTAAGTTACTTATACTTTATAATTAACTAAATTGGAAAAGCAATCGCCCGGTATGCGATGGTCATGGGTTCGGATCCCACCTGAGGCGGTCGCCTTTTTTAAAGTATTACACCTTTCTACAATTATCCCAAAAAATACTGTTACATACTTTTTGGACGCTTATGGACTGGCGAGCAATAACGTGACTGACCTTTGAATTTAGAATGACATATATTAACAGTAAAAAAATAGTTTAAAACAAACTTTTATTTTTTTATGTTACAACAATAAAGAAGGACGGTTAGGCGAATTATGTTTAAAACATAAAAAACGGTACACTTCTACTTCGATATTTAATTCTGAAATTTCGGTGCCCACGAAAGTTACCAAACGTATTATGTTACTAGCAAATGACACTCACACTCTTACCATACCCTTCAGGCATTGTGGCACGGACAACGAAATTATATGACGCAAGTTCTCAAAGCTACTCAGCCAAGCTTCCCTCTCATAGCGATTTCCCACTCCAAGCTGTTTCTACCTAACTACAGTACTTGAACGTAGTCGACATACCATTCACAACTTCGAGCGCTACATGACTTTAGTCTAGTACAAGTTGAAACTGTGCAGCATTTTTTTTAAATTCTCCAGCGTATCTACCATGATGACTAAGACATCAGTAAAGTTGAGGCGCATGGGGTGTTCGCTGTAGATATTGATGCCCTTACCTTTCCACTTCGGTGTCTTGATTACGTCTTCCAGTGCGTTCATAAAAAATATCGAAGAAACACTTAACACCTCCTCGTCTTTCATCTACTCGCCTCTTAGGAACTAGATAGTTCTTGTCTAGTGATTTTAGCCTTGACAGTCATCGGCCGGTCGAGGTGCTAAATAGCATGCCGTTTTGTACAAGCTTCCCAGCACCTAGACGTATCCACGACTTGATATTGCTTGGATTTCAGAACAGCCCAGGTCTGCACCAAAACGAGGGGGGCGTGTTAATTCTACGAGTTGGGATAACAAATACTTCAAAAAACATGTTCAAACCAGTGAATTGATGATTCATTTGAGATCTTAAAATAGAGAATTAGAGAACCGTAACGTTTTGTGGTGTGATTGATAACCTTCGTGGGCAAATGTCCAAGAAAACAGTGTCACGAAAGTTACGAAAACTAGAGAAATGTTCATATTTTTACAAATAATTAATTGACTTATATTAAAACTAACTAGCGAAACACGATTTTGGAAAATTATTACATAATCTATGGTAAGCAAGAATTTATAACTATTCATACTGACCTTTAAATTTACCCATGAAGGGTAACTTGAACTAAGGTTACCCGAAAAAGTGAAAGAAATATTTTCTGTGCCAAAGTGGTGAGCAGGCACCAGTCCCTACCTGAATTTCGTGGAGCGACTAAAGTTTCCGCAGGGCTGATGTTTGTGTCGAAAAGTCTGCGCGTTTTAAAGGTTTCTATTTGTTCTTGTTCTCTATTTTGTTCTTGTGAATTGTGAAAATGAATAATAAGTGCAAAATAGAAGATTAAATTGCAGTGAATATGAAAGTCGAATAAAAGGCGCAACGTTAAAAAATCGTAGAGTTCGACACTTTGTTTGGGAGGTTAGTTAGGTTATTTAATTTTTTTTATTTATTAGTTTCCTTTCAAAATTACAAATATTTATAATGTTTTATTTATCTATTGCCCAAGAATAATATTAAACAAATTCCAGTTACTTGTAGACGTATTTATACCTATTTTATTGATATGGCTAAACGTTGATTGGCATATCATCAAACGTTGACGTTTTAACGATATGGCCAGTTTTGTTTGGCCGTTTTATGAAATACAATCATTTTATGAAACGGCCGGCCACATCATGAAGTGATTTTTTTAATATCGGGCTACGCCATACATACAGTTGTAACCAGCTTAGTTATGAGCTGTTGAACTGAGCGCGAACTTGTAGTGACGCGCGAATAACACGTCCTGTTTTGCTCTCGTTTATAACGAGAACGGTTAATATAAATATGATAAAATATTATTTAAAAAAATATTATTAATCACACTTAACATTTTTAACTACAGTTGTGTAAGTAAATAAATGAAGAACTATCAAAATTTACTCCTGAAGTTGTATTATATATACAGGGTGTAAAAAAAGGTTTAACGAAACCTTAAACCACGAACTCTATACATAAAACCAAGTAGAAGCAAAAAAAATAATTGATGGGAAATGACTTTTATTTTTGAGCATAAAAAAAATAACTTATTTCTTACCCGCAATGTATAGCGCGCACGCCACAGACTATGCCTGTGTATGTAAGCGCATCATGTTTCTTTGTAAAAAAGTTTAGTATTATCAAACAGGAGTCAATTTTGTAAAAAACCTTTGATAACAAATAAAATTAAAGAAAAAAAAACTTTTTTAAAAACAAGCTTTTATTATTTGTTAATAAAATGAACTAAAAAGTTATAAATAAATTTATCTGATGAGAAAAATACCATTATATAGGTGCCATTTTTTATTATTAATAAAAGCGTGTTACATTTTGTAGAAACATTAAAGAACATTTAGCTTATTAGGTACTTATTACAAGCTCTTATTTTTAGTTTCACCTGTCCCGTTGTCTGTAATCAAATCTTGCAAGCTAAATTTGATCCACTTCCCGGTTACAGATTAAGCTGAAATTTAGCATACATATGTAAACCGCGTGACAATGCAATATTATGATTAAATGGTGCTGATCTGATGATGGAGCTGGAAGGTACCATAGGAAATTCACAATGAAACGAAAAAATCTCATCGAGTTTGGGCTCGTTTAAATCGTCTTGACGAGGAGTTTGTCTTTTAATGGTAACCGGGGTCTGATGATGGAGCTGGAAGATGACCATAGGAACTCAGTAATTAAACGAGATAACCCGATCGAGTTTGGAATCGTTTGAATCGTATTGACGAGTTAGTACTTTGGTGCTAGATGGTAACTATGTTTTGATGATGGAGCTGGAAGGTAGTTATAGGAACTAAGTAATGAAACGACATAACCCGATCGAGTTTGGGCTCTTTTGATTCGTCTTGACGAGTAGTTTGTATTTCAATGGTAATTAGGGTCTGATGATGGAGCTGGAAGGGTGGTCATAGGAACTCTGTAATGAAACGACGAAACCCTATAGAGTTCGGGCTCGTTTAATTCGTGTTTGCAAACACTTTGTTTTAAGATGGTAACCAGGGTCTGATCTGATGACGGAGCTGTAAGGTGGTCATAGGAACTCCGCAATTAAACGACGCAACCACATCGAGTTTGGGCTCGTTTAATTCATCTTGACAAGTACTTTGGTAAAATATGTTGCCAGGTTCTGATGATGGAGCTGGAACGTGGCCATAGGAACTCCGCAATTAAACGACGCAACCCCATCGAGTTTGGGCTCGTTTAATTCGTCTTGACGAGTACTTTGGTAATATATGGTAACCAGGGTCTGATGATGGAGCTGGAAGGGTGGTCATAGGAACTCTGTAATGAAACGACGAAACCCCATAGAGTTCGGGCTCGTTTAATTCGTGTTTGCAAATACTTTGTTTTAAGATGGTTACCAGGGTCTGATCTGATGATGGAGCTGTGAGGTGGTCATAGGAACTCCGCAATTAAACGACGCAACCACATCGAGTTTGGGCTCGTTTAATTCGTCTTGACAAGTACTTTGGTAAAATATGGTAACCAGGGTCTGATGATGGAGCTGGAACGTGGCCATAGGAACTCCGCAATTAAACGACGCAACCCCATCGAGTTTGGGCTCGTTTAATTCGTCTTGACGAGTACTTTAGTAATATATGGTAACCAGGGTCTGATGATGGAGCTGGAACGTGGCCATAGGAACTCCGCAATTAAACGACGCAACCCCATCGAGTTTGGGCTCGTTTAATTCGTCTTGACGAGTACTTTGGTAATATATGGTAACCAGGGTCTGATGATGGAGCTGGAACGTGGCCATAGGAACTCCGCAATTAAACGACGCAACCCCATCGAATTTGGGCTCGTTTAATTCGTCTTGACGAGTACTTTGGTAATATTTGGTAACCAGGGTCTGATGATGGAGCTGGAACGTGGCCATAGGAACTCCGCAATTAAACGAGGCAACCCCATCGAGTTTGGGCTCGTTTAATTCGTCTTGACGAGTACTTTGGTTATATAATATATAACCGAACTAGGGGTCGCAATATCGGGCAGTTTTATCAATTTTGATATTTTCGATATTGAAGATATGCGAATACCGAACTTTCGATATTTTCGATAAACGCCATCAAATAAAAAAAACCCTAAAAATTTTAATAAAATCGTTAATTTAGAATTATTTTGCTTAACCCCTCCGAAGCCGGCCCCCCGCGCGCGACCCGAGACGTTACGCCCGTGCCACTTGACACCTACCTTTTTTTTTGCTGCGCTCGACTCTTATCGCTTTGTTATTGTTCGTGCGGCCAGATGTTTACACTCACGACGTTCACAGTTACAATTCTGAGAAGCTATTCAAACAAAGTAACCACTTATGCTGATCCCGGTGTTTTATGATGTTTACATTATTTCTTATCGGCCAATAAAACTGCCATTGTTCGCTCGCGCGCCTACAAGTACTTCACTTCAATTCACATCAAGTTACACGCTCAAATTACAATGAAATACTATTGTTAACACTTATTATAACTTTAAAACTAACAACAATAGATATTATAGCAAAAAACTAACCTTTTTACACTAAAATACTTTTAAAATTCACTTTTTACCACACGTCACCGCTAAACACTAAGTCAAAAGTTCACCAATTTTTGTCTTTTTTTTCTTCCGTGAACGTCTATTTGTTTTTGGTTTCAATGAACGGAGAATTTATCATTCATTCTACTAAAAAAGTTTCAGGCCAAACAGAGCTTTAATGCTTTAACAATCTGAGTTAATATCGACTGCGGGAGCCATGGCATTATAAAATGCCAGCGGATCTCGACGGTACCACACGCGAAGACATAAATTTATGCCGCGCGGATCCGTAATATTTGTTTTATACAACATTTTTAACTCCCGACGCAAAAAGAGAGGGTGATAAAAGTTTAACGTGTCTGTCTGTGTATCTTTCTGTGGTATCGTAGCTCCCAAACGGATGAACCAATAATTTTATCCCGAGTGTTCTTAACCTTGTTTCATGAAAATCTGTTCAGCGTTTGAAGATCATCATTTCTTTTCTAGTTGATTTTTTGTTTATAAATATAAGCGTGTTACATTTTGATCGAACATTTAAGAACATTTAGCTTACTACTACTAGGTACTTATTTTTCTTCTGCAATGACAATGTAACACGCTTTTATTTATAAAAAAATCTACCTATATTATGGTAATTTCTCTTTAGGTAAATTTATTTTTAACTTTTTAGTTCATTTTATAGCAAGTAATAAAAGCTTGTTTTTAAAAAAGATTTTTTTCTTTAATTTTTTTTTCTTCTGCAATCAAAATTTAACACGCTTTTATTAATAAAAAAATGCCACCTATATAAGGTCCGATTTTATTAGTGTTCATCCTGTTAACCTGTGACTATAAAGGTGAAAAGCAATCGTAAAACCAACTTTCAAATGTCTATCATAAAAACTAAAAAAGTTAAAAATAAATTACAAAATAACAACATCGACTTCATATTGCATAAACTCGTCCTATCTTCAACTCTTTCTCGCTCTGTACAGGGTGAAGGCATAAGACGGATAATCAGATGTTTAAACGTAGCAAAGAAAGGACGAGTTTATGCAATATGAAGTCGATGTTGTTGATTTTTAACTTTTTTAGCTTTTATGGTACACATTTGAAAATTGGTTTTTACGATTGCTTTTCACCTATATAGTCACAGGTTAACAGGATGAACACTAATAAAATCGGAGCTTATATAATGGTATTTTTCTCATCAGATAAATTTATTTATAACTTTTTAGTTCATTTCATTGACAAATAATAAAGCTTGTTTTTAAAAAAGATTTTTTATCTTTAATTTTATTTGTCACTTTTTAGTATATGTTTATACATACATTCAGCCCTTGGCACGTGCTCACCTTGGCATTGGGTCATCCATCTAATCAATCAGACATAATTCACATTCATAAGAAACGGAACGAACTTTTTTCCCAAAGGTCATTTTGGGCATTTTTGACCCGGTACCTCAAAGTTCACGACCAGTATTGAAAGGGTAGGGGTAGGGTTGTAGGGTTTTTCTTGAAGGTTTAAGCTTAACATTTCGCGGAATGTTTTTATTTTGATCCTAATGCATAGGAGAAAAAAGTTATGTGCTTCAACGCAAAACGTATATTTTGCTTAATTATTGATTTCAATAATTATAACTTACTGTGATACGTGGCACACTACATTACAATAAAGAGTTTAGAGGCCCCTATTTTACCACGGTATACCAATAATAATGAAATAAATTAATAAATTGTTTATCGCACCGATTATTGAGATCAAAACTAAGCAATGCTTGTGCTATGGCGACTAGATAACAGATTAATATACTTAAATAGGTTTTTAAACATCCTAACTTAGGTTATACAAACGCTCGTGCTCATTACACTAACATTTGCCCTTGCGGGACTCGAACCCGCAATCGCCAGGCTTTGTAGAAACAAAAAGATAGAAAAGCTCTTAAGCATTCGTGTAACCTTTTAGGGAGATATTGTACATTTTTGTAAGCATTTTATATATTCAAAAGCATATTTGGATACGAAAATTAGTTTTTTATATATTGATTCTTGTTTTGCTAAGGGTAGTATTCATGGTCTTTAACGTACTCCAACTAGTTTCGTTTGTGGTCGCTGGTGGGTCACAGGTCCGAACAAAATGCCAGTTACCCTTTGTTGGAGATGCATATTCACGCCAACCAAGATACTCGTCAATACGAATCAAATGAGCCCAAACTCGATAGGGTTGCGTCGTTTAATTACGGAGTTATTATGGCCACCTTTTAGCTCTATGATCAGACCCTGGTTATCATATAGTATCAAAGTACTCGTAAAGACAAATCAAACGAGCCGAAACTCGATGGAGTTTCGTCGTTTCATTACAATGTTCCTTTGGCCACCTTCCAGCTTCATTATCAGATCAGACCCTGGTAACCATCTTAAAACAAAGTACTCGTCAAGACGATTCAAACGAGCCCAAACTTGATGAGGTTGTTTTGTTTTATTGTGAAGTTCCTATGGCCACCTTCCAGCTCCATCATCAGATCAGAACCATTTCATCATAATATTGCATTGTCACGCGGTTTACACATGTATGCAAAATTTCAGCTCAATCGGTAACCGGGAAGTGGATAAAATTAAACATGCAAGATTTGATTACAGACAACGGGACAGGTGAAACTAAATAAAAGCGTGTAAAAAATTGTAACTTTGACTGTCAATAGCTCGGTAACCCGTCATTTCCCAGGTATAGTGTATAAGAAAAAAATGATCGTAAAATAATACGTAGAATATGTGGTGTTCGGCTTCGTTAAGGTTTTTTTTACACCCGATATAGACTAGAAATTATGAGCGTGTTACCGCCTAAAAAACGCTTTGAAGAACTACTCAGTTAATTATTTAATATAATAATTTACTATCGGCATAGGGTAAATCTAGCGACAAGCTTTTATTACATAATAATTTTATTTTATGATACAACGAGATTGGCGCTCGGGAAATTGATATTTTTCATGACTCGTTGCCTAAGTTTAGGCGGAAGCTAATAGAGCTTGCGATTTGGTCTTTTTTTTGTCTTTAGTATCCGCTTAAGTTTATTGAATTCGTTTTGTGTATAATAGTTATTTGAAATGTATTTTGTTTAATGTGTAAACATAAATTGTGTTGTTATCTCTAATTCAAAAATGCTGTGTATGCCTATAATAGGTATACGTATAAGACCATGTAGCTTTTAAAAATGTATCCCCTTATAAAAAAAATATATGTATGCTGTTGGTGTACCTTTCAAAATAAATAAATTACATTATAATTGTTGTGTGTAATGATGACGTTTTAACTTGATAGTAAAAGTTTTCAAGGACAATTATATTCTTTTCGCTCATTTTAATTATGATTATTATTTGAATAAATTAAACTTTTATTTTGAATATTTGCATACAAACAGTTTTGTGATCTAATAAACGTGGATTATAAAAAAATTCAGCTTAATCGGTTGAAGATATCTACTTCAAAATTGAGTTCAAAGATTCCACCCGAACAAATTACATAATATACATACAAATAAAACCTTGTAAAATAATTGGTAACGATCATATTACATGTAAAAAAGCACTATTCACTTGTCTCTTTATTTCGATAGCAACGATCACCAAAATTTAATTTGACTTACAAAGTTACTGATGACTTTTCCTAGCAGTGTTAAATCCATTTTTCTGGTCTTCGTTTAACCACCTCCTTATTATGACTTGAGTATTATCCGCCGTCAAGTACCACTTACAGACAAGGCCGCGTATTGCCTCGAGCCGCCGCGGGTGGCATTCAACCGATAAAACTCTTAGATAACTGAATAAATACTCCAAATCGGGGAAAAAACCGTTTCGTGCGTGCAAAAGTAATATCGAGACTAACCGTGACAGAACGGTACTACAATGTAGCCGGCATTCAAATTTTTATGCTCACATGCCGAGCGATATGTCACAATGTTAAATATACTGGAATTTAGCACGAAACTGGAGTCATATAAATATGAGTTCCAGCTCGAGGTTTCGTGTGCCAGCCGTGGTGAGGTGTGCTTCGTGTATAAATGCACGACATATTATGGCATATGAGGTTTAGTTAGGTTTTATTTAGTAACATGGGCCAGAGGTCTAATACGAAAGCGTATCGTTCGTTCGGTCGTATTATCCGATCAAATTAAAATATCCAATCACTTGTATCAAAGGTTTGACAATTTATGAACAATTAAAAAAGGTCGGGGTTTTTTACACGGCTTGGTCATATTTTATCAAAGGATTGACATATGAGACTGGTTATTTTAATTTGTTAGGTTTATACGTCTGAACGAAAAATACATTTTCGTGTTAGGCCTCCAGGTTATAGCTTATTCGATTTGTCGACAAGAACATTTCACACTAGGAACAATGTCACGTACAAAATTTTCATGCCTATTAGACATTAAGCTATCATGCAATATTAAAACATGTGTTAAGTACACATGTTTTAATATTGCATGACTATTCTAGAATTTTAATAGTCCCATTTCTTAGTTCTCTGAAGAAAAGGACTGTAGTCTGAATATTACAATAACTTTATCATGGAAAAAACATTGAAACTCAACAATTATTTATTATTATTTATTTATAATATTTTATATACACTGTGAATTTTCAATTACCCGAAAAAACCAAATTGACGAATAAAAAAAATATGAGAAATGTATTTAAAAGATCCCTAACATTCCTTAAAAAATATGCACCATAAAAGTCCTGCTAATTCAAATAGTAATCATTATAATTCCAACATTAACGGAACCAAAATCCACCTAACTTGGTCGCGTAATATTGGCGTACGGAAGGAATAACTGCGATGATTTTTTTTTCATTCATAGTTATTCCTTCCGTACGCCAACACCGTACGGCCGTTCCGTTTTTTTTATTCGCCAAATTCGATGTATATCGATATCTGAGTATGTTAGTTAATTTTCTCGGGTAATTAAAAATTCACGGTGTATATTTATAATCTTTACTACACGAGTACTACTATATTAATATAATTAATTATACTAAGCTCGGGTAGGTTAAAAAAAATTGGTGCTAACATCGTAAAAAAATATTGTCACATTATGCGTATCGCTGATGACTATTATGAATTGCAGAATGTCATAACTTATTTCATAAACTAAAAAAGACTAATGTTTAATGCAAAAGAAAACATTTCATAGCACCATGCCACTATCAAATAAATATTTTCGTAGTCTACGAGTACTCGTAGTAAGCTACGACTTCTCGTAGCACAACATGAAGTCAGTGCAATGCTGTTTATTTTGAACATAAACACTTTTAATTTTTTTTCGTTTTAGTTATGTGGATAAAATATGATAAAATTGCTTAAGAATAGTTCATGACTACTATTTAAAATTATAAATAAAATTAATTAATTAAAAAAATCAAAAAACCCAACTGCGTAAAAAGTGAACCTTAAAGATGAAAACAAGATTTAAAGAATCAATTTGCAGTCTGAGGCATCAAATCTATGTTACTTGATTCGACTTTTTCTACACGGATTTAAATTACTTAATTAGGTACTAACGCAGTGCATACCAAGTCAATCATCATTATGCTGTTAATGGATTCACTGCCTCCGAGTGCAAATTGATTCTTTAAATCTTGTTTTCATTGTTTAGGTTCACTTTTTACGTAGTCGGGTTTTATGATTTTTTTAATGAATTATTTTATTTTCACTTTTTAGTTTGTAGTGTTCTACTACTACTTTTCAATGAACTAAAAAGCCTTATTTGTAACTCTTCATTGAAAAAAAAGGTTTTTTTAACTCGAGTAGGTAGGTAGTATCTGAAATCGGTTTTTCCCGTATAATTCATGTACCAATAGGAATTCCGGGTAATAACATAGCCTATGTCACTCCCACAACTGAGACGAATATAATGACATATCATATGTTGAAATCCATTAAACGGTTTTTCCTTCCTATTTTTCAGTGTATTTTTCTGCCTGTTCCCGTAGGAATTTTGGAAAATAAAGTATTGAATACTATTAGCACTGAAAATATGTGACTCATAGTTAATAAAAGAAAGTTTCAAAAACGGTTTATCAGTATTGCAGATCCGTTTTTCCCGCGTAAGTTACCGCGGGAATTTCGGGAAATAACATACCCCTTGTCACTCTCACAATTGAGAAGAATCTATTGATATATTATAATTTAATATCCGGTTAACGGTTTAGGCTATAGGGCGTGCCAAAGAAATAAACATACTTACATACATACGCTAGAAAAACATAACCATCGTTTGGCAGTCGGATAATAAGCATATTTTTAAATTGAGTAGAAAAGATAATAATTTATATTATTAATTAAGATTGAGATTATGTGTTACTTAAAATTAGAAACGAAAAGATAGTAATACCACTTTATTACCCAAGGAAAAATATTATAAAGTAGACGATTTTTGTATACTGATAATGACTGACGACCTCCGTAGCCGAGATGCGATTCCGGACTTGGCGTCGATACAATAACCCTTTCTTGTAAAAAAAAAAACTATTTAACTTATACAATCAAAATTTTGATACTCACAATTAATTCTAAACCTATACTTATTGGTTCTTTTCATTGTCTTAGAACTATGAAATTTGACAAGAAATAATTTAAACAAGTAAAGGAAATATATACATCACAATGACATATTTTTACCGTATTTGCAATGAAAAATGGGAAAATGAGTCGAGTCTTACAGATAAGACTCGATGTCTCCATTAGTCGGTAGGTCCTTCTTTAAGGCCTATCTAAATCGTCAATGACAAAGAAGAAACGAATAATAAGTAAACAGCTAAATCAAAGGAAGAAAAATATATTGTATTCCAGTAAAAAAAGTATATCGCCGTATCACAAGATTAAAATCTTTGTCATTACAGGTACGATGCTTACCTATTTTAATTCTGCTTTTATTTAATTATTTTTTAATAAACGTTCTCTATGTGCCTTTTCATTAATAATTAGAAATCTAAAAACTCGTCAAAGAAAGCTAAATAACTCACTTGTATCACCACTTCATCCATCTTTACACTTTTCTCCGTAATGTTCAGTCAAAGTCATAAATTCACAACACGCACATCGCGCCAATAAGAAAACTAAGCGAAATTATATTTTTCACTACGCAACATTTCCGTGACACCGTTTACCCAGCAAAGTTTTTTTGACGGACTAGTGAGTTGATTCGTGTCATTTCGTCGTGATATGTTCGATAGCATGCCTAACATAAAGTCGTGGGGTAATTTTCTTGAGAGACGGTTGCGTGAATATGATGGAAGGATTTTTGTTTAGCTAGAAGTGGAATGGGCTTATAAAGATCAAACTGCTCCGTATCTAGGTTCAGCCCACTGAAGTGCGTACATTAAGATTTTTTTGAGAATAGATGATGCGCGTTTTTTAGTTTGATTGTGTAGCATTAAAAACATATTTGAATTGGGTTTGGAAATACATTTGAACTTAATTAAGTTACTGTATAGAAAAATATTTTTCTTAATATATAACTTAATATAATTAAAATAACGCAAAACCTCCTAGAGCTTGATTCTGGCTCTCAGATACAACAACTTTTTGTTTGGTACCAAAATCAAAACTGTCAAAAAAACTTACTCTCAAAAGTAAGCAGTAAAAAAATTGAATGGGTTAATAAAAAAATACTTAGGCTAGGCATCATTGGCTTAATAAGAGAGATTGGCTAATTACTACACCAAACCTTAGCCATCTTTTTTTCATTGTGGGTTGCAAGAGCGTTGCCTAAGATTTAAATTAGTTTATTTAACAGAGAAGATGGTTGGAAAATACCACCAGCATGGGATCCTGTTTTAACGAAATCCCATGCTAGGCCCCGCACTGCAAGACCTCTAGATACAGTTAGCTCTTTTTGCGTAGATAGGAACACAAATTAATATTAACTGAGTGACGGTAGTTTATAGTTTTTTCAAAATATTGTAAAGACGAATAACACCTTAGTCTACCTGTGACCACGAACGCTGTAAAGTGTTCGAAACGTCAGGTTAAATAAAATGTTAATAAATCGCGAAATAATCCGTAAAAGTAGTTTCATTTAAATGTATCGTGTTCGCGTAAATAAAAGACAACAGTATGTGAACCAGTACGGACTGGAAACCGCAAATAAAATTCGCCGGTTGGAAGATCTAAAGACAAAGCGTGCGAGAAAACTATCATCTTTAAATTTTCTCAAGAGGTGCAGAGACCATAACCTCATCCCACGATGTGTCCAAATAACACCGAAGAGAGACATACGTGGGAGCGCGAAGATCTTAAACCAGGCAAGTCAAAAATTGCTCCGTCATCTCATACATCAACACCATTCCGACCTTATCTATTTGAATACCACCATCGAAAGTTTGTGTCAGGATTTAAAATTACAACTGTCCCAACTAGATTTTGATGAATGCATTCTAATACTAAATAGACGCGAGTCTTCAAAATATAATGAATGCAAAATAAAACAGATTTTCAAATACAACAAACTGTCAAAGTCAACACAAAATCTTGTAAAACGAAACGCGTCAAACGTCACATCGACCACAGACAATCGGGCAGTTGTCAATTTATCAAAACAAACATTGGATAGCGATACCATTGAGGTACTCAAATTTGGATTAAATTTTGCCGTAACACCGCGTCAAATTCCTTATGAAGAAATAATATGCAGCGTGGAGGATTGTTTAGTTAAAAATAATTTAAAGAAAGAAGACTCGGAAGCATTACGACAAGACATATCATCAGTCCTAAGACATAGCAAAGTACCGAAGTCAAATCTTTCTCGTACTCAATATATAGCTTTAAAAAACCTAAAAATTAAACCAGAATTAACTATCCTTCGTGCGGACAAAGGAAACGCAACAGTTGTAATGGACACATCGGACTATAAGCAAAAAATGTCACAGTTACTGGCGGACGAAACCACTTACAAACGGGTTAAAATAGATCAAACCAACAAAGTTTTAAAGAAAACCAGTGACTTAGTGCGAAAACATAGTGAAAGTTTAAGTCTAGATGCTCAATACCTAATACCTTCGTGCGCAAAACCACCAAAATTATATGGGTTGCCAAAAATACACAAACCAAATGTCCCGCTGCGTCCTATTGTGAGTCAGATTGATACACCAACCTACAGACTGGCTCAGCACGTAGCTAGATCACTATCTCGGCTAAGAGGAACAACTACAGCACATGTGAAGGATTCCTACCATTTTATCAGCGAGGTTAAACACCTACACCTAGCGGATAATGAAACTATGGTCAGTTTTGATGTACAGTCCCTATTTACAAGTTTACCAGTACAGGACTGCATTGAAATTACTAAAAGGAAGTTAGTTGAACTTGATATGCCTATAGAATATGCGGAACTATTGGAACATTGCCTAACATCAGGATATTTACTGTGGGACAATGAATTCTATGTACAAGTAGATGGTGTGGCTATGGGCTCTCCAGTATCACCTCTTGTCGCAGACATTTTCATGGAGGACTTCGAGGCCAGAGCTCTAGGCACATCACCTATAACACCCAGGTTCTATAAACGGTACATAGATGATACTTTTACAATTTTACCCACCAATCAAGTCTCTGCTTTTCTAGAACATTTAAATTCAATCCACCCAAAAATCAAATTTACTATGGAAATTGAGGCAAACAATAAACTAGCTTTCTTAGATATTTTACTTACTAGGAATCCGGATCATACTCTTAGTCATACAGTTTTTCGTAAAGCCACCCATACAGATAAATACCTCAATGGTGCCTCTCACCATCATCCTCGACAGTTGGCTACCGTAGGCAAATCGTTGTTTCAGAGAGCAAGGGGTATCTGTGACGACCAACACCTGGCTGGCGAGCTCCAGCATGTCAGGAAGGTACTACGGGAAAACCAGTTGCCGGTACCACGTCGTTCCAGACCCCGGGTCAAGCATTCCACCGTCGAACGCCAACCTGCTGTACTACCTTATATGAAGGGTGTCACTGACAAGATTGGAAACATTTTGAAGCGCGCTTCAATCAAAACCTACTTCAAGCCGCCGAAAAAGATTAACCAATTTTTACCACCTGTCAAGTGCAACATACCTCTTCAAGATGCGGGGGTGTACAGACTGGAATGTGACTGTGGGCTCTCCTATATCGGTCAAACAAAACGAAGTATAGGCGTGCGGGTAAAAGAACATATAGCCGACATCAAACATAGACGGAATACTAAGTCTGCAGTGTGTGAACATGCCTTAGATACACCCAACCATTTCATACGATTTGACCAACCTAAAGTCCTTGCAAGAGAACGACGATTTGTTCCTCGCATGTTACGGGAGGCAATTGAAATTAGAAGACACCCGAATTTCAACAGAGAAGATGGTTGGAAAATACCACCAGCATGGGATCCTGTTTTAACGAAATCCCATGCTAGGCCCCGCACTGCAAGACCTCTAGATACAGTTAGCTCTTTTTGCGTAGATAGGAACACAAATTAATATTAACTGAGTGACGGTAGTTTATAGTTTTTTCAAAATATTGTAAAGACGAATAACACCTTAGTCTACCTGTGACCACGAACGCTGTAAAGTGTTCGAAACGTCAGGTTAAATAAAATGTTAATAAATCGCGAAATAATCCGTAAAAGTAGTTTCATTTAAATGTATCGTGTTCGCGTAAATAAAAGACAACAGTAAATTAGTTTATGTTGATTTATACTACGTGCCCCCATACATTACAAGGTGTCCCAAAATAAGCACGTCACACTGACCGGAGGTAGATGTGCCTAAGACGCATCGAACAAGTCTAACATCGTTGTTGAGTCGTGAGTTCGGATCCTACCTAAGGCGGTTGATTTTTCTCAAGTATTAAAAAATCTTAAATAAACCTAGCATGGTAATTGCTAAAAAAATCTAAATTATATATATTTTGAATAGTTAAATATTTGTAACAATATTTCTATCGGGTGTTGACGGTAGTATACCGCAACATTAATCAGAAAAACGCTGGCATTGACAGCGAGAAACACTTGAAAGATATCGTCAGGTCAACTAACGTCTCGGTAGCTTTGTTGGAAAAGGACTCGCCCGGTATGCGATGGTCGTGGGTTCGGATCCCACCTGGGCGGTCAATTTTTCGCAAGTATTATAAAATCTTAAGCCTAACATGTCCATAGAAAAGTTTCATCAATGAATGACCATATTTTGTATTTTTTTAAAAATCACCAATTTTTTATAAAGTTTGTATCAGTATTTTAGAGAGCTCTTTATTTCACTTTTTTTGTAAGCCTACTACGCCTTTGTCAATAGTTACTTAAGATGAAACAACCCTAAGGTATCTAGCCGATAAATAGTGTGAAATAATGACAATTGATAAACAATCTCAATTTTATTCTCACTCTCTAAAAAAAAATATATCAGACATAATTAACGAATACTTTTAAAAACTTTCCTACGCTATGGCGATTCCAAAATGGCATAGCACTTGTATCACAATTTAAAAAATCTAACAAATTTAAGTCATTTCTTATCAAAGTCCTACGTTAGTCAAATCTATACTTAATATTATAAAGAGGAAAGATTTGTATTTTTGGATGTTTGATATGGATAAACTAAGGAACTACAAGGCCAATTTCAACAATTTTTTCACCATTAAAAGGCTACATTATTTTGGAGTAACATAGGCAACATACTTTATAATCCCGAAAAAGGCAAAGTTCCCGAGGGATACGAGAAAATTCATTATAGAGGAAACTGATTACTATGTAATGTAGCTCTTTAGCTGGCAAGAAAATTTAATGAAAACCAATTGTGTTAGATAAAATCCAAACCTGTAGGTTTGGATAATATTATCAAACGTCTTCAAATAACAAAAAACAATATGATAATAATCATTTTTTGGAAGTTTGGATTGTAAATTTTTATAAATTTTTCATACATGAGCTCCATCTGTTGCCGACTGGATGAATAAAAAATGATGTAAAAATGACAATTGACAACTTGCCAAATGTAAAATGAAGCTACCCAAAGACGGCCGAATTTTGGTTATACGTGTTTCTTTAGTTAATTATAACTTGCAAATTTGCACGAAAGTCACATGAATGTGTCGTTTACCATCAAATAGTTTCGTGTATTAAATGATACGGCAAGGAATCTTGGCACTTGTTAGGTTAATTACTTGGCAATAGATGGCGTTGATTAGTGAGTTTACTTGCTTTACTGTCTGTGTTGTTAAAATATTTTTTATAGCATACCTACTCTTGCAATATTTAATACATCTACTCTCCAAAAGACGGCAACCAAAGCAAATTGTGTAAGTAGAAAATTTTGAAAACAAATTCAATAACAGTAGTACGTAGTATAATACTATCTCTATTATCATGGTTGAGTTAAAAATGCATTATTAGGAAACAATAATGTCTGTTCGTCCTAAGAAGCGCTTTAAAAGGAGTCATTCAGTTAGCTACTATTGGTACAAAAGTGTTTCGTGATAAAAACGCTTTGTTGTCCAATGCTGCTTCGTTGTCATTAAGTACAATTTGAGGCATAGCAAGTCCACTGCTGAGCATTTTAGATTTTTAAGCTAAGCAAAACTTGAAACAGCACTTCTTGACGTAAAGTATGGTACTGGGTTACTGTCATTGTGACAACTCTGAGTAGAACGGTAGTTGGTTGAGCTAGAAAAAGGGCTTTTCTTAGGATTCATGGTGGTAGAGCAGCGGTGGCACCGGGGGATTCTTAAAGTCAAAGTAATTTATTTCTGTAAATTGGCCATCAAAGGCACTTACTTTTACATGTCCCAATTTTTTCACCTACCACCGCTTCGGGACTACACATTGGCTGGTGAAAGAAGAAGCGGCGCCACAAACTCAGTCACCTTTAGAAAAAGAACAGAAGAAAAGAACAGGTGTTCCTCCTTCGTGCGATCCTTTTCCCGCCGGACTGCTACTCCGTATCAGTGGACAGGACCGGTCGTTGCCCGGGGGTCGTGACGTAGACGCAGATACTTGGGTGGAGTAAAGCGCACCACCACCAGTATGATATCGCAGCGCGCATACAAACAAAGTGGACAACCAACTCGAAGTAACGCTGTGTATTATCACGAGTGGAAAAAGTGCTCATGGCAAGGAATGCCGATCCAGAATTTACTTGAAACATCACCACCCCAGCGACTTTCTTCAAGATCCCCGATCTGGACTGATAACAGCCTAAAAACTAACTTCAGTCTGAAGACAGCGTGGCAGTTATGTTGAGACACCTTTGAGGACCCACAAAAACACTTAATTGAGGATCCGAAATATAAACCCGCTGGTTTTAGTTCTACACGCCAAGTATGGGTAAGGCTAAACTGGTTCAGGTCATGATGCGGGCATAACAATCACCACCTTCATAAGTGGGTGCTGAAGCAGTCACCTGCGATTGTGGTAACACGAATCAAACCTTAGCTCACATTGCCAACGATTGAATTAATATTTAATTTGTATCTAGCAGCTAAACGCCACACGATATGATGATAACAATAAATCAATCCCAAAGACAAACTTTCTCGATGGTTGGCTTGGCATCGACCTAAGAAAGGAGTGTTTTCTCATGGGCAATTATAATGTTGCCCTTTCTCGAGTAAGATCTTTTAAAAATCAATATGTTTTGTTGCCACCTACTATACAAATACCACTAATAACATTAGTTGAAGCTGTAAGGTAAAAATTAAAAAAGAAAGGCAATTGCCTTAAAATCTTTCTTATTTTCCTGACCCGGCAAACTTCGTATCGCTTACGTACCCTGTACGAACATTTAGTATAATAAAATAAAATTTCCATTTTTAGTATTTTCCTTGCAATTTTTCCAATAATTCCTATCGTTTTAACCTTTCCTGGACTTGCACGAAAATTTATAGATCAAATTAGAAAAATCAGTCCGGTCGCTCTCAAGTTTTAGCGAGACTAAGTAAATGTCCACCCGGGCAAAGCCGGGACGGGATGCTAGTTATTAATAAATCAAATTAGGAAATCTTGCAGTTCCCATGATCAATTAGGTAGTAATTGGGATTCAAAAGGGTAAAAACTAAGTCTCTGCTTACGCCAAAATGGCACTTGTTGTGGATGTAGGTATGCATTTGAATAGTGCCAGAGCAGATTGGTGTAAACTCCGACGTAGTGTATATTTTAATAGGCGGCCTGCATCCAGCAGCTTCGTGCAACCTTTACCAGGACGTTTGTACGCCTTGTGAGTGGACGTCCCACGCTGCGCTTGCCGGTACGTGGCCTCCATTCCAGGACCTTTCTGTCCATCGGACGTCAGTTTATGAAAAATTAGTGATTTTAAAAAAAATACTAAAATTGGTAGAATTTCTAAACTGATAAAATTTTTTCTATGTTAGGCTTGTTCGGTGCGATATAGGCACATCTACCTCCAGTGTCAGTGTGACGTGTTAATTTTGGGACACCCTGCATATCGGATGCGGCCAAGGATTTGTTGCGTAGTAGTTTAGTCTGGGGATGACAGTGACTGCTTATAAAGTGACATACATTTAACGGTGATTGAATTATTCCTACAACTCCCAAGCGGTAACCGGGTACTGTAAGCGGCACGTCCATTATTATTTTATTGTTATCTACTCTACACACGGTTGAGGGGTTAAGTGGTACAGAGTTTATATAAGTGTTATGCTGCTCTCATTTATGACAAAAATTCCCTATTGAGCATTTTCCCGTTCCTAGTCAGGGAATGCTTGTTGCATGTATCTTAAGATGAGGCTATTCTGGTTATTACATTAAGACCGATTTTCACCAGAACTCGGTTATCTTTACACAGGGAAAACAGACCATTTTTGAACAACGGCTAATCGTCTAGATAAGTTCTGTAACCTGAATGTGCAGGTGTCCTAACATCAGATGGATAGTTATCAATTATAACCTAGTTTCAATATTAAAGTAAGTAAGTAAGTAAAGTAAGCCTTTATACGTCCCACTGCAGGGCACAGGCCTCACCTCAACTATGAGGTGTTGTAAGGCAAGTGACTAAACCCTATTGTCAGATGTAATCAATGCCGCCATAAGGCATCTGACTAGGCTTCACGACTAATATCAAGCGATATCAGCCGGAACCAACATTTAACGTGCCTTCCGAAGCACGGAGATGCTCGTGATAAATGTCACTAAATAAAATGGCACCCATCCACTCACAACCGCGGCGTTGGTTGCTTCATTTTAGTAATCGATACCAAAGCACTGCCGCCACTGAGCAACGAGCACCCCAGTTTCAATATTCATAGGCATCAACAGACATAACGCTGTCTCAATTGCTAGAGCTTATGATAAAAACAGTTTAATCACTTTACCTCTGAACTATCCTCTTCCTCTTCCAGATTGTCATATTTCACGAAAGCACACCGTAGCTGGTTCTCAAACTGTTCACGGGCATCTGCCTTTTCTTGTGTCGTCAAATTCTCCATCTCAAACTTTTGCCGATTTTTCAATACCAATTTCTCACATTGATGAAGCTTGCTTATAGTTTTACATCAGTAAAAGTCATTAACTATGCGACTATAATTCACTTTAAAGTTTTTCTTAGTCAAAAGTGTTTACACTATACGCGATTCCGCTCCACTAGACTTAACAATAGGTGTTAAGGTTATCGACAAAACAAGGTGTTATGGGTGCCGCGATCAGACGATCTTATATACTCGTATGTATAGCTTGGTAGTGTGCATGTAGGTTGCGGGTTAAGTTTTCGTTTTGAAGCTCGCACATTAGCATCTTATTTATTGGATGACATCCTTTAAGACGGTGATCCTATGGTCAAATACATAACATTCAATATTGGACCACATAATACAATATCTACTTTTCATTGCAACCCCAATTTATTTTGCCATTAAATAAAGCTGTATCCTACATAAAATGTGATTCCAATCGGTCAAATATAGGAGTTGATTGGCTATTTTTAGGGTTCCGTACCCAAAGGATAAAACTAGGGTCCCCCTATTACTAAGGTTCTGCTGTCCGTCTGTCTGCCTGTCTGTCTGTCTGTCCGTCAGTCACCAGGCTGTATCTCATGAACCGTGATAGTTAGAGAGTTGAAATTTTCACAGATAATCTATTTCTGTTGCCACTACAAGTAACAGCAAATACTAAAAAAAACCGGCCAAGTGCGAGTCGGACTCGCGCACGAAGGGTTCTATACCATTATCTATAAAAACGACAAAAAAACACGTTTTTTTGTATGGGAGCCCCCTGAAATATTTATTGTATTCTATGTTGTAGCTTTCGATAGGATCTAGGTTTTGCGAACAAAGGTAAATCACTAGACTCATATGTCATAATTTATTTAATTAGGTATACCTACAGGATGTAATCGTTAAGTGTTACCGCCGATTATTCCGTAACTAATATAGATTTAAAAAAAAAACTGATATCGAAATGACGTTACCTAATCAGTAAAATCATTTTTTTTTTAAATTAAAATTTAAGTAATTATCCAAAATTTTGACTTAAAACACTCCCATACATTTAATTTATTATTATTATTTTTCTGATTGTAACGTACTTTCGACATAAATAATAGGCCTGGCCACACTTAACGATTACACCATATATACTTACAGGGTTATTTAAAAAATAAACGACCTCGCACGACTAGATAGGTAACATCATAAACAACAACATTTGTTCTACGAGTTTTATCATGACTCAATATATTAATTTAAAGTGATTTTCCAAGCATTTATTATACTGTCGTGACATTTGTAAGTCTATGTTTGGCGACGGACGCGGCGACGCTCGCGCCCAACCCTCCCTCGCCCCGCCCGATGTGAAGCGCACAGAGATAAGAACATTCAGACGTAAAATTGAATTGATATTTATTTTTGTATGAAAGTAAAATGTGTCAAATTATTTAAAGTCGTAGAACAAAGATAAATGTTGTTGTGTATGATGTTAGCTATCTAGTCGTGCGAGGTTGTTTATTTTTTCAAGTAACCCTGTAGGTATATGTTAATGATTCATTTTAAGTATAAATGAATTCATGGCTTTTGGCGTGCAATGCGTTTTCTTCCAGATTGTCCTATAAAACGATTTTTTTTTGCTATTTTCAATAATTAAACTATTTCAGGTAGGTAATGACCACGGTAAAAACATTTCTATCTGGCCCCTACGGTTGACTGTAGAAAATGCTTTTGGCATTAAGCTTTTGGCACAATAGAGTAAGTAGGTTAGTTGTGGTGTGCGTTGCAGGCACCCATTCAGGACACTAACGAAAATTATCAACACTTCAGGGAGCTTAGATAGACAAGTGGCAATAAACGAGATCGAAATTCGTCACCACCTGTCGGATATAACGATAACAATTCACAGTGTGATTGCATTACAACATTTAATTATAGGTAGTTCGTTACATACCCAAATTGTTACTTCTTCGTCGGCTACGATTTCTGGCTTATTTTTGAATAGTAGGTATACAGGGTGTACAAGAGAATAGGACACTCCTTAAAACTACGTGATCAGGTCATATACAACAACTTTTTCTATCGGAGCAACATCGAAATCAAGATTTTTTTTTCAGCTTCTCCATACAAAATTCTTGCATACCTCGATGATAATGTATGGAGCATCTGAAAATAAAATTACGATTTCGATGTTGTTCCCATAGGAAAAGTTGTTGTATATGACCAGCTGATCACGTGGTTTTAAGGGATGTCCCATTCTCTTGTACATCCTGTATAAGAACGTAACTTAGGTCTCCTTTCTTGTACACCCCTAGGGGCAATGCGAACTATCTTTCTCCAAAACTTATTAAAGTACAACTAATAAACTATTCAATCCGATTCGCCACATCTTGAAAAACTAGATATCAGCTTAAAAATAAGGAATAAATTATCAATCCTGTCCGTCACAACGTGAAAAAAAACAGTTTAAAAAGAAAGGTGCCATAATAATTACGTACTAAAGTAGGTAGAACCTATTTATGTCAACTTTTAAAGTCAGCATAAGCACATGAGTAAAGAAACGGAACAGAGACAAAGCTTCATTCAAATGCGCTGTGTTAGGTACATCACTACAAGTGCAACGCGTGTGTGTGCGTGACCACTGGCCGCTTGTCACGTATGAGCCGAAACCGCTTCAAACTAGATCAGCCAGTGGTCAATCTCAGGGCGTGCAGGCGTGATCGTGCAACAAAAACTGCAATTGCTACCTATCATGCATTAAAACAAAACTGAATAAGTGGCTAATCTCACATACCTACCATAAAGGAGTTTTTTTAAATAATTAATATTAATTTCAACATAATTATGATATGACTGACATCTATGTTATTTAATTTAATGCAATTTTAGACTCAATTTTATATTTAATTTTAGTTCAATTTAATTTGCATGCCTCGTTTTGGCTAAACATGCTTGGCACGTTCATTTTAAAACACCTATGCATACCGTGTTTAAGCATGTAAAGATTATTTTATTTTATTTAATTTATCTTGACGTATTTAATTTGAAAAAGCAAAAATTTATATTTACTCTGACACTACTTTCAATATAACATCTGTGCAATAAAAACTTTTTTCTTAGTTCCTCTTTCGTTTTAAGCCGCTCTTACAAGGTTGCTATTTGACAGTTGACATCAAAGTCAAACAGATGGGGTTAGTGTGTCATGTATGGAGGAAATGCAAGGCGATTTGTTCTGTCAGCCGTATCTTACTTTTTACATCAATGGTTTTAGTATTTAAAAAGTGTTGTAAATATGGTTGTACATTGTACTGTGTGCATGAATAATAATAGAAAGACTAAAAATATTTCTTATTTTAACTACCCCAAGGAGTCTACTAGGTAAGTTTGCACTTGAAACTTAATTTATATTTATAATTTTATAATGTTTTATGTAGAATGAAAGGTATAACTCTATAATCATAACTACTCAATACCAGATAAAGAAATTTTACCAGATATTTCGGTAAAATTGTGTAAGTAATTCTGAATAGATACCTACAATAACTTTATTGGGAAATATATTGAATCGGAGCGCAGGATTTCGCAAGTGGGAGAGGGGGGAGAGGGGGGAGAGGGGGCTTCCCTCTGGTATCATTCCCAAAGCGAGGAGACGCTTTTTTGACTCACCTGAATTTTTCGAGGAAAAAATGATTATGATTTAATATACGTTCGTCAACATTATGTTTTATTAATATTTCAGACGACATGAGTGGTTAAAGGCTGTCGGGCGGGAAGATCTCCTAACAAAGCTTATGGATTATAAAACACGACAACAATACAGAATCTGTGAGGATCACTTCGAAAGAACCTGTATTAAGCTTTCTAAAAACAGAACTGTGAAATATTTACACGACAATGCGTTTCCAAAACTCAACTTGCCGTCAAATGACGGTGCATGTTCGAGTTCGAGCCAATGTGCGAATGTGTCGACTAAAGTACTAAATCAGGACATTCAAGTTATACCTGCATTTGAGACATCTTCAAGTTCCAATCCTTCAAAAAAAATTGTTATTTTGAAAGATCAATCATCTCGTGGCATTCAAACGGATAACCAGAAACAAATTTCTGAAACTAGGTAGATCGGCGCAAACAGCACTTCACCTTTCAGCGGACACTCCGAGAAAGAAGAAACTGGCACTTGAACTTCGAAAAGCAAAAAAAAGAATAGAATGTGATTTTGATAGTATAACTAAACAGGACTTTTTAAGATTATGTGATAAGTTTATGTCTAAAGGTATGTCTCAAATAATTAAATGGCAAATAGATTTGAAGTCAGGTTCTAGTGGAAACAGGTATAGTCAAACTTTCAAATTTTTCGCACTCAATCTTCATTATTCCGGTCCGGCAGCGTATAGATTTCTCACAAATACATTGTGTTTACCATCATTAGTCACCCTGCAAAAGTTAGTCCAGCCAATAGGTACTAAACTAGATGAACGTTTCCTTAGTGCGTTAAAAACGAAGGTAGATAAAATGGTTTCACAAGAAAAGATTTGTAGTGTTTGTGTGGACTGCATGTCTTTAAAAGCTAATTTGTTTTATGACATCAAAAATGACAGGATAGTAGGATTCCATGAAATAAACGGGATTCAAAATAAAGAACCTGCAAAATATGTCATTGTTATGATGATCCGCGGTATTATACACAATTGGAAACAACCAATAGCTCATTCCTTTCTGTCACAGTGTAAAAATTATCAAGAAGTTAATGACTGGATTGACGAAATTATAACATCATTACTAAATATTGGGTTAGACATACGTGTTTTTATCTCAGATTTAGGTTCAGATTTTTTAAGCGCATCAAAGTCGCGTTCTGTGAACAAGGACAAAACATATTTTGAAGTGAATGGACATAAAATTTATTACATTTTTGATGTTCCGCATCTATTGAAATGTGTTAGAAATAATTTAAAAACTTGTAATTTCGTTTATGACGATAAAGTAGCGAAATGGTTACATATTAGATACTTTTATAATGAAGATAAAAAGCAGCAAATTAGATTGGCACCAAAATTAACGGACATTCATATCAATCCGAATAATTTTCAGAAAATGCGTGTTAAAGTCGCTTCACAGGTCTTAAGTCGTACCGTCGCATCAGCTATTAACACCTATGTGAATTTAAATCTTATCGAGGTTGCTGCAAGAGATACTGCTGATTTTGTAAATAAAATTAACAATTTGTTTGATATCTTAAATTCGAGTACACTGCGATCTCCTAATAAGTACAAAAGGGCTTTTAATGGCAATAAATATCAAACTGAGTTTTTACAAGAAATGTTGACATTTTTCAAAAACTTGAAATTAATAAAAATTGATACGCAGAAAGATGTAACGAATATTATGAATTTTATTCACGGATTTCAAGTTTCTATAAAATCTCTATTACAACTTCACGAAGACTTAAAATCAGAAGAAATTAAATTTATATTTACCAGACGCCTAAATCAAGATTGCCTTGAAAATTTCTTTGGTAAAGTCAGACAGGCAGGTGGTAATTGCCAGGAACCAACATGTCGCCAAGTTAGTATTGCCTTCAATAAGATGTTTATTACAAATATTTTAAAGAAACCCCAAAATTCAAATTGTGAACAGGATTTTGATAGCTTGCTTATGAAACCAGACGACAGTCGCATTTTTAATACACCGTCACAGGCTTCGCAACCTGATGATACTGTCCCTGCGTTAACAGTGGGTACAAATGACTATAGATTTAATATGCCAGAAAAGAATGGTTTAGTCTATGTATCGGGCTATTTATACAGAAAATGTCTGGAACATCACAAATGTGAGAAAATAAAATCCTATGTTAATAGATCCGAACAACCCATAAATATGGGAAAAGATTCTTTTTTTTGCCATTATAAGGACTTTAATGAAGGTAGTGTGAAATCAGGTTTTTTGATAATACCTCCTGACAATTTTATTGCATTTGTTGAATTGCTTGAGCAAATATTTCGCGAATATTTTGATCTTCATGTACAGATTGTTAATATTGGTAATGACATATTAGCACGTTTGCAAGATTGTACATTTCATATGCCATGTGAGTGTTTCCCATTGGATTATTTGAAAAAACTTTATATAAAATTTAGAATTTATCATTCGATTAAAAGACACAACAAATTATTAAAAACCAAAAGTAATAAAAAAAAAATATTTAGAGTATGTAATTTGTAGAAAAATAACCTATTTTAATAAAAAATGTGAAAGAAAAGAACATTTATATTTTTAATTTATTCAATTGTGCCAACCCTACCAAAATAGGTATAAATTTTGCTAGCTCTTTAGAAGCTTTGTCTCTGTTCCGTTTCTTTACTCATGTGGCATAAGTGAATAGGTATTTATAGTTCCGTTTCTTTACTCATGTGATTTATAGCGAGTAAAAAGTATACGGGCATTTTGTACGGACCTGTGACTCACCAGCGACTACTAACGAAACAGTTGAAGTAAGTTACTTATACACAGTGTTTTTTTAACCGTCTTAAAGCCTAAGCCCACGTTATGTAACCATCCTAATAACTCAAGTAGCAGACGAACGTCTTAACTAGGTATTGAAGATATCTTGAAGGCAAAAATACTAATTCAAGCTGTTGTCTTGGCTGAGACTATTATGTCCCTGAAGATATCTTGTAGATATCCTCCAAGGGTCAGTTAAGGAAAAGTGAGCACAGTATTTAAATATAATCTAAGACTATTGTTAAGTCAAACTTTCACCCTATTTAAGACAGTGGTTTTGAAGAGCTCTCAATTCGTACTTCACGATGAATCTTATAGGATGACTTTAGATACGGAAATAGACTCGAAGATATCTACAAAACCTACTTAAGATAATCACTTTAAATTTTACAAATTCTATCTTATCTTAATGAAGAAAATTTTAAAACCTTTTCTACTTTATGTAGTAGAATTTTAGAGAATATGGTGAAATTTATAAGTCTACTAAAACTGTGTGAAGCTTTATGGCGATGGCGATTAAACAACAAATTTTACGTCTTGAAAATGCTGTATTATGTCGTTGTATGCATTGGAAATTTAAACATATTATTTTTTCTCGTGTAAAAATGATAGAAAGTGCTTTAAAAAAGACGGGCCTACAAAAAACAACACTAAAATTGTATATATATATGAATTACAAATAAAAGTTTTGGTGGAGTAAATTCAAAAATATTACATATTCTATTAAATATGTGTTATTAAATATGTGTTATTAAATGTTGTTAAAATTACTGTTAACAAAATATAACTTATATCTACCCTACATTTTGAGGATTTTATGTCAGAAAAAATATTTTATTTTGTTCTTAAAATAGCAAAATGGCTTTAAGTCTTAATTGTCTTAACAAAGAAAGACTTTAGACAACATTGATTTTGTAAGGCTAGTTTAGAATAAGGTAAGTCAAGTATTAGTTTTAAGTGATTCTTTAGTTTGACTTAGCTAATACCAGATTACTGGTCATTTCACGGTGCTCTTTACTTTCAGATAAAAAGAGGTTTATGCTACTAAAACTATTTAGTTTCTTAATTATTTAATCGACGAAGTAGGTATTTAGTATTTATTTAGACCAAGCACAATGTAAACTCAAGTGTTTTTAATTCAGCGGTAATTACGTAGGTGGTACTTACGTACCACAAATGAAATAAAAAGGTTATTATTATTAAATTAATTACTTGCAAGTGTATTTAAAGTTTGGTTTTAAATCTATTGTGCCAGTATTCTCCACTGCCACAATGTTTGACGTCTACAGATTTTACTGCGTTTAGATGAGTTCTAGCGACTTTTGGGACAATACCCGGATCATACTTATTAAGAATCTGCAATAAACCATCGATTGCAATATGTATAATATTCCAATCAATAGACCAATTTCTTATAATTGGTCTCTAAAATTAAAATTACCATCAGGTTTTAATTCATAAGAATCAGAATTTCTGTGCTCCAAGTACTGCAATCTCCAAATATTCTTGCATTTTTTAGTCACCTTGATCTAAAGTTCTCTTCAACGACCCTGAGGACTGAGTCAAAGATATCATATTACTAACGCTGTTTTTCAAAAAAAGGTAGAAAACTCTAATAGTAGAACAACAGACCGATCACGCTCATGGGCCACGACTATAAGAGGTTCTTTAAAGGTTCTCGACATGTTTGATAGTAATGTTCCTTAAAAACACCTTCGAATGCGCCCGGTCCATTAGCACTATATCAGTCTATTCTGTGTATTATCTGTATGTCTCTGGCTCAAGAGACTATACTTCAGGGCGAGCTCTTGTGATGAATTTTGGCTGTTTGATTATGCCTGTTATCTGCACAGCTAAGTATTAGCAAGAGCTGAAAAACCTGAAACTACACGAGGCAGTGATTCTCCAGGATGGCGACAGGTCATGTCACACAAAGCATGTCCACTGTGCCATCCTTTATAATGTATTTTCGGTAGTTGTTCGAGTTGATAACCCGGTCATGTATCGCAAATAGCACGTGCGGCTCGTGTAGAGCCTTGAAAAATTTCCCGTGCAGCTTTTTTCTATTCCAACGGTCTCGCGATCAGAGACACTTAGTATCGCCAGCGACTGCCATAGGTCGTTGACACGATCAAGAGGGATGAGTTTCTTAACATATTCTATGACATCATAATGTATCGTTGTGTCGGTCTTTGCCAGGAAATAGGCTTTGAGGCTAGATAGGTACCTCACGGTTGTGCATGGTTTTAGCGCTTAAAAGGCTTCGACCAACACATTTCCTCAGGATATACAGCCTCATGACCAACGGCCTGAGGTGATGCAATCTATGTAGTGTCATAGTTGTGAGGACCTTCCGATCCAGAGCGTTTAATTCGGCCTGAGTCCATCTGACTGAGTATGCCAAAGGTGTATAAGAGAATAGTATAACCCATCCGAACCTTTGTAGGGCGATCGAAGAAGTCTTCACCAACAGACTGTTTTATGTCCGAAATCTTAACACATATACTATGTGACACATTTCGCAGATACCGGTACGTATCAATTTCGGAAAAGGTTTGCAGTTGGACACCATCAAGGTCAACCTCCTGCGATCGAGCAAACTTCCACTTCGTTACATGAATAACCGCACACCTATCAACCCCCAACTTCGTTCTGATGGATCCCCTTAAATAAACAACGAGATTCAGGTCATCAATTTAAAAAAGGTGCGACATCCGATTACTCCCTCTCTGAAACTGAAATCCCGTTCCCGAATTCAGATGAGGGGAGAGGGTTGAGGGCAAGGCAAAACTCTCAGACTCAGCCAATCACCCTGGTATATACCTCGCCTAGTACTTATTCGGTATTCCACAGCCGTTATTCTCTCGCCGGTCCGCGGTGTTTTGCATTTTAGCCAAGATACCGTGACATACCGAGATTATAGCCAGTATTTCTGCAATCCATCTTTTCCCGGACTTTTCCAGTTCGGGGCTCAACTTTCTGCACTGGCTACGTCCTCATTGGTAATGAAGACAGGGTTCATCGGGGGTAGGTACCGATCATTTATCGAGCTATGGAATGGTTGGTCCTTGGGATTTCGATAAGGAATAAAATTCAAAATGACATCACCAGGCAGAAGACCGAAGTAATGGACATAGTCCAAAAATGTGGCAACCTAAAGTGGCATGGGCTGACCACATCTGTAGTGGAGATCACGCCTCGGCAAACGTAGTATAGGAACGACGCCCCCCAGCTCGATGGACCGACGACCATAGGAAGATGGCAGTGGCAAAAGGCAGTGGTTAGATAAAAAAGAACCGGCCAAGTGCGAGTCGGACTCGCGCACGAAGAGTCTGTTGTATTGGAGTATAATCTATATTTGTTTTATTTTAATTTACCTACTTATTTTTAGAGTAAAAAAACCCTTTCTTAGTGGATCCTACACTGTATAATATAAGGTATCTATGTGCATAATTTTAAGTCTCTAGGTTAAGCGTTCTGGGCTGTGCGTTGCTAGCCCAACAAATATTTATAACTACATATTCTGTGAATGTCTGTGTTGTTTGTACACAAACGCCAGTATGTCAGTACGTCTCCTGAGCCCTAACCATGAACTGTTAAAACAATCACAAATCTGTCAAACATTATCATTTCTGTCAAATTTTGTATGAAATGACGTACCAAAATTGACAGATTTGACAACTTTGAGATTGTTTTAAGAGTTCATGGTTATGGCCCAGGACGAGAGCTCGGAACCGATTCAGCTGCAGCGCTGGAGGACGCTTTCAAGCTCTTGGACTGGAGATGACTTGGCATCAACATCAACGGCGAGTGCCTGACTAACCTTCGTTTTGCCGATGATGTCGTGGTCATGGCTAAGACCCTGGAGGATCTTGGAGCAATGCTCGATGACCTCAGTAGAGTCCCCCAACGAGTGGGTCATAAATTGAACATGGAAAAGACGAAAATCATGTCTAACTCCCATGGCGCACCCACTAATCTTATGGTTGCAGGATCTACTCTGGAAGTCGTTGACCGCCATATTTACCTTGGACAAACAGTCCAACTAGGTAAGTCCAACTTCCAGAAAGAGGTCGATCGTCGAATCCAACTCGGATGGGCAGCGTTCGGGAAGCTACGTAATATCTTCTTCTCACAAACACTACCGCAATGCCTCAAGACCAAGGTATGAAATCAATGTGTGTTGCCAGTGATGACATACGGATCTGAGACGTGGCCACTAACGATGGGCCTCATAAGAAAGCTCAAGGTCATTCAAAGGGCGATGGAGAGAGCTATGCTCGGAGTTTCCCTTCTAGATCGAATCAGAAATGAGACGATCCGAAGGCAAACCAAAGACACCGACGTAGCTCTTAGAATCGCAAACCTTAAGTGGCAGTGGGCGGGGCACATTGCTCGCACGACTGATGGCCGTTGGGGCAGGAAGGTCCTTGAATGGCGGCCGCGGGCTGGAAGGCGTAGTGTTGGTAGGCCCCCACAAGGTGGACCGACGATCTGGTGAAGGTCGCGGGAAGCCGCTGGATGCGGGTGGCACAGGACTGATCTTTGTGAAAATCCTTAGGGGAGGCCTATGTCCAGCGGTGGACGTCTTTCGGCTGATGGATGGATGGATTCTGTAAATATTTCAAGCGTCTCCCTGTTGCGATTATCAATATAGAGCAAAAAAAACACACTTGTTGGTTGGGAGCCCCTTTTAATATTTATTTTATTCAGTTTTTTAGTATTTGTTGTTAGACAGACGGACGGACAGCGGAGACTTAGTATTATTCTTTCTCTATGGTAATAAAGTTCCGTTTTACCCTTTGGGTACGGAATGCTAAAAAGCGGGAGATCGTGCCCGTTGGCGCTCTTTGGGGTGAATTACGTCCAGCAGTGGACTGCAATAAGCTGATTTTGCTACTAGCACTTGAATTCACACTGAGCTTATTTTTTTATATTTAACCATATAACACCAGATCTTTTGAATTATTCAACTTCGCCCATCATTCCAGTTGGTACCATTTTGATGAAAACGTCCCGTTAAATCTATTTTTACTATAAACGGATTAATTTGAGTAAAAAGGGAATTAAGAAGTATTCTTAGTAAAGATGGTTCCAAGAACTAGATGTTAAAATTATCTAAAGTTTATCTACAATATCAATTTCCACTTTGCAAGACTAAACAGAGTCTTAAATTATTCAATAAAGTTTTATGTGAGTTTTCAAAAAATCTGAGTAAAGTAAAAAAGGATTTATAGATTTAGCTATAGGCAAACTTAATTCAAAATAGTTTTGAGAAAACTTAACTTGGTATTCTTAATGTGCTAAAGTAGCGGTAGTTTAATACTATTATGTCTTAAAGGATATAATCGCCTAACGAAATCCTTTTTGAATTTAGCTAAATCAAACTTTAGATAAAGTTAAGGTATATTAGACTTAGTCACTATTCTATTTTGCTACTTGGCTCTAGGAAGTATTATTTTTCTATTATCAACCATATCATTTTTAAGTAAAAAATAACAAATAATTCAAGATAGTAATGTATCATATGATATAATGTTTATGGTTTCAACGATGCATAGTCTTGACCTTGCCGCCTCCACGCGTACAGCACCATCCACGTAGACTATCATATTCGTGTACAGGATATTTCAAACTAAATTTTGCTTATAATTCATCATCATCATCATCACCAGCCTATATCAGTCCACTGCTGGACACAGGCCTCTCCAAAAGGAGGATTTTGCCATAATCGCCACGCTTGGCAGGCGGGTTGGCGATCGCAGTTTGGCCAATGGTGGAGAGGAGACGCTGCTGCCCGTCTTCTTATGGCGGTTCTCCTGTAGTCGCCTCTTACGACACCCATAGGAAGAGAAGGGGTGGTGCAATTCTTTTAACGTGCCGGCACCACACGACACTGCCGGCACCACACGACTTATAATTAAAAATAGCTTATATATTTGAATTTTTTAGTTTTTGAATAATTAATAATTACCAAGTTTTATTATACAAATGACATTTAGTTATTCGGCTTTAAGACGGTTAAAAAAGCTCGGTGTATACCATGAATACTACCCGATGAGATAAGTCGCGTTCCTCAAAAGCATGATAAAGATTTTTTCTTTGCAAAACTAGAAATTATATGTTAAAAATGAATTTTCGTATATCCAATATCTTCTGAATGTATAAAATGCTTTAAAAAATGAAAAAAAAAATTAAAATGAAAAAAGATTATTTCTTCAGAAAACAGATAATGTACAGTATAACGATTCATATTTTAAGGTTACCTAGTAAGTAAATGTATTACTTGTTGCTGGTAACTACGCTCCTTCATTACACTTGCATTCGGGGTACTTAAATAGGGTTACTGACAAATTTTTGTAAATGTTTTACAATGAAAGTACTTACACATTTAAATTTACATAAGAAAAGTATTTTTTTCGCAAATTACATTAGTTAAGACGAAAATTAATTTTTATTTGTAATTAATATTATTTAAATAAGTAATAAAAGCACAAGATATACGAAAGCAAAAGCCTTGACATTGCATTTCACACAAACACATAATAAGTGTAAAGTCACGTGATACAGATAAAAAAAAACAATGAATAACAAAGTTTAATTTAACCAATGTTTTAATAGTACATTATGAGACAAGTGTGCTTCGTTGGTCATTATACACGAGGCATTATTATAAGCGCGAGCCGCAGGCGAGCGCGGTAAGGAAGCCGAGTGTGATAATGATCAATGCACACGAGTTGCATACGACGTTTTTCAACACAATTGCGAGGAAAAAACAAACTTAAATCTAAAATACTTTCTCCGAATATGACTTGGTGTTTTTGCTGTTTTTCTATGCATTTTGGCGGCAACAGGCTATCACTCGCGTTTCGTGCCTCGATAAGTATTTCCGACGGGGTTGAATAACATTTTACTCGTCTTTACTATTTAAAGTAGACATTTTTGATAGTAATTAACCACACAGCAACAACTTTACCAAATAATAATGGAAAATAGCACGTAAGTTTTGTTTTTTTCGCGCGCCGCAATTTCGATGCGCGCGCAGGTTCTCTAATGGCACAGAAAAAACTGGCTGTTCAGCCGAGTAGCAGCAATTTAAAAAATAAAATATACTATAAATTATTGTTTCTAAAAATGATAGTTTAGTTAGTTTGTGTTTATTAATACACAATTTGATAAAATGAAATATTTATTTGTCATCTTAACCCTTAAATAATTTTATATTGGTAAAATATTCAATGTTCTTAGACACAAACTTTTGCTGGATTTTTTAAAAAAAAGTTTACATTACCGCACTAGTGCGATAATCTTTTTACAGCACAAGTGCGTAATATGATGAGTTATGAAACTAAAAACGGTGTTATAAGAGTGAATTTACGAGCAACTGTGTTGAAATAGTACATTATGATACAAGTGTGCAAAGTTAATTATTATACACGAGGCATTATTGTAAGCGCGAGCCGCAGGCGAGCGCGGTAAGGAAGCCGAGTTTATAATAATCAATGCACACGAGTTCCATACGACGTTTTTCAACACAATTGCGAGGAAAAAAGCAAACTAAAATCTAAAATACCTTCTTCGTTTTTGCTGTTTTTTTCTGGATATTGGCGGTAACAGGCTATTACTTGCGTTTCGTGCCTCGATAAGTATTTCTGACGGGGTTGAATAACATTTTACTCGTCTTCACTATTTAAAGTAGACATTTTTGATAGTAATTAACGACACAGCAACAACTTTACCAAATATTTAGAGAAAATTGCACGTAAGTTTTGTTTTTTTCGCGCGCCGCAATTTCGATGCGCGCGCAGGTTCAACAATGGCACAGGAAAAACTGGCTGTTCAGCCGGAGTAGGAGCAATTAAAAAAATAAAAAAACTATAAATTATTGTTTCTAAAAATGATAGTTAAGTTAATTTGTGTTTATTAATATACAATTTGATAAGATGAAATATTTATTTGTCATCTTAACCCTAAAATAAAAATAAAATGTTCAATGTTCTTAGACATAAACTTATGCTGGTTTTAAAAAAAAGTTTACATTACCGCACTAGTGCGATAATGTTATTACAGCACAAGTGCGTAATATGATGAATTATAAAACTAAAAACGGTGTTATAAGAGTCAATTTACGAGCAACTGTGTTGAAAAGTATTTTATTACGATAACTGGCAGAAATGCCATTGTGACATGTGAATTATACAACATTACTCAAACAAGGAGAAACATACAATGATAATTTAAGTAGGTACTTAGACAAGTTCAAGGTACAGACAGGCATCAGCCTACCACAGAAAGTCAAGTTCCTTCAATGAATATTGATCTCTATGTTTCAAACTTAAAGTTGAAAATCGGTTGAATGACCTTTAACTTTTTGGACAGGCTGCAGATCGCACAACAGACAGTCAAAATTTCATTGGAGAAGCATCTCCGTATCATTATAATTTAGTAGCTGAAGCCAAGTAGATAGCACTTGCTTACAATGTTTTAAACTTAATGGATAGATTTCAATATTTTTTCACATTGTATAAATGAGCTGATATAGTTTTGTACTGCCGTTTCGCTGATTTAGTTTTAGTTTTTTGTGAACATACAACCTTCCTGTTTTTTCTTTTGTGCAGTTTTGATATATCGATTGGTAAGCTCTTATGCAAATTCAAAACCGTTCGTAACACATAAAACTTTCTCACTGATAATAACTCACTTTCCTGATAAAGTTTCGAGGTGGAAAATCTGTAATGTTCGCAAAACATGACTTTTATAAGACAGCGCTGTGCTCTTTCTACTTCCAGAAATTTTGTCTTTGTAGCTCCACCCCATAATATGGATACAGTATCCTAAAACTGATTCCACTAACGCTGTATATAAGGTGTACGTGAATTAGTGTCAGATATGTTTAGGAGTAACATAGATCATCACATGGATCACATATAAGATAAATTTAAAATTATTGACCAAACTTTAAAAAATTAGAAGTTTTAAAATAAAGAATCAACATCATAAGTAATGGAGCATCACTTGTTTTTACAATTACACCAATTATTTAGCTCCATGACATCATCATCAACATCATTAGTACATGAACCCAAACACCACAAGTAGACTACTCACACAACGCTAGCCCATTCATAATCTCTCCAGGATCACATTCATGCACTCAAAAAATCATATTACACACATGTTCATAACTTACTACGCCATCCCATGCAAGTGTGTGTCTATGAATGAATTCTCTTTGAGATAGAAACATTGTTATTATTTCTATCTCACTCACTCGTTTCATATTATTATTATCATTGGGTGTGTAAGTGTGCATGTGCGTCTGTGACGTACATCTTTTAGATTTTATTACCCGCAAGTTGCAGAAAATCTCTTTATCTTTGAAGATGCCATAATGCAGGTTTATAACCTAACTTCAGTACACAAAATGCAAAAATAAACATTAATAGACGACATTAAAGAAAATAATACTTTCAGCAACTGATGCGATGACGATTAATCACTTTATGCTTTAATTTATTTTAAAATAATTTGTTTTTACAATTACACCAATTATTTAGCTCCAAATTAAGCAAAACATCCTTGACTTAGGCACAAATACCTACTCGTGCCCATCACACAAACATTCGCCTCTTTCGGGATTCGAACCCGCAACTGCCCGACTTTGTCGTCCGAAACACAAATAACTACACCAGTCGTTCGTAGAGTGGGTAATTACTTCTATCAATTTTACAGTAAAATAACAACACAACACAGTTTAATTTAAAAAAATGATTTTTATTAAATTTGCATTACACTTTTTACAAACACCATTTTAAATAACACAACGCAGACAATGAACTTTGATCTCCCATCACATTGTCATATCACAGTAGGTAGATTTTTGTTGCCTTCCATTCTGGTGGATGCAGAGGGCAGCCCTTAAAAGTGTGTCTACTAACACGCACTAATGTTTCACTGTCACGGTCACCTCGTATTGTTTCGAAAGCACTAATAATACCTACGTGCATTTAACTGTACAGCACTGGTGATGGTTTGGCCATCTTGATCATACATAAGGTCCCACACGTGGAAACCCAGCGTAGTCAGGTCAGGCGAGTGTGAAGGCCAGGTAATAGGCCCACCGCGTTTACTCCATCGACCCTGGAACTGTGCTGTCAGGTACTCGCGAACACGGCGGTCGTAAGGCGCGGGCGCGCCGTCTTGCTGGTAGTGCTAGTGCTGTCAATCCAGTGACAGAACTCCACGTTAGTCCTGCGATCTCAGCTCCTCACTCCTGCACTCTCGTGAAGTGGTAGGGGTTCCTTTCTTCACTCTTTGGCGGTTTCCACACGTACCGAAGACGGCTGCAGCAGCATCCCTCGTTCTGGCTGTCGGGTGGTGACTCCGATAGGCTGTAGTTCGGCTCATGGTAGCACAAAACCATGGTTAAGTTGAGGTAGTCAGGTTTTGAATACTTGTATTGTAGGGCATGGTGACAATTTTTAACTAACGTCAAACTCAAGCGGTGGTCCAGCGCCGATTGACTTATTTTTGTAACTTAATAATAAAAAAGCGTGCGTAAGAGCAAGGTTACACGCTCAGTTTGGCGTCAGTCTGGTCCATCAGTCTGATCAGAATGATGGGAGAATGATTGTGTAACGCACGGATTGACAGACTGATGGTCTGGACTGATGACTGAGGACAATGATGAATGACTGATGGGAGACTGATCGTTAGGGTGGAGTGAATTTTTTTTCTGAATTTTAAGTTACCTGGTTTCTCAAACAGTGATCCATCGTAATGGAAATGTTCATGCAAAATACCAGCCTTCTAACTCAATATCTTGAGGTGGCGCATTAGGTATGAAGGTAGAAAAATAAGATAAAAAAAGGGTTACAAATAAACATTTATTTCTGACAATAATACTTTATATTTTACTGAATTTATACTTAAAACTACTAGTACAATGAATAACTATATTAAATCACCATAAAAATAACATTTTAATGTTCAGTACCAGAAGTCCCAGTGTCTTCTTTTTGACGGAAATACTGAGATTTGGTGTCGAAAGTAGGTATTTCTTGCCTGGATTTTATTCTAGTACGAATGAAACCATCTCTAGCATCGGGTCCACAAACAGACGCCGAAGCCTCAGTTACAAGTTTGACACACTTTTCGACTGCTTGAGTGTGGCAAGGGTACTTCTCAATATCAAAAAAAAATTCTCCAGATGCAATTTTTGTAGTCATTTCCGAGTCGCTGTATTTCATTGTTACAGGAGGTTCCGTTATCTTCTCCCTTCGCTCATTCTATCAAATCATAATAGTTTGTCGCATCTATTTTTAGCTCTGGTAACTGGAATTCACGAACTTTCTTGCCTTTGGACTCTTTTCTTGCCTTTAAAACTCTCTGAAGAGCCAGCTCTCGTACTTGATGATTATCATCTTGTAACATAGCCAGCAATAGATTTTCTGGGTGCATGAAGAAAGCATTTCTTTGAATAGTATTTAAGACAACACTTTTTAAGTCATCTCGCAAATACATACTTCTTTTGACCATATTAAAGATGTGAATCGGACCAAATTTACAAGAGGATTTTGACTTGATATGAAACCAATTTGGTGCGTAAACTTTCATGATGAAAGTGGCCAGTTCTTTCAAATTATTTGTCGGTTTAGCTGTGCCAATATACAAGCGAAGAATCCTGTTAGCACAAGTTAACCATCGAGAATGGGCTAGTTTTCCTGGGTCTTTGTTAGCTAAGTTTGGTGGAACTGTACCAGAAGAAATAGCAGAACATATCTGATAAACGTATTTTTGATCGGTGCTCAACAAATCAATATCCAGATCCGGCAAGTTTCTACAAAATGTAACACGTTTTTAATATAAAAAATGCCACCTATATAATGGTATTTTTCTCATCAGATAAATTTATTTATAACTTTTTAGTTCATTTCATTAACAAATAATAAAAGCTTGTTTTTAAAATATAAAAATTTTTTGTTCTTTAATTTTTTTTTAAGTCAAGACACTTATCAAGCTGTTTTTCTAACCTGCCAGAAAAAGTATTGGGGCCTGTAGTTTTACCGTCGAGACTGGAGAACAAATGACGAAGTGGTAATTCATTTGCATGTAACAAGCACACAAACCATTGCAAAGGGCGCTTCAGATGTTTTTCTAATAAAACATTGACTCCATTTTTCCGACCAGTATTAACAGCAGTACCATCGCATCCAATTGCCACCAAAGATGAACGAAATTCATATTTGTTTTCAAGAAAGTCGACAATATGTTTCTCAATATCAGCCGCTTTACCCGAATCAATAGAAAGATGACCGATGTATTCATAATTAGGTTCTGATATGATTGAGATATGTTCTTCAACTATAATCTTCCTTTGGGATATATTATTAGCCTTAGTTATAGTCAAAGTTTTGTCCTTACGACCATCAAAATAAATAGCCGTTAAAGGTTCGTGTTTTTCTATAGATTGCAATTCTTTACGAATCTTCTGCCGTTCTCTGCGTATTTTGCTTCGGTCTACTACTTTTGATGAGTTCTCAGTACTGATAACATTTAAGTCAAGTAACGCAGCATTTACAATTAATGCTGCCGATCGATCAGAAACTCCAGTTCTATCGCACGTTGTAGCAAGATTTTTCAGCTTATCTCTCATCTGTTGAGTTCTTTTAAGGGATGGGTTAGATACTAATTCTGCAGTACGAAATTCATCGTCCTCATCTGATGTTTCAGCAGAAGAACTGTCAGACGTCCGATTGTGTAGTCCGCGTCAGTCACCGTCCCCGACGCAATGGAGCAAGACGCTAACACATTGATTTGTGATAATTTTTAATAATAAACTAATTAGATATTCATAATGTTTTTTTATGCTTATATTAATGTATGACTGTAGGACATAAATTAACGCTTCGCATGTCTCAATAATAGATTGACTGATAGCAGTCTGCTATCGACTATGATTGAATAATAGATTCACTGAGCAGCAGGTGACATTATTGCCGAGTACCTACTTCAGATCTTTAATATTTCTTCCTGTAGCGAGGTATCGCAAAGTGACAGCTAACCTTTCTTCGGCAGTAATTGCTTTCCTCGTATATGTATCTTGTCTTGTCAAATAGGCTTTAACCATTTGCAGCAGATTATCGTAACAGGCTTCTTTCATTCGAAAGTAATTTTGAAAATCTTCTTCTTCATTTGGATCTCGTATTTCATAGAATAAATTTAGATGAGTGTAATGATGTCTCCTTTGTAGCCTTCTTCTCATCCATCGCTTCCTTTTTATGCGTTTCTTTAACAGCAAAGCTATAATTATCATAGAACACGCTTTCTTTTTTTATAATAAACATACTTAAATACGTTTATAAACATCCATGACTTAGGTGCAAATGCTCGTGCTCATCACACTAACATTTGCCCATCGCGGGATTTGAACCCGCAACCGCCAGGCATTTTAGTCCGGAGCGCAAACCACTACATCAGACGGTCGCGGTCGTCTTAATATCCATAACTGAGAACTGATAAATTTACAACTGACTGTCGGCTCCGCTATCTAAACAGCGACTGACGTACTTTTTTATCAGTCTGCTGTCAGTCTCGAATGATTGTGTAACCGTGAAAATCATCCGTCATTCTCGGATCAGTCAAGTCAATTCAGACTGATAGACCAGACTGATAGGCCAAGCAAAATAGCTAAACCTGGACATAATTCCATAACTGTGATTTTCTTTTTCTATGATGTAAAGCATTGTTATTTATAGCTGAACTAAAAAGAATTAAACATTTTAAAGCTCCGCGTCCATGTAAAAAAAAAAAAAACTAAATTTTCAACATTTTTGGATTTTATAAGTACAGCATAATAAATAACTTTTTGAAAGTGCCTCCGTTATTTTAGAACGCTTGTATTTCAATTAAATAAATAAAAATTAAACGAATTATTCAGTCGCAACTATCATTAATAAAGAAGGTTCAGTAAGTTTTATAGTTTTTGGCTTATCTCTCTGGAATTTATTGATAACTGTATATCAACAGTTGGTTCTGCATAGTACATACCGTGGGTTAATATATTAGTAAAAATTAAACAGGTTCTTCTTGCAGAGTTCAAAGTCACAAATATTTGCAATTATTCCAAAACCAAAATACATAACTACTTCAAAAGTGTTTAATATGAGCCTTAAAAAAACATTTATAGTATATTAAGAAACAAATTAAACAATAAATGTGTACGATAATTAATCAAACTGATATTTTAGGGTTCCGTACCCAAAAGGCAAATCGGGACCCTATTACTAAGGCTCCGCTGTTCGTCTGTCTGTCTGTCACCGGTGACCAGGCTGTATTTCATGAACCTTGGTAGTTAAGACGGTTGAAATTTTCACAGATGACGTATTTCTGTTGCCGCTATGACAACAAATACTAAAAACCCGAATATAATAAATATTTAAATGAGCTTTTATACAACAAACGTGATTTTTTTGGCGTTTTTTGTAGATAATGGTACGGAATCTTTCGTGCGCAAGTCCCGCTCGCACTTGGCCGGGTTTTTTTCTTATTAGGGTTTTAATAACCGCGTTATTTTTTGCATAAAAACTCAAAATCGTGCTGTCGCGAATCGCGAAGCGAGTAAAATGAAGCTAATTTGATAATAATAAATTATGATCGCGTGGTTTATGATCATAGTAAACAGTGATTATCACCTGCAACGCCTTTTACCTAGAAATCCTAGTTTTCTGTACAGAATTATTTAAATGAGAATATTATGTTATGTAACAAAAAGCCAATTAAAATCAAGATATTTTATTCTTTAGGGTGCGTCCATATCTGTCGTATGCGCCGCCCGCGATACGCGCGCAAGTTACGCACGCTTTTTAAAATCTACAGACGCCTTTTAAACAACCGGCCAAGCCTTTTAAACTTTATAATATGCAACTCGGTCTAAACTTGATTATAATCTGTCAGTGTACCTTTTATTAAATAAATGAATAAATATTATTCTTAAACCAACTATATTATATATAACTATTATCTTAACCGTTATGATTTCCTTGAAAGTTCATGAGAAGCACTAAGTGGGTGCTTCTTCGAGCAAGGCATTATTTGGTGATTTGCGTGGCAATTTTAAAATGTAATATATTTTTTAAATCGATATCTGTATCTTAAAATACACGTAAAAGTAATGTTTTTTATGGAAAAGGCACATAATAGAGCGATATACTTACAAAGATAATCGAGGTTAAAAAATTGGAGGTCACGCAAATCACAAAACACTCCACGAAAATGATTTTAATTTTTTTTATATTTCTTAGATAAGTTATTAAATGTTATTTTAAATATAAAATAAGTTATCATGTTATCAGTTGTAAGACTAGGTAAGTAACTAACACAGAAATCGTTTTTTTAAGCTTTTATTTAAATTTATATTAGAATCAATCGAGCATTATTTATTTAAAGACATGACATGACAAACCTATATAATTACACTTGAGTTTTCGTTGTTAAGACAGGAGATCACAGCTCTAGTAGTTTTTGTAGTCACCTGACAAAGCTGGAAACCTCGGATGGCTGAATCGTCTCATCGGTTCCGGAGATTCTGGCCGAAATCTTAGGCTTTTACGGCCGATTATACGCATTGTATTCCCTACATACAGCCGCAGCCCGACGCGAATGATCCAAGAGCCAAGCTTACCCGCCACTTCACTAAAGATCCCCCAGACGTGGAGGAAGCTGAGATTGAGGCGGCTCTCGGACAGCTTAGTAATGGGAAGGCTCCCGGCGAAGACGGAATCACATCTGAGCTCTTGAAACCTGTGCTTGGCGAACTTAAGAGGCTCTTCAATTCCGTTATAGCCAATGGGACAACTCCGGAATCGTGGAGTGGGGGCGTGGTGGCATTGTTTTTCAAGAAAGGAGACAAAAGTCTCCTGAAAAACTATAGACCAATCACGCTCCTGAGTCACGTTTACAAGCTGTTCTCTAGGGTCATCACAAACCGTCTTTCCGCAAGATTTGACGCTTTCCAGCCACCGGAACAGGCTGGGTTTCGCAAAGGTTACAGTACCATAGACCACATTCACACGGTGCGGTAGGTTATACAGAAGTCCGAAGAGTATAACCAGCCCCTGTGCCTGGCCTTTGTGGACTATGAGAAAGCCTTCGACTCGGTCGAAGCTGTTCGAGCTGGGCTGTTCTGGAATCCTTGCAGCGATGCCAAGTCGATTGGTGGTACGTGAAGAAGCCTGTACAGTATGGCATCAATGTCCATCCAAGTACAAAACCACCGAACAAAACCCATCCAGCTGCTCCGAGGTGTTAGACAGGGAGATGTTATATCTCCGAAACTGTTCACCAACACACTGGAGGATGTGTTCAAGACGCTGAATTGGAACGGACTGGGCATCAATGTAAGTGGCGAATATCTTACGCATCTTCGCTTTGCCGATGACATAGTTATTATGGCAGAATCGCTGCAGGATTTGCAAAAAATGCTGCACAGTCTTAAGCTGCTCGAGACGTGTGGGGCTTGGGATGAATTTGGACAAGACAAAGGTAATGTTCAACGAACATGTCATCCCGGATCCAATTTCCGTCGAGAGCACTACGCTCGAGGTTGTCCAAGAGTACGTCTACCTTGGACAAATACTACAGCTCGGTAGAGACAACTTCGATCGGGAAATCGCCAGAAGAGTGCAGCTTGGCTGGGCAGCATTTGGGAAATTGCGTCATATCTTCACGTCGACACTGCCGCAGTGCCTGAAAAGCCGGGTGTTTAACCAATGCGTCCTACCAGTTTTAACCTACGGAACCGAAACGTGAAACATGACAGTCAAGTTGGCCCACCGACTACAGGTCACTCAGCGTGCTATGGAAAGGTCTATATTGGGGATCTCATTAAGGGATAAGATCCGGAACGAGGTCATACGACATAAGACTAAGGTGACTAATATTGTCCAAAAATGTAGCAAGCTGAAGTGGCAGTGGGCCGGCCATGTCTGTCGCAGAACCGACGAGAGGTGGAGCAGAAGGGTTCTCGAATGGTAACTACGCTTAGGCAAACGTAATGTAGGACGCCCCCCGGCTAGATGGACCGATGACCTGAAGAAGGCAGCTGGCAAAGGGCGGGAGATCGAGCGCTGTGGCGCTCCTTGGGGGAGGCCTATGTCCAGCAGTAGACTGCAACAGGCTGACATTATGATGATATGATGACAATTTTATTATTTATTAATTTAGGTAGCTAATCTGACACTATTTTTACTATGATAAGGTACTTATAAAATTAGAAACCCATCAACTGCATCATTTTAATTGTGATTTAAACGTATTGACATTTCAAACTAAAAATGATCATACAATACTATTACAAAACCCGAAAGTTATTTCATTTGCATGCCCAATAATTGATTTGCGTGGGTCAAAAGTACCACGTAAACCACGCAAATCACGACCACGAAAATCAAAATAATCCTTTATCCTAAAAATATACATAAACCTTTTAAGCAAAAAACCTATAGACGCCTTTTTTATAGTTTTATTTTCCTGACTAGAAACCCTTAGGCTAGGACTATAACTATACGCAGCCGGAAACCGGTAGCATCTGCAAGAATCCGTTCAAAAAACGACCTTATCGCTTAAGCGATGGATTGAATCCGCATTAACCCGGTCCGGTTTCAGGCTGTGTGTAGTCCTAGCCTTATACTTTCGTCATGTCCGTTTGTATGCCTGTCAGTCTGTCTGTCCGTCCGAGGCTTTGCTTGGAGACTGTTGACTCTAGAGAATTGTAATTTTGTGGAGATATTTTTTTATTATAAATTTATTGAAATAACCACAAACAATTTTACAATAAGCTTACACTAAACCATATACAGAAAAAACTTAAATAATTGTAAACTCAACAACGATGGTTACATTTTACGTTGACATTAAATTGTACAGCGGGACTCAACCTACATAGAAATGAACTTGATTTATCTGTTAGTTATGTGTGTGTGGGTTCGTGTGCATTATTTTATATTGTGCAGTATGTATATTAATCACGCCGACAAAAGGGTAAAATAAAATATTGAAAAATATTTTTTAACGTGGGGTAATGACTTTTCTTCTCATTTATCCCATCGTGTAGGGTATCGTTGAGTAAGTCCTTTAAAATAAATTTAAGGTTGCTAAGACAATTTTTAGATTATGAGATGCCCCTCTAAAATAAAACTATTGGCTTGAAAAATCTGTAATTTCATGATAATACTTAGTGCTTCTCATGAACTTTCAAGGAAATCATAACGGTTAAGATAATAGTTAGTATATAATATAGTTGGTTTAAGAATAATATTTATTCATTTATTAAATAAAAGGTACACTGACAGATTATAATCAAGTTTAGACCGAGTTGCATATTATAAAGTTTAAAAGGCTTGGCCGGTTTTTAAAAGGCGTCTGTAGATTTTAAAAAGCGTGCGTAACTTGCGCGCGTATCGCGGGCGGCGCATACGACAGATATGGACGCACCCTAAAGAATAAAATATCTTGATTTTAATTGGCTTTTTGTTACATAACATAATATTCTCATTTAAATAATTCTGTACAGAAAACTAGGATTTCTAGGTAAAAGGCGTTGCAGGTGATAATCACTGTTTACTATGATCATAAACCACGCGATCATAATTTATTATTATCAAATTAGCTTCATTTTACTCGCTTCGCGATTCGCGACAGCACGATTTTGAGTTTTTATGCAAAATTAACGCGGTTATTAAAACCCTAATAAGAAAAAAACCCGGCCAAGTGCGAGCGGGACTCGCGCACGAAAGATTCCGTACCATTATCTACAAAAAACGCCAAAAAAATCACGTTTGTTGTATAAAAGCTCATTTAATAGTACATTATGATACAAGTGTGCTACGTTGGTCATTATACACGAGGCATTATTATAAGCGCGAGCCGCAAGCGAGCGCGGTAAGGAAGCCGAGTGTGATAATGATCAATGCACACGAGTTGCATACGACGTTTTTCAACACAATTGCGAGGAAAAAACAAACTAAAATCTAAAATACCTTCTCCGAATATGACTTGGCGTTTTTGCTGTTTTTCTATGCATTTTGGCGGCAACAGGCTATCACTCGCGTTTCGTGCCTCGATAAGTATTTCCGACGGGGTTGAATAACATTTTACTCGTCTTTACTATTTAAAGTAGACATTTTCGATAGTAATTAACCACACAGCAACAACTTTACCAAATAATAATGGAAAATAGCACGTAAGTTTTGTTTTTTTCGCGCGCCGCAATTTCGATGCGCGCGCAGTTTCAATAATGGCACAGGAAAAACTGGCTGTTCAGCCGAGTAGCAGCAATTTAAAAAATAAAATGAACTATAAATTATTGTTTCTAAAAATGATAGTTAAGTTAGTTTGTGTATATTAATATACAATTTAATAAAATGAAATATTTATTTGTCATCTTAACCCGTAAATAATTTAATATTCGTAAAATATTCAATGTTCTTAGACACAAACGTTTGCTGGATTTTTTAAAAAAAGTTTGCGCATTGCGATTAGCGCACGCACTTGTGCGATAATCTTTTTACAGCACAAGTGCGTAATATGATGAGTTATGATACTAAAAACGGTGTTATAAGAGTGAATTTACGAGCAACTGTGTTGAAAATATTTATTATATTCGGGCTTTTAGTATTTGTTGTCATAGCGGCAACAAAAATACGTCATCCGTGAAAATTTCAACCGTCTTAACTACCAGGGTTCATGAAATACAGCCTGGTTACCGGTGACAGACATATAGATAGACAGACAGACAGACGAACAGCGGAGCCTTAGTAATAGGGTCCCGATTTACCTTTTGGGTACGGAACCCTAAAATATCAGTTTGATTAATTATCTTACACATTTATTGTTTAATTTGTTTCTTATAATACTATAAATGTTTTTAAGGCTCATATTAAACACTTTGAAGTAGTTATGTATTTTGGTTTTTGAATAATTGCAAATATTTGTGACTTTGAACTTCGCAAGAAGAACCTGTTTAATTTTTACTAATATATTAACCCACGGTATGTACTATGCAGAACCAACTGTTGATATACAGTTATCAATAAATTCCAGAGAGATAAGCCAAAAACTATAAAACTTACTGAAACTTCTTTATTAATGATAGTTGCGACTGAATAATTAGTTTAATTTTTATTTATTTAATTGAAATACAAGCGTTCTAAAATAACGGAGGCACTTTCAAAAAGTTATTTATTATGCTGTACTTATAAAATCCAAAAATGTTGAAAATTTAGTTTTTTATTTTGTTTACATGGACGCGGAGCTTTAAAATGTTTAATTCTTTTTATTTCAGCTATAAATAACAATGCTTTACATCATAGAAAAAGAAAATCACAGTTATGGAATTATGTCCAGGTTTAGCTATTTTGCTTGGCCTATGACGCCAAACTGAGCGTGTAACCTTGCTCTAAGGGCAACGGTAAGTGTAGCGTTAGCAAAAAAAAGAAAATATTCGGTGATGTTTTTTACTTAACATTTCGAATCTTGTATCAATGTACTAAACTTTATTATTAAGATTACTTCTGTTACCAATATTACCAAAACAAATCTGTACCTAGGCACAGAACGTGGCTGTAGTTAAGAGAGATTATCCGTTCTACAGAGATAACGTTCTACGAAAACCAACACCACGTTTTTGGTAATAACTAGTAGCTAGTAACGTTAAGCTTGAAAGGTACTAGCTGATTGTCTCCCTCTTTAGCTCCCATTCAGCATTATCTACAGCAAGGTTATTGTACCTACCTGAAAGTACGTAAGTACTCAACATTGGATTATTTTTCTACATTGGGTAGATTTATTTTGAAATTTGAATTGTAATGAAATGATAGAATGATAATGAAATGTAAATACACTAAAAACCAGCAGTGTAGTAGTCGCAGTGGATAAGGAGTTCGCCCTAAGCGTGGAGGGTTTCGGGTTCAAATTCCGGTCAAGGCAAACCACAAAAATACTTTAAATTATTCAGCAAGTGTTTGGGGGACAAAAAACAGATTCGTAGTACAGGCAATACCGCAGTTTGGCCCTAATCAACGCCTGGTTGACTTTACTTTTAAATCTAAAAAAAAAAAAGGTATCAAGAATAATAAATAGAAAGCAGGTTAAAAAGAAGTTTCATTCAGATTAGAGCCTTTGCCCTTTGATTTAAATCATGCATGGTCAGTGTGAGTACTCCAAAACATAACTAGCCTAGTTTGGGATCGGATCCAAGACCTCAACCTTACACGTAAAACTACTCTTTCATTCATCAGCCGTTTTCCAATTACTCAGAATAGTAAAAAAATAAAACTGTTTTTGCTAACGGTACTTTCATTTCGCTATTTGACTTTCGGCATTTCCGAAGTCCTGTGTCTTCCGCCGCCTTCAGAGTCGGTTAATAAATCAAATGAACCTTAAGACAAAGCGTTAGAATCTAAACTTGAGTATCGACTGCGTTCAGGCGGTCTCTCTTTGAATTTGCTTTTGACGATGCCGGCCCTTGCGACATAATTTTTAAATTTAAATCTAATCACATTAGTTTAGAGTTTAAAATTGGATGGGTGTTGTCTGTTCTTAGGCGGCTGTTGGCTATAAATCATAGTAGCGCACGCACACAAACAAGCGAGCGTTTGTTGTTGTACTTTAGTAGTAGCTTCTTGTCCGCTACGTAGTAATCAGCTGCTTAGAGGGTGTTGATAGTTGCGTTTGATATCAAAGTTTTGATCGTGTTTTTGTCTAAAACTAAAGCTCGAATAAAAAAAAATTACTTACAATTTTTTTTTGTCATAACGTAAACTTATTACCCTTAAAATATCTGACACTAATTCACGTACATCTTATATACATTCTGTCAAAAAAGTTTCGGGAATTGATGATTTTTTTATGGTTCCAAATTCAAAATTATTTTTTTTGTAGTTGTTAGATTGGCACAACTGTTTTCCATTTTGGCGCGGCGTTTGAGTTACTTCTGATAATTAGATTAAATATAGTATTATATATTGTTTTAAACTTTCATGGTCACTAACATTAGAATAGTTTGTTACGGGATTGCTACCATGTACCTTATTTTTGAGTTCCCGATATTTCGGCACTGTTGCAAGCGCCATAAATATAAGGTACCTACATGGTAGCAATCCCGTAACAAACTATTCAAATATAGTATTGTTTTTAGTTATACCATATCTAGTGTGTATTGCGAATTTCATAATGGAGAAAAACATCGAACAAAGAGTTGTCTTAGGTAAATTTTGCATCGCCAATGGGATTTTGTGTTCGGAGTCTCTGAAAATGTTACAGAAGACTTACGGTGAATCGACTTTATCAAAAACACGTGTTTATGAGTGGTACAGTGCGTTCAAAAGCGGTCGAGATGTGATGGAAGATTTGCTTCGCTCTGGTAGGCCATCAACGTCTGCTACTAAAGATAACATCGCAAAAGTGAAGGAAATAGCACAAAATACCGCCGCTATACGCAATTTGTGCCACCTGTCAGATATAACGATAACAATTCACAGTGTGATTGCATTACAACATTTAATTGTAGGAGTTCGTAACATTCCCAAATTGTTACTTCTTCGTCGGCTACGATTTCTGGCTTATTTTTGAATCTCAATCTCAAAAGAGTCGCTGAGGACATGCTAGAACGAGTCAATTCCGACCCAACATTCATGAAACGCATTGTTACTGGTGACGAGACGTGGGTTTACGAGTTTGACATGCAAACTAGTCAACAAGCTTTGGAGTGGCGCCTTCCTACTGAACCGAAATCGAAGAAACCGCGCCAAACTCGATCGAAAGTCAAAGTCATGTTGACTGTTTTCTTTGACTGTCGCGGTGTTGTGCACTCAGAATTCTTGCCAGAAGGTCAAACGATAAGAAAAGGCGTTTAAGAGAGCAAATTAGACGAAAAAGACCAGGTTTGTGGAATGAAAATTCTTGCACCACGATAATGCGCCTTCCCACAAGGCCATCATTGTGAACGAATTTTTGACCAAAAACTCAACAAATACCATCGAGCAGCTACCTTATTCACCAGATATGGCTCCAGCCGACTTCTTTCTTTGTTCCTAAACTCAAATTACCACTTCGTGGCACCCGGTTTCATTCGGTAGAAGACATAAAGGAGAATGAAATTCGCGGCGAGAACTGGACTCGATTCCGGAAAAAGCGTTTTAAAATGTTTTGATGATTGGGTTATTCGTTGGCGTAAGTGTATCGCTTCTGAAGGAGCATACTTTGAAGGTGATAAAATAAATTTGGATGAATAACTAACATTTTGTGTATTATTAATCTTTTCCCGGTACTTTTTTGACAGAGTAGTAAGCTCCGATTTTATTAGTGTACATCCTGTTAACCTGTGACTATATAGGTAAAAAGCAATCGTAAAAACCAATTTTCAAATGTGTACTTACCTACCATAAAAACTAAAAAAGCAAAAATCAAAATCAACAACATTGACTTCATATTGCATAAGCTCCCTTTTTTTTGTACGTTTAACCATCTGATTATCCGTCTTATTTCTCCTCCTTGTCAGAGCGAGAAAGAGCTGAAGATAGTACCTACGAGTTTATGCAATATGAAGTCGATGTTGTTATTTTGTATTTTTATTTTTAACTTCTTTAGTTTTTATGATAGACATTTGAAAGTTGGTTTTTACGATTGCTTTTCACCTATATAAGTAGTCACAGGTTAACAGGATGTACACTAATAAAATCGGACCTTATATATCCGTTTAATGAGATTACTTGAGGTTATTTTCCTAAGAGATTTGAAAATCCATATAAGTTTTCTTCTTATATTGTTTATAAAATCTATATGAGAATGCCAAGACAGTCTATCATCAATGATTACTCCTAAATCCGAAATCCAAAATGCATCAGAGAACGTATCACATTAATTCAAATGATTGAAAATCAATAATTAGGAAAAATAAACGTTTTGCGTTGAAGCACATATTTCCCCCCGTGCATTTGGATCAAAACAAAAACATTTCGTGAAATGCTAATCCTAAACCCAAAACCATTTCAATAATGGTCGCGATCTTCGAGGTACCGAGTCAAAAATGCCCAATAACCTAACTTTAGTAGGTCGTAATACTTAACTCCTGACTTTGACTATAAACGATTGAAGTGGGACACTGTAATTGACGGTGCCTAATGTCGTAATAGTACAGTCTGTACTATATTACGACATTGTCTCCGCCAATTTAATGAGTGAACTTAACCGTCGCTATAGTATCAACATCCATGATATTTAAATCCCACAAGTAAATACAGCCGACATGCACCGCCATCAAAAGGTGATAAAACCTTCCGATGAGTAGGTAAGTATAATTCGTGCGAAACAACACACGTCACGCAGACGCTCCGACTAAGAATGTAATTTTACATCGATAACTCCAACAGCCGATTTAGAAATTGACCCACATTACTACCCATACTCACAATTCAATGTAGGTATAAGCAACTGCCAACTACAACTGTGTTTAAAGAAGATCGATATACCGACTTACCCTACTAATGTCCTCCTCAGTCAGCACTTTCGACATTTTACGAGCAAATTACCAGATCGCTCTGATAAAGCTAATTGCAAACCGAAATAAAAACAGACCGATGTCAAAGGCAGGTAAAAAACAACTGAAACATATAACGGGGACGTTTTTCCTGAGGTTTATTAAAAGAAGGAGTTAGCCGAGGTAAATTAAAGCAATATGGTTTATTAATGGTAGAAGTAATTTGGATGCGAATGTGCGGTGCCGACTTGCCACGAGAGGCGGCGACATCGCGGCCTGCCGCGGGGACAACATCGATTTTGGAGGAATGTCACTTGGTGGCGACGTCATGCGAACACTGTTGTGATATACCAGATAAGCTGTTCACGGAATGTTCTAACTCGGCAATATATGCAAGCCTAAGTAAATACCAATTTTAAAGCGAAAGCGCACCATCTTTTAGGGTCCCGAACGTCTGAATGAAAATTGGATTCCTTACAGGATGACCTGTGTCTGTCTATCTGGTTTTAGTTTTTGGTTGGATTAAATTTAGTAGATTCGCAGTTGGTGGCTGTGCAATTTATTTCGAATCTACTGAACCAATTGAGTATCTAGCAATAATAATGGTACACATGTAAATTTCTGGGACCGAAGACGTGTCTTGTAACGTAAATTAGACAAATAAAATTATATGAAAACTGAAAGTGTAAGTTTAAATTTCCAACATAAGAGTTTCGTTGCTCGTTTAACTCAGATTTCAGACTCTTCCATCTGTAACGCCAGTGACTCCAAACCCCTCGTCAGGTTAACCAAATCGTCGCACCATCGTTTCCTGTATCTGTTTATTTGCATAATTGAAATTGTTTTTTAAAAACCGGCAAGTGCTTGTCGGACCATGTGGAACGTGGGGTTCCATTTTAAATTGCCATCGTAATATGTTATTTACTATCGGCATCAGCAGCTACATACGACTGAGTAAATTATTTTTTAAAATTACAACTGTTTAGTACTAAGGTTCTCTCCAGGGATGTGTGGTGCATATAGGCAATTAGGTTAGGCAGTGCCTACCTGATAAATGACCATATTTCCTATTCCCATACGGAACCCATATTTACGCTATGTCCGACAGAGAATCCTTGGCGGGCATTGGTTTTATTTCAAGGTAGGCAGTAGGTAGTACCTTCTTACAAATGTGTGTTATTGGTAAAAACCACTAATTTTCATCATTACCTTGAAATAAAACTAATGCTCGCCACTGGTTTCCTGTCGTACATAGCGTAAATATGGGTTCCGTATTGACTAGGAAGCCCTAAAAAGTTAAAATAGCAGTTGATTATCGAGATGTGTGCTTTTAAGCTAATACAATAATTAAACTAGCAAAGTAGTTCGTACTTTGGACTACAAAACCGGCGGATCCGGGTTCAAATCCCGCAAAGTGAATATGGCCACACATATTTATGAATAAATATTACTCCTATCCTTTATACAGTCACCATAGATAAAACTTTGCTTAGTTTCAATCATCATCATCATCATTCAGCCACAGGACGTCCACTGCTGAACATCGGCCTCCCCCAGTGACTTCCAGATTGGCCGGTTGCGCGCGGCCTGTATCCAGCGTCGTCCTGCAACCTTTACCAGGTCCCGCCCACCTTGTGGGTGGACGTCCCACACTGCGCTTGCCTGTACGTGGCCTCCATTCCAGAACCATTCTGCCCCATCGGTCATCAGTTCTAAGTTCTGCCCCGCCCATTGCCACTTTAGATGGCTAATCGGTCGGGCTATGTCAGCGACTTTTGTTCGTTCACGAATCTCCTAAAGAAACATCGAGCATAGCCCTTTCCATAGCGCGCTGTGCAACTTTGAGCTTTCTTATAAGGCCCATAGTAAGAGGCCACGTTTCTGTTCCGTATGTCATCACTGGTTTTAGACTTTCGTCATTAGGCACTGAGGTATTTTAGAAGAGATGTTGCGTAGTTTCCCCACCACTGCCCATCCGAGTTGGATTCCTCGATTGACCTCCTCAAAATTGGACCTACTGGATCACTTGTCCCAGGTAAACATATTTGTCAACAATTTCGAGGATAGAGCTCCCAACTGGTCCTGGGTAGGGCGCAACATGGGCATTCGACATAATCTTTGTTTGCTTAGTTTAAGGCCAAAAAAGAGGGTGTTGGTTGGAAATATGTATTACATTTATTAGTATTACTTAATTAGGTTTTAATTTGAAATAAAAAAATACTAATATTTGGTAATAATATGTTTATTATTATTAAATTACATTGGTAATACAGTTGTCTAAGTGGTTTTGACGTAAAGTTATTTACGCAATATGCAAGGCACAAACAATTCACTCTCATTTTTCATAAACTTTTAGAAGAACATAATATTTAATATTAATTTATGTCATTTTGATTGATACAGTGATATAATAAGAAAATAGATACATATTTTAAAAAAATATTTTGTCAATAAAACTATTATAAAAAACTATATTTGATTGATGTAATACAGTGTATTTCGATATTTTTAACAAAACGTGAATCGAGCGATTTTTTGTCTCGATTGTAAAGTTTTTTTTATTATCAATTTTAACAATATTATGTTGTTAGTAATTTTACAGTTTTTCATTGCACAGACAGCTCGTAAACCTACCACAAAACGTCAAATTTTCCCAATTAATAAGGGACTCTAATGAGTCGGACTTAAAGTTGGAAATCAGTTGGATGACCTTTAACTCTATGGGTAGGTTGACCTGCCGTTGACTGTACAACTGGTATGAAAAAACTTTAAATGTACAACATTCACTTCACTTACTTAAAATGTTGTCTTCGGTAAATTTCCAGTCAAATATCTCGTTCATACATGGTGTCCCTGGAAGTATGGATCAAATCGAACAGGAGCATAGCGGGGGATGATTCTCGAACTTAATTTTTTTTATACTTATATATTATTAATATTATATAGTATACTTATAATTATATAGCAAGTATTTTATACAATGGTTATGAGTAGGTACGTTACATATTTTGTGTACTTATATTTGTAAATACTAATACGCTTTGGTAAATACTTACGTATTTTATCACATATATTTTTGGAATAAATAGATAACATTGTTAGATTATGTAAGTCTATTTATAGAAAGTTTTGCGTTTTTATGCGTAGGCTCTTATTCAATAGTATAATTATGATAAGATGAGTTCCGTTACAGCTCACTGTTGACACTTATACTTACTGATGTGCGCTAAATAAGTCCGATAGTTTTTTTTACTATCGACATAGAGAAAGAATAATACTACGTAAAACTATTGAGAAAGTTGGTTATTATTTAATTATTAATTCGTAACTATGAGTTAACCGGAAAAAGTGAACTGTCACCGAGCTCACTTTATCATGAAAAAGGTATAGTAAAGAAGGCATCTCGTCCAGGCCTGTTTTACACAGGCCGCTTTTCATTCAACATGTTATTAGAGTCCCTTTTTTTTGTTCGTCAATCAGGTAGATTATAAAAAAGTATTGGACACGTATTTTTCCTTTTTTAACATATTCAAAATATAACAGAGATATATTGATTTGAAATGTCGCATGACGTCAAGCCTTGGTACAATTTTTACTTAGACGTGACGTCACGAACCCCCCTCACCCGCACTTTGACGCGCTTTATCTTTGTAATTTTTGGCTGAATGAAAAAAGTAAAAATATGAGTCCATTTTTTCTATAATTTAACTGACGGACTAAATATAATTTCATTTTTTTACCCATTAGTCATCCCTATTGCGTAGAGCCTACATAATGCCGAAGAGTATTACTCAAACTTTTTGATTATTGATAAAGTAGCACATAGATAGAGGACCTAGGTATCGCTACTTTTTAGCTTTACCCAAAATTGATTTGAATAAAAAATAAAAGTGATTGCATAAAAGTAAAAGTCTTTTATTATGCCCCCTGTAACTAAGAAATCGATTGCTTTGGCGTTAGAAGGCAGTGTTCATGTTTAATGTTTTTGTGAAAAAGAATTCATGTATGTTGGTAAATGATAAATTCATTTTTTTAAGTATTTTGTTATTTATTATGTTGATGGAATGCATTTGTGCAATTTCCATTTTGCATTATTGTTACTTTTAATATTCATGATTATTTACTTATTTATATCGTACATTAATAATAAATTCATAAGGTTAATCAACTGTAAAACCTAACAAATACATACTCTTTTGAATATAATATAATTATAAACGAGGTAAGTATTGGTAATTCATAGGTTTTAAAAAAAATAATCGTTTTATTTATTTTGTCAAAGAAAAACATATACATGCTTAGTTGTTTTTCTGTAAATATGATTTAAATACATTTGTGTAAAATATTATCAAAACTTACCTTATTACCTAATAATATGGTAACTAGTATTATTTTTAATTATTATACAATTTATAAATCCATTGACTTACGTATTACGTCGCACTCTGTGTGTACACAACTTAATAACTAATTTATTATAAAGTAAAGACAATACATCAAAATGACAGTAAAGGAACAATTTTTTTTTGTGCCAATTAGTCAACATTCGAATTTACTAGCACCAAATCAGACTTTTCATAACATCAAACCATTCTGCACGTTATACGAGTCCTGTATCAGGTGAGTTAACTTCTTTTTACAAAATATTTTCGTTAAAAACAACAACATTTTTTTTCGGACTCACAAAAAAAACTAAAAACATCGAGATGTTACCAGTTGATGTACGGTAAAATATTAATTTAAATGTTTTTTTTTCGGTGTGGGTCTCCATAGTCAGAGTTGTTGTACTCGAGTGGCTGTATTAATTAATCCCTAAAAGTAAGTTAACAAACAAAATTGGTCTAAACTTCTCACGTCTTCATAATGTTGTAATTTTGACTATACCTAAAGAATCAATTGGAGAACACTTATGATTTATAATTAACCCACATTGTTCCGAATGAGGACGAAACGATTTCAGTTTACTCAAACTCGGGTTTGTGTTAAGGTATTATTCGTAATGAGTTTGAGCACGCTAAAATCAATTCTGGGTCTGTTCAGAATGCATAAAGCCGGAACAATAGCCTTGTTTTGTATAAATGGACTGCTTGTATTAGGCCAAATACTACTCGTATTATGATGGTTTTTATGCTTTTAGTGACAGAGCCACGAAACTAGTTCCTATAGTTTAAGATTTACATAGCTTTATATCTAGTGCTGTATTGTAGTAACTAAATTACTATAATATTAGGACGCTAAACGATCAAAAAGATCTAGCAGGCAAGAAACATTAATTATGAAAGTTTTAAATTTTCGCACTAAAAACCCTGATTACTTTTAAAAAGTGTGGTAAGTTTGAAAAATTTACTTTAAATATTAAATTGTGACTCAAAGTTACAGTCTCTTTTTTTAAATTTTAAGCTTATTGAACAATAAATAAAGCAATTAGATAGTTTAGCTTAAGTTCTTCATGGAATAATTTGCAATTTCAATTATTTCATTTGTTATAGAAGTACTATTTTAATATAAAATCTGTACTTTTACAATATTACTCAAAGCAGAAAGATTGTTAAAGATACACTTGAAAGGAAATTCGAGAAAGTTTAAAGTTACCTATCATTACTATTAGGTATTATATCGTCATTAAGATGACGAAGGTTACATGAATAAATACCAAGAAAGTATAAAATATTTATACATTTTACAGAAATTAACAGGTTCTCTGTTCAATCATGGTACGTGCGACAGTGAACCTACTAATTATATATACAGGGTGTTCCTGGAACAAATCAAACAGGTAACTTACAACACTTAGCGCCATGAATCACGGTTCATTTTTGACGTCAAGAAGGAGTCAAGATTATATTTCATTTAAGGTCTTAAACACGCTTGAATGATCTTGACGCGGCGCGGCCATAAAATTGCGCGCATGCGGATAACCTCTAAAAATCGGAAATACATGTTTTACTCGAAAGTTAATGCAAATAAAAATAATAAATAATCAGGTTAAACTCTCAATTCAAAATATTTCCACAAACTTATTTTGTGTGAAAACAGTAACAAAATAGCTTGTGCAGTTTGAAAAAAATATTGCAATTTATGAAAAAAAAATACACTTTTTTGTGTTGGTTTTAGTAGGTACAAGGGAGTTAACAAAAAAACAAAATTATTATTTTCAAGATCTTAATAAATCCTCTTCCAGCAAATCATCGTATTTTTAGTTTTTAGATTCAAGTAACACGTATTCTGATAGTTTGATATTCATATCCGAGATTTAGGCATTTTACTCGTCTAAGGTTTAAATACATCACTATACGATTCTACATACCGCTAGTAAGACCTCAGTTACCTTCTTTAAATAAAAGTGAGACAGATTAAAAAAAACATAGTATACTATAATTCAAACTAAGCCACGACGAATATTATTTTAATTTTATTAATTATTTACCAAATTAAAATGTATCAGGACATTTTTATCAGTCCTGATACATTAGAGCCGTCAAAAATGAAGTATTCATAAGGTTTGCAAGTTTGGAAATGGCTTCTGACTCTGTTAGATTTTACCTCTATTTCCAGTGACACCGTGTATATTTTAAAAGTAAATTTTACTACTCACATCACAAAATAATGTCAACTTTACCATCATCCTAGTTAAACAATTATTCATATTTAACTATTGTTTTCACTCATAACGTAACATTCAATGTTACACTCTTTTTACCGTAATAAGGGTTATCTTTATGTCCATAACAAAAATAAAACATGTAAATTAATAAAGTTCATTAAATTATTAGTGGCAAGTATTATTTCTTTTTATTGTAAACTTCTGCGGTTTAACCATGAACTCTTAAAACAACCTCAAAGCTGTCCAAATCTGTCAATTTTGGTACGTCATTACATACAAAATTTGACAGATTTGATAATGTTTGACAGATTTGAGATTGTTTTAAGAGTTCGTGGTTACCGCCCTGTTCTATTTAAACAAATTTTATGCGAATACTTACACAAAATAAGTTTTTTCTTTTTACCTGCTGTGATACAAATGACATTACTAGGTGGTGAGATATTAAAAAACTTATTAATGCTTGCAATGGTTGACGTTTATCGACGGTATTTGTCAAATTGAAGCGAAGTTTATAACTCCAGCAATAACGGTCTTCGATCATCGACAGCAATAGGAATGACGACAAACTTTTTTCTTCGTCTTTCAGGTAGATTATTGAAAAGTATTGCAGCCCCCTCTCCCTTTGACTTTACTCAAGTTTGACGCGCTTTATACTTGCAATTTTTTGGTTGATTGACGAAAGAAAAAATAAGAGTCCATACTATTGCCTAACCCCCCCCCCCCCCCCCTCCCTATACAGCGGTAATCGGACCTTATATAGTGTATTTCACGTAATGACGAGCCTCGGCGTGGGCAGCACGTCGGAATGCTCGCCGAACATGAGCGCCGCCATCCACTTTAGTTGGTCTTCCGTCACCGCGCCCGCCACCGTGCAGCCGAACCACGGACGGTCTTTACTTCTGTAATGTTTCCAGGGTGTTCGGTAAAGGCTATATCAAGCCGAAACTAGCCTATGTTAACATGTGCATACAGGATGTACAAAAGAACGGGACACTCCTTAAAACCACGTAATCAGCTGGTCATATACAACATCTTTTCCTATGGGAGCAACCTTCCTTAGGAACTTTCAGCAGTAGGACGTCCTGTGGCTGAAATGATGATGATGAGATTCCGGGCACTTGTAAACGTCCCTAAAATATAGCTTTGCCCTAACACTACTTCGCAGCTTCGGGACTACATATCGGCTGGTGATGAGCAGAAACGGTGCAATAAACTCCATTCACTTTCAGTCACCTGTGTAAACCTATTTTTTTCAGAAAATACAGTTACAAAACATGTGGTAAACTGGTAAGTGCAAGTTACATCATCATCATCATCATCATTTCAGCCACAGGATATTCACTGCTGAACATAGAGGCCTATGTTAGTGGCCCCCAGTGACTTCTGTCATCGGGAGGTTGTTGCCATACTCGGCACGCTTGGCAGGCGGGTTTGCGAGCGCAGTTTTTATATTATTTCGCACGTAGACGCTGCTCCCCGTCTCGTGCTACAGGATTTAGTCGCCTCTTACGACACGCCTCCTGTTGGCGGTGGGGAAGTGTATTCTTTACGGCCGTCCCCACATGGCACGTGCAAGCTATAAATCCATGCATTCTCGTCGTTTAAACAGTCTACGATCTATAGTACGTTCGCGTTTAGAATGCAGTGAATCCTCAGTGAAACTGCAGGGTAAAAGTGTATTTACCGTGTTATTCATAAACCTTTCGTTTGAAATTATGCGTTCATCTGGTCACTGTGATCTTGACTTTCTAATTAGGCACGATTTGATTGGTTATGGGCCGTGGCTAGGCCGGTGGACAAGTATGATTTACTAAATTTTTAACTCGAAAGAACTATAATAATTATTATTTATTCTGTAATATTATAGCCGCTGTAGTTAAGTGAAGTTGTTTTTACAAGAAAAGTTTTGGGGTAGTTCTGATTTTTTCATTCTTGGTGTATTTTGGGGTGCTGAATCCGAATCTGAGTTTTGTTAACAGAATTTCGTGACGCAACATTGACAAAATTGCAAAAATGTGCAAAATTTCTGGATAACCACTAAACGGATTCCGCTGAAATTTGGCACATATATATCTATTTAAATGTAGGCGTGCGCTAAGAAAGAATTTTACAAAACTCACCACCTAAAGGGGTAAAACAAGGGTTAAATTTGTATAGAGCACCAAGATCGCGAGGTTAATCCTCCTAAACTAAATAAGCAAATACCTGTTTCAAGGTTTTTATTTATTTACTGAGTTGGAGATTAATTCAATCACTCAAAATCAAATCTAACGTCAGCCGAGCCGCGGGCAGTAGCTAGTGGTAAGCTAGTAATAAATAAAGTAAAAGTGGGTTTTGAAGAGACCGCTGAAATATGCCTATTTTCAACTTGCACTTGTGACCGAACGGTTCTTCGAAAATAAAAACTAAAAAGTGATATATGTAGAGAATTTTAAGTAGGTAGGTACTTTCACATCCCCAGCCTATAACAGTCCACTGCTGGACACAGGCCTCTCCAAAAGGAGGATTTTGCCATAATCGCCACGCTTGGCAGGCGGGTTGGCGATCGCAGTTTGGCCAATGGTGGAGAGGAGACGCTGCTTGGTTGACGATGGTTAAGGTAGGTACTTTAATTTCTGTAAACAGGCAATTTACTAAAAATTAATAGTATCCGAGTTTTAAGCAAAACTCCGGAAAATAGCATTTTTTTTAACATTTTTAGCGATTTTGTCAATGTTGTCACAAAATTTTGTTAGCAAACCTCAGATTCGGATTCAGCACCCCAAAATACATATAAAATGGCAGAAATCAGAACTACCCCAAAACTTTCCCAGTAGGAGCGTTTTTGAACACAAATGCACTGGACTACTGTGAGAATATCAATTTGACGCAGATATTAACAGCTCTCGTTCTGTGTCGATAATTCGGTATCTGTGTTTTTTTTATTATTATTTTTTAGGAAAGACCGTCATCTTATAATTTTAAGTGATGTATATACCAAAGCAGTAAAATCTCCAAATGGTTTAGGAATAACCATTGGTTATATTTTCTTAAATACCGAATTGTATAACTTTATTCAATGGTCTTACCTTTTTGGCTTGTTGTTTCGCGGTATGAAGGTGATGGCCCACCGAGACTGCGGGTTCCGTTTGGGTTCGTGCCCGGTGTACCAGAGGATATTTTTTACGTCCCACTCTTCGATTTTGTGCGATCCCTAAAATAGAAAATAAATTATTTGTTTCATGTTAAATGGTTACAGTTATAATCATTGACCAAAACATCCTTTTAGGTAAGAATAACTATGAAATATGCCAAGATGTATGGCTCTAGTATACCAAGTTAAACTAGTTTCATTCAGGTAAATAAAGAAAATTTTTGATATTAGTACCCAAAATACGTTTAAGCATAGAGAAAGAATAATACTACGTAAGTTTAAGTGTTAACACAAAAGTCTTTCTTCTTTATCCTAGCCACTTCCCATTATTTGGGGTCGGCTCTCCTCGTTCTGCGGCGCCAGGACGGTCTGTCCTGGGTTGTCGACACATTTGTTTGGGCAATCTCTAAGTCCTTGGCCTCCGTGGACCACCAGGTGGCTAGTGGGTGTCCTATACCTTTCCTGTTATTTGGTATGGCTAGGGCCTGTTTTACGACATGATCTTCAGGGCGTCTTATGACATGACCGAACTATCGTCGTAGGCGGCTTTTAGTGAGTTTTTCTGCTCACCGATGCATGATTTTTCTAGTGTTAACACAAAAGTGTTTGACTGAAATCCGTCAAACCAAATTATTACCAGACTGATTTTATAACTGATATTCATGCTTATCTAAAACCAGGGCTCGAAAACGTTATTTAAAATAACGTTTTAAAAACGTTCGAAACGGTTCCTTGTATAACATTTTCAAAAACGAAATGAGAAGATAATGTGAGAACGTAAAAAACGGTTTCTTCTACAAGAAGCAAGAAGTAGCGCGTGCCGCGAAAAGTTTAAACCTGTTTACTTATTTCATTACACCAGTGATTCCGATGCGCTTGGTGTTAGCGGACCGATTGATTGGATTTAAAGGGAATTATTTTTGTTTCGTATTGCACGGTCAAAAATGGGAAAAAACGGTTAAAAGTGGTTAAAAACGTTTTAATGAACAAGAACGATTTAAAAATTCGTTCTCTTCATAAACGTTATTATAATGATTCCGTTCGAACATAAACGAAACTAAAACGTTTTTAGGTATTAATTGCGAAACCGTTACGCCCTATCTACAACAGATTGTGTGTCCCTTTTTCTACCTTATTAGATAAAATAGCAAGTATAAGTAGCAATTACCTGTTTATCCTTAAAATAGCAAAGATTGCCATTTTGAACTTCAAACATGTGTAGCTTGAAGGACTTCATAGTTTCCGTAGCCAGTTTGAGCTCGCCACATACTAGTGAGTTGGAATGCCTTAGAGCTTCGATTTCATTGAGGATTTTGTTATCCTTTACTAGAAGGTAGTTATCTTTTCTGTCCTCCTCGTCCCAGTAGCCCCACCTTCGAACAATACCATGTATTCGTTGATTTATTGCTGACAAATTACTGTTTGCGCACGCAATATGTGGTAGAATATGTGGTTACAAGGTTATCCTTTATTTACGGGACATCCTGTATAGTCACTTGGAGCAAGAACTTGAATTAGGCTTAATTACAAAATGTCTTCATTAATAATTATTATTAATTGTTATTACTTTACTACTACACTGTTACTGGTTTTAGATGTTATTTTAAATTTATATTTTTGCTTTATTTACATTGGGTAATGTTTTTTTATTAATTTTATGTAAATTTAAAAAGACAACAACCTTATGTTTAGTTCAAATACGAATTTCCGCCTGCTTTGCGAGAGCTAAGAAAACAGTTATGTTTTTAAAATAATCTGCAAGCCAAGTTTCATAACGTTTTTTTTGTTTTTAAGGCATTTTAGCACAAATTACGTATAGCGACGGTGTTTTAGTTAAGAAAAAAAAATATTGTTTTTTGTCTTGTATTTTTAAATTTAGAACGATTACAGTTGTTTTCATCACAGAACAGGCGTAGCGAGTCTTCATATCAATATAAATAACCAGTTCTCAATGATTTTATTAAATTAGAAAAAAAAGAGATGCATTTTTTTAAATAAGTTTTGATGTTGCATTTTTAAACTTATTTTGAAAAAAGCTAAAAAAACATGGTGACTCAAAAATGGTTCACTTTTGCATAATGCATGTGGAGGTTAAAATAATCGCTAATACTCGTAGTCACTACTTTCACCTCCTAACGGGAATACGTCGAATTACCAATAACCCTGTATACACACAAGAAGAAGACTTATTTATCAAATACTAACCTTAGTACCACATCTAGGACAACTTCATCGATGTGGACGATACGTCTCATCGATTCATTGCAGACCACTTCTTCGATCATAAGCTGATGAGACTCCATGTTAGCTTTCTCGCACAGTTCTATGCACACGTCTGAACATGTTTTGTTTGGTGTCAACTGTGAAAAAGAAATTAACTATCTTAGGCCCACCATACACGGACAGCTTGAAGCAGCTAGTATCGTCAGCTTCAAGCTGCGACTGCATAGTAAACCACAGTATTCTACGTACACACATACACGGAACCGCTCGAGCAGTTAGTTGCGACTGCTTTTGCGCAGTTACCTCCGCCCGCGCGCTCTCTTCTCTTACCGTTTGCTACTGATTTGAATGATAATGAAATTGTGACTTGTGAGCAGTTAATACCAACTGCTCCAGCAGTTATCAATGGCAGCTTCAAGCTGTTGACTATGACTGCAAGACTGTGTATGTTGATCACTGGCTAACTGCGCGAGCTGTCCGTGTATGACCGCCTTTACTATTACTAATATTGCGCATCTCAGGATTAGCGAACATAATCCCGAACTATTCCCTAACACGGTATTAAAAATCATTCTATAGCTGCAGTTTGTATGACAATGTCAGGCACAGTACTTAACCCATCCGTACCCTGATTCCGTATCTTGCAAACGCAATGCGATAGCGGAAATTGTCCAATTCTAGCTTTAAAATTGCAAACTTGATGACACGTGGTCCTATCCTTCACGTAGAACCTTACCGTAACTTGATGACACGTGGTCCTATCCTTCACGTAGAACCTTACCGTAACTTGATGACACGTGGTCCTATCCTTAACGTAGAACCTTACTGTAATTTGATGACACGTGGTCCTATCCTTCGCGTAGTAGAACCTTACCGTAACTTGATCACACGTGGTCCTATCCTTAACGTAGAACCTTACCGTAACTTGATGACACGTGGTCCTATCCTCAACGTAGAACCTTACTGTAATTTGATGACACGTGGTCCTATCCTTCGCGTAGTAGAACCTTACCGTAACTTGATGACACGTGGTCCTATCCTTAACGTAGAACCTTACTGTAATTTGATGACACGTGGTCCTATCCTTCGCGTAGTAGAACCTTACCGTAACTTGATGACACGTGGTCCTATCCTTCGCGTAGTAGAACCTTACCATAACTTGATGACACGTGGTCCTATCCTTAACGTAGAACCTTACTGTAATTTGATGACACGTGGTCCTATCCTTCGCGTAGTAGAACCTTACCGTAACTTGATGACACGTGGTCCTATCCTTAACGTAGAACCTTACTGTAATTTGATGACACGTGGTCCTATCCTTCGCGTAGTAGAACCTTACCGTAACTTGATGACACGTGGTCCTATCCTTAACGTAGAACCTTACTGTAATTTGATGACACGTGGTCCTATCCTTCGCGTAGTAGAACCTTACCGTAACTTGATGACACGTGGTCCTATCCTTAACGTAGAACCTTACTGTAATTTGATGACACGTGGTCCTATCCTTCGCGTAGTAGAACCTTACCGTAACTTGATGACACGTGGTCCTATCCTTAACGTAGACCCTTACTGTAATTTGATGACACGTGATCCTATCCTTCGCGTAGTAGAACCTTACCGTAACTTGATGACACGTGGTCCTATCCTTAACGTAGAACCTTACTGTAATTTGATGACACGTGGTCCTATCCTTCGCGTAGTAGAACCTTACCGTAACTTGATGACACGTGGTCCTATCCTTAACGTAGAACCTTACCGTAACTTGATGACACGTGGTCCTATCCTTCGCGTAGTAGAACCTTACCGTAACTTGATGACACGTGGTCCTATCCTTCACATAGATCCAGGCGCGTAAATCCCCCGCCGCTTTCTTCGGCGCCGGCGCAGCGTTGCCCAATACCGTCATTAGAACGCGACGGACTGCGGCTTCCCGTCTCTTTTCCGCATCAGTGGGCTCCCATATCGCCTCGAAATTCGCTATTAGATCGCGCACTACGAACACTTCTTTAGTAGACCAAGCCGTTTGGAGAGTGTCACTTGTCTGGAAAATAGAGATGAGAATCAGTCATTTAAAACAGTTGCCCAGTAATTGAGTGAATATGGACCTGTAGGGTGGAGTCAGACTTTTACCAAGGCAAGAACATTGTGCTAAAATCTACTTTCTAGATTTCACTACATATAAGTTAACCGAAATCCCCTCATTCCCTAAAAAATTGCAATCAGCAATAATCACACAGTAACGCCCGATTGATGGTTAGTGTTAAAACCTATGGGCAGCATTGACAGTAGATTGCTTTGTTTTTGTTTTGTGCTGTCAATTTGTGACTTTAAAGCCAGAATTGGCCAATTTTCGCTCGTATCTTGCAAAAGCAATGCGATAGCGAAAATCGTCCAATCCTAGGCGTCTTCACGGGCGAGGGAGTACCTTTTTTTTTAATATACTATCTTGATATAATAGTTTAATGTGCAGGTTTTCGGTTTAAGACTAATGTCTCTACTGCTGGACAGTTGTGCCAAAGTATATCATTGGAGGCAGGATGATTAGCACTTCACTGATAGCCCATTGGTCTTGCATCATTGGCCTTGGGTATCATGCATCTGGATTATGGGGCCATCCATCCAAGTAGTTGACACGATTATGATTTTATACACAAAAAACCCATTGTGTCACATTTATTGATACCCTTTCCTGAAGTGTCGTCATTTTATGTAACACGATGTCACACTTTTTTGACACTTAAAGTGTGACGTAACCGTAATTTATAGATGGAGGATAAACCCCTATATTCAGGAGTGGACGGAATGCCTGTGTTGGAAGAACTCTGTGTGTTTTATTATTTAGTGTGTTTATATTTTTTTTTTCTTACTGATTGTGTCAAAGCCTTTTTTATAAGATTTTCCTGCTTTAGACCTGTTAACTCAATTTACAGCTGTAATTACGACCTGTGTAGCCAAGAGGCGAACACGCCGGACTTGGCGTCGCCATCTCTGAGGTTCCGGGTTCGATTCTTGGTCAGGTCAATGTGGAAACGATTTTTTTATATTTTTTCGGGTCTGGGTGTTGTGGTACTATCTTTGTTTGTATAATACAAGTGCGTTAGCTGCTTTACCTTAGGATCAGAGCAATGTATAGGTATATGTAGTTGTCTAATATAATCATGATGATGAATGACTTACAAGAGCGGCGGGCATGATGGTCGGCGCCCACACCGACGCGAGATTCTCTGCACTCATCTTGTTCGCGTGCGCCATAGTCGTCAAGAAGTGTAGATGGGCGAACAATTTCCTGGCTGTATTGCGCGCCACTTGCGGCAGTGACGTCATCACCTGCCGGTACTCAGCATGGCGCGCGACGTCTTCTTTTATCTCTGAAAATGCCAGAGACTTTGGAGAGACATGGAAAGAGGATGCACCTCTTTCGCCAAATGAAATATTGTTGGCCTTGAGAAGCCTGAATGAACTAGACACAGGGAAATTCATGTCGATTGCAATCGTGCTCTGGTCGGATGGCCTATAAATACGGAAAAATCTGTGGACTGAGAAAGGTGGTTTTAATTTTGGAATTTCGGCTGTATCTTTTTACTGAGTTTCTCCTCGTTTGGCGGTGAAACGAAAATAAATATTGAGATTATAGATTGAGCAGTTTCATTAAAGTGTACCCGATAAATGACTGACATAATAGTTTAGACTAAGACTGACTGGTTACGACAGGAATAGAGGCGGGTTGGGCGCCCACTGCGTGACTACACGGGTAATCCTCGTGCTTTCCTTCCTACCCGCGTTCTCCTCTCTCATCTATCTGGCGAGTAAGTTTAGAATAAAAAGAATGGATTTTCATATAAGAGCGTACAACTTTTCCTGAAATGACGTTGCATATAGCATGGCTTTTAATTAAAACTATAGTTCTGGAGTGGTCTTATAGCTTTGACAAATACTATTCATATAAAGCCTATGTGTTAAAGTACCCATTCTGGACATACCCTGTCCAGACCCAGCCTAAGAAGAGCCGTACGTTCAAAGATTCCTAAATATTCCGGGTGTGTCACTCAGGGCTGTGATGCCTGTAATTATCAAACTACACAATTGATAACCTTGAAATATTCTAAAGATAATCTTTCCAGTTTTTATCTAACAAAAACGAATTATTAAAATCGGACCACGAGTTAATGATTTACAACTAAGAAAACATTTTGACTTTCATCACCTCTCCTAAAGAAACCATGCCGAGTATTGGGATAAAAAGTATTCTATTTCCGTCGTAGTCCTATTATTTTACGTCGTAGTATAAACTCAAATCATACCAAGTTTTATTTGAATTCATTCCGTAGTTTCTGCTTGTTGCGCAGCCAAGATACAGACCGACAAAAATTTAAATAATTGCAGTTTTGGCTTCAGTATCGATTATAGAGTGCCCAACAAAAACAGTTTTCAAAATATCTTCAATATACAGAATTTGAACCGTTACTGTAGATAAGATACTTTTTTTGGGTTTTATTTTAATACACAGGAAGTTAACAAAAAGAAAAAAATCAATTAATCAATGTTTATTTATTCCTCTTCTAGCAATAGTACAAGCTTTACTTAGTTTGGGGCTAGATAATTGGTGTGATTGTGGGAATTATTTATTCATTATTCAAAGCACTATCTTGGCCTCAGTTGAACTGACCATGACTTAAAAGTAGACAACGAAAATGACAGCTTCGCTCACCTAATGCCTTTGTCAAGGCCTGATGCTTCTCCTGTGGCACCAATGACTCCGGAAGGTCCCTGAAGAATCTCTTGAGGACTCCAGCCACGTCATGTTCAGAATGTTGGCTTGGACTCAGTTGTACTGACCACGCGTCGCGACGAAACCGGGCTAAGAGCTCAGAGAGAACTGTGCTGCTCCCAGCACGGCGGAATATGCCTTCTGATAGGCTCCCTGCAAACGAGTAATTTGATTTGCTTGCTAAGGCAAAATTGGCGTAGAGAAAGGCCACTGACCCACCATTACATCATACATCATCAACATATCAGCCTATCGCAGTCCACTGCCGGACATATACTTCTTCCAAAGAGCGACAAAGAACAAGTACTCACGCTTTTATTATCCAACCAGCGCCAGCCTACTTCCTAAGGCTCCATCGAGCTGGGATGAGTCCTACACTACGTTTTCCAAAGGTGGTCTCTACTCAAGAACCTTTCATCTGTTCTGCGACAGATGTGGCCGGGCCACTGCCATTTAAGCTTGCTACATTGTTGGGCTATTACTGTTTCTTCGGTCCTCTGCCGAATGATTCGTTATTTTATCTCTTTAACGACTACTTGTTTTAAAACAACATCTAGAAGTATTGCAGTGATGGAATTAGAAAGCATGTTAGAAAAGAAGTCTCTAACACTCGCCCGTGGTGCGACTGTGACAAATCTAGCTTTTTTTACTATTTATTCGTCGTCGCAATCGCGACGTTTACGTGTAGTTATACGAGTACGTTTACAATCCAGTTGCACTGGTGTGCGTGGTTTCTCACCCAACATGGTACATACTTTGCTACTATTACGTATAACCTCATCTACTCGAATGTTAAAAACCGGCCAAGTGCGAGTCGGTCCCGCGCACCAAGGGTTCCGTAACAATATCTATGAAAAACGGCAAAAAAAATTACAATTGTTGTAAAGGAGCCCCCTTAAATATTTATTGTATTCCCTTATTTAGTATTTGTTTTTAAAGCGGCAACAGAAATACCTATTACACCATCTGTGAAAATTTCAACTCTCTTACTATCACGGTTCATGAGATACAGCCTGGTGACAGACGAACAGACAGCTGAGCCGTAGTAATAGGGTCCCGTTTTACCCTTTGTTTACGGAACCCTAAAAATGAATGTTTTTGTGTGTAGTTATTTAATTTCATTTCTGTCCGTACATATTTCTTCTTTCAAAGCAGAGTAGAATTACTGTTTCAAAGATAATTCATGCTATATTCATATTTTGTAAGTTGTTTCTCAAAGTGAACGTGTACACATCAAACGACTAGTAAACATAAACGCTTTTTGGTGCATTGCAAGAGATTGCAAGAATAAGCTAAGGATTTTGAACCTGCTAATTTACAAATGTTTTACCCTTATTTCCGTAAGCATAAATAATTAACTTTCCCCACTTTCAAACAGATGCCGCTACACGAAGTTTGGTCCGGAAAACACAAGCATTGATTATGAATGTTACAGGTGCCTAGCACGAAAGTGGTCGTCGTCGTCGTTTCGTTAGGTCTTATAAACCTAACAAATTAAAATGGCCAGTCTCATTTGTCAAACTCAATCTAGTCGTGTATAAAACCCGACCGTTTTCAATTGTTCATAAATTGTCAAACCTTTGATACGGGGGAATGGATGTTTTAATTGGATCGGATAATACGACCGTCCGAACGATGCGCTTCCTCCTGGATAACGTGATTTTGTTTTCCAGCATGAACGGAATGGGGAGTTTTGCAGACCTTTGCAACTCTCCACTAGAAGGCGCTTTTTGAATTTTAACATTTTTAACTAGCTGGGATCGATAACATTTTACTACCATGTCTACCGGACATGGTAACGAAATTATTGAAAAGAAAAATCTTAAAGTTAAGTTTTTTTTTATTTTTCATTTATTTTGGCATCAAACAGTCATGTACAAAAATAGATGCAAGTGAAAATTATGTAACATTTGTAGACCTTATAGTGCCCAAAATTTATATTAAGATAAATAATAAATAGTTAAGCTTAAGCTAAGACGGTCGGACGTGACCAATTAAGTGTAGGTCCGGTATTAAGTAAATTTAATTAAAGTTATGTCAAAAAAGGTTACAACAGTTACATTAACAAATGTTTTTCGTTCTTAAACTATAAAATGCTTTTTAGTTTTATTTTTGCCTGCCATGCGAAATATTATGAAAATAAATGGCATTAAATTCATTGTTGCAAAGGTTAGCGGAGCGATATAAAAATGAATGAAAAATAAATAATGAAGTATATATTTTTTTGTAAGGCGGAGGAGTAAATGTTGGTAAAATACGTGAGGGGCGCACTGGTAGTCGGACTGGACATGAAAATTGTATTTTAGCAAGTAGCTCGGGTGAGTCAACCAAAGAGTTTAACATCTTATGCAAATAGAGTACGTCGAACATTTTACGGCGACCAGAAAGAGTTTGTAATTTGTGTTGTACTAAGGAAATCTTATAAGACTCGCAAGATATATTTTTTTTGGTAGTTTAGCGATTTAATGAACTTCTTTTGAATTTTTTCTATCCTATTAATATGTACTTTATATGAGGGTTTTATGTTAAGTAAGTTTTACTGTGTAACTTTGTAAGTTTTTTTTTAAACTGTAAAAATATTTAAACCTTTTAAACCCGATGTTCTTTTTAATTTACATTCTAACCCAATTATTTTCTTACAGGCCGTTCTTAATGACCTGAAAATTACCTATATGTATTCATAAGACTTAATGAAGGAACGACATTTTAATGAGTTTGGGGCGCTTTCTGTACTGCTAGCGAAAAAAAGGCGTATCACATTTGTCATTTTTGAAAGGTTATATTTTAACCTTTCAAAAGTCGGTAACTCGTACGTGTGTGACTAAGTACAAAATTTCTTTCAAATAAAACATTATTTTACGACAAAAAATCGATTATGATTTCCAGAAGTCAAAAGAACTTGTATTATTATACCACATGCTAATTTTTTTGTAATAGGTCAAGTAAATATTGAAGTATGCCTATAAACGTCGACGACCTCCGTAGCCGAGAAGCGAGCACGCTGGACTATATATGGCATCGCCATCTCTGAGGTTCCTGGTTCAATCCACGGTAGGGTCAATGTAGGAAACTTATTTTTCTATTATTGTCTCGGGTCTGGGTGTTGTGGTAACGTCGTTATTTATAATTTCTATAACACAAGTGCTTAAACTACTTATATTAGGATCAGAGCAATGTATGTGATGTCCAATATTTATTTATATCTATTTAAACGTTTCACGTGGCTTGGGCCAAACCTTACTGTCAGATGTAAATAAGCCGCCTTAATAATACGTAGATAGACGTAAGAACTATGTTTCTAACACTATAAATCTAAAGTTATCCGAAAATAAATAAATTGAATTGAATAATTGTAATAGGTAATTATAATTTACCGTGAGCATAAATGAAACTTATGCACTTGTCGACTATGGTTGGCACGTCTTCCTTAGTGAGCTGCTGGTGATGTATCTGAGCGCCGTTGTTAAACGCCGCAAGCCTGATCATGTACCGCCAACCCTGGAAACGATACGGACGCTGTTAAACATGGTTCGGGTCAACCTACGGATGTATACACCTATAAAAATTAAAGTTACCATCATTTGTGTCAAACCATTGTCAATTGATGAACAATCAAAAACGGTCTTGTTTTATTACTCGGCTAGTTTCAGTTGCTTTTTTTTGTCAAAGGATTGATACAAGTAAATGGGTATTAGGGTTCCCTAGTCCTGGCAAGGAACCGTTATAGTTTCGTCATATTCGTTTGTCTGCCCGTCCAAGGTTTTGCTTGGAGATTGTTGAATTTAGAGAGCTATTGTTTTGTGGAGGTATGTATATCAATTACGACGATTAAGAGGTAGAATAACATTCTCAAGAAAAAATTGTGTAGCTCCCATACATAAAACGTGGGGATGTTTTTTTATCGTCTACCTCATCGTGTGGGGTATCGTTGAATAAGTCCTTTAAAATGACCTAAGGGGTTGATAAGACTATTTTTCGATTTAGGAATCCGTTTGCGAATGTTAAACTTGCAAATGTTTGATCGAGTAGCCCTATTCTGAAGGGTGTCATTTCATCGTATGTTCTCGCTCAAATAAAAAATAATCGCTCAAATAAAAAATAATTTTGTAATTCAGTCCGCAATTTTCGGAGATATCTAAAAATAACATACAAATAAATATACCGAATATAAAACCACCTTTTTGAAGTCGTTAAAAAAATACTCTGCAAGGTGATATTACAAAAGCATAGTTAAGTTAGTAAGAAGAATAATTGGGTCTTACTTCAACACAAAAGTCGTTTGCCACACAAACAACTTTTGTGTTGCGTCTAGCGTCGCGAGAACTCAATAGCTGGAGACTTATCTATCGTCTAAAAATACCTTGACTTATTATAATTGGCAATAGCTTATGTACTCTCGTTGAGTGTTTATTTTGTTTTGACTTAGTGTCTCATATAAGTGAATTGTATGTTATTCTTAGGCTAAAGAAAGGCCTAGCGTCGGGTTTCCCACCAGAAATCGAGCGTCGTAATAAGTCCTTAACTGTCACGACAAATCATAAATAATTCTAAGAGATCATTGATTAAATCTGAGACCTCATTTTAGGCCCGATAACCCAGTACATTATCATTTATTCAAAGAATTGATCTGATGTTTGTTTGCTTCTTAACCAATAAAAAGTTAGGCAGTTGAGTCCGGTAAAGAATGACGGCAAAGCTTGCTATCGCCATACAAATTATAGGGCAGAGGTGCGTTTTGACAGTACATAAAAAGTATGTCAATTGATTGGTGGTGTCAACTAGCCTATTGCTTGCTCCCGGGATTTTACCGGGATATCCCGGAGCTTTTTAGTTCAGCCTATGGCCATGCCCCAAAGACATAAGAAGTTATGACTTTTGACTTTGAAGCACTTTTGACTTTTACCACGGCTGCAGCACTTAGACTAGCACTAAATTGTTGATTCGTTGCAGCCGCTGTACGTTAAAGCGACTGGCCCAAGATATTGTATTTGTAGAACAAAGAGAAAGATAAACAAAGGGACAATATAATATACCTACCCTTAAATCTTTACTGGGCTTTAGACTGCGGACTCTCATACTCATCATCACTCATCTCTACTCATCAGTAGATTGTACAATTACTTGGGTCACTAAGTCCGTTTAGGGGGTTTTTTGTTAACCAATAGTTGGTGCGCCACTTAGTTTTTGTAAACTTGTTGCAAATTGTGTGGATATTCAGATGAAGTTCATCAAACCAGAATAGCAAGAATATTACTTTTTAGGGTTCCGTACCCAAAGGGTAAAACGGGACCCTATTACTAAGGCTCCGCTGTCCGTCTGTCTGTCTGTCTGCTGTCTGTTTGTCTGTCACAAGGCTGATCCTCTGATAGTTAAAGAGTTGAAATTTGCAGACGATATATTTCTGGTGCCGCTATAACAACAAATACTGAAATACAATAAATTTTAAGGGGGCTCCTATTTTTTTTGCCGTTTTTATAGATAATGGTACAGAACCCTTAGTGGGCTAGTCCGACTCGCACTTGGCCGGTTTTTTTTCTTGTATATTGCTGTTGTATTTTATTTTTTTGTTTTGCTTTTCTTTTTTTATGTTTTCTGTGTTTGTATGCTTTTTTATGTTTTGTATAATTATGTTTTTGTTTTGTCGTGTGTCTAATAAAATATTTCTCTCTCTCTAACCTTTTAGAAAGCTCTACATTTTTTTTTCTATGTATTCTTCCTTATGTAGGTACTTGTGTTAAATAAATAATTTTCAGAAATAAAGTTTCGTTAAACCTAAGAATACCTTTAATTCCCTTTCATGAGGGAAGCGTAGGTACAGCGTGGCATGTGGGCAGTCCAGAAGCAGGTTCCCGCTGCCGTCGGTTGGACACACGTTTTTCGTCTCCTCGTCAGCTTCTTGGGTCACTGGAAATATAGTATTCATAAGGGAAACTGCAAACTGACCGCTTAAACACGGAATAGATAATAATGGGCGCTCGTCTAGCACGCAGTGTTCAACTTAACGACTGCACTCTGCCTACAGGTTATCTGTAATAAGGCTGTTCTATTGCAGTTGGGTTGTAAGTACAATGAAACTGCATAGTCAATGAGACTGCGCACTAAACGTACCGAGCAGCTATGATGACGTGTTCTCTCGTTCACGGCGATGGTGCGCAAAATAAGGTATTTTATTTTTGGTGTATAATGCGTTTAGCGACGCAGTCAAATAATTATAAACATGTATTTACTTTGTTTACAGTGTCGGCTCAGTTACGCCGGCATATGCACCCCAGGCACACTTCTACCCCCACACTAAACAATAAAAAAAAGTAAAGTAAAGTATGCCTATATACGTCCCACTGCAGGGCACAGGCCTCACCTCAACTATGAGGTGGTTTGGGCCATACTCCACCACGCGGGCCCGGTGCGGATTGGTGGAGGGGTGTTGTAAGGCCAGTGACCAAACCGTACTATCAGATGTAATCAAGCCGCCTTAAGGCCTCTGACTAGGCTTTACGGCCAATATCAAGCGATATCAGCCGGGACCAACTTTTAACGTGCCTTCCGAAGAACGGAGATGCCCGTGATAAAAGTCACTAATATAGTCGGAATGGTCACCCATCCACTTACAACCGTGGCGTTGGTTGCTTAACTTTAGTAATCGATACCAAAGCCCTACTGTCACTGAGCTACGAGCACCTCACACTAAACAATAAATAAATAAATTGTTTACACAATCACACCAATTAGCTAGCCCCAAACTAAGCATAGCTTGTGCTATGGCGACTAGATACCTAGCGGATAAACATACTTAAATACTTTTTTATAAACATCCATGACTTAGGTACAAATGCTCGTGCTCATCACACAAACATTTGCCCCTTGCGGGATTCGAAGTTCGAACCCACAACCGCCAGGCTTTGTGGTCCGAAGCGCGAACCACTACACCAGATGGTCGTCAAAATAATTATAAAAATGTAATTACTTTGTTTACAGTGGCTTAGTTACGCCGGCATATGCACCCTAGGCACACTAAATAAATAAATTGTTTACACAATCACACCAATAGCTAGCCCCAAATAAGCATAGCTTGTACTAGCCATAGCTATGGCGACTAGATGCGGATAAAATACCTTAAAACAGTTATATTGGGTATATCGTAAAACAGTTATATTATCCACCGGTAGAGGCGCTGATGTCGCTTTGTTATTGTGGTACAACATGGTGGCGGACAATTATTATTCTGTTCTTGTGAATTGTGAAAGTGCATAATAAGTATAAAAATAGAAGACTTAATTGCAGTGAATTATCGTTAAGACATCAAGCTAGATGATTTTTATGAAAGTCACTCGAAAAAAAGGCGCAACATCAAAAAATCGTGGAGCTTGATAGTATTTTGGGAGGTTAGTTAGGTTCTCTAAATATTTTTATTTATTAGTTGCCTTTTAAAATTACAAATATTTATATAAGGTTTTATCTATTATATATATAAGGTTTTATTTTAACTTGTAAACGTATTTATATCTATTTTTACAAGCTTTTATTTAGTTTCACCTGTCCCGTTGTCTGTAATCAAATCTTGCAAGTTTAATTTTATCCACTTCCCGGTTACCGATTGAGCTGAAATTTTGCATACATGTGTAAACCGCGTGACAATGCAATATTATGATGAAATGGTTCTGATCTGATGATGGAGCTGGAAGGTGGCCATAGGAACTTCACAATAAAACAAAACAACCTCATCGAGTTTGGGCTCGTTTGAATCGTCTTGACGAGTAGTTTGTCTTTCAATGGTAAACAGGGTCTGATGATGGAGCTGGAAGGTGGTCATAGGAACTCTGTACTAAAACGACGAAACTCCATCGAGTTTCGGCTCGTTTGATTCATCTTGACGATTACTTTGTTTTAAGATGGTTACCAGGGTCTGATCTGATGATGGAGCTGGAAGGTGGCCAAAGGAACATTGTAATGAAACGACGAAACTCCATCTGGTTTCGGCTCGTTTGATTTGTCTTGACGAGTACTTTGTTTTAAGATGGTTACAGGGGTCTGATCTGATGATGGAGCTGGAAGGTGGCCATAGGAACTTCACAATGAAACGAAACAACCTCAACGAGTTTGGGCTCGTTTTAATCGTCTTGATGAGTAGTTTGTCTTTCAATGGTAACCAGGGTCTGATGATGGAGCTGGAAGGTTGTCATAGGAACTCTGTAATTAAACGAGATAACCCGGTCGAGTTTGGGATCGCTTGATTCGTATTCACGAGCTAGTACCTACTTTGGTGCTAGATGGTAATTAGGTTTTGATGATAGATCTGGAAGGTAGCCATAGGAACTCAGTAATTAAACGACATAACCCGATCGCGTTTGGACTCTTTTGATTCGTCTTGACGAGTACTTTGGTGCAACATGGTAACCAGGGTCTGATGATGGAGCCGGAAGGTGGCCATACAAGCTTTTATTTTTTAGTTTCACCTGTGCCGTTGTCTGTAATCAAAATAGGTGGAATTTTTTTAATTAATAAAAGCGTGTTACATTTTGATTGCAGAAGAAAAATAAGTACCTAATAAACTAAATGTTCTTTAATGTTTCTACAAAATGTAACACGTTTTTAATATAAAAAAAATGCCACCTATATAATGGTATTATTCTCATCAGATAAATTTATTTATAACTTTTTAGGTCATCATAAAAGCTTGTTTTTAAAAAAGTTTTTTTTTAAATTTTATTCCCTTTCCATCGCTCATCTTGGGTCAACAACGGTTGTTTAATCGATCGGCGGTCGGCGTGAACTTGACAAATAAGCGTCAGAATAAATAATAGCTGAGATTCAAAAGGTAATTTGATACAATGCGCGCTCGAGCAACGTGACATCGCTCAGGGAGACATTTCGGAACATGCTCGATAGAACCGATCGAGCACGAGCGTCAAACTACCTATTGATTATTTGACGACCTTTCGTAGCCGAGAGGCGAGTACGCCAGACTATATGGCGTCGCCATCTCTGAGTTTCCGGGTTCGGCCCTGGTCGGGTCAATGTAGAAAACGAACTTTTCTATATTGTCTCGAGTCTGGGTGTTGTGGTACCGTCGCTGTTTCTGATTGCTATAACACAAGTGCTTTTGCAACATACCATAAGATCAGAGCTATATATGTGATGTTGTCAAATTTTTATAAAAAAAAATGGAGATGGACAGGTAATTAACCTGTAAAAGGTTGCACCAAGGACAAAAGTCTACAACCAGTGTATGTTACCAGTGATGACATACGGAACAGAAACTTGACCTCTCACTATGGGCCTTTTAAGGAAGCTTTTTTATGTATATGAATTGAATTTAAATGAAAATTATTGTGCTCGATAACACATAAATAACTCGTCCGAAAGTTGTTGTTGACACACGTTCGGTTCGCCAGGTTCGAGTTCGAACGGTGCAGGGGACAAATGTTTGTTTACTAAGCATTTTACGAGAATTTCAAGACTTAGGTACGAACATACATAATGTTCAATGTATTAAAGTATGCTTTTCCGAGATCATGTCGCTATTAAGTTAAAGTTAGCTTAGTTAAGGGCTTTGTAATAATATTAGTATGCTTGTTGAAAGATTTAAAAATTATTACTTACTTAACATACTGACTAAAACAATCTTTTGTTTACTGAGCATCGATATATTTTATTAGATAGAACTTTGTTAATATAGAAACGTTGAGTTAAAAGCTTCGTAAGGAGCAATATTACAAAATTTCCGTAAAGCAATCCGCTGGCTTCGACAGCGAGAAGAAACACTTGGGGAATTTCCTCGTGTCACGAGGTCGTCCTCGGTAGCTTTGTTGGTAAATAAATCGCCCGGCGTGCGTTGGGACGTGGGTTCGAGTCCCACCTGAGGTCGATGTTTTTTTTTCAAGTGTTATTTATCTTTAATAAAACCTTGCATGGAATTGCTCAAAACAAAAATTACAATGTTTAGGCATTTCTGATCTTAACCAATAGTCAAATATTTGTAAAAATATTTCTATCGGGTGTTGATGGGTAGTATACTACTCAGCTATACATATAGCTACAACATTGATCAGAGATAAGCTGGCTTCGACAGCGAGAAGAAACACTTGAGAAATTTCATCGTTTCACGTGACGTCCTCGGTAGCTTAGTTGGGAAAGCACTCGCCCGGCATGCGATGGGACGTGGGTTCGAGTCCCATCTGAGGTCGATGATTTTTTTCAAGTGTTATTTATCTTTAATTAAACTCATGTTAGTGTTTACTTGTAAAGATGAAATTTTTGTTTAGATGTATCGGGTAAACTACGGAGCCCCTTATTCGATTGAATTTTAATTATGAACCTACCGAATAAGACATACTGTCTGGTGTAGTAGTTCGCGCCCCGGACCACAAAGCCTGGCGGTTTCGGGTTCAAATCCAGCAAGGGGCAAATGTTTGTGCGCAAGAACACAAAATAAGTCACAAAGTATTATGGTTTATACTCTGGGACTTATTTGTTTAATAATAAACGTTTTAAGTATAATAATAAAAATAATAAATTATTTATTCAACTTTCAAGTAAGGTACATTAGAATGGTGGGTACAACTTCTTTTAAGTTTAGAAAAAAACCTGTATAAGAAGAGAACCCTCTTCTCTGTGGCATCTAGCAACTTGAAGTTAAACAATATAACAAAATAACAAAAAAATAATGCATATCCCGAGGCTAAGTATGTTTATCCCTTATCTAGTCACCATTGTAAAAGCTTATTAAATTGTGTAAGGAGACTCGAGCAATTCAGTATGTAAAGTGATTTTAAAAGGGCAAGGCTTTTTCTCCATACAAGTATTCCCCTGTTTTCTCCCTGGATTCTTATTACTAGCATAAATGATTACCAAGCTGCCACTAACATGACGAAATATTGGACAACATCACATACATTACTCTGATCCTAGGGTAAGTTGCTAAAGCACTTGTGTTATAGAAATCAGAAACAACTACGGTACCACAACACCCAGACCCGAGCCAATATAGAAAAGTTCGTTTTCTACATTGACCCGACCGGGGATCGAACCCGGAACCTCAGAGATGGCGGCGCCATTTAAAGTCCGGCGTGCTCGCCTCTCGGCTACGGAGGTCGTCAGGAAATAGATTTCGATAGCCTGGACTACGTACTGATATACGTATGATTTGAACTCACCAACGCAACGAGTCTTTCGAAGGTCGACAGAGCTGGCTGCGTCCCTCCCGTTGAAATAGACTAGCACTCGTCGGATCAGCATCACCCACGCTCCCTTCCACTCGCCCGTCACTCCCTCCTGGTACAACAAAGCGTTTACATTTTAGCTTGGAGGTAAGGAGGACTTATACTAAAAACAACGACGACCAAAGCGCCCAGACACAATACAGAACAGTTCGTTTTAAACCGAGATTCGAAACCGGATGGTGACGCCAAGGCATGCTCTCTGAGATCGTCTAGTTTTAGCCTGCCCGCCCACGTCATACTTCTTGTAGGACCTTAGGCTCGGTCTATACCCAGCCAGAAACCGGACCGGGTTAACGCGGATTCAATCCATCACTTACGCAATAAGATTCGTTTTTTGAACGGATTCTTGCGGATTCCGGCAGCGGCATTTTTAGTAGGCCGAATTTTCATAGACTCTATTTCATAGACTTCTCATTTCTGACCTTCTTTTTGTAGGACATGTGCGTTGCACGATTGCAATCAGTACGTTATTTTTAGGATTCCGTAACCAAAAGGGTAAAACGGGACCCTATTACTAAGGCTCCGCTGTCCGTCTGTCCCGTCTGTTTGTCTGTCCGTCTGTCACTAGGCTCTATCTCATGAACCGTGATAGTTAGACAGTTGAAATTTTCACAGATGATGTATTTCTGTAGCCGCTATAACAACAAATACTAAAAAGCAGAATAAAATAAATATTTAAGGGGGCGCCCATACAAAAAACGTGATTGTTTTGCCGTTTTTATAGATAATGGTACGGAATCCTTCGTGCGCGAGTCCGACTCGCACTTGGCCGGTTTTTTCTACTACAAAATATCAGTCACAGATTATCGGATGTGAGCGAGCAGGCATACAAAGAATACAATACTACAGGAATATTTTTATAGATAACTAAAAATTAATAGTAGCTCTGAGATGGCTTCCACTCAACAATTTACGTCAAGGAACCAGAAAGGCAAAATAACGCTGATCTTTTGTGGATATCAGCAAAGCCAAATTTTGTGAAATTCAACTTATTGATTTAATTTTCCGTCTATTAAAGCCTAGTTAAAGTGAGCTACAATTATTATTAAAGATTCGGTTGCCAAAAATAAAATACAGTATCAGAACCTACTTCTCAGAGTAAAATGTACATATTTCTATCATCAATACAGTGCGTGTTAGAAACTTAAAACCTAAAGCGCACCACATCAACATATTAGTCGCAGGTCACTGAACAAATTTCGATTAGGTTTTGACATGTGCGCATATTCAGAACACAGGTTATCCCAAGGATGTATCTATCAGCGGGCGCCTAGAGTTAGAGGACATTTTAATGCGTATATGCGCATTTATATGCGTAACATAAGTATGTTAATTTGACTTCTAAGGGTTAAATGGTAATGGCAAGGTATGTTCAGTGAAAATAAGTAATTATCGTGTTAAGAGGGCTGCTATTGTTGGTAGTAAAGTTTTTAGACGTACAACAAAAACAAATTTTATTGCTAAGTATTTTGAGTATTTGTTATGGTGTCTCTGTCGTGGCCCGATCTTAGAATTAATCAATTCATAATTTGGCCAACCATTTCATAAAATGGTCGTTTTTAATGATGCGGCCTGATGTGGCCAGCGGGTACTGTGCCAGTACCCGCTGGCCACATCATGATGTTGATAGGCCAGACAATGAATCAGTCAGCGTTTGACGATATGAACGATTTCTTCATGAAATGGCCAAACGTTGGTGGTCATATCTTAAAACAGTTATATTATTCACCGGTAGAGGCGCTGATGTCGCTTTGTTATTGTAGTAACAACATGGCGGCGGACAATATTCTGTTCTTGTGAATTGTGAAAGTGAATTATAAGTGTCAATAGAAGATGAAATTGCAGTGAATTATCGTTAAGACATTAAGCTAGGTGATTTTTATGAAAGTTACTCGAAAAAAAAGCTCATCGTCAAAAGTCGTGGAGTTCGACACGTAACTTGGGAGGTTAGTTAGATTATTTTAATCTTTTAATATATTAGTTTTCTTTCAAAATTACAAATATTTATAAGTTTTACTTGTCTATTGAGAAAATTAATATTAAACAAATTCCAAACGTATTTATAGCTATTTTACAAGCTTTTATTTAGTTTCACCTGTCCCGTTGTCTGTAATCAAATCTTGCAAGTTTAATTTTATCCACTTCCCGGTTACCGATTGAGCTGAAATTTTGCATACATGTGTAAACCGCGTGACAATGCAATATTATGATAAAATGGTTCTGATCTGATGATGGAGCTGGATGGTGGCCATAGGAACTTCACAATAAAACAAAACAACCTCATCGAGTTTGGGCTCGTTTGAATCGTCTTGACGAGTAGTTTGTCTTTCAATGGTAAGCAGGGTCTGATGATGGAGCTGGAAGGTGGTCATAGGAACTCTGTACTAAAACGACGAAACTCCATCGAGTTTCGGCTCGTTTGATTCATCTTGACGATTACTTTGTTTTAAGATGGTTACCAGGGTCTGATCTGATGATGGAGCTGGAAGGTGGCCAAAGGAACATTGTAATGAAACGACGAAACTCCATCGAGTTTCGGCTCGTTTGATTTGTCTTGACGAGAACTTTGTTTTAAGATGGTTACAGGGGTCTGATCTGATGATGGAGCTGGAAGGTGGCCATAGGAACTTCACAATGAAACGAAACAACCTCAACGAGTTTGGGCTCGTTTAAATAGTCTTGATGAGTAGTTTGTCTTTCAATGGTAACCAGGGTCTGATGATGGAGCTGGAAGGTGGTCATAGGAACTCTGTAATTAAACGAGATAACCCGGTCGAGTTTAGGATCGCTTAATTCGTATTCACGAGCTAGTACCTACTTTGGTGCTAGATGGTAATTAGGTTTTGATGATAGATCTGGAAGGTAGCCATAGGAACTCAGTAATTAAACGACATAACCCGATCGCGTTTGGAATCTTTTGATTCGTCTTGACGAGTACTTTGGTGCAACATGGTAACCAGGGTCTGATGATGGAGCCGGAAGGTGGCCATACAAGCTTTTATTTTTTAGTTTCACCTGTGCCGTTGTCTGTAATCAAATCTTGCAAGTTAAATTTGATCCACTTCCCGGTTACCGACTAAGCTGGGCCCCAAGTCTGCTAATTTTGTAAATATCAAATTCTATTGATATACAGTTTCCAATCAATGTCAAGGTTTGTTCTATGGAGACAAAATAGGTATTCTGCTAAATTTTAACGGTTATAGCAATAGTCTCGTTATGGGTTCGCAGTTGCAAAGTTGTTGGTGTTGCCCTATAAAAACTACCAAGGAACTACATGAGTGAACGAATCATAATTTTATTTAAAATAATCGTTTTTTTTGCTTTTCTGCGATTCAATTACAAATGATTTTGACCAAAATAAACCGTTTCGTAATTCAAACTAATTAAAACATGTATTGACAATATTGAAAACGCGTTATTTGAAATTTGGTGGCTAAATAACCCTATGTCTGAGAGGTAATTTTATTAAAAAAGCAATTGACATCTGCCATAACAATGTTACGTCAAATTTCGAAATTATAAATCTTAATACATTTGATCAGTGTTTTATATACGTGCACTTGTTTTGTTTTAGATTTTCTTTACATTTCAAGTCGGTAAGTTATTGCAAAATTACATAAAACACACTGAAAATTTACTTCAGTGAGTACCTACATAATTAGTTTTATAAATCGGTTTTGTAAAATGTAATGAATTCTTTTAGGCGAATAAGATGAGGATCCAGCCATTGGAGGCACCCATAGAGTTCTTAGAAGGGCAGCCGGAGCTATCCCTTGGGCGCTGCTCACGCTCCAAAGAGGATGGACAGCCTGCGAATCACCAGTAAGTTTCTACCACAACTATTATTGTCAGTTGGCACACTATGTGTACATACTTCATATTATTAATTATGTCCCTACCTACTCTTTCACAATATGATAAAATAAACTTTGTTGTTTTATAGAATCTGAAGATCAAGGTAAGCGCAGGGCAACTGAAAGGCCGGAGGCCATGGAGCAATGAAGTGCTCAACATGAGGCCACAAACGGGCTACCTGCAGCAATCGAGATGCTGACAGTTCACAGAGTTAATCACTATTATTTTTGAGAACAACAACAAATGGTGAGTTATAATAAGTTTGTACTTACTTAGGACTTTACCACAAATAAAAATTACACACAATTCAGTAAATATTTGTATTAAAACAAAGCTTAAAGTTTTCACTATACTGTTCTACATTATTCTGATAGTATATGAGGAGTATGGTAGTTTAAGATGTGCTTTTCCATTCAAGTTTCTAGAAATCAAAACAAAAAGAAAATTATATTTTCGGAAGAAATAGGCTAAGCAGTAAATATTTATTAAAGAAGTTTTTATTTTCCTAGAAAAATAAATAAAATAATTAAGGTCGCGTTTTTTTATTTTATTGATACCTAACACTAACCTCAATAAATATGATGAAATCCAAGAAGTTGTTCATGATTTCTAGCCACAACACAATTCACTAACACTTTAGCTTTCTATTTCACTCATTTGTTTTCTTCAAATCACTTACACAATAAAAAACCACAATTAATTACGCGCACGACAAAAAACGGCCGCGCCGCTGACCCGCCACTAACAGCTGGTATCAAACGTCTAGGACAAATGGCGGCAACGATCGGCTTTGAAACACGATAGCACAAAAAATTCACGATTACCTCTAAATGTGATACCTAAATTGTATTCCTAGATTAATATGCTACAAAGTTATTTAAATTTGATAGCCACACGGACAAATTTAGCTATATTTATCGCTTTAGCAAAACGGAAAACACTCATAAAAATTAGGGCGAGTGAAAGTTCTAAAACTTTTTCATTAAATATTTTGTAAAATGACAAAAACAAATATGGAAAACGTATTGTACGTTAAATTTCCACTAGTATGGGTTACAATTATTACTCAGTTTTTACGTCCTCGCTGCATAAAACGACACAAAACTTTTTACCGTGCTATTTTGAGGTAAGCACACCCTGGAGTGCGCGGGACGCGTCACGGGTTAATGTAAATAAATTATGCTCTATGAATTATGTGCAAGTTATATATCATTGCGCAGATAGCGCCATCTAATCAGAGAATGAAACAAACGATGGCGTAGGTAAGTTTTAGTTCCATTTACTCACCACCTTCGCTGTCTTTCGCGCGAGTTAAGGTGGAAATTTTCAAAGTACTGAGACTGACTCTCTGTTTTACGTAGTATAATTTTTTCTCTATGGTATAGATAAGAAAAAATCTTGTTTCTGGCTGTGTTGATTTAGGCCCCAGTAAATAAAATTGCTGTCTGGTACCTCGTAAGAGCCGCGTCACACTGCGAATAAGTTCTGTCGACAAATTGCAGTATTATCTACTAACTCTTAACCGTTTTAAAGAGTTCTGTGATTTTCATCATCAGCTCAGCAGTATGATGTGATGACACCCAGACGCAAATATCTGAATAAGTTATTTAAAGCTTACAAACAACACACTATATACCTGGATTTTTCTTGTTTTCCCTGGACATGGTGAACATGAGAAAACCTTGGGAGTATAGTAGTGTATACTCTTTCAAACAAACAAAAAATATATATTTTTGAATATTCTAAGTTCGACGTTATATATTTTTGTATGCTATTCGATATTTCCGCCAATTGTGGCAAACTTGGCGCTTACGAGGTACCAGACTGGGGAATTACTTAACACAGTTTTACTGTCCATGGCTGGCATTGACCCAAAAAGAAACTCATTAGGTATGTTTTAATTAATACTATTTTTTGCTTTTTAGTTTATTTTTGAAGTCGGTTTATAGTTTTTTACAAAACTTTATTTTATTTTATACTTATTTTTTTGTTCTTATCATGTATAAAAGCTGTCTCCTAAAGAACTTCAATCAGTTTAGATCTTTAGTCAAAAAGCTACGTGTCTATTGCATAACATCAATGTTTATTTACCATTTTACCTCCAATATTTCCTCTCCACTGCACGTGTGTGGCATGAGAAATAAATAATGTGATGGCCGCTTCAGTTCAATGATTCTACATCGAAGAGTCTAGTTCAAATTCAATGTGAACTTGTTTCAATAATAATTTAGAGGTCGCTGAAGAACAAACGATGGAAATGTAAACAATTGTTAAGCCTTGCAAATATTAATCAATACTGCTCGTGAAAGCAAGTTTTAAGCTTTTAAAGTGTTTTGTAGGTATAAAATATTGTAAGTTAGTGTAGGCGATAGTGATAAGGTGGCTAGAAATAAAGATTTCTTATTTTAACCTATACCAGGAAATTCCTATAGATAAAAGTTGGTACTTCGAGTAATTAACGGGCTCATTCATTCGACCCGGGCCCGAGTTTTAATATGACAATTAGAGAGACTAGTCAAGTTATTCTATATAGTAAGTACATGATAAAATTGTTTACGACAACCATCAATTTATTTCTTTATGGACCGATTGTTAGGGTTCCCTACCTCAATAGGAAAAAAAGAAACCCTTATAGGATCACTTTGTTGTCCGTACGTCTGTTCGTCCGTCAGTCTGTCAAGACCCTTTAGCTTGGGAACGCGTGGAGGTATGGAGTTGAAATTAAAATAAATACTCAGGTCTACGGTTTCTTGACGCTGTGAAAAAATTCATTTTTTATGCCGCAAAAAACGTATATTTCGACACTCTCAAGAGAATCAAAAGGGTATATTCTTTTGACCTAGAACTATGAAATTTGACACTTAATATCATCTTATACTACAAGTGTAGGAAATAACTGAAAACTATACATTTTTAACTAAATCATAAAAAACAGGGTCTTTTTGCAAGGAACAGCGATCCAGATTTTGAATCGAGTCAACCGTGTCATGTCACGACTCACGTCACAGGGCACAGTCTTAAACAGATTTTTAATTATTACAAGCTTTTATTTAGTTTCACCTGTCCCGTTGTCTGTAATCAAATCTTGCAAGTTTAATTTTATCCACTTCCCGGTTACCGATTGAGCTGAAATTTTGCATACATGTGTAAACCGCGTGACAATGCAATATTATGATAAAATGGTTCTGATCTGATGATGGAGCTGGAAAGTGGCCATAGGAACTTCACAATAAAACAAAACAACCTCATCGAGTTTGGGCTCGTTTGAATCGTCTTGACGAGTAGTTTGTCTTTCAATGGTAAGCAGGGTCTGATGATGGAGCTGGAAGGTGGTCATAGGAACTCTGTACTAAAACGACGAAACTCCATCGAGTTTCGGCTCGTTTGATTCATCTTGACGATTACTTTGTTTTAAGATGGTTACCAGGGTCTGATCTGATGATGGAGCTGGAAGGTGGCCAAAGGAACATTGTAATGAAACGACGAAACTCCATCGAGTTACGGCTCGTTTGATTTGTCTTGACGAGTACTTTGTTTTAAGATGGTTACAGGGGTCTGATCTGATGATGGAGCTGGAAGGTGGCCATAGGAACTTCACAATGAAACGAAACAACCTCAACGAGTTTGGGCTTGTTTAAATAGTCTTGATGAGTAGTTTGTCTTTCAATGGTAACCAGGGTCTGATGATGGAGCTGGAAGGTGGTCATAGGAACTCTGTTATTAAACGAGATAACCCGGTCGAGTTTGGGATCGCTTGATTCGTATTCACGAGCTAGTACCTACTTTGGTGCTAGATGGTAATTAGGTTTTGATGATAGATCTGGAAGGTAGCCATAGGAACTCAGTAATTAAACGACATAACCCGATCGCGTTTGGACTCTTTTGATTCGTCTTGACGAGTACTTTGGTGCAACATGGTAACCAGGGTCTGATGATGGAGCCGGAAGGTGGCCATACAAGCTTTTATTTTTTAGTTTCACCTGTGCCGTTGTCTGTAATCAAATCTTGCAAGTTAAATTTGATCCACTTCCCGGTTACCGACTAAGCTGAAATTTTGCATATAGTTATGTGAAAATGCAATATTATGATGTCATGGTGCTGATCTGATAATGGAGCTGGAACGTGGCCATAGAAACTCCGCAATTAAACGACGCAACCTCATTGAGTTTGGGCTCGTTTGATTCGTCTTGACATGTACTTTGATACTATATGGTAACCAGGGTCTGATGATGGAGCTGGAACGTGGCCATAGGAACTCCGCAATTAAACGACGCAACCCCATCGAGTTTGGCTCGTTTGATTCGTCTTGACATGTACTTTGATAATATATGGTAACCAGGGTCTGATGATGGATCTAAAACGTGGCCATAGGAATAGGAATAGGCAATAAGGGCAGGCATAATAAGGCAATAGGAATAGTTTGATACTATATGGTAACCAGGGTCTGATGATGGAGCTGGAAGGTGGCTCTCTCCGTCATTAACACTCCGTCCGTCATTAACACTCCGTCCGTCATTAAACGACGCTACCCCATTAAGTTTGAGCTTGTTTAATTCGTCTTGACGAGTACTTTGATAATATATGGTAAACAAGGTCTGATGACGGAGCTGAAACGTGGCCATAGGAACTCCGTAATTAAACGACACAACCCCATCGAGTTTGGGCTCGTTTAATTCGTCTTGACATGTACTTTGATATAATATGATAACCAGGGTCTGATGATAGAGCTAGAAGGTGGCCATAATAACTACTTAATTAAACGACGCAACACTATCGAGTTTGGGCTCATTTGATTCGTCTAGACGAGTATCTTGGTTGGCGTGAATATGCATCTCCAACAAAGGTTAACTGGCATTTTGTTCGGACCTGTGACCCACCAGCGACCACTAACGAAACTAGTTGGAGTGCGTTAAAGACCATGAATACTACCTAATGAGATAAGTCACATTCCTCAAAAGCATGGGAAAGTTTTTTTTTGGCAAAACAAGAATCAATATATAAAAAACTATGTTTGGTATCCAAATATGCTTTTACATGTATAAAATGCTTACAAAAATGTACAATATCTTCCTAAAAGGTTACACGAAAGAGCTTTTCTATCTTGTTGCAAAGCCTGGCGATCGCGGGTTCGAGTCCCGCAAGGGCAAATGTTAGTGTGATGAGCACGAGCGTTTGTACCTAAGTTAGGATGTTTAAAAACGTATTTAAGTATATTAATCTGTTATCTAGTCGCCATAGCACAAGCATTGCTTAGTTTTGATCTAGCTAATCGGTGCGATTATGGAAACAATTTATTAATTTATTTCATTATTATTGGTATACCGTAGTAAAATAGGGGCCTCTAAACTCTTTATTGTAATGTAGATTGCGCCTCGTATCATAATTATTGAAATCAAATTAGGCAAAATATACGTTTTGCGTTGAAGCACATAACTTTTTTCTCCTATGCATTAGGATCAAAATAAAAACATTCCGCGAAATGTTAAGCCTTAACCTTCAAGAAAAACCCTACAACCCTACCCCTACCCTTTCAATACTGGTCGTGAACTTTGAGGTACCGGGTCAAAAATGCCTAATATGACCTTTGGGAAAAAAGTTCGTTCCGTTTGTTATGAATGTGAATTATGTCTGATTGATTAGATGGATGACCCAATGCCAAGGTGAGCACGTGCCAAGGGCTGAATGTATGTATAAACATATACTAAAAAGTGACAAATAAAATTAAAGAAAAAACTTTTTTTAAAACAAGCTTTTATTATTTGTTAATGAAATGAACTAAAAAGTTATAAATAAATTTATCTGATGAGAAAAATACAATTATATAGGTGGCATTTTTTTTATTAATAAAAGCGTGTTACATTTTGATTGCAGAAGAAAAATAAGTACCTAATAAACTAAATGTTCTTTAATGTTTCTACAAAACGTAACACGTTTTTAATATAAAAAATGCCACCTATATAATGGTATTTTTCTCATCAGTTAAATTTATTTATAACTTTTTAGTTCATTTCATTAACAAATAATAAAATCTTGTTTTTAAAAAAGTTTTTTTTCTTTAATTTTATTACATGTCATTTTCAACCCTAGTCGTAAGTCCAGCGCGTTGGGGGCGCACAATGGAAGATAAAAAACCGGCCAAGTGCAAGTCGGACTCGCGCACTCACGCATCTACAAAAACGGCAAAAAACTCACGTTTGTTGTATGGGAACCCCCTTAAATATTTATTTTATATTGTTTTTCAGTAGGTATTTGTTGTTATAGCGGCAACATAAATACATTATCTATGAACATTACAACTGTCTATCACGGTTCATGATATACAGTCTGGTAACAGACGGACAGATAGACAGACAGACAGACGAACGGACGGACAGCGGAGTCTTAGTAATAGGGTCCCGTTTTGCTCTTTGGGTACGGAACCCTAAAAAGCAGACTAAAGTAGACAGATATAGACTGACCTTGAGAAAACACCATCCACAACGCGTATACTCCGCGGTGTACTTGGTGGGGAAACCGGCGACTAGGTGCTCGACTATTTTCTGCGCCCAATTCCTGCGGTCTGCTGCACTGGCGCAGCTGAAGAGAACCTTGCGGGGGGAGCGGGCTGTGGCCACCATCAGCTCGAAGCAGTACGAGTTGCTTGTCGTGCTAAGGAGAAAGGGGATTTGCGACTATGATTGATTGCTTAAAAATTAGGGCCACATTTTCAAAAACTATAGGATCATAAAAATAATTAAAAATCTGTTTAAGGTTGTGCCAATGAAGCCCTTTTATACGATACTATACCCCACATGACACGGTTAACTAACTTAATTCAAAATTTTAACCGCCATTCCTTGCATAAAGATCCTGTTTTTTTAATGATTTGATCGCAAACATGTATTTGCAGATTTTTCCCTAAACTTGTAGTATAAGACGGTATTACTTGCCAAATTTCATAGTTTTAGATCAACCGAAAATACACTTTTCCGTTTTATTTTGATTCCCTTGAGAGTGTCGAAGAAACATACGTTTTTTGCGGCATAGACGGCCGTATCTTTTTTTACGTTAACTTAGAAGTTTGATTATTTCAAAACTTCAAGAGACTGTAGACCTGAGTATATCGTTTTAATTTCAACTCGATACCTCCAAGCGTTCCCGAGATAAAGGGTCTTGACAGACAGACGGACGGGCAACAAAGTGAACCTACGAGTATAACCCCTTATATTCCGCTTTTTCCTTTTGAGGTACGAAACCCTAAAAAATAATAATAGATAGGCTAAAACTAAGCGCTTTTAAACGTCCCACATTTATTTTCGTCACTGCTTCGTCACAATATTGTGGGCTTATACCGAGAAGAAGCAGCACAAGTTACTCTGTCATATCATGCCACGTCATATCTATCAAAAATAATGATAAAATATTGTTATGTACCGCACATACATTGCTCTGATTCTAAGGTAAATAAGATAGCACTTGTATTATATGTAGAAATCAGAAACAACTACCCGGCACCACTACCACATGAGTAAAGAAACGGAACAAAGACAAAGCTTCTAAAGAGCTGGCAAAATTTATACCTATTGTGGTAGGGTTGGCACAATTGAATAAATTTAAAATATAAATGTTCTTTTTTTTCACATTTTTTATTAAAATAGGTTATTTTTTTACAAATTACATAGGTACTCTAAATAATTTTTTTTTATTACTTTTGTTTTTTATTAATTTGTTGTCTTTTAATCGAATGTTAAATCCTAAATCTAATATAAAGTTTTTTCAAATAATCCAATGGGAAATAATCACATGGCATATGAAATATACAATCTTGCAAACATGCTAATATGTCATTACCAATATTAACAATTTGTACATGAAGATCAAAATATTCGCGAAATTTTTGCTCAAGCAATTCAACAAATGCAATAAAATTGTCAGGAGGTATTATCACACACAGTGCAATGTACAACCATATTTACAACACTTTTTAAATACTAAAACAAAAATATTACTACGTATTATGTGAGAAACTCGATAATAAAAACAAAACACGCACGACATTCGAGCGTCGTGTCACGCCTGCAAGCCCTGAGATTGACCACTGGCTGATCTAGTTTGAAGCGGTTTCGACTCATACTTGACAAGCGGCCAGTGGACACGCACACACACGCGTTGCACTTGTAGTGATGTACCTATCACAGCGCATTCGTATGTAGCTTTGTCTCGGTTCCGTTTCTTTACTCATGTGCCACTACCACGGTAATTACAGTATTGTAACTCTGCTCTATTTTTGAAAAAATGATAAAAAACAAAACACTCGAAGTGACGCGATAGGGCTGCCCACATATAAGCTGCCGCTATACGTAATTTGTAACATCTTTAGTCAAAATGTTAGGCGAATTAGGCTACTAAAATTTAAAAAATATTTAGGCTACTCGATCAGTACTAAAAATTTAGCAAAATGAGTGAACTGATTTCCGGTAGCCCTGGACGGTCCCTGGCTGGAACTGTGCCTCGACGGATACGTATACGATAGGATAGTTGCGTGTCGCTTGTTTGCAATGCTCCATTACTAGTAACATATTTAAGTGGCACTCATTTTACGTGTATCTTAGATCATCTCTTGATTAATATGTTTCAGCAAATTTTTCGACCAAAAAACTATCTATTAAAAAACAAGATATTTGCAGACAAATCAATGTGTCAGTTAATTCTTGAACTATAAACTAAATTGGTGGATGGATTCAGCCACAGTATGGGCTGACATGATCATGATAATAATTATACTAAATCAATAAAAACATCTTACCTAGATGAGAGAGGCAACACAATTTGCAAGGAGTACACACTATCTAATGTGTATGCTTCTTTCAAGAAAGCATTTGTAGGGTCAGAATAGCAGATTAACTTTTGATCAGACAGTACACAATAACGTGTTTGGGAATTCTTGAAGAGATCTTCACCCATCGCTGACACTATTCTGGTTAGCATACCACAGAAGTAGGGAACTGTCATTGAGTTTAATGGAGGTCGCTCTACAATATCCACTTTCTGAACTGGTGGTTTTGTAGACTTATGCAACACATTGTCAAGCTTCAACATGTGGGAAAACTTCTGCATCATAGAATTTGATGACTTTACTTCATCTGTTGTTGATTTAGTTTCAGATTCATCATCAAACCAGTTCGAATTGTTATCCTTTGCGGTAGACACTGTTGGCTTTATCTCAGTCGTCAAAAGACTGTCTGAGCGCTCTGGTGGTGTTGGAAGGTTAAAATACTCACTGTCTCGGTAATCAAAGGCATCATCACCACTATTGGAAGTAACAATAGAACCATATGTATCACCAATTAAAAAAGACTCGAGCAATATAAGCTCGTTGCTAACGCCTACATATCTCTGTGCTGTACTACTTGTATTCAATGGATCAAACTCATATATTGTACTTTTACTAGGTCTGCCTACATCGACAGGGGTAGACGGAGCTGATGGAGGACTAGGTTTTGAAGAATTTGGCAAAGTCCAATTTTCATACAGTGAGTTTTGTCTCATGATATCCATAGCACTATCTCTTTTTTTTCTTCGTTCTGGCACTTCTGGTGTGGACATTGTACTTACTATACTATTTGCTCTTGATGGCCGAGGAGTATCATAGGTAATTAGCTCACTCAAATTCAAGCTTGAAGTATTGACTTCAGATTCTCTGCCATCATAAGAGAAGTCGCTAACTGTGTCTGTGTTAGAATCAGAGTTGTTTGAAAACAGGGACAAGTCATCCATGTGTGATGCGTTCAAATGTAAAGAAGGCATATCATTGTTCTGCGCAACATCTGTGTGGAACCTCTTTTGTTCTAGCAATGGCGAGTGAAACTGTATGTTATCAAAGAGACTTACATCAACTACTGGCATTGACATACACCTTTGTGAGTCTTCATCGGTGCCACCAGGTTTTTTCTGTCGTCTTAATTTCACACCTGCAGATCGCGTGCCTTCTATGACAGACTTTGTAACCGAGTCTCGGAGTGCTTTCGACGTGGTTAGTGTCTTTTCTAAAGTGCCTTTAGCGAATTTTGAGCCGTCTAGAATAGATTTTTCTATTTTTTCATTAGCGCTTTTGGCCGAGTTACTAACTTTTTGCGCGACGTCTTCTGTGATTTGTTTCGACACTGAGCTAATAGAACGTAGAATATCAGTGGCTGATACTCTGTCGTTGTAAGAAGGCACTTTAGTGCGCGGGAGTGGCACTGGACGTTTTTCCGAATCGTTTTGGACCGGAAACGCGCTTCTCGGCTTCGGAACCGGTGGCGTATCCATTACAAATTAGATAAATCACTTCAGCAAAACTATTTTTTTCATGATAACATTGTTTAAGCTAAGAAATCGCTACACAAACAAAATGGGAACCATGAGTCACTGTCACCGCAAACAAAACTATGTTTGACCTAATTTAACAAATTGATTCTACAACTCCATGAACGGTGTTTCCATTGCGACTAATTAGCACCCTTAAAATTTCAGTCCACCACAGTAACAAATCATTAGATTTAAAAAAATTAAACAAACAAAAGTTCCGATCGACTGGAAACACTGGCCAGCGATGACCCGACTAAACGACGTATTATGACATTTCAAGTTCATGCCCCTGATAGGAACGGCTACGGTTCACAGTCATACAGCCAATTGCATAATTATTGCTATTTAAGTGAGTTTTATTTAGTTGACTTATTGCCAAATAAAACTTTCTGGCATTACAGTTTAGTTTTAAGTTAAATGCTCTGTGTTTTAAGCCCTTGATATATTTTTTTTACCCACGTGAGTAAATGCAACGTATTTTCAACCAACTTCAAAAATGAAGTTTTCCATTGTATTCAACTGTACGTGTTGTTTATTTTTAGTTTGTTAATTGATTTCTCTTTTTGTTTGAAAGAGTACATGTACAGTATACATACTCCAGAGTAGTCCCATTTTCACTAAGAATCTTCTGATTTAATCATGAATGGAAAATCCTAAAAAAAATTAGGCATCCAAAGAGGTGTTTGTTCTTTAAATTATGTATGACTGGGAGTTATTCACATCAAACTGCTGGCTGATAATGAAAGTCGGACAGAACTCATAACAACCTCGATTAGGAGTTGGAGCACATGAGTAAAGAAACGGAACAGAGACAAAGCTTCTAAAGAGCTAGCAAAATTTATACCTATTTTGGTAGGGTTGGCACAATTGAATAAATTTAAAATATAAATGTTCTATTTTTCGCATTTTTTATTAAAATAGGTTATTTTTTTACAAATTACATACTCTTAATATTTTTTTTATTACTTCGGTTTTTAATAATTTGTTGTGTCTTTTAATCGAATGTTAAATCCTAAATCTAATATAAAGTTTTTTCAAATACTCCAATGGAAAATAATCACATGGCATATGAAATGTACAATCTTGCAAACGTGCTAATATGTCACATACCAATATTAAAAATTTGTACTTGAAGATCAAAATATTCGCGAAATTTTTGCTCAAGCAATTCAACAAATGCAATAAAATTGTCAGGAGGTATTATCACACACAGTACAATGTACAACCATATTTACAACACTTTTTAAATACTAAAACAAAAATATTACTACGTATTATGTGAGAAACTCGATAACAAAAACAAAACACGCACGACATTCGAGCGTCGTGTCACGCCTGCAAGCCCTGAGATTGACCACTGGCTGATCTAGTTTGAAGCGGTTTCGGCCATAAAGTTAATATACAGGAATAGAGGAACAAACGGCTGAGCGAGCGAGATGCTACTAGCAGCAACACTGTATGATAAAAAGAGATGCGTGATGCGTCATAGCAGAACCGTTTTTTGGCAACTGTTTGACAGCTGGCGGCACTTAGAGGCACGCTGAGAATTCGGGCTCTGTAAATTTTCCTGTTTTTACTTCACATCGTGAATATTATTGAGAAATAGTGCTTCATAAATATGGTGACTTGTTCAGTGATTGATTGTGGTACCACACAACGACTTAACCCCGCAAAATATTCATTTCTCAGGTAAATTAATCCAAGTCGACACCTCATAACTTTGGATTTATTTTTGCTTAAGCGCTTAAAATTTTAAGTGGTAAGTATGATAGTTCTCTTCTAAAACCATTTATTTATGTAAGAAGCAAAGATTGGATACTCTTAATGCAGAATTAACGAATATCTTGTGTAAAGAAATAATTTTCGTTTAACACTAGGGCTGCATCAAGTTATCGATGTTTCGTTTCCACTGTCTAGGTATCACGCGGTAGACGAAAATTAATTTTATGTTTTAAATTACTGTTGTTAAAAGTTCCTTTATGAAGTTAAGTTATGAATTATCTGGAAATGTAATCCCACATAAGATACTTAGCCTATACATAGGTATAAGTTTTTGAATGCTGGAATATTAGGCGCTTTCTACTACACATACCTACTTAAGAATAGAATAATTTATTTTCTAATTACATGACTATTAAGACTGGATTCCTAAAAACATTCATGTATATGCAGCAAGCATTTTGAGGAAAAATTTATCAAGACACAAAAAGATGAGCGAAACTATTTTTGATGAAATCTGCAATTCCAACTAAGTTTGTTCCGGTAAGCTTAAATAAAATCAATACTATTCTCCTGCTGATAATTAGCACCATGTACCTACAGTTTTTCAAAAACAATTAAGTATGTATATTTATAAGTTGGGTGTGCCTTTTACTATCATAACTTTTTAATTTGTATTATTAGAAGTCCGAAAATATTTTCTCATACCATTTTACATCGTGATGATCACTCTGGGTAAAAATACATAAAATACTTATGATCGAAACTTAAATTCATAATATTACTAATAATATACCTGGTTTATATCAATATTTGTTTTCATATATTTTAGAAATTTTAGAGACAAATTTTCAACTAATATTTTTTTAGCGCTCGCCTGCCGCTGTCGTGGCATGCTAGCTACGCTCGCCGCTAGCTAGCTAGCTTTGCTAGCTACTCATTTTTTTTCTTTTTCACAGGTCAACATAAAGCTTAGACGCATAGTATCGTCCTAAGTTTATAGAGATATTGTATCAAGTATTGTATACAGGTTTTTAATCTATCCTTCTGAAGATGTAATAATGTTTGCTTCATCATCATCATTGCAGCTACAGGACGTCCACTGCTAGATGGGCCTCCCCCAGTGACTTCCAGATCGGCCGGTTAGAAGCGGCCTGCATCCAGCGCATAAAGTGTGAAAAATATTTTAGAGAAAAATAAAAACACATTTTGATTTTGATACAAAGAAATTTGATAAGAACGTTCTAAATATTATTTGCCGTACTGATTTTGAAAATTATTTTGGTTCCTTGATTTTCCATTCTTTGGAGCAAAATCCACTTATTAGTCACAGATATCTCATTATAAAATGTATAATAGAAACATATTTACCGTTAAGATTGAGGTACGAAACACAATTGAAAAATGCATCAAAGCGTACTTTAAGAAATTATTTAAACAAAATTCTATTTTCCGAGGGCAGTGAGAAATGATATAAGTAGCTACCTTTAAAGCATTGATAAAAAAATGATTTAAATATCTTCTGTGTTTTCCTTAAATATTATTACTTCACTTGTTCACCCTGGGTCGTATTTTCAGCCATTCTAAATCCCTTTCCATCCTATTTTAGTTTTAATAATTCTATGACTAACTAATAAGTCTGATCGATATCGATATTAATGTGTAATTGTATACATCACTGACACGCATCCATAAACAATTTTACACACACAATAATGTTTTCCAATTTCGGTTTCGTTTGACAGCTCGCGTTTGTTCCTCTATTCCGTAGGTATATTACCTTTATGGTTTCGGCTCATACGTGACAAGCGGCCAGTGGACTCGCACACACACGCGTTGCACTTGTAGTGATGTACCTATCACAGCGCATTCGTATGTAGCTTTGTCTCTGTTCCGTTTCTTTACTCATGTGGTTGGAGTAAATAATATTGCAATTTGTCGGTCGACAGGACTTATTTCGCAGCCAGTGACCGCAGACGTGACACTTACAATGTTACAATGTAGAGTCTGACCAGTGAGTCGTTGAACAAAAAAAAAAGCGGCAAATTCAAAAAATCTTTATAGTGTGATAAAAGTTATTTGATGCTTGATGTACTTATATTTTTTATTATTACGTTATTAGAATAGTAGCAAATGAAAACTGATAAATATCTGTACTACTATATTAGAATTATTGTGTGATATGCTCAGATAATTATGACAGATGATGTGTGTACATATTTTTGATTGGTAAATTTGATCAGTTCATATGTACCTACTTTAATATACCTAATGTATTTTTTATAAAAACAAATTTATAAAATGATAAAGCCATTTATTCATGAGTCATAATCAAAATCAGATTCCAAAAATTCAACACCTGATAGAGAATCATCACTTTCATCATCACTTTCACGAACTTGTATTATAAATGGAGCCAATTCAGTGTCAAGAATGTTATCCTTAGACTTGTATTTTTCCTCTACATTGATAACATGGTCTGTACATTTTTTCCAATCTGCTGGTGTAATCATTGAAAAACATTCTCTGATCAAGTTTTCAGTTTCTGAACCATGTAGTCCCAAATTTCTGCTAGCTACTTTTCGCTTTGCCAGGCTCCATATGAGTTCAATTGCATTTAAGTCACAATGGTATGGGGGCAATTTAAGGACCTCATGTCCATGCTGCTTCAATATTGCCTCTGCTGCATATACAGGACCACATCTATTTTTCTCAACAAGACACATCAATTCCTCTTTTTTATAGCACTCTTCGTATGGGATTTTATTTTCCCTTAGCCATTTTTGAATGTCTGCCTTCAAGCTGTGCATGGTTGGAGGCTTATTTATTTGTGTGACATGGTAACTTGCATTGTCCATTACAATCACACTCGGCTCTGTCAAATTTGGGATCAACATTTCACGTAACCACTTTAAAAAATATACACTATTCATATCATCATGATAATCAGCTGCTTTGGATTTTGTGCTAAATACAAGCAGAGAATTTGGCACAAATCCTTGCTCTGATCCAGCATGCATTATAATATGCCTTTTGCCGGATGAAATTTTTTCAACAACACCAGAAGTCGGAGGCCCTTACCATGACTTTTTTGGTCTATAGTTTTGATGGACATATGTTTCATCAAGATAAACAATCAATTTTCCTTCTTGTCGTTTCTTGTGTATACTTCTTAGAAATCTTTGTCTCCATCCAGATATTTCAAAATTTTCCATGAGAATGGAGCGTTCCTCTTTATTTCTTTTAAACTGAAATCCATTCCGGTGTAATATTTTCCTCAGTGTTTCACAACATCCTGAGAATCCTATAGATTCTTTCAATTCTGCATGTAATGTTCTTAGAGTAGGAACTTGCTTTTTGACACAATAAAATTCGTTAATTTTATTATGGATGGCTGTCACATCAAAATTGTCTAATTTTAACACAGTAGATGGACGGGGACGTTTTTTCCCTGGCGTATTCCATTCACCTTGGTTAGTAGAACCCTCTTTTTTTATTGTATGTAGCGTTCTAATGCTTACACCTGAAAAAGGAGACATTTTTAGTCCAGGAAATCAACACATTCATATATTGAGAAATTTTGACAAGCAAATATAGTTTATTACCTGTCATGGTGGATATTTTTGCCAAATAACTCGATTCTGATTCTTTGTTATCAATATCCATCTTCAGTTCTTTTAATAGCTTTTCAATAGTTTGCTTAATGTTTTCATCACGCACGCCAGCTAGAATCAAAATAAATAATTGAGTACGGTATTATAATACAAAAACACCAACGTTCCTATTATGTAAATGAAAGAGTGCCACTAAAAGCATCAACATTGTTTGACAATAACTTACCGGTCGTCTGAATGATTTCATCCATTATTCGTTTATTTTTCCGTAATCTCTCATTTTCGTCACTTCTAACCTGATTGTAGTTAGAGATCATAGAAAATAACATGCTTCTTGCACTGCTTCTGATCGGTTTAGCCATTATTATAAAACGATAATAATTCCGTAACAGATACACTGATGCGATATTTTAGGTTATGTAAAAACTGTAATTGACAATTAGTTTGACAGTTAAAATTGTTGCCATATATAGAATTCTGAAAAAATGCTTGTGCAGCGACTCGCTGGTCAGACTCTACCTATCTACTATCTACCAGTCCCCACACCCAGAAACAAGGTTTTATTAGTTCCTTTCTCTAATAAAAAAAAAGAATTAAAAAAATACTAAAGGATAGTTTTTATTAATTATGATTTTATTGGCAATAGCCAGTCCAGGGTACAAAAGGTCAGTGATTTTCCCTCATGGGCACAGTGGGTTGATGAAACTGGAATTTGAGTGGACCAACTTTCTTTTTTTATTATTTTTTAAATGCCAACGAACAAAACTCATCATTACCCCTAACAACTATTGTCCTATGCAGTTTTATCCTAGTCATTTTTTTACGTCCGTGAGTTTAAACAGAAAAAAATAAATAGTTTTTTTTGTATGGAACGAATCAAATAAAATAAATTTCTGACTAAATCGTGACAAATCGCGCTTTCACACCATTGTTTCAAACCCATTTTCTTTTTATCTTTGACTACTTCACTATCGTTCCATGCTATAAACACAAAAACGCCGCCGCTATACGTAATTTGTGCTATAAACATGTGCAAAACCTTGCAATTCTTTGAGCAAATTGATGTTGAAAAATGAAAAAATCACCATGTACTAAAAACCTTAACATTAATTTGTCTAAGCATTTTAACATACATTACCCATGGAATAGTAAGTAAATCTAAATAGGAACGCAAAATTTACAATATTACAGGCATTGACTTATATATTATTATAAAACACAATACAACTCGCACCGAATGCGGCCAATTTGTTCATTTGACTGGTTTTGAAATATTACTTTTAACGTTTACATTACTACGTTTAGTTTTTTGCAAACGCAGTCTTTGACAATGCATGTTCTATCACAAAACACAGCAACAAAACGCAACCAGTCGCTCACTTCATTCAACATAATTATTTCTACTTGCAACACTATTTAATGTCGTCATTATTATGGTCATTAATAAGACCATTAGATAATGTTTTAACAGTTTTGTTCAACGCCCTTAAATCTAATGATCTAATTAGGGATAATAATGACACATTATTTAATGTTGTTTTTAAAGACAGCTTTCTGCAACTGGGGGCCAAGTAAGTGTCCGAAATAAGTAATAGACAAAATAATTGGGTTTATTGAAAGGGGGGGGGGGGGGGGGGATGAATAGAACGAAAGAGCTAAGAATAATAGATTCATTTGCTTTCCATTTAATAAAATGGCCAGCTTCTGAATAGCAAATAATAAATAGTAGGTACTTACCTATAGTCATTTTCCCAAATACGCTTTGCCCTACCTTACAACCGCTTCGGGACTACCTACATATCGGCGGGTGATGAAAACGCCGCAACATAGGTACTCGGTCACCTTTGTCAGCATTTTTTTTGCTTCAGGAAATAAAGTTACGACGACACGTACCTAGTAAGTACTAAGTGCGATCTAAACAACATACAAAGTTAATGCACTTTTGTCTTCTAAATAAATACGGATTATAAATAAAGGATTTTTAAATGTGGATTTTGAACTCTTGAACAGGCAGTTTAAATGAAAGTCCTGTATTAAAATAAGAGATGAAACCTGCAATGTGCTAGTTGGGCTCGCTACTTACACCTATCACCGTACCATATACTTATGTATAGTCTTATAACATTTGAATTCTATTGTTAAGATCGAACAAAAGACGCGCATAAAAACACGTTTCAACTTTGTTCTGGCAGTCATACTTACAGCTTAGTAATAAATACAGACTTTGTGAAAACTTCAGTCTACCTATTAATTACGGTTCAAAAGAGCTCTGTGACTCTTATAACAGACTGACTGCCCTGTGAGCCTGTCTGTCGAAACGGAGAGGGTTCTATTGTCACTCTTTGGGTACGGAACCTTGAAATGTACCTATCCGGGAAATACACATTCGCATTGACTTTTAACGACCTGGTAAAGGTTGCAGGAAGCCGCTGGATGCATCTGCATCCAGCGGCTTCCTGCTATCTGCTATCTATCTATATAAAGCTATCTAGCTTCCAACAGGCCGATCTGGAAGTCACTGGGGGAGGCATATGTTCAGTAGTAGACGTCTTGTGGCTGAAGTGATGATGATGATTGACTTTGTAAGCAATGCATATAAGTCGTGATATATTCGTGAGATACACGCTGACTTTGCAAATCGCTAGCAAATATAACACATTGTCGAAAGACTACAGCTACAGTCTATAGCCTTGCTTAATATATTTGTGACGGTCGCGGTGATTATAAATTACGTAAGATATAAGATAAATAAATAAATAATAATAAAATAAATAAATATTGGACAACATCACATACATTGCTCTGATCCTAAGGTAAGAAGCTAAAGCACTTGTGTTATAGAAATCAGAAACAACGACGGTACCACAACACACAGACCCAAAACAATATAGAAAAGATCGTTTTCCACATTGACCCGACCGGGGATCGAACCCGGAACCTAAGAGATGGCGGCGCCATTTACAGTCCGGCGTGCTCGCCTCTCGGCTACGGAGGTCGTCGCTAAGATAGGACTGGAAAATACAAAACAAAACTTGAAATTGCAAAAACCGGTCAAGTGTGAGTTGAACTTGCGCGGAGAGGGTTTTGTACAATGCCAAAGTCAAATGTGTGCGCTTTGCTACTTTATTTTCAATTGATAAAATATTATTAGGTTTTCCTGTAATCTACAAGCAACGAACTATTTTTGGATTTATTATGAAAATTGCCCTTTTTAAAAAAAATAGTACTTTTAAACATCTGTGGTCATAAGATGTGGGCGGGGCACATTGCTCGCAAGACTGAAGGCCGTTGGGGCAGAAAGGTCCTTGAATGGCGGCCGCGGGCCGGAAGGCGTAGTGTAGGTAGGCCCTCCAAGGTGGACCGACGATCTGGTGAAGGTCGCAGGAAGCCGCTGGATGCGGGTGGCACAGGACCGATCTTCGTGGAAATCCTTGGGGGAGGCCTATGTCCAGCAGTGGACGTCTTTCGGCTGATGGATGGATGGATGGATGATCATAAGATTACACCATCTTAGCAATTGGTCCAGTAGATTCGGAGCAAATTGGCTGTAACCGACGGAAGGGCAGGCAGACGCACAATTGATCCTATAAGGGTTCCTTTGAAATTTTTGTACGGAACCCTAAAAAGACAATTAATAAGGGCCTATATTAATTATTGAGTGCCTTCTCAAAATATTAGTATTAATCCTCGACCGTAATTTATGGATCAAAAAATTGGATAAACTGGAGCTGCTTTTCACAATTTTAGCGGAAGACATGGTAGAATTGGTTGTACCTGAAGTCACCCAAAAAGTCAACTACGAGTTTGATTGCATCATAATTAATACCGGTATACAAGGTAAACTTTTACATTACGACTGCAGCACTCACATACATTTACTCAGTGCCGATGAATACGGACAGTATGGCTGCTCTAGAGATGGATTCAGGGTTACGATTGACGTCATACCTGCATCCGTGGAGGGAGGATACCAAGCGGGGAGGGATTGAGTGGCAACAAGTGGGAGGGAAGCAACAGGTCCAGCCAGGCCCCGCCCTCTGCAGTCAACACTGACCCTAGTATCGATGACTGGTAAATGCCAGCTCCAGGTTCCTAAGGAATACTCAGCTTTCTATTATTTTTAAATTTTAGAAATATACAGCAGTTGTATTGTCAGTTACTGACCCGAGCAAATTTCGTTCCGCGTACCGCATACGAACCCTGTTTGACGGTAGGAAAAGTTTGTCTGGGAAAATAAAACTTACGTTAATTTTTCCATGTGTTCTCTTCTCACCTTTTAATCCTTCCCTGGAATTCCACGAATATTTAAAAAAAAGTTACAAAATTTAGCCAAATCAGTCCAGCCGTTTTGGTTTTAGCGAAACTAACGAAACAGCAATTCATTTTATTTTCAGGTTGAAAGGTGATTTTCACCCTAGTCAAATAAAAACAAACTGCAGTTCCAAGCTTCGTTCGGACTGCAGAAAGTTAGTTTTACCTACCTAAGCATTCATGCTTAGGGAAATGTATGTAATTATCTTAAAAAGTACTTCAATAAGCTCTTGTTTAACCAGTTGTTCCTAAGTTATAAACTCACATTTAAAAATCCATAACTATTAGCCTCACATCACCATCACATCAACAGCCTATATCAGTCCACTGCTGGACCCAGGCCTCTCCAAAAGGAGGATTTTGCCATAATCGCCACGCTTGGCAGGCGGGTTGGCGATCGCAGTTTGGCCAATGGTGGAGAGGAGACGCTGCTGCCCGTCTTCTTGTGGCGGTTATCCTGTAGTCGCCTCTTACGACACCCATAGGAAGAGAAGGGGTGGTGCAATTCTTTTAACGTGCCGGCACCACACGATACTACCACTATTAGCCTATTAGCATCAAATATGGTCGTCTTGGTGGTCATCATTGTATGTCTGCAGGTACATTGCAATCTATCGATTCAGCCTATTGCAGTCCACTGCTGGACGTAGCCCATAGAGCACCAAAGAGCACGATCTCCCGCTTTTTTAATCCATTCACACACATCACACACTTTGCAATTATTCAATTCTATATTCTAAAAGCATCAATTTCAAAACAAACTGCAATATTTCGTGCCAATTAAATGATTTTTTTGTTTATGTAAGGTATAGTAACAAACTTATCATTAGTTCAAACCTTGGAAGTCATTTTTAATAAGCAGTCGAATCGATTTTAATGGGATTTGTATGGAACCAACATCGAGATAAAAAAAAATCGTTCCCCCATGCAAAAATCGTCATGGCGTTATAGTCATGGACATTAAGCATGGAGAAATATTTTTAATATTTAGATATTGGTCAAACAGACAGACAGACAGACAGACAGACAGATAGACAGACAGACGGACGGACGGACGGACGGACGGTCGGTCGGTCGGTCGGTCGGTCGGTCGTTCGGTCGGTCGGTTGGTCGGTTGGTCGTTCGGTCGGTCGGTCGGTCGGTCGGTCGGTCGGACGGTCGGTCGGTCGGTCGGTCGGTCGGTCGGTCGGTCGGTCATTCGGTCGGTCGGTCGGTCGGTCGGTCGGTCGGACGGTCGGTCGGTCGGTCGATCGGTCGGTCGGTCGGTCGGTCGGTAGGTCGGTCGGTCGGTCGGTCGGTCGGTCGGTGGTTCGGTCGGTCGGTCGGTCGGTCGGTCGGTCGGTCAGTCGGTCGGTCGGTCGGTCGGTCGGTTGGTCAGTCAGTCAGTCTGTCAGTCAGTCAGTCAGTCAGTCGAAAAACAATTACTTTGTAACCTAAGGTTGTGAATGAGTTTATTAGCTGTGTTTTTTAGGTTTTATATTTAAACGGGTTCCCTCCATCAAAACAAACATAAATTATTTTTGCTCGTTTTTATATTGTTTCGAATTTCGGTGGTGAATAAAATCATTTATAATTACAAATGTATAATTTTCAGATTTTTGCCTATACTTGTAGTTTAGAACAGTATTAATTGCCTTTTATAGTTCTTTGTCAACAATAAATAAAAAATATTTAACTTTCCTCAAAAAAATAAAATTTTAGTTTTTTGCAATTTAATGCTATGTGTATTCAAGCAAGATAATAAATTTTGTTCGCGTTCATCGTATGGCGCTCTGCGAGTCCAATTCAACAACGCGTTCAGGGTGTTGATGGGGTTGCCCAGATACTGCAGCACATCGGGGATGTTTGCAGAAGCGCGAGTAGATTGCTTACGCGACCATGCGGAAGAGGTGCGCCTCCCTGGTGCGCAGAGTTTGGGGCAGCCCCAACAGCATCTTGTCTATGATAGCGAGTAGACTAGACTGCCGCTATATCAATTACTGTTGCACAACCTCCGCAGGAGTGGTGCATACGTGTAAAAATAATATTTTTTATAAATAAATATAATGTTCAATTACTAACATAGGTAACAAATAATGAGTCATGTTACTTGAATAAATAAAATAAATACAAAATACAATACTTGAAAAAAAATCGACCGCCCAAAACCCACGCCCATCACATACCGGGTGAGTGTCACCTATATTTTTTTAGTAAGAAAACGTAATCAAGAATATTTAACATCTACCATGATTTCGTGGTATCCCTAAGGATTCCGTGAAATCCCTAGTATCCTCATTTCCTTGCGACATATTATAGAAGATATATTTAAAAACACGATTTCAATTTTCCTTCCACTAAAAGCTGTATTCTGTATTTTAGTTGTACCTCAAAAGTATACAGTATTGTATTATCCGATATAACATATTAAAAGAAATCCTAACCAGCACTAATGCTTGTATTGTCTAGAATATTATAAAGACCTTTTCACTGGAGTTGGTATCACATTACAAGATGTATTATTCGGCCGTCATAATACTTTGATGGTAAACAAGGCAAGGTTGGCTAAGGTGGTTGTCTCTGCAAAGGGAAAAAATGCGAAAAATTGCGAAAATATTATACAAAAGCTTTTGTTATTTGGCAAAGCTCTATGGCTAGACGCCGTCAGATTTTCTAATAAGACGACATGTAGGTACACAGACAGCGTGGGCGCGCAATTGCTCATAAATCTCATAATTATTTCGTTATTTCATATAGATTGTAGAAGCGATGGGGTGCGAGATTTTCACAAGACTACAATTAAAGTAGGTAATCATTTGTTAGTAAGTTTAGTACTTACTCTTGTTATAAAATCATTCCAAAGTTTTCCTAATTCTAATTATGTGCACTGCCAATCCTACTACAAAGATCTGTCACTGACTAAGTTTTTTTAACTCTCATCCAAACACCATAAGTAGAATATATAAGGCAAATAGCTTATTTTCTAACGGAAATAAGTAACCGAATATTATAAATGCGAAAGTTTGTGATGATGTTTGGTGGAAGTTTTTGACTCAATCAGACGTAAACAGCTGAACGGATTTGGATGAGATAAAATCTAAGAATCCCCGGAGGAGGAATTCGAGCTACCATCCGCAACGACGATTTGCCCTGGTAACATAAAACGTACGCAGGCTGAGGACCGATGAGAAGATTGTGGAGCTGAACCAAGGGTCCAAAGTGTTTTCAAGAGACATCTCTATTGGGCAAAGCCAGTTGACAAAGCTGAAGACGGAGGATAGTAGTAGTATAACATCGACAAAAGCCGAAGTCTCGAGGGATAAAAGCTGACCCGACTCTTTGGGTGCGCCTCTTATCACATAACTTTTTAAGTCCTATTATCGGAAGTCCGAAAATATTTCTGAGATGTATGAAAGCGCCGAATGAAACACCCGTTTAGTTACGTTTAATTGTCACTGGATAGGAAGGTAACCGCGCGGCGCAGCACGCTCGGACTATATATATACTTAGGTATACATACACATCAATTTCTCATACTATTTTACATCATAATGATCACTCTTGAATAATTTTTGTTAAAATTAATGATCGAAACTCATAATCATCGGAATTCATAATATTACTAGTAATACAACTCGTTTATACTAATATTTGTTTTTATATATTTCTTAATCATAAGTGTTATTTTTCCTAATTGTTGTTATTCGACTAGGCTTTGACTTCGTAATACGATGGCTTAGAGTAAATGCACTTACACTCAACACAGACAAAACAAAATACATGACCTTTTCCTACAATTCCTCTACCCAACCTGCAGGCGATGATTTTTCTATAACAGCTCACCTCTGCTCACCTCAGAATTCAAACGTCTGCTCTTGTCCACAACTTAAGAGTACAGATACAATAACTTATTTGGGTGTCATAATTGATTGCCACCTCAAATTTAAGGCACATGTAGAAGGACTTACTTCTAGAGTCAGAAAGCTGATCTTTGTTTTCAAAAACCTGAGGCATACTGCAAGCAGTTCTTTGCTCAAAACTGTGTATCTCGCATTGTGCCAATCCCTGATATCATATTGTATTACTTCCTGGGGAGGTACTCACAAAACAAATATGTTAGAATTAGAAAGGGCACAAAGAGCCGTACTTAGGGTTGGTTCCTTTAAACCCTTCCGCTATCCAACTATACAACTCCTAAACGAATATGATGTTCTCTCCGTCCGCCAACTATTCATACTGCAGACTATCCTGCAAATGTACCCCAAAACTCCCTATGATCCCTCTCACCCAACTCGTCACAGGCGAGTTGACCTAGTCTGCCGCACCGAAATGTTTTACAAAGAGCACTCGCACAAATTCTTTTGTTTTCTCGGACCGTACTTGTATAATAAAATAAACCGCCAATTACAAATACACCCTATGAACAAAACTTCTTGTAAAATAACTGTCCAAACTTGGTTAAAACATAGGTCATATGAGGAAACAGAAGAACTATTAAAAGTAGTAAAATAGCTTAATTCAATGTTATATAAGTTTTAACTAGTTAGCTGTTAAGTATTTCTAGTAAAATTGCACAGTAATTGTTATTTAAAATACTTGTATGTATGCACCTAATAAATAATGCAATTAGTACAAAAATGGTGCCTGAGATACAAGTAATTACTTACTTAGTTTAGGCATCTAAATAAACAAACCTGACCTACATGCTTATGTCATAATAACTTACTATTATTATGACATGCAAGCATACACCTTGCACAGTATAGGTATTAATATAATTTTAGCAGCGTAAGCATTGTTACGCAATGTTATTAACGCTCTCTTTCTTTTGTAAATAATTATTTATAAGCATGTATTATTATTAATATCACTGTACGTAGCTTAAGTTTTATACCAAATAAACTTTATCTTATCTTATTCATAATGTTAATAATCATAAATTTGTTTTGACTAATATTTATTATCATATAGTTTTGTAAATGAAACTGGTTGTCTGGTTAGTAAAAATAACCTTACGGGTGGAAGGCCTAATTTTATGATATCTAATAGTCGTTAAACGGCTAGGACCGTTGTTAGATCTTCGTTTACAATGTTTTAATTTATGTCGTCTCACGACAAAAGAGCACTCGATGGAGTCAAATCAATTAATGGTTAATATTGTCACAAATCTCATCTAGGTTAGGTTAGGTTAGAACAGTGACCACACAAAGCGCGAAGCCGAGCTAGCGTAGCGAGCGTGCCACGGCAGCGGCCGGCGAGCGCTAAATTTCAATATTAGTCCAAAAATTGTGTCATTAAAATTGGTACTAGCCCTCTACTACTTATAACTTAACGGTTTACAATGTCTTAATTTTTACACGAAAAATTTATTTTAGCAATTATATAATTATGAGTTCGAATAGTTTCTTAGTAATGCAATTATTAATAAGAAAATTATGATTACTGACTGTTATGAAAGAAAATTATTATGAAAACAAAATAATGAGTTGAAACATTTCTTAGTAATGGAAGTAATAATAAAAATAATATGAGAACTGTCTGTTATGAGTTCCGATAGTAGTAATAAAATTGTATGAACAAAAAAAGTATGAGAAAAAAAAATATGAAAAGTGATTATTATGAACACAAAACGGTAGTAAAATCAAAAAATAGTAACAAAAATTTTATGAGAGCCAATATGGACCCCGACTTTTTACTCTATAAGACTGTTGGGTGCCGTATTGTGCTCACAAAAATTACATATTTTGCTAAGGTTAAATTTTGCAATAAACTTAATAAGTCACAATTTAGAGGACGCCTAGGTAGGACCCTAGGGCGTCTACCTCTGACAAATAAGTATTTTAATAAGTAATCGCTGATGTTTTTCCAACTTATCTATTGTTAAGACTGGGGATTATTATGTTTCGTTGCGCAGTAACAAGAAAAGAAGTTTTAGTAAAATGAGACTTCGATTTTCTTTTTAACAATTAGGTACTTAGCCTATGTGGCGCCATTTCTCAAAGACATCAAAGTATAATAAATTAAGTCGTATATATGTCGTGGCCCGATCTTAGAATTAATCACTTCATGATGTGGCCAACCATTTCATAAAATGGTTGTTTTTCATGATGCAGCACAGTACCCGCTGGCCACATCATGATGTTGGTAGGCCAGATCAATGAATCAGTCAGCGTTTGACGATATGACCGACTACTTCATGAAATGACCAAACCTTGGAGGTCATATCGTAAAACAGTTATATTATCCACCGGTAGAGGCGCTGATGTTGCTTTGTTATTGTGGTACAACATGGCGGCGGACAATTATTATTCTATTCTTGTGAATTGTGACAGTGAATAATAAGTGTAAATAGAAGATTAAATTGCAGTGAATTATAGTTAGGACATCAAACTAGGTGATTTTTATAAAAGTCACTCAAAAAAAGGCGCAACGTCAAATTATTGTGGAGTTCGACACGTAATTTAGAGGTTAGTTAGGTTTTTAAAATCTTTTAATTTATTAGCTTTCTTTCAAAATTACAAATATTTATAATGTTTTATTTATCTATTGCCCAAAATTAATATTAAACGAATTCCAGTAACTTGTAAACGTATTTATACCTATTTTAATGATATGGCCAAACGTTGACTGACATATCATCAAACGTTGACGTTTAAACGATATGGCCAGTTTTGTTTGGCCGTTTTATGAAATACAACCATTTTATGAAATGGGCGGCCACATCATGAAGTGTTTAATTTTAAGATCGGGCTACGACATATATGTGATTATTTCAGATAAACGCATATTTTTAGATTCCTCAGTTCAGACAAGTGAATTGAGGGCTACAAATATACCGCCATAAACTTTGTAATGCTAATACATATGTTCTACAGGTTTGGGAATTCCTTAAAATATTTGCTATTTGTTCAACCTAATTCCTAAATAAAAAATATTAACCCAGATGATTAATTTTTGGTTTGTGCCTATCTCTAAAGTTTCTGAAATTCATGTTTCTGAATCGAAAATTCAAATCAACATGTTCAATTTTTCAATAGAGACCTAAGATTCAGATTCGATTATTTAATTTAATTTTAATATTAATATTAATTTAAACAACTTGAGCACTATCCTTCCCTGTCTTTTCGTTTCTGTCGTTCGTATAATATCGGATTCTTTTTTATTTTCTCCTTTATCTTTCTCATCGCAATCCGTTTTCCCCTTTTTTTCGAAATAATGCAAATTTCCCATCTGAGAAAAAAAAAAGAAATAAAACAGAATATTTCAACTTACAGTCTTATAACTTATAGCTTTTAACTTTTAAGGTGTGTGATCTTGTATTCTTGTTGGTTGTTCAAATAAATAAAAGAAAAAACACTCGAAGCTAGGCAAACACAACAGAATGGTCGACGCCAATTGCGTTTTGTTAAGCAACTATAATAAGTAATATATTTTTTAAATAGACTATAATGTATATTATTTAACCTGAATGCTCGGAAAAAAAGATAACAATTGAATAACAATGGACCCGCGCAAACATTTGTACGCGACCCGAGCTTAGTGCTTAAACAAAAATGTTTGGAAAATATTGCTTAATATCTTATTATTGGCATTAGTAACCAAACATTATGTTAACTATTTGGTTTTCAAACAGATGGCGTTAGTAGGTAAACTACCTACCAGGGACTTACTTACAGGTAAACTTAAGTACAATGAATGATATTGTTACGAAACTGGTTACGATTGGAAGGAAACGAATCTCTTCCAGAAAGACGCTAGATTTCCTCTTTTTCTTCCTTTTCCTTAGGGAAGGAAGAAAAAGAGGAAATCTAGCGTCTTTCTGGAAGAGATTCGTTTCCTTTGTTAGTAAAAGTCTAGTGAAGCGGAAACAACTAATTGTTTCCGCTTCACTAGACTTTTACTAACTGCCCGTTGTGCAGTTCGCAGCCTCTTATATTATATGCCCCTATATGAACCTTCGAGACCCTAATTACGACAGTCATTTCGATTGTCTTATTTTTAGATCATGATTATACTAGAATATTCCAGACTCTTATTTTGGTAGTAGACAGTATTTTGTGATTACTTTTAAATCAAATAAATCAAGTGAGGCACTATTTTGAGCACACAGGCCTCTTAAAAACTGACGATCTCGTGATTACCAAGTCATAACTAATTAGAAATAAAGAATAAACAAATAAATATTGGACAACATCATATACATTGCTCTGATCCTAAGATAAGTAGCTAAAGCACTTGTGTTATATAAATCAAATATTGTGGTACCACAACACCCAGACCTCAGATAGCGACTCCATATTATAGGTATAGAAAGGCAATACAAGTCTGCAGTAATCGTCTACCGGCTTGACGATTAGGTACTGCAGACTTGTATTCTGCAGACTTCAGCTTCTTGAGATCAGGCTAGACTCTAGCCTGATCTCAAAAAGCTGAAGTGAATAACACTAGCACGTGTCCACCAAACACTAACTAACTAAATTCGTGCGGTTACCCACCTTTCGAGTTTTTTTACTTTTTCGATTTGGCGCAAATGGATAAGTATCGTTTTGGCACTTACGCCGCAGGCTGCTGCTAAATCAGAATTGATTTGAAATGGATCCGCTCCCACTGTCGCCTTCAATTCTTCGTTATTTACTTGAGTAAGGTCTTCCACGAGGATCATTGTTTAAATCGAAATTTCCAGAACGGAAACGTTGAAACTAAAAACGCACCGTTCGTTCGTTAGCGGTGCCTGGTTCATACACGTCGTTAATTTTTCGAGTCGTTTCTGCAGCATTGGTACCATGGTGGAACTCGTATTCGTAAATACCGCGAATTTTCAATTTGTCCATAGTTGTTATAGCAATGTTGAAGCTCAAATTAAATGATGTGAAAACAAATAAAATACAAATTTTAGAACAATATTTTCTGGCTTTATTTCAAAATAAATTTGAATTTTTGAATTCTTAATCAGACGCAAGATATTTGATTTTGATTTGATTTTAAATTTAAATGTAAGGACATTGCACATTTTGGTCGAATGAATATTGATATTTTGTATGGAACAGCTGATTTTTTTTGCAGTTAGAGAGTTGGTCCAATAGAAAGACTTGTTTGTTTGTGTCACGGGAGTCTTCTCAGAAGGTTTGGATGGTGATAAAAAAATCAACCTGTATAGGTAAATAAGGGTATTTATGCATGTTTTTTAGACTTTTCGAAGGCCTTCGACCTTGTGTCATATGACATACTCTGGGACAAACTTAGTCCAAAAGTGGTTGATGTATGTCATACTGGTATAAGGGTCAAAGGAATATAGTGAAATGGTATTTTCTGATGAATACAGTTTCAGCTGCGGTGTAAGACAGGGAGGACTGACCTCGCCAAGGCTCTCTAACTTGTATGTCAATTGGCTGATCGAGGAGCTCAGCAGCATGTATGTTGGATGTCACATAGATAATGTAAGTGCCAATAACATAAGTTACGCTGACGATATGGTGCTGTTGAGCCTATCGATCAGCGGGCGGAGGAAACTATTAACGAGATGTGAAGCCTATATAATGCTACAAGTCATGGTTTAAAATATAATAAGAATAAGTCTAAATTTATGATTTATAAAAGTAAAAATAAGCAATCTAAGCAAGTACCACCTCTTTTGTTGAATGAGGTACCATAGCAGCGTGTAACTCAGTTTAAATATCTGGGACATATTGAAGATGAAAGTCTTATGGTGATGGATGATTTAGAATAGAGCGTGAGAGAAGGGCATTGGCAGTTCGTGGGAACATGCTGACACATAGATTCGCTCGGTGTTAAAGCTAAAATTATTTAAAGCTTTCTATCAAAAATTTTAAACAGGTGGACTATGGGTCAGTTTTACACAAAGGGCCTATAATGCTATCAGAGTCCAGTACAATAACATCCTTACTCTCTACCATCATACTATGCGTGGGAGCGTGAACGGGATTTTGGATAGCAGAAAGAGGGGACTCTGCGGTCCTCAACAGGTTCACCGAGTTGCATGTTACTAAACATGGATATCGTTAAACCTATTTGCGGGCTCATAATTTTTTTTCCACGGGTTTATGTACACTACTAACATAGATAGTTACTTATCAAGTGGACTTTTGTGTCTGAAAAGATTTTTTTATTTTTATTTTAAACTGGGACTAAGCGTAGTCTGTCCGGATTAGCAAATGCACTCTGAATAAGACAGTTATTAAAAAAACGAAACTAAACTGGGGCCTGGGACCTAACAGTAATCAGCGCCATATATAGTGAAATAGTCGTATCCCTCAGGAGTGGTTCATTTTTCGCAATTTTAAAGTAGCCTTACTTAGACGTTACTTAGAAATAAGGTAGCTTTTAAAATCAGCGCAGTAGCTTTTATTACCAAAGGGTAAAACGGGACCCTATTACTAAGGCTCCGCTGCTGTCCGTCTGTCTGTCACCAGGCTGTATCTCATGAACCGTGATAGCTAGTGAGTTGAAATTTTCACAGATGATGTATTTCTGTTGCCGCTATATATAACATCAAATACTAATAAAACAGAATACAATAAATATTTAAGGGGGCTCCCATACACCAAACGTGATTTTTTTGCCGTTTTTATAGAAAATGGTACGGAACCTATTGTGCGCGAGTCCGACTCGCACTTGGCCGGTTTTTTTAGTTTATTCGTATCAAACATAGAAAATTACAAATCTAGGAAAGATCTTTATAATATTGGTATAGAAATAGATTCCCCGATCGTTGTAGGGGGGGGCGTGGAGGCGCGGGGTGTGCGGGGAGCCCGTCTACCTTGCTCATCAACAGGTGCGTGACAGCGCATGTGCAAGATCGGGGTATAAAACCGCGCGTCTGCCTTCGCCCGCTAGCCTCGCAGCGAACGCCGGAGAAAAAACAATTTGCTTGATTCACCGAGTAAGGCAGATAAGCGGGTAACATTCAGATTCTATGTGATTTATAAAAAAATACTCATTTTTAGTGCTGACATATTTAACGGAAAATTTTCTTGTCCGAACTTTTTATTGAATTATAATAAACAGTTTAAATTTTAAATGTGAAATAACTTAATAATTTGTAATCAAATTAATTTTAGAGGACATGCAATTCATTAACTTTTCAGAAACTTTCATGTAGATTTTAAATAAGTGGTTTGGTTGTAGTCAGTAAAACTTATCACAAAAACGAACTTGTGTAGTTATTTGTGAGTGCTGCGGGCTACAAAAAGTTTTTCCTGGACTTCAAATCTTTTAGTTGTAAGTTGAAGGTATTTTAATATTCTGTTTTACAGCTCGTCTCGTTGTGATGATATTATTGTGATAAATTTGCAAGACTTTCAATTCTTTTTGATTGTGAATTATTTCAAAAGATTTGAGTAATATTATGTAGTTTTGATATCCAAATATATATTTTTTTAAATACTTTTTGGTGTTCAAATTTGCTTTTAAATATGACTAGCAACACAAAGAACAATCGCGAAATCGTATTTAGCAAATACTAACTGTGCCGGCGACCTTGTTCGCGTGGACTACAGGATAATATTTTGGTGTGTCTCATAATTAGCGAATACCGGTCCAAGCTTAAATGGCTCCCAATCCGACTCAGGCGGGATATGCATATTCTCTCTTTACTTTTTACAATATTGTTTAGTCCGAAATCACCTCCATATCTGAAAGAGCGCTTTCAATTTCTGCAGTCATCACGGGGTCATGACATGCGGTCATCCAAAAGCCTGCTTCTTAAATTTCCTCTCTATACTACAAACTATTATACGCGGTCGTTTACTGTTCAGTCAACCCGACTATGGAACTCCTTACCCTTAGTAATTCGGCAATCTGAATCAATTTCTGTTTTTAAAAGTCGGCTTAAAGCACATTTTCTTGCACTGTGAGAACAAATCGTCTCTGGTTTGAGAATTGCTGTTTCTGGAATATCACTGGTTGTTAGTCATGCTATTTCCTGGCATATAGGTATATGTATATATATGTATTATATTTAAGTATGTATGTATGTTTATTTTTATCTTAGCATTTATATTTTATAGGTATTTTTTGTACGTGTATGTAGTTTATACTTATTGATATTAACATTGTAGGTATATAAATAAAATTACACAATAAGCACTCTGCAGCACTTTCCCCTTTCTTTGTAGTTGTCCTCTGCCTAAATGTTGTCTGGAAGAGATCGCTTTTTAGCGATAAGACCGCCTAAATTGTACATCTTTCTGTAAATATCAACTGTAACTTTTTTGTTTGGTGTGCAATAAAGAGTATCTATCTATCTATCTATAATTCCACAACATTGTGCTTGGCGCTGAAGCACGCATCAAAAATGAGCTTTTTACTTTGGATTTGAAACACTCAGGTTATTATCAAAAAACACACAGGCGTAAAAGTGTGACTCTGTTTGGACTTCCATACGACCAACAGATTTAAAGGTAGTGCTCAACTCTCAAATACAAAGAAAGTTCTAATTGGACAAGCGTGTTATAACCGCACATTTTAGTTCTGATTCGTCAACCATTGCAAAAGTATTAATTCGTCAAATCTTATTTTTTTTTGTTTCTATAAAAAGATCCAATTCGTGAAATGCTGAAATAATAATGTAAATAAGTATAAAGAACATAAATATCTGGCTTACTGTTTATTAATGTAATATATATGAAGATATTAATAATAAAGAAAGTTTAATTAAAAACTAAAAACCAACTTCAAAATGAAACTAACAAGCCAAAAATAATATTGACTAAAACATACCTAATCAGTTCTTTTGGAGTCGGTGCCAGCCATTGGCTTTTAAGTTTCATTTTGAAGTTGGTTTTTAGTTTTTAATTAAACTTTCTTTATTTTACAATTTTAAGTGTTAAGTCCTCTATTTTTTCCCTCCTAACTTCGCCAAAAATTACTTTACAGCAAAGTAACCTTAACTAATATTGGTCCTCTATGGACCCCCCATCCAATGGTATGATAAAAATAAGGTGTTATATAGAGTCAATTTTTCGACGACAATTTTTAAGTCTTAAGAAAAGGGTTTACCTACACTCCAACCAGAACGGCGGCTATTTTGGTGTCGTAACCATAGGATAAGGTCTCGCGTTAAATAATAGGTTAAATTAAGAAAGGAACTTTCAAATTTTTTTTCGTTACTGGGTGTGCGGGTACGCCCCCAGTAAATAAAAATTGGTGGTCTGGTACCTCATAAGCTCCACGTCTGCTAAACACACTGCGAAATACGTTCTGTCGACAAATTGCAGTATATTATCTTCTAACTCCTATCCGTTAAGGAGTTCTGTGGCTTCCATCATCAGGTCAGCAACATGACATGATGATTACCAGACCCAAAAATCAGCATCGAGTCAGAAAATATATGCAAAACATTATGGGTGCCTATAAAAATTGAGGGTTGCCCTCGATTTCCCAGGGATCCCATCATCAGAATCTGACTTGGTGGAAATGGGACCACCTCGGGAGTATACCCTTTCAAATAAAAAATAAAAACAACATTCAGACGAATTGAGAACCTCCTCCTTTTTTTGAAGTCGGTTAAAAAGAAGGTTCATTATTGTTAAGAACAGCTTTATTAAATGCAGGTTTAACGAGGCTTATTTTTTATTTTAAAAAAAAATATTAAAATAATTATGTGATCAAATGGGGCTACCTTATATCGCAGAAGTTTAAAAGTCATAATATTATTATGCATATCAGCGGATGGCATCAACTTCATGTCGCAGAAAGTCATTTGGCATTCACTCATTTATCGGACGTTACAAACTAATAATCTCGTAAGCCATAATAGGTAATGAAAAAGCAGGACCATCATAAAGCAGAAAGTTCACAGCCAGAATCGTCTTCTGGCATACAATTCATATCTAGTCATTAAAAGGCAGAACTCTCTGAAAGTTTACATTCAAAATCATCGTTTGGCATACATTTCATACCCATCCATAGTGCCTAGTTGAAAAACGTTTTTAAATATAGTTTTTATTCCCCTCCGGCACACACCCAAGCATGGCAAGGTAAACAAGCAGCATGCAAGCAAGCAAGCAGCATGCAAGCAAGAATGCAGCAGCTTGCATAAGGCATGCAAGCATGCGACATGCAGCATGCATGATTTCTGTCACGGCTCCGGCGCTGCAGGGCTCCGGTGGTCCCACGCGAGCTTATCATCGCAGAAGGTTCACTCACCACCTACTCCTCAGCTCGCGGGCCGCCTCACCCCTCCGCGCCTACGCGATTTCGAATTACAATCTAGGGTTCGGGCAAACAAGACTGCGTGGAGTCGGTTTTGCATCGATTCGTTTTTGTCACTGACATTAGTAACACTTCTTAATGACTTTTTAAAACAATATCTGAATTAAATTTAAGGTTAAATTAGAATTTATAAAAATACAATATGTCTAATTAGGGAAATCTTCTTAGTATGCCAAGTGAAATTGTACCAAACGAAAATCTGCTATCTTCATAGTATGCTTAGTAAAATTGTGTCAAAGAAATGTTGCCTAGTTATGTTTTGATCCAAGCGTCATCGTGTCGGGGGACCGCTTAAGAAATAAAATAAATTACTAAATAGGTACTAATAAAAAGAGTAAAGGAGGCAGTGACGAAGGTAAAAAAAGGATGATTATAATTACCTAGCAACATAAATAAAAATACAAAAAAGGTCCCCCGACGCGAATGACGCTTGGATCAAAACATAACTCGGCAACATTTCTTGTAATAAAGTTGAAGGGCTAAAGAGTTAACAAATAGTTTACATAATAATATTATTTTTTACTTTATATATGTTGCTTTTTAAATCGGGGGGTTTTTTTTTAAATTTTATTTATTACAAAAATGATACGATTTATAGAACCACGGGGTGGAATCGCATTAGTTATTGTTCTTCTCTTATAGTTCTATATGTTCTAAAATGCTATCTCGCGCGGGCGTGGACGCTTTAGTGGCATTTTACTTTTTTATTAGTGTTGGTTGATTGCTTTTTGTAGCAGCGCCACTCTGAATCTCCTTTCGTTCTAGAACAAATTTTGGCATAGCACTTTTGTCAAACCAATAAATGGCCTCTTCCAATCATTGAGGTATAATGTACTAGTGTACTAGAGAACACATCTCGAACTAAATGTTTCAGCTAAGCATTGTAGAAATGAACAATCATGAAGCAGTTTTGACAACTTCAATTATTGACACTGACTGAAGCTTTGTAGTCCACTGGACTACAATTTTTGACTGAAACATTTAGTTCAAAATGTGTTCTCTAGTACGCTATACATTATACCTCAGTGCTTCCAATCTGTCATTAGACGTAGGTACTCTATCTAATCGGTGCATAGGACGGCCTCTTAAGATTTGACGAATTTATACTTTTGCATTAGGAGACAAATCAGAAATAAAAACACGCGGTTAAAACACGCTTGATCAATTAGAACTTTCCTTGTATTTGAAGAGTTGAGTTAGTACTCGTCGACCTACAGTACCCGGCGGTAAATATTGCACATCGACCTTTGAAAAAAAATCATAATTCGGCCTATAAATTAAAAAAAATATAATAATTAAATTGATTACTAATAATAAAAATATAATACAAGGTCGCTTTTTATAAACGGATGAAATTTAAAGGGCAATTACAAAAAAATGAATATTTTTGTTAAAAAAATAAGGTTTGAAACAAATAATTCCAAGTTAACATACAAAACAATTTGGGAAACCCGACTCGCCGTGGTCCTTTGTTGTGGTACTTGTCTGCCTAGACTAATACTAGAGTGTAATTTAAAAGCCGGAGGCGCGGAGGGACTGCAGTCCGAAGCGAGTAGTGCCAGATATTTGTTACGGAAGGGCGGAAGGACTGCACTGCCCGCAGCGCCGGAGACGAGCGGAACTTATGCATGCTGCTTGCTGCATGCTTGCATGCTGCATGCCTGCTTGCATGCTGCATGCCTTCTTGTATGCTTCATGCCTGCTTGCATGCTGAATGCCTACTTGCATGCTGCTTGCATTTTGCATACGTGCTTGATTGCGTGCTGTTGGCATGTTATGTGCCTGCTAGCATGTTGCATGCATGCTGCTTGTTGCATGCCTGCTTGCATGCTGCTTGCTGCATGCCTGCATGCGTGCTTGATTGCACGCATTCGTAGTAACGATTGACACATTGCTACATTTGCTTTCATGAGTTTATAAGGATAAATTATAATTATGTGCAATAATATTTATGATTCAAAACTATTAGAGAAATAAATTTTAGTGATTTTACATATTGTGGATTATAATATTTATGGAAAATACGTTTCGACCTTATGATTTTTCGGGATTTTAATTTTATTGAATGTTATAAAAATGGATTTCAATATTATGTTAGGCGATAGTTCGGAAAATCAATAATTATGAGGAAACATTTTCGGGCAAACTAAATTATAGATAAAAAAAAATATGAAACGCAATAGAGAACCTATTCAGAGTGCATTTGCTATTCCGGGACTAAGGCTAAACCACTGTAATAACGTAAAAAAATCAGTGATTTAACCTTATGGAGTAGTTATGATAACAAGCACCCGAGGCGCGAGCCCGAATCCAACGTCTCCAATGTCATATGCACGTCAAACGCGATACTATGACCACACTTCGTTGTACTTTTGAACCATCAACATGTTTACTTCTACTGTAGTTATTGTACGTATATTGTTAATAGGTACACATAAATAACAAGAGAAAACCCAAAAAAGAATCATCTATGAAGATATCATGTTCATCCATTTAAAGCTGAGACACTTTTATGTCAATTTAATAACCATCATAAGACTTAGTAGTTTTAAAAAAAAAACAGTGTTATTCGTATGAGTGTCCAATCATTTGATAAACTTCCTACAGTACGCTGTTAAAAAATAAACGAAAACAACCAACAAGAGAGGAGATGGAATATGTGCTGCACAAAGACTTACTACGCTAAATAAATAAAAAATAAAATAAATAAATAAATCGTATATTTGCATAAAACACGGTATAAAATGGTATAAATACGCTTATCGGTGATTCTCGCCATTAGGGGTTCTCCACTTAATTACCGTAACCTTTTTTATATTTTTCGCTAAATTAATTTAAACACCTTAAAATATGAAACACATAAAGGATACGAAAAAAGTATTTAAAATGGCGTAAAGCTATTAAACGCGGTTTTCAAGTTATTGCGACTTAAACATTTTATGGGTACGGTTATTAGATAAGTCTAATACTTAATGTAACGGTAATTAGAAAACTCAATAAATGTATGTATAATATATAAATAAATAAATGCATATAAATAATGACACAATACTTGTTGACAAATAATATAAATAATTATTGTTCAAGTAGGGTTAAGGCGGCAACAGTGGCTATAGCGACAACAGTGGCGCACTGGCCGTTGTTTCAAAATTATTATAGGTAGCATTCGATTTCGTTTACTCTTCGGAAGGTCTTCCGATAGATGCAGGTCACAACCAGTTCCCCTGCGTCAACCATGTAACAAACCTATGTTGTGAGTGTTTTTATGTTTTGACGGAAGAAAAAGTGAGTTTTAAGGTAAGATCCACTTTGAACTTGCCTGATTCACTGTAAACTGAGAGCCGATTCACTCTATCCCAAAATGTCACCAAGAATCAGGAAGAAGGCTCAAAAAGGGAAAATTTCAGAGCTTCTCTTTTTCTTCTTTGCATGTCGACTCAGGCTTTCATATATTATGTGAGGACCAAAACTCAGCCACCGATATAGCACTATCGGTGGCCTTGTAAAGATCCTCGCGTGTGCAGGAGTAGGAACACGCAGGGCATGTTAGAAGATGAGCCATTGTCTGGGAGGAAATACCGCAAAGACATGCACCCTCCAAGCTATAACCCCACTTATGCGGGTTTTTCCTGCTTGGGCCTACCTGGGTCCGTAACCTATTTTAGGACTTCTAGGTTGCCCAAGGCAGATCATGTCCAGGGGGAGTCGATCTAAAAGCTCCATATTTGATGGGATATTTCTCCTTCCACAACTTTAAGCAGGCGTCTTTAGCATCCAGAGGAAAAGCTACCTTGTCATAGTTCTGGCGACTTTTTAGCCTTTCGGCTACCGGCTTACTATAAGACAAAAGGTTATATAGATATAAGATATTTATGAATATAATATTTCACGATATTATTATATAACTATGTAGAAATCGTCACTAACATTTTAAATACGAACGTTTGTTTGTCTGTTTGTTTGACGTTACAGCTAAACCACTGAACCGATTTTTATGAAATTTAGTATAATGATAACTTGAACTCCAGAGAAAGACAATGTTCCTTTCTATTCTTGGAAAGCCTCTCTCTTTTTTCATCCAACCATTGCCAGCTATCTTCCTTCGGTTGTCGGTCCATCGGGCTGGGGGTAGTTCTACGTTTGCCATGGCTTGTTCTTCTCTCAAGGATTCTTTTAATCCACCTTTCATCGGTTCTGCGACAGATATGGCCAACCCACTGCCACTTAAGCTTATGTATTTGAACATATCCGTTACTTTGGGCTTCTGTCTGACGATCTCGTTTTGAATTTTATCCCTTAACAAATTCTCAAGCATCGACCTTTCCTTAACTTGCTGAGTGACGGGAAGTTGGTGGGCCATCTTTACTGTTATGTTCTCACACTCACTCCGTAGGTCATCACCATAGGTAGGCACTGAGGCATTGTGGCAGTGGCGACGAGAATGTGTGACGTAGATTTCCAAATGCTGCCCAGCCAAGCAGCACTCTCGATATTTCGAGATTTCCCGCTCGAAGTTGTCTCTACCTAACTGCAGCACTTGCCCGAGATGGACATATGCCATGACAACCTCGGGCGCCACGCTTTCGACGGTTCGAGGATGGTACGGTCATTGAACATGACTTTAGTCTTGTCCAAGTTCATCCGTAGGCCCACACGTCCTAAAGCAGCGTTGAGACTATGCAGCATATTTTGCAAATCCTCCACCGATACCGCCATGATGTTAATATCATATGTAAGCGGATGTGCGTAAGGATTTTGCCGTTGACATTGATGCCCGTTCCTTTCCAATCCGTCTTCCACTGCGTACGTTAACAACTTCGGAGATATGATATTCCTTGTCTCACGCTGCTGAGCAACTGGATAGATCTTGTTTTGTGGTTTTGGACTTGAACAGTCATCGATGTCATTTTGTACAAGCTACTCAGCACCTATAAATATCGCCAATTAACCTAGCATCGCTGTAAGGTTGGATTGGGTTGGTGGTTGGGAGGCGTCAAATAAGCCGCCGTATATGAGAGTCGTTAGCACTAGAACGATTTGTGACGACTCTTAAAATCATTTTTGGCCTTACTACAAAAAGCACATTTTTTACTCTCTATCAATGCTTACTGAAAAATTACTCATAAAATAAAAACTACTCAATTTAAGTTAATAAAATTACTCATAAAATAAAAACTACTCAATTAAATTAAATTAAATTTTTATGGGACCAAATAGAAACTATTACGCATCGGACAAAAAAGAAGCACGTAAATCGGTTTAAGAATCTCGCCGAAATCGTTGTGCATACACAAAAAAAAAATACGCGCCGTCTTGAGAACCTCCTCCGTTTTTTCGTCGGTTAAAAAGGATATTAGACTGTAAATGATTATAAATGATAAAATATTTGGAAATAAATACTGCCCTGCTCGCACAGGTATATTTGTCTTGTAATGTAAACTATATAAGGTCCGATTTTATTAGTGTTCATCCTGTTAACCTGTGACTATATAGGTGAAAAGCAATCGTAAAAACCAACTTTCAAATGTCTATCATAAAAACTAAAAAAGTTAAAAATAAATCACGAAATAACAACATCGACTTCATATTGTATAAACTCGTCCTATCTTCAACTCTTTCTCGCTCTGTACAAGGGGAAGGAATAAGACGGATAATCAGATGGTTAAACGTAGCAAAGATAGGACGAGTTTATGCAATATGAAGTCAATGTTGTTGATTTTTAACTTTTTTAGTTTTTATGGTACACATTTGAAAATTGGTTTTTACGATTGCTTTTCACCTATATAGTCATAGGTTAACAGGCTGAACACTAATTAAATCGGACCTTAATACTACTTAAAAAGAGACTGACAATAGTGACCGAGTTTCTTGCTCTAATCTTCTCGGCGCAAGCCCAAAATTGTCCCGAAGTAGTGGTAGGGAAAAAAATATTGGGACGTGTAAAAGCGCTTAGTTTAAGCCTATTTACAGAAATAAATTGGTTTAATTGATTACGTCAATCCGGTTTTATTTTTACTTAATAATTTGTCGAATTACCTACGAATAAAGTTACAATATATTTTTAAGTATTATTTATTACTATCAAATTAGGTACCTACGCAACCGTTTGCTGTGGGCCCAAGAAAAACAATCGTTAGAAAATTAAAACAATAGATGGTTAAATTACTAATTTATACACAGCCAAAATTAGTTAAAACGTGTTTTTTTCTTGTTACAGAAACTACAGACCAATCACTAACAGCTTATAGGACAGTCTTTCAAAATATTCGTCATCGACGGCCTCTGCGACTGATTTTGCAACCACTTTCGACTAAAGATTAGGTCCACGTAGATTCATATACAGATAGTATGCAACGTCAAAGCTCAAACTCTCTACCGTCGACACCTAAAACAAACCAGGCAGTCAGCATTACAACCATACATGCCAAAAGGACCATCAGCTCTAATATTCCAATGATCGTAAGATCTGCTTTGCCCAGGTCCCAGACCCAGACAAGACACATAAGATATGATTCCTTGACGACAGATAATGTGAACTTATCCTCTCACTCGCAAACTTTTCCACAGCTATTGTCATTTGACAATAAACGTGGGGGAGGTTCATCAAGGCCGGAGGAGCATGATGAAATCATACGACCAAGAGTTGAGCCTCGTTGTTCGTGCCTAAGGGAACACGTGATTGTGGATGTGGATGCCCAAAAGGTGCTTTGGGTGCACGAAGCCTATTGTAGGCTTATGCAGCAGGAGTATAATGTGTGCGTGTCGCTAGCAACAGAAGAAGATGAAGAGGAGGAAGAAGTACAGAATGAGTCTGAAAGCCAAATAGAAACAACGATGATGACCATGACAGAATCAAAATCGGCGTCGCAAGCAACAGACGTCCCCTTTAGGGCGAATATCTGCTTGCGCGTGGAAGCGCTGCCACAAGCGCTAATGTTTTCAAATTTAAGAAGAATGGAGCAGTTTTTCTTGCAGTAAGTTTACTTCTGTTTTATGGTATAGGTGTTTATAAATTTTTTAATAATTTTTATGTTATCTCCAAAACAAGTTATCTGGGGGCACGGCAGTGCCCCCGCCAAGTCGAGCAAAAAAAAGCGGCACGGCCGTACTATCCTTTTCTCGAAGCAGTTCGGGCCATTTTCCACCCCCTATAACTTCGTTGTGGATTTAACCAGAAGCCTGTATTTCTAGTAACCAAGCAAGCATTGTATAAACACGGTATATTTCAAATTTCATTCAATTTGAACCAGTAGGGTAAGAATTATAACAAGTCAAAGTTCTTAATACCCTAATGTGTATGGATGTAACTTTTTTTAAATATTTTCTAAGGGACAATATTGAAAGTTTTTATAAGAGTCTACTGTTATTGTTGTTAAGATTTTTACTCATTTGTAGCTGGCTATTATTATTTAATGGTTATATAGTGAATTTTATAAACCATTTTTTGTATGAGAATTTTAATAAGTTTTTGTTCTGTCTTAACTTTATTTTAGGATTTAACGTTGGTAAAAAAATATGCTCAAAGTGCTCAGATGACTTTAACTTTAGAGACAATATTAAATTAATGTACCAGAAAAATGTTCTTATGTGTTTGCTGCTAATGACTTTTTGTGTAGTTAATTGGGAGTGTATATCTAATATTCATAGAGAACAATTTAAAAAACTTATAACAACTATTTATATGAGACAGTATTTATTTTATGTATATATGCTATATAAACTCAATCGCCGCCATATTACAATTTTAAAGAAATATCTTAATAACTGCAAGTATATTCAAATTTTGCACACATTTACCTATTGTTTCGTTATACATAAAAACCTATCTTTAGGGCTTCTGAATCCCGGCTCACTAGGTACGCGACATGACGAATTTTTGGTAGCGCTGGAACGACACGATGTCGACGTTATTGCCATCAACGAAACATGGCTCAAGGATGGCGAGGAGAAGCGAGCGCCTGCTCCTACAGGCTACAGGCTGTTGCACAAACCTCGCCCTGCTGGCAAACGAATACGTGGAGGTGGTGTTGGTTTTTATCTTAAAAAAGGAATATCTGCTCGTGTTCTTGAAAACCCGAACAGTTTCGCAGTAGAACAAATGTGGCTCGGTATTAAGTTGAACGGAATCAAAATTGCAGTTGGTACAATGTACCGGCCACATTGGCAAACTGTAGATACATTGTTGGATGCTATGGCAGAGACACTGACATTTTTCTCCACATTTGACCAAGTTATTGTGACAGGGGACTTTAACGTCGACATGCTTCGCACATATGAAACAAATGCGAAAAAATTATTAGATTTTTTCCAAAGTATGAATCTAACTCAATATGTAACAGAACCTACACATTTTACTGAGCACTCCGAGACTTTGCTGGATTTAGTATGTAGTAGCATGAAAGTAACTAAAGTGATAGTAGATCATATACCTGATCTTAGTGCTCACGCATTCATTTCTTATGAAATAAGTCTAAAAAGGCCGAAATCTGAACCTCGATGGATATTTTACAGACCTTTAAATGATATTAACATGGGCCTTTTTAATGCACATGTCAATGATATATCCTGGGAACAGTTACTTGGCGAAAATGTCAGTGACTCTGTTGCTGCATTTAATGCTAAAATTAAAGAATTATTTGATACTCACGCACCGGTAAAAAAGATTTATGTAAGAAAACAAAGCTATCCCTGGATAACGCGGACTATAAAAGATATGATGATTTTAAGAGATAAAGCGCAAGTGAAAAGTCGTAGAACAAAGCTTGATAGCGACAAAAAGTATTATAAAGAACTTAAACGATTAGTTAACGAAGCGATATATAGTGAAAAATCTGCGTATTATCAGTATTGTATAAATAAAAACTTGAAAGACCCTCGCGTACTCTGGAAACACATAAAGCGAAATGTTGTAGATTTTAAAGCAAAACTTTCCGATTTACCAGATAATATTAGTGATCCTGACCGTATTAATGATCATTTCTTGAATGTTCCCGGTGATGATAGTGCTAATGTTTCCCGCCTTGCATATTTTTTATCTCATCGTTTTAATAATAATTCTGTGTTCTCTTTTAAACGGATAAATGAAGAAATGGTTTTCAAAGTCATAAAAAATATCACCACCAACGCTCAGGGTGTAGATGGAATATCGCTTAACATGATTCTTTTGACATTGCCACGTACATTGCAACTCATTACCGACATCATTAACAAGTCCCTTGAAACAGGCACCTACCCTGAAATATGGAAACAGGCGACGGTTATACCACTACCAAAAACTAATAATCCTACACAATTAAAAGATCTTCGGCCGGTTAGCATATTACCATTTATGTCAAAAATAGTAGAAAAAGTAGTTAGCATACAGATTAATGAATATTTACAGGAAAATAATATATTACCCGAAAAACAATCAGGTTTTAGAAAAGGAAGAAATACGGCAACGGCTTTACTTGACGTGGTCGATGACATTTTGACCGAACAGGATACAGGAAAAGGATCGATATTGGTGCTACTAGATTATTCAAGAGCATTTGACACTATCAATACGAGGATGCTTATTGCTAAATTGAAATATTATGGATTTGATGATACGGCTCTTGCGTGGTTTTCCAGTTATCTGTGTAATCGGTCACAACAGGTGGAAATTGTTTCTAGTAATGGCATAAGGAAAGTATCTGTTACATCTCCTGTAAATAAAGGTGTCCCCCAGGGTTCGATACTGGGACCAATTCTCTTCATTATTTATACTTCTGACTTGCCACAAGCTGTAATACACGCTAATCATCATTTGTATGCCGATGATCTTCAGATATATATTTCTTTCAAACCAATGGACACCAGTGATGCTGTTAATAAAATCAACCAAGACCTTAATCATATAGCTAAATGGTCTGAAGAGAATGGTTTAGTGCTGAACCCTATCAAAACCAAATTCCTTGTATTGGGGTCCAAGTCTCAAATCGATCAAATTAATAGTGGCGTGGTAGAAATTAAATTAAATAAAACCAATGTTGAACAAGTTAATGAAGCAAGAAATCTTGGTGTTTGGATGGATGGTAGATTGAGATTTGAAAAGCACGTTAGTGATGTTATCAAGCAGTGTTATTACAGGTTGAGGGTTTTGTACCAGGTACGACAGTACCTGAGTGTGGAAATGAGGATTTACCTTTGCGAATCGCTTATATTGTCAAAGTTGAACTATGCTGACTCTGTGGTTGGCCTGTGTCTATTGGGTCGCACTAAAAAAGTGATACAGCGTATTCAACATTCTTGCACTAGATTTTGTTTTCCTATTCCCCCTAGATCTCATATAACTCCGTATATAAATAGCAAAAATTGGATGAACATGGAGACACGACGCAAATTGCATTTTGCAACCTTGCTCTTTGGTGTTATCAAAAGAAACGATCCTCCCTATTTATTTAATAAAATTAAGTTCACTCAACGCCAATCACGAATTAATGATAGGTTAATTTGTCCAACTTTTAAAACAGCAGCTTTTCGTGGTAGTTTTAGATATTCGGCATCAAAGTGTTGGAATAACATTCCTCCGCCCATCAGACATTGTTCTCATATTAAAACTTTTAAAATTAAATACAAGAAACATCTCCTTAATATTCAAAAAGCCGAATGACCTTATTAAATATAACAAAGTAATTACTATAATTATATATATATATAATACTGTTGTAAAAACATACCTTGTTTAGAATAGTTGTATAAAAATATTGTATCACTTGTTAAGTTAAAAAAAATACATATAAACAAATACACAATTAAATATACATATTTATTAATACACGAATTATATATAAATGAATAATTTAATATAGCTCTGTGAGAACTATGTAGGAACTTTGTTCATTTTGTTTTCAACATGAGTTCACAATGTTAATACGAATAATATCCGTTTTTGTAGGGCTCGACGCCCACTCTCTTGTCTTAAGGTGTCCGCTGAAAACCAGCGTCGCGGCACTCTGTGCCTCGGCATATGCTGAGCGGGGGCCTATTTGGTACATGGCTGTTTATAAATTGTGTAACGTGAATTTTAATTATTGTAAATTGTGCCAAATAAACGATTTTCATTCATTCATTCATTCATTAATTTTGTCACTCACTGACTGACCGATCATCAAAACTCTAAGGCACTTCTAGTAGACATAGAAGCTTCAAATTTTGAATTCAATTAGTGTTTAGTGTATAAAACAAGGAAAAACTAAAATATTTTACAATTTTAGTCCAGTTTTCTAGATACACCAACTGCATAAATAACTTTGTAATCCCATATAAATATATAGGTTTACAAAGTTACATTTGCGGTTAAGGATTATGTTCAATGGTAACTAAATAATCCTCCTAACCGAGTTCGGTGACGGCGACCACTTCTACTCCCCATTTTGCTGTCGTCTTCCGTGTGCCCATGCCCATAACATGGCTTACGTACCCAACTTTATTGACAAAGGTACGCGTACATATTGAGGACATGTTAGCACACCGTTATTAAAATTATAACTAATAGCCGCAGGTGGTCGGGCTTTCAATTCATCGCGCTTGGGTTACAATGGTTACTGCTGGACTGCATGCTCACCCTAGAAATCGACCGCCTTATACACCGTGAATTTTTAATTATCCTAGAAAATTAACTAACATACTCAGATATCGATATACATCGAATTTGGCGAATATATAAACGGAAAGGCGTACGGCGTTGGCGTACGGAAGGAATAACTATGAATGAAAAAAAATTCATTCATAGTTATTCCTTCCGTACGCCAATATTACGCGACCAAATTAAGTGGATTTTGGTTCCGTTAAAGTTGGAATGATAATGATAAGGTACCTACTATTTGAATTAGCAGGACGTTTATGGTGCATATTTTTTAAAGAATGCTAGGGATCTTTTAAATAAATTTCTCATAATTTTTTTTTTCGCCAAATTCGATGTATATCGATATCTGATTATGTTAGTTAATTTTCTCGGGTAATTAAAAATTCACGTTGTATAGGGACTTCTGACCAATCAGAGTTACAAAATTTTTGCATACGGCACCAATCTGTGCATCTTACTTACACGTCCTGTCCTGTCTCTGTCCCTTTCCAACATTTATTTTACGGTTTTTCGATTTCTAAAGTGCAAGCGTTGATTTAATACATTTTACAATAATTTTCTTACTTAACCTAGGCCTTAAGCTATATTTACATACAAGAATCATCTTAATCGGTTGTGTACATCAAAAGTTATCATCTAAAAACCCGTGCGGCTCTCTTTACGGTATTGCTGTTTGCGTTTGAAAATCACCGCGGCTCTCTCTTCGGTACTGCTTTTGAGCCCGTTTTTTCCGTGCGCGCCGCTGTCGTTAACATTCTCCCCCCGGCGAAGGTGTACCGCAGCCTCCTTCGGTAGACAGCTGTGTGGCCGTCGTGCAGCGCGACCCTTCCGTCTGGTCCGAGGAAGGTGCGGGGTTAGTTTCCAACACGATGATCTCCGAGGTGGGCCTCTTGAATGTCCCACCTTTGGTTTGTACATCGACGATTCTTGTTATTTCATCTGGCCCTGGGTAGGTCTTCGTTATGGTCCCTCGTGGCCATAAGTTGCGAGGAAGCAGAGGGTCGGCGATGATGACGATGTCTCCTATCTTGACAACATTATGACGGCAATGTCGATCGAGGCGTGGCACGAGCGTAAGAAGGTACTCGCGCAGCCACCTTTGCCAGAAGCTGTCAGCTAGCGCCTGTGCAGCCCTCCATGTCCGTCGGTCGGCTTGCTTGCAGGTTCCCACGCATGGTTGGCCCGACGATGACTCCAGGAGGAAATGGTTCGGGGTTAAGGCCTCCGGGTCGTCAGGGTGGACCGATACGTGTGTCAACGGTCGTGAGTTCACTGCGTGCTCCGCTTCTGCCAGCAGTGTCATCAGGGTTTCTTCTTTAGGCGCCTTCTCTCGTAGGGTTGCTGTGAGTGAATTCTTCACGGAGCGCACCAGCCTTTCCCAGGCACGCCCTTGGTTGGGCGCACCGGGTGCTATGAATTTCCAATTGGTCCCATAGTTCATGGCGTAGCCTAAGAGTTCGGGCAGCAATTCTTCATACGATTTTCTGAGCTCGACGTCTGCGCCCCTGAATTGGTCCCGTTGTCACTGTATAGTGTCAAGGGCCAGCCTCGTCGTGCCGCCATTTTCCTCAGCGCCATGATCGCTGAGTCGGTGCTCAGGGAAGCCACTGGTTCCAGGTGCACTGCCCTTGTGGTGAGACAGGTGAAAAGCGCACACCACCTCTTCTCCCGCCGTCAGCCGATGGTCACGGTGATGGGCCCGAAGTAGTCCACACCACAGAAGCTGAAGGGTCTGTGATAGGGCTGCAGGCGCTCGGTCGGCAGGTCTCCAATAGGTGGGGCTTGCGGCTTCGTCTTCCTCAGGCGACACATCTGGCAGGCGGCTGCGATCTTTTTTACTGTGGTTCGCAGTCGGGTCACCCAGTACTTCTGCCGCACGTCATTCACGATTCTCTCGACGTTCGCTTGGTTGGCTCGTCGGTGCTCGCGGTCAATGAGGAGCTTCGTGAATGGGTGACGACTGTCTAGCAAGATAGGTCGTTTTGCAGTTGCGGCAACTTCCATATTGTTGACTCGTCCATTGAGCTTTAGCAGTCCGTCTTCCCACAGCAGGTCGTAGTGGTGTATCGGACTTGTTCTAGGCACGGCAACACCTCTTTCTACGCAACTTATTTCCTGTTGGATTGAGTCCCGTTGCGCTTGCGGTAGCCATCGGTGCGTTGCCTCTTCAAGGTGTTCGTGGCTGACGCGGCTTTCCTGTTGCGGCAGCGGTCCACGAACTCCAGTACTCGTGCTGTAGCTCCAATCAGTCGGTCGTAACTCGAGAATCTGCTGATGTCGGGTAACGGCGAGTTTTCTTCGGGCGTGACGACGTGTATTATTTCAGTGGTGACGTCATCGTGCTTCTCTTCGGGTTTAGGCCAGTCGGATTTCGGCCTTTTCAAAAATGGTGGTCCCACATACCATTTATCCTTAGCGGACTCAGGCACGTATCCAGTTCGCGTTGCGACGCCGGCTATGTTGAGGTGGGTTGGTACTCATCGCCAATCTGCCGGGCTTGAGTCTTCAGTGATCTCGCCGAGCCGGTGTGCTACAAAGGGCGTGTAGCGGCGGCTCCCGTTGCGTATCCAGTGCAGAACTGTCTGTGAGTCGCTCCAGTAGGTGGTGTCATCGATGCGCAGCCGGTGTTCTTACTTGATGGCTTTCGCAAGTCGTGACCTAATCAGTGCTGCTTGCAGCTCCAGCCTCGGGATCGCTTGCGTCTTCAGCGGAGTGACGCAACTAGCACAACTTTTGTTTCCTCCTTCTTCCCGTGGGTGAGGCGCCATGCAGTATGCGGCCGCGGCGTAAGCGTTTTCGCTTGCGTCGCAGAAAACGTGTTCTCTGGACGTCTCTTCCCCCGTTGTAGCTCCGAGGGATTCGCAGCTTCCCTATGGTCTGTAGCTCTTACATCCAGCTGTCGAAGTCATCGGCGATGTCTTCAGGTATCAGCTCGTCTCATCCAGTCTTGAGGCGCCATAGTTTAATAATCCGAGTGGGTCGTATATGCTCATCACGGTTGACCGAGCTTTTCTCTTCGTTGGCGGCTGCTCTCGTGTCTTAACGGCTTTGGGGAAACGATTCATGGCAGTGTTGAAACTCAAATGATCGGTGTCCGAGTTCCACAGCAGCCCCAGCGTCTTCTCCGTTCCTCCGAGCGGTGTTGCATCCTTCTTTGCACGTCGGTCACTCGGGGTGACGGCCAGTAGTCTGTCGTCGTTGCTGTTTCAGCCTCGAAGATGAAAGTCAGCGTACTTGTGGACTTCGTTGACTTGAGTGATGACTTGTTTGGCTTCTTCTATGTCGTTGAAGCTCTCCACGAAATCGTCCATGTAGTGAGACTCCATGATGGGCAGCAAGGCCTTCGGGTGTGTTTGCGCGTGGTTAAGCGCATTACGGTTGCGCACGCTATGCGCCAAGAAGGGTGAGCTGGATGCGCCGAAAATCATTGATGTCATCTTCATCTTCACTGGTTCCTTCTTCTGGCTATCCTTCCAGAGGAATAGCTGTGCGGGCTGATCTTCTTCTCTGATCTTCACACGCAAGAACATTTCTTCAATGTCTGCTGTTATTGCGTAGGCACCTTCTCTGAAGCGGAACATAATCGTTTGCAGGGATCGTAGCAGGTCAGGTCCTTCCAGTAGGTAGTCGTTCAGGCAGACTCCGTTTGACTTGGCTGCTGCGTCAAAAACAAGTCTTATCTTCCCTGGTTTGTTTGGGTTCTACACGGCGAATTGTGGTAAGTACCACGCCACTGGACTTGTGTCTTCTATTCCGCTACATGGCTCGGCGTACCCTTTCTGCAGGAGATGATTCAATCAAACCTTTGAGTAGGTAGCACATACAAATTAGGTATTTTATTTATATTAAAAGTAGTAACAGTGTTTAAAACTAAAAGTTATTTTATGGTTTTTTGTTTTTTAAGTCTGTTTTTTTAAACGCAGTTTATTTTTATTATTATTCTCAATATTTATTTTAATTCTTAAATTTTATTTTTTACAATATTTTTTTAAAAGAAAAAGAAAAAAAACTTTATATATAAAAATCTAAATTTAGTCTAGCGCCAGCAGCCGGAGCATTGCTCCGGCTGCTGGCGCTAGACTAAATTAAAAAAAACAGACTTAAAAAACAAAAAACCATAAAATAACTTTTAGTTTTAAACACTGTTACTACTTTTAATATAAATAAAATACCTAATTTGTATGTGCTACCTACTCAAAGGTTTGATTGAATCATCTCCTGCAGAAAGGGTACGCCGAGCCATGTAGCGGAATAGAAGACACAAGTCCAGTGGCGTGGTACTTACCACAATTCGCCGTGTAGAACCCAAACAAACCAGGGAAGATAAGACTTGTTTTTGACGCAGCAGCCAAGTCAAACGGAGTCTGCCTGAACGACTACCTACTGGAAGGACCTGACCTGCTACGATCCCTGCAAACGATTATGTTCCGCTTCAGAGAAGGTGCCTACGCAATAACAGCAGACATTGAAGAAATGTTCTTGCGTGTGAAGATCAGAGAAGAAGATCAGCCCGCACAGCTATTCCTCTGGAAGGATAGCCAGAAGAAGGAACCAGTGAAGATGAAGATGACATCAATGATTTTTGGCGCATCCAGCTCACCCTTCTTGGCGCATAGCGTGCGCAACCGTAATGCGCTTAACCACGCGCAAACACACCCGAAGGCCTTGCTGCCCATCATGGAGTCTCACTACATGGACGATTTCGTGGAGAGCTTCAACGACATAGAAGAAGCCAAACAAGTCATCACTCAAGTCAACGAAGTCCACAAGTACGCTGACTTTCATCTTCGAGGCTGAAACAGCAACGACGACAGACTACTGGCCGTCACCCCGAGTGACCGACGTGCAAAGAAGGATGCAACACCGCTCGGAGGAACGGAGAAGACGCTGGGGCTGCTGTGGAACTCGGACACCGATCATTTGAGTTTCAACACTGCCATGAATCGTTTCCCCAAAGCCGTTAAGACACGAGAGCAGCCGCCGAAAAAAAACTTTATATATAAAAATCTAAATTTAGTCTAGCGCCAGCAGCCGGAGCAATGCTCAAAGCTACCGGCGGTTAGGACTGCAGAGTGAGGAACCTCCTGACTATACGTGCCGTATCAAGAAGAACTGCCTTCTGTATCTGGCCCTTGACCCAACTGCCTAGCGAGAGCTCTTGAGATGTTGGTCGAGACTCTTCGCTATAAGGCCATTTGCCGAAACGACTATCGGTACAATGACTGTGGAGTCAACATCCCACATGGCGGAAACCTCATGAGCCAAGTCAAGATACTTGCTGAGTTTTTCTTTCTCAGCTTTCACGAGATTTTCGTCATGCGGGATGGTGACGTCAACAAGCACTGCCAGGCGTTGACATCGATCTACTATCACGACATCAGGCTTATTAGCGACAATAGTCCTGTCTGTGATGATAGACCGATCCCAACAGAGCATAGCACGACACGACATTTTCAAAAACTGGCGCAGGTGCGTATTTATAGTAAGACATCTCAGACTCGACAAGGCCGTATTGAAGGGCAGGTGGCTGATGGATAATTCTGGATACTTGGTTATGTCTGTGCAAATACTCTTCATTAGCAAGATGAGAACAACCGGAAATAATATGACGGAGCGACTCTCCAGGACGGCGGCATGCTCGACAGACGTCGACCGTACCATCCTTCATGATATATTTCCGGTATTTGTTCGTCTTGATAACTTCATCTGCAATTGCACAGATAAAACCTTCGGTTTCCCCAAACAGGTCCCCAAAACGTAGCCAATTAACCGATGCCAGTTGGTCGACATCAGGTCCTTTTAGAGTTCGAAAGAACCGCCCATGTAGCTCCTTGCTCATCCAGACAGATTTGCGGTCCTCGGTGGTTAGCACCACTTGTTTGCGCCAGTTCTCGTTTGCCAAGGTGAGCGGGGTGAGGCCCCTGTCAACTGCTACAACATCGCAATGCAGACCCCATCCTGTGTTGCGGAAATAGTCCCGGAGACTGCACACCTCACGGTTATGAAGGTTTTTGGCGTTTAGAAAGCCACGACCCCCCCACTTCCCCCCACTACGGATGATCGCGGGTGTAGCATACGATGTGTTGTAAGCAGTTGACGGACCCTTCTATTCAGGGCATCCAGTTCAGTCAGTGTCCATTTTAGTATGCCAAAGGAGTATATGAGCAAGGGCATAACTCAGCCGTTAAAAGCGCGCGACTTATTTACGCTCGACAAAAGACTGTTAAGTACTTTTGTCAGACGACGAAAGAAGCGCTCCTTTAACGACTGCTTTATGTCCCTGTCCATAATACACAAGGATTGTGACATACCAAGATATTTATAGTTTTCAACTTCGGAGAGAGATCTAACAGCCATTGTCTCGGGTAAGTGTAAGTTTGAAGAACTTACTACTTTCCCTCGTTTTACATGCATGACCGCACACTTATCAACACCGAACGCCATCTTAATAGAATTGCTGAAATTCTCTGTGATTTTCAGCAACTCTATCAAGTCTTGGTGTTTCGGTGCAAACAGCTTGAGATCATCCATGTACAACAAATAAGAAATGACCTCACCACCTCTCCGAAGTTGGTAGCCTAGCGTTGAATCCTTCAGCAAATTGCTTAGAGTATTCAACGCTAAGCGATACCATAAAAGACTAAGACTGTCACTTATTACAGTTTTACTTCCACGTAACCATTATTACAATTCATATCAGTTTAAATTCTGGTTGCTTCTTCCTGTTCCAGTTATGTGGCTCCCTTTAGGGTAAAAGCCTCCTCCATTTTTTCCATCTTTTCCTGTCTTTGGCCTCAGACATCCAGCTTTTTCCTGCTGTGTTTATTATGTCATCGGCCCATCTTTTCTTCTGTCTTCCCACGTTTCTGCTTCCTTTCGGGCCTTGCCACTTAGTTGTTTGGTTAAGTCCATCTCATATCTTTGTATCTTGATAAGTGCCCTACCCAGTTCCACTTCTGTTTCAGACTAAATTGAAGAGCATCTGTCAATTTGGTTTTCAAGCGGATGTCTGTGTTTCTAGTTTTTTAGAGAGGTAAAGAAAGCGGTTGCACATTTTATAATACCTTCTTTATCTTTATTTTCACCCTTCTCACTGTTCAGACTTTGTATCCAATTTTTCTGTGTTGATAGTTCCTTAAAGGCTCATTTAGAACTTCGGAAAGTGAACACATTATTTTCTATGATTTTTCTTCTATGGATAGCGTAATCAAGTTTGATTGCTTTTTTGGTTTGTTTGAACAATTTCTTTAGTTCTTCTCTCATTTTTTTTTGAACTTGTTCTTTGTGAACATAAGAACGGTTCTTTTACTAATAAAATTTTGTGTGTGATCGCTTTTGATATTTTCATTGTGTCCGCTGTTTGCTTTTCAATCCATTTTCAGGCTTTTTGTGATTGCTTCTTCCAGTTTAGCGCTAAGCAATTCTACAGTCTTATTTTCCTTTAGAAATTCTTCTAATAATGGTAAGTTCTTTTTTAGGTTTTGTATGTTATTGTTTTTGTCCTTTGTGAACTTCAATTTGTTGGGCATTGTTTTAAATGTCCCACTGCTAATTCTTGGCTTTTGAATTTTTATAGAGTATCTTAGAATCCTTTGGTCTGAAGGGAAGCTTATTTTGTTCAGAACTTCTTCATTTGATACAGATTTTGAAGTGGGGCTCAATATAAATTCAATTTCATTTTTTGCTTTATGATCTGGTGATATCCATGTCCACTTTCTGGAACTTTTCTTCTTGAAGTATGTGTTCATTAAAGCCAGCTTGTTCTCCCGCGCATATTGTATTAGGCGTTCGCCTCTGGTATTCCGCTTGCCGTAACCATATTTGCCCATTATAACATTTTCGTAAGATTTGGGTTGGCCAATTTTTGCATTGAACTCACCGATAATAAGCCTGTTCTTATCAGCCAGTTCTTGTGCTTTTGTTAAGTCATTATAGAATTTAGTGATTTCTTCTTCACTTGAACTTCAGTAGGAGAATACACTTTGATCAGCAATACTAGACCTTCCTTGAAGTTTAGTTTTAACAGAGCTACTCTCTCCGAAGTTCCCAGAAAGCTTAATATGGTGCCCTTAGGTGATTTCTTTATTAAGAAGCCTACGCCATGAAGTCCCTTCGTCTCTCCTATATAACTAAATATGTACTCTTTGTGTTCTTCTATGTTATTTCCTACCTTTTTAACTTCTGAGAGTCCTATGATATCCCAATTTATTTTCTTTATTGCATTATTTAGCTCTAAAGTTATTTCTTTTGTTGCTAGGGAACTCACATTGAATGTGCAAATGTTAAGGCCTTGTTCTCTGCTTCATTTTATACTCTTGCTTTTGTTTTCGTAACTAAGGTTATTATTATTGTTTTTTATTTCTATCATTATGTTTGTTTATATTAGATGGAGGGTAGTCTGTAGTCGTCTTGCCCCACGGTGACCAGCCGGCTTGGGGCACATTTTCTAGAGTTTGTTTGTTTTGATAATGTTGTGGGATTTGTTTTGATTTTGTTTCGGGTGTTGGTGGTCGTTGTTAGTTTTTTGAGGCTTCAGATAGTGAGGCTGTCCTGCCTCGTCCCACATAATTAAGAATATTTGGTTTTATAATTTCTTTTAAGACATTTTTAGCAGATGGTGGCGTTGAGGTTTCTTTCGAGTTTATTTTCTTTTTGTTTAATGAGTTGGGTGAGCCTGATCCTTCCCTTCTTCTCTCTTTCTTTTATCTCTGGTTTTGTCAGTTGGTTTCTTCACTATTAGTTTGTCATTTCTAAGAAAAGCGATATTTCCTTTCTTTCTTTCCACTTCTAGTTGTGATTGTAGCTGCTTCCTCTTCTCAAGTACCTACTTCTTTAACACTAAAGAAGTAGGTGAATGTCAAAGAGGATTACACAATCCTCTTTGACATTCACGCCTGGTGGGAGATTGGCCTTATTTTACAATATAATATGTTTTTTCCATAAAGACGCTATGGACGCTATGGTGACCATGACGGGGTTTATTGTTGTTTTTGCCGATTCTGTAGATGTTTTTAATTTCATGACTATCTACGTGTGATCCTATTTTTATGTTCTTTATGTAGTCTACCATCTCTGCTTCAGTTTTGCCAGACTCCTCAATTCCAAAAAAGACTAAGTTATATTTCCTTTTTTCCATTTCTACCATGTTAAGTTTTTGCTCTAATGTAGAATTTTTTTCTTTGAGTTTAGTATTTTCCTCCAATATCATTTTTAATCTCTCATCCATTGCTTCCATGACGTTTTTTGTTACTGATGTCGTTATTTCTCTAGTTTGCTGGTTCCGTTTTTCGTCCAGTGATGATAGTAGCAACTCCATGCTTTTTTCCATTTTTGGGGTATTTTTTTAGTTCTGGCAACACTGGTTCTGGGGTAGGAATTTATTGTGGTGTCGGTTAACCCGAAATTATTTGACACTTGACAGATTCGTCGGATAATGTTGGTAGCACTGCGACATGAAATGCTTGCACTTTTTAGGTTATGTTATGGGTTTAATTAAGATATTTCTGCTAGCTTTATGTTTTGCACTGTGATTATTCAATAATACTGTTTCATGCCGTTACACTTGATGGATTTTACTTTGGAACGCCACTATGAGCACTAACTGCACTGTTATTGATTTTTATTTGCGGATGACTCTGTTACGTACGTGCCGTTGTTCCAATAGATATAGTAGCGAATGTCTATGGTTGTTCCATCCATAACCATCATTAATATTACTTTGTTTCTACCGTCCGGAGAATATTATGGCGATTCTGATGAACAAATTGTGGACGATGAACTATAACGTGCCAATGGCCGAAGCTGGGATAGACTATTGGGAATTGATCGAGAACAAATTATTTCACTTAATGAATTATATTTATTAAAAGGGTCTTTACATAAGGAATCCAGAGATATTTAAATGAAACTACTTTTACGGATTATTTCGCGATTTATTAACATTTTATTTAACCTGACGTTTCGAACACTTTACAGCGTTCGTGGTCACAGGTAGACTAAGGTGTTATTCGTCTTTACAATATTTTGAAAAAACTATAAACTACCGTCACTCAGTTAATATTAATTTGTGTTCCTATCTACGCAAAAAGAGCTAACTGTATCTAGAGGTCTTGCAGTGCGGGGCCTAGCATGGGATTTCGTTAAAACAGGATCCCATGCTGGTGGTATTTTCCAACCATCTTCTCTGTTGAAATTCGGGTGTCTTCTAATTTCAATTGCCTCCCGTAACATGCGAGGAACAAATCGTCGTTCTCTTGCAAGGACTTTAGGCTGGTCAAATCGTATGAAATGGTTGGGTGTATCTAAGGCATGTTCACACACTGCAGACTTAGTATTCCGTCTATGTTTGATGTCGGCTATATGTTCTTTTACCCGCACGCCTATACTTCGTTTTGTTTGACCGATATAGGAGAGCCCACAGTCACATTCCAGTCTGTACACCCCCGCATCTTGAAGAGGTATGTTGCACTTGACAGGTGGTAAAAATTGGTTAATCTTTTTCGGCGGCTTGAAGTAGGTTTTGATTGAAGCGCGCTTCAAAATGTTTCCAATCTTGTCAGTGACACCCTTCATATAAGGTAGTACAGCAGGTTGGCGTTCGACGGTGGAATGCTTGACCTGGGGTCTGGAACGACGTGGTACCGGCAACTGGTTTTCCCGTAGTACCTTCCTGACATGCTGGAGCTCGCCAGCCAGGTGTTGGTCGTCACAGATACCCCTTGCTCTCTGAAACAACGATTTGCCTACGGTAGCCAACTGTCGAGGATGATGGTGAGAGGCACCATTGAGGTATTTATCTGTATGGGTGGCTTTACGAAAAATTGTATGACTAAGAGTATGATCCGGATTCCTAGTAAGTAAAATATCTAAGAAAGCTAGTTTATTGTTTGCCTCAATTTCCATAGTAAATTTGATTTTTGGGTGGATTGAATTTAAATGTTCTAGAAAAGCAGAGACTTGATTGGTGGGTAAAATTGTAAAAGTATCATCTACGTACCGTTTATAGAACCTGGGTGTTATAGGTGATGTGCCTAGAGCTCTGGCCTCGAAGTCCTCCATGAAAATGTCTGCGACAACAGGTGATACTGGAGAGCCCATAGCCACACCATCTACTTGTACATAGAATTCATTGTCCCACAGTAAATATCCCGATGTTAGGCAATGTTCCAATAGTTCCGCATATTCTATAGGCATATCAAGTTCAACTAACTTCCTTTTAGTAATTTCAATGCAGTCCTGTACTGGTAAACTTGTAAATAGGGACTGTACATCAAAACTGACCATAGTTTCATTATCCGCTAGGTGTAGGTGTTTAACCTCGCTGATAAAATGGTAGGAATCCTTCACATGTGCTGTAGTTGTTCCTCTTAGCCGAGATAGTGATCTAGCTACGTGCTGAGCCAGTCTGTAGGTTGGTGTATCAATCTGACTCACAATAGGACGTAGCGGGACATTTGGTTTGTGTATTTTTGGCAACCCATATAATTTTGGTGGTTTTGCGCACGAAGGTATTAGGTATTGAGCATCTAGACTTAAACTTTCACTATGTTTTCGCACTAAGTCACTGGTTTTCTTTAAAACTTTGTTGGTTTGATCTATTTTAACCCGTTTGTAAGTGGTTTCGTCCGCCAGTAACTGTGACATTTTTTGCTTATAGTCCGATGTGTCCATTACAACCGTTGCGTTTCCTTTGTCCGCACGAAGGATAGTTAATTCTGGTTTAGTTTTTAGGTTTTTTAAAGCTATATATTGAGTACGAGAAAGATTTGACTTCGGTACTTTGCTATGTCTTAGGACTGATGATATGTCTTGTCGTAATGCTTCCGAGTCTTCTTTCTTTAAATTATTTTTAACTAAACAATCCTCCACGCTGCATATTATTTCTTCATAAGGAATTTGACGCGGTGTTACGGCAAAATTTAATCCAAATTTGATAATAAATAAAAGAAAACAGTATGTGAATCCAGAGATACTTAGCTTTTGAATCGTTGTGCGCAAATTTTTAGTTTAACAAGTTAAATTTTTAAATATTTCAGTACAATTTAATTCGACTCCAGATTTTTTAATGAATCTCGAAAACAAAAGTTCTTTCTACTATAATAATAAAATATAAAATATTCAAAAGCAACTTTCATATATCGAACTTACCTTGGTAGACGTAGAGGTTTTACTCGTTTGGTTATAAATCTCTACAGAACCTAAGTAGTATACTAAAAAGCACTCGCCCGGTATGCGATGGTCGTGGGTTCGGGTCCCACCTGAGGCGGTCGATTTTTTAACCGACTACTAAAAAAGGAGGTTCTCAGTTTGACCCATATGTTTGTTTCAAGTATATCCTAAGCTCGTGGGACGTCCACCCACAAGGTGGACAGATGACCTGGTAAATGTTACAGTAGCCGCGGAGTGCAGGCCGCTTCCAACCGGCCAATCTGGAAGTCACTGGGGGAGGCCTAAGCTATGTTCAGCAGTGGACGTCCTGTGGCTGAAATGATGATGACGATGTTGATATCATCTTGAATTTACCTAGGTAGCATGTAATTTCTACAAAACAAAATTTAAATTGTTTTAGCTTTTCTGATCTTAATAATTGCAACAACATTTCTATCGGGCGTTGAAAGTACTATACTACGAGTATACGTCTACTACTCGTACTTTTAGGTTTACGTATACCCGCAACATTGATTAGGAAAAACACTAACTTCGACAGCGAGAAATACTTTAAAGATTTTGTCAGGTCAGTTAACGTCTACTTAGTTGATAAAACACTCGCCCAGTATGCGATGGTCGTGGGTTCGGGTCCCAACTGAGGCGGTCGACTTTTTTCAAGTACCTACTATATCAGTATTATATTAGTATTTAAAAGTAAGTATTATACCACCTTGATAGTGTTAGTGAGTTAGATGTTGAATGAACACAAAGGCATGAAAAGGAAAAATAAATATATTTTTCAGTATTTAGGAACTGTTTCAATACATAAAGAAAGAGATTTGGCAAGTGAAATCTTCTACGCGTATTCTCTTGATATTAAATATTGAGTTACGGAGGTGAGTGAATTAGAGATTCGAATGACGAATGGGAGGAGGTAGAGTGGTCTGAAAAGGGAAATTTCGCAAGAGTCATTCTGCGCCTGAGCCGCTTACGAAGCTAATTCTTGTTTTGTGAATTATACCTACATTTTTTAAATTGAATTGAAGTTGTTGGCTGATATTAAATTTAATATTGACGGCTCTAAACCCGTAAAATTGTGAGGGAAATTTTATAGTAAAAAACGGAACAATATGAAAACACATGAAGTAATTAGTATTCGAATTTCTTATGATTAAAAATAATGACATTAAAGTAATATTTTTATACTTTGTTAGAGAACATACAGAATAAATAATTTCATTTCATGTTTTTTAAAGGTTTCCTGGTTTTCGTGGTGTCCGCGGGAATCCTGATAACGAAGGCTACCTGTTTGTGGGTTTCGAGACGGATGAGCAAGCCCACAAAGCGAGAGAGGCCCTTGACGGTCTGCTCGTCACCCTGGTCAACCAGATCAGAATCAGCATTGTGGAAATACAACAGGCTGAGAACGAACTCAATGGTACGAAGAGATTTAACTTTAAGGACATTTTTTCGTGCTGTAGTTGGTTCAATTACCTGTTCTAAGCATTGTAACACTAATATAAATATTACATAAGTATTTGTTGAATTAATGTAAAACGTTTCGCATGTATATATTGGTAAATATGAATACATTGGTAAAATAATTGTATGAATGAATGTAAGAAATAAAATAATATAATCATAAAAAAATGTACGCTATTAAATATATTAAATGACAGTTAAAAGTTATTAAAATAAGTTGACAAAATTCACGTATGTGTATTTTTATAACTAAATTTGTTGAATGAATGTAAAATAAGATTAGGATAAAATTATAATGTCATGTTTACCAATGAAAAGCAACAAAGTTTTATTTTGTAAACGGTTCCTTACGTCAGGTCCTACTATTTTCGTTCTGCAGTTTTGAGGAGGAACAAAAACGGGCCCTCTTCAATCAGCCACCATGTTCATAATGACGACAAATTACTTATAGACTATCTAGTGTTGTTAATGCGCAAAATTTGTGAACAAACATTTAAATTATTAAATATCCACCGTTCCAAATGTTCTATCACAGCTCTTATTTTACGCAAAAACATCTAATTTGTTCATTCACTGGGGGGGCTTTCATTCACTGGAGACGTTACCTATACAGCTAAAACCCGTTAACTCCCACAAACGAGATACAATGGAATTATAATTACGGACAATACCAAAGCTATGATAGTAAATATTTATAATACATATATAATAAGCGAGTCATTCTAAAGGGCAGTAAAAATCTGCCATACCTATTACTTGAAATATTTTAGTTAAAAGTTTTTTGGCCACTGAATTGAGACATGGAACCACTGAATTTACAATAGTTACACTGAATTTAGAATAAGTACCACCGAATTTGGATATTTACCACCGAATTTAGAAAACGTACTACCAAAATGAGGTATTGTTGCCCCAAAATTGTAAAATACAGTATTGTGTTGTGACAGAAAAACGGGTTCAAAGAGAAGAGGAATTATAGGAGACAGGAGGAAATAATAAAATACTATTTTATTAATAAGTGACCATAGTAAAATCAACATTGTTTTTTATACTATCAGTCATTTTTCTTATCAATTAATTGTTTTTGTACTTTCAGTAATATTTGACCGTAATTTTAACATAGAAATTTCAAACTCAGACTTACCTTTTCATTGTTATCATGCCCAGTATTATAAGAAAGGGATATTACTTGGTATCGTTAGATTTAATCTTTACGATCTTTGACCAAATTATCTCTTTCACCTATCAATTTATTAAACTTACTACACCTCATCAGTCTAAAAAATCACATGATCATCAGACATTATTTTCGAAATCAGAAAATTTTATTTTGACAATGGACGGAGTAATCAGTTTTTCAGTAATGTGATAAGATGTACATTTGCATACATTTGCATGCATATATCGGGTGTAAAGAAAGGCTTAACGAAGCCGAATACTACATATTCTACGTATTATTACGATCATTTTTTTCTTTTATACTGTACCTGGGAAATGACGGGTTACCGAGTTATTGACAGTCAAAGTTAAAATTTTTTTTCAAAGATTTTTACTAAATTGGCTTCTGTTTGATAATACTAAACTTTTTTACAAAGAAACATGATCCACTTACACACACGGGCATAGTCTGCGGCGTGCGCGCTATACATTGCGGGATAGAAATTAGTTATTTTTTTTTATCCAAAAATAAAAGTCATTTCCCAGCAATTATTTTTTTTGCATTCTACTTGGTTTTATGTATAGAATTCGTGGTTTAAGGCTTCGTTAAGCCTTTTTTTACAGCCTGTATATAAAATACTTGATTTAATAGTAACGAGAAATGCGCTTTAAAACTTAAATTGAGACTCATTACAATTATATAACAACTAAAACGCAAACATCCACTTAAAGGCTAGTGGGTAACTTATTGCTACAATGTTGTATGTGGCAATTTTTGCCATACAAGGTGGCGTCAATTCAAACTATGTACCATATTTTTAGCTTCTACAACTTGGCACCTAAGTTTAGCCTAAATCCATGCCAATAAACAAAATACCTAGCACATAAAACAGAGATTTACATACACATAAAACAGGCACGCCATCAACAACCACCGTAAGTTGTTTAAATAATAATAATAATGTTGTTTTTTTTATTTTTTACCATCATTTGACGCATTCATTTGAACATTTATCCGCATTGTAAAGAAATGTCTTACCATAACTGTTACTTACAGTAAAGCAAAGAATACAGTTTATAAGTTCATAATTCACCATTGATCACTTTGCTCATATTTTAATCGCCAATAACTGGGCAAGAAAGGAAAGTTTGTACACATTTGTTTTCTCAAAAAACAGCCTTTAAACATAGTAATAAGTTGGAAATAACTATTTTTATCGTCACGTGAAAGAAACGTGGAAGTCTGTGTCAGCGTAGACATACACATTGATACTTTTAGTTATCACCGTCTTAGTTATTAATTAGCACGTATTTTTTGAAGGTGGTTGTCTTTTCGTAAAAAAACGTGGTCAGCGTCACATACAAACAAACGGGTCAAACCTAGAACCTCTTTTTTTAAATTTTTTTAGCGATAATAATCTGCTGAAAATATCAATTCGGTTGGAAGATTCTCAATTCGGTGGAAGAAACCTCAATTCGGTGAAAAAACACCGAATTAACGCTCACCAATTTGAAAAATATATTTTTTAAGTTTAAGTTTAAGTAGTTTTAGTTTGTAAGTTTTAACAATGTTTCTAATAACATCATTATCAAATACACATTTTAGATAATAGCAGAGTTTAATTAAACCACTGGTACAAATTTTATTTGCCTCGCGGAATGGAGAAAACAAGGGGAGCGAAAATCACCGAAACATAAAATTCCTTTGGTAATGGTCTGCAAAAAAGTAAACCCCCCAAGTGCAAGCTGCTCGGCCGCTGCGGCGCAAATGACAAATTGTAGTAATCAAGCAGTTTAAACTAAATGCCGCGTATTAGATGTATTAATGTATGGAGGCAAAATGTGAATACACGGAATTGATACTCCAGCGTGGGACAAATGTTTGAAACCTCGATACAATAAAACTATAACATTCACATGGGTCTCACAGACTAAAACTTAATCATCAACTATCTTTAAATACGTGAACATTAATCATATAATGAAAACCTTACCAAAAAAAGGTAGTTATGACGCCTTTTACGACAATTTTTGGAAAAGGGACACGCAAAAAATCGTCAAATTTCTCCATTTTTGAACATAACCAATTTATTTTTGGAAAAACGAGAAAATGCTGTCTATATATGTGTAGTTTACAGATTAATTGGCATTTTCCATGTTTTTTAAACCAATAATTATATATTTATGTAATTGACATAATGTTTATGACACATGAGTATAATTTTCTAGAGTTTTAGGATGTTCTTTTGACTATGGATTCCATTTTAAATTCTGGCAATAGGGGTTGAGTGCAAAGACACATAACCGCGTCACCCCGCGTGGCGGCCGTCCGTCTACTCCAGCAATGCCTAAGAGACATTTATACATCGGAAAATGGAACTACACGCAAAAGCAAAATTGAATTAAAGATGTTTGTAATATTTTTGTTTGGTTGATTCCCGTATTTTCGGCTCTGTCTGTCTCTGTCACTCACCCTGTGATACCGCGATAAGAGATAAAGGCGGTTAAAGAAAGAAAGAAAAAGTATTTATTTGGCTCAAATCACAAATAATAGAAACTACATTACAATCAGAAATTAAGACCCGAATGTTCAAATAAAAAAATACAATAATTTCTTGAACTGTTCGAAACTTCATTAGTCATATTTTTATAATCGTGACTAACGACTAATGATTACGTCTAATAATCGTATCGTCTAGATTTCGATTACGACTAATTAGTCGCTAATCACAACAAAATTTTAATAGTTAGTTTTAATCGTTAATCAGATTCACTTTTTGCCAACACTGGCCTGTACATTGATCCGTCAGACAGTCAGTCAGTCAGTCATTCAGCAGCAGGCAGGACAAACATTCTCAGATCTGAGCGGTACAAAAGACATCAACGATGCTCGTAGCTTTAAATGCTCCTAGGCTCGTAGCGAAACGGTAAGAATAAGTTTCACGTTTCCTAAAAACAGGCGTTTTTAGGAAACGTTGAAACATCTACTACTCCAGGCGGGGGCAACTTCATTACGTTGCCCCCGCCCGGGGTGGTGCAATTACCCTCGTATACTTCCCACAGGTGCCGGGTGCTGCTCCTGCGCGTCGCCTGCGGGGAATGCCCTAGCCCTGTCGCACTTTTTATTCATACTGCAAAAGGGTTTCGGATTATGATTTTACAGTCGGCCGCCTGCCTGACACCAACCCCTTTTTGGGAATGCTATTATTGGTGGGTTTACCTCCACCGTGCGGGTATAGTGCTTAATTTTATGCACCGGGCTATTTCCCGTAGTCGGTTTTTACATCACCCTGGGGTGGAGATGGGGCTGGCACTTTCTAAGTTTTTCTTTTTCTCCCAGTCAAGCATGAAAGTGAGAATCCTAGAAACAAAATTAAAGACACTACTTATTAGGTCCTTCTACCATGGGCCTGCTCGATGCTATTCCATAATTATGGAAAGCGAAAAAAACAAAAATAATTGCGACGTGGTAGCACATGAGTAAAGAAACGGGTGGTAGGTAGGTAGGTAGGTACATAGCTTTATTCTAGCCTATTGGCAAAAAAATATATTTTATTTCTTCCAATTTTGTACTCTATGTATAATTACTTAGGTATATTTATAACAAGTAAAAGGGTGGTCATTTGTTGTGTTTAAGCCTAAGTATATAGTATAATAGAGGTATGGATATACTGAGAACCCTTATTGATCCGCAATAGGGGCTGGACGAAAGAGTGCTCTCGCGTCCGCGCGGACGTCTGAGCACTATAATATATCCTGCGCATATGATTGCTTCCAAACAATGGACTCCCATTTTGCTAAAGTCTGGTGGCGATGGGTTGAAGTAGAGAGATCCGGTTTGGTGCAAGCCGAGCTTTGTCTGAGATCTGCACGCCAGTGGCTCTGGGGGTGTGAGTAAACGCTGTGGTCGCTTTGCTCTGAATCGGGGGAACTTAGCAGATTCGGCAGCACTCAGAGTGACAAAGCAGCTCTATTTAGGGGAGCACTGCTTTCCCCGCTCAGCCGGGGAGAGGGCTAGAAAAGGTGCCCTAAACAAACGCTCGCCCAAACCCCATAGGATAGTAGTAACCACGGCTGCATCCGCATCTTGAAATTCGTGGTCGACGCAACATTTATAAAAACATTAAAACACACAAAATTACTTTTAGCGTGTGGAATTTACGCACCATTCTTGACCGCGATTCAAACTCCTGTCCTGAACGCAAGACCGCTATCGCTGCTCGGAAACTTCGTCGGTACAAAATCAATGTGGCTGCTACCTATCAGCGAAACATATCTTGCCGATGAAGGTGAGCTAGTTGAGCATGGCGGAGGCCATACTTTTTATTGGAAGTGAACCGCTGCCACTGAACCGAGACGGTCAGGGGTTGGTTTCGCGATAAGGAACTGTCTTGTCAATAATCTTCAAGAATGTCCGGTTCACATCTCGAACCGCATCAATACCACCTTGCGTCTCCACCTCGACATTGACAGTTATATTAAATTTATGTCATCAGTATCTATGCACCAACTCTGGATAACACCGCCGCTATACGTAATTTGTGATAACACTGATGACATTAAATAATTTTTTTATGAAGATCTTTCTCAGTGTCTTCAGGGCATCCCATCCAGAGAGCGCATCCTATTACTGGGAGATTCAGACACCGGCGCGTAGGTCGTGTCTACGATGCTTGCTTCACTTTATCTAAAGTTTGATTTAGCTAAATTCAAAAAGGATTTCGTTAAGAGATTATATTCTTTAAGACATAATAGTATTAAACTACCGCTACTTGAAAACTCACTCAAAACTTTATTGAATAATTTCAGACTCTGTTTAGTCTTGCAAAGTGTAAATTGATATTGTAGATAAACTTAATTCCTTTTTTACACAAATTAATCAGTTTATAGTAAAAATAGATTTAACGGGACGGTTTCATCAAAATGGAACCAATTGGAATGATGGACGAAGTTGAATATTCAAAAGATCTGGTGGTTTATGGTTAAATATTGAAAATTAAGCTCAGTGTTCAAGTGCTAGTAGCAAAATCAGCTTATTGCAGTCCACTGCTGGAGTTAAGTTACCCCAAAGAGCGCCAAAGGCCACGATCTCCCGCTTTTTAGGATTCCGTACCCAAAAGGTAAAACGAGACTCTATTACTAAGACTCCGCTGTCCGTCCGTCTGTCTAACAACAAATACTAAAAAACTGAATAAAATAAGTATTAAAAGGGGCTCCCAACCAACAAACGTGTTTTTTTTTGCTCAATATTGATAACCGCAACGGGGAGACGCTTGAAATATTCACAGAATATATAGTTATACATATTTGTTGGTCTATCAACGCAGAGCCCAGAACGCTTAACCTAGAGAATTAAAATAATGCACACCTTATACAATGTAGAGGCAACCACTAAGAAAGGTTTTTTCACTCTAAAAATAAATAGTTAAATTAAAATAAAACAAATATTTGTTATACTCCAATACAACAGACTCTTCGTGCGCGAGTCCGACTCGCACTTGGCCAGTTTTTCTTGGGAATTCGTGTTTTTGTTTCCGTGTCGAGGCACAGTAGTTTTACATAATAACCCTGCATGCCCGTCTGACAATCCATTATGTATATAGTATTACATTTTACTATATTTTCAGTCGGTATATTAGTCAATATGTTATCTATGCAAGAGCTTGAGTCGTTTCTGATAAAAGTTACATCATGAATAAGTGGTCTTAAATTAAAGCACGTCATCAAGTTCACTAATTCGGTTTTCTTCCTACTGTCAGTCAACAAATCGATATTAAAATAACCACCGATGATACACTTTTTGTTGAAAAATTACTCTAACAGTTTTTCTAGTCTTTCCATGAAATTGTCAAAATTACAATTAATTAATACACAGAATAGACTAATATTGTGCTGATGAATTGGGCGCAATCGAAGGTGTTTTTTAAGGAACATTACTATCAATCATGACGAGAACCTTAAACGAACCGCTTATAGACGTGGCCCATGAGCGTGATCGGTCTGTTGTTCTACTATTAGAGTTTTGTACATTTTTTTGAAAAACAGCGTTAGTAATATGACATCTTTGACTCAGTCCTCAGGGTCGTGGACAAGAACTTAAGATCAAGGTGAATAAGAAATGCAAGAATATATGGAGATTGCAGTACTTGGTGCCGTATGGTGCCGGCACGTTAAAAGAATTGCACCATCCCTTCTCTTCCTATGGGTGTCCTAAGAGGCGACTACAGGAGAACCGCCATAAGAAGACGAGCAGCAGCGTTTCCTCTCCATCATTGGCCAAACTGCGATCGCCAACCCGCCTGCCAAGCGTGGCGATTATGGCAAAATCCTCCTTTTGGAGAGGCCTGTGTCCAGCAGTGGACTGATATAGGCTGGTGATGATGCAGTAACTTGGAGCACAGTAATTCTGATTCTTATGAATTGAAAGCTGATGGTGATTTTAATTTTAGAGACCAATTATAAGAAACTAGTCTATTGAATATTATAAATATTGCAATCTATGGTTTATTGCAGATTCTTAATAAGTATGATCCGGGTATTGTTCCAAAAGACGCTAGAACTCATCTAAACGCAGGAAATCTGTAGACGTCAAAAATTGTGGCAGTGGAGTACCTATACTTGCACAATAGATTTAAAACCAAACTTAAAATACACTTGCAATTAATTTATTTAATAATAATAATAACTTTTTATTTCATTTGTGGTTTTTAAGTACCACCTACGTTATTACCGCTGTATTTAAAAAACTTGAGTTTACATTTTGCTTGGTCGAATTGTAAGCACTAAATACTTCGTCGAGTAAATAATTTAGAAACTGAATAGTTTTAGTTGCATAAACCTCTTTTTATCTCAAAGTAAAGAGCACTGTGAAATTACCAGTAATCTGGTATTAGCTAAGTCAAACTAAAGAATCACTTAACACTAATACCTACTTGTCTTAACTTTTTCTAAACTAGCCTTACAAAATCAATGTTGTCTAAAGTCTTTCTTCGTTATGGCAAATAAGACTTAACGCCATTTTGCTATTTGAGTAAAAATTGAAATATTTTTTTCTGACATAAAATCTTCAAAATGTAGGTTAGATATAAGTTATATTTTGTTAACAGTAATTTTACCAACATTTAATAACACATATTTAATAGAATATGTAATATTTTTGAATTCACTCCACCAAAAATTTTATTTATAATTCAAATAAATAAAATTTTAGTGTTGTTTTTTTGGTATTTTAAAGGCCCGTCTGTTTTAAAGCACTTTCTATCAATTTTACACAAGAAACAATAATGCGTTTAAAATTTCCAATGCATAAAACGACATAATACAGCATTTTCTAGACGTAAAATTTGTTGTTTAATAGCCATCGCCATAAAGCTTCACACAGTTTTAGTAGACTTATAAAATTCACCATACCTATTATCTAAAATTCTACTACATAAAGTAGAAAAGGTTTTAAAATTTACTTGATTAAGATAAGATAGAATTTATAAAATTTAAAGTTATTATCTTAAGTAGGTTTTGTAGATATCTTCGAGTCTATTTTATCGTCTATTCGAGTACAAATAAAAGTTTTGGTGGAGTAAATTCAAAAATATTACATATCCTATTAAATATGTGTTATTAAATGTTGTTAAAATTACTATTAACAAAATATAACTTATATCTACCCTACATTTTAATAATTTTATGTCAGAAAAAATATTTTTTTTATTTTTACTCAAATAGCAAAATGGCGTTAAGTCTTATTTGCCTTAACGAAGAAAGACTTTAGACAACATTGATTTGTTAGGCTAGTTTAGAAAAAGTTAAGACAAGTATTAGTTTTAAGTGATTCTTTAGTTTGATTATACCTGTACAGACAGATACGCAGTATTAGCAAGAGCTGAAAAATCTGAAACTACATGAGGCAGTGATTCTCCAGGATGGCGACAGGTCATACAAAACATGTCCACTGTGCCATCCTTTATAATGTATTTTCGGTAGTTGTTCGTCGGTAGTAGCACGTGCGGCTCGTGTAGAGCCTTGAAAAACTGCCCATGCAGCTTTTTCCTATTCCATACGGTCTCGCGATCAGAGACACTTAGTATCGCCAGCGACTGCCATAGGTCGTTGACACGGTCAAGAGGGATGAGTTTCTTAACATATTCTATGACATCATAATGTATCGTTGTGCCGGTCTTTGCCAGGAAATAGGCTCTGAGGCTAGATACCTCGCGGCTGTGCATGGTTTTAGCGCTTGAAAGGCCTCGACCAACACATTTCCTCAGGATATACAGCCTCATGAACGACGGCCTGGAGTGATGCAATCTATGTAGTGTCATAGTTGCGAGGACCTTCCGATCCAGAGCGTTTTAATCGGCCTGAGTCCATCTGACTGAGTATGCCAAAGGTGTATAAGAGAATAGTATAACCCATCCGCACCTTTATAGGGCGATCGAAGAAGTCTTCACCAACAGACTGTTTTATGTCCGAAATCCTAACACATATACTATGTGACACAGTTCGCAGATACCGGTACGTATCAATTTCGAAAAAGGTTTGCAGTTGGACACCACTCAGGACAACCTCCTGCGATCGAGCAAACTTCCACTTCGTTACATGGATAACCGCACACCTATCAACCCCCAACTTCGTTCTGATGGATCCCCTAAAATCAACAACGAGCTTCAGGTCATCAATATAAATAAGGTGCGACATCCGATTACAACCCTCTCTGAAACTAAAATCCCGTTCCCGAATTCTCCAGCAATCTGCTGAGAGGGTTCAGGGCAAGGCAAAACTTTCTCAGACTCAGACAATTGCCCATTTTCACCAACAATACCTAAATCTTCCCCATAGTAAGGGACTCTTATCCTAAGTGAACCCTTAAGTCATCCCCTTACCTAAGTTTGTTTTCACCAAGTTTTAGGGGAGACATTTTTAGGGGACTCTTAACTAAGTGACTTTAAAAAACCGTACTTAAACCGTAATACTTTTTTAAGTCGAATATCTTCTTATCTAAGTCAAAACAACAGTTACCAGGGTAAAAATATTTCTTTCCTCATTATTTAGACAATTCAAAATTATTTTTTATCGTATTTGTTGTAGTCGCATGTCATGAACCATAACCATCCTGACAAAAAAAAAGCTTTCAATTGCGTTTGACAGTGACATTAGACGATACTACCCGTTCCGTTTGTTTCTTTCTTTGAATTGTTTGGAAGCCCAGTATGGAAGCGACTCTTGCATTTTGACTAGATTTCTTAAATAACTACTTGAATTAAATTTGGACTGGTCACTAATTCCAAAGCCTCAACACTTTCTAGGCTTTAAAATAATAACTCTAGTTGACTTTCCATTTTAAACAATAAGTAACTGTTATGTATCTTCAAAGTCAAAGCAAACGCAAAATTTAACCTCAACTTCCAACGCATGACACAACTGTCACCTAAACGTTAGGGACTCAATATTTGAGCCCCTATAGTATAGGGGGCCTTTTAAGGGCTAGGTGATACCATACGGTTGGTGAAACGTAAAAACCCGCTAAGTGTCCCTTAAAAATATTTAAGGGTTCCTTAAAAGTTAGGGGTTGTTGATGAAAATGGGCATTAGTCACTATTCTATTTTGCTACTTGGGAAGAGAATAGTATAGGACCCCATCCATGGGTCAGTTGAACCATTTTCCCCAGGTTTGTTAAATTTCAATACCTTTTTAACCACTTAATAAAATGCAAATTTAAAAATTCAGTTTTGTAGGTGAATTAATTATCTATCTAAGCTAGTACTACAATACTACGAGAGTTTAAGGTAAAAATAGGCAGTCTACCCTAAGTATGCATTTGTCAAATTATTTTTACCTTACAAACAGTCAACAATTTTATTTATGAATCTGGGTTTTATCGAAACAAAATAAATAGAATAAAAATATGTATTATAGTATAACCGTAGTTATATTTAAAATAGTTAAGATGTCTGTAAGTTGTTATGACACGTAGGTACCCCTGGTTGGGATTGCAAGTTGCAACCGAACTAAGTGTCTGTCATTTCACGATTTTTAATGGTAATCCCAATAAAATATGTAAAAACTGAGCTGTATAGGTACTCTAACGAAAATGAGACCCAAATTTTTATATCTTTATGATATCTGCCAAAGCCACCGCAACCAAGTTTCAACAGCGGGGATTGTTCTTAAATGTATAGGGGCCATATATACAGAAACTTGTAGCCTTTTAAAATAACGAAAGTCTGGCCGTCACGGGCTCTTAGGCTATAAGCTATGTAAGTTCCATCGGATCCTAAACGTGAAAATGACAAGCTTACGTTCTTTACTCGTGGATAAAGATCATATTGACTGTAATAAAAAATAAATCCGTTACAAACTAATGATCAAGTTTCATTGTATTAGGAAAACGGGGCCTGTGTCTGCCAAAGTGCATTATATTGGTCCAGTCTCAAGTAAAACCTACGCTTCTTCTTCGTCAATTGCCAAAGTACGAAAATACACATATACAAATAAGTATATAATATATATATATATTTTAACAACTTTTACTCTGTATCTATACTCTGATGCATTTTCATCTTGCTCTGTAAACTATTTTCTGTACATACCTGTAATTATTAAACGCATTTCCTGGTTTTAAATGTTTTAATTACTTACTCACAAATTCCTTTCATATGATTTATCCTGTAATAAATAAATAAAACCAATTTATTTCTGTAAATAGGCTTAAACTAAGCGCTTTTACACGGCCTAATATTTTTTTTCCTACCACTACTTCGGGTCCGGGACAATTTTGGGCTAGCGCCGAGAAGAAGTACTTAGCGCAAGAAACTCGGTCACTATTGTCAGCCTCTTTTTCAGCCTCTACAATGCTACTTCTTGTTCTTGATAGAGATCCGTGCGAAAAGAAATAAATAATTCTACCAATATCTTAGTAATAGCAGGTAAGTAATACCTTCTAGTACTAAGATGTATTACTTTGTAGCATCGGCATTAAAAACGTGCCCGTAGGTTTAGCTTACAAATATAATCTAAGTACTCGCCGGAGCCAGTACTCGAAAGTGACAGTATATCCGGCTCTACTGGGACCGGCCCATCATCACTGACAGGACTATTCTTGCGAATAAGCCTGATATAGTGCTGATGGACCGGGCGCAATCGAAGGTGTTTTTAGTGGACGTCACTATCTCTCATGACGAGAACCTTGTGAAGACCGAGACCGAAAAGCAACGCAAGTACTTGGACCTAGTACACGAGGTTATCGAAATGTGGGACGTGGCGTCCACTGAAATCATACCAATTGTTATATCGGCAAACGGGTTAATCCCAGCCACATTAGGTTCACACCTAAAAAGGCTGGGATTCATCGGCGGCTTGCTTCTAGCAAAGATGCAGAAAGCGGTGGTGCTTGATACTGCACGCATCGTCCGCCGATTTCTTTCACTAATGCCCTGATCCCGGCCAACTGTGCCTCTGCCGGTCATTACCGCCCTAGAGGCGAGAGGTTTTCGGCCTGTAGATAATAATAATAATATTTTTTTTAATAATACATTTTTATTATCTTTAAAAACTTAAGCTTAATAACAAAGTGGAATAGAGACTCCATTTAAGCAAAATAAGCCTGTGTTTGGAGGCACCGCTCTACCGTAACTAAGTTCGATAACAATTTTTCTTCTAACCATGCCAATTAAAAGTTAAAGTTAGTGTTTGTTTTATTTATTATGTGTGTGTGTGAGTGAGTGAGTGTGTGTGCGTGTGTGTGTGAGAGAGAGAGAGAGAGAGAGATAGAGAGAGTGTATGTGTGTGTGAGTGTGTGCACTTAACAGCTATGCAATTCTATTTAGAAGAAGTTCAATGTCATCATATGTTCTAGGCTGTATCCATTGTAAAAAAATGTTTTTTACATTCGAAATAGGTTATATCATAGACGTATATTATTTTGTTAAACAGGACAGCTGAACGCGAATTAAATTGTCTCCTAGCAAACTTAGTTTTTGTTACAATAGCTACATGATCTTTTCGACTTTTTTTTAATACACGCGGGTCAAATTTAAAGGTTTTGCGAGATTCAGGGTGATTATAATTATATATAATTTTCTGACAGAGCGTAGGCCACTGATTTGATATAATTTTTCAGTAGAGAACCGTCTTCTCTTATAGTACATGACTTTGATCAGGGTTCGTTGCGCTCTTTCCAGATGGAGGAACTGGGTCTTTGCAGCACCCCCCCAGACTGGAAAACAATAAGTTATAATAGATTGTGCAAGAGAGATGTAAATTTGGTTGAGAAGTTGTCTGGAAGAGTCTAGGTGATTAGTTACATCGGGTATTATGTGTCTGAGGGTTTTAAAGATCCAGATTAGTTTTCTAGTTCTGCTAACAACGTGCTCTAGATAAGGGTACCACGAGGTAAATAAGTCTTTTTTCATTCATTCATTCTAAGAATAGAAATAAAAACGATCGAGAGCGCATATTAAAATGACTCCAAATAATACTAGCTCTTAAGTTCAAACTCGATTGCAATAGTGTAGCGCACGGAACGGCAACGTTGCACTCTGCCGCTTATTTTGAATTTTTTGGTGGGAAAACAGGTTTTGGCTTATAATTTTGAAACCAAGAGGCCCAGAGATTTTAATTAAGCATCGTGTCTGCTGCTATTACAACGTATTATTTCATGTTTAAAACGAAACTCTTTACTCTAATTCACCATGTGTAAGCTGGAGGCATGGGTAACCAGGTTACACATACTTATCGGTTCGTAGCTCTTAAACTATTCAAGCTAAAGTTTTAATATATTTGGAGTCGAATGCTGCTATTCGACCGCGAATTTTGTGGTATAAAATATTATCGTATCTTGAGTAATTACGAAGATACTGCAGCTGTGCAAGCCAGAGACATGGGTCTCCATGCTAGTTTTATTGGCTATCTCTGCTGCCATTATTAGTTAAATTTCTGACTATATTCTGAAACTCTAACCTCACTGATTTGCCTAAAAGGCATGTGTCAGATGGAGACACGTATCGCCAGCTTACACACAAAAAACACTCATAGTAACCAAGATGTGATTGCTGCAATTTTATGACTGGAACGTTTCGATGGCTCTCATTATGCCTTAAACTATGGCAGGCTAAGAGTTCTTTAGAGTCATGAGGAAGCTATAGTGGACATGGCCCGACCTTAAAACTCGCTTGCTCCGCTACTCTAAATGAAACAATATTTGTTCAGAAAACTGAGTTTATTTCACTACTTATATACTTATCCAGTAAGATGACTACATTTTGAAATAACCATACAAATTAAACTTTATATAAAGAACTAAATGATACATCGATTTAATATAAAATCAGCTATACGATACACATTTCACCTTAACATTAGCTATCGGTACAGCTTCGTCAAAACAACTTTATATACCTACTATTAGAGAATCGTTTAACGTAAAATTAAATAACAAAATTATATGTACAATTTAGCAATAAATAATTACCAGAGATAGAAGAAAAGTAAATAATGGTAATATAATAAATTTAATTCGAAATCAACAATTTAATATATACGAAACTTCCTGGAATGAAATATATTGAGAGGAGCACATTTTGAACAAGCATAACATTTTACATAAAAGTTCCTACCTACACTCATTACTCATAATTTTTCTCAGAGCGCGTGCAGTGTTAATAAAATTTCTTGTGTGCATACATATTAGGGCCAATTAGAAAAATTGTATGGCCAGTTTACATTATCCGTTACAGTGAACTGTGCTCCATTATTTTTTACAGAAACTGAAAACTATACGCAAGTAGGAAAGAAACAAAGAGACAACTGGAGGATACATTAAAACTCATAAGAGTCTGAAGAGTTACGCTGCAACATTAAAAGGAAACAATGGTAAATTGAAGCCCGTCGACAGCAAAAATAGCTAAATTGAAGCTTTGAGCTTTTATTCTAAAAGACAAGTCGTCGTAAATGAAATTTTACACGGTTGCTATCAGCAAAAACTATTAGTCAACAGATTGAATTAGGAAAACCAAAGACAAGCATGGTGTTTATTTATTATTTTGTCACAATTTTCTTAAAATGATTTAGGTTTTGTGATTTATGTGTATTTTGCTGTTGGCCTATAAATACAAAAACTTCATGCTATACATGCAATATTGTAATCATACGCACAAAATAAGGATCAAAGCAACAGACCATTGTAGTATTATTAAAGATACACCATAAAGTATTAACCGGTTCAACTATGTATACCGGTAACCCAGTGGTTAACTAGTAACCACACTGCTCATCAAAATTATTTACATACCAATTTTGTGCGCGTCCAATCTAAATTTGGCACTTGAAATGATCAAATCTATGCAGTATTCGTGCAATGAGCAAACGTACCGCACTATATTAGACGCTCACAAAAATACTTACCGTCTCTCTTTTGAAGTGTGGTATTTGACTTCGACTATCACATTTGCTTTTGTTGGTTAAAAAATGTGCGACGAATTGGCCACACACTTACACGATCACGATATGCAACAAATCTATATTGGAATAAAGCAAATAATTTTTAGTGATTTCACTAATGAAATACAATTGTCACATAAGGATCAACAGTAGAATAAAAAAAAGCCATACAGTGGCTAGTAATGCGATGCAGCTATTGTATCAGTTAGGAGCTGCCGGTCGATTCTCTAAGAAAAACGCAACGGACTCGCTCTAAAACGTGACTTAGCCGTACAAACGAACATAGCCTCTATCTTGTTAGTAAGAAGGTTCATATTATTTATAGTTGATGAGCGAGTGCAGCGACGAAGTGAGCGTGGTTTTGTTTACAGAATCGACAGGCTGATTTTTAACATTTCTTTTATTAGCTTCAATTGTTGTAACCAACTTATCTGACTATACAATCAAAACGTTTTGTTATCGTACCAATTTTAAACTTTGTGTGTGAAATTCGGATTACAATATGTACAATTATTGGATACTTAACGGACGTCATGTATATTAAGTTTGGATGGCTCCTAGCATAACCTTCCAGTTTCTCTACTTATGACATAAGCCTGTATATAGTTTTAAGATATATTTTTAATTTCGATTTTAGTCCCACGTGATGAGTTGTACACTAGGGTTGCCAACTTTTCATAGGGCAAATAGTTTTTTTTTTTGATAAACAAAAATAAAGTAGGTACACAGCATAAAAAAGAGTATTTATATATTTTTTATTATTTGTTATTAAAAACGTATTGTTTGTTGCTCTTTGCGACATTTAACAAATAATGGTCAATAACAATCAGCTTTCGTAAATAGAGTATTTTAGCGTCCTTATTAGTGTTATAAATAGTATGCATGATATATAGCACAACACTCTAATTTAGAGTACGGTTGGCAACCCTACTGTAAACAGATACTACACTTCAGCTACCCTCGCTCGAATAAACCAGATGTACGGTACACAGAAAAAGTAGAATGCATTTCACAATAGAACGACAATGCTTACAGCAAATCTTAGTGTAACACTGTCTTATTCAGAGTGCATTTGCTATTCCGGGACTAAGGATAAACCACTGTTTTAACGTACAAAATCAGCGGTTTAACCTTAGTCTGGACTAGCAAATGCACTCTGAATAAGACAGCAAGTGTCTTTCAAACTAACCGGAAAATTATCAAGTGTAATACCAAAGGACCTAGTGGGAGGTTTACTAGATTAGTTTTGACTAGAGCTGCTTTAGGGCGACTTAGTTTGAGCGACGTTTGTTTAAATAACACTGTTCTAATAAGCAACAAGCCCACATATTTACATTACATGCTCGTCAAAAGTGAAATATGTATAATCTTTCATATAGTAAACCTTACATAAGGCCATTAAATTTAATGTATTTTGTGATTGTGTAGTTACAATGAGACATTTATATCAGTAAAATATGATCTACATATTGATCAAAATATTAAAATTGTAATGTCTGACACCGAACGCACTAATATTCATTTTCCGCATTAGAAACCAGAAATAGTTTGAATTTTTATTGTCAAATATAAAAATCAAATTGAGAAACTAACATCGTTCAACACATTAAATGCAATATGCTATAGATAACTTACACTATGTTTAATATTACCTATTGTAATGCAATACAATTACATACGAGCTAGCATTAGAAATTACTTGATTCATAATAATCACAACAATATAATTATGTAAATTATAAAAATTATAAAAGATTGCAAGCTGCTCGGTCATCGGAAAACTTTTTTCTTAGCTCGGGTGCGACTGCGAGCGCGTCCGACTATCGAAAAGCGAAACAAATTTAATCCTACTGAAGTTTTGTATTACCAGACTATGCTCTTTAGAACTTTTCTCTCAAAAAAACATTTCGATAGGATCAAAATATGATACCGAAGCCGACCGCCGATCGGCGCCGATTAAAGTCAACAAGAGTTCGCTCTGAGGTGTCATCACTAAAAACATTTATGCTCCCACGAATAAATAACAGACAGCCAATTTCGAGGTATCAATTTAATTAACGTTTGTGCGTCTAATATATTGGTGTTAATAACATTATTAGTCGATACTTCAGAATCGAATTCTTTGATTAGTAGAACTGTCTACAGTCGTCCGCGCTGCCCAATGATGCTGCGTGGTCACTGGACGTGGACTAGATTCTCCGCGTCGTAGGTATCTGATCTTTAACAATTACCATTTGGTCAGAGCAATCGGAACCCCACTAAGGTAACAAATCAACGCCTCGGTACGTCAGCAGACTTATATCAGTCTTCGCCCGGCACCAGACGAGCTGAGCTATGCCGATGCAATGTTAGCGTTAAAACAAGCCTAAATTATAATTAGCATGCAGTCTTCAATCGTTCTTTCGAATTGTCGAAAAAATGGTTTTCGATTTAGTCGCTTTTTGTAAATGGGAGTAATTGGAATATTCCAAGATCTCAGCCCCCCCCCCCCGACATAACTTATTTTCTCACAAACCTATATGGGATTAAGTAGATGATTCTATGTACCTTGATTATATGCGTATCTGCTAGTTTGCACTGATGGCCAATTAAAAGGTACCGGGTGCTAAAGTTGTAAAAAAAATATATTGACATTTCTTAAAGTGTCAGTGCTAGTTTTTACGCGTTTAGAGAATTTAGTTAAACATTTAAAATTAATACTGCTAGCCACTTTCCGTCGGCGGTAACTTTTTACATGCTTACTCTACTGAATCCTATACATTTGGTTTGTGTGAAAATAAGTTATGTTTGGGTGCCCTGGGATCTTGCGCTAAAGTACAAATAGTGCAAATACAAAATCATCAAAAGTTTAAAAGACAGTCGAAATATAATACAGATATAATTACCAAACGTCATTTCTATCGTAGGTTAAGCTGCGTTAAAAATGCAATCGTTTGGGAAAGACGATGGATTTGGGAGTGAGCGCTGTGGCTTGGCGGTCTATTGGTTGAAACGGGCTACAACCTAGGACTGGATTGTTTAAAGCATTATTATACGAAAAGTCGTATAAAACGTTAAGAAAAAAGTGTACTGAATTCTTGTAAAATACGGTTCATTTTCAACCGAGCATCATACATTTCGTACACGCATCATATCCAACAACGAATTTCTTGGAATTTAAACACTATCGCTAGTATAATCGGGACGCGGTCCCAAATTTTAATGAGTTCTAATATTTAGCTCCAGAAACCATAGATTTTTGTAAACAAACGCCATTTTAAAACCCAAAAACCTTGTAAATATTGTGTTGGGAGTGAAATAAAAATCGTCGTGGCCTCCTAAAGATCGCTTTTAGCAATAGAAGAACGTAACCATATCAAAAGTCAAAATAATTGGTCATTAGGCATCTTTTTGTCGAATCTAAATAGAAAGTGACTGTCAAAAAATACTAAACAAGCATTTTTCGTACCCACTACATCGTAGCCAATCCAAAGTACTTCTGCAGAATGATTGACAGTACAATTTCCTTCATTTGCAAAATGGCGATTGTTTTGGCACAGAGTATCGTAGTAGACATTGTGTCGTTGTTTGAAATTAGTCAACTAAAATCGTTTCAGTTTTTAAAAAGAAATGAATAAATTTCTAAAATACATTGTTGCAGTTAGTGTGAGTTTCCACAAAAGATATGAGGTGGAAATAAGCAAATTATTTATATTTCAAA